>CM039678.1:313000188-314426034 GCA_022496015.1 Hordeum marinum
TTGTTGTTGTTGGTTGTTGCTGTGTTCTTGTTGTGTTGTTGTTGTTGTTGTTGTTTTGTTGTGTGTTGTTGTTGTTGTTGTTGTTGTAAACACTATAAGCTATAAGAAGGCTGAGCAAGCGGTAACATAGCCAAACAAAGGTTTGTTGGGACGTGGAGTGGTTCGAGCGTTATCATGGCAATGTTGGGAGTCTTGGGATACTGGCGGTAGGTAACGATACATAATGATAGAAGCGACACAACAAGTATAGCAATGATGGTAGCGGTATCCAGGGAAATGGTCATCTTGCCTGAGATCCCGCTTGAAAGAAGAACCAATCCGCGAGGAAGACGAACCAACATAGTCAAACGAATCCTCACACTCCTAACGCTTTCGGAACTCTATCGAGAACAAACAATCCGTAAACAATAATCAACACATGATAAATACCATAACATATGCATGACATGATTCGCAACCAAATATGATGCATGTCCAGTATAAATATGCAAGGCACGACAAGATGCAAGAATCAAACACTACAAATTAAGTGAAGTTAAATTACGAGTTACACATTGACGAAATTTCACGTTCGAATCATTTAGTTCACTCTCGTTTATTTTCATGACAAGATTAAATGTTCTTAAACATGGAAAACGGTTAAGCGTAAACAACTACATCACCTAGGCATTTTAAATGAGGGCACAAACAACAAACAATAATTCCGAAAAGTCCTCATATGCAAATTAAGATTTCGGTTTTGTTCTGCCCATAACACAATTTTAGTGTTGTTAAACTTCAAAATAAAGTGTGTCATGAGATTCTATATGTTTTTCTAGTCAAGTTACATATGTGGATCATTAAAATCGAAGCTACGATGAGTTAGTTATGAAATAAATCATTTTAGCGTGCATCCATACAAATTAATGAAAATAACTAGTTTTAACTTTCTTAAACATGGATGCAAGTTGGATATTGTGAAAGTAGGCATAAAACTGAGCAAAATTCATATATAGCATGTCCTCATATGATGCACAGTTGAATTTATATGATTTTATGAAAAACACTAAATTATTCTTTAAAATTGTGCAATTTTTAAATAAAAAAAGAGAGACAAACAACAACCCAATAGACATGGGTTGTGCTAGCCACTGTCAATGCCAAGTGGGGCTAAGGGGATGGTCAACCGAGTCAATGTGGAAAGGTCAACAGGGGTGCTCGGTCCCAGCTGTCATTGAGGGATGGTAAACTAAACAGACAAATTAAAATGCATGCACGGGGATTTGATCCCAGAATCTCTTGGCTGAGAGATGTGTCTCTAGCCACCATGCTAGACCGGTGCTTGTGACATACATTGGCTCGGCCTTAGATAAAACATGGCAAGAGCTGAGCTTCTGGAGAGGCAAAAAGGCAAAATAAAAGCGTAGCCGCGGGGAATTGATCCTTGGTCGCCTAGGTAAAAACCAGAGGTGCTAAGCAGTGCGTTGCAATTCAGCTTGTGATGCAAAGGGGACGTTTCGAACAAACCTGGCCAAAAGGGCCGAGCCTGGCATGCCGGCCCACGGGCAAGCCGGTATGACACGTGACGGTCTAGGCCCAACACGCTTTAGATCGGCCGTGCCAGATACGCGACACGCCTCGTGCCATGCTTGGGCCTGAAGGCTAGGTACGCGGGCCGGCACGGCACAACCCGTTTACATTTTTTATTTTTTATTTAGATTATATATAACTATAAAACAACACAATGGGCCAAAATCGGCCCAAAAAATAGCCTAACAGGCTAAAAAATAGCGGGCCAACGGGCCGGCCCGTATAGCTCCCGGGACATGCCTGGTCCTGAGGGGTCAGCACGTGGGCCAGCACGGCACGGCCAGTTTACTAAACATGCCTGGACGGGCCGTGTCGAGCCGGGCCGACCTGTTTGGCCAGGTCTGGTTTCGAACATGAACAATATGCTAGCGCTGAACTAATGATACACCGACGATGCATCAAAATGTAATGAAAAATGTGTGCACGCTGGTATTCAATCACATGTCTCTCGGGTGGAAGGAGAGGGCACTAGCCACTACGGTAAGTCATGGGCTCGTGCAGGAACTTAATGGCTATACTAAATAACATCTACTCCCTCTGTACCATAATATTTGTTGTTGGGGAGAACTAGTCTAGTTCTCCCCAACAACAGGTATTTAGGAACAGAGGCAGTATAGGCGAGGACGGGATCTAAGAAGAACACGAACTTTCAGCTATGGGGGAATTGCTCACAACGGGGAACAGAGAGGCCGGCGTGAAGATGCAGAGGATGGCCGGGGAGCTCGAGGAGGCATGAAGGCTTGGTTCCTGCTGGATCCAGGCGAGGATGGGGCGTCAGCATCGTGTCCCCGGTAGCGAATCTGGCGGTGCTAAAGCGAGGTCATATGGCAGGGAGCTCCATCGACGCCTTGCCCGAACCTGAAGCTCTTGTTCAACTTGAGAGACAGAGATAAACTGAGAGAGGGGGGAAGGAAGAGGGAGATGGCAAGGGAAGGACATGGCCGGCCTTCGGCGACTCGCCAGCCAGCAGGAGTGGCACTACTGGTTCTGCTGGCAAGAGGTTCTCCACGAGCTACTGGCTCGGTCTTGGCATGAGCTCCTGCAGAAGAGAGAATGAGAGATGAGAGGGACGTGATGGACATGGAGAGGCGATGGGTATGACGGCCTGCTGCTCCTGACCGTCAGGGTGGCGATGTAGAGGAGGCAACGTTCGAGGCTTGGAGACGAGGTCGGGCACGACGAGCTGCTCCTGTTGGTGTCTCGCCGGAGCTCAGACGGGCGGAGAAGTCGCGAGGTTGGAGGAGCCCTTAGACATGTGAGGAGCGACATGAGTTGGATCTGGCTCCTGCAAGAGATGGATGCGTCCATGGCGCTAGTTGGATCAGGAGGAGGGAGACTGCGTGGGGATTGGTTGGATGTGGAATTGAGAGAGAGAGAGAGAGAGAGCATGTACCCACACTATATTAAGACCACATGCCAACTTTTGACTCATTCCGAGAATATTGTTGTACGCATTTTGGAACACACGGAGGAACTCGAATAAAAGGGGAATCTTTTGGAGCGTTGGTCTCGAGCTGTTACATGTCCATAGTCCATGACATTAGATCTGGTCGAGGAAACACAAGGGGCTTCCACCCTAGTGTCGGTTTCATATCGAGCCTACGATGAAAATCACATTGTAACAGCCTGAGACCGACACTCCAGATGCCTTCCATTTATTTCAAGTGTCGTCATGTGATTCATTTGGTTGTCGCAGTCATCATTGCATCATTCGCATCATCTGCATAGCATCTACACCCTGCTGACATCATTTTTCAAAACTTGCATCAGTTTGTAGTTGCCGGTTCTCTCCGTTCTCATCGACGACCGCTTTGAGACCAACCACACACGCATGCACCCGTGGTATCGATAAAATATTTTTTTCAAAAGGAGAATATAAATGTTCTTGGAACAGGTTGCAAATTGGCGAGCGGTCTCATTATATTGTAGCTAGATTGCCTGCCAAATTTTGCCTCATTCGGAGGTCCTTTCATACCCCAACGGACAACTCTTCCGACACAGTCATCGGTTAAATTATCGAACGTTTCAGTATTTCTAAATGTCTTTCATGGGCCACGATCTTCCCTCTCTTCTTGGCCCAACCCCCTCTACACAGCCCAACTAACCCAGCTAGCCTTCCTCTGCTTTGGGACCGTGCGATCTAGATCAAATGGTTCAAAAACGGAACAAATCCCCTAACCCTAGCCCCTTCCCTATATAAGCACCCCTACCCTGCCTAAAATGGCCGAACCTAGAGCCCTGGCTCGTTTTCCGTGCTAGCTACTCCATAGCCGCCAGCCCCATAGCCTCCTCTCCGCCCCACCTCACGTAAGGCCCCCCAAGCCTAGATCGGGGCCCGGGAAAACCCATCCAGGACCGAAGCTGCGCGCCACTGCCCGAGCTTCCCGATCCGCCGCGAGCTCGCCTCTCTGCCTCGAGCGCGACCCCGATTCGCGGCGTGGCTCCACTCGCCTCCACCGTCAGCCGACCCCTCATAGGAGCTTGCCGGAGCGCCGCCTGTCCCCATGCAGGTCAGGCACCGTCGCCCTGTCTCTCCCTGCCTTTCTTCTTCTCTCTCTCTTCTTTTCCCTCATCCCGTGCTCTCTCTCTCTGCGTGTCGAGCTGCAGGATCCTCCATGTTTGGCGCCCAACGGAACTCCACGAGCCACCACCGGGGATGGTCCCCACTTCACCAATCCGAGCGGATCCGGTTCCCTCCGTGCCTCCCGCGACCTCCTCCAGCTTGACCCCGTCAACACCGCCACCCTTCCTCAAAGATGCTGCCATCGATGTTGTGTTAACGGAGATAAACTCCAGCACCGTTGACCGAGTGCTCGCTCGCCCCGTTGGGCTGCAAGGGCGTCAGGCCCAACCGCAACTAGCTCCTCGGCCAGACCAGCCCTGCGCCTCCAAGCCCAACCGCGTCGCCCCGCCAGCCCACTACGCCGCTGGCCTATTAGGCCCGAGGTGAGTGCCAGCCCGGCAATCCCCCACCTAGGAGCAACTTAGTTAAGTTTGCGCTCACCCTTGTTAGGACCAACAGTGCGGGATTCGGCCCGCGTACGTTTTTATTGTCTGTGCATATTTACTATTTCTTTTCCACATCTACACGTTTATAGAAAATGCCACGTTTTTAAAACACTAATAAATAATTAACCATGCGTCGGATTTAAACATGTCATATATGTAAAATGCTTAGAATTTTGTGTAGATTAAAAATAGCCTACTTTCATGCATTATAAAAATGTGTAAACTTATTGTTTGCATTAATTTGCATAAAATGTCATGCTAAAATGATTTATCTCATAACTAAATAACCGTAGCTCTGATTAAAATGATCCACATATTTAACTTGACTAGAAAATGTGTAGAATGACATGGTGGCATTTATTTTGCTGTATAAAAACTATAAAATTATGTTTTAGGGAGAATAGTACCAATTCAAAAATCACATACGGGGTCCTTTTGGAATCGGTATATGTTGTTTCGGGCCTCATTTAAAATGCCTAGATAGTGTAGTTTCATTATGCTTCACCTCTTGCCATATTTACAACATTTAAACTTGTCATGAATTAAATGGGAGTGAACTAAATAATTCGAATGAATGTGGAGTCTCGCCAATATGCAATCCGTTGCATATTGAACTTCACTTAACGTGTAGAAATGAATTGGTGTGCTTGTCATGCCTTGCATAACGTATGGGCGTGCATCATATTTGTTTGTGCATCATGTCATGCATATGTTGTGATGTTTACCGTGTCATTTGTTTGTTTCTGGATTGCTTCTTCTTGATAGAGTTCCGAACCCAATTCGGAGTGTGAGGATTCATTTGATCACGTCTCGTTCGTCTACTTCATAGATTCATTCTTCTTCCAAGCGGGATCTCAGGCAAGATGACCATTTCCCTAGATGCTACTAGTATCATTGCCATGCTAGTTGTCTCGTTCTATCGCTATGTGTCGCTTCCTACCACTTGTTTCGTCAAGCCTCCCAAAATGCCATGATAAGCCTCTAACCTTACACGTCCCAACAAACCATTGTTTGGCTATGTTACCGTTTTGCTCAACCCTTCTTATAGCGTTGTTAGTTGCAGGTGCAGGTTGTTCCATGTGACAACATGGAGGTGTTGGGATATCACACTATTATTTCTATTTAATTTAATGCACATATATACTTGGTAAAAGGTGGAAGGCTTGGCCTTTTGCACATTGTTTTGTTCCACCTTTGCCGCCCTAGTTACTTATGTACAGGTGTTATGTTCCATATTGAGCGCTCCTAACATGCTTGGGGTTGTTATGGGGACCCCCTCGATTTTCGTTTAGGGATAAAACTCTTTGGGCAAGGCCCAACATTGGTACTATATTTGCTTAACAACTAATAAGATATGCATATGGCATGATCACCCCACGGATAATAAATCAACCCCCGGTCCAGTGCTCCTCATGACGGTTGGTATCCAACCGAATATGCTACGGAGATGGACCACAAATCATTACCACTAGATGTACAGTGCCGTGTAGCGGAAGTAGAGTTGGGGTAGCGCGGTTTTGTGGTTCGTCTCCTCCTCGTACGATCTCCCTTGAATAGCCAGTCTGATCTCCCTCGAACATCCAGTCACCGATCCCATGTACATGTTCGCCAAAGTGGCACAAGTGCACCGCTTCTAATGGTATTCGTGCGTGCAGGAGGAACATAGTGCAGCGGACTGCTAGGTCCGATCACACATTCGTTGGCAACGCATGCAAAGCCCTAATGACGGTGCCAAAGCGATCAACCATATGGGTGTGCTGCACCTCCACTATATATAGGCATCCGACGCGGGCTCAACTCTTGGGCCTCGCACATATCCTAAAGCCCACATGTTTCTTCTCTTAAGCGCACGACCCTTTAGGTTCTCGTTCACTTGGTCACGGGGCAGATCACATCCGGCTCGGCCCGTCGGTAGCGGCCTCTAGCAAGGCGTGCCAACTCCAAGTGTCCGATGAAGCTGGTTAGTCGAACCTATACTTCACACTTCTGTTCCCTTTTCCACACGATATATGTTGTCATGCACAAGGCAACATGGTCATCCTTATTGTAGCATGACGTCTTTCTCATTTCGATGAATCCGACCAACACTTCGGATTATCTCATAATCCTCATCGCATGGCCATGCTTATCCAGGCCGGGTCACCCAAGGGGCCCAAAGTATGTCTCTCATGATTGGAGGGGCAAATCCCATCTTGCTCGACCATGTCTGACAGCATGGGTCTGAACAAGACCAAAACCTACCTTTGTAACTACTCAGTCATGGAGTAAGGTTTGGTCAGCCCAAAGCTAGTCTGTCACCATCCCGATTACATGCGTCAGCTCAAGTCTTAGGACATAGAATGTATGTTGTACTAGAGGCTCACACATGACCTATCACTGTGTCTCATAGTTGAGTTTGTCCAACTCAGACCTTATCTCAATTCTGATCCGACTACGTCGAATTCGACCAGACCTTCCTGAGTCCATATTATCTGGCTAGCATCCAATGCTACATGGTTAGTGAGACCGAACCATCCATCGTGTCATATGCTAGTCTAACTAGCTGCGTGTCCACACAACCCTTTTGACTAGGGACCATTTAGGACCGTTATCATACAATGCATAGTCTCACAAACAAGTCACGTACTTGTTAATACACATCATTGATAATGTCCAATGACTATCTTTATTCATAAACACATAGGAAATATCATCATACATGATTGCTTCTAGGGCATATCTCTAACAGTATTATCCTTCCAATGCATAATAGGTTATGAATTTGTTTCTGTCTTAATTTGCAAGCCCCATCCTTTGTTTTTTTGGAGTTTGGTAATTCGAATTGCTTCGATGTCATGTGTTGATTTCATATCTTTGTTAAGCGGTGTTCTCATGTGTCTATGGGGATGCTAATCCGTTTGATCAACTGGAGTTGTCATGAAATTCTTTTCAACCAGTGTGTTTCTCTTGAAGATAATTCAATCCTCTCCAATATTTGCAAGATCAATCCTTTTATTTTTGGGTTTTTATCATTTATGCCACCGGCATGTCTCACTACTCACTTTTGCCACTTGTAATTTCAACTGCTCAAAAAATGCCATCACTTCATTAGGCGCATGCTCAAAAATGCCATTGGACACCATTGAGCTCAAATCTTGTTTGCCATCGGATAATGATCAAAATACCTATAGACCAACATGTCCGCTCTTCCTCTATCTCACTACAATAAAGTGTGGGTCCAACTTGGTCCCAACAACATTCTTATTTTCCTCTACAATTATCTGCTTGCTTACTCCTAACAGTGGGATCCACACTTATCACTGTGAGATACGGAGACGTGCCATGTGGGTATAGGGTTTTGTTGTCATATAAAATGGCCAACAAGTTTGACCTGAAATAACAATGTCTAATGGCATTTTTGAGCAAACATCTAATGAACAATGGCATTTTTGAGACATCTACTGGCATTTCTGAGCAAGCATCTCAAGGAACGATGGCATTTTTGAGCAGCGGTAACTTCTATTGGCAAAACCGAGTAGTGGGACACAACTGGTGGCAGAAATGGTAAAAACCCTTTATTTTTACCGGAGTTCGTCTCATCTGGCCTAAGTTATCTTTGTTACCCCCGCCCCACCCTTTTCTTCAACGATTAAATTGTAATCCAAGTGCCTTTCTTTTCATTGATGCTTTCACTATCTTTTCTTCCGTATCATATCTGGTGAGTCAGTTAAGATGCTCAGGAGCTTCAAGTTCGTCATTCTTCATTCTTGTTTGCTTCCCTGGTGTTCAACCTCTTCGTTTTCATCATATCTTTCACATTCACGAAATGTTTTCCAATGGTAGAAATTCCCATCCAAGCCTCTTTTGTTTATTCAGCCTCTTCTATTCTTGTTTGGAGTTTTTTAGCATATCTCAGAAGATTCATTTTCTCGTTCAAAATTGCTTCAAGGTATTTTGAGATTCTCAACCCCATCAAGTTCTTAATTCTACCGACGCAATCTATTTTTTAGCAATCGTTTCAACGGTGGTTTGTTTTGAGTGGGCCCATAACCCACAGATTTTTTTCCAAGATCTCACCTATCTCTTCTAATATTTTCCGAAGATCACATTTTCTTTTCGAATGTGACATAAGAATGATTTTCATCAGTCATATTCCTTTTCCAAGATCACTTCAAATTAATTTTCATCATTGACTCAACCTTTCTTTATTTATTATTCCGGAGTATCTCAACATTCATGGTTGTGTTCCTTGTCATCAATCTCATGTTGGATGATCGAAGGAGTGTTCTCTTAAATCTTTGTCCATTATTCTGAAGGTTCGCCATGTCAGCTTATTGTGACCCTCTTAAATTGTTTTCGATCATGAATAATTCCTTCCAGATCTATCCGGAGCTTTTTAGAGTTGTTTTCATTTCTTGATCCTCCGAAGGCCATCATTTTAGAAGATTTCTTCATTCTCAACTTTCAGCTTGCGTTCTCAAATTCTTCTCTTATTTTGGTGCTTCATTAAAGTTCTCCGCTAGACGGATCAATCTATTCATTCTCTTGTATATCTATTCATTCATAGTATTCTCATTTGTTTCAAATTCTTGCCGATGTTTCCTTCAAGACTTCTTCAAGTTTATGCTCTTATCTCTCCTCTATCTTTTCAAGAGGAATAAGTAGTATGCCAAATCCGTTGCTTCTCATCAATTTAAATTGATGAAGGATAAGCATAACATAATTCTAATTCTTGTTTCATTAGGGTGATTCTAGTCCTTCAGGAGTTGTTCCTGATATCTAATTATCGATTATAAGTTGTTCATTTTTTTCTTTCCGGAGGTTCTTCATGGTGGTTTGTTAAGGATATCATCATTCTCGAAGTCTTCTTCGAGATTCTTGTAGTAGTACCTCATGTATTCTTGTCTTGCATTTCAAAGTGCAATTTGTTCTACCTTATCTTTTGAGATGGTTTTATAATATTCTTGATTCATGAGGAGTCTTGAAGATAATATGTTTTAAGAATGAGATATTTAAATCCATCATTTCTATCTTTGAGTTATCTTGGTATATATTTCACCTAAAGCATTTCCTAAGGATTATTTCTATCATGATGCTTATCAATGACCCAAGTTCTCAATGTATCCTCTTGGTGAAAGAAGTTTTGCATGTCTTGTTGATTTCAACTAATCAAATGTTTCCATTAGCGAGCGATTGTCACCTCATTAGTTTGAGATGTTTTCCGTAAGCCCACAACAAGATCTTTATTTCCTTGTTGACTTTCCAACAACTTCATTCAACCCTTCCTTGTAACGATGGTTTTCAAATTTAATTGTGGTAGAAGTTGTCTTTTCCTTTTCTATTCTTCTATTTTCAATGATGTAGCTTCTATTCTTTTGTTTTGGAGGCATTGTGACATTGCTCTCTTCGACCCTTCAACTTGTTTTGTCAAGGTCATGTTTGTTTCCTCGCTTATCCATTCAACCGGAGTGTTGTGAAATCTTTTCGAGTTCTTTTCATCTATCAAATTTTGCCTCTCCTTTCAAATGGAGTGCTGCCAAAATTCTTTCTTTCCCATTCCATTTCTATCTCGTTTCAACCAGAGTTGTTTCGAATTCTTGCTTGTTCCTTGTGTCATTCTTCAGCTCTGTGCAACCTTCTAGATTTATTGGTTTCACCCGTTTGTCAAAGAAGCAACTAAGTTTTATTCCTTTTTCCCTTCTCTTCTTCCTCTTCTCATTCTAAGATCTCGGGTCAAGATCTCTTGTTAGTGGATAAGAGTTGTAACAGTCCGATACTGATGCTCTAGATGCCTTCAATTTATTTTGAGTGCCGCCATGTGATTCATTTGGTTGTCGCGGTCATCATCGCATCATTCGCATCATCTGCATAGCATCGGCACTCTGTCGACATCATTATTCAAAACTTGCATATTTTCGTAGTTGTCGGTTCTCTCTGTTCTCGTTGACGTCCATTTCAAGACCAACTACACACACACGCGCCCGCGATATTGATACAATATTGTTTTTAAAAGGTGCGTATAAAATGTTCTTGGAATGGGTTGAAAATTGGCGAGCTGTCTTATTCTATTGTAGGTACACCACCTGCCAAATTTTATCGCATTCAAAGGTCATTTGATACCACAATGGACTACTGTAGCGGCACCGTCATCTGTTAAATTATCATGCGTTTTGGTATTTCTAAAACTCTTTCACGGGCCACGATCTTCTTTTTCTTGGACCAACCCCCTCTACACAGCTCAACTAGTCCAGCTAGCCCCTCTGCTTTCGGACCGTCCGATCGAGATCGAACATTCCGAAAACGAAGCAAATACCCTAATCCTAACACCCTTTTCTATATAAACCTACCCTGCCTAAAATGACTGACCCTAAACCCTACCTCATTTTCCGTGGTAGCTACTCCACAACAGCCACCCCACAAACTACTCTCCGCTGCCCACCCAACTAGGGCTCGCCAAGCCCAGATCGGGGCCCGGGAAAACCCAACCAGTCCCGAAGCTGCGTGACGCCGCCCGAAACTCCCGATCCGTGGCTCGCTCGCCTCTGTGCCTTGACCATGACCCCGATTCGCATTGTGCCTCGCCCCTCTTCTCCATCACCGGCCGGCCCCTCACCGGAGCTCGCCAGAGCGCAGCCGGTCCCTGTCCAGGCCAGGCCCCATAGCCCCTGTCTCTCCCTGCCTTCCTTCTTCCTCTCCCTCTTCTTCTCTCTCACCCCATGCTCTCCCTCCCTGTGTCGAGCTGCAGGATCTGCCATGTCCGCGCACATAAAAACTCCGCCAGCCACTGCCAGGGATGCCCCCTCTCCACCAGATTCGAGCAGATCCGGCCCCTTCGTGCCTCCCCTGACCTCCTCCGGCCAGACCCTGCCAGCGCGGCCGCCATTCCTCGGAGATGCTCCTGTCGGTGTTGTGTTCGTGGAGACAAACTCCAGCACCGTTGACCAAGCGCTCGCTTGCCCTACTGGGCCGCAAGGGCACCAGGCCCACCCGTAGCTAGCTCCTGGGCCGGACCAACCACGCGCCTCCAAGCCCAACCGCGTCGCCCCGCCAGACCACTGTGCCACCGGCCTGTTAGGTCCGAGGTGAGCACCAGCCCCACAATCCCCCGCCCTTTTTAAAACCAGCAGTGCAGGATTGGGCCCGTGTATGTTTTTTTTGTCTGTTTAGATTTAGTATTTTTTCCAGGTCTGCACATTTATAGAAAATGCCTTGGTTCTAAAATACTAATAAATAATTAAACGTGCATCGGATTTAAACGCGTCATATATGTAAAATTCTTAGAATTTTATGTAGATTAATAATATCCAACTTTCATGCATGCTAAAAATGTTTAAACTTGTCTTCAACGATTAAATCGTAATCCAAGTGCCTTTCTTTTCATTGATGCTTTCGCTATCTTTTCTTCTGTATCTTATCTAGTGAGTTAGTTAAGATGCTTAGGAGCTTCAAGTTCATCGTCCTTTGTTCTTGTTTTCTTCCCCGATGTTCAACCTCTTCGTTTTCATCATATCTTCTGCATTCGCCAAATGCTTTCCCATGCTAGAAATTCTTATCCAAGCCTCTCTTGTTTATTCATCATCTTTCTATTTCTGTCCAGACTTTTTCAGCATATCTCAAAAGATTTTTTTCCCGCTCTAAATTCCTTCAAAGTATTTTGAGGTTCTCAACCCCATCAACTTCTTAATTTTACTGGTGCAATCTCTTTTTTAAGAAATCATTTCAATGGTTGTTTGTTTTGAAAGGGCCCATAACCCATAGGTTTTTCCCCAAGATCTTACCTGTCTCTTCTAAACTTCTTCGGAGATCTCAATTTCTTTTCAAACGTGACGTAAACATGATTTTCATCAGCCATATTCCTTCTCCAATATCGTTTGAATTAATTTTCATCGTTGACTCAACCTTTCCTTATTCATTATTCTGGAGTATCTCAACAATTCATGGTTGTGTTCCTCGTCATCAATCTCATGTTGGAAGATCGAAGGAGTGTTCTCTTAAACTTTGTCCATTCTTTTGAAGGTTTGTCATGTCAACTTGTTGTGACCCTCTTAAATTGTTTTTGATCATGAGTAATTCCTTCCATATCTATCCGAAGCTTTTTAGAGTTGTTTCCATTTCTCGATCCTTCGAAGACCATCATTTTAGAAGATTTCTTCGTTCTTAGCTTTCACCTTTCATTCTCAAATTCTTCTCAATTGTTGTCTCTTCGTTTGTATGTCAATTATTCTGATCCTTCGTTCAAGTTCTCTGCTAGACGGATCATGATCTGTTCGTTTTCATGTATATCTATTCATTCGTAGTATTCTTAGTCATTTCAAATTCTTACCGATGTTTCGTTTAAGACTTCTTCAAGTTTGTGCTCTTATCTCTCCTCAATCTTTTCAAGAGGAATAACTAGTATGCTAAATCCATTGCTTGTCATCAATTTAAATTGATGAAGTATAAGCTTAACATAATTCTTATTCTTGTTTCATTAAGGTGATTCTAGTCCTTCTTCAGGAGTTGTTTCTGATATCTAATTATAGATTCTAAGTTGTTCATTTTTTTCTTTGCGGAGGTTCTTCCTGGTGGTTCGTTAAGGATATCATCATTCTTGAAGTATTCTTCAAGATTCTTTTGGTAGTACCTCAAGTATTCTCGTCTTGCATTTCAAAGTGAAATTCATTCTACCTTATCTTTTGATATGGTTTTATAGTATTCTTGCTTCATGCAGAGTCCCAATGAGAATATGTTTTAAGAATGAGATATGTAAACCCATCATTTCTTTCTCGGAGTTATCTTGGTATAGATTTCACTTAAAGAATTTCCTAAGGATTGTTGCTATAATGACGCTTATCAATGATCCAAGTTCTCAATGTATGCTCTTGGTGAAAGATGTTTTGCATATCTTGTTGATTTCAACCAATCAAATGTTTCGGTTAGTGGGCGGTTGTCACCTCATTAGTTTGGCATGTTTCATATACGCCCACAACAAGATTTTTTATTTTGTTGTTGAATTTCCAACAACTTCGTTCAATCCTTCCTTGTAAGGATGCTTTTCAAATTCAATTGTTGTAGAAGTTGTCTTTTCCTTTTCCGATCTTCTCTTTTTAATGATGTAGCTTCTATTATTTTGTTCCGGAGGCATTGTGACGTTGCTCTTTTTGACCCATCAACTTGTTTTGTCAAGGTCATGTTTATTTCCTCGCTTATCCATTCAACTGGAGTGTTGTGAAACTTTTCAAGTTCTTTTCATCTTATCAAGCTTTGCCTCTCCTTTCATATGGAGTGATGCCCAAATTCTTTCTTTCCCGTTCCTTTTCTATCTCATTTCAACCGGAGTTGTTTCGAATTGTTGCTTGTTCCTTGGGTCATTCTTCATCTCTGTGCAACCTTCAAGATTTGTTGGTTTCACCCGTTTGTCAAAGAAGCAACTAAGTTTTACTTCTTCCTTTCCTTACCCTCTTTGTCTTCTCATTAAAAGATCTCGGGTTGAGATTTCTTTTTAGTGAAGGAGAATTGTAACAGCCCGAGACTGACGCTCCAAATGCCTTCCATTTTCGAGTGTCGCCGTGTGATTCATTTGGTTGTCGTAGTCATCATCACATCATTCGCATCATCTGCATAGCATTGGCATTCTATCGACATCATTATTCGAAACTTGCATCCGTTCATAGTTGTCGGTTCTCTCCTTTCTCGTTGACGACAGTTTTAAGACCAACCACACATGCATGCTCCGACGACATCGATAAAATATTGTTTTTAAAAGGTGTGTATAAAATGTTCTTGGGATGAGTTGAAAATTGGCCAGCTGTCTTATTATATTGTAGGTAGACTGCCTACCAAATTTCGTTGCATTCAGAGGTCGTTTGATACCCCAATGAACAACTGTAGCGACACTGTCATCGGTTAAATTATCGCACGTTTCAGTATTTCTAAAACTCTTTCACGGGCCACAATCTTACCTCTCTTCTTTGCCCACAAACTCAACTAGCCTATCTAGCTTCCTTCGCTTTCGGACCGTATGATCGAGATCGAATGGTCCGAAAATGAAGCAAATCTCGTAACCCTAACCCCCTTTCCTATGTAAGCACCCCTACCCTGCCTAAAATGGCTGACCCTAAAGCTCGCTGATACGTCTCCAACGTATCTATAATTTTTGTTTGTTTCACGCTGTTATATTATCAATCTTGGATGTTTTACAATCATTTCAGAGCAACTTTATACCAATTTTTGGGACTAACATATTGACATAGTCCCGAAGTGGCAGTTGTTGTTTTTACTTGT
The DNA here is from genome assembly GCA_022496015.1 of Hordeum marinum. Taxonomy (NCBI): domain Eukaryota; kingdom Viridiplantae; phylum Streptophyta; class Magnoliopsida; order Poales; family Poaceae; genus Hordeum; species Hordeum marinum. Next base: position 313,015,009 of record CM039678.1, read on the forward strand.
TTTTTACTTCGCAGAAAATCAGTACCAAACAGAGGCCAACTGCTGCGGCGATTTTTGTAGATTTTTTATGTACCAAAAGAAGAAAGATGGGCCAAACAACACTAGAAGAGGGTGCCCAGGGTGGCCACCCTCCACCAGGGCACGCCAGACGCCCCTGGCCTGGTCTGGTGGAGGGTGGGCACCTCGGGCACCCCCAACCAACATTCGAGCCTATAAATTCCCCAAAAATCCAAAAACCCGAGGGGAGTCGACCAAACACAATTCCAGCCGCTGCAAGTTCCAGAACCTCGAGATCCAATCTATAACCATCACAGAGGGGTTCATCTTCCTCATAGGTGCCTCCCCAATGATGCGTGAGTAGTCCACCATAGACCTATGGGTCCGTAGGCAGTAGCTAGATGGCCTCCTCTCACTCTATGTTTCTCAATACAACGGTCTCTTGGAGATCTATTTGATGTAATGATTTTTGCGGTGTGTTTGTTGGGATCCGATGAATTTTAAGTTGATGATCAGTTTCTATCCACGAATATGATTTGAGTCTTCTTTGATCTATTATTTGCATGATTACTTATAGCCTCGTATTTCTTCTTCGAATTTTTGGTTTAGTTAGGCCAACTAGATCGTTTTTTCTTGCCATGGGAAGAGATGCTTTGTGATGGATTCGACCTTGCGGTGTTCTTTCCCAGTGACAGGAAGGGCAGCAAGACACACATGTATCGTTGCCATTAAGGATAACAAGATGGGCTCTATTCCTACATGAATAGATCTTGTCACATCATGTCACCATTCTTATTGCATTACTCTATTTCTCCATGAACTTAATACAGTAGATGCATGCTGGACATCGGTCCATGTGTGGAGTAATAGAAGTAGATGCAGAATCATTTTGGTCTATTTGTCTTGGACGTGATGACTATATAATGATCATTGCATGGATATCGTCATGATTATTTGATCTTGTATCAATTTCCCAACAATACTTTGTTCACCCATCGTGTGCTATCTTCATGAGAGAAGCCACTAGTGAATCCTATGGCCCCCGGGTCTACTTTTCTAACATATTGCTTTTTGATCTACTATTTGCAACTTTTGTTTTCAGATCTACTATTGCAAAAAAACCAAAAATACCTTGTTGCACTTTATGTTTATTCATTTTACTTTGTGTTCTTGCGAGATCTAATTGCCAAAACTATCACTACCTAATCTATCTTATTACCGTAGAGAGTGTGACAACCTCTCTTTCGCATCGGGTTGCAAGTATTTATTGTTTGTGTGCATGTGCTGTTTATGTGGGTGCGTGATCTTCCTCTACGAATTGACACCTTGGTTTCATAAACTGAGGGAAATACTTACCGTCGTTGTGCTGCATCATCCCTTCCTCTTTGGGGAATACCAACGCAATCTCGAGCCATGTCAAAGGAACTTCTGGCCCCGTTGTCGGGGAGGAAGCAATCTCATCTACCAGGTGCCTAATCACAAATCTCATCTCCTTAAAATTTACATTGTTTGCCATTTGCCTCTCGTTTTCCTCCCCCCACTTCACAAATTTGCCGTTTTATTTGCCCTCTCTTTTTCATTTGCCTTTTTCTCGTCAGATCTCTTGTTTGCTATGTTTGCTTGTGTTGCCATGTGCCTTTTATTTGCTTATATCTTTGCTTGCTAAAAATCTATTGATATGGATCCTTATCCACTTGCTAATCTTTTCAAAAGGTGGAATTATGATGAACCAATTTCTAGTGAGTTGAGTGAACTTGATTATCTCTATGAAGTTTTATTTGAAAATCATGAATCTGAAAATTTTGATGAAGTGTTGAAAGAAGAAAATTATAAGGTGATTCATGATAGCTCCTTGATTGAAAAGCATGATTGAAATGATGTTACTATAAATTCTATTAATGTCAATTATGTTAATGATATGCAAAACTACAATCTTGGGGATGGTAATGTTGTCATGTCCACTTCTTATTGCAGTGATCGTGATTGGGGTGATAATGCCTCTTATGATCTTGAAAATTTATTTAAGTCTCATGTTGAATATGATAATGTTTGCAATAGTATCGAAAGTGGGTTTGTAAGAGCGTCAACTTTAGGTGAAAAGAATCCTACATATTTGGAGAGTGATCAATCCTAGGAAGTTTTTGATAAAACTGGGTTTGGAGAGGTCATAACTTTAGTTGATGATAATCCCACTATTTAGGAAGATGATAAAAACTTTATGCATGTTGATCATAATGAGAGCATTGTTTATGATATATATATTGTAAAGTTCCTTCATGATGATACTAAAAATTATTATGAGGGAGGAACATATGCTTGTAGGAGTTGCAACTATACCAAGTTTCCTCTCTATGTGTTCAAAGTTTTGAAGTTATGCTTGTTTTGCCTTCCTATGCTAGTTGATTCTTGCTCCCATAAATTGTTTTCTCACAAAATCCCTATTTATAGGAAGTGTGCTAGACTTAAATGTGATTTTCATGAGATTTATGATGCTCTCTTGCATGTTTCAATTACTATTTTTTATGTGAGCATCATTGAAAGCATCATGCCTAGCTAGGGACGTAAAATGATAGCGCTTGTTGGGAGGCAACCCAATGATTAAAATATTTTTATCTTTTCCATTCTGTTTTTGAGTGTTTGCAAAATTATTATTGTGTTTTTATGTTTTATTTAGTGTTTGTGCCAAGTAAAGCCTTTAGGATGATCCATAAGATGAGTAGAAACAATGCTGAATCTGAAAAAAAACTTTGTTCCAAATGTATGAATTTTAATTTTTTACTAGAACGTGATATCGATCTGAAATTTTAACAAAGTATTTATATACAAATTCTTTACATTGTACTAATGTTACATATTTTTTAGAGTTCTAAAAGTATGGGTAGAGTATAGATTACTATAGACTGTTCTTTCTGAAACAGATTCTGTTTCGTTGCATTGTGTGCTTGTTTTGATGAATCTATGGCTTGTATCTGGGGGTAAAAGACATGGTAAAGTTAGATTACATTAGGTATAATGCAATAATAAAATATGAATGGGTTTGCAAGAGTACCTAAAGTTGTAATTTGCTTTATTATACTAACGGATCTCACAAGAATTTTGTCAAGTTTTGTGTGATTGAAGTTTTCAAGTTTTGGGTGAGATCACGATGGATGAAGGAATAAGGAGTTAGAAGAGTCAAAGCTTGGGGATGCTACAACACCCCAAGGTAATACAAATATTAACAAGCAACTAAGCTTGGGGATGTCCCGAGTGGCATCCCCTCTTTCTTCCAACAACCATCGATATCCTACTTGGAATTATATTTTTATTCGTTAGATATCATGAGTTTTGCTTGGAGCGTCTTGTATCTTTGCTTGATTTGATTTTTGAATTTTCATTAGTATACTAGATGGACACACGTACTTGAGAGATCCAAAATTATGCTATGATTTTTTAGAATTTCTCTTTATGCTTCACTTAAAACTTTTGAGAAAAGGAATTGCTCTAGTGCTTCACTTATATCTTTTTGAGCATGACATGCTTTTACATGTTTGAAAAAATGCTCTCATACTTCACTTATATTAATTTTAGAGTTATTAATTTTGAAGAAATCCTCTCATGCTTCACTTATATTATTTTGAGAGATGAAACTTGTATGCTCATGTTCTTCACTTATATCCATGTGAGCTTGTCAAAAGCAATTGTAGCGCATGAAACTAGTCCCAAAGTAATAGATATTCAAGAGGGATATAATAAAAACTTTCATGGAGATCATTGGACAAATTAAACTTGATTCTTTTTAATAGTTTTTGACATGAAAATAGTGATATGTGAGTTATTTTGATGAGTAATTATGCTTAGTAAGAATATTGGTGTTAAGGTTTGTGATTCCCTTGCAAGCACTAGAGTTAATAGTTGTGCTACGAATTTACATCCTACTTATGGTGCATTATTCAGTGTTAGTAATGCTTAATGCTCGCTTATGTGAATTTTCATTTCTTGGTTTGATGGTTCTCAATCTCATGCTAGCCTTCACTTGTACTAAGTGGAAATACTACTTGTGCATCCAAAATCCTTAAACCAAGTTTTGCCATATGAGTCCACTATACCTACCTATATACGGTATTTCCATGCTGTTCCAAGAATTGTTTTATGTTCCATCTCTAAACTTTCAAAATAAATTTTCCTTTTTGTGTGGTCGTACCGCTCATGAAATGGTAGGGGGTGACCGATATTTTTCATGCTAGATGTTTTATTCTCAAGATGAGTGTTTATTCACTTTTAAGTGCATGAGAGTATGCCGGTAATAGGGATGCCCAGTCCCAAAATGAAAAAGATTTTTTTACTTTATGTTGTCAAATAATAAATTCATTGGAAAGTGTTGATACGAAAGGCAATCGTGGATTCGGCTAGCCATGGAAAGCGAAAGTATGGTGGAAAAAGGAATAAACTTTATTTTGTGTTTGGGAACTGCCTATGATGCATCTAGTGTGGAAATATATTGAAATACCTTAGTCGTTTCCATTGACAGGAAAGGCATGCAACTCAAAATTATTTTTTCTATCAATTTAAACACTTGAACTCTGTCATCTCTACAAATCCCTACTTCCCTTTGCGAAGGGCATATATATTTACTTTATGCAATTTTTATTTTTCAATTTGAGTCTCCATTTTCTCTAAAGCACCAACTAGGAGGCACTATGATCGTACTTGAGCATTAGGTGTAGCTAATATTTGAGTGTCTATTGTGAATGGATCAATGATTGAGCATGATGGCTAGGGATAACTCTCTTTAGCGTTGATATTTTGAAAGACATGGTTGCTTGTCTATATGCTTGAGTATTAAAGTTTTCATGTCACACTAGACTATTACTTTGAACCATATGAAAAGTCCAAATGTCCATGCTATAAAGAAAAGAATATGTGATGAACATGATAGGCAACATTCCACATCAAAAATTCTGTTTTGATCATTTATCTACTCGACGACGAGTAGGAATTAAGCTTGGGGATGCTAATACGTCTCCAACGTATCTATAATTTTTTTGCTTGTTCCATGCTGTTGTATTATCAATCTTGGATGCTTTACAATCATTTCATAGCAACTTTATATCAATTTTTGGGACTAACCTATTGACATAGTGCCAAAGTGCCAGTTGTTGTTTTTGCTTGTTTTTTTACTTCGCAGATAATCAGTACCAAACAGAGCCCAAACGCAATGGGGATTTTTGTGGATTTTTATGGACCAGAAGAACAAAGATGGGCCAAACAACACCAAATGAGGTGGGCCAGGGTGGCCACCCTCCACCAGTGCACGCCAGAGGCCCCTAACGCGTCCTGGTAGAGGGTGGGCACCTCGGGCACCCCCAACCGACTATCGAGCCTATAAATTCTTTGAAAATTCAAAAACCCTAGGGGAGTCGCCGAAAACACAATTCCAACCGCCGCAAGTTCCATAACCTCGAGATCCATTCTAACACCATCACAGAGGGGTTCATCTTCCTCATAGGTGTCTCTCCGATGATGCGTGAGTAGCCCACCATAGACCTATGGGTCTACAGGCAATAGCTAGATGGCTTCCTATCTCTCTCTCTCTATGTTTCTCAATACAACGGTCTCTTGGAGATCTATTTTATGTAATGACTTTTGCGGTGTGTTTGTTGGGATCCGATGAATTTTGAGTTGATGATCAGTTTCTATCCATAAATATGATTGAGTCTTCTTTAATCTCTTATTTGCATGATTACTTATAGTCTCGTATTTCTTCTTCAAATCTTTGGTTTAGTTAGGCCAACTAGATTGATTTTTCTTTCCATGGGAAGAGATGCTTTGTGACGGGTTCGATCTTGCGGTGTTCTTTCCCAGTGACAGAAAGGGCAGCAAGACACGCATGTATCATGTCCATTAAGGATAACAAGATGGGGTCTATTCCTACATGAATAGATCTTGTCTACATCATGTCACCGTTCTTATTGCATTACTCCATTTCTCCATGAACTACACTAGATGCATGCTGGATAGTGGTCGATGTGTGGAGTAATGGAAGTAGATGCAGAATCGTTTTGGTCTACTTGTCTTGGATGTGATGCCTATATAATGATCATTGCCTGGATATCGTCATGATTATTTAATCTTCTATCAATTGCCCAACAATAATTTGTTCACCCACCGTTTGCTATACTCATGAGAGAAGCCACTAGTGAATCCTACGCCCCCAGGTTTACTTTTCCAACATATTGCTTTCCGATCTACTATTTGCAACTTTTGTTTTCAGATCTATTATTCAAAAAAAAACAAATATACCTTCCTGCACTTTTTGTTTATTTATTTTACTTTGTGTTCTTGCGAGATCTATTTGCCAAAACTATCACTACCTAATCTATCTTATTACCGTAGAGAGCGTGACAACCTCTCTTTCGTGTTGGGTTGCAAGTATTTGTTGTTTGTGTACAGGCGTTGTTTACATGGGTGTGTGATCTTCCTCTATGAATTGATACCTTGGTTTCATAAACTAAGGGAAATACTTACCGTCGCTGTGCTGCATCATCCCTTCCTCTTTGGGGAAATACCGATGCGGTCTCAAGCCACGTCACTCGCTTTGTTTTCTGTGCCAGCTACTCCATAGCTGCCACCTCCATAGCCTCCTCTCCGCCTCCCACCCCATCTAGTGCCCGCCAAGCCTAGATCGAGGCACGAGAAAATCCAACCGGGCCCAAAGCTGCGCGACACCGTTTGAAGCTCTCGATCCGTCGCTCGCTCGCCTCTCTCCCTCGAGCGTGACCCTGATTCGCACCATGCCTCGCCCCTCTCCTCCACCGCCGAGTGGCCCCTCTTTGGAGCTCGCCAGAGCACCGTCAGTCCATGTACAAGCCAGGCCCCGTTGCCCCTGTCTCTCTTTGCCTTCCTTCTTCCTCTCTATCTTCTTCTCCCTTACCCCATGCTCTCCCTCCTCATGTCGAGCTGCAGGATCCGCCATATCCGGCACCCATCAGAATTCCGCCAGCCTTTGCCAGGGATGGTCCCCTTTCCACAAGATCCGAATGGATCTGGTTCCCTTCGTGCCTCCCGCGACCTCCTCCAGCCAGACCCTGCCAGCGCCACTGCTGTTCCTCGAAGATGCTCCCGTCGCTATTGTGTTCATGGAGACAAAGTCCAGCACCGTTGTCGGGACCCCGATCCTAAGCCATAAGAATCCGGCCTATAACACATCACATCACTTTGCGGTCTCACGCACGGTTATATCCATGGCTGCCACCTTACCTGGGCCGGGACCGTTTGCGTCTTTTGACTCACGTATGTGAATGTGTTGCTAGCATTCAAATGTCAAAGAACCTGGGCCGACAAGACTAGTCATAGAACCCAAGTGGCACATCCGTACAGGGACAGGCATACGTAACCCAGCAATGTAGGTGTCGATCTCTAGCGTGTGTAGACGAGTCATAGCAAGCTACAAGGACTCCATTACACTACGAGACATTTCCCCGAAGGGACAGACACATCAGCAAAGAAGGATACATGCCGATCAATCAATGTGTCCGGAGCAGTAGCAAGCTACCAAGGCTTGGTGGAAGCACAAAGAGGTAGTTCCCCGTAAAGAGTACTACTAAAGGCACACAACTAGGTGTCGAATCCCATAAATACCGTTGCATGTCACATGTACGCACGACATGCCCGATATGCATAGATACAACTATGGCATCATAACATAACCATACAACATTACAATGTTTATTTAGAAGGCTCGGAAGAGCCAATACAATAAGATGTTACAAACAGGGGTCACAAGACCAAACATTCAGATCATTCAAACAAGCAAGCGGAAGTTAAACATGTCTGAGTACAGACATCTACAAAAGTGGCTAGAGGAGCCTGAAAAGCTACAACGATCCTACCAAAGGAACCAAACCTCTGTCTGGATTCCCAAGCTAATCCGGTCAACATCGAACTTCAAGTCAAAAATACCACTAATAAGACTGACGTCTCTTTTGCAAAAACATAAATTAAGCAAACGTGAGTACAAGAGTACTCAGCAAGACTTACATCAGAACTAACTACATACGCATCAGTATCAATGAAGGGGGTTGTGGAGTTTAATGCAGCAAGCCGGCTTTGACTCTTGGCTAACCTATACTACGACTACAAGTGATTTCTTTGAGGTGGGATAGCACACACGAGAACACATATTCACCAATCAATACACCATTATGGATCCACTTCCGTATCCCTACGAGAAGGCCATCCATAGCACTCACGCTTATCTTACGCATTTTAGAGTATCCACTTCAAGTTTTCTATGAACCACATAAGTTCTCCAAGTAGTCCATATCCGAGGATGCGGCTATTCGAATAGATTATTTCACCCTGCAGGGGTATACTTCCTCACACACGCTCTCGCCACTTATCACCATATGCACGTCATGCATCTCGGCAACCTTCAAGAGGAAGCACTAGCATGGGCGTCGGCCACGATCGTCAACCACATAAGACCCTAGTCCAGGTTTATCGCCTATTTGAAACTGAACCCGCACGGAAGTTCGGTTGAAGTTTCCGCTACGACCTCAAACGATGTGCTCAGGGTTCCCAAGCCCACCGTTCGGGTGCCACTTGGTACACCGTGCCACTGTGCATGTACCGCATCACAGCCCACCCTGTCGTGAAGCGCTATGCACGGCCGCCATCACTTTTCCTACCAACACCAGAAACTAGTTGCAACTCCTGGATAGAGGTCTAGGCGATTAATAAGCCGAGAGGGGTCGAGTTACCGGAGCCCAATGTGTGGTAGTAACTGTCTTGGATCACAAACACAAAACTCAGTTCTTAAGGACGGTCCCAATGAGACAACCCGCCATGTACTCCTACATGGCCTCTCATCGCTACCTTTACCAAATCGTGTTCACACACTTAGCTCTCACCCAGTAGGACATGAATACTGCCATTCCGATCCATCACCCAGATGTATCAGACCCGACACGACACAACTCTAAGCATAGCAGGCACAGTAAGTAAGTAAGCATGGACGAGTAGGCACAACAAGGCTCAAGCAGTTGCTACTCATGCTAAGTGATTTCAACTATTTACTATGGCAAAGAGAGGTCATGCAAGGAATGGGTTCAACTACTAAGAATAGGTAACAATTGAATCGTTGTTGTCCTAATGCAATAAAAGAGAGCAGGAGTGAGAGAGTGGGTTCATATAAGTATGCTCAAGGGGGTTGGCTTGCCTGACACTTTTGAAGATGGTAAAAGTCTTCATCGGTGACATCGATTTCATCGTCAGAACAATGTCTACTGAGAGGGAACAATATCGGCAAACAGAGAAAAGAACACATTCAAGGTGATGCAACAAACATGATGCATGAAATGGCATGTTAAGGTACTGAATTGACCTAGTGCTATAGATAGTCATATTAGGTGAGGTGGAATTCAAATATATACTAAATTCCAACTCCAACACTATTTATTAAATTATCCTAACCATGAAATATCCTACTTGGTGATGTTAACTTTCTCAAACATGCATGACCATGGCATAGACATATTCATTGGATTTTTCTGATCATTTTTCATATATAAATTATTTTCATCCGACTTATAGATTATTTTCTATGATTTTTAGAAGTTTTAAACATTTTCTGAAAATAAATAAGTCATTTAAATTAATTTAAATTTATAGAAAAAGCTTTACTGCGTCAGCCTGATGCCAACAGGGCCGTCCAGGGTCAATCCTGACTAGTGGGACCCACTATTCAGTGACCCAGCTAATTAAAGAGGGGTTATTTTTTCCTAACTAATCATTGCTGTCTAATTAAACTTGTGGGACCTATTAGTCAGCGACACAAAGGGATAATTAGGGGCATCATTAACCACTAATGATGCCCCCACGTCACGCTCGCCGATGGCTGAACACCGGCGACCATCCGCGACGGCGGAGGTGCTTGGGATCGAGCTACGGGTCACGGATTCGAGCGCGGTTTCGCTCTACGGAAAGCACGCGCTCGAGCGCATCTACTACAGCAAGCGGCAGCAGCTGGGATGCACTGCATCGAGGGCGGTGACGACGTCCGTGGCGGCCGGAGCTCGGGCTCGAGCCATTTTGGACTGCAGGGCATGGGGCGGCTCGTCGATGGGCTGCACGGCTTCTAAAGAGCTCCTGGAGCTCGAATCCGAGCTAGAACGCGTGGTTGGAGGACCACATCCACAGCATCGAGATGGCCGGCGTCGGGGAGCTCTCGGCTCCGGTGGCTATCCTAGCTATGGGGAAGAAATCGAGCAGAGGGGTAGGGGGAAATGGACGGGGTGCTCACGGCGCGTCCGCAGGGAGGTCAGCAAGCTCGGGGGTGCGTCGGCGGCCGTGAATTCGTCGACGGAGTCCGGCGGATCCGAAGAGGAGAGCGAGGGGGAAGAGAGGAATGGGGGGAGGAGAAATGGAGGGAGGATCGATCTGGACGTCTCTCGGGGCTTATCCCCTCGCTTGGAGGGCCTACCTGCAAGCAGGAGGTGGCCATGGCACGCGGCGACCACGTGCCCGACGTCCTTCTGGCCGGAGGTGGAAGAAGATCGGTTCGCCCCTGGTGGGCTGGGCCGACTTCTTCCCTGGCCTAGGTAAAACAGGTAACTCTCTCTCTTTCTCTCTCTCTCTCTCTTTTCAAATTTGTTTTATATTTACTATTAATTCAATATATTTTGGTTTGGAGAAAAATACCATACCATTTTATAAAAACCTGAAATTAATTATGTGGACCAAGTGGAATTAACCAATGCCACACATAAAGTTTCAGATTCATTGGGCTTATATTTTATATAAATATAATATAAATCCAATTCAAATAATTGGTGGTTTAACTCAAATTCCCAATATAAATATTTCTGTGATCCCTAAAATATTGGTTTGGATTTTTACCTTATGCCAATATTTTCTTAGGATACCAGGAACATTTTCCTGGACTTATTTTAGGTCATTTTTATATTGTTCTTTTGACAAAAAATCTCTCTGAAGTTTGAGTCATTCCTCATTTCAAATTCATTTGAATTTAACATGATGCATGGATGCCCACTGATGCATCTAATAAAATTAATTGCAACAAGTTCTAGGGCTGTGACAACTCACCCCGACTAAACAAGAATCTTGTCCCGAGATTCAGGCGTAGGGTAAGAGAACAGAGGGGACACTAACTATCACAACCTTCTTGGTCCACATGCCCTCCTCACAGATGTTGATTCATTACATTATGCTGGTCTTGACATCTTTGCCTTCGGGATCTTCATCCAATAGAAAGACAACAGGGGAAAGAAAGCTCTACAAGATTCGATCTTCTCGGAGATCGAGCAACTCGTGATCAACTCGTAAAATGAGACATGATAACATCTCTTGAGCTGGGACACAAAACACACATCGAGAATAATGAATAAGGCAGATGACGGAGGTTGAATTGGTAGGCAACAACTCCATGCTACAACAGATGGTGAAGAGGTTTGAAAGTAGCGAGGAGTTAGTTGCCATAATACCATTATGGGCACCTTAGGGAAGGTGACTCGTAGGATTATCCCTTAAGTGGAAAAAAGAATTACTTTTGATACAGAGATCAATGAAACTCTTCATACCAGCCTAAGGCAATTCACAACGATCATTTGAAGGAATTCGAAAGAATGGCATACTCAGATCGGAATGGAAACTAGAGTTATAAAACAACTCGGCAATGGAAGGCACATTCCAATTAATACCGAGGGTATAACCCAATGTCTGAGCATGCTCTCAAGAACTTGAGCATTTCCATATTCATCAGGGTTTTTACCAACATCCGTGCCAAGGATTCTGGCAACACCTCATACTGCCATGATGAATAATGATGGAGGATGCAGATGCAAAGGAAGACAACACTTTCTCAGATTTCACCTTATCTATGCCAAGGGAGCAAAATCTGGATGATCGACCGAGAGACATTTAGCACTCCGCATCTAATGTTCTCGTTGATGAAGTAGCGTAACCCAATTATAGGTAACGTTTGGTGTCTAGAACATCAAGTAAAAACGTCGGACTTCGGGATCTCAAATGGTCCATAAGGATAAACTTCTAGAATAAGTCATACAAAACCTCATGGGGTAGTGGCTAAGGTTGCTGATACAAGATATTATAACAATAGGTCTTTCGACATAGGTGCGTTAGCCACAACATCACTTTACTAGTTACAGTGAGACCGATATTATAATTCTTGAACGTTCCAACCATATATCTGCCTGAGATTCAGATCTGGTTGATGCCGGGATATTCCAGACTCAGCATGTCTATAGTGGAAAGTTTGCAACACAAATTGAAAAGATGATGTTGCGAGATTCTCGGAAAATGAACTGCGGAAGCCAACTCCAAAACATGAGCTGGTTTGCAAGACAAATGTGAACACGATGTCCAGGGCAAGCATGACCACATGGTCTTACAACAAAACACTACTGAGTTTGGGTTAGGAACCATCATTATGGATAACGAAGTCGGGTGCTAGTCCGTCTGGTACCTTCAGGAGTAGCACTTAACTTCTTTGCCTTGAACAAGTCAACCAAGGGCTTGGTGTGCTAGGGAGTACATATGGAATGGAGGGGGCCAGCCTATCAAACCATAGCGTACTTTGCACATGCATGACTAACTTGGGATGATTCCAAAGGAAGCAAAATGAACTTTCTCGAATTCACGGTGACAACTTGCATCAACTACACGTGAGATGAGAGGAAGTCACTTCTTACACCTAGCATATACTTCACAAATGGAACATGAAGATATGCCTACAAAATTTCCAACACTAGCCTCATGTTCATCATGAATCATGGAAAAGATGAAAAGGTTGTCAATGGGCTTAACCACAATTCATCGAGATATCCATGTAGATGGAATTCCACAACTTATGAGAACAAGGTGATAGCATTGGTCAGACCGAAAGATATAACGATGTATGCTCGAGGATACATCCACGAGTAAAACAACATTAGAGAAATCTTTGGTTCTGATTTTGATTTGACGATAGCCCATACTCAAATCAATGGTTGTACAAGATGATAGGTGCATCAATTGGTCACAAGGATCAATCGATGAAGATATCATCTTTCTTCTACACAAGCAAGCACAAAACACAAGATATCCCTTTAACATGAGCTAAGTTAGATCAAGCTTCTATCTTCCAACTCTCCAAGTTGTTGTTTAGCTTAACCAACTAGTTCAGGGTTATCCAACAAAGAGTCTTGGAGAAGGGGTGATTTATAGAAAAACCATCGTGATAATGAACTCAACATAACGGTCAAGGAACACCTTGGTAATACTCCGAGAAGATATTCAGAAAATCACGATCCACCGATATGTTATCAAGCTCGAGAACAATCTTGCTTTTCAGGGCAAGATGATATGATCAACAGAGTGAAGGATTGACACAATCCTAACTCATTGATCGGAAAGTGCACCATGAAAGATGTACTAGGTAGCATGATCAATCTTAGTATGACGATTCAAAGACCAGCATACCATAAGTGAGATTATTGTCCATTAACTACCCATCAACAAGGTTGCCAGGAGTATTGATTATGCACATCACGATTCACTTGTCGGTGTTCTAGTTACAGACAACACAGAGGCTGAGGAATGAATGATGATGGAGGGAAGTATCACTACATCAAGATTTCATAAGAGGGAGTGCAGTTCTCATGATATTCCTGACATGAAGAGGGTAATACTTCAAGGTAGAACAAAGCAAAAGCTGGATTGGCATTTTGGTCTGCGGAATACAATTGCTTTGACCCAATCCAAGAAATGGATGAGGTACGGGAGTTTTGTTCACCTAGTCATTCTAGAATAGAATGGCTTAACAGACCACAAGAATAGTCGACATCGATAACACAATGCATGACATACTCTTGATTATCCACTGATAGATAAAGGTCAGAATACAATTGAAGAAGGACAACTCAAGAGCACATGATTTTTCCTGAGTTGTAGATACAAAGGTTGGCATGTCGAACAAGTTCAACATGAATCTTCTGGATAACCCATGCAGAAAAGAAAGAATTGGTAGGATCACAACTATGAAATGGAGAACTTACCACGAGCACTCATGTTGTGATCTTTCGTCCATAAAAAACTTCTGCCATAACTGATTAATGGTATTGGAAGAATGATATACCACGAAACTTGAAGACTATAACCATGTTACTAAGCATCCTAAGGGACGAGAAAATGCTATCAACATGACTAAGCAGGAGGAGACTTGGGTTCAAGAACCCAGATACAGAATACCTATTGACTAAGTAGCATCACAACATGCTTTTGATAATGATGGCCAGAATTATCACACTGGAAACAAAAGACACAACTACACTATTGGGTGGTTCATTGAAACAACATGGTTTCCTAAACACCTTCATCAAACACGTCGAGGTAATAGGGTACCTCAACTTAACAATTAGTGTGCTTTGTCTGGCCTGAAAGACATTGACTCAAGATGAAAGAGTTTTGCAATTGCATCAGATAATCTAGAAACCTTGGATAACTCACACAGCATAACGGCTGGACAGGCATGAAATATGAGGCAACCTGCACAAGAAAACTGACAACAAGATATTGAATTCTTATGGAGACACTGATCGAGGAAGACAACAACTTTCCTATAGGTCTCCAGCATAGTAACTCGTCCTCCTAATAGATAGATGAGAAGGCCTAGTTCTTAATCCCCGTATAAAAGAAGAGGGTGACTCAGAATTAGAATGACAGAAGGAAAGGAGTAAAAGAGTCTTACTTTCCCTTCCACAATCAATTCCCATATATAACTAAAGCAGTTCTAGACTCAACATCGACCAGTTTGGCTTGGTAATCCTACAGGCAGTCAAGCTCTGATACCAAAGCTGTCGGGACCCCGATCCTAAGCCATAAGAATCCAACCTGTAACACATCACATCACTTTGCGGTCTCACGCACGGTTATCTCCACGGCTGCCACCTTACCTGGGCCGGGACCGTTTGTGTCTTTTGACTCACGTATGTGAATGTGTTGCTAGCATTCAAATGTCAAAGCCTGGGCCGACAAGACTAGTCATAGAACCCAAGTGGCACATCCGTACAGGGACATGCATACGTAACCCAACAATGCATGTGTCGATATCTAGCGTGTGTAGACAAGTCATAGCAAGCTACAAGGACTCCATTACACTGCGAGACATTTCCCCAAAGGGACAGACACAACAGCAAAGAAGGATACATGTCGGTTAATCAATGTGTCCGGAGCAGTAGCAAGCTACCAAGGCTCAGTCGAAGCACAAAGAAGCAGTTCCCCGTATAGAGTACTACTAAAGGCACACAACTAGGTGTCGAATCCCATACATACCGTTGCACGTCACACGTACGCACGACATGCCCGATATGCATAGATACAACTATGGCATCACAACATAACCATACAACATTACAACATTTATTTAGAAGGCTCGGAAGAGCCAATACAATAAGATGTTACAAACAGGGGTCACAAGACCCAACATTCAGAGCATTCAAACAAGCAAGCAGAAGTTAAACATGTCTGAGTACAAACATCTACAAAAGTGGCCGGAGGAGCCTGAAAAGCTATAACGACCATACCAAAGGAACCAGACCTCTGTCTGGGATTCCCAAGCTAATCCGGTCAACATCAAACTTCACGTCAAAAATACCACTAATGAGACTGACGTCTCTTCTACAAAAACATAAATTAAGCAAACATGAGTACAAGAGTACGCAGCAAGACTTACATCAGAACTAGCTACATATGCTACGGACTCAAACGATGTGCGCAGGGTTCCCAAGCCCACCGTTCGGGTGCCACTTGGTACACCGTGCCACTGTGCATCTACCGCATCACAGCCCACCCCGTCGGGCAGCGCTATGCACGTCCGCCATCACTTTTCCAACAAACACTAGAAACTAGTTGCAACTTCTGGACAGAGGTCCAGGCAATTAATAAGCCGAGAGGGGTCGAGTTACCGGAGCCCAATGTGTGGTAGTAACTGTCTTGGATCACAAACACAGAACTCAGTTCTTACGGACGGTCCCAATGAGACAACCCGCCATGTACTCCTACATGGCCTCTCATCGCTACCTTTACCAAATCGTGTTCACACACTTGGCTCTCACCTAGTAGGACATGAATACTGCCATTCCGATCCATCACCCAGATGTATCAGACCCGACATGACACGACTCTAAGCATAGCAGGCACAGTAAGTAAGTAAGCATGGACGAGTAAGCACAACAAGGCTCAAGCAGTTGCTACTCATGCTAAGTGGTTTCAACTATTTACTATGGCAAAGATAGGTCATGCAAGGAATGGGTTCAACTACCGAGAATAGGTAACAATTGAATCGCTATTGTCCTAATGCAATAAAAGAGAGCATGAGCGAGAGAGTGGGTTCATATCATTATGCTCAAGGGGGTTTGCTTGCCTGACACTTCTGAAGATGGTAAAAGTCTTCATCGGTGACATCGATTTCATCGTCGGAACAACGTCTATCGAGAGGGAACAATACCGGCAAATAGAGAAAAGAACACATTCAAGGTTATGCAACAAACATGATGCATGAAATGGCATGTTAAGGTACTGAATTGACATAGTGCTATAGATAGTCATATTAGGTGAGGTGGAATTCAAATATATACTAAATTCCAACTCCAAGACTATTTATTAAATTGTCCTAATCATGAAATGTCCTACCTGGTGATGTTAACTTTCTCAAACATGCATGACCATGGCATAAACAGATTCATTGTATTTTTCTAATCATTTTCATATATAAATTATTTTCATCTGACTTACAGTTTATTTTCTATGATTTTTAGAAGTTTTAAACATTTTCTGAAAATAAATAAGTCATTTAAATTAATTTAAATTTCCAGAAAAAGCTTTACTGCATCAGCCTGATGTCAGGATGACATCTGCAGGCCAATAGGGCCGTCGAGGGTCAATCCTGACCAGTGGGACCCACTGGTCACTGACCCAGCTAATTAAACAGGGGTTATTTTTTCCTAACTAATCATTTCTGTCTAATTAAACTTGTGGGGCCCATTAGTCAGCGACACAGAGGGTTAATTAGGGGCATCATTAACCACTAATGATGCTTCCACGTCACGCCTGCCGGCGGCTGAACGCCGGCGACCATCCGCGACGGTGGAGGTGCTCGGGATCGAGCTACGGGTCATGGATTCGAGCGTGGTTTGGCTCTACGGAAAGCGCCCGCTCGAGCGCATCTACTACAGCAAGCGGCAGCAGTTGGGATGCCTTGTATCGACAGCGGCGACGGGATCCGCGGTGGCCGAAGCTCGGGCTCAAGCCATTCCAGGCTGCAGGGCATGGGGCGGCTCGCCAATGGGCTGCACGGCTTCTAAAGAGCTCCTGGAGCTCGGTTCCGAGCTCTAACGCACGGTTGGAGGACCACATCCACGGCGTCGAGATGGTCGGCATCGGGGAGCTCTTGGCTCCGATGGCTATCCTAGCTACGGGGAAGAAATCGAGCAGAGGGGTAGGGGAAATGGACGGGGTGCTCACGGCGCGTCCGCAGGGAGGTCAGCAGGCTCGGGGGTGCGTCGGCGGCTGCGAATTCGTCGACGGAGTCCGGCAAATCCGAAGAGGAGAGCGAAGGGGAAGAGAGGGATGGGGGAGGAGAAATGGAGGGGGGCTCGATCTGGATGTCTCTCGGGGCTTATCCCCGCGCCTGGAGGGCCTACCTACAAGCAGGAGGTGGCCATGGCGCGCGGCAACCACGCGCCCGATGTCCTTCTGGCCGGAGGTGGAAGAAGACCGGTTCGCCCCTGGTGGGCTGGGCCAGCTTCTTCCCTGGCCCAGGTAAAACAGGTAACTCTCTCTCTCTCTCTCTCTTTTCAAATTTGTTTTATATTTTCTATTAATTCAATATATTTTGGTTTGGAGAAAAATACCATACCATATTGTAAAAACCTGAAATTAATTATGTGGACCAAGTGGAATTAACCAATGCCACACATAAAGTTTCAGATTCATTGGGCTTATATTTTATATAAATATAATATAAATAAAATTCAAATAATTGGTGGTTTAACTCAAATGCCCAATATAAATATTTCTGTGATCCCTAAAATATTGGTTTGGATTTTTACCTTATGCCAATATTTTCTTAGGATACTAGGAACATTTTCCTGGACTTATTTGAGGTCATTTTTATATTGTTCTTTTGACAAAAACTGTCTCTGAGGTTTGAGTCATTCCTCATTTCAAATTCATTTGAATTTAACATGATGCATGGATGCCCACTGATGGATCTAATAAAATTAATTGCAACAAGTTCTAGGGCTATGCAGCCATTGACCGAGCGCTCGCTTGCCACGCTGGGCCGCAAGGGCGCCAAGCCCACTGACAACCACCTCCTGGGCCGGACCAGCCACGTGCCTCCAAGCCCAGCCGCGTCGCCTCGCCAGCCCACTCCGCCACCAGCCTGTTAGGCCCGAGGTGAGTGCCAGCCTCGCAATCCCCCGCCCTTGTTAAAACCTACAGTGCAGGATTCGCCCCGCGTATGTTTTTGTCTGTTCGGATTTAGTATTTTTTTTCTAGGTCTGCACATTTAGAGAATATGTCATGTTTTTAAAACGCTAACAAAATATTTAACCGTGCATCGGGTTTAAACATGTCATAAATGTAAAATGCTTAGAATTTTCTGTAGTTTAATAATATCCGACTTTCATGCATGCTAAAAATGTTTAAACAGGTTGTTTGCATTATTTTGCATAAATTTCATGCTAAAATGATTAATCTCATAACTAAATAAGCGTAGCTACGATTAAAATGATCCAGATATGTAACTTGACTAGAATAATGTGTAGAATAACAGGGTGGCATCTATTTTCTGTATAACAACTATGAAATTATGTTTTAGGTAGAACACTACCAAATTCAAAAGTCACATACGGGGCCATTTCGAAATCGCTATATGTTGTTTCTGGCCTTATTTAAAATGCCTAGATAGCATAGTTTTTTTTATGATTCACCTCTTGCCAAGTTTACAACATTTAAACTTGTCGTGTAATTAAATTGGAGTGAACTAAATAATCCGAATGTGGAATCTCGTCTAGATGCAACCCGTTGCATATTGAACTTCACTTAACATGTAGAAATGGATTGTTGTGCTTGTCATGCCTTGCATAATCGTATGGACGTGCATCATACTTGTTTGCACATCATGCCATGCATATGTTGTGATGTTTATCGTGTCATTTGTTTGTTTTCGGATTGCTTCTTCTCGATAGAGTTCTGAACCTGATTCAGAGTGTGAGGATTCGTCTAACTACGTCCCGTTTGTCTACTTCATGGATTCATTCTTCTTCCAAGTGGGATCTCAGGCAAGATGACCATTTCCCTAGATGCCACTACTATCTTTGCCATGCTAGTTGTATCGTTCTATCGCTATGTATCGCTTCCTACAACTTGTTTTGTCAAGCCTCCCAAAATGGCATGATAAGCCTCTAACCTTACACGTCCCAATAAACCATTTGGCTATGTTACCACTTTCTCTACCCGTCTTATAGTGTTGTTAGTTGCAGGTGCAGGTTGTTCCATGTGACAAGATAAATATCTTGGGATATCAAAATATTATTGCTATTTAATTTAATGCACATATATACTCGGTAAAAGCTGGAAGGATTGGCCTTTTGCTCGGTGTTTTGTTCCACCTTTGCCGCCCTAGTTACTTGTGTACCGGTGTTATGTTCCATATTGAGTGCTCCTAACATGCTTGGGGTTGTTATGGGGACACCTTGATTTTTGTTTTGGGTTAAAACTCTTTTGGCAAGGCCCAACATCGATACTATATTTGCGTAACAACTAATAAAATATGCATAGGGCATGATCACCCCGTGGATAATTAATCAACCCTCAGGCCAGATCTCGTCATGAGTGTTGGTCGCAACCCAGAGCAACTTATTAATTCCACCTGGGGCAACTTGGTGATTGGCGTGGTAACCATCACTCATCCGTCATGTCGTGAGAACGAGATACACGACTCTTATTCGACATGTCAGGCGGTCTTGCTGGATTTGGTTTACCCTTCTCGAACGTCTTGTGCACTGGGATCTCGAGGATACATTGGGATATATCGAGGTTAAGGTTTTCTAGCGCAACTTGTGGCTAGTTTGTGAAGGATGAGTTGGAGCACCACCGTAGGGTTAAATCTTTCTGAGAGCCATGAGCCCGATTATGTGGCAACTTGGAAATTTGTTTAACATCCGATAAGAGAAAACTTGAAGTAAACTCAAAATAAAATACACCAACCATGTGCATAACCATGACCGTGTCTTCTTGTGAGGTTTGAACCAATTGGAACATAGTGGGGTTATGTTTGACTTGTAAGTAGGTGTTTAGGATCACTTCCTGATCATTACTAGTTCACGCCCATTTATGCGTAGATCACTCTTCTTATTCTTGTACTCGTAAGTTAGCTAGATATCAAATGCTTAGTGCTTGCTGCAGCCTCACCACTTAATCATACCTCACCCATTAAGCTTTGCTAGTCTTGATACTCTTGTAAATGAGATTGCTTAGTCCCCGTGGCTCACAGATTACTACAAAAAATAGTTGCAGGTACAGGGTGATGCGATGCTTTGAGGTTAGCGTGATCCTTGTTTGATTTGGAGTTCTTCTTCTTCTTCATCGATCATAGGATGGGTTCCAGGCCGGCAGCCTAGGATAGCAAGGATGGATGTCTCTTTTATCGTCTGATTTCGTTCGTAGTCAGACCTTGAATTTATATATGATGATTGAAATGGATGTTTGTATTTGATAAGATCTTGATTTATCTTGTGGCAAGTGTAAGCCAATTCCATATACTCCTCTCCTCTTTACATCTACTTTTAATATATCCATTCTTGCGAAACGACAAGATGGCTTCCATCCCTATCGAGGCCCTCGAGCCAAAATAAGGACATGACCACATCTTGGGTGTTACACACATCCCATCGGATGGAGCTCGGATCCATTAATACCGTACAGAGGCCAAATGAGTAAGGCCTTCTAAAAAGGAACATGGCTGACGTTAGATCGGCCCTGGGAGAACTTATCTATGAAACATAAGTCAGATCGGATTGGTATGAAACTTTTGCCCCCTCCTGCCACCCATGTCGAGTACCACCCTTATAATACATGCCCAAATGATGTTTCGGATTTAGCACCCGTTGTGCAAAAGACGAATGAGACAACCCGACAATTCTGGACATGATTTCTGTTCACAATGAACAAAATTATGGATTCCACGGATTAGTAGGTCATGGTGTGTTCCGCTTCAATATCTTCCACGAAGTGATTAGTAGATAAGTTGTTCAACAACACTTCAGGATGTTCACTAAACTCTCTGAAATATTAACAAACTATTATGGCATGTATGACCCTTGGCTAGCTAATCAATGGCACTAGATCCTGTTGGAAATATGCCCTAGAGGCAACAATAAATTGGTTATTATTATATTTCCTTATTCGCGATAATTGTTTATTATCCATGCTATAATTGTATTGATTGGAAACTAAATACATTTGTGGGCATATAGACAACATTGTGTTCCTAGTATGCCTCTAGTAGACTAGCTCATTGCTCAAAGATGGTTAAGGTTTCCTAGCCATGAACAAGAGATGTCATTTGATAACGGGATCACATCATTTGGAGAATGATGTGATGGACAAGACCCAAACTATAAACATATCATATGATCGTGTCAGTTTATTGCTATAGTTTTTTGAATGTCAAGTATTTGTTCCTATGACCATGAGATCATGGAACTTACTGACACTGGAGGAGTACCTTGTGTGTATTAAATGTCGCAACATAACTGGGTGACTATAAAGGTAATCTACATGTATCTTCGAGGGTGTCTATTGGGTTGGCATGGATCAAGACTAAGATTTGTTACTCCGTGTGACGGAGAGGTATCTCAGGGCCCACTCGGTAATACAACATCACTATAAGCCTTGCAAGCAATGTGACTAAAGAGTTAGCCACGGGATCTTGTATTATGGAATGAGTAAAGAGACTTGCCGATAACGAGGTTCAACTAGGTATAGAGATACCGACAATCGAATCTCGGGAAAGTAACATACTGAAGAACGAAGGGAACATCGTACGAGATTAACTGAATCCTTGACATAGAGGTTCAACCGATAAAAATCTTCGTAGAATATGTAGGAACCAATATGGGCATCCAGGTCCCGCTATTGATTATTGACCGTAGAGGTGTCTCGGTCATGTCTGCATAGTTCTTGAACCCGCGTGGTCTACACACTTAACGTTTGGTGACGATATACGTATACTTGAGTTGTTATGTTGGTGATCGAAAGTTGTTCCGAGTCCCGTATGAGATACCGGACATGAAGAGGAGCTCCGGAATAGTCCGAAGGTAAATATTGATATATGGATAATAGTGTTTGGTCTCCGGAAGGGTTCCGGAAGTCACTGGAAGAGTTTCGGATATTTCCCAAAATGTTCGGGTACAAGAACACTTTATTTGGGCCAAGGGGTAAAGCCGAGGAGGCTTTTGGAAGGTGCAAAAGGAGTTTTGCGGAGACTAGGGGCCAGATGCCATGGACCCTGGCGTCTGGTTCCAGACATTGAGGACCCTAGAGTCTGCTCCTGGAGTCCGTGGAGGACTCTTGCCTTGCGGGCAAACTGACCTTGAGGAGGATTTTTCTCCAAGTTTTGACCCCAGGGCTCAGCATATAAATAAAGGGGTGGGGTTAGCACCTGGTACACATCAAGTTTCCCCAAGCCGTGGGCCGACAACCCCATCCCTCTAGTTTATCCTCCGTCATAGTTTCCATTGTGATTGGCGAAGCCCTGTGGAGATTGTTCTTCACCACCACCGTCACCACACCGTTGTGCTGCCGAAACTCATCTACTACTTCACCATCGCTCGATGGATCGAGGAGGTGAAGGTTTCATCAATCCGCACGTGTGTTGAACACGGAGGCGCCATCCGTTTGGCGCTAGATCGGAAGGAACTTGATGGGATCGCAGGACGACTCATGATGAGATCGTGGGACGACTCGTGATTGGATCGCAAAGATGTTCGACTACATCAACCGCATTTCTTAACGCTTCCGCTTAGAGATCTACAAGGGTATGTAGATCCACTCTCCCTCTCGTAGATGCTCATCACCATGGATAGATCTTGTGTGTGCGTATGAAATTTTTTGTTTCCCATGCAACGTTCCCCAACAGTGGCATCATGAGCTAGGTATATGTGTAGATGAGATCACAAGTAGAACACAAAGGAGTTTGTGGGCGTTGATACTTAGATTGCTTCCTCCCTTGGTCATGTTTTGATTCAGCGGTATTGTGGGATGAAGCGGCCCGGACCAACCTTACTCGTACGCTTACGAGAGACCGATTCCGTCGACTGACGTGTAACTTTGTTGCACAAAGATGGCTGGCGGGTGTCTGTCTCTCCTACTCTAGTTGGATCGGATTCAACAAAGGCGGTCCTTGAGAAGGTTGAATAGCAATTTGTGTATCATCGTTGTGGTTTATGCGTAGGTGAAAATTGTTCTTGCTAGATACCCGTTGCAACCACGTAAAACTTGCAACAACAATTAGAGGACGTCTAACTTGTTTTTGCAGGGTATGTTGTGATATGATATGGCCAATTACATGATGAGATATATGTTATGTATGAGATGATCATGTTTTGTATAGAATATCACGACTTGCATGTCGATGAGTACGGCAATCGGCAGGAGCCATAGGGTTGTCTTTATTTATTGTATGATCTGCGTGTCTATCATTAAGCGCCGTGTAATGCTTTAGTTTATCACTAAACGGTAGCAATAGTAGTAGAAGCATGGTGGGCACGACAACCCTGATGGCGACACATTGATGGAGATCAAGATGATGGAGATCATGGTGTCATGCTAGTGATGATGGAGATCATGTCGGTGCTTTAAGGATGGATATCAAAAGCACAAGTTCATGGCCTATCATGTCACTTATGATTTGCATGTGATGTTAATCCTTTTATGCACCTTGTTTTGCTTAGGAAGATGGTATCATTATAAGATGATCCTTCACTTAAATTTCAAGATAAATTGTGTTCTCCCCGAGTGTGCACTGTTGCGAAAGTTCATCGTGTCGAGACACCACGTGATGATCGGGTGTGATAGACTCTACGTTCACATACAACGGTGCAAGCCACTGTTCCACGTGCAGAACACTCTGGTTAAACTTGACGAGCCTAGCATGTACAGACATGGCCTCAGAACACAAGAGACTGAACGGTCACTGTCACTGTCACCAAGCTACTAGAGCTTCGTGATGAACTATGAACGTACCAGGGATGGAAATGATGATGCCTGAGCTATTCGCAATGTTTGACACCGCGAAGGTAGAAATCAAGAAGGAGCATCAAGTGTTGATGGTTAGTGATACTACTAGTTTCGAGAAGGGCAAGCACAAGGAGAGAATTTTTATGGATGGCAAGTTAGTTGCTACCCTAGTCAAGAAACCCAAGGTTGAACCCAAACCTGAGACTGAGTCCTTCTATTATGAGGTGAACGGTCGCTGAAGCGGAACAACCCTAGATACTTGGTAGATAAGAAGGCTGGCAACGTCGACCTAAGTATATTTGATATACGTGTTATTGATGTGTACCTTACTAGTACTCCTAGTAGCACATGGGTATTGGATACCGGTTCGGTTGCTAAATGTTAGTAACTCAAAATAAAAGCAACGGAATAAATGGAGGCTGGCTATGGGTGAGGTGATGATGAGTGTTCGAAGTGTTTCCAAGCTTGATGTGATCACCATCGCACGCTCTCTCTACCTTCGGGATTAGCGATGAACCTAAATAAACGTTATTTGTTGTTTGCGTTGAGCATGAACGTGATTAGATCGTGTTTATTGCAATACAGTTATTCATTTAAGTTAGAGAATAATGGTTATTCTGTTTACATGAATAAATACCTTCAATGGTCATGCACCCAATGAGAATGGTTTATTGAATCTTGACCGTAGTAATACACATGTTCATAACATTGATGCCAAAAGATACAAACTTAATAATGATAGTACCACATACTTGTGGCACTACCGCTAAATGTCATATTGGTGTAAATTGCATGAAGAAACTCCATGGTAATGGATCTTTGGACTCATTCGATTTCGAATCGCTTGAGGCATGCGGACCATGCCTCATGGGCAAGATGACTAAGACCCCATTTTTCAATATGATGGAACGGGCAAGTAACTTATTGGAAATGATACATGTTGATGTATACGATCCAGTGAATGTTGTAGCGGGCAGTGGATATTGTTATTTTCTTACCTTCACTGATGATTTGAGTAGATATGGGTATATTTACTTAATGAAACACAAGTCTGAAATGTTTTAAAAGTTCAAACAAATTCAGAGTGAAGTTTAAGATCATCGTGGCAAGAAGATAAAAATGTCTATGATATGATCGTGGTGGTAAGTATCTGAGTTACGAGTTTGGCATACAACTTAAGACAATGTGAAAGTTGTTTCACAACTCACGCCACCTGGAACACCATAGTGTGATGGCGTGTTCGAACGTCGTAGTCATGTTCTATTGGATATGGTGCTAACTATGATGTCTCATATCATTTTTCCACTATCGTTTTGGGGTTATGCATTAGAGACTACTGCATTCACTTTAAATAGGGCACCATCGAAATCCGTTGAGATGACACCATATGGTTTGGTAGAAACCTAAGCTGTCATTTCTCAGAGTTTGGGAATGCAACACTTATGTCTGATAAGCTCGATCCCAAAGCGGAAAAGTGCATCTTCATAGAATACCCTAAGAACAGTTGGGTATACCTTCTATCTCAGATCCGAGTACAAAGTGTTTTTTGCTAAAACTGGGTCCTTTCTCGAGAAAGAGTTTCTCTCAAAAGAATTGAGTTGGAGGAAGATAGAACTTGATGAGGTTGTTGAACCTTTGTTTCAACCAGAGAGTAGCGCGGAGCAGAAATATGTTTTTGTGGAGCCTACGTCAGTTGAAGAGGAAGTTAATGATGATGATCATGAAGCTTCGGATCAAGTTACTATCGAACATCGTAGGTTGACAAGGATGTGTACTGCTCCTGAGTGGTACGACAACCTTGTCTTAGAGGTCATGTTGTTGGGCAACGATGAACCTAAGAACTATGGATAAGCGATGATGGGCCCGGATTCCAACAAATGGTTAGAGGCCACGAAATCCGAGAAAGGATCCATGTATGAAAACCAAGTATGGACTTTGGTAGACTTGCCCGTTGGACGATAGGTTGTTGAGTACAAATGGACCTTGATGAAGACAGACGCTGATGGTGAATGTCACCATTTATAAAGCTCGACTTGTTGCAAAGAAGTTTCCGCCAACTTCAAGGAGTTGACTACGATGAGACTTTCTACCCGTAGCGATGCTAAAGTTTGTTGGAATTATGTTAGCAATTGCTGCATAAGACGGGCATATCAGCGACCATGTCCTCCATGTCAGCACTAGCATACAACAGCGGCGCGGCCTCCTAGAGATCCCTGGGTGAGGTTCAAGCAGAGCAGCCAGGGCCGCGTCCAGCTAGTCATGCGTCAAGCCCTGACGTGCAGCCTCATCGGGTCCACCATGCAGAAGTACCTCCACAAAGGCTGCGAGTGTGCCTGGAGCGGCACGATACATTATCCCAGGAATTCTTGTTAACCATCACTCCTGTCAATTGGGATTCTTGGTGCGGGGTGATGCACTCCATGAAGAGCTCCACCCTTGGGGTCGGTGAGCTTCTCGTGACTCCACCCAGGGGTCTGCGCGAGCTGGCACGTAGAGGCCATCAGTTATGGGCTAACCTGGCATGAGTCCATGTATACGCATCGCTGCCTGTAGACTTCCACCTTCCTCCCGACCTTCAAGAGGATGCTGGCGCTTGTGACATCTACGAAAGAGATGCATGCAGAACGCTGGTCCGAGGTCATGAACCGCAAGCTGAAGAAGTGGCGAAATAGCGCTATTGAGGCCCTCACACCCATGAAAGCCTCGCATTAGAAGGAAACAATCGCCAGGAGGAGGATGGATTTGGTCTTAAGACTCAAAGTGTGGTGATGGTAATGGGAAAAGATGGCATAGAAGAACCTAGAGAAGTGTCGGACCAGCCCAATGTAAACATCGTGGTAGCAGAAGGGAAAAACGAACGGTGGAAGGCTTCTAGGCGTCGTCGACCTGGGCTAGATCTTAGTTACTTGCCCAACGTTTTGTTCGTTGGCCACCAATAGGAGCACCGGGCCTAGATCCTCCTCGTACGAGATGGAGGAGGGCCAACAGGCCGGCATGGCGATGGCAGGACTCACAGTGAAGGCCGTCTCCTTCCTCTTCTTGCCGGCAGACGCCATCTAGGTGCAGAAGTCGCGTGGGGAGCAGAGGAGGTACCTTGCGAGGGATTGGATCTGAAGTGGTTCTATGCGAAGGAGGAATACGCGGGGAGGAGGATGAGATGCAAAGGGGAGCAATGATGGTACCTCTCCGCGTAACCATGATACGTCTCCAACGTATCTATAATTTTCGATGATGCCATGGTATTATATTATCTGCTTTGGATGTTCTATATGCATTAATATGCTATTTTATATTATTTTCGGGACTAACCTATTAATCTATAGCCTAGTGCCAGTTTCTATTTTTCCTTGTTTTTGAGTTTTGCATATATGGAATATTAAACGGAGTCCAAACAGAATAAAATCTTCGGAATGATTTTTTCTGGAAGGAATCAAATCCAATAGGCATGGAGTGCATGCTAGGGCACCTACCAGGAGGTCACAAGCCTGGTAGGCGCGACCCCCCCTGGTCACGCCTGGCAGGCTTGTCGTCTCCTTGCAGGTCTCCTAGCCCTACTCTTCATCCTATAAATACCCAAATATTCCCCCAACACTAGAAGGAACCAAGCAAGTACTTTTCTGCCGCCAGAAGCCTCCGTTCTCGAGAGATCCAATCTTGGAGCCTTTTCCGGTATTTTGCCGGAGGGGGTTTGGATTAGGGAGGGCATCTACATCGACTCCATTGCCCCTCCGATGATGAGTGAGTAGTCCACCACAGACCTACGGGTCCATAACTAGTATCTAGATGGCTTCTTATCTCTCTTTGGTCTTTAATACCATGTTCTTCATCATATTCATGGGAATCTATCTGATGTAATCCTCTCTTGTGGTGTGTTTGTCAAGATCTGTTGAATTTGTGAGTTTATGTTCAGACTATCCATGAATCTCATTTGAATCTTCTCAAAATTCTTATATGCATCACTTCATATCCTTGTAAGTCTCTTCGAGTTATTGGTTTGGTTTGGTTAACTAGATTGGTAATTCTTGCATTGAGAGAAGTGCTTGGTTTTGGGTTCAATCTTGTGGTGCCCTCACCTAGTGACATAGTAGGGGTAGCGAGGCACGTATTGTATTGTTTCCATCAAGGGTAACAAGATGGGTTTTCATCATATTGTTTGAGTTTATCCCTCTACATCATGCCATCTTTCTTAATGCGTTAGGCAGGAGTCAGTCGATGTGTGGAGTAATAGTAGTAGCTGCAGAATTATTTCGGTCTACTTGACATGGACGTGATGCCTATATGCATGATAATTTCCTTGCATAACTACATGATTATTCGCTTTTCTATCAATTGCTTGATAGTAATTTGTTTGCCAACCATGATATTTTCCTTCAGGAAAGAAGCCTCTAGTGAAACCAATGGCCCCCGAGTCTACTTTCCATATTATATTTCCAGATCGATAAACCAAAAATACCAAAAATACTTTGCTGCAATTTATTTACCTTTTAATTTCCATTCTTGTTTACATCTATCTCTATCGGATCTAATCCTTGCAAATAATCATGAAGGGATCGACAACCCCTTTATAGCGTTGGGTGCAAGAGTTTGATTGTTTGTGTAGGTGCATCCATTGGTGACTTTCTTGTTCCTCCTACTGGATTGATACCTTGGTTCTCAACAACTGAGGGAAATACTTATCTACTTTGCTGCATCACCCTTTCCTCTTCAAGGGAAAACCAACGCAAGCTCAAGAGGTAACAAGAAGGATTTCTGGCGTCGTTGCCGGGTGGGATACACGTCAAGCCTACCAAGTACCCATCACAAATTCATCTCTTACATTTACATTATTTGCCATTTGCCTCTCGTTTTCCTCTCCCCCATTTCTAAAATGATTTTCAGAAAATACCAAAAAGATTTGCCCTTTTATTCGCCCTTCTTCCGTTTGCCTTCCATTTGCTTGTGTGCTTGATTGCTTGCTTTGTCACCATGTCTGAGAATACCAAGTTGTGTCACTTTTCCAATACTATTAATAATGATTTTATTAGTACTCCGATTGCTCCAGTCACTAGTGTCATGCCCAAGATGCGCGCCTATCCATTTTAAGACACGAGGGCCTCGCAAGGGATAGAGGCGCATCTTGCCGTTCGCAAGTATAGAATCATTGCATCATACATTACAGAAGAGATGAGTATACAAGTTGGCTTACACTCGCCACATGCTAAATTACAATTCCACACAGAGTTCAAATCATCAAGATGAAGACAGGGTTCGACTACGGACGAAATCAAACGATAAAAACAGATGCAAATGATACTATCTTGCTATCCCAAAGATCATGACCATGGTCCTCTACTCATCCGGGTTAGTCACGTACATGCTGCCTCTTTCGTCATCATATTCCCACTGGAGCTGGGTAAGATCATCCTGCACGTACTCATCTAAACCTATACCTGGAGGGTTGTAGTAATCTGTGAGCCATAAGGACTCAGCAATCAAGCGCCCGGGTACCGAGACTATTCAAGCTTAAAGGTTGGGATGGGTATGTGTTTAGTTTGCAGCAGCACTACGCATTTATCGTGGCTAACTTACGTAACATGAAAATAAATATGAGTGGCCTACGATGAACAATCGAATCTAGTATGATCTCTATGAGATCCTGAATACTTACTTACATCTTTCTCAGATCATGTTCACGAGCAGAGACGATCACGGTTACTCACACAATTGGTGTATTTTAATTAGAGTTTACTTCAAGTTTACTATAACCGGGTGTTAAACAAATATCCAAGTTGCCACATAACCGCGGGCACGGCTTCTCGAAAAGATTTAACCCGGCAGGGGTGCTCAAACTAGTCCATCACAAATAACCACACTCCGCGGGAATAGCCTTGACCATGGATCTCGTGGTCATCATAGGTAATTCCAAAGGAATTCCAACACCTCGAGAAGACCGGAAGAAAGTCAGAGTCCACACGCAAGACACTCGATAAAGGTAAAACAAATCCAGCAAGACCACCCGACGTGTCGACAAACCCGACGGATAAGCGAAGCGTATGGAGGCCTGATAGAAATCTCCCAACTTGCCCTGGGTTGGTCCCGCACAGTGCTCTAGTTTGGACCAACACTCATGAGGAGCACTAA
Organism: Hordeum marinum; assembly: GCA_022496015.1. Lineage (NCBI taxonomy): Eukaryota > Viridiplantae > Streptophyta > Magnoliopsida > Poales > Poaceae > Hordeum > Hordeum marinum. Next base: position 313,045,429 of record CM039678.1, read on the forward strand.
CTCGGGGGTTGATTAATTATCCACGGGTTTGTAAAGCCCTATGCAAATTCTATTAAGTTATTAAGCAAATGTAGTTCCAATGTTGGGTCTTGCCAGACAAGTTTTAACCTCAACCGAATAAACAAGGGGGTCCCCATAACAACCCCGAGCGTGTTAGGAGCGCAAAATATGGAAAACATAACACCGGTAACAAGAACTATGGTGGTAACAGGGGAACAAAACACCTAGCAAAAGGCCAAGCCTTCCAGAAATACCAAGATATATATGTGCATTAAATTAAATAACAGATAATATTGTGATATCCAAATCCATGTTATCACATGGAACAACCTGCACCTGCAACCAAGAACGCTATAAGAGGGGCTGAGCAGCGGTAACTTAGCCAATCAAGGTTTTCTAGGATGTGGAGGGTTAGCGGCTTTCATGGCAATTAGGAGGCTGATATTCAAGTGGTAGGTAGCGCAATTGTAACCATAAGAGCAAAAACTAGCAAGCAAAAATAGTATCGGAATCCGGGTATGATCATCTTGCCTGTTGGTTCTTCAACAAAACAAGTAGCGGGATCCTCGTAGTGGTTCTCTCCTGGGTCCTCATACTCAGTATCAACACTTGTGTCTACCCAAGATAAACAGAAACAATAAACATCCAACCAAGGTGCAATGCACAACCAAGATGATGCATGATTCATTTGTGAAGAATTTAACATGGCAATCCAAAACTAGTCATGTTTCACATGCAAAGTTTGTTTATTAATGAATCTGTACAGAACTTCATGTTAATTTATTTAAACATGCATGAACATGGAAAATTTGGATGCAGCATGCAAAATCGATAGAAATGCATATAAAGAACGCAAGAAACGGAGTTACGGTTCTCACGATACGCTCACGACAAGGTACGAAGACAAAACACAAGACAACCAATACCATGGGCTAATTCTTGGCATTCCAAGGCAGCCACTGGTTATGCAACGAAAAACCAACCATAATAGACTCAAAGACCAATCAATTCCATGGAGTATAGCTCCCATAAGTAACAAAACAATAAAACTTACAATCTGCCACAAAACAGCAACATAGCAACTTACACAACCCACAACTTGAGCTACAGTAATCCTACAGCTACAAACAAGATATTGACAGAAACTACATAACATATACATCAACTTATCCAACTACACAATCTGCATAGGAGGCACACATAAATAAGCATGAAGCTATCAAATTGACATGATGAAATAGTTTTCTGGGACTTGGTGTAAATTACAGTTTTCTGGAATCTGAGTTAATAAAGTAGCAAGTTGGCAGCAGTAGTTAAATATGTTAGAGAGAAGCTCATGGAATGAAAATTAACATGATGCTAGAATACAATATCTACTCCAAAACACTAGCACTGAGCATGATCTAAATCTCAACATACAACTAGATTGCACCCACTCTTCATGGCATAAAAATAACAGCATATTCTCAGACTTAGAAATACTTAGCATGCTGAAACAGAAACATCAAGTTGGCTACATAGCAGCTTGTTTCCCACTTATATGGGTGATTCTCATGTTAAACAAAAATACCATGGCATAATAGATATAAAACACTAGCACTTCCATGTTGGCACATACCACAAGCAAGGATTGATTAAATCATGCAAAAAATGACAAAGTAGCATCACAACTAAGAATGACAGTTTTATAAACTTGCCCAAAAGTGAAATCTTAAAGCTCCAATGGATTCATTGGCTCTTTCTACCCCAAAAACATGTGTCATGCGCATATGTTCAGGTGAAACAACATGGCACAATTACTAGCAAGCAAACATCCACTCTCACACACACTACAAAGCAAGCACACACATGCTCTATATATGCACAAGGGCATATGAGCACAAACACCACCATGAACATACCACCCATGAAGGGGTGTTCATCCGCACACAGACTCACATGCTCATATATGCATAATGCACATAGGCACACACACACACTCACAAGTGCACTAGGCACAACACAATACACTCACATACACACACATATGCATACATATATGCATATGCATATGTATATGGCAACACACACACACTCACACAAGAACACATGCATATGTGCACTCACACATATGCACAACACACACTACACTACACATGGACATGACAAGATAGAAAAAATAAAACAACATGTTGGAATTAAACTACACACACACATACATATTGCAATGGAAGAAAACAAAAGAAAAACAAATAGGAAAACAAAACAAAAAAAGGGGGAGCCTCGGGCTCGAACCCACGACCACCAGGGCGTCTCCCCTAGTGCAACCGCTACGCTACGGGCTCGAACGTTAAGAGAGGAGGGGAACTGCCTCTCATATACACACACACGCTACGAATCTGACGAAACTGAACGCGAACAACTGTGGTGACAGAGCAACAGCGGAGAGCGGCTCCGGCGATCTACGGCACTAGCGGCGCGATAGGAAGGACGCGGGGCTCGCGGGGAGTACAGGGACTCCATACCCGCACTCAGACAAGGAGAAGACCCCGACAACAGAGCACCTCGAGCTCGAACAGGGGCGCGACAGCGATGAACACGACGGCGACGCTCAGGCCAAAAAGGGAGGAGCATGGCGCGTCGACTGCTCACCTAGGGGAGGACAACGGCGACCCTGACACACGAAGAGGAAGGAGAGGCGGGGATGCGACAGCGACGAGGAGGAAGAAGGCCGGCGACGACCCGCTCCCTTGCGAACGACGGCGGCGGCAATTCGCACCGCGGGGAGGTGCTCCTCACCCCCTGGCAGAGGAAATGGAACGCGGGGAGGATCCTCGAGCTCCACGCCATCACCACCGGGGACGAGACCCACCGGAGACGCGGCGACGATGGCGAAGAGGACGGGCGCACTCTCTGAACTCTCTGAATTTTCTTACCTGGCAGGGAGGAAGAAGAGAGGAGGGAGAGAGATGGAGGGGGAGATGGGAGCTGCGGCGACGGCGGGGAGGATAGGAAACCTAGACGAGGGGGCACGCACACCCAGGGGGCTAAATAGCCACGGGCTGACAGCGACGGGCGAAGGAAAAAGCGACGGCGGAGCGGCTCTCTCTCTCACTGAAGCCTGATGGAGGTGACACACGGAGCAGGTAGCCGTTCCCCGAGCAGGCTGGGCCGCGGGAAAGGCAAGCCCACTCCGACTCTCTCTCTCAAACAATTAAAACAGAGAAGGTTTTAAACCTTTTCAAAACACATCAAGACTAGATAAAATCCCCAGAGTAAAATAAAAGGATTTTGGTGCAAACAAAAATACTTTTGTAAAGAAAATAATATGCACTATTTAACAAAAATATTAAGTTGATTTTTAGGGCAAGTAATTTTAAATATTTTAAAATAGGCAGCCCCTTTTTATTTAAAACATAAAAGCATACAAACCCCAAACATCACAAGAACCACACTCTAAAATAATAATATATATAGGGCTACCTCTTGAACATTTTTAAATAATTTCAATGGCAACTTAATTTTGTTTATAAAATAACATGGGAAATAAAGGCATTAGGTTGGGGTTTTGTTGAAAATAAAAAGAGAGGGGAAGAAGAAGGAGATTGCACACATGAACTCCACCCACACTCAAACCACATCACAACACTCACATACAAGGTCACATGGAAATCAAGCATGGCATGATGAATGCTATGATGCATGATGCATGAATGGAAAACAAGGCATGGATGACAAGGTGCAAATCATTCATAAAGCTCACGACACAAGGTTCATACAAGAGATTACATGCCAATAAAGATAGGGGCAGCACTTGGGCTGTCACAACTAGTGCGGAATCTTATTGAATCAATATTGCCTTGCTTAATCTTGTTATGAAAGAACAATTTTCTGGCCTTCCTAGTGAAGATGCCGCACCCCATCTAAATACTTTCATTGAGTTGTGTGATATGCGAAAGAAGAAAGATGTGGATAATGATATTGTTAAATTGAAGCTATCTCCGTTCTCGCTAGGAGATCGTGCTAAAACTTGGTTTTCATCTTTGCCTAAATATAGTATTGATTCATGGAATAAGTGTAAAGATGTTTTATCTCCAAGTACTTTCTGCCCGCTAAGATCATCCCCCTTAGGAACGATATAATGAATTTTAAGCAACTTGATCATGAGCATGTTGCACAATCTTAGGAGAGGATGAAATTAATGATTAGGAATTGTCCCGGATATGGTTTGAGTTTATGGATGATTATATAGATTTTCTATGCGGGATTGAATTTTGCATCTAGGAATCTTTTAGATTCCGTTGCAGAAATCACATTAGGAGAAGCTACTAAACTCCTAGATAATCTTCTGACAAACTACTCTCAATGGCATACCAAAAGAACTCCTACTATTAAAAAAGAGCATGCTATTGAAGAAATAAATACTTTGAGTGAAAAGATGGATGAATTAATGAAATTGTTTTCTAGTAAGAGTGATCCTATTGATCCTAATGATATGCCTTTGTCTTATTTGATTGGAAATAATAATGAATCTATGGATGTGAATTTTGTTGGTAGGAACAATTTTGATAATAACGCGCATAGAGGTAATTAGAACCCTAGGTTTCCTAGTAATTCCTCTAACAATTATGGTAATTCCTACAACAATTCTTATGGAAATTATAATAAGATGCCCTCTGATCTTGAGAATATTGATAAAGAATTTATTGGTTCACAAAAGGTTTTGAATGCTACTATTGAAGAAAAAGTGCTCAAGATTGATGATTTGGCTAGGAGTGTTGATAGAATTTCGCTTGAGATTGATTCTTTGAAACTTAGATATACTCCACCGAAGCATGATATTAATGAATCTTTATTAGCTATGAGAATTTCTATTGATGAAATCAAGGGAAGAACCCCTGGAATTCATGCTAAGCGTGAATGGCTTGAAAAAGTGTGTTCTCATGATAATAATGATTCAGAGTCTATAAATCTTTATGCTAAGATCACAAAGGGATTGATGTGACTCCTACTAAATATTGGTTTTCCAGTGTGAATCTTAATAGATATGGGGCTGTAGGTAAGTCAACTTTAGTTAAAGAGTGTTCTAATGATTGAGAGTCTATAAATCTTTATGCTAAGATTGATAAAAGTGGGATAGAAGAGGTCAAAACTTTGAATAGCAATGAACCCACTCTTTTGGATTTCAAGGACTTTAATTATGATAATTGCTCTTTGATTGATTGTATTTCCTTGATACAATGCGTGATGAATTCTCCTCATTCTTATAGACAAAATAAGGCTTTTACTAAACATATTCTTGATGCTATGATGAAATCTTTTGAAGAAAAACTTGAGTTAGAAGTTTATACCTATAGAAAGATTCATGATGAGTGGGAACCTACTATTAATATTAAAATAAAAGATTATGAGTGCCACACCTTGTGTGATTTGGGTGCTAGTGTTTCCATGATTCCAAAAACTTTATGTGATGTGCTAGGTTAGCATGATCTTGATGATTGCTCTTTGAATTTGCATCTTGTGGATTCCACTATTAAGAAACCTATGGGAAGGATTAATGATGTTATTATTGTTGCAAATAGGAATTATGTGCCCATAGATTTCATTGTTCTTGATATGATTGCAATCTGACATGTCCTATTATTCTTGGTAGACCTTTCCCTAGAACGATTGGTGCAATTATTTACATGAAAGAAGGAAACATTAGATTTAAATTTCCATTAAGGAAAGGCATGGAACACTTTCCTAGAAATAAAATAATATTGCCTTATGAATCTATTATGAGAGCTAGTTTTGGATTGCATTCCAAAGATGACAACACCTAGATCTATTGCGTTTTGCCTAGCTAGGGGCGTTAAACAAGCGCTTCTTGGGAGGCAACCCAATTTCATTTTTATGTTCTGTATTTTCTTATCTTTTGAGTGTTTCCAACATTAATACTTCTATAATAAAAAAATTGGTGTTTTAATTAGTGTTTGATCCAAGTAAAACCTTTGGGGTGATCTATGGTAGTTGTTGATTTTATCTCGCTGAAAAAGAGAAACTTTTGTGCTCAGTCCAGGAATTTTTTAAATTTTTCAATGCTTTCAATGAGTCCCAAATTTTTACAGAATATTTATATATAAATTTCTCAGGCTTTCCTATTTTTCAGAAATTTTTTAGTTACAGAAGTGTACGAAGTTTTCAGATTGCTACAGACTGTTCTGTTTTTGATAGATTCTGTTTTCTTTGAGTTGTTTGCCTATTTTGATGAATCTATGGGTTGTATCATGGGGTATTGTGGGGACCCCGACTCATAAGTCGTGATCACCGAATGCACGTGTATAGTGATCCCAAAGATCAAAGCTCACTGAACACACAGAAGCTGAATATAAGAGTCTTACATCCACATTTAGCGTTTTACACAAATAAAGGCCATGAAGGTCTAGTCTTACATAGATAGGGACACAAGGGCCAATCACTTAAACATAAAAAATAGAGGAAATCTTGATCGAAAACGTGAACCCATGCCATCTGCCTTAGACCTACAGGCATTCTGACTGGGAAGCGTCCTAGTTCGCATGTTCGTCAGCAACGAACTCTTCACCGTACTCCTATTGTTCCTTCCTTGGCCAATTAAATAACAAGTGGCAAGCCAATGAGTACTTTGAATGTACTCGCAAGAAACCCATGTTGTGGAACAAGGCATAGCAATGCATGATATAACACTAATAGGTATTATGCAGAAAGCTAATTTTGAATGCAATGACATGATCAAGTAACTAGGTAAGCATGCATCAAAAGTTGGTAGATATCCATATGAACAAGTTATAGATAACATCATAAATAGGGGGTTGAACATCTCATTCTCAATCATCACATCAAGTCATTTGACTTATCTCAAGTGTCATCTCTGTGTCATCCACACACACATACACACAACACATTCAGTAAACATTTGGATGTAGCACAAGAGCGGTCATCCAACTGTCCTTGGCCGTGGACATGGCTATTCGAATAGTTTTACACTCTGCAGAGGTTGCACACATTACCCACAAAACTCAGGGAACTTCCGTGTCATCCACAACTCGTGGTATATTACATACCCAAGATAAGCACCCGAACAATGCCTTTCCCATGGTGATACTAAAAAAAGAGTCCACTCGTTGGTGCCATCCCTCATGATATACATCACACATATCATCCATGAGGGCACGCAATGGTGTGCCCGGTGCCTGTAAAGAGAGTGCATGGCCTTCCACTTCTGGGACGACCCCGTCTCAAGAGTGACAACTTCACTCTCGCCACTGGTAATGCGGGCTCCCTGCTACCATCAACCATAGTAATCAACAACGCCCCATCCCATAAGGGATATCTTAGTCATACATGTAAGGTTGGAATAATGGTCGCAACTTACACCAATCCGTTTTTGAAAACCACACACACTCACTTTCTCCGGTACACCACTTCTTTATCAAGTGGCTACCTAGCTCATCAACATCTCCCTCGGGCATTAGTGGCAACCGACGGGGTTTTTGAAAAGTCTTTCAAATCATATTGTTTCCATCACCATGCATAACCCCATCCCATTTGCGTAGCATCGACTAAGGATTCTATCTAAACCCACCCAAAGAACCCTCATAAGGGTGGTAGGGTCATGCAGGATGCAGGTATGAACGGCATGGGTAACGGGGCATCCCACCGAAGTGGTCACCACATCAACATGATGAACATTATGAAAATAAGTGCTATATGTCGTGCAAATAAAAGGGTTCTTAGTCATGGTCAAAGGGCTGCTTGCCTGGCTCAACAAAGTCTTCGGGTCCAACTCCCTCGTCAATAGTGCAATCTATAGTCGCGATAAATAACGATAATAAGCATCACACAAAAACAGAGCACACAAAGACACTATTAAAATACTACCCTATTCTGATAAATACTAATCACTATACTAAAAAAATTCTAGGGCCTTGGTCTAAAAAAGTTTTTGACAACTATTAAACAGAGGCAAAAAGATGCCAAAAATAGATTTTAAAATAAAATAGTGTACAAAAAGTTTTCAACCTTTTTCACAAATGGCACTATCAAATTCTATGGAATATTCTAGGATTTATGGTGGAAAATATCTTTCATTGGATTTAGTTATTTCCTGTGGGATTTTTGGAAAACAGGGAAAAAAGAAAAAAGAAAATGGGCACTGTGCCCTGGGCCAGAGCCAGCCAGCTGCTGGGCCGGCCCAGTGGCTAGCCAGGCCGGGCGCGCTGGCGCCCCTGCGCGCGTCTGGTTTCAAATCTGACGGGCGGGGCCCAGTGGCCAGGGAGAGAGGGCGGGAGGGGGAGGTGAGAGGCCGACAGGTGGGACCCCCCTGTCAGATCCTTCTCCCACCTCGGGACAAAGAGGAGAGGCCCTCACCGGCGATGGTGTAGGGGACGACGACGATAGGCGAGTGTGGGGTTGGGCTCGGTGTCAGGCCGTCGATCCCCTAGAGGTCGAAGGAGCGCCGGAGGTGGTCGGAGTCGCCAACAGTGAGCATCCACAGTGGAGGAGCTTTGGGTGGAGGACGCGCTGGTCACCCTGTGCATCAAACAGAGGGGAAGAAGGAGGGGAACAGGTCAAGGCATTGAGGGTGACTCAATGGGACAGAAATGGGGGCCCGAGAGGGGATCTACCCAAAGATCGATGGTGGTGCCGCCGCGACAAAGCTTCGGTTGATCTCGTGCACGGGCCTCGGGGGGAGGAGCTGGTGGTGCGGGGATGATTTGATGGAGAAGGGGGTCAGCAGAAGGGAGGAGAGGTCTCAGGGGTGGCTAAATAGGCAGCCCTCGGTCCACCGTGGCGTGTGCGCCGGCGATGATGTTGGCAAGGCTACAGGCCACGGGGGCTTGCAGGGACGGGTCAAGGGTGCTCCTAGGCGTTGCCTAGGACTAGTGGAAGGGAGAGAGGGAGCAGAGGAGGGCCCTAGCGATTGCGCGTGTGAGATCATCCATTGGCCGGCTTGGGCAGCATCGGGCACGCGCGATCGGGGGGTGAGAGAGAGCCAGGAAGGAGGGGGCCGACACCTTGGAGGGTTGCCAACATCGAGGGCATCTCGGGGGACAACTTTCCCCATGCCAATGTTGTCGGGGACATCGGGATGCTCCTGCTACAGTGCGGGTACGCACTGTAACGTGCTCTAGAGCATGCCTTTGGCATGCCATGGCATACTTGCGTGCTCTGGACGCGTCCTTCCATGTCCCTTAGCTCTTGGATGATCTGCATATGCTCTAGGATCTAGGAGATGTAGGGAGAAAATAAATGGAGTGGGGGAGAGGGTAGAAATGCTCCTGCCATTGTTGTCTAGGGGGTAAATTTGGGTTTTGCCCCACTTACCCATTGATTCTTGGCTAGAGAAAATTACTAGAGGTGAAATGCAATACTAGATAGTTGTGGTAAAAATTTGGAGGCCAGGGGATTAGAGGAAGGGGGCAAACAAGGTTTTTGCCATTCTAGCAGAAGGTGTTTGATGGAGATTAGGGCAAGCAATGGGCTTTCCTTGCCATGACATTTGATAGGATCAAATGTTGGTTGGAATGAGGCCTGATCTCCAAGTTTGAGATTGATTGATGAAAGTTCACAATGTAACTTTGTGAAACCCTAGAAATCAACATAATCTAGTTTCTATAGAGCTAGTCATGCTAAGCTAATCCCGCTGAGGCACCACTTAGTATAGCATCATTATTTGGTGAGTAGAACTTGTCCACAAAGTTTTGGGTCAAAGGAAGAAACTTCACAATGTAAAGTTGCTCAAATTCGAATCTGGATAGGAAGGGTTTTGGAATAGTTTGAGGAATCAAATAAACTTGGATTGAGATGAAACTTTGCAAGATAATCTCCTATGACAGTGTTGACTTCCTGGAATGTCCTTGGAATTTATTGAGAATATTCCTTATAAAAATATTACAAAATCTTGATTTGGACAAAAAGGGTTTTGAGGGGGTTTTACAAATATTTTGAACATGACCATGTGTTGAAACTCATATATATGTACAATATATATCCACTGAGTTTCCCTAAATTTTCTCAAATATTTTCAAAGCATTAAAATAATATTTCCCTATGAAAAAGCATTTCTGGTCTTAATAAAAAGCCTTTAAATAAAATATTAAAATAATCTTTAAAATTAATATTTGGTGGTTTTGGGAAGTCATAAATATAGTAGGCTTCAAATAAAGCCTTTGGGGAAAAAGGGTCCACAAAATTTGAGGACTTGAAGTGCAAACCTCAACTCAGGGGATTTTGGAAAACCTAACTTGAATAAATCCTTTTTGATCAAAATAAAATTTGATAAAAATAGTTTTGGGCACTACTCACATGTCATGATCATTGGGCAAGAAGTTTGGGTAAAGTAAGATGAATATGGAGAGGGATAGTATCTACGAGTGCCATACACAACAACAAAATAAGCAAACAAGAAACAATTCAAACAGGCACAAGTACTATAAAAGTTTTCATTGGCTCCAAATTTTGTAAATCCAAGCATAACAAGGAGATACACACAGGGTGTGACAGACCTACCCCCTTACAAGAATCTCGCCCCTGAGATTCCTAGGCTGTGCGCTAAAAAGATAAGGGAACTCAGATCTAAGATAGTCTTCATGCTCCTAGGTTGCTTCAGCTTCAGAGTGCTTGCCCCATTGGACCTTGAAGTACTTGATGGTGCGGCTTCGGGTGCAACGTTCTGCCTCATTCACAATGCGAACTGGCCTCTCACGAGAAGTGAGGTCTGGCTGAAGATCGATGGCTTGATGGTCGATGTCCTTGTAGAGGTCGGGGCGGTTGGGAACTTGGAGACACTTCTGGAGTTGTGACACATGAATGATGTTGTGCACACATCTGATAGCTCGGAAGGTACCTCTAGTTGATAGGCAACTTCTCCTCACCTATCGGTGATCTTGAAGGGGCTGATAAACCTTGGTGCAAGTTTTCCCTTGATGTGGAATCGATTGGTACCTTTGAGGGGCGTGACACGGAGGTAAAAATGGTCTCCAACATGGAAAGTCATGTCCCGATGGTGAGAGTCGTCGTAGCTCTTCTGCCTAGTCTTGGCGGTCCCAAGTTGCTCTCGGATGAGTTGAACTTGCTCTTCTACTTCGTGGAGGATATCTGGGCCAAAGACTAACCCTTCTCCGGTTTTTGACCAGTTGAGGGGAGTACGGCACTTGCGTCCATACAACACCTCAAATTGTGCCATATGAAGGTTCAACTGATAGTTGTTGTTGTAGGAGAACTCGGCGAATAGTAGGCAATCTTCCCACTTGGCTCCCTAAGCCAAAACACAAGCGCGGAGCATATCTTCAAGTATATGATTTACTCATTCTGTCTGCCCACCGGTCTGAGGTGAAAAGCAGTGTTGAAGGAGAGCTTGGTTCCTAAGGCTTCTTGGAACCTATTCCCGAACCTTGAGGTGAACTGAGTGCCTCGGTCTGATACAATCTCCTTAGGAACTCTATGGAGGCTTACAATCCGGTTGATGTAGAGGTTGGCCAGTTGGTTCCAATTGTAGATCGTCTTGACAGGGATGAAGTGGGCTACTTTGGTCAGTTGATCGACGATGACCTAAATGGAATCATGTACTTTACTTGACCTTGGCAATCCGGTGATGAAGTCCATTCTGACTTTGTCCCACTTCCATTCAGGCACTTTGAGGGGTTTCAGTAGTCCAGGGGTCACACTTAGAAACAAATGTGCCTATCTCCCGTTTCATGCCATGCCACCAGAATTTTCCTTGAGGTCTGGATACATCTTGGTTTCTCCAGGATGGATGGAGTATGGATTGTCATCAGCTTCTTGCAAGATCAAGTTCTTGACCTCCTCTTTGTTGGGTACGTAGATGCAACCCCCAAACCATACAAGTCCTTGTTCATCCACTGAGAATCCTGGGGCCTTGCCTGCCTTGATCTTCCTCTTGATACCTTGAATGTTCTCGTGCCCCTTCTGAGCTTCTTTGATGTCATCCATCAAGTTAGGCTTTGCTTCGAGGTTGGTGTGGAATCCAGGTGCAACTAGTTCCAAGCCAAAGCTTTCAAGCTCTTCATACAGGACGGGTAGCCTTTCCTTAATCATAGCACTCAAGGAACAATCCTTTCTTCTTAAGGCGTGTGCTACCACATTAGCCTTTCCGTGGTCGTATTGAACACTGAGGTCGTAATCCTTGATCAACTCCAACCATCTTCGTTGCCTCATGTCGAATTCCCTCTAAGTGAAAATATACTTCAAACTCTTGTGATCTATGTATATCTGACATCGCTTGCCTAGAAGGTAATGTCGCCATGTCTTCAAGGCATGAACCACGGCTGCCAACTTAAGATCATGAGTAGTGTAGTTCTCTTCATGAGGACGTAGCTGTCGGGATAAATATGCCTTCTTGCATCAAAACACCTCCAAGCCCGATTCTCGATGCATCACAATATATCACGAACTCCTTGTGTATATTGGGTGTGGCCCAAACTAGGGTTGTGGTCAATCTCTTCTTGAGCTCTTGGAATCTTTCCTCGCACTTAGCTGTCCATTCGAACTTCTTGTCCTTCTTCAAAAGCTGGGTCATGGGTCAGGCAATGCTTGAGAACCCTTCCACGAACTTGCAGTAATATCCCTCTAGTCCGAGCAAGCTCCTGACTTCATTCATGGTGGTTGGAGATTGCCATTCAGTCACGGCTTCAATCTTGGCAGGATCAATTGATAATCCTTCTGCAGTCAACATATGACCCAAGAATCCAACTTCATGCAGCCAGAATTCACACTTGCTGAACTTGTCATAAAGTTGGTCATGCTTCTCGAAGCTTATCTAGGACCAATCTCAAGTGTTGATCATGCTCTTCTTCATACTTGGATAAGACGAGTATGTCATCAATGAAGACGACAACGAAATTGTCCAAGTACTTCATGAAGACTTTATTCAGGAGGTACATGAAGTAGGCAGGGGCATTGGTTTACCCAAATGACATGACCGTGTATTCATACAGTCAATACCGGGTTACAAATGCCGTCTTTGGAATGTCTTGGGGTCTAATCTTTAGCTAGTAGTACCCAGACCTGAGGTCGGTCTTGGAAAACACCTTGGCTCCATTCAACTGATGGAACATGTCTTCAGTCTTGGGGAGTGGGTACTTGTTCTTTATTGTGACTTCATTGAGAGAATGGTAATTGACACAGAGTGTGATAGTCATGTCCCTCTTTGACACAAATAGAACAGGCGATCCCCATGGTGAGACACTCGAGCGAATGAATCCTCTTCTGAGTTGCTCTGCCAGTGGCTTCTTCAATTCAGCCAACTCTTCAGATCCCATCCTATAAGGCTTCTTATAGATGGGCCTGGGTCCAGGCATTATCTCAATGATGAACTCAATCTCACGGTCAGGAGGCATTCCGAGAAGCTCATCGGGAAATACATCCGGGTATTCACATAGCACTGGCACTTGATCCAACTCAATTCCCGATAAACAGTTAGTGTGAGGGGCTTGAGTGGAGGTAGGGTTGGGAACATACTTGACTTCCACTCCTTGGCTATTGGTCATGGTAACAATCCTCTTGGCACAGTCTAACAAGCCTTGGTTCTTGTTCAACCAATTCATGCCAAGGATGACGGCCAAGCCTAGTGAATCCAGAACTATAAGGTCTGGTAGGAAGTCTACCCCGTTGATGTTAATCTCCACTCCCTTACAACTTATCCCAGACTTCATAACTGATCCCGAGGTTTGTATCGACATACGACTACCCAGGGGTGTAGGTTTCATGCCACTCTCTAATGCAAACTTTTGGGTGACAAAACAATGCAAAGCTCCACAGTCAAATAGTATTGTTGCTAGGGTTGAGTTGATGAGGAACGTATCCAGTATGACGCCAAGGTCTTCCTGGGCTTCCTTAGCGGTGACGTTATTCATATGACTCTTGACATTCACTAGTAGGAGAAACCCTACTGGTAGCGCTTGAAAAACATATAGCAGTAGTGTTGGGTCTAGTGCTACTGCTAAGGCGCTACAGCTAAGTTGTAGCAGTAGCGCTGGTTGGTGTAGCGCTACTTCTAAGTCTGGTAGGAGTAGTGCTGCACTGACCAGCGCCACTACTAACTATCTATAGCGCTGCATAAAGGCAAGAGCTGCTGCTAATCCAGTGCTGCTGCTAGATGCCTTCCAGCGCTGTTGCTAGTATTCCTGCTTTCACAGATTCATACCTCCTCTACTTATTCATGATGTATTTATACAGTCTCTATACAGTATTTTCATTAGATCACAATAAACATACACTATTATCATCATATCATACACATACGGTAGTCTCGTCATACCATCATCATCATTATTCAACACAAATATCATCACATCTCGAAAATAGCAATACACAAGTCATGTCATTTCTCGAATAAGTGTAACTGCATGGTCATGCCACACACACAAGTTTCATCATCTCTATCTAAACCATGATGTAGAAGAGAAGAGCGATCAGCATGAGCTAGACCGCGACTATGTAGTACTTGAGGCACCGGTAGTTCTGCCCCTGCTCTTGCCGGAGCATCCACCTCAAGTAACTCCTTTCCGCTTCGGCTTTCCTGTCGAACCCTCTGTGGCTAACACGCAGGTAATTGTCCACCTGGGCCTGAGTGTCTGGCCAGTGGTCGTAGACTCTTGGAACCTTCCCAATGAACACGGCGTAGCAGCTCTTCGCCATCTCTGATCTATGTACCTGCATCATGAACGATAATATGCAACATAATGTACTTAAGAACACAAAGAGGCATAATTAGCAAAATACAAGCAACCTATAGTAAACATAAATGAAGAAGTTTCTCATACCCAAACTGATTAACTAGAGCGATCTATGCTAGTTCAGGACCACGGTTTAATTATATCACATAGTTTCGTCTGGATGCTAGTGACACACATATTGTTAGCGACAATCAGTCCTTGGTCCAATCTTCATAGCCAGGGAGGAAGCACCCGAGCTTCATGAAAGGCTTCAGGTCTAGACGCTGAGCGATTAGCAGTGCTTGGAAATCATCCCGCGTGATTGGCCCATGGTAGAACATCCCTGTTGGTTCGAGGACCTGCTTCATGATCACTTGGGCAAGTTCACACTGCACGTGATAAAACTCAGCTCAGATTCGATGATCCGCTGTCTTTCCTATGCTTGTGGCTCAGTTGAAAATCTTAGCATCGTTGGTAGTAGCTGACATGCGAAGGCGTTGATTATCCCTTCTGAACTCGAGTAGGTGATGCATGAGGTAGAGTCCATCAGCCTTGCTGATGTGCAGTTGCTGGATGCAACAGAAGTCGGTCTTATGGCTGAAAACCAGCCCATTCCTCCTGTGCTTTTTCACCTTGATATATCCACCAGACATGTTGAAGGTTAACAGGGCACTATCGAGAACACTCTTTATGTGCTTGTAATCCTTTTTCTTGATGTTCTTCAATGAGTCCAAGTATATAGCATGGGGGTATTTTGGGTACAGAACGATGAGGACACCCCACCAATGCGCAAATTAAGTACACCTCAAATTAGCCTCCATGCTTGCAAGGGAATGATTAATACTTACGAAATAATATGCGCGGATGACTTATGTGGGATGATAAGGCAGGAGAATCACTTCCTTTTCCTTATTAGTGATCATGAAGCCACCGATGTACTTGCTTGCATAGTCATAGTGCTCTTTGCAGACGTCCAAGAAGCTCTCGTGCATATGGTATAGGTCCGCGACGCAGATATATTTTATGTTCTCAATCCTGATGATGTAGTTGAGATACAACGCATACATGCGGATGAACTGGAAATCCAGCTTGGTCATGTAGAACATGTCTTACATGTAGTCAAATCGCAGGATGAACTTATCCGCGGGACATCCCTTCATGTACAACTTCCCACCCGGCACCTGAGCCGCGTAAAGCTGGTATCCTGGTTATTCTGAGATGAGAAGGCTTTTCTCTCTGGCCAGCACATCATCATGAAGTCTCCTTAGATCATTGTTCAGTATGTCCTCTAGCGCTTTCTGAGGTAGGATCGGGTGGCCGGCGACATGGAAACGCTCCGCACCTACAACAGGTATTCTGTCTACCTCTCGAGGCTTGAGAGGCGCTGGCTGCTTGAAGCAGCTTTGGTGCCTTTAGGGCCTCTCTTGTCTGATCTCCTCCTTTTCTTCTTGGCGGGTGGTGGTAGTGAGCCCACCATACCTTCCCTAACTGTCACCCCAGTGTCGTCGGGCTAATCAGTGGACGACCCTCGGGTTGTTGCTAGGTAGAGGCGGCATCTGGAGGCGTCTCCTGCGAGGATCACTTGAAGAGAGACTTTTTGCATGCCGCCTTAGGACATTCCGGCTCCGGCAAATCAGGCAGCATCAAATCATCCTCTCCATGCTCATAGCCCGAGTCTCTGTCATCCTAAGCCATCAATTCTCCATCATCATAGGCAGTATTGAAATACTTGTCTGGGTCATCATCCTCCTCCTCCATGTCATCATCAGCATTTGCTTCTTCAACAACGGGGGCAACGTCATGTGGCACTAATGGAGGATCTCCTTCGCGTCGTCTGCTATCACCCGCCACGACAGGTGCAGGTAATTTGGTAGGTGGGGTGGTGTCCATACCTTCTTGAGAAGTTGTCGTTGGTGTGATACTTGGTGCCTTGACACGAAGAAGAGTCTTCTGCCAAGGAAAGCACCAACTCTTGCATGCGCCAATCCGTTGAGGGGTCTCCTCATCATCGACTGGTGCCGAAGGAGGCAAATCCTCAAAGCCCGCTAAGACATTGGCCATGTTAACCTTGAAGACGCCATTAGGCACTTCTCGGTTGTGGAACATGTGGTCCTTCGGCTTCACGATCGTTGCCTTACCCACGGCCACCTTCTGTCCCTTGATGTCATACAGTAGGGTGCATGGGATATCGTTGGCCTACAATAACATGTCTGTGACGTCAAACATCCGAAAGGCAATTAAAACGGAAGACTATATAGACATGCTGGTGAAAAGGGTACGATGCATAATTACCATGAGGGCATCGAGCTTAGCCATAGACGAAGGCCCGACAAGTTGGCCAGAAACAGAGGACAGGATGCTATGAACAGGAGCGCGAGCATGCGCGGTGGCATGAGTGGGTGCTGGTGGTGTGATGTTCACCGAATTGCTCCCGACGTAGCTGGGAAGCGGAAAGTCCGCTGGCCCATTATCTGGATTTTTTTTCGTCCATTCAAAAAATGCCGGAAGCAAGCTAGAAATGGAAGATGTGAATTCAGCTGTGACGCCAGCTACTGCTACACTGACCCTTGCATCTACTATCTCTTTCAACTCTACTTTGGTCTTAGCTTTGGACTTATTGATCACAAGCGCGACCTTCTGGTCGATGGTCGGTTGAGTAAGAAAATTTCTCTTCCTCCTTTCCTCTAGCTCCTCGTGGTAGCACGTCTTCCACGAGGCGCCATCTCCGACGCCGTGCACACGTCCATAGTTCTGATAAAAAATCAAAATGCCAAAGTTTCAATCCTATTTTTTACCCAAGATATGAACCCTAGATTTTTTCCTGTAGCCTTCGGAGCTGCTTCACACTTATGGACTTTCGAGGGATAACATCGAAGAAGTTGTAGAGACCAGTAAGCGTGTCATAGACGTGCTTGTCCATTATCCCTCTAATGGCAACCGGGAGTATCTGCGTCATCATCACGTGACTGTCATGAGACTTCATCCTGTTGAACCTTTTCTTCTTGGGGTCTAGAAATCTGCTTATCTTGCCAGAGTAACCGGAACTGACTTTGATTCCCATAAGGCACTTGATGAATTGATCGATCTCCTTCGCACTTAAGGTGAAGGAAGAAGGGGGGCAATAATTCTCCTTCTTCTTGTTGACTTTTTTGCCCCTTCCCCCTCCTTTGTCTCTATCTGCGTCTCCTCCGTCAACTTTTTACGGTGGAGATCTTTCCTGATCTTCACCCGTCCTTGGTCTTCTCCGGCATGTTCATCAGTGTGCCAAGCAAGCTCTTGAGGATATTCTTCGTGATATGCATTTGATCAAGGCAATGAGGCATGTCGTGATTGGGCCAGTACTCCAAGTCCTAGAAAACAGACCTCGTTTTCCATACCTTCAATAGCGGCTCCGCCACCTTTTTCATCGTTCCCGGCGCGGGGCATTGTTCCCAGTTTTTCAATAGCTCATTGATTTCGGCATCGCTCCTCTTACGTGGAGGTCCTCGATGCTCAGCCTACCAATTGAATAGATCTCCACGCTATCTCCACGGGTCATCCTTCTCGAGCCATCTATGATGCCCATGATTTTCCCGGACCCGACATCTTTCATTGACGTAAGATATTGAGAAGTCATATCATCCATGCACCTCGTGCATCTGCAGTATCAGTGACACTCCTGGCCTGAGGTGTACCCGTAAACGAGATAGTCATGCACCGTCGTCATCAGCATGACTCTCATATAGAAATACTCTCCTTTGCTGGCGTCCCATGTCCACGCTGGTGTTTTCCATAACATGTCTAGCTCCTCTTTCAGAAGCCCCTTATACAGGTTATTATTATTTCCCGGTTGTTTTGGCCCTTGAATCAGCATGCTCATGTGTATGTACTTTGTCTTCATGCACTTCCATGGGGGGAGATTGTACATCCATACAAAAACGGGCCATGTGTTGTGGTTGGTGTTTTGGTTTCCAAACGGATTCATGCCATCGATAATCACACCAAGCACAATGATCCTTGGATCTTCTATAGCACACCCATATACGTTGTTGAGTGCTCTCCACTAGCTACCATCTACGAGGTGTCTCAGCTTCGGATCATCTCCATCGTCGGGCTTTTTCCTCTCTACGTGCCAGTGCATGAGCTTTACTTCCTTAGGATCTACGAAATACTAATACAAACGGGGAGTGATTGGAAAGTACCATACAACTTTTTAAGGAGGTTTCTTTCCTGCCTTCTTGTATCGAGAGCATTGCACACTGGACAGCTGGTTTTTTCTACGTGCTCCCCCCGATAAATGATGCAATCGTTGATGCATGCATGGTACCAAATGTGCGGCAAATCAAAAGGGTAAACGATTTTCTTGTCCTCATCGACACTAGTAGGACATAGGTTCCCCGCGGGAAGAACTTTATTATGTAGATCCTTCAAATGCTCATCGAGGCTTTTGTCTGTCCATTTGTTTTTAGGCTTCGTCTTTAGAAGTTCGAGCGTGAAACTCAAGCGGGTCACCTCGGTATCGCAACCATCACACAATGGAATCTTTGAGTCTACTTCAAGTTGCGCCAGCTTGGCCTCCTCTCTAGAAGCAGCTCTCTTGCTAGTCGTACTCTTGCGAAGGAGGTCTCGAACCTGAGAGTCCTGCATGACTGCACTTAGTAGCGTCAAAGACTGCAGCGTGACCATCGCCTCTACTTCTCCGCCATGCCCGGACTCTTTTTCACCGTGTCTGGAATCTTCTCCGCCGCCATGTTTGACATTTTCTCTGCCGCTGTCATTTAACTCTTCCCTGCCGCCATGTACGATGCCATCATCTTCATGTCAATAAGTCATCTCTTCGTCTAGCCCCCTGTCAGCATCATCCTCATCATCATCATCTTCACTTATCCACCGAGTATAGCCATCCATGAAACCATTCATCAGCAGGTGCGCCATCAACCTGCCACGATCAAAAGGGTCCAAAAGGACTCCTTCTTTGCATGTTGTACACCGACATCTAATCCTAGTCCAATTATTTGCATGCATGTCCATCACCGCGGATTGCATGTATCGCTCCACCTTCCATCCACTCGCCTTCATGACCAACTTCATGCACATTATGACAAGCAAAAGGGTTATAAACAAAATGCATGCATGCATCAAAGTCATATAAAAATTTGGCATGACCTTGCCTAAAAATAGGACATATCGAGTTTGCTCAAAATTCACCGAAACAGAAATAAATCATCATTTTGGCAAAACATAAGCAACTCGGGGGCATGTCACTCGCACAAATCTCTCCATATCCCAAACACACATATTCCCATTCACACACATATGCCCATTCTTGAAATGAACAACTTTTACTCACCTATATCCAGCTAGATCTAGCTAGATCTAGTTGTTGGGGACATGTTAATAGCTAGCTAGATGAGTATTTGGCGAGGAGAGATGACTCTAGGTAACTAATGGAGAGGGAGAGAGATGATCTAGCTAGATATATATCTAATGGAATAGAGGGAGAGCCAAACAAATGAGGTAGGGGGCATTTATGGAGCTAGCTAGAGATGAGAAGGCCATTTATGGATGAGAGTAATGGTGGAGGGGGCATTAATGGGGAGAGAAAATAGGTAGGAGGAAGAGAGAAGAAGGGCAACAATGGTGAGGGGAGAGGGGAAAGGAGAGGGAGAGAGGGCAATGGGGGAGGGGGAGGGTGTGAAAAGGTGGCACCAGCCACACATAGCAGTACCGCTGTTTTTTAGCAAGAACTACTGCTATGTTAGTTAACAGTAGCACTTTCCAGAAAGAACACTACTATTATGTGGGGCCCATTATCAGTAGCATTTCCACCAAATAAAGCACTACTGCTAAAGTATTAGTGGTAGTGCTGTATTCTCGACAGCGCTGCTACTACCAATAGTGTCAGTTGGCTCGTTGGGTCCCGATTAGCAGTAGCGCTCTTTATGTTTACAACGCTACTGATAACTATTTACTTGTAGAGCTTCCTAAATACAATGCTACTGGTAATTAGCAGCAGCGCCTGTTACATTCCAGCACTACTGATACTGTCCTGCCTATAAGGTTTTTCGTAGTAGTGATTGTTGGGCTGGTTGCGGGGAACTAGGTTCCTTGGTGGTGGTCCACGACCTTGAACTTGGGTTGGCGCATTGGGGCGTGGGGCATCTGGCTTCTTGTTGGGACAAAGCTTAGAGATGTGTCCAGACTGGCCACATGCAAAATAAGTGACTTGCCCAGGGTTGTGGTTGTAGTTTCTGTTTCCGTTGTTGTTATTGGGGTTGTTGTAAGCTGTCCTGGGATTCGCATACTGCTGAGGCTGGTAGCTCGTACGAGGCGCAGGAGGTCTAGCCTGATGTGGCTGATAGGTCGGCTTGGCTGGGGCTGGCTGCCAAGGGCAAGGCTTCTGGTTGCTGGAGCTACCCTTCCTGATCATCTTGCGCTTGCGAGTGTCGTCTATGGCACAACGCTTGTCTTCCAGCATGAGGGCCTTGTTCACTAGGTCGAAGAATGTACGATAGTCGCAGACAATGTGCTGATTCTGCTGGTCTGTTGAAGTCCTTCCATGAAGCGTTCCTTCTTGACAGAGCCACTTCCTTGCTTCAACGCTCGAAATTCTCCCTTCTTGATAGCCATGACGCTAGAAGGAATGTGGGCAGTGCGGAATCCATCCTTGAAATCATTCCAAGTGATCACATGATCGCCTTGCATGACCTTGAATCCACCCACCAGGCTCGGGCAGTAGCTCCGAGGCAGTGAGAAGCATAAAGCACCTTCTCATTGTCCTCATTGCAATTGACCAGTGCAAGCATGTCCTCAGTGGTGTGGGTCCAGTCGTCAGCATCCAAGGGCTCAACTGTCTCAGTGAAGGCTGGGGGCAAATTCCTGATGAACTCAGACAGAGTGGAGCAACCATTGCCAGTCCTGCCTTCCTGCTGGTTGTTCACAATGGCCTGAGCCATCTGCTGAATAGCAGCATTGTTGGCTTAGCATTCCTCCCGGAGAACCAGGAGAAACTGAGCTATGGTCATGTTCTCCGGTGGAGGTGGTGGCGGGGAATGTTGCCTTGTGGCTGCTCCTGGTGTCCTCCAGTGTAAGCAGTCCCACCAGCTCCTTGTTGCTGGCTTGAGTTATCGGCTTCAGGGTTGGCGTAGGAGCTATTGCGCGTAGCAGTCACCATCCTGTTTGGAGAAGCCAAGTCAAACAACTGGGATAGACAAGAGGAAAAGCAACAATGGAAAAGCGCGACTAAGGGGGTTGGTTGATTGCAGGTGTGTTGAAACAGAGGTCGAAGGACCAATACATATATTAATATAAGATAGACGATGGAGTCGCTTACACGTTGCCTAAAGCAAAAGTGCGAGTTGCATCGGAACACAAATAGGAAAACAATCAACAAGCACACATGGTTTCATATGAACCATTACACGGATTTGTCTTCGCATGAGGGGTACATGACTGATCCTACCCTAGGGGTTCTTGGACTCAGGTGGTGGAGTGCTTGGTTCTGTAATCATGCTCCTTTGGGTCTTACTACTATTCATCATCCGAACGGGCATCATTCCTGGTCGAAGGGGTTGGGGAACGATGAGGTCCGTCCCGACGATGCTTTGTCGGCAGGTCGGTGAAGAGCTCATGGTACTCCTCCGCACTCATGCGATGACGACGTGTGGGTGCACCTCTAGCTGGGGGTACTCCTCCTCCATAAGCGACACGTGGTCATCCCTCGGGGGATCCATCCTTCTTGATCTTGTTTGTATTTGTCTTGGCTTGTCGAAGTAGCTCCCGGGTGTGGTGAAGTTCCTTGCAAAGCTTCACGGACTCCTTAATCAAGTGGTGAACCAGACTATTGGTGGAGTGGCTGAAGTAGGTCTGGAATCTGAGTGGTGTCCCAACGTCCTTGGATGGAACCAACGTCCAACTCTCTCCGACATCATCCCTCCTTAAGGGTATATAGCGAGTAGCTGGTTCGTCATCCAACTCCGGGATGATCCCTCGAAGGTGGATGAGTGCCTTCCGTGTAGCTGTCTTGACTGCGAGTGCCATGATCTCCATTTGTGGTCCTTCAAAGAACCGACTAGTCGGGGAGTCGTTTGACTTCATGACCACGTCCACGTGGTACTCCTTCGTGACGGCATCGACCCAGTGCTCGTGGTAGAGGAAAACGGGTGGTTGGCGAAACTGACACTTTTCCAGGCTATCGCCAAGGAGTAAGGGAAAGCCGGATGTCAGGAAGGCTTCGGGTACAACAGCCATCTACAAAGGTTTGAAGGTAGGACAGTCAGTAGAGTGTTGTGTGAAGAATAGAAGAGGTAAATAGTGCATAAATCCTAAGTATAGGTGCTAAGTGGAGTTTTGAAAACGGTTTTATCCTGACTAACGTCCATGCCAACTAAGGGCTTCCTACGGCCAGGATGGCTCTTATACCAACTCTGTGGGGACCCCGACTCATAAGTCGTGATCACCGAATGCACGTGTATAGTGATCCCAGAGATCAATGCTCACTGAACACACATAAGCTGAATACAAGAGTCTTTCATCCACATTTAGCATTTTACACAAATAAATACCATGAAGGTCTAGTCTTACATAGATAGGGCCACAAGGGCCAAACACTTAAATAGAACAAGAAGCATAAATCTTGGTCGCAAGCATGAACCCATGCCATCTGCCTTAACCTACATGCATTCTGACTGGGAAGCGTCCTAGTTCACATGTTAGTCACCAAAGAACTCTTCAACATTCCCTTGTTCTTCCATGCCTGGCCAATTAAATATCCAGTGGCAACCCAATGAGTACTTTGAATGTACTCGCAAGCAACCCATGTTGTGGAACAAGCCATTGGATAACATGATATAGCACTAATAGGTATTTTGCATAAAGCTAGTTTTGAATGCAATGACATGATCAAGGAACTAGGTAAGCATGCATCAACAGTTGGTAGATATCCATATGAACAAGTTATAGATAACATCATAAATAGAGGGTTGAACATCTCATGCTCAATCATCACGTCAAGCTATCAGACTTATCTCAAATGTCAACTCTCTGTCATCCACACACACATACAGATGGAAAGTTTAGTAAACATTAGGATGTAGCACAAGAGCGGCCATCCATTATCCTTGACCGTGGACACGGCTATTAGAATAGTTTTACACTCTGTAGAGGTTGCACACTTTACCCACAAGATTCAGGGAACTTCCGTGTCATCCACGACTCGCGGTATATTACAAACCCGAGATAAGCACCGGAATAATGCCTTTCCCATGGTGATACTAAACAAAGAGTCCACTCGTTGGTTCCATCGCTCATGATATAGATCACACGTATCATCCATGAGGGCACGCAACAGTGTGGCCGGTGCCTGTAAAGACAGCGCATGGCCTTCCACTTCCGGGACGACCCTGTCTCAAGAGGGATCACTTCACTCTCGCCACTGGTAATTAAGGCTCCCTACTAGCACCAACCTTAGTAATCAACAAAGCCCCAACCCATAAGGGCTATCGTGGTCGTACATGCAAGGTTGGAATAACGGTCGAACTTACACCAATCCGTTTTCGAAAACCACACACACTCACTTGCTCCGGTACACCACTTCTTTATCAAGTGGCTACCTAGCTCATCAACACCTCCCTCGGGCATCAATGGCACCCGACGGGGTTTTCGAAAAGTCTTTGAAATCATATAGTTTCCATCACCATGCATAACCCCGTCCCATTTGCATAGCATCGACTAAGCATTCTTTCTATTCCCACCCGAGCAACCCTCATAAGGGTGGTAGGGTTATGCACGATGCAGGTATCAACAGTAAAGGTAGATGGGCATCCCACCGAAGTGGTCACCACATCAACATGATCAACATTACAAGAATAAGTGCTATACGCCATGAAAATAAAAGGGTTCTTAGTCATGGTCAAAGGCAGCTTGCGTGGCTCAACAAAGTCTTCAAGATCTTCAAAGTCTTCGAGTCAAAATCCCTCGTCCGCGCAATCTATCGTCGCGATAAATAGCGATAATAAGAATCACACAAAAATAGAGCACACAAAGCTACTATTAAAATGCTACCCTATTCTGATAAATACTAAACACTATACTAAAAATATTTTTGTAGGGTCTTGCTGTAAAAACATTTTTGAAAACAATTAAACACAGGCAAAAAGATGCTAAAATAGATTTTAAAATGAAATAGTGTATAAAAAGTTTTCAACATTTTTCACCAATGGCACTATTAAATTCTATGGAATATTCTAGAATTTATGGTGGAAAAATATTTGTCATTGGATTTACTTTTTTCCATGTGAGATTTTTGGAAAACAAGGAAAATGAAAACAGAAAATGGGCACTGTTCCCTTGGCGAGAGCCAGCCAGCTGCTGGGCCGGCCTAGTGGCCAGCCAGGCCAGGCGCGCTGGCGCCCCCACGCGCGTCAGGGTTCAAACCTGATGGGTGGGCCTAGTGGCCAGGGAGAGAGAGAAAGCGGTAGGGGGAGGTCAGAGGCAAACACATGGGGACCCACTGTCAGATCCTTCTTCCACCTCGAGACAGAGAGGATAGGCCCTCACCGGAAGCGGTGTAAGACACGGCGACGTTGGACGAGTGCGGGGTTGGGCTCGGGGTCGAGCCGCCGATCCCCTGGAGGTCGAAGGAGTGCCGGAGGTGGCCGGAGTTGTCGGCGGCGAGCACTCGCGGCGGAGGAGCTTCGGGTGGAGGATGCGCCGGTCACCCTATGCATCAAATGTAGGGGAAGAAGGAGGGTAATGAGTCAAGGCATTGAGGTGGACCCAATGGTACAAAAATGGGGGCTGGAGAGGGGATGTACCAGAAAATCGATAGTGGCGCCGCCATGGCGGAGCTTCGGTTCATCTCGTGCACAGGCCTCGGGGGGAGGGGGACGATCTGGTGGTGCAGGGCCGATTTGGTGGAGTAGGGGGGTCAGCAGAGGGAGGGAGAGGTCTCGAGGGTGGCCAAATAGCCAGCTCTCGGTCCACCGTGGACATGTGCGCCGACGACGATGCAGGCGAGGCTACAGGCCACGGGGGCTTGCGGGGATGGGTCAACGATGCTCCTGGGCATTGCCTACGACCAGTGGAAGGGAGAGAGGGAGCGGAGGAGGGCCCTAGCGCCCACGTGTGTGATCTCATCCGTTGGCCAGCTCGGGAGGCATCGGGCACGCATGACCATGGGGTGAGAGAGAGCTAGGAAGGAAGGGGCCGACACCTTGGAGGGTGTCCGACGTCGAGGGCATCTCGAGGGATAGCTTTCCCCATCACAAGGCTGTCAGGGACCTAGAGATGCTCCTGCTATAGTGTGGGTATGCACTGTAGCATGCTCTAGAGCATTCCTTTGGCATACCATGGCATGCTTGCATGCTCTGGACGCGTCCTTCCATGTCCCTTAGCTCCTGGATGATCTACAAATGCTTTAGGAGCTAGGAGAAGCTAGGGAGAAAAGAAATGGAGTGGGGGAGAGGGTAGAAATGCTCCTGCCATTGCTTTCCAGGCGGGTAAATGTCGGTTTTGCCCTACTTACCCATTGTGTCTTGGCCATAGAAAATTACTGGAGGTGAAATTCAATACTAGATAGTTGTGGTAAAAATTTGGAGGCAAGGGGATTAGAGGAAGGGGGCCAAACAAGGTTTTACCATTCTGCCAGAAGGTGTTTGATGGAGATTAGGGCAAGCAAATGGGCTTTGCTTGCCATGAGATTTGACAGGATCAAATGGTGGTTGGAATTAGGCCTGATCACCAAGTTTGAGATTTATTGATGAAAGTTCACAATGTACCTTTGTGAAACCCTAGAAATCAACAGAATCTGGTTTCTATAGATCTAGTCATGCTAAGCTAATCCCCTAGATGCACCACTTAGTGTACCATCATTAGTTTGTGATTAGAACTTATCCAAAAAGTTTGGGGTCAAGGGAAGAAACTTCACAATGTAAAATTGCTCAAATTTGAATCTGGACAGGGAGGGTTTTGGAATAGTTTGAGGAATCAAATCAACTTGGATTGAGATGAAACTTTTCAATATTATCACCTATGACCGTGTTGACTCACTGGAATTTTCTTGGAATTTATTGAGAATATTTCTTATATAAATATTCCAAAAGCTTGATTTGGACACAAAGGGTTTTGAGGGGTTTTCCCATTATTTTGAACATGACCATGTGTTGTAACTCATACATATGGAAAATATATATCCACTGAGTTTCCCTAAGTTTTCTCAAATATTTTCAGAGCATTAAAATAATTTTTCTGTATCAAAAACCATTTGTGGTCTTAAGAAAAAGCCTTTAAATAAAATATTAAAATAATATTTAAAATCAATATTTGGTGGTTTGCAAAGTCATAAATATAGTAGGCTTCAAATAAAGCCTTTGGGGGAAAAGGGTCCACCCAATTTAAGGACTTGCAGTGCAAACCTCAACTCAAGGGTTTTTTGAAAACCTAATTTGAATAAATCCTTTTTGGTCAAAATAAAATTTGATAAAAATAGTTTTGGGAACTACTCACATGGCATGATCATTTGGCAAGAAGTTTGGGTCAATGAAGATGAATATGGAGAGGTATAGAATCTAAGAGTCCCATACACAACAACCAAACAAGCAAACAAGCAACAATTCAAACAAGCACAAGTAGTGAAAAGGTTTTAATTGGCTCCAAATTTTGTAAATCCAAGCATAACAAGGTGATACAAACACATGGTGTGACATGTATGAACAATGGAGAAGTTATAATACGGTAGGTATAACACCAATATAAATAAAGAATGAGTTCACAACTGTACCTGAAGTGGTGATTTATTTTCTTATATTAACGAATCTCACGAGTTTTCTGTTAAGTTTTGTGTTGTGAAGTTTTCAAGTTTTGGGTAAAGATTTTGTGGACAATGGAATAAGAAGTGGCAAGAGGCTAAGATTGGGGATGCCCAAGGCACCCCAAGTCATATTCAAGGATGCCAAAGAGCCGAATCTTTGGGATGCCCCGGAAGGCATCCCCTCTTTCATCTTCAATCCATTTGTAGATATACTTGAGGCTATATTTTTATTCACCACATGATATGTGTTTTGCTTGGAGCATCTTGTATGATATGAGTATGTGCTTGTTAGTTTGCCTCAATCATACTTGCTGCACACATCTTTTGAGACACACACACTTGATCGTGAATTTATTAGAATACTCTACGTGCTTCACTTATATCTTTTGAGTTAGGCAATTTTGCTCTATGTGCTTCACTTATATTTTTTAGAGCACGGTGGTATTTGCGTTTTATGTAAATAATTGAACTCTCATACCTCACTTATATTATTGTGAGAGTCTCTAAAAAACATGGTAATTGGTCTAGGTTATGAATTTAGTTCTAATATGATAGGCATCCAAGAGGGTTATAATAACAACTTCCATATTAAGTGCACTGAGTATTTTTGAGAAGTTTGATTCCTTGCATAAAGTTTTGAGATATAAAGATTGTAATGTTAAGAGTCATGTTAGGAAGTAATTGTGATTTGGTAAAAATACTTGTGTAAAGGTTTGTGATTCCCGTAGCATGCACGTATGGTGAGACGTTATGTAAGGAAGTTGGAGCATGATTTGTTTATAGATTGTCAACCTTTGTGTGAGGGTCGGGAGCGCGCGATGGTTAACTACTACAAACCTCTCCCCCTAGGAGCATGCGTTCAATACTTTGCTTCAATGACTAATAGACTTTTTCAATAAGTATGTGAGTTCTTTATGACTAATGTTGAGTCCATGGAATATATGCACTCTCACCCTTCCACCTTTGCTAGCCTCTCTAGTACCGCGCAACTTTTGCCGGTACAAAAAACACCTTCCACAAAATAGCCACCATATATCCTTCCTAAAACCAGCCACCATATATCTTTCCTCAAAACAGCCACCATACCTACCTATTATGTCAGTTCTATACCCATTCCGAGATATATTGCCATGCAACTTTGAGCGTTTCCTTTTTATGACTTGCACCATCACTTCCATATTGCATATAGAGTCATATTTTGTCATAGGTATCGAGTTGTAATTTTATTTTGAGTTGTGATTAAATAAAAGTGTGATGATTATCATTATTAGAGCATGTCCCATGTGAGGAAAGGATGATGGAAGCTATGATTCCCCCACAAGTGGGGATGAGATTCCAGACTTTATGAAACAGATAAAAGAGGCCAGCGAAGCCCAAATAAAAAAATAAAATAAAAGAGGCCTTAGATGCCCACCAAATAATAGAAAAAATGAGAGAAAAGAGAGAAGGGACATTGCTACTATCTTTTTCCACACTTGTGCTTCAAAGTAGCACCATGATCTTGATGATAGAGAGTCTACTATTTTGTCACTTTCATATACTAGTGGGAATTTTTCTTTATATAACTTGGCTTGTATATTACAATGATGGGCTTCCTTAAATTATCCTAGGTCTTCATGAGCAAGCAAGTTGGATGCACCCCCACTTAGTTTCCTCTTGAGCTTTCATACACTTATAGGTCTAGTGCATCCGTTGCATGGCAATCCCTACTCACTCACATTAATATCTATTAATGGGCATCTCTATAGCCCGTTGATACACCTAGTTGATGTGAGACTATCATGTCCCTTTCCTTGACAACCTCCACCATATTCTATTCCACCTATAGTGTTATATCCATGGCTTATGCTCATGTATTCCGTGAGAGTTGAAAAAGTTTAAGAAAATAAAGGTGTGAAAACAATTGCTTGACTTTTCATCGGGGTTGTGCATGATATAAATACTTTGTGTGGGAAAGATGGAGCATAGCCAGACCATATGATATTGTAGGGATAACTTTCTTTTGCCATTATATTTTGAAGAGATACAATTGCTTGCCTAGTATGCTTGAAACGTTATTAGTTTTATATCAATATTAAACTTTTGTTTTGAGTCTTACGGATCTTAATATTCATGCCACGATAGAGAATATTACATGCATAAATATGTTAGGTAGCACTCCACATCAAAAATTATGTTTTTATCATTTACCTACTTGAGGACGAGCAGGAATTAAGCTTGGGGATACTGATACATCTCCAACGTATCTATAATTTTTGACGATGTCATGCTATTATATTATCTATTTTGGATGATGTATACGCATTAGTATGCTATTTTATATTATGTTTGGGACTAACCTATTAATCTAGACCCTAGTGTTAGTTTCTGTTTTTTCCTTGTTTTTAAATTTTGCAGATATGGAATATTAAACAGACTCCAAACGGAATAAAATCTTCGGAATGATTTTTTTGGAAGGAAACAAATCTAACAGGCTTGGAGTGCACGCCAGGGCACCTGCTAGGAGGTCACAAGCCTTGTAGGCGCGACCACCCCCCTGGTCGTGCCTGGCAGGCTTCCCGTCTTCTGAAAGGTCTCCTAACCCTATTCTTCGTCCTATAAATACCCAAATATTCCACCAAAACAAGAAGTAGACACAAAAATACTTTTCCGCCTCCAGAAGCCTCCAATCCCGAGAGATCCAATCTTGGAGCCTTTTCCGGTAATCTGCTGGAGGGGGTTTCGATCACGGAGGGCATCTACATCAACTCCATTGCCCCTCCGATGATGCGTGACTAGGCCACCACACACCTACAAGTCCATAGCTAGTAGCTAGATGGCTTCTTCTCTCTCTTTGATCTTTAATACCATGTTCTTCCTGATCTTCATGGGGATCTATCTGATGTAATCCTCTTTTGCGGTGTATTTTTCAAGATCCGATGAAATGTGAGTTTATGTTCAGATTATCCATGAATCGTATTTGAGTCTTCTCTGAATTCTTATATGCATGATATAATATCCTTGTAAGTCTCTTCGAGTTAATGGTTTGTTTGGCCAACTACATTGGTAATGCTTGCAATGGGAGAAGTGCTTGGTTTTGGGTTCAATATTGCGGTGTCCTCACCCTGTGATATAGTAGGGGTAGCGAGTCATGTATTGTACTGTTGCCATCAAGGGCAACAAGATGGGCTTTTCATCATACTTCTTGAGTTTATCCCTCTACATCGTGTCATCTTTCTTAATGCATTACTCTATTATTCATGAACTTAATACTCTAGATGCAGGCAGGAGTCGGTCGATGTTGGAGTAATAGTAGTAGATGCAGAATCATTTCGGTCTATTTGACACGGATGTAATGCCTATATGCATTATCATTGCCTTGGATAACTACATGATTATTCGCTTTTATATCAATTGCTTGACAATAATTTGTTTACCCACCATGATATTTTCCTTCGAGAGAGAATCCTCTAGTGAAACCTATGGCCCCCAGGTCCAAGGTTGTTAGAATCGTGATTTTGAATCGGATAGGAAATCTGATGGCAGGATTGCAAATCGTAGAATCTTCACTATCAGGATCGTATAAACGAAGATTCTATGAACTAAAATCGTAGAACCAGAGGGGTTAGTTTGGATCGTAAAGGTGTAGAATTGTATAACAGAATAGCGATTCTGACAACCTAGCCCGGGTCTACTTTCCATAATATATTTTCAAATCTATAAACCAAAAATACCAAAAATACTTTCTTGCAATTTATTTACCTTTTACTTTACATTCTCGTTTACATCTATCTCTATTAGATCTAATCCTTGCAAATAATCGTGAAGGGATTGACAACCCCTTTATAGCGTTGGGTGCAAAAGTTGGATTGTTTGTGTAGGTGCATCCATTGGTGACTTGCTTATTCCTCCTACTAGAATGATACCTTGGTTCTCAGCAACTGAGGTAAATACTTATCGACTTTGTTACATCACCCATTCATCTTCAAGGGAAAACCAATGCAAGCTCAAGAGGTAGCAACCCACTTTATGTCAGCCGAGGCCGTTGCCAAGGCGTCGGGGGAAGACCG
This sequence comes from Hordeum marinum, assembly GCA_022496015.1. Classification (NCBI taxonomy): domain Eukaryota; kingdom Viridiplantae; phylum Streptophyta; class Magnoliopsida; order Poales; family Poaceae; genus Hordeum; species Hordeum marinum. The sequence continues at coordinate 313,076,943 of CM039678.1, forward strand.
AGCGCCCCATGCCTTATCATGCGCCATGCGTCGAGACTGTCCCGCAGGCGGCTAGATCCCGCACCGTCTCATGCCTTGTTGGTCAGGACGTACACGCCGCGGGCTTGAGGGATAATGTTAGGCCTGTGGGACTGGGGTACCCAGGACCGTCTGCCTCTGACCCAGGGCGCGACACGTGTCTTGGGCCCGGCGAGGTCCACACTGAGCCTCAGGACTCCTACCCTCGTGAGTCCCCCTCCCCATGAGGGGCATGCTGGCCAGCACCGTCAGGAGGCAGGGCAGTTATTTCCTGAGGCTGCCTCCCGAGGGCCAGTCGTGGGGCCCCCTCTCGAGGCCATCTATGGGGATCCGCACGAGAGCATCAAGTACACCACGACAGGGTCGAAGGGTAACGCCCCTTCACGTGGCCGACGAGTCCTGCATAGGGTGGCCCGTAGATTCCTACCAATGGGTGCGGACTGAGAAGCTTTCCTCTTTGGTGCTAAGGGAGCAGCGCCAACTCGTGGGTTCCCAAAGCAATCCCCAAAGGTTGCCCTTTCGATGCAAGAGGACCAGGACCAAGGGCTCGGCAGGACGAAGGTCATCCCCGAGCCCACAGGCGCGTCATGGCAAGGAACTTTGGCACGCAAATACCACCTTTTGTAGGGATAGGATGCCATCATGTCCCCCTTCAAACTGGTCGTTGTGGCAACCCTTCCCAACTGATATTTCTGGGGGAAGAGGACCAAGGCCAATATCAGGAAGGAATTGTCCATCGAAGAGGGGGAGACACTTTTGGTGGGAAAGAACATGCCTTGTACTCATCTTGTTCCTCTAGCAATCCACCAAGCAAAAGTAGGGTCTTACACCGCAAGGTGGTCCAAACCTGGGTAAAGTGTGAGTGTTCCCTATTGATCTTCCTTAGCGTGAACCATCGTTGGGTCGTTGTGAGGTTGTGAAGTAGAATAGGGAAGGTGAGCAAGCACACCCCAGAGTTCGAGCTTTCTTGGGTCTGCGGAGCCCCGATTCCGACAGATTTATCCAACTAGATCTACAAATGCGGAGGAATGAAGGGTAAGAACCTTATCAAAGAGGAAAATCCAAACACAAGTAATGAAATTTTACCAGTTCGGGAGGGTGCGTGGTATCGATGCCCATGTCTTCCTCTTCGGTTGGCCAAGTCTTTTGCGGCTTGAAAAACACCTTCCATTGTTTGTTGTGGGTGATGCGATGGAAGTGTCGCACGGTGACCGGGTCATCCAAACTATGGGCCCATGTGGGGGCCGACCAATGTTGACACGGGAGGAGGCAGTGGTGTAGCATGACCTGAACCACATTAGTCAACTTGATCTTCTTCGGCACCAGAATGGAGAAGCACCTTTGCAGCTCCTTTACTTCGGCATCACCCGGTCTGGTAGGGGGTCGGGATCTGAATCTGGGGGGTTCCGCCCACCCTGCATTGTGCGATTCTGTGATATAGAACCACTCCCATTGCCAGATCTTGACGGTATCTATGAAAGAGCCATCCGGCCATTGAACCAGGGAAGCTTGCTAAATAATTTGTCAGTGTTCTCAGAACAGGGGTACCCAGACATGCTTGCCTACGGCCCAGGGCATGGCCCACCTCGTTGGCCACGCACGGTCGGCGCGACCCCACTCAAGACAACACCCTTGCGAGAGGTTGAGATCACGAGGGAAGCAACACCAAGACCTGCGAGGAATAGGCCTCCACAAGCCGACTCTGGAGCGTCGAAGATCTCTATGTAGTGCTTCGCCTCGGTAGGCCAAGGATGATGTAAGGTGGGACAGGCGGGCACCAGCGTGCTAGGCGGTACAGTTTCCCCTTTGGTGCAAAGGGAGCAAGGATCTATGCCATTTTCCAAAGCACCACAAAGGTTTCCATTACGGTATAACAAGACCACGACCATGAGCCCTGCAGGATGGATGTCATCACCGAGCCCACCCCTGCATCATCAACATCTACTTTCCAGGCGAAGACCACCTTTCGTAGGGATAAAGATGTAACCCTTGTCCCCCTTCGAATTTGGACATTGTGGGATCCCTTCCCGCCATAGCGATAAGGGAAGAGGACCCGGACCACTATAAATAGAGGCTAGGCAACTCCATAGAAAGTGGGATGGAAGAAGAGAGGTAAGACCACTAGAGCGCCCTCATGAGGCAACTCAGAATTGTATTAATTCATCCACAAACCTCCTCGTGAGGAAATCCACCTAAGCAGGAGTAGGGTTTTACACTTCTCAGCGTCCTGAACCTAGATAAATCATCGTGTACAATATTCTTCCTCGTCATCGTCCGAGTTCGTCGTTTGAACAATCGAGTTGTGAGCTAGGCAGGGAGAGGTTGTTCGGGATCTTTGCACACACCCCTATTTTCAGACTTCCTTGGGTTTTGCGGAGCCCCAGATCTGACATTTGGCATGCCACGTAGGGGCGCGTCGAAGTCTTCCTCAAGCCTAGCTCTTTGCCTGCTTCACCACTCCAATGGCCGACGGCCAACAAGCTCTCTGTGGCCATGGTGGATCCACCTTCACCAACCTCATCGCTGTCGTCCGAGACCCATGCCCCAACGGCATAGCACTGGGTGGTCGGTACCAAGCCACCAGTTGCATCTCCACCATTGTCGCTCCTCGTGCCGGCCAGTCACGCGGTGGACGGGCGGCACCCCAGGGATCGACGTCGCATTGTACCTAAGTGGGGGGGATCTCAACGCACATGACACACTACTGATGGTGAGCGAGATGCTTGGCCACCGCCCGACGCACGGGTGCTTCGACGCATGGGCAACCACATCGCTGAGTTGGTTGCTGTCATGAGGAGGGCCTTGGCTCCCCACCCTTCTTCATGGCTGCGGGTGTTAGGCATCGGGGCCTCGTTCATCATTCCTGTTGCCCCGCCTGCCAATGACGTGCCCCCTCTAATCCCGGGCGAGCCTAGGCAGGGCCCTTCGCACGCCGTGCTCCTTCTCCTCCGGATCCCGGTGACCGGTTTCACGGTGCCGCCTGACCCCAGCGGTGGAGCCGATGGAGGAAACGATGAGATGCCCCACACGCACACCGACACACACTCTCATGCCCCAGTGGATCATCAACAACCTAGGTCGACCCATCAGGAGTGCGCCAACCGGCACAGGGAGCAGGCAGCTCAGGCGTCCGGAGAGGCGGGTAACCTTGACAAAGGAACATTGGATCGCTAAGGAAACAATCCACGTCAAGAAATGTGCGGCCCACCAATGGTGGAGGCTCGCCACGGGAGGATCTCCGGGTTGCGCACACAGGGCAGCGTCACGCCGCCGCCCGAAGGGGCTTTCCCTGATGCACCTATGGACAGCTCAGGAGGAGAACATGGATCTTATGTAGAGCCCTATGTACCAAGCTATGTCATACCTGTGGATGGTGCAATGGATCAGGCGCCCCCCGCAGGCGCCATGTAACACCCCATTATGCCTGGCGAGATCTAGACTGGCCCCACAGACAAACACTAGTCTTTCCTGCGCACTTTGTCCTCACTCGTGTGCACCCGGGACCAACTTCCCCATCGTTCACTCATCCTAGAATCGCTCCAAGCCAAGCATGCGTAACTTTGGAGTTCTTTTCGAGTGGGCTCCCGAAAAAGAAGGAATTCCTTGTTGATATGAGTAGTCTATCATTCCTATTAAGCCAGGCTCTCACATACACCCCCATTCAAAGGAATCGACATCCTCGTTGGCCCATCAGGAACGTTCCCTTTTGGCACACGTTCTATGCCACGATGGGCCACACAAGCCATGCGCCACATGCCCGTGCACCTGAGCCGTGCATGCCTGTGTAACCGCAAGGGTCGGCTCTAATACCAATTGTAACACCCCGTTATGCCTGGCGGGATCTAGACTGGCCCCACAGACCAACACTAGTCTTTCCTGCGCACTTTGTCCTCACTCATGCGCACCCAGGACCAACTTCCCGGTTGGTCACCCATCCTAGAATCGCTCCAAGCCAAGCACGCTTAACTTTGGAGTTCTTTTCGAGTGGGCTCCCGGAAAAGAAGGAAATCCTTGTTGATATGTGTAGTCTATCATTCCTATTAAGTTAGGCTCTCACACGCCAGCACCCTCCCAGGGTAGGGGGGTACCCCGGACGTCCTCCCCAAGCCAGGCTTGGGGCTCCCATCGACGGAGTACTAGGCCTGGATGATGCAATCGGGAAGAGGTAGGAGGGCGTCCTTGGGCCCGCAAAGGCACGACACAGCCATCTCCCTCACGAGCAAGAAAGTCGCAGCCAAGCACCGAGGTGACAGGGCAACGATCTGGGGGGAGCGACAGGGTACAAGCAGCGCGGGCAACCCATGGTAACAGGATTGTCATCGCAGCCTCGGGATGCAGGGACTCACGAGTCCCTCAAGCCGCTGCCTGGCCAAGGCGTCCCGACACTTCACGAGGTGGGTTCATCGAGACAACACCTCTATGGCTGCGCCGGGTGCATTGTGCTCATGTTTGATCTGCGGGAGCGCAATCCCCTGGCTACGTTGGGAAAATTGCATTCGGGTTTGGGCTAAAGTGGCGCGCAACCGAGTAGAAATGCATGGGATGGCTCTTAACGGAGTTGGGAGCACCCGGGCCATGCGCCTGGGGGCTTGCCTAGATATCTTCGGCCATGACACTCTCACGTAATAATGAGTGGGTTGTATACGCTTGGAGCCCCCCGAGGACGCACAGGGGTTCCATCCCATGCCCAAGTGGAAGCTGCATGCTCCATGCTGGCGGATAACACTGTCCTCCAATGACTATGCCCACGCAATGTGGATGCCCTATGCTTTGCGTTGGGGGGAAGAGAGGACAAAGACTAGCCTAGGTGCTGGACGCGGCAGTTGCTTGCTTCTTTTTGGTTTTCGAATTGCCACTTTTTGGAATGAAATTAGAAATTTGGAGCTCTATTTTAAAAAAAAGTGCGGGGACTTTTCTCTCACCGTACTCTTGGTTTTTGTCGTTAGAGTCGTTTTCTCTGAATTCGTGTTTCACAAGGGCCTATGTGCTTTGGCCCTCCCCGAGGCACCTCGAAGCAGGTTGGCAAGGGCATGTCACCTCAGGAAGTTGCATCTTTAGGCGCTCAACCCCCGCTCGGGGGCTCCGATCGCAGCATAGCACAATAGCATGGAGCATCAGGAGGCTCAGGTGCCTCCCGAGGTAGCGCCCGACAGAACGGTATTATGGTCACTCGAGCGTCAAGGTGGGCTCCTGAGCAAAGCGCCTCAGGAGCCTTACCAGTTATATAGCCCCTCGCCCTTGGTGTCTTCCTTGTGATCCGGACGCCCCAAGGGTGTCGAGGCCCCCACCCCTTTCTCTTGTCCTGGTGATCCGGATGCCCCAACGGTGGTTGGGGAATGCGCGGGACTGGGCCCAGCTGACATAAAGCACTTCTTGAGTGTCAAAGGGTTTTCCAGGGCAGCGTGCCCCGGGAACCTCATCAATTGCGTGGCCCTGTGCCCCTAGACTCGTCCTGGTGATCCGGACGACCCAGCGGTGGTCGAGGCCTCGCCCCATTGGTCTCGTCCTGGTGATCCGGACGCCCCAACGGCGGTTGAGGTCTGCTCGTGATTGGGCCCCACAGATGCAAAGTGTTGAAGGGCCCCCAAACCATTCTGCAAACAAGGAAGAAGCTCCCTAGGCGGAATCCCGAGCTATCTGGATGACCTAGTTGCTAAATAGACCACCGAACCAAGCAAAAACCATCTAATCAAATGGCGGCCTGAATACGGGATAGGGGTTGTGTGCACTGACGTGAGAATGCAGGCGATGTGGTCCATCGTGTACTACTACCAAGGCTCTTTTGGCCCTAGGCGCCAGGAAAGACGGTGCAAGGGGAGGATTCCGGCCTCGACGAGCGACGACGCCATGATCCCAGGGTTTGACAGCAGCATGCTTTCCCTTGGGAGGGAACGCCTCGCGAGGACCCTGCTGGCCGCCATCACAGGACCGCATCAACAATGACACCAAGCCACGCGCAAGAAACTGAGTCACGTCGCAATAAGCAGGCATTCAGCGGTCTAAGAGAAGGAAGGAGGACAATGAAGCTAATATTCAAAAGACCGACGCCCTCAGGGGCCGGGTTTTTCTTGAATATTATAGGAACTAGGAAAAGAAAACAGGGAATGCCTAGGTGGAGGAGTCGCTATCGCCGTCCGAACCGCCGGCCGCCTCTGCATCAGAACCGTCCTCCTCACTAAAGGTGGGCACCTGGACAAACTGCTTCACCAGGGACTCCATGTGCGGGCGCACCTCATCCCAGAGGGGCCTCCGGAGCTGGTCGGGCACCCGTTCTAAGATGCGTCGGTGGTCGAGCTCCGGGGCATGGTGACGCAGGTTGGAGAAGACGCACATCAGGCAAGGTCCTAGAGGTCGCGCGCGGTGGCCTTGTTGTCCGCGGCCACACGTGAGATGCTGATCTCTAGCGCCTCCACCACCCTACCAAAGAAATCGAGGTAGCCTCCGTCGCCGTGCACCCACAGTAGTGTGGGGGCTTCCCCGACGAACAGTCTCATCACACCATCCACGCGGTGAACAATGCCAGGTACTGCTTGGCGTGCTGCACCTCCAGCATCTTGGTGTACGCCGCCTCATCCTGGGCGGCCTGCACTGCGTTAGCTTGTAGGACCAAAAGTATGTCTAGAGGGGGGTGATTAGACTACTTGACCAAATAAAAGTTTTGCATTTTCCCAAATTTTAGTGTTTGCCGTTTTAGCATTCATGGCAAGTCAATTTTCACCCTACACATGCAAGTCTAAGAGTATAGAAGCGGAAAATAACAACAAGCATGAGTAAAAGGAATAGGGTAGGAATATCAAAAGCAATTTTAGACACGATGATTTTTCCCGTGGTTCCAATAGGTGGCGCTATCGTACATCCTCGTTTATGGAGTCTTAAACCCACGGAGGGCAACGGTCGCGAGAGTCCATGGAGGGTCCACCCATAAGGGTCCATGAAGTAGCAACCTTGACTATTTCGTATGGCCTTCGTCCATGAAGGACTAGCCTCACTATGGGTAGATCTTCACAAAGTAGGCGATCTCCTTGCCCTTACAAACTTCTTGGTTCACTCCACAACATGAAGTAGGAGGCTCCCAAGCGACACCTAACCAATCTAGGAGGTACCACCCTCCAAAATGTGATAGGCTCGATAATCACGATGAACTCCTTGATCTTGTGCTTCAAGACGATAGACTCCTCAACACACAATCACTCTCTCACATATTTGGCTTGGTGGAAGAGATGGGATTCGTGGAAAGCAACTTGGGGAGTCTAGAAATCAAGATCCATATGGTTGGAGTTGAAGATCTTGATCTCAACACAAGGGTAGGTGGTTCTCTCTAAGAAAACCTGAGAGGATAGGTATGGAATAATTCTGAGTTCTTATTTTTCGAGTAGGTGGTGGTGGAGGGGTATATATAGGTATCCCCAAAAATCCAACTGTTACACACAAAATGACCAACTCGGTGAAACCGATGTGTTAATCTCGGTGGTACCGAAGTGATCAAAAGGTGGCAACTTTTGAATCTCGGTGACACCGAAATATGAAACTCGGTTGCACTCATAAGGTGACCAACGGTCAGATTACCAATCTCACTGGCGCCGACCCAACAATCTCGATGGTACCGAAAATGTGAATTTGCGTAACAGAAAGTTGGTAACCTAAACTCGGTGGCACCAGTATGGAATCGGTTGCACCGATGTGGCTAGGGTTTGGCTGAGTCAGTCTAGGTTTTGGAATCGGTGGGACCGGGATAGGAATGTTGGTTCCACCGATTTCGAATGTTTGGCTATAGACAGACTTTGGTGGGAGAGCTTGTGGATGTTTTTGGTGACTATCACTTGTGCACGTATGAGCATTTTGTTCACCAACAAAACCTTACCCCCTTTTAACAGTATTAGCTTTCCTATGGACTCAAAGTGATTTCTCACAAATGTAAAATGTAGAGTCCTCTTGCTTGAAGCTTGGCCAACCTATTTCCTTGCATCTTGGGGTAATTCCACAATCCTTTTGCCATCCCTATCATTGAACTTTTCCTGAAAAATACTTGGTAGAAACATGAATTCAATGACTTATATGTTGTTATTAATTACAAAAACCACCAAGGGAGCAAATGTGGTTTCAATCTCCCCCTTTTTGGTAATTGATGACAACATATAGATCAAAGCTTCGACAAAGATATAATCAATGAATATAATCATCGCTTTGAGAAGTATGTGATAAGCAAGAGATCCACCTAAATTTGTGCGTTATTTTAAATTTGCATTTGAATGCAAATGCACAATCGATTAGGTACATGGGTCACTTCTTATATGTCACATACAACTTGATGGTGTGCGAGAGTAATTAGAATGAACATCATAGCACAACAAAATCAAGCAAAGATGAATGATCATCACATAAGCATTAAGATGATAGGAAATAGTATCATCACACATTAAAGTGTATGATCAAACGTCATCAAATATGTATCACAAGCAACCAAAAGATTACTCAAAGCAAAACAATTGTCTTTTGAAAAAGCAATAAACACCAAAACGCTCTCTCACTCGAATCCTAAAGATCTATATACACTTCTCCCCCTTTGGAAACAAGTTACTAAAAAGTTCAAAGGCATATGCCTAGGCATTCTTCGGCTGATCTCCTCAGGTTAATGATGAAGGAGTCAAGAGAGCAGCATCAGCAAAGATCTCTGCAGATGTCATGGATGGAGTTGGAGTGGCAGTTGGAGGAACTGGAGCTGATGGAGCAGGAGCTGATGAAGAGGGCCTTAAGTCTGGAGCAAGCACAATGGCTGATCTGGATTGAGTAGGAAACTATGTGCCTATCCTGAGAGGTGATTCATCCTCATCATCATCATCATCATGATGTGAAGAAGTGTTGTAAGGAAGTGGCACTGAGTCAACTTCCTTCTGGAGCTCTATGACTGTCTTTGTCAGCCTGTCCACCTTATCATTAAGGGTCTTCATCCTAGTTTCAAAGATCCTCAGAATACTGTTCTGGTTGTCCAGAATCCCCTTAATGTCCTTTTGCATGCCCTGAACTAATGAGATCAAAAGATCCATTTGCTCATTTCTGGATCTAGGGACTTCAGCACTAGTGGCTCTGGCTGCCTTTGCCTCTGCCTAAGCTGCAGCTGAATTGGGATGATCTGGGTCCATCACCATGATTTTATCCTCAAGCTCTGGCTGTAGGGGCATATGGGGACTGTCAAGAGCAAATATGTGCTTCTCAATCTGAGAGTTGATAAGCATATGGATATAGGGTGCATAGCAGCAAGAGCGCTTCTGATCAGCAACAACCCTCTTGACTCTCTCAACAATCAAGTCCATGACTCTGGTCCTGGTGTGACTGTCAAAGTGAATCAACATGTTGATTGAGTAGCCTCGGATCATCTTGTCATCTCCTGACTTGGGCATCAAAGTACGCCTCAGAATGGTGTTCATGGTGCGGAGGCCATCTTGAAGATAGTAGATGGATCCTAGCTTGTGAGATTACACTTTTTCTACAGGGATAGGAGTATACATATCCTTCATGGCATTGTGGCTCACCTTGGATTCCGTGTAGATATCCAAGTCTCCATCCTGAACCTCAGGGACTCCTAGAAGTGCATCCCATTCATCAATAGTGGACTCATATCTTGCTCCTTCTGTCATCCTGTTAGTGCATCTAGTGCCCCTTAGTGATTTTGGTGTATTGAAGACTTATAGGTTAAGGTACTAATGTGTTTGTAAGTATACACGGGCTCTATAAGTCGATGAGCTGTTTGATATATCCGGAGATTATCTACCCCTAAAAATGTATGTCTTCAACTGAAGACTTTGCTGAATACTTTCTGAAGACTTTGGTGAAGACTTTGTGAAGACTTTGAAAATGAAGAAGTTGGTGTGACCTTTAAGATATGAACAAGGAATATACAGCGTGAAGACTTTTGTTTATGTAGTTTCATTTCCTTATTTGACTCATAGGAAACACCATACTATTAAAGGGGGCCGAGGTTATACTAAGGAAAATTTCCAACAGATGCTCAACTCCAAAATCCTCAACCTATACAATCCGTTGAGTGAAGCCTATGGAAATCTCTTACGGTTCAGACAAGTTCTTTAGTGACAGAGATGAAGTTCTTCTGGTCTCTGTGGAAATTGACCTAACTGAGGAGTTAGGATTTCGCCAATGCGAATTGCCTACAAGTGAGGAACATGATAAGCCTGAGGACTTTCATAGTTCGAAATTCCGACCATTGTTGTGCTTAGAGCCAGTTGTCCCCAATCATAACATCCACATAATGGTCATATCATTGGGGGCATTTATGTCTACTCATGTCAGGTTGCACCCTGGTCATAAATAGCCATCCCCACAACCACTAGTTGGTCGGCTGCTTCGAGAGAGAACTAACACTTGTCATTTGAGAGCAACCCATCCTCCGAGGACTTTGAGAGAATATCATCAGTGAGGAAAAACACACAACCAAACCACTAAACTGAAAGTGATTGAGCATCACTAAAGAAATTCCTGTGTGGAACCGACGCTTTTTACCTTTGAGGACTGTCCATCCTCCAGACGGTTAAGCGTCATGGTCTAGTGCTCCTGCAGTCCATTGGGAATCACGAAGTGACCTTGGTCTAGAGCATCCAGCAGTAAATTTTGGATCGCTGGGTGACCTGTTTGTGAGGATTTTGGAAGTCTACCCTGAAGACTTACCACGAGTGTTGGGCGAGGACAATGTGACCTTAGCTCAAGGAGAATACGGTAAGGACTGTGTGTCCTAGGACTGTGTGTCCTCTGGTTTAAATATCAGGCCGCTCCAAACCAGACATACGACTGTCACAACAGTTGGAACTGGGTCATCAAACCATTTTCTTCATCGTTTTATCTGGTTCTATTACCTCAACCCCTCTATTACTCATATACCTCTTGATGAAATTGATTGTTATTGTTTGAAGAATTTGACTAAAGACTTTCACAAATTCCTCACCTCAAATTCTTCAAGTTACCTTGTTCATCACTGCTTATCCTGTATCACGCTACTTACTATTTGTGCATGTTTCATTTCATCATGAAGACTATGATGTTACTATGTTTCTCATGCACTTGAGTACTTATTCTGCTGCTAGTTATTCATCACATTTCAAATTCCTCAAAGTTGAAATTCCTCAGGTGATGAATTTGTAAAAATCGCCTATTCACCCCCTCTAGTCGATATAACGCACTTTCAATTGGTATAAGAGTAGGTACTCCCTAGCTCTGTGTGATTTTGGTTTAACCACCTGGAGTTCTAGTTATATCGACTGCAGGTATGATCAAGGTTTCCACGGGGTGTCGTACCTTCGATGGGACGGACTACCCCTACTGGAAGAACAAGATGCATGTGCACCTTGAAGCTATTGACAACGATCTCTGGTACATTGTGGAAAATGGTCTGCCCTCTGTCACTCCCACTGTTACTACTGCTGATGTGAAGAGATTCAAGCAACTCGATTCTCAAGCGAAGAATATCATCTATGGCCATCTGAGCAAAGGCCAGTATGGCAGAGTGAGTGCTTTGGAGACTGCTAAGCTTATCTGGGATAGGCTGTCCAAAGTCAACGAAGGTCAAACTTTTGATCGTCTCACTGATATCTCCAATGAGCTTCAAGCACTGGGTGCCACCGATATCACTGACCATGAAGTGGTGAAGAAACTGATAAGATCTCTCGATTCCTCATTCGATACTCTGGCTTTGATGATTCAAGAATGTGGAGACTACAAAGCACTTGATCATGCTAACATTCTTGACAGACTCAATAGTCATGAATTTCAACAAGCTGAGAAGAGAGACCTCTATGGGCCAAGCTATGGAAGATCTTGTGCTCTGAAGGAAAAAGCAATTTCCTCATATGAAGAAGAAGATTCTAATAGCAGCCTTGGTGATCCTGAAGAACTAAGTGAGGAACTAGCAATGCTTGTGAGGAAATTCCAGAAGTTCTCAAGGAGAGGTGGATTTGGAAAGTCATCAAAAAGTGGCTTGAGGAAATCAGATTCCTCAGAAGACTACAAGAAAAGAACTTGTCATCGTTACAAGAAGCCTGGTCACTTTATCTCTAACTGTCCTCTCTGGGAAAAAGATTCAAAGAAGAAGAAGAAATAAAAGGATGATAGTTATGATGACTTGAAGAAACACAAGAAATCTTCAAAGTCCTCATCTGCAAAGTCCTCATCTTCAAAATCCTCAAAGCACAAGAAGAATGGTTCCTGAAAGGCACGAGCATTCATTGGCAAGGAAATGGATTCTAAGGAAGAATCTGAAGAATATGAAAAAGAGGAAGAATCTGAGGAGGAATCAGAATCTGGTGTCGCTAGCCTTGCTCTGACGTCCATCTTCAATGATGAAGAATATGACTACTCCAACGACTCTGACGTCAGCAATGATGATCATGCTCCCACCTATTGCTTCATGGCAAAAGGCTCAACGGTACACAAACATCATTCCTCATCTGAATCAAGTGAAGGTGAATCTGATGAATATGTGAAACCTAGCCATGCTAAACTTGTTAACCTTGCCACTAAGCAACAAAGTGCACTTGAAAAGCTTCAGAAAATGCTAGACAAAAGCGATGATTTGTTGAACTATGAAGTGGATCGGACTCAAACTCTGTCTGACAATCTCAAAAGTCTTTAGACAAAGTATGATAACCTTCAGAGTCATCATAACGACCTCTTAGCCGATCATGAGAAGCTTTCTTATGAATTTCTTCAAAGAAAGCAAGATCTTGAGAAACTGAGAGTGTCACATGAGGATCTCCAAAGGGAAAATGATTCCTTACTGGCTCAACAGATCAGTACCGCTCAGGAAGAATTTGTTCCACCTTGTTTGAAATGCATCGAACGTGAAACTGCTAATTCTTCACCTGAATGTTCAAATGCTTCTATTGCTGCAAATTCTTCAATTATTCCCGTGGTCTTGAATTCCTCATCTGAGGATACCACAAGTATCACTAATGACAATGCAGGGTTGAAGGAATTGTATGTGACAGGCATGTACAAAAGTCTCAAAGGGCATCAAACCCTTTGTGATGTCCTCAAAAAGCAGATTCTGAATAGGAACCCTAGGAAATAGGGTGTAGCCTTTGTGAGGAAACTCAACTCTGATGGATCCTACTGGACCCCTGAGCTGTACCCCAAAACCTCATGGGTTGCTACGAAAGGACCTCCTATGGATCCATCCACTTTATCTGGCTTTATGTGTGAAACTTCATATTCCTCTGATGAGTCACTTGACTCCAACTACAAATTCTTCAAAAATCAGAAAGGTGAAGTATTTGCTAGATTTTATGGAACTAACTGCAGGAACGGTTCTCCTATGAAGAAAATCTGGGTTCCCAAGAGCTACCTACAAAATCTTCAAGTGAATGTCCTCACGACACCACTCATGAATAATAGGAACCCCAGATCAAATTCCTCATATGGACCAAAGTCCTCACTTGGACGAAATTCCTCAATTGGTCAAAATTTTCATTCTCGTACTGATGCCTCTATTTCGTAGGGAAAACCTAAGAGTTATGAATATGTGCATTATTCTTTAAACCATTATGTTCATAAGTCCTCGAAGAATTTCTCTGCTTATTAGTTTGAGTACTCTAACCCTCGCCCTATGAAACGAAGCGCACTTGCTCCTATGCCTCCCTTATCATATGGTGCTCGCAGAATGATGAACTCTTTGCCACCCCTCCAGATGTGGGTGGTGAAGAAATTGAACTAACATCTGATGCAAGGTCAGGTCTCTAGATGAAACTAAATATCTCATGAACTTGCTAGAGACCTGAGGAAATGCTTGAAAGGATGCAAGCTAACCATGATGAAATAAATTCCTCATTTCTCACGTCCTCACACTACTTGCTTACTATCTTGTGTGATGAAATTCTCTCTGATGAAATTGATGTCATATTCTTCACTCTGAAGAATATGAGTATATTCTTCACTCTGAAAAATATGAGTTGGTAAGTTGTACTAATTCATCTGCACGATGATACTCCAAAAGCTACTAAGTGGGTCCTCAATAATGGATGCACAAACCACATGACTGGTGACAAGAATCTACTGATGAATTTGCCACTCACTCCATCTCCTCTTAAGCATATCACCTATGCAGACAAAGGAAAAAAGCAAGGTCTTGGGACTTGGTAAGGTTGCTATCTCAAAGGACCGAACCATGGATAAGGTGATGCTTGTTGAATCCCTTGGGTTCAACCTTATGTATGTCTCAATGCTTTGTGATCTTGATATGATTGTCGTATTTGGAAAATATCGTTGTGTTGTCATCATGGAATCTGACAATTCCAAAGTCTTCGAAGGCTTTAGGAGAGGAGACTTGTATATTGTTGATTTCTCTACAGGTCCTCAACCTGCCACATGCTTACTTGTAAAGTCTTCAGAAGGCTGGATGTGGCATCGACGACTTGGACATGCGTGTATGAGGAACTCGCACACGCTCGTGAAGAAAAAGCACGTCATTGGCATCGAGGGTGTCAAATTCCTCAAGGACCACCTTTGCGGTGCATGTGAATCTGCGAAGATGACCAGATCCAAGCATCCCTCGAAGACAATCATGACCACGACTCGACCCTTTGAATTGCTTCAAATGGGTCTCTTTGGCCCCATTCATTACTCCATACTAACAAATGCTTCAAGTTTGTATGGGTTTGTCATTGTTGATGATTACTCTCGTTACACTTGGGTGCATATTATTCTATACAAAAATGAAGTGCAGGATGTCTTCAGACGATTTGCTTCAAGGGCCTCCACCAACTTCGGCGTCAAGATCAAGCAAATTAGGAGTGATAATGGGACTGAGTTCAAGAACACTAATATGGATGAATACCTTGATGAACTTTGTATTACTCATGAGTTATCTGCCGCTTATACTCCTCAGCAGAATGGCGTTGTGGAGCGCAAGAACAGGACTCTAGTTGAGATGGCTCGCACCATGCTTGATGAATACAAGACTCGTCGTCGCTTCTAGCCTGAGGCAATTGATACTGCATGCCACATCATCCACAGGGTATATCTTCACAAATCCTTTAAGAAGACTTCATATGAACTTATGACTGGCAAGAAACCCAATGTAAGTTATCTCAAAGTCTTCGCTGCAAAATGCTGGATCAGAGATCCTCACCACAGTTCTAAGTTTGCACTAAAAGCACATGAAGGTTTTATGCTTGGTTATGGAAAGTACTCCCACACCTACAGAGTCTCCAACACCTACCATTAGAAGGTTGTTGAAATTGTAGATGTGCGGTTTGATGAAACTGATGGCTCGCAAAGAGAGCACCTGCCTTCTGTGTTTGATGAACGGTCTCTTGAGGAATCCATTAAGCTGAAGGCAACTGAAGATATCATACCCACTGAGGAAGTCATTCCAACAAATGAAGACTTTCATGTTGATACACCTGAAGAAAATGTGCTGAAGGAAGTGCTCAGCCACGTCAACCTGCTCATCCTAGAGTTGCAAATGAAGTCTAGATTGACAAAATTATCGATGACATCAATGCACCAGGTCCCCTCACTCGCTCAAAAGGTTCACATTTAACTAACTTTTGTGGGCACTTTGCCTTTGTCTCTATCATAGAGCTCACCAAAGTTGATGAAGCATTCAAGGAGCCTGAGTGGATTTAAGCTATCCAAGAGGAATTGCATCAATTCAAGCTCAACAATGTGTGGGAACTTGTCAAGCGGCCAGATCCTCACAAACATAACATCATAGGTACCAAGTGGATCTACCGCAACAAGCAAGATGAAAATGGCCTTGTGGTGAGGAATAAGGCTCGTCTTGTAGCTCAAGGCTACACACATGTTGAAGGAATTGACTTTGATGAAACGTTTGCACCTGTTGCTAGACTTGAGGCTATTCGCATATTGCTTGCTTATGCTAACCATCATAATATCATCTTATATCAAATGGATGTGAAAAGTGCATTCCTCAATGGTAGGCTTGAGCAAGAAGTATATGTTGCTCAGCCCCCAGGTTTTGAAGACCCTAAGCATCCTAACAAAGTCTTCAGACACAACAAGGCCCTCTATGGCCTCAAGCAGGCCCCTCGGGCGTGGTACAACACTCTGAAGGAATTCCTCATGAAGAAAGGCTTCAAACCCGGTTCACTCGACCCAACTCTTTTCACAAAATCCTATGACAATGAACTATTCATATGCCAAATATATGTAGACGATATTATCTTTGGATGTACTGACAAACGTTATAGTGATGAATTTGCCTATATGATGAGTGAAGAATATCAAATTTCTATGATGGGAGAGTTGAAATTCTTCCTTGGTCTTCAAATTCGTCAGCAAGACAACGACATCTTCATCTCACAAGGGAAATACCTCAAAGATGTTCTGAGGAAATTTGACATGCAAGATTGCAAAGGCGTCAACACTCCAATGCCTTCAAAAGGCCACCTCTGCACTGATGAAAATGGTAAAGATCTCGATCAGAAGGTATACTGCTCCATGATTGGTTCATTATTGTATCTATGTGCATCTAGGCCTGATATTATGTTGAGTGTTTGCATGTGTGCCTGATTCCAAGCAATACCGCAGGAATCACACCATAAGGCTGTGAAACATATTCTTCGATACTTAGCTCACACACCGACACTTGGATTATGGTATCCCAAGGGCTCAAATCTTCACCTCGTTGGACACTCTGATGCTGAATATGCTAGAGATCGCATGGATCGCAAGTCAACCTCAGGCACATGTCATTTCCTCGGACGATCCTTAGTCTGTTGGTCCTCGAAGAAGCAGAACTGCGTCTCACTCTCTACTGCTAAAGCTGAGTATATTGTTGCTGGCTCATGTTGTGCTCAGTTAATATGGATGAAGCAAAACCTCAAGGACTACGACATCAAGTTGAAGACTGTGCCTCTCTACTGCGACAACGAGAGTACCATCAAGATTTCATACAACCCAGTTCAGCACTCCAAGACCAAGCACATCCAGATTCGTCATCACTTTCTTCGAGATCATGTACTCAAGGGTGACATCTCCATCAACCACATCCCCACTAAAGAACAACTGGCCGATATCTTCACCAAGCCCTTGGATGAAAATAGATTTTGCAAGTTGCGGTGTGAACTAAATATCTTAGAATCTTCGAATGTTCTTTGAAGAAGGACACACATCCTAACACTTATGCAAAATTGATGACTTTGATGTGCAACACACGAAGTAACGTTTTCTTCAATCAATGAAGAATAACCCTCTAAGTGTGAAGAAATTAATAAAGAATTTGATTCTCAGAAGCCTACGACAATTGTACGCGGTGTCTAAAATCATCATTCTTATACGGTGGGTCACGCCACCAACCAAAGTTGAAATTCTTCAAAATTGAGTTTTTTGTCAATTTTGCAAATTCTTCAAATTATCAAATTCCTAAAATTTGCAAATTCCTCAAATTTTCAAATTCCACAACTTTTCAAATTCTTCAAACTTTGAAACTCATGTTCTTCATTGACTATATATATATATATATATATATATATATATATATATATATTTGAGTTTTCAATGTCCTCAGCAGCATTCACTTATTGCTAATTCTTGAAGTTGATTTTCAACTAAGTGAATGTGATCGGACCCCTTCCCCCTCTATGCTAAACTCAACCCAATCTGTTCACAAATTCTTCATATGCGTTCTACTTTGAAACTCGTTCAAAGTCTTCACTGTGTCATTGACAGCTGAAGAATTTGCAAACGAAAGATTTGAAATTTTCACTATCAAAATTTTCAGCGGTTCCCGCTCAAACGGTTCTGATTCCCATTACTGGATAACCCATGATCCCCCATAATCTCCTCTACTCAGAACGTGGGTGACACCTGGCATGTGGAGAGCAAGGGTCAGGGGCAATCTTGTCCAAAATCTTCAGGCAGATTGGTTTTCGCCGGTGATGAAGAGCTTCACCGCCTTGACCTCGTCATCGCCGTACTCACATCAGCCACAGAAATCCTCATCCCACCGCCGATGTAGTTGTCTCCCTCTGCCAAGCTAGGGCATGGGAGATCTGAACGGATGAACTTCCCAATATCATCTCTTGTTCGTCGTGTTCTTCACCATGGTAAATAAAATTTATTTTTACTGCCCTTGATCCTTAAATGCTCTTCATATTCCTCAAAGGTTGTTTATTCTTCATGAACCTTATTCTAAAAGAACCTTACATCTTCACATACTTGATGTTTTTCCCTAAGTAATGATTTTCTTCAAGATTCCTCAATTGTGTGAATACTCAAAATTTGCACAACTCTGGAACCTGAGACAAAGAACACTTAGTGAAATTCCTCAATACATCCATGGTCAAATTCCTCTCACTTATTTTATTTGAAAAATTTCTGAGAACGCATATGACCTCTTCAAATTCGTCGCAACTATACTATGTTCACAGGTACAACATGTCCGCTGATTAATCACTAGGTTCTCATCAACTTAACTCATTTGAAGCGCTCTTAACGAAAAACTATGTACTTCAAAGTCCTCAAGAGTTCAAATTCCTCAAGTGAAGAAAACGGCTGACGGAAAGAAACCTCAAAAAGGTGGAAAGAAGCAAGATGTGCACATTGCCTTTGAGATCCCAGATGACGTATATGAGGAATACTGCACACCCGATGAAGAAACTCATGGCAAAGAAACGACCAAGCAGAGAAAAATTCGTCTGCAGAAAATTGAGAGGAGATGGGCAAGGGAATGGAAGGAGTATCATTATGTAACTCCAAAATACATGATCAAATTTGCAATAAAACCTCCTTGCAGCAGGCCTCCCCTTGCTCCAAATCAAATTGCTGATCCCACAAGCATCAAGACTGGTGAGGACTTTCCTCACATGTGGGAGAAGCAGCAAGCCAAGCTAGCGAAGAAAGCCAAAGAGGCAATCAAGAAATTCAATGAAGATTCTGCTGCTGCTGCCTCTCCCGGAGCCTCTGCAAGTGCTCCGAAGAAAATCATGAGGAAGAAATCTGCATTGAAGACAAGTTCTTCAACCTCAAAACCGTCACAGGAGATCCCTCAAGGTCAAAGGCCACGGCCTACAAAGTCTTCAGCTGCTGGAACGGTTGCTGCTCTGTCTTCTACGACATCTTCAACTAGCCCTTCTGCATTGAAGCTGAAGAAAACTGTTGGACGAGGTCAAAGACCAAGTCCTCACTCAAGCAAGGCTGTGGGAACCTTACCCTCAGGATCTGAGGATGATGATGATGAAGCTGATGATGAGGAATTGGAAGAAATCATCAAGCACAGTCAGCAAAAGGCTACTGTAGCAAAGGGCAGCTTTGTTCCTCTCATGCTGGATCCCAAGATGATCCTCAACTTCATCGATATATGGCGTGAAGACCCAAGAACCCCACTTTCTTCACTAAATCTGCCTCTTGGAGAGGATCATGTCCTCACCCACTTCATCTCTGAAGAAAAATGGAAGAGAGAGCAAGCTCTGAGAGCTAAGAGGAACAGGGTTTGAAAAGAAAAGTTTCTTAGAGACAATGTGATGAATTTGACCCCAAATCAACTTGTCATTGTTCAGTCTGAAATTCCCACACACTCTGAGGATCAAGAGAGATATGATGCTGAATGGAAGGGCACAAAGGTGAGATTCATCAGGGCTGCTCAAGCTGTAGTGAAGGATCACAACACTAGGGTTGCTGCTCGATCGCAACCATCAAATCCTTAGGTTGATGAAATTGCTCAGGCTGATGGAAATGCTTCTGCACCAGAAGAAACTGCCAGTGCTGCTGAGGAAACTCAGACCACTGATGATCATGCCAGGACAACCACCACTGTTGTGCCTAAAGAAACTAAAAGGCCAGCTGAAGCTTTTGTTGCGCCTGAAGAAATTGAACACACCAGGGCGGCTGCATCAGTCGTTCCTGAAGAAACTAACACTGCTGAGGAAAAGACTCTTAAGAGAAAAGCATCAGATTCAGAAACCTCATCCGTGAAGAAGTTGAAGACTATGCCAAGTTCTTCAACTGGACCTATTGATGCTACACCAATTTCCTCAGCACCTGCCTACAAAATTGTACCATTTGGGGTGGAATATGTCATCCCAGATAAAGATGAAGATCAGTCAGCTGCTTCGACAGAGCAGATTGATGAAGAAATTGAAGTTGAAGACATTGCTTCAACTACAAAGGTACCATCGCCCCAGCCTCAGTTCACTACTAAAGAGGCTGGAGTTGAAGAAATTGATGAGGATGTAGACATTGGCAATACAACGCGTGTCATCAATGATTAATATTGGGAATCAGCACACCCAAATTCACCAATGACTGCTCCTTTGACACAGATTCCTCAGTT
Organism: Hordeum marinum; assembly: GCA_022496015.1. Taxonomy (NCBI): domain Eukaryota; kingdom Viridiplantae; phylum Streptophyta; class Magnoliopsida; order Poales; family Poaceae; genus Hordeum; species Hordeum marinum. Next base: position 313,097,257 of record CM039678.1, read on the forward strand.
GCCTGCTCCGACTGAAGAAATACATGAAGAATCTGCCAATCTGAACACCAAGTCCCTGAAGAAATTTCAGACGCAACGGTTGATGATCTTGATGCTCCCGCCGCAATTGAGGAACCAGCTCTCCAAATCATTCTGTCTGAAGGTGTTCCTCCCATGCCAAAGGAGATTAAGGGGCACTTCAAGCCAAATCTTCAACCGAAGCCAAGAATGCCATTCAAAGGCTTAGTTCGCCGCAAATTCCTCAAGAGCAATTTCTTCAATGAATGTATGTTCTTCACTGGTCCAAATCCCTATGATTTTACAAGGGCCGGTCGCAACAGATTCTGGACGGCAACATGGCTCAACTACTATGCATCAGTTCTTTTTTAGAAGAAGAAAGTCTTCGAGCACCACCAAATTCCTCATGCTGACACGGAAACCCTTCCATCATTCACACCGGTGCTCGAGGTTCTTCATGATGCAGGCATTCTCCCATTCTGCGTCGACATCTGCAACTGGAATGAAGAACTCATTCTTCAGTTTATGCCACATTGCATATCAGCGGAAATGCTTTAGACGTCAACTCCTGGATATTGGACTGGATGACAGGATCAACACACTTCACTGCTCAAGCTTCTGAATTGCTTCAGTGTGTACCAGTTCCAATCCCCCCAAATGAAGCTCACAAACTGTTTGATGCGCCTGCACTTCCAAATCGGCTGATGCAAGTGTTGATGAAGACATCGCCTCCTGGAAAGCCTCAACGAAAAACCTTGCTTGTGAAGGATCTGCTATATGTGCCAAGGACTGTCTACCGTATACTCACAAATACACTATGTCCTCAGAAGGGCCACAATTCTGAAGAAGAAGAAGTGGAAGGACTCATGAAGAATATGCTCTTCAGCATCATTCATGGGATTCGCATTGACTTCCACGACTTCTTCATGAGGACTTTGGCTAGTGCTGCTTTAGCTCCATTTGAACAAAAACCCTATGTGCCTTGGATAATGAAATTCATCAGGGCAAAGTCCTTAGTTCCTTCCAAGGATGATTTCCAGAACCACTTTGGCTTCTTGCCTCCAATTGAAGTCATCAAGAGCACAATTGCCTCGGTTGAAGGAAAAGGCAAGGCTATCATTAATGAAGGCACTCGTCCATCGGATGGACAGTTTCGCAAAGCCGCTTCCTTATCTACCAATGATGACACTGCCACTCAAGACCCCGATGCAAAGGCCTCAGCTCACAAACCTCAAGAGTCTGCCCCTCGAGTGATGACTGATCGCGAGCTTCTAATAAGTCTTCATCAGAAGGTCGGTTGCAATCACAAGTGGGTGAAGCGTCAACTTGGATACATTGTGCAGAACATGATTGTGACGCAGAACACCATGAAGAGGAATCACTACTATGCGCATGAAAACCTCAACCGCTCTTGGCCGTACTGTCTCACCTCATGTCTTCTGAAGAACTGGATGAGCTAGATCTTGAGGAACATCTTGACCGCGCTCGTCGACCTCAAAAGAAATTCAAGAAAGTTCAAGTTCCTCTGATGGTCACAAGTTCATTTTCTTCATCTCGAGAGCGTGATGACAATGAAGACATTGACGACACTACGGCCGGCCCTGCATCGACGGATGACCCCAACAACGCTGGCGCTCCTTCCTCACCAACACGATGAAATTCTTCAAAGGGGCATTAGTCCTCACTTTTTCGTCCCTTTTGGTCATCGATGACAAAGGGGAGAAAATTAGAGTTAGTCTTCAAGTGGGTATCTATATATGGGCTATTTTTGTTTAAGTTACAACTCTCACTCTTCTGAAACTTTTGTTGGTTGAGTTGTAAACTTAAGTCCGATGGTGGTCTGACACTTTTAAACTATTTACTCGCATGCTTATTTCCTCTAGTACCTTAATGCATACATACTGAATTTCATCAGACCCCATTTTCCTCACGCATTTCAAATTCTTCATATCATATGTTCAAATGCGTGTATGAATTACAAGATATAGGGGGAGTTCTCCATGTATTCACCTGCCATGTGCATTTGCAGTCCAAAGCTAATTCCTCCAATATGCACATCTTCAGGGGGAGTTCTTCTATATCTTGCAATCAAATTCCTCAAACTAAGTACTTTCACCTCATATGTTTATCCCTGTTGAAAACTTAACCTATTTGTCATCAATCACCAAAAAGGGGGAGATTGTTAGTGCATCTAGTGCCCCTTAGTGATTTTGGTGTATTGAAGACTTAAAGGTTAAGGTACTAATGTGTTTGTAAGTGTACACATGCTCTATAAGTCGATGAAGAGTTTGATATATCCGGAGATTATCGACCCCTAAAAATGTATGTCTTCAACGGAAGACTTTTGTGAAGACTTTCTGAAGACTTTGGTGAAGACTTTGTGAAGACTTTGAAAATGAATAAGTTGGTGTGACCTTGAAGATATGAACGAGGAATATGCAGCGTGAAGAATTTTGCTTTCGTAGTTTCATTTCCTTATTTGCGCTATAGGAAACACCATACTATTAAAGGGGGCCAAGGTAATACTAAGGAAAATTTCCAACTGATGCTCAACTCCAAAATCCTCAACCTATACAATCCTTCGAGTGAAGCCTTTTGAAATCTCTTACGGTTCAGACAAGTTCTTCAGTGATAGATGAAGTTCTTCTGGTCTCTGAGGAAATTGACCTGACTAAGGAGTTAGGATTTCGTCAGTGCGAATTTCCTACAAGTGAGGAACATGATAAGCCTGAGGACTTTCATAGTTCGAAATTCTGACCATTGTTGTGCTTAGTGCCAGCTATCCCCAATCATAACATCCACATAATGGTCATATCATTGGGGGCATTTATGTCATATCATGTCAGGCTGTACCCTGGCTATAAATAGCCACCCCACACAACCACTAGTTGGTTGGCTACTCCGAGAGAGAACTTACAATTGTCATTTGAGAGCAACCCATCCTCTGAGGAGTTTGAGAGAAAATCATTAGTGAGGAAAAACCCACAACCAAATCACCTAACCCAAAGTGATTGAGAATCACTGAAGAAATTCATGTGCCATGGTCTGTGCATCCTCCAGACGGTTAGGCGTCATGGTCTAGTGCTCTTGCAGTCAATTGGGGATCACGAAGTGACCTTGGTCTAGAGCATCCAATAGTAAATTATGGATCGTCGGGTGACCAGTTTGTGAGGGTTTTGGAAGTCTACCCTGAAGACTTACCATGAGTGTTGGGTGAGGACTGTGTGACCTTAGCTCAAGGATAATACGGTAAGGACTATGTGTCCTGGGACTATGTGTCCTCTGGTTTAAATACCAGCCCGCTCCAAACCAGACGTACGACTGTCACAGTAGTTGGAACTGGGTCATCAAACCATTGTTTTCATCGAGCTATCTGGTTATATTTCCTCAACCCCTCTATTCCTCATATACCTGTTGATGAAATTGATTGTTACTGTTTGAAGAATTTGGCTGAAGACTTTCACAAATTCCTCACCTCAAATTCTTCAAGTTACCTTGTTCATCACTGCTTATCCTGTATCATGCTACTTACTATTTGTGTATGTTTCATTTCATCATGAAGACTATGTTGTTACTATGTTTCTCATGCACTTCAGTACTTATTCCGCTGCTAGTTATTCATCACATTTCAAATTCCTCAAAGTTGAAATTCCTCAAGTGATGAATTTGTAAAAATCGCCTATTCACCCCCCTATAGTCGATTTAACGCACTTTCACATCCATACAATCCTACCATCTCCATAGAAATGTGCAGTGGAGTAGAATTGGATGATCATTTCATCATTCCATTTAGTAAATTCTCTACCAACAAACTCATCCAAACCAATGCAGTGGAAATTGTCTTGCACACTTGGAAAATGGTCCTCATTCTTCTTAATGAATTTCCAGTCTGCATACCTCATCTCACTCACAGCCGGACTCTTGTCAAATAGCACGGTCTCATAGAAATCATTTTGCTCTTTGGTATAGAATCTGTAGTCCATGACTATCTTCTTCCTTTGGGCATATGGATCTATAGCTCTCCATGCTCAAAAACCTAAGTCTTTCCTCTTCTTCATATCTTCAGCAAGTGGATAGCTAGCATTATGTACTGGAAGGTGTGGTCTGAGTTTCATCAAGGTTGTCAAGTCATCATCATGCTAAGCTCTGGAAGCAGTTCCCTTGTTCTTTTCAGAAGCTGGAATTTGCCTAGATGTCCTCTTAGGCTTTTCAACAGTGGCCTTCTTGGATTTGGTGCTCTTGGATGTACCTGACTTAGGCATAGCATTAGCTAGAAGTTTCTTGGCCTTCTTCTTGGGAGGAGCCTCTATAGCTGGCTCATCCTCCTCTTCAGCAACAGCTGCCTCCTCTGGATCTTCATACATAGATGTAGGCCTACCAGTCACATGGATTATCCCCTTTCTGGCTCTCTTCTCCCCTACCTTCTTAGGCATAGAATTCCTTAGGGGATCAATGATCATTGTATCCCTAGCACTCTCAGGTGCTTTCATAGCTTCAGAGCTAGCATAGACTTTGATAACAACTCTCCTCGAAGAAGTGGCTTCAGTAGCAGACTTCTTAGCAGCCTTTTCTGGCACAAAGTCTGAATCTTCCTCTTCCGAAATCAGCTTCTTACTGGCCCTAGTAGCAGCCTTGGGCAACCCATGGGAGTTGTGCATGCCTGGATCTAAAGATCTACTAGGCTCAGGGCTAGTGCCTGAACTCATGTCAACACCCTGCTTTGGCAAATTCTGACTTTCCTAAGCATCTGACATACTGACCCTATGAATATAGTATAGATGAGAAGAAGAAGATGAGTCATCACAAAATCAGGCGGTTTTTGAAAGATTGAATAAAATATTTCCAAGGTTTAACGTTCTGTCACATGAAAATCGATACAGCCGAAGCAATGTTTTCGGTGCTACCGAGACTGACTATCCCATTAACAGAAACTTGGCACCCTTTTCGGTGAGACCAAAAAGAAGTACTCTGTTTCACTAAGATAGTTCTCAGCAACACAGAAGGTCAAATTGGTCACACCAATTTGTTTGCTTCGGTTCCACCGAGTTCCATCGGATGGAAGCCAAACCCTAGTAAATCGATCATTTGCTAGACTATAGGAATTTCATGTGGATAGGAAGACGTGCAATAGGTGGCTCACAGAGAAAAACAAATCTAGTGCGCAAGAATCAGATGGAGAGCACAAAGGAGGTCGAATCCATACCCTAACTCGGTGACGGATCCGCTACGGCGGCAACGATGGAGAAGATTTCGTAGACGGCGGTGATTCCTAGTGGCGGAGGAGCACATGGGGACAAGGGCGATGACCAGGGGTCTTGAAAATGACAACTTAGGGTTCTGAGGCGCGACGGTTTGAGGGTGAATTTCAAAGCTTCTGGGTCCACAATATATATACACACCTCTGTCGATGACACTGATTCTATATTGTCGGTGTCACCGAGTTCCTCAACTATCAGTTGACAGGGAAACTTGGTGTAACCGAGAATATGGAATCGGTAGTACCGAGATAGAAGACCAGATCAACCCTAGGCATTTGGTGTGACCGAGATTTTGGGGTTGGTTCCACTAGGATGCACTTGGGAGGTTTTAATGGCAGTCCTTGTTGATAGGAACTCCGAGTGCTCCATGCACAAAGGGATCGAAAAACACTTGTTCAAATTTTGTGATGTAGTATGAATAGAGTATAAGGTGAGAAAGCATAGACAGCTAAAGAGTGGTCCTAGGCATTCTTGTCCATCCAATTGGCAAAAGATAAATCAAAGACCAAATAGCAACAATTGGATGTCCTCGAATGAGAAAATAAATGCAGACCAACATGCTCACACAATAAGATGTCAAATGAAATCATGACAAACATGCACAAACACTCTAGCATCTAACAAGCACTTGGGAGATGACGAAGTCATCTATATATGAGTATTTGACATAGGAGCCAAGTAAGAATACTTGATCATAGGTCATATTCATCGTTTAAGCACAAGTGGGGTTGCCACTTTTACATAAAGCATTTAATGTTGTCACATACTAAGAGATGCTTTGACTCAAGTCTTAGAGTAAAGCCCCCCTTGATGTGACACTCCCCCATAAGAGGGATAAACTAACCTTGGGTTTTGTCGATGAGGACTTCATGTTGGTGAGGTAGTGGTGGATTATCAATGTTGATGAAGATCACCAAGAGTTGGGAGCATCCTTATTGTTTCCTTACTCTTCTCACCTACATGGGTTAGTCCCAACACACAAGAGACAAATACAAGGATATCTATGGACATGGAGTGCAAAGCATGTGTGCTGATGTCCATTGATTTGTTGATTACCTTGTCCCTTGCTTACCTTTGAGGGAATGTGTGACTTCTTGAACTATTGCATAGGGTTGATGTTGATTGCAAATAGATCTTACCAATAATGAATGTGAGTGAATTTCATTGACGAAGTCACCCCTAAGAACTTTCTAGTTCTTCTTCTTGTGGACCCACATCAAGTTGTTGGGGATCCTTGGTGTTGTAGTACCCTTTGTAGATGTTGATCCTGAAGTGGCCTTGGGAATCCACTCCACCATAGCTAGGGATTCATCTTCATATGAGGCAATGTCCTCTTGAAGCTTGTTCTTGCCCTTGAGCTTGTGGTCTTGTGGTGGAAGATCATATTGAGTGTTTATCCCCTTGGGAAGAGTATTTTCATACTTCTCCTTTTGAGGAACAAACTTGGGCTCGGGATATTGACCTTCTTCCCATTCAACTCCATTAGCATTGAAGTTGCCAACACCATGATTCTTCTGGTATCCTCCGTGCTTGCGTACAATTTCCTCAAATTTCTTACACCCAGCAAGACTCTTGTAGATACCTTTCTATATAATTCCTTTCAATAAAGCATTTTCTTGCTCAAGTGTAACTTGTCTAAGAGAATCATCATTAGTGGAATCAATAGAACTACTAGGAGCGACATCATTGGGTTTAGCATTTTTATTGTTGCTACTAGATGAAGAACCTTTGTTGCCTTTGTTACTAGTTTGCTTAAATTTAACTTGTGGCATGAATGTAGACAAGAGTGGTCATTTGGCAAGATAATATGAAGTCTACTTTTGGAGATCATCATTGATAGCTTTAAGAAATTCATGTTCTTGATCCAAATTGAGCTTCTCGAAGCGTAGCTTCTCATGAGTTCTTACAAGCTCTCTATGATCTTTGAGAGTAGATTCATGGGCTAACTTAAGAGTGTTAAGTTCTTTAGTTAATTCTTCTATTTTCATCTTATCATCGTCAATCGGCCTATCTTAACTAGCATGAGAATTATCAAGTTCATTTTGATCAACATCACTAGTTTTATCACATAGCTAGTCATCATCACAAAGCAAATCATGTTCATCACTATTGAAATCAAGATATTCGGGGTGTGATACCTTGGGGCCTTTAGCCATGAAGCAACTTCCACTTCCTTTGTTTGGTCAATCAAATAGATCAAAGGAGTTGTTAGTCACTAGATCAATTCCGGCAACACCATCATCTCCACTATAGTCGGAGTCGGAGTTATAGCTTCTCTCGGAGTTGTTGTGAGAGTCAGAGCCAGAAACCCATTCACCAACATGAGCTTGATGTTTTCTTCTTGTTTAGATCTTGGTGTACTTGTCATTCTTTTCCGAATCTATACTTCTCCTTGAGGGTCTTCGTTCATAATGGTCATCTCTACTCCTCTCTCTTTGAGGTGATTCATTCCTGTAGCTTCGTCTTCTAGGTGACTCTTCTCTTCGTTTGTAGGCAGACGTGCACTCATTGGAGTAGTATCTAGGCTTCCCACAGTTGTAGCAATTGCGTTCATGACTTGACGAACGCTTCTCATCATATCTTGAGTTGGAGTTTCTTTCTCTGCCTCTATTGTTGTATAACTTGTTGGATTTCTTGGCCATGAGGCTTATTTCTTCATTGGTGACAAGATTGTTGCTTGAAGTTGCAGGAGCATCACTTGTGGCCTTGTAAGCCCCACAAGACTTGTTGCAGAGATCTTCTTAGTCTTTGAGTGTCATCTCATGAGCAACAATCCTTCCAATGACTTCCGTAGGCTTGAGATCTTTGTAGATGGGCATCATTTGGATAAATGTGCACACGGTGTCATATCTCACATCCAGAGCTCTAAGTATCTTCTTGATGATGAATTTGTTGGTCATTTTATCGCTTCCTAAGTTGGCAATCTCATTGGTGATGAGAGCTAGCCTAGAGTACATCTCTATGACTCCTTCAAGCTGACTTTGATGAACATCTAAATTGGATTCTCTCACGGACCCGGTTCCTTCGTGCATATCAACCAAAGTATCCAAAATCTCTTTTGCATTCTCAAGACGGCTGATTTTGTTCAACTCTTTGGGGCATAGACAATTGAAGAGAATGTCGCGGGAGTCTACAGAGGGCTCCACCCATAAGGGTCCACAAAGTAGCAACCTTGACATTCCATATGGCTTCCGTCCACGAAGGACTAGCCTCAGTATGGGTAGATCTTCACGAAGTAGGCGATCTCCTTGCCCTTACAAACTTCTTGGTTCACTCCACAATACGAAGTAGGAGGATCCCGAGCAACACCTAACCAACCTAGGAGGCACCACCATCCAAAAGATAATAGGCTCGGTAATGACGATGAACTCCATGCTCTTGTGCTTCAAGATGATAGACTCCTCAACACACAATCACTCGCTCACAAATTTGGCTCTGTGGAAGAGATGGGATTGGTGGAACTCAACTTGGGGAGGCTAGAAATCAAGATCCATATGGTTGGAGTGGAAGATCTTGATCTCAACACAAGGGTAGGTGGTTCTCTCTCAAAAAATCTGATAGGATAGGTATGGAATAGTTTTGAGTGCTTATTTTTCGAGTAGGTGGTGGTGGGTTATATATAGGCATCCCCAAAAATCCAACCGTTACACACAAAATGACCAACTCGGTGACACTGATGTGTTAATCTTGGTGGTACTGAAGTGATCAAAAGGTGGAAACTTTTGAATCTCGGTGAGGCCAATATATGAAACTCGGTTGCACCGATAAGGTGACCAACGGTCAGATTTCCAATCTCGCTGACGCTGACCCAAAAATCTCGGTGGTACCAAAAATGTGAATTTGCGTAACAGAAAGTTGGCAACCTAAACTCGGTGGCACCGGTATGGAATCGGTTGCACCAAAGTGGCTAGGGTTTGGTTGGGTCTGTCTATGTTCTGGAATCGGTGGTACCGGTATAGGAATGTTGGTTGCACCGATTTTGAATGTTTGGCTATAGACAGACTTTGGTGGGAGAGCTTGTGGATGTTTTTGGTGACTATCACTTGTGCACGTATGAGCATTTTGTTCACCAACAAAACGTTACCCCCTTTTAATAGTGTTGGCTTTCCTATGGACTCAAAGTGATTTCTCACAAATGTAAAATGTAGAGTCCTCTTGCTTGAAGCTTGGCCAACCTATTTCCTTGCATCTTGGGGTAATTGCACAATCCTTTTGCCATCACTATCATTGAACTTTTCCTGAAATATACTTGGTGGAAACATTAGTTCAATGACTTATATGTTGTTATTAATTACCAAAACCACCAAGGGAGCAAATGTGCTTTCATAGTTGCCTCCTTGATCTGGGCTTAGAGGGACGTCAGCTCCGACCTGGCCTCCCCTTCGCCCCTGAGTGCGGCCTGAAGGGAAGCCTCGACGCTCGTTAGTTGGGCCCGCAGCGTGTCCACCTCCTCCTGGAGTTTGCCAAGCCTGCGCTTTTTGGCAACAAGCGCCCTGGGAGGAGGAGATGGTCAGGTCTGGCATGCTGGACATATTAGCAAGGAAGGAGGAATATGGCGGAGCACTCACTCATCAATGATTGCCCAGCACCGGTGAGCTTGGGCAAGCCCCGAGGGGCCCCCTCCGTCGCCTCTAGAAAAGGGCGAAGAAGCCAAAGGCCCCACATGTTTTTCCATGCCTGCAACACTTCCTCCAGATGCCATGGGGGGAAGGGAAGCTCAGAAAAAGAAAGGGTTTTGATTGGAACAATGGGAACGAGAAGGCACTTCGAGACTAAAGAACCCCCGGGGCAGGGCGAATTTATAGGCGTAACTATGGACATGAGGCGTCGTCGGAAAGCAGGCGTCGTGCGCCCCTCAAGCACCGCAGGGCCGGCTCGATCGACACACAATCCTGCTTTGCGTCGCCTCAAATGCCATCGTCGGGTCACATCCGCGTGGCCTGAAGAGTGAAGGACCAAGGGAGTACTAGCATTCAAGGAAAGGTAATGATAGCCGACGCAGCGCACAGGTCACATCAGTTTGACTTGGGGCGATTCTGGACATCCTCGGGGAGTGGGGGCGTCAACGCCTTGGTGCGCGACGCGTGTTGAGCCTGGCTCGCACGCGTTAGGGTCCACGGAGCTTTGGTCCATCCTCTTTGGCTTCGCCCGGAAGCCAGCTCATGTGCGCCTTGGTCCCGGGGGGCTACTATCGGTGTTCTGGCAACGGGGGTACCCAGACCTACCTGCCTACGGCCCAGGCCATGGCCCAGCTTGTCAGCCACGCGGGGTGGGCGTGACCTCACTCAAGAAAAGGCCCTCGTGAGAGCCTGAGCTCGCGAGGGAAGTAGCACCAAGACCTGCGAGGAATAGGCCTCCTTAGGACCCCTCTGACGCGATGGAGATCTCTATGCAGCGCTTGGCCTCGGGAGTCCAATGATGACGTAAGGTGGGACAGGCGGGCACCAGTGCGCCAGGCGGTACAGTTTCCCCTTTGGTGCAAAGGGAGCAAGGATGTACGCGGGTTCCCAAAGGACCCCCCAAAGGTTTCCGGTCCGGTGCAACAAGACCATGACCACGAGCCTTGCAGGATGGATGTCCTCACCGAGCCCACGTTTGCATCATCAGCAACTACTTTGTAGGTGAAGACCACCTTTCATTTGGATAAAGATGTACCCCTTGCCCCCCTTCGAATTTGGTCGTTGTGGGATCCCTTCCCGCCATAGCGATAATGGAAGAGGACCCCGGCCATTATAAATAGAGGCTATGTTGCTCCATAGAAAGCGGGACGGAAGAAAAGAGGTAAAACCACCAGAGCGCTCTCACGAGGAACCTCACCACTGTACTAGTTCATCCATAAACCTCCTAGTGAGGCAATCCACCAAATCAGGAGTAGGGTTTTACGCTTCGTAGCGGCTCGAACCTAGATAAATCATCGTGTGCAATCTTCTTCCTCGTCATCATGCGATTTCGTCGTCTGTACCATCGAGTTGTCATCTAGGTGGGGAGAGGTTCTAGGGTATCTTCGCACATGCCCCTGTGTTCGAACTTCCTTGGGTTCTACGGAGCCCCAGATTCGACATCATCACTCCCCCACAGTCTGACTGCTCGCCGCTAAATACCTTCTGCTTAACATTGAACACTTTCAACTACAAGCTGAAGTGGGGTTGGATCCGTAGAAAGGCCTCGCAGACAATGATGAAAACGGGAATATGCATAAAAGAGTTCGGGGAGAGGTCATGAAAATTCAACCCGTAGTAAAACATGAAACCCCTCACGAATGGGTGGAGGGGGAAGTCGAGGCCCTGGACGAAGCGGGAAATGAATGCCACCCTCTCGCCTTCCTTAGGCACGGGGATGACCTAGCCCTTCTCCGGAGCACGATGAACAATGTCCGCCAACAGATAGACGGGGAATTTCAACTCCAGAATGTCATTGTTAGTGACACATGAGGCCTCCCACTTGCCCCTAGAGCCGGCGCCGGCCATGGCCGATCGTGGAGTTTCGTCAATATGCAACTCGTTGCATATTGAGCTTCACTTTAATGTGTACTAGTTGTTCGATGTGAATTGTCATGCCTTACATATTTTAAACTTGCCATGCATCATATTCATTTGCACATCATATCATGCATATGTTGTGGTGTACGATGTGTTGATTGTTGTCCTTGGATTGTTCCTTCTCAATAGAGTACCAAAAGTGTTCGGAGTGTGAGGATTCGTTCGACTACGTTGGCTCGTCTTTTTCATGGATTCATTCTTCTTCCAAGCGGGATCTCAGGAAAGATGACACATTCCCCAGGATACCACTACTATCGTTGCTATGCTAGTTGTCCCGCTTTCATCGTTATGTCTCTCTACCTACCACTTGTTTGTCAAGCCTCCCAACATTGCCATGAAAAGCCGCTAACCCTCCACCTTCCCAGCAAACCTTTGTTTGGCTATGTTATCGCCAGCTCAGCCCTTCTTATAGCATTTCTAGCTACAAGTGCAATTGATTCCATGTGCCAACATGGAAATTATTCTGTTATATCACAATATTATTGCTATTTAATTTAATTCACATATATATACTTGGTAAAAGGTGTAAGGCTTGGCCTTTTGATAAGTGTTTTGTTCCACTTTTGCCGCCCTAGTACTTGTGTACCGGTGTTATGTTCCATATTTTGCGGTCTTAACATGCTCGGGGTTGTTATGGGGACTCCCTTGATTTTCGTTTTGGGATTAAACTCTTATGGCAAGGCCCAACTTTGGTTTTACCATTCTCCAAACTAATAAAACTTGCATAGGGACTTTCCAGACCTCATGGATAATTAATCAACAACCCGGGCCAGTGCTCCTCATGATTGTTGGTCCAAAATGGCAGTAGCCGAGGCCACCAACGGGTGTGCCAGCCGGAAACTTAGCCAATCCGGTCATGTCCTGAGAACAAGATAGGAGGCTCTTATCGGGTTCATCGACACGTCGGGCGGTCTTGCTGGATTTGTTTTTAACTTTCTCGAACATCTTGCGCGTGTGATTTTGATGACATTTTAGGCTATCTCGAAGTTAAGATTTTCCATCGGGATTCCGCAAATACTATGGGTGATTCCGCGGTTGAGGAATTTGAAAGCGGCGTGTGGTTAATTTGTGATGGATGAGGTGGAACACCCCTACAGGGTTCAATCTTTCGGAAAGTCATGCCCGTGGTTATATGGCAACTTGGTAACTTTGTTTAACACCTGTTCATAGTTAACTTGAAGTAAACTCTAATAAAATACACCAACTGTGTGCATAACCATGACTATCTCTTCTCGTGAGTCCATATCCGAGAGAGAACACGGTGGTGTTATGTTTGACGTAAGTAGGTGTTCAGGATCACTTAGTGATCATTACTAGTTCACGACCGTTATGCATAGACCACCCACTTTACTTTCTGTATTCGTAAGTTAGCCACTCAAATGAATGCTTATTTGCTTGCTGCAGCCTCACCACTTAACCATGCCTCACCCATTAAGCTTTGCTAGTCTTGATACCCTTGGAAATGAGATTGTTGAGTCTCTATGGCTCACAGATTACTACAAAAATAGTTGTAGGTACAGGTAATGCGATGCTTTGATGTGAGTGCGATGCTTGTTCGATTTGGAGTTCTTCTTCTTCATCAATCTAGGATGGGTTCAAGGCGGCAGCCTGGGATAGCAAGGATGGATGTCATTTCATTGTTTGTTTTCGTCCGTAGTCGCACCCTTCTCTTCTGTATGATGTTTGTATATGTTGTTTTATTGATTTGATCTTGATGTAGCTTGTGGAAAGTGCAAGCCAATTCCATATACTCATCTCTTTTGTACTTGTACTTGTAATGATATCCATTCTTGCGAAACGGTGAGATGTGCTTCTATCCTTGTATAGGCCCTCGTGCTAAAATAAGGATAGGTTCGCATCTTGGGCATGACAAGTTTGTATCAGAGCATGTACCGACCTAGGAGCCCCCTTGATTGATTGAACATGGCCGAGTCGAGTCTAGAGAAAAACTATTTTGAGTCTAGTTATATTGGATAGTAGGATTCTTTTTTACTTCTCTTCTATACTCTGGTGAGGAATTACGACTTAGGAATTTTGATTCTACCCTCTTCTCACTCAAAAAAAAATTTAGGATCACGCGGGTATTTTTGGAAACTATATGATGCCGATCCGAAGGAATTCTGTCTTGGTGCCTCCTGTTATCGAGGAGTAGAGCTTCGATGGATTTTTGCACGTCGTTATCATTTAGTTTCCTTAGTATCTGAAGACGGAGGATGTTCAAAATTACTTCAATACTTTTCGTGGCGAGATAAGGCTGGAGTCACCCAGTAATGGGGAGCCGTTCGGGGTACTGCCATGTTTGGTATCGTTGTGTTTTCGAGGGTCCGAGATAGATGGAGTTATGAAGCCTCTCGTTATGTGTTGATGGATGTGTTACATTGGAGCGTAGTATTACTGTTAGGAGTTGAGTGATGGATTTTGCTCCTTGTATCCGTGGACTCGATTGCATAACCAGAAGATTTCGGGAGTTCTTAGGTGGGAATTCAAGTAGGTCCCTAGGATTATCTTTCCAACAAGTGCATAAGGGGTATGTATTTGTTTCTAGCTGGTTTCATAAGACCCATCCTTTGTTTTGTTTTGAGTATGGTAATTTGTGGTGCTTCGATGTCAACTTGTGATCTCATATCTTTCCAAAGCGGTGTTTTCATATTTCTATGGGAATGCTAATTCTTTTACTCAATCAAGTTATCATATCAATTCTTTTCATCCGGTGCGCTCTCTTCAAGTGAATTAAATCCATTCAATATTTGCAAGATAAATCCTCATATTTCTTTCCGGAGTTCATTTCACCCGTCCCAAGTTTTCTTTGTTTTCCCCTCCCTCCCGCCCTTTTTCTTCAATGATTAAATTCTCATCCAAGTGCTTTTCTCTTCATCAATGCTTTCACATTCATTTCTTCCGTATTGTATCCGGTGAATTCTTGTGAGATTCTCAGGAGTTCCAGTTTCAAGATCTATCCTCATATTCTTTGTTCTTATTGTTATTTTTCTACGGTGGATTCGATTCAACCTCTCGGTGTTTGTCATATCATTTTTCATTCGTTCAATTATTTCCATGTTGGAAATTCTTATCCAAGCCTCTCTTGTTTATTCATCTCTCTTTGTTCAATCCGGAGTGCTGAAGATGTCTCAGAAGTTTCATGTATTCATTCAAATCATTTCAATTACTTTGAGGGTTCTCACCTCATCAAGTTTTAGTTGTACCGGTGCAATCTCTCGTTCCAAGGAGTAATTTCAATGGTGTTTCTTTGAGCGGTCCCATAACCAACAGGTTTTTCCCCAGGATCTTACCTGGCTCTTCTATTCTTTCTGGAGATGTCCTCAAGTTCTTTTCATATGATGTAAGTATGATTTTCATCAGTCATATTCCTTCTCCATGATCGCTTCGAATTATTTTCATCATTGTCTCAACCGTTCTTTATTCATTATTCCTAAGTATCTTAGTAATTCATGGTGTTGTTTCTCGTCATCATTCTCAGCACTGAAGACCGAAGGAGAGTTCTCTTAAATCTTATTCCATTCTCCTAGAGGTTCATGGTTCATCTTATTCCTATCCTCTCAAATTGTTTTGATCATGAGTAATTCCATCCTTATCTAGCCGGATCATTTCAGAATTGTTTTCATTTCTCGATCCTTCGAAGAGCATTGTTTGAGAAGAATTCTTCGTTCCCAGCTTTCAGCTTTCTCTCAAATTCTTCTCAAGTGTTGTTCCTTCGTTCGTATCTCAATTATTCCGGTGCTTCGTTCAAGTTTTATATTAGGTGGATCATGCTCTCTTTGTTCTCATGTTATATCATTCATTTGTAATACCCTCTTTAGTTTCTAATTATTATCAGTGTTCTCGTGCAAGACTTCTTCAAGTTTGTGATCTCCCTCTCTTTTTCTCTTCAATTCTTTGCAATAAGAGTAAGTGGTGTGCGAAATCCGTTGCTTGTCATCAATTTAACTTGATGAAGGATAACATAACAAAATTATTATTTTAGTTTGATCAAGGTGATTTCAATTCTTCTTCCGGAGTGTTCATGGCATCAAATTCTTGGTTATAAGTTGTTCATCTTTTCTTTCAGGAGTTCCATGTTTTTCTCAAGCATCTCATCGCGAAGCTTCATCTAAATCTTTGCAACATCATAATATATTCTTTTCAACCAGATTCTTTTGATCATCCTTTCATCCTGGTGTTCGCCAAGAGGTCATTCATGGTGGTTTGTTAAGGATGTAATTCTCCTCGAATTGTTCTTCAAGATTCTTGTTGGAGGTGCTCAAGTGTTCTTTATCTTGGATGTCAAAATTCAATTCCTTCTCCATTGTCTTTTGAGATGGTGTTTTTAAATTCTTGATTATGAGGAGTCTCAAAAGAAAAATTGTCAAGAATGAGATAAGCAATCCCATCATGTCTTCTCGGAGTTATCTCGGGTTGGATTTCACCTAAAGCATTTCCTAAGAATTGTTGCTATCATGGTGTCATAAATTATCCAAGTTTTCTCCTCCTCTTCTTGGTGAAAGAATTTTTTCATCTCTAGTTTCTCTCAAGCAATCAATTGTTTCTGTTGTGGCAGGTTGTCACCTCATAATTTTGAGATGTTTTCCACAAGCCCATAATAAGCTATTCTTTTCGTTGTTGATTCTCCATCAAATCCATTCACCCTGTGCTTCTCAAGTTGAATGGTGGTAGAAGTTGTTATTTTCATCTCCATTCTTTTCCTTCTAATGATCTAGTTTCTATTATTTTCTTCCGGAGGCATTGTCATGTTGCTGTCTTTCAACCATCATCTTGTTTTATCAAGATCATGCTCTTTCTTGCTCATTCATTTTACCGGAGTGTTGTATTCTATGTTCAAGTTCCTTCCATCTTATCAATTTTACCCCTCTATCCTACCGAAGTGCTGCCAAAATTTCATGTGAATTCTTTCTTGTGCCTCGTGCCATTCTTCATCTCTTTGCATCCTTCAAGACTTGTGGTTTCACTCGTTGGTCAAAGAAGCAACTAAGTTTTACCTCTTACGCTTTCTCCTCCCCTTCTCAGTCTTCCGTTCCTAGATCTTGGGACGAGATCCTGATGTAATGGAGGAGAGTTGTAACAGCCCGGGACCGATGCTCCAAAGATTCCCCTTTAATTCCATTATTGTCGTGTGATTCGTGTGGTTGTCGTATTCATCAAATTGCATCATTCGCATCATCTGCATAACATCGTCTCTCATTTTCGAAGCCTTGCATCCGTTCGTAGTTGCCGGTTCTCTCCGTTCGTGTTGTTGAACATTTCAAGACAGACCACGCACGCACGCGCTCGCGGCATCGATAAACTATCGTCTTTAAAGCGCATAGAAAATATCTCGGAATGGGTCAAAATATGGCGTGCGGTTTTGTTATATTATTGGTAGACTGCCTACCAAATTTCGTCGCAATCAGAGGTTGTTTGATATCCCAACAATCAACCGTAACAGTGTGGTCAACGGTTAAATATTAGACGTTCTTTTTCGGTCTTCTAAAATCATGTCTAGAACCTTTCGATTGCGATATAACGACTACAGGTAACCTCCTATTTTTTCCTACTCTATATATATAGTAGACAACCCTAATATGTAGGGAGATGTCCCATCCATTCCCTGTTTGCCGCCACTCTGCACCTTCCTCATCGGGATCGTCCTGATCCAACTCCACATGAAGCTGACACCTTCTCCTCCTCGATTTCGACAGCACGCCAACAAGCCACCAGATCCTCTCGACGCCCGAGCCACCTCCTTCCCTGCCCTGGACGTGGACAGCCAACCAGAGGCCCAGCCGCTCGCCTAGACACACAACATGGCGCCTGAGATCCTCGTCCCCAGGTGTCATGCCTCTCCCTCGCGCTCGACCTCCGCAGCCATGCGCTAGTCGCCGGAGTGCCGTCTGCCGATCTTGCCGGATCCATGTTTGTCAGCAGCCTACCTGCTACTTCAGCAACTAATGAAGCCAAGTGGACCAACCAGGGCAAGGGCCGCGTCATCTTCAGGCCAGCTCGGATCAAGCACGCCAACAGGAGATTCGTGGGCCCAAAGTGGGTCAGCTCTACTTAAGGGAGAGAGTATGAGAGGAACGACATCTAGTTGGATCAGGCAAATGGCACGGCTCGGCACGGCTCTCCTTTTTACTTTCTTGTTCCCTCTTTGTAAGACAGAGTGTATCCTGTAAGCCACTGTGTGGTGAGAATAGTAGATCGAGATCGGTACCTAACATCATGGTATCAGCTAGCCACCCACCACCCTTCGCCGCCGCCGCCGTGTAGATCGCCGCCCTAGAAACTCGCCGCCAAAAGCAAGCGCGCGACCACCTCATCGCCACCATGGATCCTGCACTAAAGGCCTACCTCGACAAGATGAGCGACGAGGCCGCCGCCCGCGCCAACAAGATGCGCGAAGAGGCCGCCACCCGTGCCAACAAGCAAGACGGCGACACCAACACCATCCTCCAAGCCTTGGCAACGCAAACAGCACGCATCGACGCCCTCTTCACCTGGAAGCCAGAGCTGGAGGCGCGATTCACGCAATTGGAACTCTCGGTAGCAGCTCTTCAAGCTGCGTCGTCCTCCACACCGCCATCCAACCGATCACCACCGCTGGCGATCCCTCCTGTGGTTGCACGCGAGATCCAAGGGCAACCATGCCGCGGCGCGTCACTGCACACTGGGGATCCTTCGTCGGTGACCCCTGAGTCACCGGCGATGCCCCCGGTCACGGGTATGACCATGATTCCATCCCCAAGTTCCGCCCTGTTGCCTTCGCAAGTGCTTGCGGCCCTGGGCCAAGCGCCACCGCCGATGGCGTTTCCTATCTTCGTTGGTGAAAATCCACAGCTATGGAAAACGCTTGCCGAGTAGTATTTCCAGATGTTCATGGTTCATGAGTCGTATTGGGTGCCGATGGTGATCCTGAATTTCTCAGGCTCCACCGCGATCTGGTTGCAATCTGTGCAGCGCAAAATCGCAGGACTCAATTGGGAGTCGTTTGCAGCTCTGCTGTGCACTCGGTTTGGTCGGGGTAAGCATCAGCTTTTGATCCGACAGTTTTATGCTATTCGTCAGACAAATTTAGTTGCAGAATTCATTGAACGATTTGAAACACTGATGAATCATATGATCTCCTACTCTGAACTGACCCATCCTTATTTCTTTCTCACACGTTTCATCGAGGGGCTGCGTGCGTACATCCGTGCCGTGGTGCTTATTCAGCGACCACCGGACTTGGACACGGCATGTTCTTTGGCACTATTGCAAGAGGAGGTTGCGGATGGTGAGGCTGCGATGTGAGCCACATTCAATCGAGCGCCATCTTCGCGTATTGTGCCTGCCAGTACATCCACAACAACCGTCGCTTTCCCATGGCCCATGGCTCCTGTCACGACAGCTGAAGACAGAAGAGGGACAGATGCAGCAAGGCCACCTTCAGATAACAGTAAAATTGCAGCCCTCCGAAACTTTAGAAGAGCTCGCGGACTTTGTTTCAAGTGCGGAGAACAGTGGGGCAAAGATCACACGTGTCCCACCACAGTGCAGATGCATATTGTTGAAGAACTGCTCGCACTAATTGGCACTGACAAAGAAGTTTTCAGCGACAAACAAATTGAGCTCGCTGAGACAGAGGATGAAAATTTGTGTGTCTTGTCCATTCATGCAGTAGCAAGTTCAGATGGTCCTGGAGTCATGCAGTTAGACGCTTGGCTCTAGAGGCAGGAGGTCCTACTTTTGGTTGATTCTGGGAGCACGTCCTCTTTTGTGGATCAGCGTTTATCTGCGCGACTGCAAGGTGTGTTGCCGCTAACCAAGCCCTGCAAGGTCAAGGTAGCTGACGGTGCTCTATTACTCTGCAACACCTTCATTCCTCAGTGTCACTAGACATGCCAAGGACAATAATTCACCACTGATTTCAAGATCATCTCACTGGGGGGCATATGACGCTATCTTGGGCATGGACTGGCTCAAGAAACACAGCCCGATGTATATCGACTGGGAAGCACATCAATTGTCAGTGACTACCAACACAGGACCTGTTGAGCTCCAAGCTGTGGCCAAAGATCTGCAACAATGCTTTGTAATTTCATCTCAAGAGCTCCTGAATTCTTGCAAGCAAGGATCTGTCGCATATGTGGTGCACTTGAACACTATCGCAGATCAAGCCATCGCCGACAATGCAATACCAACTGAAATTCTGCGGGTACTGCAACAATACACGAATGTATTTGAAGAGCCTCGGGGCCTTCCTCCTCGTCGTGCTTGCGATCACAAAATACAGTTGATGGAAGGTGCTCAACCAGTGAAGTTACGTCCGTATCGCCACAAACCTGAAATGAAGACGGAGATTGAGCGACAGGTTAAAGAACTGTTGGATGCCGGTGTTATTCAGAAAAGCAACAGACCCTTTTCATCGACTGCTCTCCTCGTGAAAAACAAAGATGGCACTTGGCGATTGTGCATAGATTATCTCCACCTTAATGCTATGACCATAGTGAACAAATATCCAGTGCCGATCATCGATGAGCTATTGGATGAGCTGGTGGGAGCATGATGGTTCTCCAAGCTTGATTTGTGCGTGGGCTATCAACAAATACGCGTGGCTGAGGGGGAAGTTTACAATACTGCATTCACTACACATTCACGACACTGGGAGTGGTTAGTGATGGCGTTTGGAGTGGCCGGAGGACCAACTACCTTTAATGGGGCCATGAACACTACCCTACAGCCATTACTTAGGGTCTGTGTGCTAGTGTTCTTTGACGATATCCTTGTTTTCAGCAAGACTCTGAAGGAGCACGTCGAACACATTCGTCAAGTCCTGCAGTTACTTCGAGCAGATCAATGACGCGTCAAACAATCCAAGTGTGCTTTTGGCCAGCAACAGATAGCGTACTTGGGCCATGTCGTCAATGCCGCCGGCGTCTGTACCGACCCCAGCAAGATTGACACAATCAAGAACTGGCCGAAATCTCTGAATGTGAAGGAGGTACGCAGCTTCTTGGGTTTGGCCGAGTACTACCGCAAGTTTGTGAAGCATTTCGGGATTATTGCTCGGCCACTGTTCAATTTACTCAAGAAAGGGCACCCGTTTTGTCTGGACTGATGAAACTCATAAAGCATTTGAATTGCTCAAACAAGGGTTGGTCTCAGCTCCGGTGCTGCAACTTCCAGATTTCTCCAAAACCTTTGTGATCGACACTGATGCTTGTGATTACGGAGTGGGTGCAGTTCTGCAACAAGGGGGTCACCTGATCGCCTACATGAGTAAACCATTGGGCCCCAAACATCGAGGACTATCCACCTATGAAAAAGAATGCCTCGCCATTCTGATGGCCGTTGAACAGTGGCGCCCATACCTGCACTCCGATGAGTTCCTCATCAGAACTGACCAGCGCAGCTTGGTTCACCTGGATGATCAACGGTTATCCACTGTCTGGCAACAGAAGGCTTTTACCAAACTGCTTGGGCTGCGCTACAAGATCTGTTACAGGCAAGGGACCACTAATAGTGCAGCTGACGCCCTATCTCGCCGAGTGCATCTGACAGAACAAGTATCGGCAGTCTCTGTCTGTCAACCAACCTGGATTGAGGACATCAGCGCCAGTTACGACAACAATGAGCAAGTTCAGAAGATACGAGAGCAGCTGCGCCAATGCCCCGATCCCAAAGGGCGCTTCATTTGGTCAGGTGATCTGCTGTATTTCCGCAACAGGTTGTGGTTAGGTGGCTCCAGTGCACTACAGCAGCGTGTGCTCAAAGCATTCCATGACAGTACAATAGGGGGGCATTCCAAATTTCCAGTGACCTACCGTCGCCTCCGGCGTTTGTTTGCATGGCCCAAGATGAATGAATGTATCAAGAACTATGTGCAGACATGCGCCATATGCCAGCAAGCCAAGCCTGAGCGTGTCAAGTACCCCGGCTTACTCGAACCAATCCCACTGCCCGAGGGAGCTTGGCAAGTTGTCACAATGGATTTTATCGATGGTCTTCCTCAATCCGGCAAAGCTAACTGTATCCTGGTCGTTGTGGACAAATTCACACGGTATGCGCACTTCCTTCCGTTGAACCACCCATTTACAGCTGCTAAAGTTGCTCGAGTTTATCTGGACAAAGTTTACAAATTGCATGTGCTGCCCAAAGCCATCATCTCAGATCGAGACCCGGTGTTCACTAGCAAGTTCTGGCCGGAACTGTTCCGTATAATTGGCTCTGAGCTCAACATGAGTACACTTATCATCCGCAAACAGATGGGCAATCAGAGCGTGTCAACCAGTGTTTGGAGATATTTCTGCGCCATCCATGCCTGTCCACACCACTGGAGCCAATTTCTTTCGCTGGCAGAATTCTGGTACAACTCCAGCTATCATTCCGCGCTGGACATGTCTCCGTTCCAAGCTTTGTATGGTCACGAACCGCAGCACTGGGGGATTGAAGCGGCATCTGCTTGCAAAGTATCAACCCTGAAAGAATGGCTCGAGGAGCGCCAAGTGATGCAGCTTGTCCTGAAGCAACATCTTCATTGCGCCCGACACATTATGAAAGTGCAAGCTGATGAGAAGCGGACTGGCCGTTCATTTCAACCAGGTGATGCTGTTTACATCAAACTACAGCCTTACGTTCAGACATCCGTGGCAAGAAGAGCGAATCACAAATTGGCCTTAACTTATTTTGGCCCGTTCCCAATCAAGCGAGCTATCAATCTTGTTGCGTATGAGGTCAGCCTTCCGCCCGACTCAAAGATACACCCTGTTTTCCATGTGTCCCAGATGAAGCAAGCGGTAGCCCCGAGTACGGTTGTTTCTTCAGAACTGCCCATACCCACTGATGGCGCTCTGGTTCCGATGGAAATTCTGAACAGCAGGTGGAGACAGACACCGACGGGGCGCCGGGAATAGTTTCTTGTTCGTTGGTCCGACCAAGACGTCCTTGATGCAACCTGGGAGGATGCCTTGTCTCTCCGAAATCGCTTTCCCGAATTACCGGCTTGGGGGCAAGTTGCAAGTCAAGGAGAAGGGGATGTCAGCAGCCTACCTGCTACTTCAGCAACTAAGGAAGCCAAGTGAACCAACCAGGGCGAGGGCCACGTCATCTTCAGGCCAGCTCGGATCAAGCACGCCAACAGGAGATTCGTGGGCTCGGAGTGGGTCAGCTCTACTTAAGGGAGAGAGTACGAGAGGAACGGCATCCAGTTGGATCAGGCAAACGACACGGCTCGACATGACTCTCCTTTTTACTTTCTTCTTCCCTCTTTGTAAGACAGAGTGTATCCTGTAAGCCACTGTGTGGTGAGAATAGTATATGGAGATGAGTACCTAACAACATCGCCTTGCTGGAACCCCGCGTCAAGTCCCGCAGCCATGCGCCGTGCCTGGTCCTCGCTCCCGAGGTCCTCCTCTTCGGCTCGTTTCTTGAGCTGCCTCCTCTGCCTCGTTCTGAAGATGTTCGTGGCCAAGCCTAGCGACCCCGCCGCCTGGACCTCGACCTCGTCGGAGTCCCAGCTCGCTAGATCTCGGCAGAGCCCAGCCAGCCCCGTCGTCCCGCTCGCCCATTTCTCTCCATCCTGTTCCTCCTCCTCTCACCTCTCCGTCTCATTTTTTCCTTCAGGAAACAGGAGCACGGGAGCTCCATGGCCGCCCCGTTGAAGTTCTCCGCCGCCAACCTTCTCCGTGAGCTTGTCTGCGCCCTGGATCCAAGCTAGCTCCCTCTGCTCCTGCCGGATTCGGATCGGGGGACCCGTTCCCGACCTCTCATACTCGCCTCTCGCTACATCACCACGTCTCTGCTTCGAGCAGACGAACGAAGCTGCCGCTGCTCGCTTCGTCAGGTCGAAGAAGATACCCCGCTCAAGCCCCTATGACCATGTTGACATGCGCCCTCGTTTAGACAACCATGACCGCAAGTGGACCCGGCCCAGACCTCCCTCGCGGTTCCCAGCATCGCCCTGGCCGACTGTCTTTGTATCTCCGATGTGAGCACCTGCCTTCATATGTGAAATTTCGTTCTGTCCTAGATCCATCGTGGCATGTACAGGCTATGTAGAGTTGCCACAATGCTTTTTCTTCGAGCAGAGTTACAGTTGAGCTGGTTAGCACACTCAGCCTTGAGCTAAGAGGTATTGGGTTTGAGTCCTGTTTTTTTTGCGCGCACACACACTCATCACAGAGAGGGCCAAGTCTTGTCCTGGGCTGCTGCATGGTATTGCAATCGGCCCGTATTGTTTGTTCTTTCTCTACCGCGATCTTAATTTATATTCAAGACATGCATAGTTTACTACATGCCATCGTTTTAAAATGTTGATAACTAAGAATCCATGCATCAAAATAAACATGTCATATATGTGAAATGTTTGGAATTTCGTGTAGATTCACTTTATTCCACTTTCATCCATGATAAAAATGTTTAAACTTATTGTTTGCATTCATTTGTGTAAATGCCCTATTAGGTGATTTATGTCATAACTAAATAACCATAGCTCCGACCAAAATGTTCCACAAATGTAACTTGACTAGGAAAATGTGTAGAATAACATGGTGTCATTTATTTTGCTGTTTAAAAACTCTAAAATTGTGTTCTAGGCAGAACAGTAGCAAACTCGAAATCTGCATACGAGGTCGTTTTGGAAATGTTACATGTTGCTTCCGGCCTCATTTAAAATGCTTAGATGTTGTACTTGTTCACCTCTCGCCATGTTTAACAATATTTAGTATTTCTGTGTACCTAAATGAGAGTGAACTAAATAATCAATCGTGGAGTTTCGTCAATATGCATCTCGTTGCATATTGAGCTTCACTTTAATGTGTAGTAGTTGTTTGATATGAATAGTCATGCCTTGCATATTTTAAACTTGACATGCATCATATTCATTTGCACATCATGTCATGCATATGTTGTGGTGTACCGTATGTTGATTGTTGTTTTCGGATTGTTCCTTCTCGATAGAGTACCGAAAGCATTCAGAGTGTGAGGATTCGTTCGACTACGTTGGCTCGTCTTCTTCATGGATTCGTTCATCTTCCAAGTGGGATCTCAGCCAAGATGACACATTTCCCTGGATACCACTACTATCATTGCGATGCTAGTTGTTTCGCTTTCATCGTTATGTCGCGCTACCTACCACTTGTTTTTCAAGCCTCCCAACATTGCCATGAAAAGCCTCTAACCCTCCACCTTCCCAGCAAATCTTTGTTTGGCTAAGTTACCGCTTGCTTAGCCCTTCTTATAGCGTGTCTAGCTCCAGGTATAATTGATTCCATGTGCCAACATGGACATTCTTTTGTTATATCACAATATTATTGATATTTAATTTAATGCACATATATATACTTGGTAAAAGGTGGAAGGCTTTGCCTTTTGCTCGGAGTTTTGTTCCACTTTTGCCGCCCTAGTACTTGTGTACCGGTGTTATGTTTCATATTTTGCGCTCCTAACATACTCAGGGTTGTTATGGGGACCCCCTTGATTTTCCTTTTGGGATAAAACTCTTCTGGCAAGGCCCAACTTTGGTTTTACCATTCTCCAACCTAATAAAACTTGCATAGGGACTTTTTGGACCCCGTGCATAATTAATCAACAACCCGGGCCAGTGCTCCTCATCAGTGTTGGTCCAAAATGGCAGTAGCCAGGGCCACCAACGGGTGTGCCAGCCATAAACTTAGCCAATCCGGTCGTGTCCTGAGAATGAGATACGCGGCTCTTTTCAGGTTCGTCGACACGTCGGACGGTCTTGCTGGGTTTGTTTTTACCTTTCTCGAACGTCTTGCACGTGTGACTTCGACGACACTTCGGGCCATCTCGAAGTTGAGATTTTCCATCGGGATTCCACAAATACTACGGGTGATTCCGCGGTGGAGGAATTCCAACGCGGCGTGTGGTTAATTTGTGATGGATGAGTTGGAGCACTCTTGCAGGGTTAAATCTTTCGGAAAGCCGTGCCCGCGGTTATGTGGCAACTTGGTAACTTTGTTTAACACCCGGTCATAGTTAGCTTGAAGAAACTCTAGTAAAATAAACCAACTGTGTGCGTAACCATGACTGTCTCTTCTCGTGAGTCCTTATCCGAGAGAGAACACGGTGGAGTTATGTGTGACGTAAGTAGGTGTTCAAGATCACATAGTGATCATTACTAGTTCACACCCGTTATGCGTAGACCACCCACTTTACTTTCTGTATTCGTAAGTTAGCCGCTCAAATGAATGCTTACTTGCTTGCTGCAGCCTCACCACTTAACCAAACCTCACCCATTAAGCTTTGCTAGTCTTGATATCCTTGGAATGAGATTGATGAGTCCCTGTGGCTCACAGATTACTACAACAACAATAGTTGCAGGCACAGGTAATGTGGTGCTTTGACGTGAGCGCGATGCTTGTTTGATTTGGAGTTCTTCTTCATCAATCTTGGACGGGTTCCAGGTGGCAGCTGGGATAGCAAGGATGGATGTCATTTCATCATTTGTTTTTGCCTGTAGTCAGACCCCGCTCTTCTATATGATGTTTGAATATGTTGTTGTATTGATTTGATCTTGATGTAGCATGTGACGAGAGTAAGCCAATCCAATATACTCATCTCTTCTGTACATGTACTTGTAATGAAATCCGTTCTTGCGAAACGACGAGATGCGCTTCTATCCCCGTCGAGGCCCTCGTGCCAAAATAAGGATATGATCGCATCTTGGGCGTGACACAAAGTCCCCTATATAGCTCGGAAATAGGGAAGTCTTCGGTGGTCAAACTATTATCGGTTGAATGTAAATAAGGGGTGGAACTTGCCCCGGAAGTTGACCATGAATGCAAGGAGCTGTTGGGAATCAAGACTACAACATTAGAGGCCAGTTCGGTGGCTACTGAGGGAGTCCAGGATTAAGGGGTCCTCGGGCCGCCGGCCTGTCTCTACGGGCCGGACTGTGGGCCGGCTTGTGACTCTCGTTGACAGAATGAAGACTGTGATGACGCCGTGAATCCTCCTGAGTTGTGTCTTGTACTTCAAGAAAACGATGATGGATTCGATATGCTCCTTCTCCGATGTAACCAACATTGTGCAACCACAGACACCCCTGATATCTATATAAACTAGAGGGTGTTAGTCCGTAGGGCAAATTAAGATAATTACTCCTATGGTTTTAGACCACTTCATACGATCTCGCGGTAGATCAACTTTGTACTCAATACTCCACCACCAATAGAAACAAAGCAGGACATAGGGTTTTACCTCCATCAAGAGGGCCTGGACCTTGGCAAATATTTCTCCCTTGCCTTCTGGTAACCATAGATCCAAGATCCATAGTTCGGGACCCCCAACCTGAGATCTGTCGGTTTTGTCCACTCAAATGAATGCTTAGTTGCTTGCTGCAGCCTCACCACTTAACCAAACCTCACCAATTAAGCTTTGCTAGTCTTGATACCCTTGGAAATGAGATTGCTGAGTCCCTATTGCTCACAGGTTACTACAACAACAATAGTTGGGTGCAGGTAATGCGATGCTTTGACGTGAGCACGATGCTTGTTTGATTTGGAGTTCTTCTTCATCAATCTAGGATGGATTCTAGGCGGTACCCTGGGATAGCAAGGATGGATGTCATTTCATCATTTGTTTTCACCCGTAGTCGGACCCTAGTCTTCTGTATGATGTTTGAATATGTTGTTCTATTGATTTGATCTTGATGTAGCTTGTGCAGAGTGTAAGACAATCCCATATACTCATCTCTTCTGTACATGTACTTGTAATGATATCCATTTCTACAAAACGGCGAGATGCGCTTCTATCCCTGTCGAGGCCCTCGTGCCAAAATAAGGATAGGATCACATCTTGGGCGTGACACTAAGTCACCTATATAGCTCGGAAATAGGGAAGTCTTCGGTGGTCAAACTATTATCGGCTTAATGTAAATAAGGGGTGGAACTTGCCCCGGAAGTCGACCATGAACGCAAGGAGCTGTTGGGAATCAAGACTACACATTAGAGGCCAGTTCGGGGGCTACTTAGGGAGTCCGGGATTAAGGGGTCCTCGGGCCACCGGCCTGTCTCTATGGGCCGGACTGTGGGCCACCTTGTGACTATCGTTGACAGAATGAAGATTGTGATGACGTCGTGAATCCTCCTAAGTTGTGGCGTGTACTTCAAGAAAATGATGATGGATTCGATATGTTCCTTCTCCGATGTAACCGACATTGTGCAACCATAGACACCCCTAATAACTAGAGGGTTTTAGTCCGTAGGGCAAATTAAGATGATTACTCCTACGGTTTTAGACCACTTCATATGATCTCGAGGTAGATCAATGTTGTACTCGATACTCCACCACCAATACAAACAAAGCAGGACATAGGGTTTTACCTCCATCAAGAGGGCCCGGACCAGGGTAAATATTTCTCCCTTGTCTTCTGTTAACTATCGATCCAAGATCCATAGTTCGGGACCCCCAACCTGAGATCTCCCGGTTTCGTCCACTCAAACGAATGCCTAGTTGCTTCCTGCAGCCTCACCACTTAACCAAACCACACCAATTAATCTTTGCTAGTCTTGATACCCTTGGAAATGAGATTGATGAGTCCCTATGGCCCACAGATTACTACAACAACAATAGTTGCAGGTACAGGTAATGCGATGCTTTGACGTGTGCGCGATGCTTGTTTGATTTGGAGTTCTTCTTCTTCATGAATCTAGGATGGGTTCCAGGAGGCAGCCTGTGATAGCAAGGATGGATGTCATTTCATCGTTTTTTTTTGCCCGTAGTTGGACCCTGGTATTCTGTATGATGTTTGATATGTTGTTGTATTGATTTGATCTTGATGTAGCTTGTTGCGAGTGTAAGCCAATCCCATATACTCATCTCTTCTGTACATGTACTTGTAATGATATCCATTCTAGCGAAACGACAAGATGCGCTTCTATCCCTGTCGAGGCCCTCGTGCCAAAATAAGGATAGGATAGCATCTTGGGCGTGACACTAAGTCACCTATACAGCTCGGAAATAGGGAAGTCATCGATGGTCAAAATATTATCGGCTGAATGTAAATAAGGGCTGGAACTTGCCCCAGATGTCGACCATGAAAGCAAGGAGCTGCTGGTAATCAAGACTACAACATTAGAGGCCAGTTCGGGGGCTACTAAGGGAGTCCGGGATTAAGGGGTCCTCGGGCCATCGGCCTGTCTCTACGGGCCGGACTATGGGCCGCCTTGTGACTATCATTGATAGAATGAAGACTATGATGATGTCGTGAATCCTCGTGAGTTGTGGCGTGTACTTCTAGAAAATGATGATGGATTCGGTATGTTCCTTCTCCGACGTAACCGACATTGTGCAACCATACACCCCTGATATCTATATAAACCAAAGGGTTTTAGTCCGTAGGGCAAATTAAGATAATTACTCCTATGGTTTTAGACCACTTCATATGATCTTGAGGTAGATCAACTTTGTACTCGATACTCCACCACCAATACAAGCAAAGCAGGACGTAGAGTTTTACCTCCATCAAGAGGGCCTGAACCTAGGTAAATATTTCCCCCTTGTCTTCTGTTAACCATCGATCCAAGATCCATAGTTTGGGACCCCCTACCTGAGATCTGCCAGTTTTGACACCGACACCCGACCTGCAATATCCCCAAGAAGATGTACGTGCTCCGCAGGGTTGGCACAGGCGAGCCGGTTCGTTGCACACTACCCATAGAGGTTGAGGACGAGGGGGAGGAGGATGACCCTACAGATGACATCTCTCGGTCGCGGGGGAAGAGGCGAGCCATTCCTAAGCACATGACAAGCGCTTCCGTCCAGGCGGCCGGGCCTATGGGCCTCACCACGCCAACGACGCGCTCCAGGACGCCCACTATCAAGACCCCGATCCTAAGTCATATGAATGCAGACTGTAACATATCACATCGCGTTGCGGCCTCACGCACGATCAGCTCCACGGCTATAGCCTTACCTTAGCCGGGACCGTTTGCGTCTTTCGGCTCATGCATGTGAACGTGTCGCTAGCAATCAAACGAGAGTGAACCCGGGCCGACATGACTAGTCATAGAACCCAAGTGGCACATCCGTACGGAAATAGGCATACGTAACCCAGCAATGCAGGTGTCGGCCTCAAGCGTGTGTAGATGAGTCATAGCAATCTACAAGGACTCCATTACGCCATGAGACATAAATGCCATCACTGCACATAGACGAGTCGTAGCAGGCTATAGGGACTCCATTACACTGTGAGACATTTCCCCGAAGGGACAGACACAGCAGCAAAGAAGGATATATGCCGGTCAATCAATGTGTTCGGAGCAGTAGCAAGCTACCATGGCTCAGTGGAAGCACAAAGAGGCAGTTTCCCGTAAAGAGTACTACTAAAGGCACACAACTAGGTGTCGGATCCCATACATACCGTTACACGTCACACGTACGCACGACATGCCCAATATGCATAGATACAACCATGGCATCACAACATAACCATTCAACAACTTTTATTTAAGAGGCTCAGACGAGCCTTGCATAATATGTTCTTACAGATAGGGGGTCACATGACCCGACACTCAAGTCATACAAACAAGTTCATACAAACCTAGTGGAAGCATAAGCCGTCTGAGTATAGACAGATGAAAGGATAAAAAGGCACATGTCCTGACTATCTACAGCCCGCCACAGGGCATAAGGTCGTAGTTGGGACACCAGCTATTCGGCATCGTCGACATCTAGAAAGAACCCACCTGATGGGTCCTGGGTCTCATCTGCAACATTTATTAAGCAAACATGAGTACAAACATACTCAGCAAGTATTATAAGTACAAATCGTGGTGGAGTTTATGCAGCAATGCCAACTTTGACTCATGGCTAACCTACACTACACAATTTTAACTCTTTGTTTACATTTTAGATATCGCACACGAGTCCACTAACTCCATGACAATACACCACCATGGATTCACTTCCCTCTCCTGGGGGAGCGCCATCCACCATACTCACACTTGTCTTGATATTTTTATGAGTATCCATTTGACTATGAACAACATAAGTTATCCAAGTAGTCCATATCCGAGGACGCGGCTATTCGAATAGTTTCATACCTTGCAGGGGTGTACTTCTTCACACACGCTCTCGCCACTTATCGTTGTGTGCTCATAAAACCAGGCACCTCGGCAACCTTCAAGCGGAAGACCAGCGAGGGAGTCGACCACGACCGTCAATCACATAAGACCTCTAGTCCAGGCTATCGCCTATTTAAGATTGAACCCGCACGGAAGTCCAGCCGAAGTTTCCGCTACGGCCCCAAATGATGTGCGTAGGGTTCCCAAGCCCACCATTCTGGTGACCCTTGGTACACCGTGCCACTTCCTACCGCGTCATAACCCACCCCTAGGGTCAGTGCTACGCACGGCCTCCAGCATGCTACAAACACCAGAAACTACTTGCAACTCCTGGACTAAGGACTAAGCGATTGATAAGTTGAGAGGGGTCAAGTTACCGGAACCTAATGCGTGGTAGTAACTAGTCTTGGATCACAAACACAAAACTCAGTTCCTAAGAACGGTCCCAATGAGACAACCCGTTATGTACTCCTACATAGCCTCTCATCGCTACCTTTACCAAATCGGGTTCATCATAAGTTCATCACATCAGAACATCATTGTTTCACTTAGTTCATCACCTAGATGAATCAGACCTGACACAACTCTAAGCATAGCAGGCAAAGTAAGCTAAGCACATCATGGCACAGGCATCTAACAAGTATGCTAGGTTGCAAGGTTTATCTATTTACTGTGACAATGACAGGTCATGCATAAAAATAGGTTCATCTATCGTGTATGACAGACAAGTGAACGGTTGTCCTATTGCAATAAACAAGAGCAGGAGCGATAGAGTGGGATGTTATCGGAATGATCAAGCGGGGTTTCTTGCCTTGCTGGGTAGCAAGAAGGTTCTCTCCTTCGTTGGAATACTCGGGGGTATCCTCAGAAGCAGGGCCTACCGTAATGCAGATAAAAAGCAATCAATACACGCAAGTGCAACAATATGATGCATGATCATGGCATGATAGCATGTTTGGATGAGCTTATGCAACTAATGTTCAAGTTAAGTTGAAATGAGTTTGAACATAGGTTCAAAATTGTTCTTCATTTCAAATTCCATAAACTAACCTATTAGCAAATGTCAATGTTTTTCTACAGAGGTTGCTGTAACATGCATTATAATAGCACCACTGGATTCATTGGATTTTTTTGATAAATTTTCATATATAAATTATTTTCATCTGATTTACAGATTAATTTATATGAATTTTTAAAGTTTTAAACAATTTCTAGAATTATTTTAAAACTGGAAAATGAAATATGACGTCAGCCTGAGGTCACTATGATGTCAGCTGGTCGGCTGACCAGGCCAGGTCAAACCTGACGTGCGGGGCCCACACGTTAGTGACAGGGGCCTAAACTCCGCACTGACCAGGGGTTTGACCCACCCTAGGGCCCACTGGTCAGTGACAGGAGGCTAACTAATCAAGGGGGATTAGCCCCTGATGATGGCCACGTTGGCGCCCACCGGAGCGGGGCCGGCGGCAACCATCCGCACGGCGGCGATCCGCCGGAGTTGCGCCTCCGGTGACCATTTGGCGTGCGTAGGGCACCCGGAGGAAGCCCGTGCACGCGCGCATCCATCGCTGCGGCAGAGGGGGCTTGGGGGCCACTGGAGCTACGGCCGGCGACGACCCGAGCGGTGGCGAGCTTCGGGCATCAAGGGAACGGCGCCTACGGTGAGGGACAGGCTACGAGAGGAGGGGGAAACAGAGAAGGAGCTCACAACGGGGTTGCTGGGGGAGCCGACGAGCTCGGGGACACGCGGACGACCTCGAATCGCCGGAGAAGAGCTTCGGCGGCCGGCGGGGAGAAACGGCGACGACGCGTCGTGGAGGGCTTCCGGCTTCTTCTAGCATCATGAGAGGGACGAGGGGGTCGCTGCGGGGCTACTGGTGGCTCAAAGGGGCACGGGGGTGGCTAGAACGATGACGGCGAGCTCGAGCAGGGCTCGGCCATGGAGGCAGGGAGGAAGAAGGGGGAGAGAGCTACGGTGACTGGGGGAGGAGAAATGGAGGGAGGGCTCGATCTGGACATCTCCCTGGAGTCTATCCCTCCATCCAGGCGGGCACACAGGCAGGAGGTGGCCGGCGCGGGCGACCACGCACCCGGCGTCCTTCTAGCCGGAGGTGGAAGAAGACCGGTTCGCCCCTGGTGGGCTGAGCCGGCTTATTCCCTGGCCCAGGTGGGCTTTTTTTATATTTCAATTCTTTTCTAACTTCTGACATTTGTTTTATTTTAATTTCAGGCACATATGTTCTTTTAAAATATCCCAAATATTTTATATATTGAAGTTTGAATATTTCAAACTTATCCAAAAAGTTTCAGGATATTTTGAAAACTAAACTAATGATAATGCTTTATTTGATATTTTCAGTAGATTTATCATTTATTTTTAAATTGCTTCATTTTTTCAGATATTTAAAATGACCCCTGGTATATCCATGTCCATATTTATCAGACATAGGGAACATTTTTAAAGGGCATTTTAGATTTGTTGAATTTTCACCAACTTTGAATTATTTTGATTCAATGTGAGCTTGGGGTTTCTTTTAGTCCTCATTTCATGTTGATGAAAAATTGAAACATGATGCAACACCCATGCTGTCCTATGACATCTAGCTAGGGATGTGACACCCACCCCACTGACGTGGCTTGAGACTGCGTCGGTATTTCCCCAAAGAGCAAGGAATGATCCAGCACAACTACAGTAATTATTTCCCTCAGTTATGAAAGGAAGGTTATCGAATCAATAGTAGAAGCAAGCAACACTATGTAAACAGTACCCGCACACAAAGAACAAATAATTGCAACCCGACGCGTAAGAGAGGTTGTCAATCTCTCGACGGTAAAACATATATTGATTTGTATGAGATTGGACAAATAGATCGCGCAAGAACGCAAAATAAAAGATGCAAATAAAAGGTGCAGAAAGGTATTTTTTGGATTTTGGAATAGTAGATCAGAAACAAAATGCAGAAAAAGATAGATCGAAAGGCAATATGTTAAAAGATAGACCCGAGGGGCGTA
Organism: Hordeum marinum; assembly: GCA_022496015.1. NCBI lineage: Eukaryota > Viridiplantae > Streptophyta > Magnoliopsida > Poales > Poaceae > Hordeum > Hordeum marinum. Next base: position 313,131,121 of record CM039678.1, read on the forward strand.
GGTTTCACTAGTGCCTTGTCTCATGAGTATAAGACACGGTGGGTGAACAAATTACCATTGGGAAATTGATAGAAGATCAAATAATCATGACGATATCCAAGGCAATGATCATTATGTAGGCATCATGTCCAAGATTAGTAGACCAAAACTTTTCTGCATCTACTACTATTACTCCACACATCGACCGCTATCCAGCATGCATCTAGTGCATTAAGTTCATGGGGAAACAGAGTAATGCAATAAAACGATGACAAGATGTAGACAAGATCTATTCATGTATGAATAGTACCATCTTGTTACCCTTAATAGCAATGATACATGAGTGCCTTGCTGCCCCTTTTGTCATTGGGAGAGGGCACCACAAGATCAAACCCATCACAAAGAACCTCTTCCCATGGCAAGAAAATTCTATCTAGTTGGCCTAACTAAACCAAAGGTTCATAGAAGAAATACGAGGCTATAAGTAATCATGCATTCAAGAGATAAAATAAGACTCAAATAATATTCATCGATAGAGACTGATCATGAACTCAAAATTCATCGGATCTCAACAAACACACCGCCAAAATTCATTGCATCGAAAAGATCTCCAAGATACCATTGTGAGAATCAAAAGAGAGATAGGAAACTATCTAGATACTGCCTACGAACCCATAGGTCTATGGTGGACTACTCACACATGATTGGAGAGGCACCCATGAAGACGACGCACCCCTTTGTGATGGTGATAGATTGGATCTCGTGGTTCTAGAACTTGCAGCGGTTAGAATTGTGTTTCGTCGACACCCCTAGGGTTTTTGGAATATTTGGGTATTCATAGAGCTGATAGGTGGTGGAGAGGGGTCCCGTGGAGGGCACAACCCACCAGGCCGCGCCAAGGGCCTCTCTCATGCCCTGGTGTCTCGTGGCCTCCTGTCTTCTGTCCCAAAAAATCTCCAACAAGTTTTGCAGTGTTTGAGCTTTGTTTGGTACTGATATTCTACAAAGTAAAAACAAGCAAAAAAGCAGCAACTGGCACTTGGCACTATGTCAATAGGTTAGTCCCAAAAAATGGTATAAAGTTGCTATAAAATGACTGTAAAACATACAATATTGATAATACAACAACATGGAAGAATCAGAAGTTATAGAGACGTTGGAGACGTATCACCCGCCTCCGACCCCTGCCACTTGCCCGAGGGGAATGTGGAACTTGTCCACCTTTAGTTCAGGGGAGGAGGACAACGAGTAAGCATTTATCTTTTGTAAATTTATCTTGATTCTCATATATTCCTTGCTGAGCTCTGTCGTTGCTATTGATTGTACAAAGACGCAGAGACCCTGGCGCAACGACTAGCCAGGAGGGCGAATCCCACATCCACCACAGAGGGCAAGGCACACGCCCCATCAAGCAGGACATTTCAGCGGGACCAGCCGTTGTTGACCATAGCCCCCAACCCGCCCCCGGCAGGATGCTCCGCCCCTATACCCGATGACGAGCCTGGGGACGGACGCCAGCGTCGTTAGCTCCATTCCTCTGCAGACGGGGGCGGAGAGCCCAAAGGAGACTCACGCGCGCTCAAGTCCGGCGGGGAGCTTATTGGCAGGGGATTCTTCTACCGAGCCTACCAGAGTTGAGGATGCCCAGGGAAGCGGAGGCGCCGATGACCGCACGATGGCGACAGACACCACCGGAGGGGGTAGCATCCCTGAGCAGCAGGAACCCATGGGTATGTCTTCATTGTCGAAAACTCCCTATCCTATTTTCTTCTATGTTATCTTTTTTGTCCTTTTGAACTTCTTAGTTCAATTTTACCTTTTCCCCTCGCGTCGTAGATTTACCCTGCCGAGGGAGCCCAACACTGACGTAGACTTTGAGGCGATCGCCAAGGAGGCGACCGAGGAAGCGACCTGGATCGCAGCCAAGGAGGACGTTGCCCCTTGTTCCCCTAGAGAGAATGGCAATCAAGTCCTCTAGGGACCGTCCTTGGAGGCGACATTAGGTGTTGCGGTGTCTTCTTCTTCAGGAGCGTTAGGAGCGGGCACATTTTTCACATTGGGGGCCACCGGCCGGATCGCTGTCATCCCATCTTCATCGACGGAGCCACCTCTATGCCGGTATTTGAGGGTCGACGATGTGTAGTACGCCAGCTTTCTTGGGGACACGATCTTCACGGCCTTCTCAAAAGGGGTGGCCGTCAACGGGGACAATATCACCCTAGAGAAGGAGCGGCGATTAACCCCCTTGGCGGCGGCGATGAGGCCAAGGAGCACGCCATCCTATCCTTCGTGGGCAGGGAGTTCCAGTGGTTGCAAGCGCTATACGCTAGCCGTTCAGAGAAGCTGGATAGTCGGGAAGCTCTTCTTGCGGTTGCAAAGGACAGGTTCCGGGTTCTCCTTGCTGAGTCACATACCTGGTTTACTAAGACCCGCAAGGATCTTTCTGCATAGTAGGTCGAGCTCCGAAAGGCCGATGCCAAATTCATCAACTAGAGGGCCAAAGCGTAGAAGATCTGGAGGGAGAGAGAGGACATCTTCGCCAACACAGAAGCTGATTAGACTTCATGCAAGATCTCACTGACTACAGCAAGAGGAACTTACCGCCTGAGAAAGGGCTCTTGCCGACAAGCTCAGGGCTGGACTAGAGAAGAAAACCAAGGAGCTGGAATTAAAGAATAGAGACGCCATCGAGAAGCAAGCCATTAAGCATTCCAGCAAGCTCCACGAGGCCGTCAACACCGCTGAGGTTGCTCAATCCGCTAAGGCCTGGCTGGAGGGCAAGGTGCAGCAGTTGGAAGCAGACCTGGCTGCCTCTAAACAAGAGGTCTTGATGCTGAAGGATGACACATAAGGGGATCCAGACCTCGGCAAACCCACAGGTGAGGCTTGTAGAAAAGACCAAACAGTTGGAGATTCCTGCTGCCACCATCGGTGATCTGCGCATGAAGGTGAGCACCCATGAGGACATTCTTGAAGTCTCCCGACAAAGGGAGCTCAATTTGCTTGAGGAGCTCCGAAAGGAGAAGGCATGGCTCGCTTGTGCTGATCACACCTCCAACAGACTCCAGGAGAGCAGCAGGCTATGGATGGAGCAGCTTGTCGACATTGCCGGCAGGCTCTCTGCTTAGCTTTCAAAAATGGGCTTGGAGGAATGCGCCCTTGCCAACGACGTTAGAGAGATGGCGAGCGTGTGGCTATCCATCTTCTTTGGAAATCTTGTTAACGTCTTGGCGAAGTACGAGGCGGGGGCAGGTTGATGAATTCCTCCATGGTTGCCGCGAGCTGTGTCATGGTGCTCTCCAAGAGGTCCGGGTTGTAGGATTTTTGGGAATGGGGGTACCCAGACCTGCCTACTTGTGGACCAGGACATGGCCCACCTTGCTAGCCAGACACGACCTGACGCGGCTTGACTCAATACAAGGACCTCGCGAGGACCACATGCTCGCGAGGATGAACAACACTAAGACCAGCAAGGACAAGCCTCCTCAGGTCGCGTTCAGAGAAGCGGAGATCTCTATGCAGAACCCGGCCTCAGGAGTCAAAGATGACACAGGGAAGGACAATCGGGCGCCCGCACGCCAGACGGTGTAGTTTCCCATTGTTGCAAAGGGAGCAAGGATGTACGCGGGTTCTCGAAGCGCCTCCCAAAGGTTTCTATTCTAGTGCAACAAGACCACGACCACGAGCCCCGCAGAGCATATTTCATCACCGAGCCCACTTCCGCATCATCGACAGCTGTTTTGTAGGCGAAGACCACCTTTGGACAGGGCGCGGATGTGTAAGTGCGTATAGTGACCCTTAGTGATTTTGGTCTATTGAAGACTTATAGGTTAAGGGACTATTGTGTTTGTGAGTGGACAGAGGCTCTATAAGTCGCTGAGGAGTTTGATATATTCGGAGTTTATCGACCCCTAAAAATGTATGTCTTCAACTGAAGACTGTGGTGAAGACTTTGGTATTCCCTGAAGACTTTGAAAATGAAGAAGATGGTGTGACCTTGAAGATATGAACGAGGACTATGAAGCGTGAAGACTTTTATGTACGTAGTTTCATTTCTTTTCTTTGAGTCATAGGAAACACCGTACTATTAAAGGGGGCCGAGGTAATACTAAGGAAAATTTCCAACTGATGCTCAACTCAAAAACATCAACCTATCCAATCCTTCGAGTGAAGCCTTTTGGAAATCTCTTGCGGTTCAATCAAGTTCTTCGGTAACAAGGGACGAAGTTCTTCTGGTCTCTGAGGAAATTGTTTTGATTGAAGAGTTAGAATTTCGCCTGTGCGAATTGCCTACAAGTGAGGAACATGATAAGTCTCAGGACTTTCATAGTTCGAAATTCCGATCGTTGTTGTGCTTAGCGCTAGCTGTCCCCAATCACCCTATCCACATAACGGTCATATCATTGGGGGCATTTATGTCTTATCATGTCAGGTTGCACCCTAGCTATAAATAGCCACCCCCACAACCAGTACTTGGTTGGCTGCTCTGAGAGAGAACTGACACTTGTCATTTGAGAGCAACCCATCCTCCGAGGACTTTGAGAGAAAATCACCAGTGAGGAAAAACCCAAATCCAAACCATCAAACCCAAAGTGATCGAGCGTCACTAAAGAGATTTTTCCTATGTCGAACCGATGCTTGTTACCTTTGAAGACTGTGTATCTTCCAGACGGTTAGGCGTCATGGGCTAGTGCATCCTGCAGTCAATTGGGGATCATGGAGTGACCTTGGTCTAGAGCATCCATCAGCCAATTGTGGATCGTCGGGTGACCAGTTTGTGAGGGTTTTGGAAGTCTACCCTAAAGACATACCACGAGTGTTGGGTGAGGACTTTGTGACCTTAGCTCAAGGAGAATACGGTAAGAATTGTGTGTGCTGGGGTTGTGTGTCCTCTGGTTTAAATACCAGGCCGCTCAGACATATGACTATCACAACAGTTGGAACTGGGTCATCAAACCATTGTCTTCATCGAGCTACCTGGTTTTATTTCCTCAACCCTTTCATTTCCTCGTATTCTTGTTGATGAAATTGATCTTTACTGTTTGAAGAATTTGACTGAAGTTTTCACAATTTCCTCACCTCAAATTCTTCAACTCACCTTGTTCCTCATGTGCTTATCCTATATCATGCTACCTGTAACTTGTGCATGCTTTATTTCATCATGATGACTATGCTACCGCTATGATTCTCATGCACTTGAGTACTTATTTTGCTGCTAGTTATTCATCACATTTCAAATTCCTCAAGTTTAAATTCCTAAGTGATGAATTTGTAAAAATCGCCTATTCAACCCCCTCTAGTCGATATAACACACTTTCAATTGGTATCAGAGCAAGGTACTCCCTTGTTCTGTGTGATTTTGGTTTAACCACCTAAAGTTCTAGTTATGTCGACTGCAGGTATGATCAAGGTTTCCGCAGGTTGTCCTACCTTCCATGGGTTAGACTATCCCTACTAGAAGAACAAGATGCGCATGCATCTTGAGGCAATTGACAATGATCTCTGGTACATTGTGGAAAATGGTGTTCCCTCTGTTACTCGCATGGGCACTGCTGCTGATGTGAAGAGATTCAAGCAACTCGATTCTCAAGCGAACAATATCATCTGTGGCCATCTGAGCAAAGGTCAGTATGGCAGAGTGAGTGCTTTTGAATCTGATAAGCTTATCTAGGATAGGCTATCCAAAGTCAACGAAGGTGTTTCCACCCAACGTGACTCTCGTGTTGATGTTCTTTGCAATCTTTTCAACTGCTTCAAAATACTTAACAATGTAAATGTTCAGCAAACTTTCGATCGTCTCACTAATATCTCCAACGAGCTTCAAGCACTGGGTGCCACTAACATCACCGACCATGAAGTGGTGAAGAAACTACTAAGATCTCTTGATTCCTTATTCGATACTCTGGCTTTGCTGATTCAAGAGCGTGGAGACTACAAGTCAATTGATCCTGCTGATATTCTTGAGAGACTCAATACTCATGAATTCTAACAAGCTGAGAAGAGAGACCTCTACGGTCCAAGCTATGGAAGATCTCGTGCTCTTAAGGCAAAAGCAATTTCGTCATCTAAAGGCAAATATTCTGATAGTAGCCTTGGTGATCTTGAAGAATTGAGTTAGGAGCTGGCAATGCTCGTGAGGAAATTCCAGAAGTTTTCAAGGAGAGGCGGATTTGGAAAGTCATCAAAAAGTGGCTCGAGGAAATCAGATTCCTCTGGTGACTACAAGAAGAGAACTTGTCACAAATGCAAGAAATCAGGTCACTTTATCTCGCATTGTCCTCTCTGGAAAAAAGAATCAAAGAAGAAGAAGAAGTAAAAGGAAGACAGTTCTGATGACTCTAAGAAAAAGGAGAAATCTTCAAAGTCCTCATCTGCAAAAGTCCTCATCTTCAAAGTCCTCATCGCTCAAGAAGAATGGTTCCAGAAAGGCTCGGGCTTTCATTTGCAAGGAAATGGACTTAGAAGAAGAATCCAAAGAATATGAAGAAGAGGAAGAATCTGAGGTGGAATCAGAATCTAGTGTTGCTAGCCTTTCTCTCGCTACTGCTTTCATGAGCAAGCCCATCTTCAACGATGAAGAAAATGACTACTCCAACGACTCTGACGTCAGCAATGATGATTATGCTCCCACCTATTGCTTCACGGCTAAAAGTTCCAAGGTGCATAAGCATCACTCCTCCTCTGAATCAAGTGTTGGTGAATCTGATGAATATGTGAAATCTAGCTATGCCAAACTTGCTAATATTTCCACTAGGCAACAAAGTGCACTTGAAAAGATTCAGAAACTGCTGGACAAAAGTGATGATCTATTCAATGAGGAAGTGGTCGGACTCAAACTCCGTTTGACAATCTCAAAGTCTTTAGACAAAGTATGATAACCTCCAAAGTCATCATAATACTCTCTTAGCCGATCATGAGAAGCTTTCTTATGAATTCCTTCAACGAAAGCAAGATCTTGAGAAACTAAGGGTGTCACATGAGGATCTCCAAAGGGAAAATGATTCCTTGTAGACTCAACAGATCAGTACTGCCCATGAAGAATTTGTTCCACCTTGTTTGAAATGCATCGAACGTGAAACTGCTAATTCTTCCACTGGATGTTCAAATGCTTCTATTGCCGCATATTCTTCAACTATTCCCGTGGTCACAAATTCCTCATCCGAGGATACCACAAGTATCACTAACAAAAATGCAGGGTTGAAGGAATTGTATGTGACAGGCATGTACAAAAGTCTCAACGGGCATCAAACCATTTGTCATGTCCTCAAAAAGCAGATTCTGAACAGGAACCCTAGGAAAGAGGGTATTGCATTTGAGAGGAAACTCAATGCTGATGGATCCTACTGGACACCTGAGCAGTAGCCCAAAACGTCATGAATTGCTGCAAAAGGACCTCCTATAGATCCATCCACTTTATCTGGCTTTACTTGTGAAACTTCATATTCCTCTGATGAGTCACTTGACTCCTGCTACAAATTCTTCAAAAATCAGAAAGGTGAAGTATTTGCTAGATTTATTGGAACTAACTGCAGGAATGGTTCACCTATGAAGAAAATCTAGGTTCCCAAGAGCTGCTTAAAAAATCTTCAAGTGAATGTCCTCACGACACCACTCATGAAGAATAGGAACCCCAGATCAAATTCCTCATATGGACCAAAGTCTTCACATGGACCAAATTCCTCAAATGGTCAAAAATATCATTCTCGTGCTAATGCATCTGTTTCGCAAGGAAAATATAAGAGTTCTGAATATGTGCATTATTCTTCAAATCATTATGTTCATAATTCCTCTAAGAATTTCTCTGCTTCTTCATATGAGTAATCTAACCCTCGTCCTGTGAAACGAAGCGCACTAGCTTCAATGCCTCCCTTCTCATATGGTGCTCACAAAAAGATGAACTCTATGCCACCCCTCCAGATGTGGGTGGTGAAGAAATTGAACTAATCTCTTATGCAAGGTCAAGTCTCCATATGAACTTGAACATCTGATAAATTTGCCGGAGACCCGAAGAAATGCTCGAAAGGACGCAAGCTAATCATGCATAAATGAATTCCTCATTTCTCACGTCCTCACACTGCTTTATTCACTATATTGTGTGATGAAATTATGCCTGATGAATTTGATGTCATATTCTTCACTCTGAAGCATATGAGTTCATAAGTTGTACTAATTCATCTGTGGGATGAACCTCAAAAACTACTGAGTGGGTCCTCGACAGTGGATGCAAAAACCACATGACCGGTGACAAGAACCTACTAATGAATTTGCCACTTGCTCCATCTCATGTGAAGCATATCACCTACGCTCACAAAGGAAACAACAAGGTATTGGGTCTAGGTAAGGTTGCAATCTCAAAGGACCGACACATGGATAAGGTGATGCTTGTCAAATCCCTCGGGTTCAACCTTATGTCTGTGTCAATGCTTTGTGATCTTGATGTGGTTGTCGTCTTTGGAAAATATCGTGTGTTGTCATCATGGAATCTGACAATTCCAAAGTCTTCGAAGGCTTTAGGAGAGGAGACTTGTATATTGTTGATTTCTCTGTAGGTCCTCAGCCTGCCATGTGCCTCCTTGCAAAGTCCTCAGAAGGATGGTTGTGGCATCAACGACTTGGACATGCTGGTATGAGGAACTTGCACACTCTCCTGAAGAAAAATCACGCCATTGGCATTGAAGGAGTCAAATTCCTTAAGGACCACCTCTGTGGTGCATGTGATTCTGGGAAGATGACCAGATCCAAGCATCCCTCAAAGACAATCATGACCACGACTCAACCCTTTGAATTGCTTCACACGGACCTCTTTGGCCCCACTCATTATTCCACATGAACAAATTCTTGAAGTTGGTATGGCTTTGTCATTGTTTACAATTACTCTCGTTACACTTGGGTGCATATTATTCTGTACAAGTCTCAAGTACAGGATGTCTTCAGATGATTTGCTTCAAGGGCCTCAACTAACTTCAGCGTCAATATCAAGCATATCAGGAGTGATAATGGGACTGAGTTTAAGAACACCGATCTTGATGAATATCTCGATGAACTTGGTATTACTCATATGTTATCTGCCCCATATACTCCTCAGCCGAACGACGTCATGGAGCACACGAACATGACTCTTGTTGAGATGGCTTGCACCATGCTTGATGAATACAAGACTCCCCGTCGCTTCTGGCCTGAGGAAATTGATATAGCATGCCATATCATCAATAGGCGATATCTTCACAAATTCTTCAGGAAGACTTCATAGTAACTCATGACTGGCAAGAAACCCAATCTAAGTTATCTCAAAGTCTTCGGTGTAAAATGCTGGATTAGAGATCCTCACCATAGTTCTAAATTTGCACTGAAAGAACATGAAGGTCTTATGCTTGGTTACAGAAAGTACTCGCACACCTATAGAGTCTTTAACACCTATCACCATAAGGTTGTTGAAATTGTAGATGTGCGGTTGGATGAAACTGACGGCTCGCAAAGAGAGCACCTGCCTTCTATGCTAGATGAACAGTCTCCTGAGGAATCCATTAAGCTGAAGGCTACTGAAGATGTCATACCCACAGAGGAAGTCATTCCACCCAAAAAAGACATTCATGTTGATACACCTGATGAAAATGTTGCTAAAGAAAATCCTCAGCCACGTCAACCTGCTCATCCAAGAGTTGCAGATGAAGTGCAGATTGACAAAATCATTGACGGCATCAATGCACCAGGTCCCCTCACTCGCTCAAGAGCTTCACATTTGACTAACTTTTGTGGGCACTTTGCTTTTGTCTCTATAATAGAGCCCACCAAAGTTGATGAAGCATTTAAGGAGCCTGAGTGGATTCAAGCTATGCACGAGGAATTGCATTAAGTCGAGCTCAACAATGTGTGGGAACTTGTCAAGCGGCTAGATCCTCGTAAGCACAACATCATAGGTACTGAGTGGATCTACCGCAACAAGCAAGATGAAAATGACCTTGTGGTAAGAAATAAGGGTCATCTTGTATCTCAAGGCTACACATAGGTTACAGGAATTGACTTTCATGAAAGTTTTGCACCTGTCGCTAGACTTGAAGCTATTCGCATATTGCTTGCTTGCGCTAACCATCATGATATCATATTATATCAAATGCATGTGAAAAGTGCATTCCTCAATGGTAATCTTGAGGAAGAAGTATATGTTGCTCAACCCCTAGGTTTTGAAGACCCTAAGCATCCTGACAAAGTCTTCAGACTCAACAAAGCGCTCTATGTCCTCAAGCAGGCCCCTAGGGAGTGGTACAACACTGTGAAAGAATTCCTCATGAAGAAAGGCTTCAAACCCAGTTTACTCGACCCAACTCTTTTCACTAAATCCTATGACAATGAACTATTCATGTGCCAAATATATGTAGACGATATTATCTTTGGCTGTACTGACAAACATCACAATGATGAATTTGCCTATATGATGAGTGAAGAATATCAAATGTCTATGATGGGACAGTTGAAATTCTTCTTTGGTCTTCAAATTTTTAAGCAATACAATGGCATCTTCATATCTCAAGAGAAATACCTAAAGGGTATTCTGAGGAAATTCGACATGCAAGATTGCAAAGGCATCAAAACTCCAATGCCTTCTAAAGGCCACCTCTGCATTGACAAAAATGGTAAAGATTTCGATCAGAAGGTATATCGCTCCATGATTGGTTCTTATTGTATCTATGTGCATCTAGGCCTGATATTATGCAGAGTGTTTGCATGTGTGCCCGATTCCAAGCAACACCAAAGGAATCACACAAAAAGGCTGTGAAACATATTCTTCGATACTTAGCTCACACACCAACACTTGGATTATGGTATCCCAAGGGCTCAAATCTTCACCTCGTCAGATACTCAGATGCTTACTATGCTGGAGATCGTGTGGATCGCAAGTCAACCTCAAGCACATGTCATTTCCTTGGACGATCCTTAGTCTATTGGTCCTCAAAGAAGCAAAATTTCATGTCAGTATCTATTGCTGAAGCTGAGTACATTGCTGCTGGTTCATGTTGCACTCAGTTGCTATGGATGAAGCAAACCCTCAAGGACTATGGCATCAAGGTGAAGAATGTGCCTCTATACTGCGACAATGAGAGCGCTATCAAGACTTCTTACAACCCAGTTCAGCATTCCAAGACCAAGCACATCCAGATTCGTCATCATTTTCTTCGAGATCATGTACTCAAGGGCGACATCTCCATCGACCACATTCCCATTGAAGAACAACTGGACGATATCTTCACAAAGCCCTTGGATGAAAAGATATTTTGCAAGTTGCGGTGTGAACTAAATATTTTAGAATCTTCTAATGTTCTTTAAAAAGGACACACATCCTAACACTTATACAAAATTGATGACTTAGATGTGCAACACACGAAGTAATGTTTTTCTTCAATCAATGAAGAATAACCCTCCAAGTGTGAAGAAATTATGAAGAATTTTATTCTTAGAACCCTACGACAATTGCACGCGGTGTGTGAAATCATCATTCTTATACGGTGGGTCACGCCACCAAGAATAGTTGAAATTCTTCAAAGTTAAGTTTTTCGTCATTTGGCAAATTCTTCAATTTTTCAAATTCCTCCAGTTTGCAAATTCCTCAACTTATCAAATTCTTCAAACTATGAAACTGATGTTCCTCATTTTCTCTCTCTCTCTATATATATATAATTTTTCAATGTCCTCAACAACATTCACTTATTGCTAATTCTTCAAGTTGATTTTCATCTAAGTGAATGTGATCAGACCCGTTCCTGTTCTATCTTTAACCTAACCCAGTCTGTTCTCAAATTCTTCATATGCGTTCTACTTTGAAACTCATTCAAAGTCTTCACTGTATCCTTGACAGCTGAAGAATTTGCGAAAGGAAACTTTAAAATTTTCACTCTCTAAATTTTCAGCGCTTCCCACTCATACTGTTCCGATTCCCACCACTGGATAACCCACGAACCCCCACTATCTCCACTACTCATAACGTGAGTGACACATGTTGCGTGGAGAGCAAGGGTCAGGGGCAATCTGGTCCAAAATCTTCGGGCAGATTGATTTTCACCTTCGCTATAAATTCCCCCTTCCCTTTCATTTTGCTCGGTTACTCCTCACTCCTACTCTCTCTTGAGCTCAAACCTAGCGCCACCGTTAAAATGATTGCCGCCGGTGTGGAAGAGCTTCACTGGCTTGACATCTCCATCGTCGTACTCCCATTGTCCGTGGAAATCTTCACTCCACCGCCACTGTAGCATTCTCCCTCTGCCAAGCTAGGGTGTGGGAGATCTGGATGGACGAACTTCCCCGATTTCATCTTGCTATTTGTCATGTTCTTCATCAGGGTAAATAAAATCTAATTGTACTGCCCTTGTTTGATCTTTGAGTTTTCGAAAATTTCCTCAAAGGTGTTTATTCTTCAAGAATCATATTCCAAAGCACTTTACATGTTTATTCCCTTGATGATTTTCCTAAGTTATGACTTTCTTCAAGATTCCTCAATTGTGTGGATCCTCAAAATTTGCACAACTCTGGAACCTAAGAAAATAACACTTAGTGAAATTCCTCAACACATCTATGGTCAAAATTCCTCAACTTGATGTATTTTGAATTTTTTTGAGAACGCATATGACCTCTCCAAATTCCTCGCACCTAGACTATGTTCATAGGTACAAAATGTCCACTGGTGAATCACTAGGTTCTCATCAACTTAACTCATTTGAAGCATTCCTTGAAGATAATTTGCACACTTCCTCAGAATCCTCAAAAGTTTAGAATCCTCAGTCAAAGAAAATGGCTGATGAGAAAAAGCCAGAGAAAGGTGGAAAGAAACCTAAAGTACAAACTTCTTTTGAGATACCCGATGAATTGTATGAGGAATATTGCACTCAAGATGAAGAAACTCATGGCAAGGAAACTACCAAGCAGCAAAAAAAACGCATTCAAAAAATTGAGAGGAGATGGGCACGGGAATGGAAAGAATATCGATATGTCACTCCCAAGTACATGAAGAAATTCGTTGTTAAACCCCCGTGCAACAGGCCACCCATTGGCTCTGAACCAAACTACTGATCCCACTAGTCTCCAAACTGGTGATGCTTTTCTGAAGAATGGGAAAGACATCAAGCCAAGCTGGCGAAGAAGGAAAAAGAGGTTGTGAAGAAATTCAACGAAGACTGTGCTGTTGCCACTGTGGGAGCCTCTCCTTGTGCTCCGAAGAAATCTATTGTGAAAAAAAAGTCTACTATGAAGTCAAAGTCTTCAACTTCAAAATCCTCACTGCAGAATCCTCTAGCAAAGTCTTCAAAGGCCTCAGCTATGCGTTCAGTAGCTGCACAATCCTCTGCTACTACGCAAAGTCCTCAACACCTGTATATGTTGCAACATGTCACAGGACCGAGGGCTTCTCAATTGCTTCAGGGGCATCTGCATGTTCCTCAACCCAAGCACTGTCCTCAACCAGTCCTTCACCGATGAAGATGAAAGCTATTGCTATATGAGGAACTCGACCAAGTCGTCAATTGAAGAAGGTGGTGTTCAAAATACCATCGGATTCTTCAGATGAAGCCGATGACGAGGAAATAGCTGCAATCATCTGAAGCAAGCAAGAAAGAGTGGCTCAAGCAAAGGGCACTCAGATTCCTGTGTGGTTGGATCCAAAAAAGGTGCTGAACTTCATTGATACCTGGCACAAGGATCCCAACACCCCAATTGACGATTTGAAGATGCCGCCTGGTCTAGATCATGTCTTCATTGCCTTCATAGCTCAAGAAAAGTGGAAGCATGAGAAGGCCAAACAAACCAAGAAAGCTCAATACAAGAAAGAGCACTTCTTGAAGAACAACGTTTTGAAGCTTCTTCCTGAGGAACTGGTGAAGATGTAGTCTGAGATCAAAGACCTCGGTGATAACTTCAACAGATACTATGATGACTGGCAAGGCGCCAAAGTTTGTTTCGTCAATTTGGAGGATAAAGCGATTAAGGACCACAACAAAAGGGTTGCAGCTCGATCGCAACCTCAAATTCGTTAGCTGAAGAATCTGCTCAGGCTGCTGAAGAAACTGTTCCCGCAGCTGAAGAAATTCAGGCTGCAGAAGAACTTGCCAGGGCAACCTCCACTGTTGCACTTGAAGAAATTGCGAGGACAGCTGACACTTTTGTTGTGCCTAATGAAATTGAGACCACAAGGGCGACTGCATCAGTCGTGCATGAAGAAAATGCTCCTCCTTCACCCCCTGCAGAGTCTGCAAAAACCTCAAAGGTGAAGAACAACAACCTTCCTTCTACAGCAGAAGTGAAGAAAACCAAGGCTGCAGAGAAAAAGGCACTGAAGAGAAAAACATCAACTCCAGATTCCTCAGCAGTGAAGAAACTGAAGACATTGCCAAGTGCTTCAACAGAGCCATTTGATGCAACTCTGTGCCGGCCTATGAACTAGTACCATTTGGTGTTGGCCATGTCATCCCAAATGATGATCAAGAAGAAAAGGATCAGTCTGCTACTACCTCACAGCCGATTGATGAAGAAATAGAAGTGGAAGCAAATGCTTCAACTCCACTGGTATCATCGCCCCAGCCTCAGTTGACAACTGAAGAGACAGGCATTGAAGAAATGGAAGACGAGGTGGACATTGGAAACACAACACCTCTGATGAATGATGAATATTGGGAAGCTGCACTCCCATATTCACCAATGACCACTCCTTTGTCACAAATTCCTCAATCTCCAGCCCAGACTGAAGAAATTCAAACAAGATCTGATGAGTTGGCTGGAACTATCCCTGGAGATATTCCAGCTGCATCAGCTGAGGAAATTGACTGGAATGAAGAGCTGATTCTTCAATTTTATGCCACCTTGCACATCACATGTGATGCTTCTGACATCAACTCATGGGTCTTGGACTGGATGACTAGATCTACTCACTATACTGCACCAGCATCAGAATTGCTTCGATCAGTCCCAGTTCCAATTCCTTCAGATGGAGCAAGATGCCTATTTGATGAACCTGCTCTGCCCAACCACATGATGCAAGTTATGATGAAGCCATTGGCTCTTGGAAAACCTCAAAGGACTACCTTCCTTGTGAAGGAGTTGCTCTATGTTCTGTGGATAGTCTATCGCATACTGACCAATATCCTAAGTCCTCAGAAGGGCCACACCTCTGAAGAAGAAGAAGTGGAGGGAGTCATGAAGAACATGCTATTCAACATCATTCATGGGATTCCCATCAACTACCATGATTTCTTCATGAGGAATTTTGCCAATGTAGCATTAGCCCCATTTGAATTGAAGCCTTATGCTCCCTAGATCATGAAATTCATCACATCAAGGTCTTCAATTCCATTCAAGGTAGACTTTCAGAATCACTTTGGCTTTCTGCCTCCCATTGAAGTCCTCAAGCACACAATTGCTTCAGTTGAAGGAAAAGGCAAAGATGTCATTGATGAAGGTACTCGTCCATTGGATGGCCAATTTCGCAAAGCTGCATCTTATTTCACCAATGATGACACTGCTACCCAAGACTCAGCTGCAAAAGACTCAGTGCAAAAGCCTCAAGAGTGGCCTCCTCATGTGATGACTGATTGTGAGCTTCTCATAAGTCTTTATCACAAGATTGGTCGCAAATACAAATGGTTCAAGCGACAGTTTGGTTCACTTCTTCGAGACATGAGTGTCACGCACAACACTGTGAGGAAGAACCAATACTACCTCCATGAAGTCTTCAAACGCACTTGGTCCATTTAGTCTGACCTCGAGACTCCTAAAGAACTGAAGGAGATGAATCTCGAGCAGAACCTTGACTGGGCTCATCCTCCATATAGGAATTTCAAGAAAGTTCAACTTTCTTTGCTAGTTACAAGGTCATATTCTTCATCACGCAAGACGGATGAAGGTGAGGACATTGACGACACAGCAATGGGCCCTGCATCGACAAACGACCTTGACAACGTTGGCGCTCCTTCATCACCCTCAACATGAAACTCTTCAAGGGGCATTAGTCCTCAGTTTTCATCCCTATTTGTCTTTGATGACAAAGGGGGAGAAAATTTGAGGTGGTCTTCAAGCGGGTCTCTATATATGGGCTGTTTTTGTTTAAGTTACAAGCCTCGCTCTTCTGAAGCTTTTTTGGTTGAGTTGTGAACTAAGTCCAATGGTGGTCTGACTCTTTTGAACTGTGTTTTGCATACTTATTTACTCAAGTACCTTAATGCATACATGCTGAATTTCGTCAAACACCATTTTCATCATGCATTTCAAATTCTTCATATCATATGTTAAATGCATGTATGAGTTACAAGATATAGGGGGAGTTCTCCATGTTTTGAACCTGTCATGTGCATTTGCAGTCCAAAGGAAATTCCTCAAATATGCACATCTTGAGGGGGAGTTCTTCTATACCTTGCAATCAAATTTCTCAAACTCAGTACTTACACTCCATATTTTTATCCCCATTGAAAACTTAACCTATTTGTCATTAAGCACCAAAAAGGGGGAGATTGTAAGTGCATCTAGTGCCCCTTAGTGATTTTGGTGTATTGAAGACTTATAGGTTGAGGAACTAATGTGTTTGTGAGTGGACATAGGCTCTATATGTCGCCGAGGAGTTTGATATATTCAAAGATTATCGACCCCTAAAAATATATGTCTTCAATTGAAGACTTTGGTGAAGACTTTGCTAAAGACTTTGGTATTCCCTGAAGACTTAGAAAATAACGAAGTTGGTGTGACCTTGAAGATATGAATGAGGACTATGAAGTGTGAAGACTTTTGTTTTTGTAGTTCCATTTCTTTTCTTTGAGTCATAGGAAACACCGTACTGTTAAAGGGGGCCGAGGTAATACTAAGGAAAATTTCCAACTGATGCTCAACCCAAAAGCCTCAACCTATACAATCATTTGAGTGAAGCCCTTTGGAAATCTCTTGCAGTTCAGTCAAGTTCCCTCAGTGACAGATACGAAGTTCTTCTCGTCTCTGAGGAAATTGGTCTGACTGAAGAGTTAGAATTTCGCTAGTGCGAATTGCCTACAAGTGAGGAACATGATAAGCCTCAGGACTTTCATAGTTCGAAATTCCGACCGTTGTTGTGCTTAGCGCCAGCTATCCCTAATCACCCTATCCACATAACTGTCATATCATTGGGGGCATTTATGTCTTATCATGTCAGGTTGCACCCTGGCTATAAATAGCCACCCCCACAACCACTAGTTGGTTGGCTGCTCCGAGAGAGAACTCATACTTGTCATTTGACAGAAACCCATCCTTCGAGGACATTGAGAGAAAATCACCAGTGAGGAAAAACCCAAATCCAAACCACCAAACCCAAAGTGATTGAGCATCACTGAAGAGATTGTTCCTGTGTGGAACCGACGCTTGTTACCTTTGAAGACTGTGTATCTTCCAAACAGTTAGGCGTCATGGGCTAGTGCATCCTACAGTCAATTGGGGATCAAAGAGTGACCTTGGTCTAGAGCATCCATCAGTCAATTCTAGATCGCTGGGTGACGAGTTTGTGATGGTTTTGGAACTCTACCCTGAAGACATACCACGAGTGTTGGGCGAGGACTTTGTGACCTTAGCTCAAGTAGAATACAGTAAGGACTATGTGTCTTGGGACTGTGTGTCCTCTGGTATAAATACCGGGCCGCTTCAGACTAGTTGTACGACCATCACAGCAGTTGGAATTGGGTCATCAAACCATTGTCTTCATCGAGTTACCTGGTTCTATTACCTCAACCCTTTCATTTCCTCATTTACTTGTTGATGAAATTGATCTTTACTGTTTGAAGAATTTGACTGAAGACTTTCACAATTTGCCCACCTCAAATTCTTCAAGTCACCTTGTCCCTCACCTGCTTATCCTATATCGCGCTACCTGTAACCTGAGCATGCTTTATTTCGTCATGATGTCTATGCTACTACTATGCTTCTCATGCACTTGAGTACTCATTCTGATGCTAGTTATTAATCACATTTCAAATTCCTCAAGTTGAAATTCCTCAATGATGAATTTGTAAAAATCGCCAGTTCACCCCCTCTAGTCGATATAACGCACTTTTAGGATGCACTCATGCCCCCCTTCACATTTGGCCATTGTGGGATCCCTTCCCTCCATTGAGATAAGGGAAGAGGAACCAGGACACTGCTATATATAGAGACTAAGCCGCACCGTAGAAGGGGGATCCGAGGGAAACGACTCGACGAACCACAAGGCAGGGCAGAGAGCCAAGAACACCAGTAGAGCTCCCTCGCGAGGCTCGAAACCTCTATACCAGTTCATCCACCACACCTCCCAGAGAGTCAATCCCCCAAAGAAGGAGGAGGGTATTACGCTTCCAAGCGGCCCGAACCTGGGTAAACCACCGTGTTCATCTTCTTCCTGGTCATCGTGCGAGTTCGCCATAGTATCCATTGAGTAGCGAGCTAGGTTGGGTGAGGCTTCAAAGGATCTTCACACATGCCCCTAGGTTCAAACCTTGAGGATTTTGCGGAGCCCAAAATCTGACATTTGGCGCGCTAGGTAGGGGCGTGTCAGAGTCTTCTTCAAGCCTCGCTCTCCCCCCCGCTCCATTGCTCCATTGGCCGGCACCCAACAAGCTTCCCGCGATCGTAGCGGACCAGCTTCCATCGATCCCACCACTGCCACCGGAGACCCATGGCCCAGCGACATAGTGTTGGGCGGACAGTATCAGGCCACCAGTATCACCTCCGCCGTCGTTGCCCACACACATGGTGGGCAGGAGGCTCCTTCAGCATCGGCGTTGCACCGCACCTACGTGGAGGACCTAGACACACATGATGCGCTATTGCTAGCAAGCGAGTGGATCCACCACCGCCCATCACATGGGGGCTTTGACTCATGAGCCTTCCATGTCGCGGAACTAATCGCCTCGTGCGGAGGGCCGTGGCTTCTCAACCTTCTTCAGGCCCTGGGGTCTCGTCCGCTATGCCTGTCCCTCATCCCATCGATACTGCATCCCCTCCAGCCATAGGCGAGCCTGGGCGAGGCCCGCCGCCCGCCGCGCATCGTGCTCCTTCTCCTTCGAAATCCGGTGACCGGTTTTGGGGCACAACCCATCTACGATGACCGAGCGCACGAAGGAAGCAATGAGGCACCCCACGTGCGCACTAGCGCATGCCTCCGTGACCTAGTGGACCTTCAACAACCTGGATTAACTAGGCGGGAGTGCGCCATCCTGCGTAGGGAGCAGGCGGCGCAGGCGTGCGAACAAACAAGCAACAATGCAGAAGGCACGTTGGATCGCCGAGGAAGGAACCCATGTCAGGAGATGCGCGGCCCACCCAATGGCGGTGGTAGAGGTAAGAAACTCCGCTCTGAGGCTCGACGCAAGAGGGTCTACGGGTTGCATGCGCAGGGCGGCGCCCCGCCGCCGCTTGGAGGGGCCGTCCCTGGCTTCCCGCCAGACGGCTCAGGAGGAGAACCAAGCCCTTATGTGGAGCCCTATGTACCATGCTAAGTGGTACCTAGGGACACCATCCTGGATCAACCGCATGCCGTAGGCACCAACGCCCCTCATGGGGGCTTGCCCCGATGAAGCACCAAGTCTGGACGACGCAAGCAAGAGAAAGAGGGAGGACATCCTTGGGCCCGCGGGGCACGATGCAAGTTGTCTCCCTGGCGAGTAAGCAATGCTGAGCGAGCCCCGGGGATTCAGGAGTGAAGGACTGGGGGGTAGCAAGACACAAGTAACGCGGGCCACCTGTGGCAACTATAATGCCGACGAGGCCTCAGGAGTCTGGGCCTCACGAGGCCCTCGAGGCGATGCCCGGCCAGCGCCCAGACTCTTCACAAGCCGGCTTCATAAAAAAACACCTTTATGACTGGGCCGGATGCATTGTGCTCATGTTTGGGTCGCGGGAGCGTAATCCTGTGGCTACGCAGGGAACAGTGCATTCGGGTTTGGGTCATAGAGGTGTGCAACTGATCTGTAATGCACGGGGTAGCTCTTAACAGAGTAGGGAGCAACCAGGACGAGCGCTTGGGGGCTTTCCCAGCTATCTACGGCCGTGACACTCTCACGTAATAATGAGTGGACTATATACGCCCGGAGCCCCCCGAGGACACAGAGGGGTTTCTTCCCACGCAATGTGGAAGCCATAGCTCCGTGCTGGCAGGCACGTCTACACTACCCGCAAATGGCTATGCCCATGCAACGTGGATGCCCTACGCTCATCGCTGGGGGAACAAGAAGACGAAGACTAGCCTAGGTGCCGGATGCGGCGTTTGCTTGCTTCTTTTTTTGTTCTAATTGCCACTTTTTGGAATGATGTTGGACGAATTCGAAACTCTATATTTAAAAGAAAAAGTGGTGGGGACTTTTCTCTCATTTCACTCTTGCTTTAATGGTCTTGAATTCCCTTCTTTGGATTGGTGTTTCACAAGGTGTCGTGCGCTCCGGCCCACCCCGAAGCACCTCAGGGCTGGATGGCAAGCCCCTGTCGCCTCAGGGACTCGCATCTTTGGGAAGTCGACCCGACATCATGTAGTCTCGGGAGGCCCCAGTGCCTAGGCCTCTTGAGGCAGAACCCAGTAGGGCGGAATGGGGGCCGCTCGAGCGTCAAGGGGGGCTTCTGAGAAATGCGCCTCTAGAGCCTTACCGGTCATATAGACACTCGCCCGTCGATGTCGTCCTTGGTGATCCGGTCAACATCGAGGGTGTCGAGGCCTCGCCCCGTAGTTGCTTCCTTGATGATCCGGTTGTACACTATGGTGGTAGGGAAATGTGCGGGACTAAGACCCGCCGACGTAGAGGTGCTTGAGCGTTAAAGGGGGCTCCTGAGCAACACGCCCCAGGAGCCTTACTGGTCATATCGACACTCGCCCCTCGATGTCGTCCTTGGTGATCCGGTCGAAATCGAGGGTGTCGAGGCCTCACCTTGTAGTTGCATCCTCGGTGATCCAGTCGTACACTAAGATGGTAGGGAAATGTGCAGGACTTGGGATGGCAGACGCAGAGCACCGAAAGGGCTCCCAACCAGCCCCACTCATAAGCAAGGAAGAAGCGCCCCAGGCGGAATAACAGATTATCTGGGCAACCTGGCCACGCCTCGCGGCACGCGAGATCGTCAACAACCCACAAGATAAGTGCACTACCAAACTAAGCAAGAGCCTCCCAATCTAATGGCGACCCGAGTACGGGACACAGGTTGTGCGCACTGATATGAGGATGTAGGTACTGCGGGCTACTACGTGTGGCTACGAAAACCACTGAGGCTTGAAGCGTCAGGAGAAACAACGCGAGGAGAAGAATCTTGCAATGATGAGAAGCAAGACCATGAACCCGGGGCTCGCGGCCATTGCTACCCCTCAGGAAGGAGCGCCCCGCGAGGGTCCAGCTCGGGCCACAATGGCGGCGGTGCCAAGCCCCATGCAAGGAAATCAAGTCACACCACGATAAGAAGCCAACTGGCGGTCCAAGAAAAAGAAACAGAGGCAAAGGTAATGCGCAAAAGATTAACACCCACAGGGGTCGAGTTCTTCTTAAACTATTACCGGTACCAGGAAAGGGAGGCAGGGGAACTCTAGGTGAAGGAGTCGTTGTCACCATTCGAGACGCCGGCCGCCACGGAGCCGGAGCTGCCCTCCACTCCAGGAGCGGGCACCTGGATGAATTGCTCCACCAGGAACTCCACGTGCAGGTGCACCTCGTCCCGGAGGGATCTCTGGAGCCCCTCAGGGACCCACTCTGTGACGCACTGGAGGTCGAGCTCCCATGTGAGGCGGCGCAAGTTGGAGAAGTTGCGCATCAAGGCAAGCTCTAGGAGGTCGCGCGCATCGGCCTCGCTATCCGCGTCCATGCGAGAGACGCCATTCTCCAACGTCTCCACCATTCGACATAAGAAGTTCAGGTTGCCCCCGTCGCCTTGCAAGCTGGGAAGAGTGGGGATTCCCCGACGAACCGGCTCACCATGCCGGCTGCACGGTGGGTGATGTTGAGGTACTGCTTGGCACGCTGGGACTCCAGCATCTTGGCGTAAGCCGCCTGATCCTGCATGGCTTGCACGGTGGCGGCTGCCTCCTTGACCTGGGCCTGGAGTGACGCCAGCTCCACCCTGACCTCCGCTTCGCCCCTGAGGGCGGATTGGCAGGGGGCATCAGGGGTCGTCAGTTGGGTCCGCAACGCGGTCACCTCCTCCTTGAGCTCGCTGAGCTTGTGTTTCTTGGCCGTAGGCACCCTAGAAGAAGAGAAGTATTAGGTCTGGGGCACCGGACATGGAAACAAAGAAAGAAGGAGATGGCAGAGCACTCACTCATCCACCATGGCCTAGCGTCGGGGAATCTGCGTCGACCCTGAGGGCCCCCCGCCACTGCCTCTGAAGGAGGGCGAGGGAGCGGAGCCACACGTTTCCACGCGGCTGCTATGCTTCTTGCAGATGCCATGGGGGAGGAGAAGCTGGGAGAAGAAGAGGGTTTTCTCCGCGGAGCGATTGAAGCAAGAAGATGCATCGAGACTGCAATACTCCCCTGCTCGGGGCGGGGCGGATTTATAGGCGTAACTGTAGCCACAAGGTGTCATGGGAGAGTGGGCGTCGTGCTCCTCTTGGGAGTCGTGGCGCGGTTTGACGGGTGCGGTACCATCCGCGTCGCCTCCCCAGCCGATGGACGGGTCACTTCCGCATGGCCCGAGGAGTAGAGGCCCGAGGCAGCAGCAACATTCAAGGAAGGGCAACAATGGCCGGCGCTGCACACGAACGTTGCATCAGTTTGACTTGGGGCGGTTCCTGGCACCTTCGAGGAGCGGGGGCGTCGCCCCGCAGGCGTTCGACGCGTGTAAGGCCTGGCCAGTAGGCATTTGGGGCCCACGGTGCTTTTGGACACCTTCGACGGCTTCACCTAGAAGCCAACTCAACCTCCCCTTGGGCCCGGGGGCTACTGTCGGCGTTATGGGAATGGGGGTACCCAGACCTGCCTGCCTGTGGCCCAGGACTTGGCCAACCTTGCTAGCCAGACACGGTCTGGCGCAGATTGACTCAAGACAAGGCCCTCGCAAGGACCCTGGCCTCACGAGAATGAACGACACCAAGACCAGCAAGGATGGGCCTCCCGAGGACCCCTCCGGAGTGGCGAAGTTCTCTATGCAGAACCCTGCCTCAGGAGTTAAAGATGACACAAGTAAGGACAGGCGGGCGCCGTTGTGCCAGGTGGTGCAGTTTCCCCTTTAGTGCAAAGGGATCAAGGACGTACATGGGTTCCCGAAGCGCCTCCCATAGGTTTACATTCCAATGCAACAAGACCACAACGAGGAGCCCCACGGGGCGGATGTCATCACCGAGCCCACCTCTACATCATCGAAAGCTGCTTTGTAGGCGAAAACCACCTTTGGATAGGGTGCGGATGTACTCTTGTCCCCCTTCAAATTTGGCTGTTGTTGGATTCCTTCTCGCCATTGAGATAAGGGAAGAGGACCCGGTCCACTGCTATATATAGAGGCTAGGCCGTACCTTAGAAGGGGGATCCGAGGGAAACGACTCGACGAACCACAAGGCAAGGCAGAGAGCCAAGAACACCACTAGAGCTCCCTCGCGAGGCTCGAAACCACTATACAAGTTCATCCACCACACCTACCCAAGCAATCCACCAAAGTAGGAGTAGGGTATTAAGCTTCCTAGCAGCCCGAACCTCGTTAAACCACCATGTTCATCTTCTTCCTCGTCATCATGCGAGTTCATCATAGCAGCCATCAAGTAGTGAGCTAGGTTGGGCGAGGCTTTAGAGGATATTCACACACGCCCATCTATTTGAACCTTGAGGGTTTTGCGGAGCCTGAAATCTGACACGGTGAAGGTGGCCTACGACAAGCCCGACATTTACTTTGGAAAGACCTTTTCCGGATTGCCGAAGGGTTTTGACACCAGCGAACTCGACGCCCTGGTTGCCCCCATTTCTGACAAGGCTGGTTCTATAACCTTGAACATGTGATTTCCATTCTACAATGCACCTGTCGATTTTTTTTGCTTCATGTTGGCACCGTAATTTGCTTTTGAATGCATGTATTCCATACATTAGGACGATTGGTTATTTACCTTTGTTCGATTTTAAACTTATACATTCCAATCCCTATGCTTGTTAGGGACACCTGCTGGTGCGCGCATCTACACCATGAAAGCTTTGAGGGTGGACCCTTAGCAGTTTGTCGATGATGCCAATTCCGGCGAGGCCACCTCGCCATACTTTGCACGACTTCTTAAGATGTTGAGTAGATTCGAAACATCCTAGAGAGCAAACAATTTTGACAAGGGCCCTTCACGTGCAGGTTTCTTGGACAAGTATAAACTTTCGTTCATGGGGGAAAACCTGGAATTTTTTTGGAAGTTCCTATGACTAAGCTTTCTTTTGTTGCTTTCCTCGTTGTAAAGCATCTGCTCCCGAATGTGTTTGTAGGTGCTTGTACAATCTCCCCCCAGAAGATTGGCACACGGGGGCCTCTTCCCCCTCTTGAGGAAAAAAAGAAGAGAAAATGGATGATGCTAGGAGACTTAGTGTTTCGGTAGCTGCCTTACAAGAGTAAGTGGTGATCGTAACATTTCACGCAATATACATAACTTAAATATGTTTTCGACAAAGATTTGCAGAACACTTAGGTTCTATTGACTATGCATAGGATCATCACCTGGCTTTGTACAGAGGATTACACGCCTTGTTGGGAGACTTGTATAAAAGGGGTAGTTATACTTGTGATTTGCGTTGGGTTTTCTGTGAAGAGGAACAGGTTAGCGCAGCACAATGTGTGTAAGTATTTCCCTTAGTTATGAAACCAAGGTTTATCGAACCAATAGGAACACCAATCCTCAACCGTCTTTAGCGGCTGCACACAAAAGACCAAACAACTTGCACCCAACTCTGGCAAGAGGGTTGTCAATACCCTTGGTCTCCTTATTTGCAAACAAGTGAGTTGTTAGATAATTGTAAACTGCAAAATAAAATAAAAGCAAATAAATGGAAGCAAGGTAGTAGCGGCATTTGTAAATATATATGTGAATAGCCCCATGGGTCGTAGTATTCTCTAGTGGCATCTCTCATAGAAATAACATATGGTGGGTAAACAAATTACTATTGGGCAATTGCTAGAAAAGTGGATAGGTATGCGATTTTCACGACAATGATCATGTGTATATAGGCATCACGTCCATAAGCAAATAGGTCAACTCCTACCTACACCTATTACTATTACTCCACTCATCGACCGCTATCCAACATGCATCTAGAGTATTAAGTAAAACAGATGAATGCTTGGAGAATGATGAGATGGTGTAGACAAAGTAAATTCAATCAATATGAATTAACCCCATTGTTTTATCCTTAGTAGCAGCAAAAATAAAGAAATATCTTGTCCCCTACTTTGTCACTGGGATATAGAAACTCGCCAGGTTAAACCTACCATAGTGCACCACTCCCACAAAAGAAATATCAATCTAGTTGGCAAAACTATCTCAATAGATCTAAGAGCATTACGAAGCTATCATGATCATGCAGATAAGAATCATAGTAATCAGGTTTGACTCAAGCACTTTTCATGAATAATCTGAACATAAACACACAATTCATCGGATCCCAACAAACGCACCATACAAAGGGATTACATCGAATAGATCAAGGCAAAGATACGATGAACATTGTATTGAAAATCAATAGAGGGAGAGATATTGCCATCTAGGTACTACCTACAGACCTGTAGGTTTATGGTGAACTACTCACACATCATCATGAGGGCAACAAGGTTGATCAAGATGCCCTCGATGATCGATCCCCCTCTGACAGGGTGTTGGAACGGAGCTCTAGATAGGCTCCCATTGGAACGGAGACTTTTGGTGACGTAATTTTTTTCGGGACCTCCTCTAGAGTTTTGGGGATATTAGAGATTTTTAGGCCATAGAGGGGCGTCGGGAGAGCCATGAGGAGGCCACCATGTATCAGGGTGAGCCCTGATGTGTGGTGGATCCCTCATGCGGCTCCCGCCCTCATTTCGAAGCTTCCAGGTCTTCTTTTGGTCTTGAAAACCCAACAAAAAGTTCCGTGGTTACTGGACTTCATTTGATACTATAAACCTGAAAAGTAAAAAACCTGCAGAAAACAACAACTGGCACTAGGCACTGGGTCAATAGGTTAGTGCTCAAAAATATTATAAATGGCTAAACAAATGCCCAAAAAGTATCCTAGAATGACAATATATTAGCATCTAACATTAAAAAAATATAGATACAGTGGAGACGTATCAAGCATCCCCAAGCTTAATTCATGCTCGTCCTTGAGTAGGTAAATGACAAAAACAGAATTTTTGATTTGACGTGCTACCTATTATGTAATCATTTGTATTTATGCTCATTGAGAAATGATGAATTAAAAAATATTAGTACGGAAATATTTATAAGTATAATAAATAAAATCATTGAATTCTCAAAGTGTACGATCCTAAAAGAATATTTACCCCCATTCATCTTGTTATATTAGCAAAGCATGGCCCCGTCTTCACCACATCAATACAAATGTTAAGCACCACAATGTCCAAGTCAGGCAATTGGATCGTACTTTTTCCGTATGCATCAACTTTTATTCTTCACACAATACATTAGCTTGAGCCATCAGACATAGCATGTAGGTGGAATAGAATATGATGGTAGATATCAAAGGGGTAAAAAGGTGGAGAAGATAGTCACACATCAACTAGACGTACCAGCGGGCTATAGAGGTGCCCGTCGATATATGTCAATTCAAGTAGGATTTCCATGCAAATGATGCACTAGAGCTATAAGTGTATGAAAGCTCAACTGAAGCTAAGTGGGGTGTGCAACCAACTTGCTTGCTCATGAAGACCTCGGGCATTTGAGGAAGCCATCATCAGAATATACAAGCCAAGTTTATTATATGAAAAGGTAATTCCCACTATAATATGGAAGTGTCAACATAGGAGACTCTCTATATGAAGAACATGGTGCCACTTTGCGGCACAAGTGTGGTAACGGATAGTAGCGAAGTCTCTTCACTCTTTTTCTGTCATTTGTTCTCTTTTGTTACATGGTGGGATTTTTTTCTTTTATTTTTTCACCCCCCATTAATATTTTTGTTTTGTGCTGGGCTCATTCGGCATCCCCCATTTTTCATTTTTCATCCGGGGTGTCATCCCGGCTTCTGGGGGAATCATAGTCTCCATCATTCTTTCCTCATTGGGACAATGCTCTAATAAGGATGATCATCACACTTTTAGTTACTTACATTTCAATAGGAAAAATAGATAGGACGATATGTCACACCCTGTGTTTGTGTCATTTTGCTATGCTTGGATTTATAAAATTTAGAACCTATTAAAACTTTTTAAGTGCATGCTGGTTTGATTGTTTGGTTGATTGTGTTCTGCACTCTTAGGTTCTACTCCGCTCCATATTCATCTTCCTAGATCCAAACTTCTTTCCCAATGATCATGCCATGTGAATAGTGCCCAAAACTAATTTTATCAAACATTATTTTGACCAAAAAGGATTTATTCAAATTAGGTTATCAAAACCCCCTGAGTTGAGGTTTGCACTACAAGTCCTCAAATTGGGTGGAACCTTTTTCCCCAAAGACTCTATTTGAAACCTACTATGATTATGGCTTCCCAAAACCACAAAATATTAATTTTAAATAATATTTTAATACTTTATTTAAAGGCTTTTTCTTAAGATCAAAAATGGTTTTTCATAGGGAAAAATTATTGTAATGATTTGAAAATATTTGAGAAAATTTAGGGAAACTCACTGGACATATATTTTCAATATATATGAGTTTCAACACATGGTCATGTTGAAAATCTTGGGCAAAACCCATCAAAACCCTTTGTGTCCAAATCAAGATTTTGAAATATTTCAATAAGAAATATTCTCAATAAATTCCAAGAAAATTCCAGCAAGTTAACATTGTCATAGGTGATGATCTGGCAGAGTTTCATCTCAATGCATTTTGTTTTGGTCCATCAAACTATTCCAAACCCCTCCCTGTCCAGATCCATATTTGAACAACTTTACACTGTGAAGTTTCTTCCCTTGAACTCAAACTTTGTGGACATGTTCCATTACCCAAATAAGGATGCCACACCAAGTGGTGCATCAAGGAGATTAGATTTGCACCTCGATCTACAGAAGTCAGTTTCTGTTAAAATCTAGGCTTTGCAAAGTTTACATTATCAACTTGTTTTGAGTAATCAAATTTGGTGATCAAGCTGAATTATTACCAACACTTCATCATGTTAGGTTTAAACTCTAGTGGGTGAGACTAGCATGCCCTAGTGCTGATCAAACACCTTTAGGATGAGTCCAAGAACCAATTATTGAGCCCCCTCCACCACTCTCCTTCACCCCAAAATTTTACCATAGCATCATGCAGTCCCTCCCCACCTCTAGTAAAGCCCCTGGCGCCAGAGAGCTTGAGTGAATGGGGTAAAAAGCTCCATTTCCCTCTCTGTAGAACATCTTTTCTCTCGTCTCTTACTTATCTCTCTCACTCATGGCTACTCGAGAGCATCCAAGGCTCTTTCCCACTTTCTTTATTGCACATAGAAGGGAAGGATTCCTGCATCATGAAGAACGGAAAGCACTGGTGTGAAGGATGGAATTATTTCCATATCAGCATGAGGAATTTGGTGGTGCTCGAAGACTTTCTTCTTGTCGAACAAAACTGATGCATAGTAATTCATCTGAGTTGGAGTCCAGAATCTGGGGAATCTAGGGCGCTTTGAGCCTTTGAATGGCATTCTTGGCTTCGGCTGAAGTTTGGCTTGAAGCGGCCCTTGATCTCTTTAGGCATAGCAGGAATTTCTTCGGTCTGAGGAATTTGTGGTGTAGTTTCCTTAGTGGCAATTGGAGCAACAAATTCATCAGTTGATGCAGCTGGAATTTCTTCAGTGGCATTGGCGGCCAAGTCATCATATATCTTTATGAGTTTCTTCAGTTTGGGCTGGGGACTAAGGAATCTGTGACAGAGGAGTAGTCATTGGGTAATTTGGGTGAGCAATTTCCCAATATTCGTCATTAATGATAGGAGTTGTACTTCCAATGTCTACATCCTCATCAACTTCTTCAACGCCGGACTCTTTAGCAGTGAACTAAGGCTGGGGCGATGATACCTGTGGAGTTGAGGCATTTGCTTCAACTTCAATGTCTTCATCAATCTGCTCTGTTGATGTAGCAGAATGATCTTCTTCATCTTCATCATCTGGGATGACATAGTCAACACCAGATGGAATTATCTCATAGGCTGGTGCTGAGGAGATTGGAGTGGCATCTAATGGTTCGGTTGAAGGTTTTGGCAGAGTCTTCAACTTCTTCATGGCTAAGGAATCTGAAGTTGAAGCTTTTCGTTTTAGTGCCTTCTTTTTAGCAGCCTTAGTTTTCTTCACTTCTGATGCAGAAGGAAGGTTGAATTTCTTCACCTTTGATGATTTGGCTAATTCAGCTGAAGGTGAAGGTGGTACATTTTCTTCAGGCACGACTGATGCAGTCGTCCTTGTTGGTTCAGTTTCACAAGGCGCACTAGTGGAGGGTGCCCTGGCAGGTTCTTCAGCGGTCTGACTTTCTTCAACAGCATTGGCAGTTTCTTCAGTAGGCTAAGCAGTTTCCTCAGTCTGAGGAATTTGTGGTTGGGAGAAAGATGCAACCCTTGAGTTGTGATCAGTGATGACTTTCTCTGCAATGTTTACGAAGCGAACCTTGGCGCCTTGCCAATCAGCATAGTATGAATTGAATTCCTCATTGAGGCCTTTGATTTCAAACCGCACCTTCACAAGTTCCTCAGGAGAAAGATTTAGAACATTCTTCTTCAAGTAATGCTCTTTCTTGTACTGAGCCTTCTTGGTTTGTCTGGCCTTCTCATACGTCCATTCTTCTTCAACTATGAAGGTTGTGCGGACATGATCGGGACCAGGAGGCAGTTTCAAGTCATTAATGGGCGTTTTGGGATCCTTGTGCCAGATATCAATGAAGTTAAGCACCTGTTTTGGATCAAGCAGAAGAGGAATTTGAGTTTCCTTTGCTTGAGCCACTCGTTCTTGATTGTTTCTGATGATTGCAGCTAGCTCCTCATCATCAGCTTCATCTGAGGAATCTGATGGTATCGTGAATGCCACCTTCTTGGGTTGAGGACTTGGTCGATTGCCTCGGCTAGCAGTTGCTTTCATTTTCCTTAGGGAAGGACTGCTTGAGGAATGTGCTTGGGTTGAAGAACTTGGTGATGCCCCTGAAGCAATTGAGAATCCCTCAGTCCTTTAGCATGATGCAAGATGCACAGGAGTTGAGGACTTAGTAGCAGCAGCCGAGGACTGAGTAGCAACCGTACCAGCGGCTAAGGCCTTTGAGGGCTGAGGCCTTTGAGCTTGAGGAATCTACTATGATGATTTTGAAGATGAAGAATTTGGCTTCACAGCAGATTTTTTTCATCATTGATTTCTTCGGAGCACTTGTAGAGGCTCCGACAGTGGCAGCAGCAGCAAAGTCTTCATTGAATTTCTTAACAGCCTCTTTTGCTTTCTTCGCCAGCTTGGCTTGTTGTTTATCCCATATATGAGGAAAGTCTTGACCAGCCTTGAGACTAGTGGGATCAGCAATTTGATTTTGAGCCAAGGGAGGCCTGCTGCAAGGGGGTTTCATAGCGAATTTCATCATGTATTTATGAGCGACATAACGATATTCCTTCCACTCCTTTGCCCATCTTCTCTTAATTTTCTAGAGACAAATCTTTCTTTGTTTAGTCATCTCTTTTCCATGAGTTTCTTCATCAGGCGTGCAATATTGCTAATATAAGTCGTCTAGAATCTCAAAAGAAGTCTGCACATCAGGCTTCTTTCCACCTTTCTGTGTCTTCTTCCCATCAGCCATTTTCTTCAGCCAAGGATTTTGAACTCTTGAGGACTCTGAAGAAGTGCACAGTTTTTCGTCAAGAAACACTGCAAATGAGTTAAGTTTATGAGGACCTAGTGATTCATCAGCGGACATTTTGTACCTGTGAACAGAGTATAGGTGCGAGGAGTTTGAAGAGGTCATATGCGTTCTGAGAATTTTTCAATAAATCAGGTGTGAGGAATTTAACCATGGGTGTCTTGAGGAATTTCACTAAGTGTTCTTTGTCTTAGGTTCCAAAGTTGGGAAAATTTTGAGAATCCACACAATTGAGGAATCTTGAAGAAAATCATAACTTAGGGAGAATCATCAAATGTATGAACATGTAAGGCACTTTAGAATGATATTCTTGAAGAATAAACATCGTTGTGAAGATTTAGAAAAACTTGAATATCAAAAAAGGGTAGTAAAACTAGATTTTATTTACCCTGATGAAGAACAGGACAAACTATGAGATGAGATTGAAGAAGTTCGTCAGTCCAGATCTCCCATGCCCTAGCTTGGTAGAGGGAGACAGCTACAGTGGCGGCAGGGTGAAGACTTCCACGGCCGATGCGAGTACGGCGACGGCGAGGTCTAGGCAGTGAAGCTCTTCCACACCGGCGATGCTAGGTCGGAGCTTGGGAGAGAGTAGAAGTGAGGAGTAACCGAGCACAGTGAGAGGGGAGGGGTATTTATAGTGGATTTGAAAACCAATCCGTCCGAAGATTTTGGACTAGATTGCCCCTGACACTTGCTCTCCATGCGACAAGTGTCACCCATGTTCTGAGTAGTGGCGATAGTGGGGGATCATGGCTTATCCAGTCATGGGTATCAGAACTGATTGAGCAGGAACCAGCGAAAATTTTGATAGCAAAAATTTAAAACATTTCCATTTGCAAATTCTTCAGCTGTCAAGGACATAGTGAAGACTTTGAACGAGTTTCAAAGTAGAACGCATATGAAGAATTTGTGAACAGACTAGGTTGAGTTTAGCGTAGAGGGGGAAAGGGTCCGATCACATTCACTTAGATGAAAATCAACTTGAAGAATTATCAATAAGTGAATGCTGTTGAGGATGTTGAAAACTCAAGTATATATATAGTCAATGAAGAACATGAGTTTCAAAGTTTGAAGAATTTGAAATGTTGATGAATTTGAAAAGTTGAGGAATTTGCAAACTTGAAGAATTTGACAATTTCAAGAATTTGCAAAATGACGAAAAACTCAACTTTGAAGAATTTCAACTTTGGTTGGTGGCGCGACCCGCCGTACAAGAATGATGACTTCAGACACCGTGTACAATTGTCGTACAGTTATGAGAATCAGATTCTTCATTAATTTCTTCACACTTGGAGGGTTATTCTTCATTGATTGAAGAAAAACGTTACTTCGTGTTGCACATCTAAGTCATCAATTTTGCATAAGGGTTAGGATGTGTGTCCTTTTTCAAAGAACATTCGAAGATTCTAAGATATTTACCTCACACCGCAACTTGCGAAATCTCTTTTCATCCAAGGTCTTTGTGAAGATGTCGGCCAGTTGTTCTTTAGTGGGAATGTGGCCGATGGAGATGTCGCCCTTGAGTACATGATCTCAAAGAAAGTGATGACAAATCTGGATGTGCTTGGTCTGGGAATGCTGAGTTGGGTTGTAAGAAATCTTGATGGCACTCTCGTTGTCCCAGTAGAGAGACACATTCTTCAATTTGATGCCATAGTCCTTGAGGGTTTGCTTCATCCACAGCAACTGAGTGCAGCATGAACCAGCAGCAATGTACTCAGCTTCAGCAGTAGATAGTGACACACAGTTCTGCTTCTTCTAGGACCAACGGACTAAGGATCGTCCAAGGAAATGACATGTGCCTGAGGTTGACTTGTGATCCACACGATCTCCATCATTGTCAGCATCAAAGTATCCGACGAGGTGAGGATTTGAGTCCTTGGGATACCATAATCCAAGCGTTGGTGTGTGAGCTAAGTATTGAAGAATATGTTTCATAGCCTTATGGTGTGATTCCTTCGGTATTGCTTGGAATCGGGCACACATGCAAACAATCAGCATAATATCAGGCCTAGGTACACACACATATATATATAATAATGAGCCAATCATGGAGTGATATACCTTCTGATCGAAATCTTTACCATTTTCATTAGTGCAGAGGTGGCCTTTTGAAGGCATTGGAGTTTTGACGCCTTTACAATCTTGCATGCCGAATTTCCTCAGAACATCCTTGAGGTATTTCTCTTGAGATATGAAGATGACATTGTCTTGCTGATGAATTTGAAGACCTAAGAAGAATTTCAACTCTCCCATCATAGACATTTGATATTCTTCCCTCATCATATAGGCAAATTCATCACTGTAATGTTTGTCAATATAGCCAAAGATAATATCGTCTATGTATATTTATCATGTGAAGAGTTCATTGTCATAGGATTTTGTGAAAAGAGTTGGGTTGAGTGAATCGGGTTTGAAGGCTTTCTTCATGAGGAATTCCTTCGGAGTGTCGTACCACAACCAAGGAGCCTTCTTGAGGCCATAGAGGGCCTTGCTGAGTCTGAAGACTTTGTCAGGATGCTTAGTGTCTTCAAAACCTGGGGGTTGAGCAAATATACTTCTTCCTCAAGCTTACCATCGAGGAATGCACTTTTCACATCCATCTCATATAATATTATATCATGATGGTTACCATAAGCAAGCAATATGCTAATAGCTGCAAGTCTAGCAACAGGTGCAAAAGTTTCATCAAAGTCAATTCATTCAACCTGTGTGTAGCCTTGAGCTCCAAGACGAGCCCTATTCCTTACCACAAGGCTATTTTCATATTGCTTATTGCGGTAGATCCACTTGGTACCTATGATGTTATGCTTGCGAGGATCTGGCTGCATGACAAGTTCCCATACATTGTTGAGCTTGAATTGATGCAATTGCTCTTGCATAGATTGAATCCACTCAAGCTCCTTGAATGCTTCATCAACTTTGATGGGCTCTATGATAGAGACAAAGGAAAAGTGCCCACAAAAGTTAGTCAAATGTCAAGCTCTTGAGCGAGTGAGGGGACCTGGTGCATTGATGTCATCGATCATTTTGTCAATCTGCACTTCATTTGCAACTCTTGGATGAGCAGGCTGACGTGGCTGATGATTTTCATCAACACCATTTTCTTCAGGTGTATCAGCATGAATGTCTTCATTCGTTGGAATGACTTCCTTAGTGGGTATGACGTCTTCAGTAGCCTTCAACTTAATGGATTCCTCATGAGACGGTTCATCTAACACAGAAGGAAGTTGCTCTCTTTACGAGCCATCAGTTTCATCAAACCGCACATCTACAGTTTCAACAACCTTGTGGTGGTAGGTGTTGAAGACTCTGTAGGTGTGCGAGTCCTTTCTGTAACCAAGCATAAAACCTTCATGTGCTTTCGGTGCAAATTTAGAACTATGGTGAGGATCTCTAATCCAGCATTTTGCACCGAAGACTTTGAGATAACTTACATTGGGTTTCTTGCGAGTCATAAGTTCATACGAAGTCTTCTTGAAGAATTTTTGAAGATATACCCTGTTGATGATGTGGCATGCAGTATCAATTGCCTCGGGCCAGAAGCTACGAGGAGTCTTGTATTCATCAATCATGGTGCGAGCCATCTCAACAAGAGTCCTATTCTTGCGCTCCACGATGCCGTTATGTTGAGGAGTATTAGGGGCAGATAACTCATGAGTAATACCAAGTTCATCAAGATATTCATGAAGATTGGTATTCTTGAACTCAGTCCCATTATCACTCCTCATATGCTTGATCTGGACGCCGAAGTTGGTGGAGGCCCTCGAAGCAAATTGTCTAAAGACATCTTGCACTTCATACTTGTACACAATAATATGCACCCAAGTGTAACAAGAGTAATCATCAACAATGAAAAATCCATACAAACTTGAAGAATTTGTTAGTGTGGAGTAATGAGTGGGGCAAAAGATATCCATGTGAAGCAATTCAAAGGGTCGAGTCGTGGTCATGATTGTCTTCGAGGGATGCTTGGATCTGGTCATCTTGCCAGACTCACATGCACCACAGAGGTGGTCCTTGAGGAATTTGACACCTTCAATGCCAATGACGTGCTTTTTCTTCACGAGCGTGTGCAAGTTCCTCATACCAGCATGTCCAAGTCGTCGATGCCATAGCTAGCCTTCTGACGACTTTGCAAGTAGGCATGTGGTAGGCCGAGGACCTGTAGAGAAATCAACAATATACAAGTTTCATCTCCTAAAGCCTTCAAAGACTTTGGAATTGTCAGATTCCATGATGACAATACAGCGATACTTTCCAAATACGACAGCCATATCAAGATCACAAAGCATTGAGACAGACATAAGGTTGAACCCAAGGGATTCGAGAAGCATCACCTTATCCATGGTTCGGTCCTTTGAGATTGCAACCTTACCTAGACCCAATACCTTGATTTTTTTCCTTTGTCTGTGTAGGTGATATGCTTCAGATGAGATGGAGCAAGTGGAAAATTCATCAGAAGACTCTTGTCACCAGTCATGTGCTTTATGCATCCACTATCAAGGACCCACTCAGTAGCTTTTGGAGAATCATACTGTAGATGAATTAGTACAACTTGCGAACTCATATGCTTCAGATTGAAGAATATGACATCAATTTCATCAGACGGAATTTCATCACACAAGTAGTAAGCAAGTAGTGCGAGGACGTGAGAAATGAGGAATTCATTTCTACAAGGTTAGCTTGAGTCCTTTCAAGCATTTACTCAGGTCTCCAGCAAATTCATCAAATGTTCAAGTTCATCTCGAGACCTGACCTTGCATAAGAAATTAGTTTAATTTCTTAACCACCCAAATCGGGAGGGGTGGCAAAGAGTTCATCATTCTGCGAGCACCATATGAGAATGGAGGCATTAAAGCAAGTGCGCTTCATTTCATTGGGCGAGGGTTAGAGTACTCATATGAATAAGCAGAGAAATTCTTTGAGGACTTATGAACATAATGGTTTGAAGAATAATGAACATATTCATAACTCTTAGATTTTCCCTACGAAACAGAGGCATTAGCACGAGAATGATATTTTTGACCATTTGAGGAATTTGGTCCAAGTGAATACTTTGGTCCATATGAGGAATTTGATCTGGGGTTCCTATTCTTCATGAGTGGTGTCGTGAGGACATTCACTTGAAGATTTTGTAGGGAGCTCTTGGGAACCCAGATTTTCTTCATAGGTGAACCGTTCCTGCAGTTAGTTCCAACAAATCTAGCAAATACTTCACCTTTATGATTTTTGAAGAACTTGTAGTTTGAGTGAAGTGACTCATCAGATCAATGTGAAGTTTCACAAGTAAAGCCAGATAAAGTGGATGGATCTACAGGGGGTCCTTTTGCAGCAACCCATGAGGTTTTGGGGTACTGCTCAGGTGTCTAGTAAGATCCATCAGCGTTGAGTTTCCTCACAAAGGCAACACCCTCTTTCCAAGGGTTCCTATTCAGAATCTGCTTTTTGAGGACATCGCAAAGTGTTTGATGCCCTTTGTGACTTTTGTACATGCCTGTCACATACAATTCCTTCAACCCTAAATTTTCGTCAGTGATGCTTGTGGTATCTTCAAATGAGAAATTTGAGACCACTGGAATAGTTGAAGAATTTGCAGCAATAGAAGCATTTGAACGTTCATGTTAGGAATTAGCTGTTTGATGCATTTCAAACAAGGTGGAACAAACTCTTCCTGAGCAGTACTGATCTGTTGAGCCAGTAAGGAATCGTTTTCCCTTTGGAGATCCTCATGTGACACCCTTAGTTTCTCAAGATCTTGCTTTATTTGAAGAAATTCATAAGAAAGCTTCTCATGATCGGCTAAGAGAGCATTATGATGACTCCGAAGGTTACCATACTTTGTCTGAAGACTTTTGAGATCGTCAGACAGAGTTTGAGTCTAATCCACTTCATCGTTCAATAGGTCATTGCTTTTGTCTAGCATTTTCTGTAGCTTTTCAATTGCACTTTGTTCCTTAGTGGCAAGTTTAACAAGTTTAGCATAGCTAGGTTTCACATATTCATCAGATTCACCTTCACTTTATTAGGATGAGGAATGATGTTTGTGTACCTTTGAGCCTTTTGCCATGAAGTAATAGGTGGGAGCATAATGATCATTGCTGACGTCAGAGTCATTGGAGTAGTCATTTTCTTCATCGTTGAAGATGGACTTGCTGACGAAAACAGTAGCGAGAGCAAGGCTAGCGACACTAGATTCAGATTCCACCTGAGATTCTTCCTCTTCTTTATATTCTTCAGATTCTTCTTTAGAATCCATTTCCTTGAATGAATGCTTGAGCCTTTCTGGAACCATTCTTCCTGTGCTTTGAGGACTTTGAAGATTTCTTCTTTTTCTTTGAGTCATCAGAACTACCGTCCTTGTATTTCTTCTTCTTCTTTGAATCTTTTCCCAGAGAGGACAGTCAGAGATGAAGTGACCAGGTTTCTTGCAATGGTGACAGGTTCTTTTCTTGTAGTCATTTGAGGAATCTGATTTCCTCAAACCACTCTTTGATGACTTTCCAAATCCACCTCTCCTTCAGAACTTGTGGAATTTCCTCACGAGCATTGCTATCTCTAGTATTAGTTCTTCAGGATCACCAAGGCTACTGTTAGGATCTTCGTCTTCGGATGAGGAAATTGCTTTTGCCTTCAGAGCACAAGATCTTCCATAGCTTGGCCCGTAGAGGTCTCTCTTCTCAGCTTGTTGGAATTCGTGAGTATTTAGTCTATCAAGAATATCAGCATGATCAAGTGACTTGTAGTCTCCACATTCTTGAATCATCAAAGCCAAAGTATCGGATGACGAGTCAAGAGATCTTAGCAATTTCTTCACCACTTCATGGTTAGTGCTATTGGTGGCACCCAGTGCTTGAAGCTCACTCGAGATATCAGTGAGATGATCAAAAGTTTGTTGACCATTTTCATTGTTGAGTCTCTTGAATCGGTTGAAGAGATTGCAAAGAACATCAACACGAGAGTCACATTGAGTGGGAACACCTTGTTGACTTTGGATAGCCTATCCCAGATAAGCTTAGAAGACTCCAAAGCACTCACTCTGCCATAC
Source organism: Hordeum marinum (assembly GCA_022496015.1). Classification (NCBI taxonomy): domain Eukaryota; kingdom Viridiplantae; phylum Streptophyta; class Magnoliopsida; order Poales; family Poaceae; genus Hordeum; species Hordeum marinum. The sequence goes on from CM039678.1 coordinate 313,169,060, forward strand.
TGACCTTTGCTCACATGGGCACATATGATATTCTTCGCTTGAGAATCGAGTTGCTTGAATCTCTTCACATCAGCAGCGTTGACCATGGGAGTAACAGAGGGAACACCATTTTCCACAATGTACCAGAGATCATTGTCAATATCTTCAAGATGCATGCGCATCTTGATCTTCCAGTAGGGGTAGTCTGTCCCATCAAAGGTAGGACATCCTGCGGAAACCTTGACCATACCTGCAGTCAACATAACTAGAACTCCAGGTGGTTAAACCAAAATCACATAGAACAAGGGAGTACCTTGCTCTGATACCAATTGAAAGTGCGTTATATCCACTAGAGGGGGGTGAATAAGTGATTTTTACAGGTTCATCACTTGAGGAATTTCAACTTGAGGACTTTGAAATGTGATGAGTAACTAGCAGCAGAATAAGTACTCAACTTCATGAGGAACACATCGATAGCATAGTCATCATGATGAAATAAAACATGGACAGATTACATGTAGCGTGATATAGGATAAATAGGTGAGGAACAAGGTAACTTGAAGAATTTGAGGTTAGGAAATTTTGAAAGTCTTCAGTCAAATTCTTCAAAAAGTAACAACCAATTTCATCAACAAGTATACGAGGAGTAGAGGGGTGGAGGAAATAGAACCAGGTAGGTCGATGAAGAAAATGGTTTGATGACCCAGTTCCAACTACTGTGACAGTCGTATGTCTGGTTTGGAGCGGACTGGTATTTAAGCCAGAGGCCACACAATCCCAGGACACATAGTCCTTACCGTATTCTCCTTGAGCTAAGGTCACATAGTCCTCGCCCAACACTCGTGGTAAGTCTTCAGGGTAGAATTCCAAAACCCTCACAAACTGGTCACCCGGCAATCCACGATGTACTGCTGGATGCTCTAGACCAAGGTCACTCTGTGATCCCCAATTGACTGCAGGATGCACTAGACCATGGCGCCTAACCGTCTAGAGGATGCATAGTCCTCAAAGGTAACAAGCGTTAGTTCCACACAGGAATTTCTTCAGTGATGCTCAATCACTTTGGGTTTGGTGGTTTGGTTGTGGGTTTTTCTTCACTGATGATTGTCTCTCAAAGTCCTTAGAGGATGGGTTGCTCTGAAATGACAAGTGTTAGTTCTCTCTCGGAGTAGCCAACCAACTAGTGGTTGTGGGGGGTGGGTATTTATAGCCAGGATGCAACCTGACATGATAAGACATAAATGGCCCCAATGATATGACCGTTATGTGGATATTATGATTGGGGACAGCTGGCGCTAAGCACAGCAACTGACCGAATTTTGAACTATGAAAGTCCTCAGACATATCATGTTCCTCACTTGTAGGCAATTCACACTGGCAAAATCCTAACTCCTCAGTCAGATCAATTTCATCAGAGGCCAGAAGAACATGGTCTCTGTCACTGAAGAACTTGACTAGACTATAAGAGTTACCAAAGGCTTCACTCTAAGGATTGGATAGGTTGAGGATTTTGAGTTCGGCATCAGTTGGAAATTTTCCTTAGTATTACCTCGGCCCCCTTTAATAGTATGGTGTTTCCTATGACTCAAAGAAATGAAATGAAACTATGAAAACAAAAGTCTTCACGCTTCATAGTCCCTGTTCATATCTTCAAGGTCACACCAACTTCTTCATTTTCAAAGTCTTCACGGAATACCAAAGTCTTTAGCGAACTCGTCACCAAAGTCTTTAGTGGAAGACATACAGTTTTAGGGGTCGGTAATATCCGCATATATCAAACTCCTCATCGACTTATAGAACCTGTGTACACTCACAAACACATTAGTTCCTTAACCTATAAGTCTTCAATACTCCAAAATCACTAAGGGGCACTAGATGCACTAATGGCAATTCCAAAGAAAAACCAACACCTTGAGATAGCCCGAAGAAGATCGGAGTTCCTTACGCAAGCCATTCGAGAAAGGTAAAAGAAGTACAACAAGACCAACCGATGTGTCGATGAACCCGATAAGAGCCGTGTATCTCGTTCTCAGGACACGACCGGATGAGCGCATCGTATGGTGGCCTAATAGAAATCTCCTGAGTTGCCTCGGGTTGGCCCTGCACACGACTCTAGTTTGGACCAACACTCATTAGGAGCACTGCCCGGGTTGTTGATTAATTATCCACGGGGTTTCAAAGCCCTATGCAATTTTATTAATTTGTTTAAGCAAATAGTACCAATGTTGGGTCTTGCAAGACAAGAAACTATGGCGGTAAAAGTGGAACAAAACATTGAGCAAAAGGCCAAGCCTTCCACCATACCAAGATATATATGTGAATTAAATTAAATAGTAATAAATATTGTGATATCTCCAGATATCCATGTTATCACATGGAAACAACCTTTACCTGCATCTAAGAATGCTATAAAAGGGGTTGAGCAGCGGTAACTTAGCCAAACAAGGTTTGCTAGGAGGCTATCGTGGCAATATAGGAGGCTTGACATTCAATTGGTAGATAACGCATATGTAACGATAAGAGCGAGACATCTAGTAAAGCAAAAATACGGTCGGGATCCTGGTACGTTCATCTTGCCTGTTGGTTCTTTAGAGGGACAAAGATCAGGGACCTCATAGTGGTACTCTCTTGGATCCTCGTACTCAGGTTCAACACTCGCGTATACCCAATAGAAATAGCAACAATAAACAACAAGCCAAGGTGAAATGCACAAACAAGATAATGCATGATTCATTTGAAGTATTTAGCATGTCAATACTAAGCTAGTCATGGTTCCCATGCAATAGTCAAGTTATTAATAATTCTGGAAAGAATCTCATGTTAAGTTGTTTGAACATGCATTATCATGGAAAATATGGATGCTTCATTCAAAAACAATGCAAATGCATATGTACAACGTAGGAAACGGAGTAACGGATCTCACGCTACGCTCACGGCAAGGTACGAAGGCAAAAAAACAAGATATGGAAGGCCATGGGCTATTTCTTGGTATTCCAAGATAGCCACTGGTTAGGAATGAAAAACCAACCACAATAGAGCCAATGATCAAACAAAACAATGGAGCATAGCTCCCACAACTCAAAAACACTAACACACACAATCTCTCCCGAAACAGCAACATAGCAACATCCACAACAATTATCTAGAGCTACAGGATATTTCCAATCTGAAACAAAGCATGAATGGAAACTACATAACATGCTTATCAAATCATCCAACTACACAAACTAGAAAGGAAGCATGGATCACTAAGCATGCAGCTCACAAGATGGCATGATGAAACAGATTCTAGGGACTTAGGGAAAATCACAGTTTTTTGGAATCAGAGTTAAGCTGATAGCAAGTCGACAACAGAAAATAATGATCCTAGAGACCACCTCATGGCATGAAAATTAATAGGATGGTAGAGGGAAACATCTACTTCATAACACTAGCACTGAGATTGAGCTAAAACACAACATATCACTTGCTAGCATCCACTTATCATGGCATGAAAATATTAACAGATTCTCAGACTTACAAATATTTAGCATGTTGAAATCAACAACATTTTAATAGCCACTTTGGAGCAGGATTCCCACTCGTATGCAAGTTTATCATGTCAAAAGAAAATACCATGGCATAATACTCATGAAACACTACCACTCCCATGTTGATGCCAATATTAAAGCATACATGGATTAATTCTAACTAAAATGACAAAATGACATATTGGGACAAAATGTCATTTTGTACAACTTTCTCAAATGACAAAACCAATTGCACCATTGGATCCTTGGGAAAATCTACCCCAATTTCATATATCACACTCATATATTGTAGTAGATAAAATGCCCACAAATCAAAAACACCACTATCACCAAAACACCCATGCACTTATAAGATAAACTTTCCATAAGTGTACATGCCAAAAATGCCTATATTCAAAAATGGAACTATACTAAAATGGAATAATTCTTATTATACAACTAATCAGCAAAATAAAAGAAAGGAGGGGTCCCACCTGGCATAGACACCAGGGCCCCTCCATGTGGATGACAAGTGGGCCATGTGCCCACTGTCATACACGCACACCACACACACACAACATACACACACACGCACACTTGATCTCCCTGCCACAGGGAATCCTACCCACACACACAAACGCGCTGGCCCTCACACACGCATTACACACTCACACCACATCCGGGTGTAGCCACACCAGATACAGACACCACACACACAATGCACCAATGAGAAAAAAGGGAAAAAGGGGGGACAAATTGTGCCCACAAGGCTTCAAACCCGCGACCTCCCGCACGGAAGCGAGGGTGCTGACCAGTCGGGCTAGGGGAATTTGCTTGCTCTATAGGGAAACACTAGTAGGACATGCTCTAGACAAGGCACGGTCTTCTTCCGCCTCCTGCATGGATAAGGTTGCTTCTCGGGAGCAAGACGATGAGGGCGGCGCCCTATAATGGCCGGCGGGTACTGCAGGATCCCTACGGGTCTCGTTCCCGGCGCCAGCGCGGCGAAGCACGGGGCTGCAAAACTCTGACAGCAACGGCGACAGCGGCAGTGGCAACAGACAAGGCGAGCGATCGAGGCACGCGGCGGCGAGGCGACCACTACGAGCGTGAGTAGCACTACGGGGAAGGAGGCAAGCACACGCAGCTATCCGGACACAGGGGAGGTTGCCACTAGTGACACCACACACGCACGACAACAACACTAAAAAAAATGGACTTTGCCGGAGCTCCAACGACACGACCATGGCATGGACCTTACGTCGCTATGAGTGTCGATTAGCGATGGAACGGGGCAAGGAACGGAGGTGGCTCACCTAGTGCCCAAAGGTCATGAAGATGAGGTGGAGTTCACGATGAAGACGACATGAGGACACACTGAACCTCGACGTACTTCGGCTTTGAGAAGAAGTTGAAATACAGGAAGAAGACGCGGATGAGGGGCCGTTCCCGAGGTCCTGACGACGAGGATGGCATTGGGACATGAAGATGCAGACGACCCCGAGCTCCTTGGGATCACAGACGAAGGAGGGGAGGCACGGGAGGCTATCCCGAGCAGGAGCTCGGATGCTCTCGGTTCATGGCGATGGCGAGGTGAGGACGAGCTATCCCTAGCGGATGCGGCGCGGAGGAAACTAAAAATGGGGCAAGGGCAAACCCTAGGGCACCAAGGACATCTTATAAGGAGGTTGCGGTCACCGGAGGGCTGTCAAATCTCGAAGGAGTCGACATGGAGCTGCTGGATGCTCGCCATACAGAGGGGACGATGCCTAAAGCTACGGGGCTGTGCTGGGCTACGCTGGCGCACTTGCTGGGTCATGGGAGGAGGAGGGGCCCAGCTAGCGCTCTCTCTCACAGGGAAAAACAACAGGGAGGTTTTTCTTTTAAAATAAAAGCCCACAACAAAATAATTCGCCAACAGAGAAGGAAGGGGTCTTTCGCCAAAATAAAAATACTTTTGAGCTCACAAAAATGCAAGCCATTTAATAAAAATGGTTTGGGTATTTTTAGATCAAGCAAATATTTTATCTAGTATTTAACTAGGCTTGGTTTCAAAATTATGTGAAAGGAGGAAAATCCCAACCATGGCAGAAGGACTACCCTAGAAATCTTAGAAGAATATTTATAAGATGACCAACATTTAAAACAAGGGGAAACAACAAGCAAATATTTAGCAAGCACCAAATTTGAATAAAGAGAGAGAGAGATGGGAATAAGTTTGGAATGGGAGGAACTAGAGTAGCACTCCAACAAGCACACATGCATTTATCCACATACACACCTCACATCACAACACTTCACAAGCACAAGCAAAGCAATAATAGTTATGCATTGATATGATGAACATGATGGCATGATGCATGATGCATGAAATGGAAATGGCAATGAAGCAAAATCATAATTCATTCAAGAACATGGCAAACATAGAGGTTCATATGAGGAATACATGACCAAAATGGCAAGAGGAGAACTTGGGTTGTTACAATCAGACCCCAAGACATTCCGAAGACGGTGTTTATAACCCGGTATGGCCAGTATGAATACACGGTCATGTCATTTGGGCTAACGAATGCCCATGTCTACTTCATGTACCTCATGAACAAGGTCTTCATGGTGTACTTCGACAAGTTTGTTGTCGTCTTCATCAATGACATACTCATATTTCCCAAGTGTGAAGAAGAGCATGAGAAACACATGAGATTGGTCCTAGACATGCTTCATGAGCACCAATTTTACGCTAAATTCAGAAAGTGTGAATTCTGGCTGCATGAAGTTGGCTTCTTGGGTCATGTGTTGACTGCAGAAGGATTGTCAGTGGATCCTGCCAAGATTGAAGCTATGACAGAATGCCAATCCCCAACCACCGCGAAGGAAGTCAGGAGCTTCCTCGGACTCGCGAGATATTACTAGAAGTTCGTGGATGGGTTCTCGAGCATTTCCTGGCCCATGACCCAGCTTTTGAAGAAGGAAAAGAAGTTTGAATGGACAGCTAAGTGCGAGGAAAGCTTCCAGGAGGTCAAGAAAAGATTAACCACAACCCCAATTTTGGCCACCCCCGATATTCACAAGGAGTTTGTCATATATTGTGATGCATCAAGAACCAGGCTTGGAGGTGTTCTGATGCAAGAAGGCAGAGTCTATGTGTATCTATCCAGACATTTACGTCCTCATGAAGAGAACTATGCTACTCATGTTCTTGAGTTGGAAGCAATGGTTCATGCCTTGAAAACATGGAGACATTACCTTCTAGGGAAGCGATGTGAGATATACATAGACCACAAGAGTTTGAAGTATATTTTCAGCCAAAGGGAATCGAACATGAGGCAATGAAGATGGTTGGAGTTGATCAAGTATTATGACCTCTTTGTTCAATACCACCCCGACAAGGCTAACGTGGAAGCAGACGCTTTAAGCAGAAAGGCTTGTTCCTTGAATGCTATGATTAAGGAAAGGCACTCCATATTCACGACACTCCATATTCCATCCATCTTGGAGGAACCAAGATGTATCAAGACCTAAAGGCAAGGTTCTGGTGGCACGACATGAAGATGGAAATAGGCACGTTTGGTGCTAAGTGTGACATATGCTAGAGAGTCAAAGCAGAGCATCAGCGACCCGCTGGGCTATTACAGCCTCTCAAAGTGCCTAAATGGAAGTGGGACAAAGTTGGGATGGATTTCATCACCGGATTACAAAGGTCAAGCAAAGGACATCATTCCATTTGGGTCATTGTCGACCACCTGACCAAGGTAGCCCACTTCATTCCCGTCAAGACGACCTACAATGGGAACCAATTGGCCAACCTCTACCTCAACCGGATTGTAAGCCATCACGGGGTTCCTAAGGAGATTGGATCTGACCGAGGCACCCAGTTCACCTCAAGGTTCTGTAATAAGTTCTAGGAATCCTTGGGAACCAAGCTTTCCTTTAGGACTTCTTTTCACCCCCAGACCTGTGGGTAGACAGAGCAAGTAAATCAGATACTTGAAGATATGCTTTGTTCTTGTGTTTTGGAGTATAGAGCCAAGTGGGAAGATTGCCCACCGTTCGCCGAGTTCTCCTAGAACAACAGCTATCAGTCGAGCCTTCAGATGGCACCATTTGAAGCATTCTATGGACGCAAGTGCCGTACTCCCCTCAACTGGTTGGAAACCGGAGAAGGGCTAGTCTTTGGCCTAGACATCCTCCGCGAAGCAGAAGAGCAAGTTCAACTCGTCTGAGAGTGTCTCGAGACCGCCAAGACTAGGAAGAAAAGCTACGCCTACTCTCATCGTCGAGACATGAGTTTCCATGTTGGAGACCATGTTTACCTCCGTGTCATGCCTCTCAAAGGAACCAAGCGTTTCCACGTCAAGGAAAAACTTGCACCAAGGTACATCGACCCCTTCAAGATCACTAACAGGCGAGGAAAAGTTTCCTATCAACTAGAGCTACCTTCCGAGCTATCAGATGTGCACAATGTATTTCACGTGTCACAACTCTGGAAGTGTCTTCAAGTTCCCAACCGCACCGACCTCTACAAGGACATCAACCATCAAGCCATTGATCTTCAGCCAGACCTCACTTATCGTGAGAGGCCAGTTTGGATTTTGGATAAAGCAGTGCATTGCACCTGAAGCCGCACCATCATGTACTTCAAGGTCCAATGAAGCAATCACACTAAATGAGAAGCAACCTCGGAGCATGAAGACTATCTTACATCTGAGTTCCCTTACCTTTTTAGTGCTTAGCCTAGGAATCTCGGGGAGGAGATTCTTGTAAGGGAGGTAGGTCTGTCACACCCTGTGTGTTGTGTCACTTTGCTATGCTTGGATTTATAAAATTTGGAACCAATTAAAACTTTTTAAGTGCATGATTGTTTGAGTTGTGCTTGTTTGAATGTTTGGTTAATTGTGTTTGGCACACTTAGGTTCTACTCCTCTCCATATTCATCTTCCTTGATCCAAACTTCTTGCCCAATGATCATGCCATGTGAATAGTGCCCAAAACTAATTTTATCAAACATTATTTTGACCAAAAAGGATTTATTCAAATTAGGTTATAAAAAATCCCTGAGTTGAGGTTTGCACTAGAAGTCCTCAAATTGGGTGGAACCTTTTTCCCCAAAGACTCTATTTGAAACCTTCTCTGATTATGACTTCCCAAAACCACCAAATATTATTTTTAAAGATTATTTTAATACTTTATTTAAAGGCTTTTTCTTAAGATCAGAAATGGTTTTTCATAGGGAAAAAATATTTTAATGATTTGAAAATATTTGAGAAAATTTAGGGAAACTCGGTTGACATATATTTTCCATATATATAGTTTCAACACGTGGTCATGTTCAAAATCATGGGAAAAACCCCTCAAAACCCTTTTTGTCCAAATCAAGCTTTTGAAATATTTCTATAATAAATATCTTCAATAAATTCCAAGAAAATTGCAGAAACTCAACATTGTCATAGGTGATGATCTGGAAGAGTTTCATCTCAATCCAAATTGTTTTGGTCCATCAAACTATTCCAAACCCCTCCGTGTCTAGATCCAAATTTGAACAACTATACATTGTGAAGTTTCTTCCCTTGACCCCAAACTTTGTGGACATGTTCCATTACCCAAATAAGGATGCCACATGAAGTGGTGCATCAGGGAGATTAGAGTTGCACCTGGATCTACCGAAGTCAGTTTCTATTAAAATCTAGGGTTTGCAAAGTTTACATTATCAACTTTACTCCAGTAAGCTCAAACTTGGTGATAAAGCTCAATTATTACCACCACTTCATCCCATTAGGTTTCATATCCAGTGGGTGAGCCTAGCCTGCCCTAGTGCTGATCAAACACCTTCAGGCTGAGTCCAAGAAACAATTATTGATCCCCCTCCACCACTCCCCTTCACCCCAAATTTTTACCACAACATCATGCAGTCCCTCCGCACCTCCAGTAAAGTCCCTGGCACCAGAGAGCTTGAGTGCATGGGGTAAAAGCTCCATTTCCCTCTCTAGACAACATCCAAGGCTCTTTCCCACTTTCTTTATTCCCCGTTCAGTTGTGGGACACAAGTGGACACGCCAAAGCCCGTCAAAAGGTGTGGCATGCCGGCCAAATCGCGCTATGGAGCATGCGACCGCGCTCCAGAGGGTTGACCTCCCTCTCCTGCTCATTCCCGACCACCTCGGGCCTTCCCCTAGCGCCAGTCGATGCACCTAGACGTCGGCAACACGCCAGGGAAACGTCCCCTTCCTCCCTCTCTCTCCTGCGACCCTATCTAGTGTGCGAACGGCTGCCCCTCTTGGCCAACAACTAGCCTCGCACACACGTAAACCTCCGCCCCTTCTCTCTCTCCCCCTGGTCATGGACGTGCCCCAACAATGCCCCTGACACTCTCCCCCCTTTCACGCGTCCTCCAGCGAGCGTTGCAAGCTTGCCGGCACGCACGTCCATGGTGGACCGAGGGCTGGCTATTTAAGCCACCCCCGAGATCTCTCCTCCCCTCTACTGACTCCATTTCCACCCACGTTGACCCCTAGCAGAGCCCGATCCCCGCTCTCTCACCCTGTGCTCGGGATCAATCTCGATGCCACTGCCTCTAGTCTTCGTCGATCTCGTGGTAGGGAGTTCGTCCGTCCGTCCCTCCTTCTTCTTTGGTTGCTCCTCCCTCGCCCCACTGATGTGTTTCCCCCTCTTCCCCATCCTTTTTGCAGCACGGGATGACCCTTGAGACCTCCTCCCGAAGTTTCTCCACCGTGGGACCTCGTCGCTGGAGACCTGCGCCTCCCCGTTGACCATCTCCGGCACATCACGAATGGCGGCAGCCTCCTGAGAAAATTCCCGCTCTCTGCTCCCCTTGTCGTGTCATGCTTTGCTACCGATGAGCTCCTCCACCCTCGGTTCTGAGGTGGGAGACGGACTCGACAGGTGGGCCCGACCTGACGGCCTCTCACCTTGCCCTCCCACGGGGGTCCCTCTCTGTGGCCACTAGGACCTGCCCGTCAGGTTTTGAACCAGATGTGCACAGGGGCGCTAGCGCGGCCGGCCTGGCTGGCCACTGGGCCGGCCGAGCAGCTGGCTGGCTCTGGTGTGGGGACCTCGACTCATAAGTCGTGATCACTGAATGCACGTGTACAGTGATCCCAGAGATCAATGCTCACTGGACACACAAAACCTGAATAACAAGAGTCTTACATCCACATTTAGCGTCTTACACAAATAAATACCATGAAGGTGTAGTCTTACATAGATAGGGCCACGAGGGCCAAACACTTAAATAGAACAAGAAGTGGAAATCTTGGTCGAAAGCGTGAACCCATGCCACTTGCCTTAACCTACATGCATTCTCACTAGGAAGCGTCCTAGTTCGCATGTTCGTCACTAAAGAACTCTTCAACATACTCATGTTCTTCCATGCCTGGCCGATTAAATAACTAGTGGAAATCCAATGATTACTTCGAATGTACTCGCACGCAGCCCAAGATATGGAACAAGTTACAAAGATGCATGATATATCACTAAGTAGGTAATTTGTGGAAATCTAATTTTGAATGCAATGACTTGATCAAGAAACTAGTAAACATGCGTCAACAATAGGCAGTTATCCATATGAACAAGATAAAAATATAATCATAAGTAGGAGTTGAACACCTCATGTTCATTCCTCATGCTAAGTCATCGAACTTAGTTAAATTCCCATGCTAAGTCATCTGACTTAGCTCATGTGACCTCTTTGTCACTATCAGATCCATACTCACACCAAGTTTCATGAAAACATTCGGACATAGTTTAAGAAGGACCTCCTAGTGTCCATGACCGCGGACGCGGATATTCGAATAGTTTTACACTCTGCAGAGGTTGCACACTTTACCCACAAGACTCGGGGAACTTCCATGTCATCCAGGACCCGCGGTATATAACATACCAGAGGTAAGCACCCGACCAATGCCTTTCTCATGGTGATACTAAACAAAGAGCCCACTTGTTGGTGCCATCCCTCATGATATACATCGATTGTATTATCCATGAGGGCACGCAATGGTGTGCCCGGTGCCTGGAAAGACAGCGCATGACCTTCCTCTTCTGGGATGACCCCGTCTAAAGAGTTACCACTTCACTCTTCCTACTAGTAATGCGGGCTCCTTGCTAGTACCAACCATAGTAATCAACAAAGGCCCGTCCCATAAGTGGTATCGTGGTTGCACATGTAAGGTTGGGACGGTCAGCAGACCTTAAATCTAATCCGTTTTCGAAAACACACACACTCACTTGCTCTGGTACACCACTTGTTTTTCAAGTGGTCACCCAACTTAACATCAGCTCTCTCGGGCATTAGTGGCACCCAACGGGGTTTTTGAAAAGTCTTTTTGAAATCATTACTCTCCTTCCATCCCTATGCATAAATCCCAACCCACTTGCGTAGCATCTATTACCATCCTATCTACACCCACCCGCATAACCCTCATTAGGTGGTAGGTTCATGCACGATGCAAGTGTCAATGATAAAGTATCGTAGGCAACCCACCGAAGGGGGGACCCCACATCATTATGATCAATACAAAAAAATTGAGTGCTATATGCGATGCTATAAAAGGCTTCATAGTCATGGTAAACGGGTTGCTTGCCTAGCTCAACAAAGTCTCTGGGGTCTTCGAAGTCTCCGGGTCCAACTTCTTCGTCAACCGTGCAATCTATCGTCGCGAATAAAAGTGACAAAAATAAGCAACACACAAAATAGAGCACACAAACTACTATCAAAAATGCTACCCTACTCTGATAAATACCACAAGTTATACTAAAAATATTTGTCTATGTTTTTGAACTTAAAAAGATTTTCAAAAATATTTAAAACATGAGCATATAGTGGTAACTAGAGGTTTTAAATTAAAAGAGTACTGAAACTATTTTCAAACATTTTTACAAGTGGGCACTAATAAATTCTATGGATTATTCTAAGAATTTAGGTGGACAAATATTTGGATTTAGATGAATATATAAATCTATGGAATTTTTGGAAGTTTAAAGAGAAAAGAAAAAGAAAAGGGGTATTGTGCCCTCACGGGCCACAGTATTGGAGCTAAGCCGGCCTATGGGGAGATCCGGACGAGGCGGAGGCGCCGCGCGCGGCAGGTTTGTTTTCAAATCTACCCGTGGGACCTGCTTGCCATCGAGAGAGGAGGGGGGTGAGGGGATGATAGGTGGTCCCCACCTATCATCCCTCTCCTTGCGACAAGGAAGGGAGGGAGCTCACTGACAGCGTCTCTGGCCACGGCGGTCCCGCTCAGGGGGCTCCCACGCATTGATGGGTGGCCGAGGGGGGCGTCGTGGTGAAGGGAATCACCGGCGAGGGGAGGTGCCCGACGGTGGCGAGGGTTTGGTTCGGGAGAGAGCTCCCGACCACGGGGCAAGCGGTTTGGGCATAGGGAAGATGCGGAGGGAAGAAGAGAGAAAGGAGAGAGGGGCAGGGGCTTGGGGAGGGCCTCTATATAGGCAGCCGTCGGCTCACCATGGATGCGGTGCGCCGGTGAGCATGGGGTGCTTGCCACAGGCTGTGGGGAAGGGAGATAGCTCGTCCAGGTTGTTCGTGGGGGTGGTCTAGGCCAGGGGGATTAGAAGAGAGAGACAGGGGCGCTCGCGCGTGCGAGCCCTCAGGTTCGCCAAGCCGCGCGGTGTCGAGAACGCGTGCGGTGGTCGCCGGAGAGAGAGGGATATCTATTTGGCATCACTTAGTGTGGCATCACTATTTGGTCATTAGAGCATGCCCACAAAGTTTGGGGCAAGGGGAGAAACTTCACAATGTAAAGTTGCTCAAATTTGAATCTGGACTTGAAGGGTTTTGGGATGGTTTGATGAACCAAATCAATTTGGATGGAGATGAAATTTGCAAGATCATCACCTATGATAGTGTTGACTTGCTAGAATTTTCCTAGAATTTATTGAGAATATTTCTGATATAAATATTCCAAAGGTTTGATTTGACCAAAAAGGGTTTTGAGGGGTTTTTCCCATGATTTGAACATGCCCTTGTGTTGAAACTCATATATATGGAAAATATATGTCTACTGAGTTTCCCTAAATTTTCTCAAATATTTTCAAATCATTTAAATTATTTTTCCCTAGGAAAAACCATATCTGTCCTTCAAAAAAAGCCTTTAAATAAAATATGAAAATAATATTTTGTGATTTTGGGAAGTCTTATATATTGTAGGTTTGAAATAAAGCCACTCGGGAAGAAAGATCCACCTAAATTGAGGACTTGAAGTGAAATGCTTACTTCAAGGGTTTTTGAAAACCTAATTGGGATAAATCCCATTTGGTCAAAATAAAATTTGACAAAAATAGTTTTTTGCACTATTCACATGGCATGATCATTGGGAAAGAGGTTTGGGACAAGTAAGATGAATATGAAGTGGAATAGAATCTAGGAGTGCCATATAACATAATCACCAAGCAAGCAAACATCATTGCAAACAAGCACAAGCACTCTGAAATTTTTTTATTTGGCTCCAAATTTTATAAACCCAAACATATCAGGGTGATACAAACACAAGGTGTGACAGACCTTCCCCCCTTACAAGAATCTCATCCCTGAGATTCCTAGGCTAAGCGCTAAAAAGATAAAGGAAATTTTGATCTAAGATAGTCTTCACGCTCCCAGGTTGCTTCAGCTTCAGTGTGGTTGCTCCACTGGACCATGAAGTACTTGATGGTGCGGCTTCGGGTGGAGTGCTCGGCTTCATCCAAAATGCAAACTGGCCTCTCACGACAAGTGAGGTCTGGCTGAAGATCAATGGCTTGATGGTCAATGTCCTTGTAGAGGTCGGGGCGGTTGGGAACTTGGAGATACTTCCGGAGTTGTGAAACATGGAAGACGTTGTGCACATCCGATAGCTCACAAGGTAGCCCTAGCTGGTAGGCAACTTCTCCTTGTCTTGAAGTGATCTTGAAGGGGCCGATGTACCTGGGTGCACGCTTTCCTTTGACATGGAAGTGCTTGGTTCCTTTGAGAGGTGTAACTCAAAGGTAGACATGGTCTTAGTTGTTGAAGCTCACCTCTCGGTGGTGAGAGTTAGCGCAACTCTTCTGCCTTGATTTGGCGGTCTCCAGATGTTCTCAGATAAGTTATACTTGCTCTTATACCTTGCGGAGGATATCTGGTCCAAAATTTAATCTTTCTCCGGTTTCTGACCAGTTGAGGGGAGTGCAACACTTGCGCCCATACAACACCTCAAATGGTGCCATATGAAGACTCGACTGATAGCTGTTGTTGTAGGAGAACTCGGCGAACGGTAGACAATCTTCCCATTTGGCTGCATATTCCAAAACACAAGCACGGAGCATATCTTCTAGTATCTGGTTTACTCGTTCCGTTTGCCCACTAGTCTCTGGGTGAAAAGCAGTGCCGAAGAAGAGCTTGGTTCCCAAAGTTTCTTGAAACATCTTCCAGAATATCGAGGTGAACTGGGTGCCTCGATCTGACACAATCTCCTTTGCATCTCCGTGAAGGCTCACAATACGCTCGATGTAGAGTCTGTCTAGTTTGTTACCGTCATAGGTGGTCTTGACGGAAATGAAATGGGCAACCTTGGTCAGGTGGTCGACAATGACCCAAATCAAATCATGTCCTTTGAGAGGTAAACTGGTGATAAAATCCATCCCGATTTGTCCCACTTCCATTTAGGCACGTTGAGAGGTTGCAATAGTCTAGCGGGTCACTGATGCTCAGCCTTGACTCTCTGGCATATATCACACTTGGCAACAAAGGTGCCTATCTCCCATTTCATGCCATGCCACCAGAATCTTGTCTTGAGGTCTTGATACATCTTGGTTCCTCCAGGATGGATGGAGTATGGAGTGTCATGAGCTTCTTGCAAGATTAGGTTCTTGAGCTCCTCTTTGTTGGGTATGTAGATGCGATTCCCGAACCATACTACTCCTTGTTCATCCATTGAGAATCCTGGGGCCTTGCCTGCCTTGATCTTCCTCTTGATGCCTTCGATGCTCTTGTGTCCCTTTTGAGCTTCTTTGATATCATCCATCTAGGTAGGCTTTGCTTCGAGGTTGTCAAGGAATCTGGGTGCAACCAGTTACAAGCCGAAGCTTTCAAGCTCCTCATACAAGGTGGGTAGCCTTTCCTTAATCATAGCTTTCAAGGAACAAGCCTTTCTATTTAAGGTGTCTGCTACCACGTTGGCCTTTCCGGGGGGGTACAGAACACTGAGGTCGTAATCCTCGATTGACTCCAATCACCTTCTCTGCCTCATGTTCAATTCCCTTTGAGTGAAGATATACTTCAAACTGTTGTGGTCTATGAATATCTCACATTGCTTCCCTAGAAGGTAATGTCGCCATGTCTTCAAGGCATGAACCACGACTGCCAACTCGAGATCATGAGTTGCGTAGTTCTCTTCATGCGGTCATAGCTGTCTGGATAGATATGCTACAACTCTACCTTCTTGCATCAGAACACCTCCAAGCCCAGTTCTTGATGCATCATAATATATCACAAACTCCTTGTGAATATCGAGGGTGGCAAAAACTAGGGTCGTGGTCAATCTCTTCTTTAGCTCCTGGAAGCTTTCCTCGCACTAGCTGTCCATTCAAACTTCTTGTCCTTCTTCAAAAGATGGGCCATGGGTCAGGCAATGCTTGAGAACCCTTCCACGAACTTACGGTAATAACCCGTGAGTCCGAGGAAGCTCCGAACTTCCTTCACGGTGGTTGGGGTTTGCCATTCTGTCACGGCTTCAATCTTGGCTGGATCCACTGATAATCCTTCTGCAGTCAACACATGACCCAAGAATCAAACTTCATGTAGCCAAAATTCACACTTGCTGAACTTGGCACAAAGCTGGTGCTCTGAAAGCTTCTCTAGGACCAATCTCAAGTGCTCCTCATGTTCTTCTTCAGACTTGGAGAAGACAAGTATGTCATCAATGAAGATGACGACAAACTTGTCCAAGTACTCCATGAAGACCTTCTTCATGAGGTACATGAAGTAGGCAGGGGCATTAGTTAACCCGAATGACATGACCGTGTATTCATACAGGCCATACCGGGTTACAGACGCCGTCTTCGGAATATCTTAGGGTTTGATCTTGAGCTGGTAGTAGCCAAACCTGAGGTCGATCTTGGAGAACACCTTGGCTATATTCAACTGATCAAACAGGTCTTCGATCTTGGGGAGTGGGTACTTGTTATTTATTGTGACCTCATTGAGAGAACGGTAATCAACACAGAGTCTGATAGTTCCGTCCCTCTTTGACAGAAAAAGACCAGGTGATCCCCAAGGAGAGGCACTAGGGTGAATAAATCCTTTTCTGAGCTGCTCTACCAGTTGCTTCTTCAATTCAGCCAACTCTTCCGATCCCATCCTATAGGCCTTCTTATAGATGGGCCTTGATCCGGGCATAAGCTCAATGATGAACTCAATGTCGCAGTCAGGAGGCATTCTGGGCAGCTCATTAGGAAACACATCCAGGTACTCAAATACCACTCGCACTTGATCCAACTCAACTCCCGATAGGTAGTTAGCCTGAGGGGCTGAGTGGAGGCAGGGTTGGGGACATACTTGACTTCCACTCCTTGGCTATTGGTCATGGTGACAATCCTTTTGGCATAGTCTAGCATGCCTTGGTGCTTGGTCAACCAGTTCATGCCAAGGATAACGTCGAAGCCTAGTGAATCCAGAACTATAAGGTCTGCTAGGAAGTCTACCCCGTTGATGTCAATCTTCACTCCCTTACAACCTATCCCAGACTTCATAACAGATCTCGGGGTTTGTATCAACATACGACTACCCATGGGTGTAGGTTTCATGCCACTCTCTAATGCAAACTTTTGGGTGACAAAAGAATGTGAAGCTCCACAATCAAACAATACTGTTGCTCGGGTTGAGTTGATGAGGAACTTGCCCAATATGACGTCCGGGTCTTCCTGGGCCTCCTGTGTGGTGACATGATTCACATGACCCTTGCCATTGTTGAGATGGTTGCGGGTTGCTGGGTTCCTTGGTGGTGCTCCACATGCTTGACCTTGGTTTGGCGCATTGGGGCGTGGTGCATCCAGCTTCCTGTTGGGGCAAAGCTTAGAGATGTGATCGGACTGACCACATCCAAAGAAAGTGACTTGCCCAGGGTTGTTGTTGAAGTTTCTGCCACCGTTGTTGTTATTGGGGTTGTTGTTGTAAGCTGGCCTAGGATTGGCATACTGCTGATGCTGGTAGCTCGGACGAGGTGCAGGAGGTCTAGCCTACTGTGGCTGATAGGTTGGCTTGGCTAGGGTTGGCTACCAGGGGTGAGGCTTCTAGTTGCTTGAGATGCCCTTGCTGATCATCTTGCGCTTGCGAGTGTCGTCTATGGCACGATGCTTGTCTTCCAACATGAGGGCCTTGTTCACCAGGTCGAAGAAGGTACGACAGTCGCAGATGATGAGCTGATACTGCAGGGTCTATTGAAGTCCTTCCATGAAGCGTTCCTTCTTGGCAGCCTCTGTGCTGACATCTTCCGGTGCATACCTTGACAACAGGTTGAATTTCTGTAGGTACTCCTTGACAGAGCCACTTCCTTGCTTCAGCGCTCGGAATTCTCTCTTCTTGATAGTCATGATCCCAGAAGGAATGTGGGCGGTGCGGAATTCTTCCTTGAAGTCATTCCAAGTGATCACACGTTCTCCTTGCATGACCTTGAATCCATCCCACCATGCTCGGGTGGTACCTCCGAGGCAGTGAGAGGCATAAAGCACCTTCTCACGATCCTCATTGAAATTGACCACTGCACGAGGATCCTCGATGGTGCGGATCCAGTCATTAGCATCCAATGGTTCAACAGTCTCGGTGAAGGTTGGGGGCGAGTTCCTCATCAACTCAGATAGGGTGGAGCGGCCATTGTCATGCCTGCCTTGCTGCTGGTTGTTCACAAGGGCTTGAGCCATCTGCTGGATAGCAACATTGTTGGCTTGGCGTTCCTCCCCGAGAACTTGGAGAAACTGGGCTATGGTCATGTTCTTCGATGGAGGCAGTGACAGGGGAATGTCACCTTGTGGCTGCTCCTGGTGTCCTCCAGCATGAGCAGCCCCACCAGCTCCCTTTTGCTGGCTTGAGTTTTCGGCTTCAGAGTTGGTGATGGAGCTGTTGCGGGTAGCAGTCACCATCCTTTTTGGAGCAGCCAAGTCAAACAGCTGGGACAAACGAGAGGAAAAGCAATAACGAAAAGCGCACCTAAGGGGGTTGATTGAGTGCAAATGTGTTAAAACAAAGGTCGAAGGACCAACATATATTGAGATATACGATGGAGTCGCTTACATGTTGCGTAAGGCAAAAGCGTGACTTGCATCGAAACAAAAACAACAAAACAAACAACAAGCACACATGGTTTCGCATGAACCATTACACGGACTCAACTTAGCATGAGGGGTAGATGACCTGTCGGGGATATACGCCGCGGTATGACCCAGCCTGGCGACTCACAGGAGACCCAGAAAAGACATGACCCGGCAGGCGGGTCACAGGACGACCAGGCCCAAGACCCGGCGTGTAAGCCGGCGCCAGACGACTCACAAGAGAAGGCTCAAAGAGAGAAAGACTCCCTGCCGGAGGTTACAAGACCCGGAATAGGATTCTAGAGACTCTAGTCCTAATCCTACTCCTAGTAGGACTCTATTTGTAAACCTACCTTCTCCTCCTATACAAGGAGGGGTAGACCACCCATAGAGGGGGGAGACAAGTCGACAAGTTTAGACAACACACGAGATTAGAGATAGATAGATTAGAGGCGCTCGTGATTAGAGGTAGCAATTAGCACCCTTGTAACCGAGACATCTCCTTCATCATCAATACTAGACAAGTAGGACATAGGCTTTTACCTCCATCGGAGGGGCCGAACCTGCATAAATTCCGTGTCTCTCGATTCTGATCAACCCCTTCAAGACGCCACGTAGTTGCGTCTTCGCCCCGAACCTAAGTCCGTTCACCCGGACATCTTCCGTGACAAATCTACGACAGTTGGCGCCCACCGTGGGGCCGCACATGGTAGTTTGTGTTCTTGAAGGGATCTCTCCCCAGTATCGAGAAGCACACAATTTTTCGGATAAAGAAGAGCCGATGCCGGTTGGAGATCATGAAAAATTTAGGGTTGTGTCGTGTGAGGTGATACCAGTTTGCTACAACCCGCCGAGACGAAATAGGTGCTATCCACCCAATTTATTTTATCTATACATTTTCATTCCTTCGAAGAACAATTACTTCATCTTTGTAATATTTTTTACACATGACAAATTATTCATTACCAAAGTGGCATCATATCACAAAGATGGAGGCACACCAGCGTCGTTTGGCACCAGCGTCCGTACCGGCTTACAGCACCACAGCTGTCTCTCGTGGCCACGCGGGCTCACAACGTCTGCGACTGAGTTGTCCATCCGCGCCGGCTTACAATCCCGTGGCCGATTCTCCCATCTGCACATACAACACCACCGGCGACTCGCACGTCCGTGCTGGCCTACAACGCCATGGCCGTCTCTCGTGGACGAACCGGCTTACAACGCCGTGGCAGTCTCTCGCCACCGCTCTGGCTTACAACGCCGTGGCCATCTCTTGCCATCCGCGCCGGCTTCCAACGCCGTGGTGTCTTCCACAACAGCACCGGCTTAAAATGCCACGGCTGGTTTCTACGTCTACATCAACGTGTCGGTACCACTCGTGTTAACCTGGAATTATGAGCCGCCCAATGGACACACTAAGCCGCCGCATTCACGATATGGTCTTCACCAACAACGCCACAACTCACTGACCGCCCAGCTCGCAAATTCGTGGCTATCTCTCATGACCATGCCGGCTTACAGTGTCGTGGTCGTCTCTCGCGATCATGTCACAGCTGACTTCGACGTCTACATCAACACGCCAGCGGCCACATACACCAGTACGAGCCGCCCAATTGATGCGCGCAAGCCGCCGCCCACAGATTGATCTACATCAACATATCGGGGCAGTGCTCGTCGATACGAGCCGCCCAACGGACAAGTGCGCAAGTCGCGGCCATTAAAGTTTGGTTCACTTCAAAAACCAGCCGGAACAAACCATCGACCGAATCATTCACACAGTTCATACAGGATCATCTATAACCCACCACGGTCAACCTCAACCATGAGTGGAGACTCTCAAAGCCGCCTCTTCGAGTCAACTTGAGACTCGGGGGGCTACAGACATGGCGAGACACATTTGGTCGTTTCAACAAGAACCCCAGGTCTTTGCAAGAGAAAACCCAATCCTGGGGGCTATTACATTATTGGCGGATGATTAAAAGTTGCCCTAGAGGATGAATCGCCATGATGCACCATTCAAACATAGGTGCCCGAATTTATTTGGAGCCTTTGCTGTTACTTCATACAAGATGGCGGCTTACAAGATGGCGACTTACAAGAGGAATTCACAAATATTCCAGTTGACATGTCAACTGCGACTGCTGAGGGTGGCTTCTTACCTTCGAGTATCGCTTCCAATGCCTTATCGACCGGCTTTATGCCAAATCTCTGGCTAACACGATTAGCCACGGGCTGAGGGCGGCTTCTTACCTTCGGGTATCGCTTCTAATGCCTTATCGGCTGACTTTATGCCAAATCTCTGGCTAACACGATTAGACATGGCGGAGGGCGGCTTCTTACATTCGGATATCGCTTCTAATGCCTTATCGGCCGGCTTTATGCCAAATTTCTGAAGGGGGCTTCTTACCGACGGGTATCGCTTCTAACACCCTATCAGCCGGCTTTATGCCAAATCTCGAGCTAACAGGATTAGCCGCAGTTGTAGAGGGTTGTTACCGATGGGTATCTAACACCCTAACAACCAGCGGAGGGTGGCTTCTTACCTTTGGGTATTGCTTCTAATGCCTTATCGGCCAGGCTTTATGCCATCTCCGACTAACACGATTAGCCATGGTTGTCTAAGGGGGATTCCCACCTCCGGGTGTAGCTTATCTAACCCTAACAACTGGCGGAGGGCAGCTTCTTACCTCTGGGTATCGCTTCTAATGCCTTATCGGCCAAGCTTTATGCCATCTCCAGCTAACACGATTACCATGGTTGTCTAAGGGGGCTTCCCACCTCCGGGTGTATCTTACTAACCCTAACAACCGGCGTTCGCGCCATATTGCTGAGGGTGGCTTCTTACCTCTGGGTATCGCTTCTAACACCTTATCAGCCGGCTTTATTCCATAAGGGGGCTTCTGACCTCCGGGTGTAGCTTATCTAACCCTAACAACCGGCGTTCGGGCCAAAATTGTTGACAAGTCAAACATTGCATCATACTTTGCATCATACATTACATCATACTTTGCATCATACTTTGCATCATATGCACATGACATATAATGACGGGCTTATCCAGCCGGGTCAGAGCAACATTATGAAAGAAGGTGCAATGTTATAACATCTCTGGGTTGTGCTTTTTCAAGCCGCCCTTACAACAATGCAGAATATATTCTGTCTTGTTTATTTTTGCAGGTTTTATCTCTTAAAGATGAGCCGCCATTAAGTACTCCGCAAGAGCAAATGGATCTTTAATAGCCAAACCTGGCTGGATCTTCATGGTTTATCATAACTAGTACTAAATGATTAGGGTTTTCAAGCCAGCCTGGAGAATTCATTATTTTTCAAAGAGCCACCCTATCAGATATAATGCCATGTCATCTAATTGGCCGGTTCTCGGATTTCTTCAATCGTACTCTGTAGTAATCTACAACACTCATGGATTTCTCCAAATATATATTTGCCGAGTCGCATCGCAACCACTATAGCGACCTGACTTGAAAGGTCGAATCTCCGGTGTTTCCGTACCATCCCAAGATCATGCTGGTACACACACGGTACATCAATGTATATATCAAAGGGAAATCACACATCATTTATTAATCATAAATCTCATATCAATTCCTTTATTACAATAAAGATTACAATAAAGTGGCTGAAGGCCAACTCATGAGAATATCTAAATCTTGCGGAAGCATCGAAGGTAGATGAGTCCATCTGACTCCAAGGGCATCTCACCGAGCATAGAGTGTATCCTCACTCCTGGTCGGAAAAGTATTCTGCAACATGATACATTGCAGCCGTGTAGGTCAGCATATGGAATATGCCGGCAAAGTCACAAGAGAGGGGTGAAAAGATAATCATCTAATCTACATGCAAATATGGCAGGTGGAGTAGTAAGTTTTTGCATAAAGCCAAATTTTTCCTACAACAAGAGAGGGCAAGGGCATAATTACTATAATGTTGGTTGATTAATGAGATGGTTCCACCAACCAATTCTCATACCCAAGTTGACATTTATAACCCACATCAATAATTAATTGTGTTGAGAGTTCCAGATAGTTTCAGTTCCTTTGGCTCAAATTGTCCATGACCGTGGACACGGCTAATCGATTAGGTTGAGTACTCTACAGAGTTTTGCACACGTTCCCCACAAGATTTGGTCGCCTCCGTTTGATTTCTCGCACTTCAGGGTGTTTGAGAAACGGATGACCAAAACATGGTCTTCCAAAGGGTTTCCCTGCGACTCCATCATGCCCATCCTTTCCTACCGTTCTTCTACACCTCGTAGCACCGCCTGTCCAGGGTCACCACGATAACCAACCAAGCCAGAGCCCATAATGACTTGTGGCTGTGCAGGTAAGCCTTGGGTCTTGAAGCATCCATCTATCTCTTTGTGCCTGGGTGGACCTTTCCTCATGAATATTGGCACATCTCCAGCACCATCTAGGCTAACCACTGGTTTCTCTAGGGCGCCGTTCAACCATCATCCACCCAGAGGTAAGTTGAAAACTTGAAGTCTTGAAGACTTGATCATCATGTAGGTCTTGAAATTATTAACTCTCTCAACTCTCATGAATCACACAACCAACCCCGTCTACTAATAGCATAGCAAAATGTAAAACAACGTTTCCCGGGGCCAACTGTGTCAAAGGGTTGAGAGGGGGGGGGTACCTACCACATGATACTACAACAAGTAACCAAGTTTCCAATTTACCTACTTTGCATGCAATTGGGGTGATGGAAGAACTAATGCTATAAAACATAGGTATACATGATCAAAGTGACTTGCCTGATTGATGATCTTCGTACTCGAGGGACTCTAGGTAACAAGCCTCGCACTCGGGATGATCTAACGAATCGAACAAGAGCACTCAATAAGCATACAACAAAATGTTGCAACTCACAAAATCAGAAATGAACTAGTAATCACTCAAGACAAAACAAGGCACAATCAAAAGAAAAGAAGATCAACACATAGTTTGGGTTTTCTAAAAGTTGATGGGTAAACTACTACTAATAACATAGAATTATTGGTATTAACCAAAACAATAGTTGACATAAAAGAACAATAGAAATATTTTCTTAATAAACAGAATTAAATCCATTTAAAGTTTTGTTAAGAAAATCTTAGTAGGGTTTTAAAAGTTTTGAAAAACACTACTACATGAAGTGGGCTAGGGTTTTCTAGCAAAAGAGTAAAACTAAACTTATTATTTTTATTAACAACACATCATTTTAACATAAAAGAATTTACTAAAACTTTTCTTAGAAAACAAAATCCTTTTATCTAAAACTTAGTTAAAGGAAACTATTACTAACTAGTTTGTTTTTATCAAACTCAACCTAATTGAAAAAGAGTAGAAATTCCTATGATATTAAGTATAAAACTAACAAAATATATATATATTATTATCAGCAAGTAAAACACCTAATGTTTAAACAACAGAATCTACTGAAACAAAATATAACTAATTCTGATTTAAACTAGCTAAAAACTAAATTAATTAAACTATACTATCCACTAGGCAGATTCTCTTTATAGTTAAAACACTAAACAAATCCATCCTAATTTTTTTCGAACTAATTATGCTTATAGTCCTAACTAATACCAAGAAGTAGCAAAAAGATTCATACAGAAATCTATTTTTAAACTCTAGTTATTCAGATTTTTGTAATTTGAACAAATTTGATTAGATTCAAAATTTAAATCTCAAATTTTAAATCTAAACATGCAGACATAAACTACATAAAAAATGTGAACTAGTGCAAAAAGAATCAACTAAAAACACTAAATATTTTAAAAGATATGATAAAAACAAAATCAGGATGCATTCTGTTTTCTAAACAGAAACTGAAAAAAGAGAAATGATACGGATCGGACAGGGGCTACGTGTCAGGTTCCTATTGGTCGAAATAGCATGCGCGTGAGAGCTAACGAGTGGTCGACCGAGGCCTAGTGCATACCGGTTCGGGCTATTAAACAGGTCTAACCTCGCGCGTTGATTACGGATCTGACGGTCCAGGGGAGTCCGGCGACTTACAAGGGGGGGGGGGAAAGGAGGTCTCCGGCGAGGATGGTGGCGAGGATGGTCAGGGTGGTCACTCCGGTGGTCGAGGTGGTCGTCGGAGAGGTCTAGGCGACAATGGTGATCGTCCGGAGTCGAGTGGTGGTGCCGGACGGAGCTGAGGGCGAGGGAGACGACGGCTAGGAGCTCGGGGAGGGTTCGGTCGGGGCAGAGCTATGGCGAGCTCGAACAGGCATTCTGGTGAGGGAGATAGAGGGGTCCGGGGGGAGACGGAGTGCGGAGGTGGACGCTCTTATATAGGGCCGGTGAGGGGGCGAGAGAAGGAATGAGGAGGGAGATCCGGTGGAGACATCCCCGGCGACGGCGGCGCGCGCGCGAGGACGGGGACGACCGCGCGGATGGCGCCATCGGACAGTGGGTCCGGCTTGTCAGCGAGAGGAAGAGATGCTGTTAGCGCGTCGGTGGCCGGCCCGTAATGAATTCGCGAGTTAATGCCCGTGGGCCGGCCCGTTTTCAAATAAATCCGTTTCCTTTTTAATATCCAGAGCAGTAAAACCTCTTTAAAAGCATTCAAAACGTTTTCAAATATAGGAAATATATATATCAAAATGATCAGGAGAATTAATGCTATTCAATGAACATTTTTCCTTTGTCATTTGAGTACCTTGAAAAAATAGTTATTTTCAGAAATTGCCTATTTGGTTTTAAAACCTTTTGGAAATATTTTTCAAAAGACCCACTAGTTCTTATTGTTCAAATATATCTCCAAGATGACCTTGGTGTGGAGTGTCATGTTAGTCTCCTCTTATTTTGAACTTTTTCCAAGGTTTTCAAATAGGTGAAAGCAACATATTGAAAATAGAAAGGGATTTTCAGAAAGTCAGAAGAAGCATTTCAACTATTTCATACATTCAAGCAATGATGATGATGATGCATAGCTATATTTCATAACATTCCAAAATGGAATTTTGGGATGTTACAACCATGAGCAGGGATTTCATGTCAAAGATAAAGGAATTATTCTAGGATATTCATTCCTGGTTATATTACAACCACGGTCAAAGATTCATCCAACAAGTTGTGGTGAGTTATATTATTCTCACATAGTCCCGAGATGCCGCAGGCAGACAACGTGGAGCTTGGGAGCTACATTATTCAAGTCCAGTTTATGACCCGGAGCTTGGGAGCTACATTATTCAAGACCACGACACTTGGGGGCTAATGCAAGCCGGTTTTCAAATCATTACATTGTCAGCAAGACCACATTATCTCAAGGAGATGAGACGGTCTTTCTATATTTTTTCCCAGCTCAGTAATTCTTACTGACCCGGTACTTTGGGGCTACACTGCTCAGATCAAATTTTCGAAAAGTCCCAAGTCGCCGCAGGCATGCGACCCGTTACTTCGGGGCTACAGTATTCAGTTGTTCAAACAGATTAAGATATTGAAATTGAAGAGCCGACCCATCACATGATGATGAGCTGACCCTTGGGGGCTACACCTGCTGAAGTTTCATAAAGTATAAGACAGTTATAAGTCCCAGGTTGCTGCAAGCAGGACAACCCGACATTTGGGGGCTACACAATCCAAACTATTATTGCAAAGCACCAAGTTATCATGGATAATCTCGGAGCTTGGGGGCTACAGGTACTATGGACATATCAAAAACTTTGAGGAGAATTTTCAGGATGTCAATTATGGAGTTCACTTGTTAGACCCGGTGTTGGGGATATGACCCGCCGAAGAGGCTCCGGCTCTTGTTATTGGCTCGTGAACCGGCCCAAAGGTGAGACGTAAGGTTAAGTGGCCCAAGAGGATAGGCGGCTTAAGATGTGGGCCGTACGACGGCCCGGACTGAGAAGACTCGGGCGTGCAAGCCGACTCACAGACGGCTTGGACAAGAAGATAGAGAGAGACCCGGTTAGCAATTGTTACGACCCGGATGTTCTGACCTCTTATATAAAGGCAGACCCGGGTCGACTTAGAGGGCAGGCAATCGAGAACTAGGTCAAGCTTTTAGCTCCTTGTAATCGATACGCAAGCAATACAAACACAAGCAGGACGTAGGTTGTTACGTCGATTTGAGGGGCCGAACCTGGGTAAATCCGTGTCTTTCGTCCCGACTAACCCCTTTGAGTCCACCCCATTTGCGATGGCCTCGAACCGAAGTCCATTCACCCGGACATCTGCCGTGATAAAACCACGACAGTTGGCGCCCACCGTGGGGCTAGCGCTTGGTGGTGTTGAGTTCTCAAAGGGCTCTCTCCCAGGGCTCGAAGGATACGTGGTTGGAAGGATGAGCAAGAGTTGCCGCGGCTGCCTCTACATCGACGACGCCAGCTGGGGGCTTGATGCTGGTTCTGTGGAGTATGGATTCCGGATTCCATTCGGCGGGATCCTGGTTTTCATCGGAAAGGTTGATGGATCTACACCCGGGCCGGACGTCTGCATAGCCATCGTCGAGCCGGCTTGGCGTCTCCAATCTACGCGTGTTATGCAGTCTGCCTGTGCCCGTTTGGGTCAAAAGCACGTTCTCGTGGGCTTCACTCAAGGCATGGACCTAGAAGCATCCGGGTCACAGGGAACTCTCGTTTGCTCGGAAGATGAGTCTTCTAGTGGGGAGACAGAATCAGTGTATCGGCTCAGCAACGATGGCCTTGGGGGCTACTACGACAACTATTCTAAGGTAGAGGGCGTTAAGACGGATGCTCTGAGCCCCCCGGTTCACGCGGCGGTGTTCATGGCAGGATCGGCTTTAGCCGCCGGTGACACGGCTGCGGGAGCCGCCGCAGCAGGTGATAGCCCGCCGCCGCCAGCTCAGGTACTAGTGGAATTGACGGACAAACTCATAGCTCTCATGGCCACAGAGGTAACCCCAAATAATCAAGCAGCTAGGAATCTAGAGGTGGCACGGATCAAGGGCCGGATGGCAGAGGAACGACAAAGGATGGCCGAGCTGGAAGCCCAGATGGAAGAAGAAGTGGAGCGTATCAAGGCAGACGCTTTCCGACTGGAGCTAGAGCAGAGGTCAGCGGCCGCGGTGCACTGGAGGAGGCATCAATCCCGTCTACCAGAACATTACGAAGCGAGGAACCTTTTTAACAACCCTGGTGCGGGGCGGGTTATGGGTGTGCCGGAGAGCCGCCCGATGGAGCGCCTGGCAACTCATCCACCCCAGCATAACCAAATCTCACCTAGGGCTTTTCCAATACCGGCGGGTCATTATTCTAACCCGGCGGAGAACATGGTAGCAGCGACCGCCCGGCTTGAGACGATCCCCATCCCAGATGAGGCACCCTTTGCGGAGGAGGTGCGGAACGCCATTGGATATTTACAGACGGCCATGGCCCAGCAAGAGAAGTATACTCACAGTCGGAGCCAGGTTCACACTACCCCCCTCCCCAGTCAAAGTTTCAGCCGGTGTTATGAGCCGCCAGCGTGTTCCAGCAGTCACCCGTGCCGCGGACCACCGGAGGACAATAGGGCGGCTCTGGATGCATAAGCCATCATGGACTAGGCGGGAGACAGGCAAGAGGCCGAGATAGCTGCAGCCCGTCCAGAGCCGACGCTTTCCGTGTCAATGGGAGTAGTTAGTACTAGAGCCGTAGGGGTGCCATGTTTAACTCCAGCTCTGAGGAGTGAACGGCTGCCCAAAGACTTTAAGGGGCCTCGAAAGGTTCCGAATTACACAGCTGATCTACTCCCGGAGGCGTGGGTTGAAAGTTATGAACTGACCATGGAGATGCTGGATGTCAGTGAGGCGGTATGCGCAAAATACTTCATCATGATGCTTGAGGGTCCGGCCCTTACATGGCTGAAAGGTCTGCCGCCTAACACGATAAGCTCATGGGCGGAGCTGAGAGCAAAGTTTATTAAGAATTTCCAGGGGACCTGTAAGCAGCCTATGACTATTGTCGATCTGGACCACTGTGTTCAACAGGAGAATGAGTCGGCCCATCATTGGGTCCGGCGGGTGTCGACCATTATTCACTCTTCAGAGCAGATCACAGCGGCTCAAGCGGTGCTTATCTTAGAGAAGAATTGTCATTTTGTTCCATTAAAGCAGAAGCTCGGCCGGCTCAAGCGCACGTGTCAGGATATGGGAGAGCTCATGACGGCCTTGATGAAGTATGCCGACTCAGATAAGACCAAGGATCCAGGTTCGGATGATGAGAAATCCAATCAAGGGAAGAAAAACAATCAAGGAAAATGTTTTGCGAACAATGGAAATCAGAATAAGCGGAAGAACGCTGATGGCGGATCCGAGTTAGTGGCAAATACCAACACAGGAAAGAATCATCCCAAGGGGGTGGAAAATTCAGGCCAAGGAACATGGGCCCTTTTAATTTAGAGGAGGCGCTTAGGAAGCCTTGTCCGGAGCACAACATGCCTGACAAGCCAGCGTTGCATGCGTGGGAAGATTGCTTTATCATGCAGAGATTCAAAAACCAGCATTCCCAACCACGTAATAACCAGGGCGGTGGCCCGCTCGTCGGCTCAGGGCACGGCGGGTCAGGGACTGGATTCGGCGCCGGCGGTTCAGGAAACGGGCATCCGGGTCAGAATAACCAAGGGGGCACCAACAGCATCCTAGCAACAACGACAATAACAACAATCAGCAGCAGTGCAATTAGTCCGGGTTTAAGAGTAACCCGAAGCAGCTCAGCTCTGGGCAGTATCATGTATTCACGACCGGTCACAGTAAACGAGACGAGAAGTTGCGGAGGCGAGCGGTTAATACGGTTGCTCCGGCTCTCCTGCGATATTTGTCGTGGTCTGAATATGATATAATGTGGAGCTGGGAGGATCACCCGCCGCGGGTGGATGACCCGGGCCGGATGGCTCTAGTTGTGGCCCCTCAGGTGAATGGCTATATGGTGAATAAAGTGCTCATGGACGGAGGTAGCAGCATCAACATCCTTTACTATGGCACTTTCCGGCGGATGAAGTTGCTTGACAAGGATCTTAAACCTTCCTCCACTGTCTTTCATGGTGTGGTCCCGGGTAAATCAGCATACCCGGTGGGCCGAATATCATTGGAAGTAGCTTTTGGTGATGGGCATAATTACAGGGTGGAGGCTTTGTGGTTCGAAGTGGTCAAAATCAAAAATCCCTATAATGCGCTATTTGGGAGGCCGGCTTATGCTAAATTTATGGCTAGGCCTTGTTATGTTTATCTGCAACTCAAAATGGCTGGCTTAAATGGCACAATTACCGTTCATGGTAACAAGAAAACAGCTCTTGAGTGTGAAGAAGGAGATGCGGCTTATGCAGAGTCTAGTTGTGCTCAGGAGGAGCTGAAATTTTACAAAGACAACGTTGATCCGGAGGATATGACCCCGCTCAAGAAGCCTACGACAGAAGTTGAGCCACCACTCAAGTTTTCAGCTGATGATACCTAGGCAGTAGATTTCAATCCGGGTGATTCATCCAAGCAGTTCATCATTGGGGCTCACATGGATCCCAAATAGGAAAGCGCGCTCATCGAATTCATCCGTGAGAATCGGGACATCTTTGCATGGAAGCCTTCTGACATGCCGGGTGCACCGAGAGAGTTCGCTGAGCACAATCTTAATGTGGATCCAAAGTTTAAGCCGATCAAATAGTTTCTACGGCGGTTCAACGAAGAGAGACGTAAAGCTATTGGGGAGGAAGTTGCTCGACTCTTGGCCGCAGGCTTTATAGTGGAAGTTTTTCACCCGGAGTGGTTGGCTAACCCGATGCTAGTACTAAAAAAGAACGACACGTGGCGTATGTGCATAGATTACACGGACCTTAACAAGGCTTGCCCGCCTGACCCTTTTGCGCTCCCTCGTATCAATCAAATTATTGATGCAACAACCGGATGCGAAAGTTTATGCTTCCTAGATGCTTACTCAGGGTATCATCAGATCAAAATGGCAACGAAAGATCTGGAGAATACGATGTTTATTACACCTTTTGGGGCATTCTGCTATGTCTCCATGCCTTTTGGGCTCAAGAGTGCCCAGGCAACTTACCAACGTTGTGTGTAGAATTGCCTCCATAGTCAGATTGTCCGAAATGTCCATGCTTACGTAGACGACATTGTGGTTAAGTCTAGAAAGAAGGAAACTCTTTTAGAGGATTTGAAAGAAACCTTTGACAATCTCCGGGTCTACAAGATGATGCTTAACCTGACGAAGTGTGTCTTGGGTGTTCCAGCAGGAAAGCTTTTGGGTTTCTTGGTCTCTGAGCGAGGCATTGAGGCTAACCCAGATAAGATTAAGGCCATCACTTCTTTGGGTGAGCCGACGTGCATTAATGACGTTCAGCGCCTTGCAGGACGGATTGCTGTGTTGAGCCGCTTCACAAGCCGGCTTGGGGAGAAAGCTATTCCCTTATACCAGATGATGAAGAAGACAGACAAGTTTAAATGGAGTGCAGCAGCGGCTGAAGCACTTGAAGCTCTTAAAAAACAATTGACAGAGCCGCCAGTGTTAGCTGCTCCGGTTGAGAAAGAGCCTTTGCTCCATTATGTGGCGGCTAACAACAGAGCGGTCAGTGTGGCATTTGTGGTTGAGTGCAAAGAGGCAGGGAAGGAGTATCCTGTGCAAAGGCCGGTTTATTACATTAGTGAAGTTTTGGCAGAGTCTAAACAGAGGAATCTACATTGACAGAAGTTAATATACGGAGTTTTGATGGCCAATCGCAAGTTAAAACATTACTTTTTGGGGCACCAAATAACAGTGGTCAGTTCCGCCCCGTTGGGGGATATCATTCAAAATAGAGAGGCTACAGGGAGGATTGCCAAGTGGGCCTTAGAGCTGAGTCCTCTTGGCATCAAGTATGTTCCTTGTACAACAATTAAGTCTCAAGCTTTGGTGGATTTCATAAATGATTGGACTGAATGTCAAGCCCCTGAAGAGAAACTAGATAACACGTATTGGACTATACACTTTGATGGATCCAAGCAGCTAGAAGGGTCCGGGGCAGGAGTTGTTCTCACCTCCCCCAAGGGTGACAAGTTTCGTTATGTGCTCCAGTTAATGTTCCCTTGTACTAATAATGTAGCTGAGTATGAAGCACTGCTCCATGGTCTCAGAGTCACTAAAGAGATGAATTTAAGCCGGGTCAGGTGTTTAGGCGACTCAGATCTGGTGGCTCAGCAAGTTTCAGGCACTTGGGATTCCAAGGATCCGCGGATGGCGGCTTATCGACAGGCGGTTGATAACATTGCCGGTCACTTCAAGGGGTACCAGGTGGATCACATTGATCATTGCAGGAATGAGGCGGCTGATGCCTTGTCACGGTTAGGTTCTCAACGAAAGCCGGTACCACCTAATGTTTTTTCTGGATGTATTGCATCATCCGACTGTAAAGATACCTTCTAAGGAGGATCTGGCTATTCCTGACCCGGAGGCGGAACTGGCGGCAGCTCTGCATGCTACCCCAGATTGGACTATTCCTTATTTGGCGTATCTAACACGCGGCGAGTTACCTCAAGAGGAGGATCTGGCCAGGAAGATCATTCGCCATTCTAAGTCTATGACGATTGTTAATGGTGAGTTACATAAGTGTAGTGTGACGGGTGTCTTTCAGCGCTGTGTCTCACCAGAGGAGGGCCGGCAAATATTGAGTGAAATTCATGCTGGCGATTTTGGGCATCACGCCGAGTCAAAATCTTTGGTGGCTAAAGCTTTTCGACATGGGTTTTTCTGGTTGACGGCTCACAAGGATGCAGAAGACTTAGTCCGTAAGTGTGACGGCTGTCAAAAGTTCGGCCGGCGTGCTCACGTTCCGGCTCAAGAGTTGAGGATGATACCAATCACTTGGCCGTTTGCGGTCTCGGGGCTCAATATGGTAGGACCTTTCAAGCGATCTAAGGATAAGAAAACGCACCTTCTTGTGGCAGTTGATAAATTTACTAAGTGGGTAGAGGCAGAGCCGGTCAGTAAATGTGACGCAACTATGGCGGTTCAATTTATTAAAAAGCTGATTTATCGCTTTGATTACCCACACAGTATTATTACAGATAATGGAACAAATTTATCCAAAGGAGCTATGAAAACGTTCTGTGAGAAGGAGCATATCCGGCTTGATGTTTCAGCCGTGGCACATCCACAGTCCAATGGTCAGGTAGAGCGAGCCAATCAGGAAATTTTAAGAGGTGTCAAGCCACGGCTCATGGTTCCTTTGAAAGGGACACCCGAATGTTGGTTTGAGGAGTTGTCTTCCGTCTTATGGAGCATCAGAACTACACCGAACAGATCTACAGGTTTTACACCTTTCTTCATGGTGTACGGTGCTGAGTCGGTTCCACCCAGTGACATCCGGTACGACTCACCAAGGGTGGCAGCTTATGTTGAGACGGACAATGAGGTAGCCCGCCAAGATGCGTTGGACGCCTTGGATGAAGCACGATTGTTAGCAGCAGCCAGGTCGGCAATTTATCAACAAGACCTACGACGCTATCATAGCCGCAGGGTAAAGACCCGGACGTTCCAGGAAGGTGACCTGGTGCTCCGGTTGATTCAAGACCAATCTGGAATGCATAAGTTGTCTCCACCATGGGAGGGTCTTTTGTGGTCAGCAGGAACCTTAACAATGGGTCATATTACCTCATTGATGGCAGAGATGAGTCAGAAACCGTGGGTATAGAGACGTTGCGGCCATCGAATATCGCACATCTGCGACCATACTTTACTTAGCAGGGGTTGAAAGCCGCTATCATTGTATATATCATGTTCGTATGAGTAAAAGCTAGCATCCCCGCACAAGACTGGGGCCTATGTTCTTATGTACACCTTTGTACAATCAATATCAAATTTTCCGGCTCAAATTTTTTGAGTTAAAGTGGTTTGTTCGCCGTCAAAACGGCTGATCTACCCTCCGGCTTTGTGCCCTATCAAGCGTTGTGGCAAGGAGGCTTCTTGCCTTCGGGTATAGCTTACTTCTCCCTTGCACAGCCGGCAATATGTCCAATTAAGCACTGTTGCAAAGAGGCTTCTTGCCTTTGGGTATAGCTTACTTCTCCTTTGCACGACCAGCTGTCATTAAACTGTTGCAAGGAGGCCTCTTGCCTCTGGGTATAGCTTACTTATCCCTTGCACAGTCGGCTTTATGCCTAGTTTGGTTACATTAAGCGTTGTTGTTGATGGAGGCTTCTTACCTTTGGTATAGCTTACAGTACCCTAAGACAACAGCATGTACACCAAATTCCAGTTGCTTATCAACTGCGGCCATCGAAGGGGGCTTCTTACCAACGGGTATCTCTTATCTCACCCTAATGGACGGCTTTATGCCACTTCCGGTTACTTATTAACCGCGGTTGTCGAAGGGGGCTTCTTACCGACGGGTTCGCTTATCTCACCCTAACAACCGGCGTTTATGCCAAAATTCAGTTGCTTATCAACTGTAGCTGTTGAAAGAGGCTTCTTGCCTTCGGGTATAGCTTACTTCTCCTTTCAAATAGCCGGCTTTATGCCGTCTCAGGCTAATTATTAGCCGTGGTTGTCGATGGAGGCTTCTTGCCCTGGGGTATAGCTTACATCTCCCGTCGACAGCCGGCGTTCACTATACTCTTACCAGTCAATCTCGCTTAGAGACCCTGAGGCGGTTCAAGAAATTGATGGCCAATCTCGCTTAGAGACCTTGAGCCGGTTCAAGAACTTGACGGCCAATCTCGCCTAGAGACCCTGAGCCGGTTCAAATAATTGACGGCCAATCTTGACAGAGACCCTAAACTGGTATGAGTTTAACCGTTCGAATCCACGCAGAAGAGTCGTCATATGAGTTTTTTGAGGAAGGAAAGATCATCATCGCGTATTGTATCATGTTGGCTTATCAAAGCCAGGTCAGAGCAAGGCAATTATAAGTCCCGGGTTGCCGCAGGCATGACTACCCGGCACTTGGGGGCTACACAGCCGAACTCTCCTCAAAGGTTCCGGCTGATCAATAGCCGCAATTGTCGATAGAGGCTTCTTACCATCAGGTATAGCTTACATTATCCTAAAGACAACCGGCTCTTTAATGACTTCGTCCGATGAGCCGGAGCCATGTTAGTTCGGTCGACAAAATTTAAGGTTTCAAAGAGATTGTCCAGCTTTACTATTCAGGAGAAAGGAATGGCGCATTAAAAGACAGACACCCCTCATCAGAAAATCTCAAAGGTATATCCTTGAAGAGCAGACAACAAATTAAAACACAGAGAGGTGCAAATATATATGGCCACCAAGTGGCAGAGTCATGTTTACTCTATTACAAAAGATACTCTCAGAAAGAGCAAAAGCATTGTCAACCGCCCACGGCGGGTCATTACATAAGTCTGCGCTCAGAAAGGCTAAAATAAAAGAATTAAGTTATTGGCCATATCATCCTGCTCCGGGTCTTCTGCTGGCTTTATCTGAAGATTGCCCAAGTCCCAATTATAGTCAGCCAGAGTAGCAAATGACCCTTCAAGCAATGGAGACGCGTCAAGCTCACAAGGAAAGAGATCCTTACTGTGGGCGGGTGTCAGATCTTTCCACTCATAGAGAGGCCCGTGGATTCTCTTCTCCTCTGTGTCATAAGCCGCCTGATAGGTGCTCAAGTCAGCTTCATCCGACAGAAACAGAGGCCAGATAGCGCGACTCTTTGACACACCGGGTATAATCTTCCTCGGTGAATTCTGATCTGTCATCTCTTTTAGACAGATAGCAATCCATCATTTCAGCCGGCGTTAGCTCGGGAGCGAAGGCAAGAGCCCGGCTCAAACCAGCAACGGCTCCTTGGCGGAAGGCGGACTTCTTGAGCTCTTCAATCTGCTTGGGCATTGTAGAGAAGAGTTCCAAGATCCCTTTCAGAGCAGTGGGGATCTTCTCCTTGTACTGCACAATCTTGATCGTGAAGATGGTGCCGTAGTATAACTGCTCTGCAAAAGTATAAATGGCCTTCAGTGGCAGAAGGCTATCAGAAGCCAACTGCCGGCTCCTGGGACCTGGATGAGTTGGATAAAATTAATGAGTCGCCAGTTTTTTCACTAGCAATGCTAAACAATACAAAGTAAACAAGAAAGCTTACCAAATAGGGCGGCTGACATCTTCGCAATGTGTTGTTTCAAACCTTGAAGTTCATCCACCACGGCTATAAGCCGCTGCTCAGCGTCGTCCGCCCATTTGGTTAAAGCGGCCTTTTCAGATTCAGCTGTCTCTTTTAAAGAGGTAAGCTCAGCGGTGACACTGGCCAGTTCCTCAGAGAGAAGCCGGCATTTTTCATTAGCGATACTTTGGGCTTCTTGCTAAGCCGCCAGGTTGGCCCTCAGATCCGTCAACTTAGACCCAGCTTCATTCAAACCTTCCTATAATACATCAAAATATAGGATAAGCCGCGAAAATGTAGGACGAGTGTTAAAAGCAAATACAAGTCTCAAACAGATTGCAAGCAATATATTTGACACTTGGGGCTAATGTATATTTGATCTTTCAAGTATGCAGTTCCGGTTCATCTCCTTCGAAGCTAATCCGGAACTTGGGGGCTACACTATGGCTCTTCAATGTACTAATAATGGAAGCACCGACTCAACTTGATCAAGTTTGAGCCGGCCCTTGGGGACTACGATTAGATCTTCAAGTTGTCTACAGTACAGGCCTGGCTCAAATATAATCTGAGACGGCCCTTGGGGGCTACGATTGGTAGTTCACTTTACTTACAGTATAAAGCTAAAGCAATTTTAAAGGAATTTCACATGACAATATCTGCAGAGGTCATAGAAAGACCCGAGTCAATGATTCAATACGTTAAGCCGGCTCTAGGGGGCTAAGTAAAGATATAGTAAAGAAGGAAAAGTACCTCATATTTTGTCTTCATGGAAGAGATCAACCGAAGTTCCAAATCCCGGCTGGTGGTAACCCGGTTTATGTACCCAACGTGTAGCTCTTCAACGGTCATCTTCTCGCATGAAGAGTCGAAGTTCAGTTCCTTCGAGGCTTCAGTCGGCTCTGTATGTTTGGTCAACACATGAGCCGGAGGCGTTTGATGACCAGACCCGGTGATAACAACATCCGGAGAATCAGGGGTCTTGGCAGGAGTCGCCGGCTTGGAAGGAGCCCTTGGAGGGCTCTCCATGATGACATCTTCAGCGGCCGGCTCTGTGGAGGCAGCCGACGGGTTTTCTTCTGGTTGAGTTTCCTCCGGCTGTTCAGGCGTCGGTTCATCAATAACTGAGCCGGAGGAGGGCTTGTTGGCCTTGCGACGTTTAGCTTGAGCACTGCAAAAAAGAAGGATCAGCAGTTGAAGCTATTACTATCATAATAACAGCCGAATATCCAAATGCTTACAACGGATTAATCTTGGGCGGTGGTATGATTGACTCCGAAGAGTCGCCGGAGGAAGGAGATTTCTACAAGAATAAAACAGAAAGGTGAAGAGAGTATCAAGTTTGTAAAGGAAAGATAAAGCAAAATAAGGGGTTTAAACCTCGGCGGGGCGTTTCTTGGGAGCCAGAGAGTTTGTCAACCCGGACATGAGCTCGGTAGAGCCGGTGCTTCGAGTCTGTCGACGCTCAATTTGCTGTTGCTTTTTTAAGAGAAAATCGGGAGCCAGGTAAGCAAGAGGGTGAGAAAGAGGAACTTTTCTAATAACCCGCCGCGGCTTTCGGGGGACGAAACATTATGAGCCGGAGGAAAAGTAATTTACCTCAGGAGCATTAGCACGGGTGGTTTCCACCTCATCCTGTGATTAAAGTAAGTGTTAAAATAGGAAGGTAAAAGATCAAGCAAGACAGTTGAAACTTTACCTTTGAGCTGGATGATGGTGGCGGGTCAAGCAAATTATCTTGCGGGGCATATTTTTTAGCCTTCTTGGTTGGGACCTTTTTCCTGGATTTCTTCGGAGGTGCAACATATTCCCTCTTCTAGAAGTCTGAGTCGGCCTATAAGAATGACCCGGAGAGTGAATATCAAATCAACAAAGTGCACACAACGTCTAAGAGACGGAAGGGAAGAGATTAAAATTACATCGGGAGCCGGTTTGATGGCACAAAAAGGTGCCAGGCCAATTTTGCTACATGAGTCGGAAGCTTCATGGACAAGGCTCTGGATGGACAAGGTAGCGGATCAGGTCCACCCCGATTAAGCCGTTGGCCATGACATCCTTGATTTTGGCATGGGCCGGCTCATATCTTGCGCGTTCTGAAGCTGATAGCCGGCCAGGAAGCTCTGATATCGTTGGGAGCCGGGAAGGACGATAACCCGGCAAAGGACGCTCATTCTCAGGAGAGGTGTCCTTGCAGTAGAACCAGGTACTGTTCCAGTCCTTGGGGTGACTCGGCATCTGTGTAGCTGGAAAGATGATATCTCTACACCGTTGGATGGATATGCCTCCAAGTTCTAGGATCGGGCCGGCTTTCACTTCAGTTTGCTGGTTAGCATAAAAGAACTCCCGAAAGAACCCCACAAATGGCTTTATTTGAAGGTAAGCTTCACAGAGCACTTGGAAATTGCATATGTTTGAAACAGAATTGGGGGCCAAGTCTTGCAGGTGAAGCTTATAACAGTGAAGGACGTCCCGAAAGAATTTTGAGCCGGGAGGCACGAACCCTCGTTCAATATGGCCAGAGAACACCACCACTTCACCTTCTTGAGGTTTAGGCCGCGTCTCATCACCTTGGACCCGCCAGCTAATGACTTCCTTAGGAGGAAGAGTACCCGCGTGAACAAAATCCGACAAAAAGTCCTCCGTAATGCATGAACCAACCCAGTTGCATGAGTTGGACGCACGAGACATGTTGGCGGCTTAAGTGTTGCGCAAGATAAAGGCGTGACGAGTCAAAGCGTAAGCAAATATTTTTGATGGCTTAAAAGTTTAAGGGCTCTACGGATTAAACGGAAGACCCGACTGTTAAGAGTCGGAGAAGCTTGGCGACTCAACAGGGAAAGGGAAGATCGAAAAATCGGCTAAGTCCTAAAAACAGATTCCGCAAGATGTTACTATATCTACGGATCTACAAAAGCAGAGAAAATAAATTTTATTCTGACCTAGCGATGAACAGCGGAGGAAAAAGAAACGGATTGGGGCCATCACGGCCCATGCATTACGCGCGGCCAGCCCGCATGTGGCGGCGGTGCCAGAGTGCATTCTAAAGGCATTAGCGGCGTCGAGATACACTGGCGAGGGCAGTGTTGGAGCCCGAACGGCGGCGGCGGAGCACCGATGAAAACCCTACTACGGCAGCGGCAATGTAAGGAGCAGGAAAGTTTACCGGAGATGGCGAGGCAGAGGCGGACGGATCTCTGGTATGTTCAGGGTGATGCAACGGCCAAGGTTGGGGACGATGTTCGGACGGCGCCGGAGCAAAGCTCGAAGACGCTGGGGCGGCGACGGGAAGAATCTGAAGAAGCAAAGGCACGAGCGGGAGAATGGGAAACTCCGACCCGCACGGGTCATATTTAAAAGGGGGTTAAGGAAGGCGCGAAAATCCAAGCGATGACACCGTTTGACCTAGGCGGACGCCTCGATTCTCGGGATGACAGTTAAAGTGAAAGATTTGGTGACACGTCAGCAGATCTCATGATGTCACGCCGGGTCATTTCCGGGCGACTCGCCAAAAGTGGAAGAGAAGGATGAAGTGAGCAAGCTCAATTCAACCTGGGGCCTAATGTTGGGGCTATGACCCGCCAAAGAGGCTCCAGGTCATGTTATTGGCTCGTGAACAGGCCCAAAGGTGAGCTGTAAGATTAAGTGGCCCAAGTGGATAGGCGGCTTCCGATGTGTGCCGTACGACGGCCCGGACTGAGAAGACCCGGGCGTGCAAGCCGACTCACAGACGGCTTGGACAAGAAGATAGAGAGAGACCCAGTTAGCAATTGTAATGACCCAGATGTTTTGACCTCTTATATAAAGGCAGACCCGGGGCGACTTAGAGGGCAGGCAATCGAGAACTAGGTCAAGCTTTTAGCTCCTTGTAATCGATATGCAAGCAATACAAACACAAGCAGGATGTAGGCTGTTACCTCGATTCGAGGGGCCGAACCTGGGTAAATCTGTGTCTTTTGTCCTGACTAACCCCTTTCAGTCGACCCCGTTGGCGATGGCCTCGAACTGAAGTCCGTTCACCCGGACATCTGCCGTGATAAAACCACGACATCCGACGTCACCAACGGTAATGACCTGACATCATCAATGATTATGACCCAGCGGAGATGACCCGGCATCATCAATGATTATGACCTGGCGGAGATGACCCGACTTCATCAATGATTATGACCCAGCGGAAATGACCCGCCAAGAGTATTGGAGGCCGACTCAATGGCATATGGGTGTTCTCAATATTTTTCAAAGGACATTGACAAGCAAGATGAGATGATTATCAAAGTGACTATTTCATATGCAGAAAAGACCCGGATTTATGAGGAGCCATTCCATAAAGTAGGCCAAAGGAGCAAGTTGGCTACTTAACATATTTATTATTCTTATTTCAGGTGCTTTGCATGAACAAATTCAAAGTAATCTGGGGGCTAATGTCGGGGATATAGCCTGCGGTATGACCTGGCCTGGCGACTCACAGGAAACCCGGAAAAGACATGACCCGGTAGGCGGGTCACGGGAGAGCCAGGCCCAAGACCCGGCGTGTAAGCCGGCGCAAGGTGGCTCACAAGAGAAGGCTCAAAGAGATAAAGACTCCCTGTCGAAGGTTAGAAGACCCGGAATAGGATTCTAGAGAGACTAGTCCTAATCCTACTCCTAGTAGGACTCTATTTGTAAACCTACCTTCTCCTCCTATATAAGGAGGGGTAGAGCACCCCTAGAGGGGGGAGACAAGTCGACAAGTTTAGACAACACAAGAGATTAGAGATAGATAGATTAGAGGCTCTCGTGATTAGAGGTTGCAATTAGCACCCTTGTAACATAGAGATCTCCTTCATCATCAATACTAGACAAGCAGGACGTAGGCTTTTACCTCCATCGGAGGGGTCGAACCTGGATAAACTCTGTGTCTGCCGATTCCGGTCAACCTAAGTCCATTCACCCGGACTCCTGGAGAACCTGGATTCAAGACGGCACGTAGTCACGTCTTCGCCCCGAACCTAAGTCCATTCACCCGGACATCTGCCGTGACAAATCTACGACATGAATAGTCCTACCCTAGGGGTTCTCGGACTCAGGTGGTGGAGTGCTTAGTCTCGTAGTCACGCTCCTCTAGGTCTTCCTCCTGTTCATCATCTATACGGACATCATTCCCGGTCGAAGTGGTCGGGTAATGAGTAGGTCCATTCCGAAGACGATTTGCTGGCGGGTCGGTGACGAGCTCATGGTACTACTTCGCACTCGTGCAACATTGACGTGGAGGTGCATCACTAGTTGCTGGTACTCCTCCTCGACAAGCGATAGCTGGTCGTCCCTCGGGGGCTCCATCCTTCTTGATCTTGTCTGGCTTCATCATGGCTTGTCGAAGTAGCTCTCGGGTGTGGTGAAGTTCCTCATGGAGCTTCACAGACTCCTTCATCTGGTGATGAACCAGACTATCGGCGGAGAGGCTGAAGTAGGTCTAAAACCTGAGTGGTGTGCCATCCTCCTTGATCGGAATCAACGTCCAACTCTCGCCAAGATCATCCTTCCTGAAGGGAACGTAGTGAGTAGCTGGCTCATCATCCATCTCTGGAATGATGTCTAGAAGGTGTAGAAGTACATGGTGCGTAGCTGTCTCGACTGCGAGTATCATGGTCTCCATCCATGGTCCTTCAAAGAACCAACTGGTTGGGGAGTAGTTTGCTTTCGCGCCACATCTACGTAGTACTCCGTGACGGCATAAACCTAGTGCTCATGGTAGAGGAAAATGGGTGGTTGGCGAAACTAGCACTTCTCCAGACTATCCCCAAGGAGTAAGGGAAAGCCGGACGTCAGGAAGGCTTCGGGTACGACGGCCATCTACAAAGGTTTGAAGGGAGGAGAGTCAATAAAGTGTTGTGTAAATAGTGCTGAATTTCTAAGTATAAGTGCTAGGTGTAGTTTGAAAGCGGTTTCATCCTAACTAACGTCCATGCTAACTAAGGGCTTCCTACATTCAACCTAGCTCTGATACCAGCTCTATGGGGACCCGACTCATAAGTCGTGATCACTGAATGTACGTGTATAGTGATCGTAGAGATCAATGCTCAGTGAACACACAGAAGCTGGATAACAAAAGTCTTACATCCACATTTAGCGTCTTACACAAATAAAGACCATGAAGGTCTAGTCTTACATAGATACGGCCACAAGGGCCAAACACTTAAATAAACAAGCAGCGGAAATCTTGGTCGAAAGCGTGAACCCATCCCATCTGCCTTAACCTACAGGCATTCTAACTAGGAAGCGTCCTAGTTCGAATGTTCGTCACCAACGAACTCTTCAACATACTCCTGTTCTTCCATGCCTGGCCAATTAAATAACCAGTGGCAAGCGAATGAGTACTTTGAATGTACTCGCAAGCAACCCAAGTTGTGGAACAAGGTACAAAGATGCATGATATAGC
Organism: Hordeum marinum; assembly: GCA_022496015.1. NCBI lineage: Eukaryota > Viridiplantae > Streptophyta > Magnoliopsida > Poales > Poaceae > Hordeum > Hordeum marinum. The sequence goes on from CM039678.1 coordinate 313,211,296, forward strand.
ACTAAGTAGGTAATCTGCGGAACGCTAATTTTCAATGCAATGACTTGATCAAGTAACTAGTAAGCATGCGTCAACAATAGGCAGTTATCCATATGAACAAGATACAGATATCATCATAAGTAGGAGTTGCAAACCTCATGTTCATTTCTCATGCTAAGTCATCAGACTTAGTTAAAGTCCCGTGCTAAGTCATCGGACCTCTCTGTCACTATCACATCCATATTCACACCAAGTTTCATGAAAACATCCGGACATAGTTTAAGAAGGACCTCCAACTGTCCATGACCATGGATGCGACTATTCGAATAGTTTTACACTCTATAGAGGTTGCACACTTTACCCACAAGACTCAGGGTACTTTCGTGTCATCCACGACTCGCGGTCTATAACATACCCGAGGTAAGCACCTGAACAATGCCTTTCCCATTGTGATACTAAACAAAGAGTCCACTCGTTGGTGCCATCCCTCACGATATACATCACTCGTATTATCCATGAGGGCACACAACGGTGTGCCCGGTGCCTATAAAGAGAGCGCATGACCTTCCTGTTCTGGGACGACCCCGTCTCAAGAGTGACCACTTCACTGTTGCCACTAGTAATGCGGGCTCCTTGCTAGTACCAACCATAGTAATCAACAAAGCCCCGTCCCATAAGGGGTATCGTGGTTGCTCATGTAAGGTTGGGATGGTCAGCAGACCTTAAATCTAATCCGTTTTCGAAAACACACACACTCACTTGCTTTGGTACACCACTTCTTTCTCAAGTGGTCACCCAACTTAACATCATCTCCCTTGGGCATTAGTGGCACCCGATGGTTTTTTTGAAAAGTCTTTTTGAAATAATTACTCTCCTTCCATCCCTATGCATAAGTCCCAACCCACTTCCATAGCATCTATTAGCATCCTATCTACACCCAGCCGCATAACCCTCATAAGGTGGTAGGGTCATGCACGATGCAAGTGTCAATGATAAAGTATCGAAAACAACCCACCGAAGGGGGGGACACCACATCAATATGATCAATACAACAAAATAAAGGGCTATATGCCATGCAATAAAAGGGTTCATAGTCATGGTCAAAGGGCTGCTTGCGTGGCTCAACAAAGTCTTCGGGGTCTTCCAAGTCTTTGGGTCCAACTTCTTCGTCAACCGCGCAATCTATCGTCGCAAATAAAAACTCACAAAATAAAGCAAACAAACTACTACCAAAAATGCTATGCTACTCTGATAAATACCATAAGCTATACTAAAAATATTTGTCTATGTTTTTGAACTTAAAAAGATTTTCAAAAATATTTAAAACAGGAGCTTATAGTGCTAACTAGAGGTTTTAAATTAAAACTATACTAAAAAAATGCAAACATTTTTACAAGTGGCACTAATAAATTCTATGGATTATTCTAAGAATTTAGATGGAAAAATATTTGGATTTAGATGAATATATAAATATATATCTGTGGAATTTTTGGAAGTTTAAACAGAAAAGAAAAAAGAAAAGGGGTACTGTGCCCTCTCGCGCCACAGTACCGGAGCCGAGCCGTCCTAGGGGGAGATCCGGCCCAAGCGGACGGGCCGCGCACGGCAGGTTTGTTTTCAAACCTGCCCGTGGGCCCTGCTTGCCAACAAGAGAGTAGGGGTGAGGGGATGATAGGTGGGCCCCACCTGTCATCCCTCTCCTCGCGATAGGGAAGGGAGGGAGCTCATCGACGGCGTCTCCGGCCACGGTGGTCCAGGCGAAGGGCACCGATGCGCTCAGGTAACTCCCGCGCATCGGTGGGTGGCCGAGGGGTGCCGGGGTGAAGGGAATCACCTACGAGAGGAGGTGCCTGATGGCGGCGAGGGTTTGGTTTGGGAGAGAGCTCCCGACCATGGGGCCGAGTGGTCTGGGCATGGGGAAGATGCGGAGGCAAGAAGAGAGCAAGGCCAGAGGGGCAGGGGCTCGGGGAGGCCCTATATATATGCGAGCACCGGCTCACCATGGACGCGGTGCACCGGTGAGAACGGGGTGCTCGCCCAGGCCGCGGGGATGGGAGATAGTGCATCCAGGGTGTTCGTGGGGGTTGTCTATGCCAGAGGGTAAGAGAAGAGAGAGACGGCGGTGCTCGCACGTGCGAGCCCTCTGGTTGGCCAAGCTGTGCGGCCGGGCACACGCGTGGTGGTTGCCAGAGAGAGAGGGAGGAGGGGGCCGACTGCCTGGAGGGTTGCGAATGTCAAGGGGGACAAGGTGGGGCGACCCGAGGCTTTCGGGAACGCCCGTTGGGCAGCGGCTACAGGTGTGCACTGTAGCTTGCTCCAGAGCGCGAACCTTGCATGTCAAGGCATGCCCTTGGCATTTTCTGCATGGCCACCTCTGCCTAGAGGATCCAGGGGAGGTAAAAAAAGACTAGGGCACTTAGGGAGGCATCTGGGTGCCTTAGGGTAGAAGAAAAGGAGAGAGATGGAGGAAATGCTGTTGTCTAGGGTGTAAATGGGGGGTTTTACCCCACCTACCAGTGTCTTGGTGACTTGGGATTCTTACTGAGGGTGTTTGGGCATTGCCAGGAGGTGTGGTAAAAATTTGGGGGCAAGGGTAAAAGAGTAAGGGGTGAAAACTGTGGTTTTAAGAATGGACCAGAAGGTGTTTGATAGGATTTTGGGAAAGAAGAATCTACCAACTTACTAAGATATTTACCAGGCTCAAATCCTAGGTAAAAATGAGATGATTCACCAAGTTTGAGCTCAAATGAGAGAAGTTGACAATGGAGACTTGGTAAACCCTAGAAACTAACAGAATCAGGTTTTTGTAGATGTAGTGATGCTAGGTTCTTACCCTTGATGCACCACTTAGTGTGGCATCACTAGGGTAGAAACTTCACAATGTAAAGTTGCTCAAATTTGAATCTGGACAGGAAGGGTTTTGGGATGGTTTGATGAACCAAATCAATTTGGATTGAGATAAAACTCTGCAAGATCATCACCTATTATAGTGTTGACTTGCTGGATTTTCCTGGCATTTATTGAGAATATTTCTTATAGAAATATTCCAAAATTTTAATTTGAACACAAAGGGTTTTGAGTATTTTTTCCCATGATTTGAACATGCCCTTGTGTTGAAACTCATATATATGGAAAATATATGTCTGCTGAGTTTCCCTAGATTTTCTCACATATTTTCAAAGCATTTAAATAACTTTTCCCTTGGAAAAACCATTTTTGGCCTTCAGAAAAAGCCTTTAAATAAAATATGAAAATAATCTTTAGAAATTTTTGTGGTTTTGGGAAGTCTTATATATAGTAGGTTTGAAATAAAGCCTCTAGGAAGAAAGATCCACCTAAATTGAGGACTTGTAGTGAAATCCTTACTTCAGGGTTTTTTGAAAACCTAATTGGGATAAATCCCATTTGGTCAAAATAAAATTTGATAAAAATATTTTTGGGCACTATTCACATGGCATGATCATTGGGCAAGAGGTTTGGCACAAGGAAGATGAATATGAAGTGGAATAGAATCTAAGGGTGCCATCTAACACAATCATCAAGCTAGCAAACATCATTGCAAACAAGCACAAGCACTCTAAAAAAGTTTAGTTGGCTCCAAATTTTATAAACCCAAACATATCAAGTTGATACAAACACAGGGTGTGACATCTGGCCCAGGGCACAGAGCCCTTTTTCTTTTTCTTTTTCTAGCATTATTTGCAAAAATCCCACACAAATAAATATTTCCTATTCCAAATATTCTTCCACCATAAATCTAAGAATATTGTGTATAATTTTATAGTGCCACTTGTAAAAATGTTTGCAAATGTTTTATGTATTGCTTTATTTTAAAACATCCTTTTACCATTTTTAGCCACGGTTATAAATAGTTTTAAAAACCTTTTTCCTACCAAAACCCTAGACAAATATTCTTAAAATAGTTTTTAGTATTTATTCGAGTAAGGTAGCATTTTAGTAGTATATTTGTGTGCTCTGTTTTTGTGTGATGCTTATTATTATCGTCATTAATCGCGACGATAGATTGCGTTGTTGACGAGGGAGTTGGACCCGAAGACTTTGAAGACCCCGAAGACAATGTTGAGCTAGGCAAGCAGCCCTTTGACCATGACTATGATAACTTTTATTGCATGTCATATAGCAGTTTATTTCGTGGCATTAATCAGGATGATATGGTATTCCCCTTTGGTGGGATGCCTCCGATACTTTCTTGTTGATACTTGCATCATGCATGGCCCTACCTCCTTATGAGGGTTGTGCGGGTGGGAGTAGTTAGGTTGCCTCTAGTTGCTACACAAGTGGGATGGGAATATGCATGGTGATGGAAACAATATGACTTCAATGACTTTTCGAAACCCCGTCGAGTGACACTAATGCCCGAGGGAGCTGTTGATGAGCTAGGTAACCACTTGATAAACAAGTGGTGTACCACAGAAAGTGAGTGTGTGCGTTTTTCGAAAATGGATTGGTGTAAGTTGTGAACGTTATTCCAACCTTAGATGTACAACCAGGATACCCCTTATGGGACGGGGATTTGTTGACTACTATGGTTGGTGCTAGGAGGGAGCCTGCATTACCAGTGGCGAGAGTGAAGTGGTCATTCTCGAGACGGGGTCATCCCCGAAGTGGAAGGCCATGCGTTGTCTTTATAGGCACCGGGCACACTGTTGCGTGCCCTCGTGGATGATACGTGTGATGTATATTATGAGGGATGGCACCAACGAGTGGACTCTTTGTTTAGTATCACCATGGGAAAGGCATTGTTCGGGTGCTTACCTCGGGTATGTAATATACCGCGAGTCGTGGATGACACGGAAGTTCCCCGAGTCTTGCGGGTAAAGTGTGCAACCTCTCCAGAGTTTAAAACTATTCGAATAGCTGTGTCCATGGTCAAGGACAGTTGGATGACCGCTCTTGTCATATGTCCATGGTCTCTAAACCTTGTGTGTGTGTGTGTGGTTGACACAGAGATGACATATGAGATAAGTTAGATGACTTGATGACATGACTGAACATGAGAGGTTCAACCCCTGCTTAAGATGATATCTACAAGTTGGTCATATAGATATCTACCAACTGTTCATGCATGCTTACATAAGCATTTGATCATGTCATTGCACTCAAAACTAGCTATCTACAAAATTACCTACTTAGTGCTATATCATGCATTGTTGTTGCCTTGTTCCAACATGGGTTGTTTGCGAGTACATTCAAAGTACTCATTGGCTTGCCACTGGTTATTTCATTGGCCAGGCATGGAAGAACAAGAACACGGTGAAGAGTTTGTTGGTGATGAACATGTGAACTTGGATGCTTCCTAGTCAAAATGCCTGTAGAATTAAGGCAGATGGCATGGGTTCACCCTTCCGGCCAAGACTTCTGTTGTTTTTTATGTTTAAGTGTTTGGCCCTTGTGGCCCTATCTATCTAAGACTTGACCTTCATGGACCTTATTCGTGTAAGACTGTATGTAAGGATGTAAGACTCTTCTTATTCAACTTTTGTGTGTTTAGTGAGCATTGATCTCTGGGAATACTGTACACGTGCATTCGGTGATCACGTCTTATGAGTTGGGGTCCCCACAGAGCTGGTATGAGAGCCATCCTGACTGTAGGAAGCCCTTAGTTAGCATGGACGTTAGTTAGGATGAATAAAATTTCAGACAACACCTAGAACCTATACTTAGGAGTTTCTGCACTTAGTACGTCTTCTATTCCTCATATAGCACTCTACTGGCTCTCCTTCCTTCAAACCTTTGTAGATGGCCATCGTACCCGAAGCCTTCCTGACATCTGGCTTTCTGCTCCTCCTTGAGGATAGCCTGGAGAAGTGCCAGTCTCGCCAACCACCCATTGACCTCTACCACGAGCAATGGGTCGATGTCATTAGAAAGGAGTACCACGTGGATGTGGTCGTGAAGGCAAATGACTCCTCGACTAGCTGGTTCTTTGAAGGACCACAGATGGAGACCATGGCACTCGTAGTCGAGACAACTGCATGTAAGGCACTTTTGCACCATCGAGACATGATTCCAGAGATGGCTGACGAGCTAGCTACTTGCTACCTTCCTTTAAGAAAGGATGATCTAGCAAGAGTTGGACATTGATTCCATCCAAGGAGGATGGCACACCACTCAGGTTCCAGACCTGCTTCAGCCACACCGCTGACATGCTCCACAACCTGATTAAAGAGTCCATGAAGCTCCACGAGGAACTTCACCACACCAGAGAGCTACTTCACCAAGCCAAGAGGAAGCCAGACAAGATCAAGAGGGATGGAGCCCCTGAGGGACGGCCACATGTCGCTTACCGAGGAGGAGTACCCCTAGCTAGAGATGCACCCACACGTCATCGTCGCATGAGTGCGAAGTAGTATCGTGAGCTCTTCTCTAACCTGCCGATGAAGCATCGTCGGGAAGGACCTCCTCGTTCTACAGCCCCTTGAACGGAGACGAGGCCCGTCCGGAGGATGACCAGGAGGAAGACCCAAAGGAGCGTGACTACGAGACCGAGCACTCCACCACCTGAGTCCGAGAACCCCAAGGGTAGGATCAGTCATGTACCCCTCATGCGTAGTCGAGTCTGTGTAATGGTTCATATGACAAATGTGTGCTTGTTGTTTGTTTTTCTATTTGTGTTTCGATGCAAGACGCACTTTTTCCTTAGGCAACATGTAAGCGACTGCATCGTCTATATTATCTTAATATATGTGTTGGTCCTTCGACCTTTGTTTCACCACACTTGCACTTGACCAACCCCCTTAGGCACACTTTTCCATTGTTGCTTTTCCTCTCGTCTATCCTAGTTGTTTGACTTGGCTGCTCCAAAAAGGATGGTGACTGCTACCCACAACAACTCCTTCACCAACCCTGAAGCCGGCAACTCCATCCAGAAACAGGGAACTCGTGGGACTGCTCAGGCTGGAGGACACCAGGAGCATCCACAAGGCGACATTACCCCGCCATCACCTCCACCGGAGAACATGACCATTGTGCAGTTTCTCCAAGTTCTCCAGGAGGAATGCCAAGCCAACAGTGTTGCTATTCACCAGATGGCTCAGGTCCTTGTGAACAACCAGCAGCAAGGAACTAACGACAATGGCCACACCACTCTGTCTGAGTTCATGAGGAATTCGCCCCCAACCTTCACTGGGACTGCTGAACCCTTGGATGCTGACGACTGGATCCGCACCATCGAGGACATCCTTGCACTGGTCAATTGCAATGAGGATCGTTAGAAGGTGTTGTATGCCTCTCACTGCCTCGGAGGTACCGCCAGGGCATGGTGGGATGGATTCAAGGTCATGAAAGGCGATCATGTGATCACTTGGGATAACTTCAAAGAAGGATTTCACACTGCCCAAATTCCTTCTGGGATCATGGTTATCAAGAAGAGAGAATTCCGAGCACTGAAGCAAGGAAATGGCTCTGTCAAGGATTACCTACAAAAGTTCAACCTGTTGTAAAGGTATGCACCTGAAGATGTCAACACGGAGGCTGCCAAGAAGGAACGCTTCATGGAGGGACTTTAGTAGACCATGCAGTATTAGCTCATCGTCTGTGACTGTCGTACGTTCCTTGATCTAGTTAACAATGCCCTCATGTTGGAAGACAAGCGTCGTGCCATAGACGACACTCGCAAGTGCAAGATGATCAGCAAGGGTAGTTCCAGTAATCAGAAGCCTCGCCCCTGGCAGCCAACGCCAACCAAGCCAACCTATCAGCCGTAGCAGGCCATACCTCCTGTGCCTCGACCGAGCTACCAACCTCAACAGTATGCCAATCCTAGGACGATTTACAATACCCCAATAACAACAACGGCGGCAAGAACTACAACAACAACCCTTGGCAAGTCACTTATTCTGGATGTAGTCAACCAGGACACATCTCTAAGCTATGCCCCAACAAGAAGCCAGATGCCCCGTACCCCAATGCACCAAACCAAGGTCAAGGCCGTGGAGTGCCACCAAGGATCCCAGCTTCCCGCAACCAGACCAACAATGGCAAGGGTCGTGTGAATCACGTCACCGATGAGGAAGCCCAGGAAGACCCGGACGTCACACTGGGTACGTTCCTCATCAACTCAACCCCAACAAAGTATAGTTTGATTGCAGAGCTTCTCATTCTTTTGTCACCCAAAAGTTTGCACTAGAGAGTGGCATGAAGCCTACACCCCTGGGTAATCGTATGTTGATTCAAACCCCGAGATCAGTTATGAAGTCTGGGGTAGGTTGTAAAGGAGTGGAGATTAACTTCAATGTGGTAGACTTCCTATCAGACCTTATAGTTTTGGATTTACCAGGCTTGGACATCATCCTTGGCATGAACTGGTTAACCAAGCACCAAGGCTTGCTAGACTGTGCCAAGACGATTGTTACCATGACCAATAGCCAAGGAGTGGAACTCAAGTATGTTACCAACCCTTCCTCCACTCAAGCCCCTCAGGCTAACTATCTATCGAGAGTTTTGATGGATCAGGTGCTAGTGGTATGTCTCCTGACCACGACATTGAGTTCATCATTGAGTTAATGCCCGAGTCAAGGCCCATCTATAAGAAGCCCTATAGAATGGGCTCCGAAGAGTTGGCTAAGTTGAAGAAGCAACTGGCAGAGAAGCTCGGAAAGGGATTCATTCACCCTAGTACCTCTCGTTGGGGATCACCTGTTCTATTCGTGTCAAAGAGGGACGGGACTATCAGACTCTCAATGAAGTCACAATAAAGATCAAGTACCCACTTCCCAAGATTGAAGACCTGTTCGATCAATTGAACGGAGCCAAGGTGTTCTCCAAGATCGACCTGAGGTCTTGGTAATACCAGCTGAAGATCAGACCCCAAGCCATTCCCAAGACGGCGTTTTTAACCTGGTATGGCCTGTATGAATACACAGTCGTGTCATTTGGGCTAGCCAATGCCCCTGCCTACTTCATGTGCCTCATGAACAAGGTATTCATGGAGTACTTGGACAAGTTTGTTTTAGTTTTCATCGATGACATACTCATCTTTTCCAAGTGTGAAGAAGAGCATGAGAAACACTTGAGATTATTCCTAGAAAAGCTTCATGAGCACCAGCTTTATGCTAAATTTAGAAAGTGTGAATTCTGGCTGCATGAAGGTTGATTCTTTGGTCATGTGTTGACTACAGAAGGATTGTCAGTGGATCCTGCCAAGATTGAAGTCGTGACTAAATGGCAATCCCCAACCACTGTGAAGGAAGTCAGGAGCTTCCTCGGAATCGCGGGATATTACCGCAAGTTCGTGGAAGGGTTCTCAGGGATTGCCCGATCCATGACCCATCATTTGAAGAAGGACAAGAAGTTTGAATGGACAACTAAGTGCAAGGAAAGCGTCTAGGATCTCAAGAAGAGATTAACCACAGCCATAGTTTTGGCCACCCCCATTATTCAAAAGGAGTTTGTGATATATTGTGATTCATCAAGAACCTAGCTTGGAGGTGTTTTGATGCAAGAAGGAAGAGTTGTCGCGTATCTATCCAGACAACTACGTCCTCATGAAGAGAACTATGCTACTCATGATCTTTATTTGGCAGCAATGGTTCATGCCTTGAAAACATGGAGACATTACCTTCTAGGGAAGCGATGTGAGATATAAAAAGACCACAAGAGTTTGAAGTATATTTTTACCCAAAGGGAATTGAACATGAGGCAGCAAAGATGGTTGGACTTGATCAAGGATTATGACCTTAGTGTTCAAAACCACCCCGGCAAGGCTAACGTGGTAGCAGACACCTTAAGTAGAAAGGCTTGTTCCTTGAATGCTATGATTAAGGAAAGGCTACCCGCCCTGTATGAAGAGCTTGAAAGCTTCAGCTTGGAACTAGTTGCACATGAATTCCTCGCCAACCTCAAAACAAAGCCTACCTTGATGGATGATATGAAAGAAGCTCAGAAGGAACACAAGAGCATTGAAGGCATCAAGAGGAAGATCAAGGCAGGCAAGGCCCCAGGATTCTCTTTGGATGAACAAGGAGTTGTATGGTTTGGGAATCGCATCTACGTACCCAACAAAGGGGAGCTCAAGAACTTGATCTTGCAAGAAGCTCATGACACTCTATAGTCCATCCATCCTTGAGGAACCAAGATGTATCAAGACCTAAAGGCAAGGTTATGGTGGCATGGCATGAAGAGGGAAATAGGCACGTTTGTTGCTAATTTTGACATATGCCAGAGAGTCAAAGCAGAGCATCAGTGACCCGCTGGGCTATTGAAGCCTCTCAAAGTCACTGAATGGAAGTGGGACAAAGTCGGATGGATCATCAGCAGATTACCAAGGTCACGCAAAGGACATGATTCCATTTGGGTCATTGTCGATCACTTGACCAAGGTAGCCCACTTCATTCCCGTCAAGACGACCTACAATGGGAACCAATTGGCCAACCTCTACCTCAACTAGATTGTAAGCATCCACAGAGTTCCTAAGGAGATTGTATCTGACCGAGGCACCCAGTTCACCTCAAGGTTCTTTAATAAGTTCCAGGGATCTTTGGGAACCAAGCTTTCCTTCAGCACTGCTTTTCACCCCTAGACCAGTGGGCAGACAGAGCGAGTAAATCCGATACTCGAAGATATGCTCTGTGCTTGTGTTTTGGAGTATGGATCAAAGTGGGAAGATTGCCTACTATTCGCCGAGTTCTCCTACAACAACATCTATGAGTCAAGGCTTCAGATGGCACCATTTGAAGCATTGTATGGATGAAAGTTCCGTACTCCCCTCAACTGGTTGGAACCCGGAGAAGGGCTAGTCTTTGGCCCATACATCATCCGTGAAGCAGAAGAGCAAGTTGAACTCATCCGAGAGTGTCTCGAGACCGCCAAGCAAGACTAAGCAGAAGAGCTATGCTGACTCTCACTATCGAGACATGAGTTTCCGAGTGTCTCGAGACCGCCAAGCAAGACTAAGCAGAAGAGCTATGCTGACTCTCACTATCGAGACATGAGTTTTCGTGTTGGAGACCATGTTTACCTCTGTGTCACGCCTCTCAAAGGAACCAAGCGTTTCCATGTGAAGGGAAAACTTGCACCAAGGTACATTGGCCCCTTCAAGATCACTGACAGGCAAGGAGAAGTTGCCTATCAACTAGAACTACGTTCCGAGCTATCAGATGTGCACAACGTCTTTCACGTGTCACAACTCCAAAAGTGTCTTCAAGTTCCCAAACGCACTGACCTCTACAAGGACATCGACCATCAAGCCATTGATCTTCAGCCAGACCTCACTTATCGTGAGAGGCCAGTTTGCATTTTGGATAAAGGGGAGCAATGCACTCGAAGCTGCACCATCAAGTACTTAAAGGTCCAATGGAGCAACCACACTGAAGGAGAAGCAACTAGGGAGCATGAAGACTATCTTAGATCCCAGTTCCCTTATCTTTTTAGCACTTAGCCTAGGAATCTCAGGGACGAGATTCTTGTAAGGGGGGTAGGTCTGTCACACCCTGCGTTTGAGTCACTTTGCTATGCTTGGATTTATAAAAATTGGAACCAATTAAAACTTTTTAAGTGCATGCTTGTTTGAATTGTGCTTGTTTGATTGTTTGGTTAATTGTGTTTGGCACTCTTAGGTTGTACTCCTCTCCATATTCATCTTCCTTGATCGAATATTCTTGCCCAATGATCATGCCATGTGAATAGTGCACAAAACTAATTCTATCAAATATTATTTTGACCAAAAAGGATTTATTCAAATTAGGTTATCAAAACCACCTCAGTTGAGGTTTGCACTACAAGTCCTCAAATTGGGTGGATCCTTTTTCCCCAAAGACTCTATTTGAAACCTACTATGATTATGACTTCCCAAAACCACCAAATATTAATTTTAAAGATTATTTCAATACTTTATTTGAAGGCTTTTTCTTAAGATCAGAAATGGTTTTTCATAGGAAAAAATTATTTTAATGATTTGAAAATATTTGAGAAAATTTAGGGAAACACAGTGGACATATATTTTCCATATATATGAGTTTCAATACATGGTCATGTTCAAAATCATGGCCCCAGCCCTCAAAATCCTTTCTGTCCAAATCAAGCTTTTGAAATATTTCTATAAGAAATTTTCTCAATAAATTCCAAGAAAATTCCAGCAAGTCAAGATTGTCATAGGTGCTGATATGGCAGAGTTTCATCTCAATGAAAATTGTTTTGGTCCATCAAACTATTCCAAACCCCTCCCTGTCCAGATCCAAATTTGAACAACTTTACATTTAGAAGATTCTTCCCTTGACCCAAAATTTTGTGGACATGTTCCATTACCAAAACAAGGATGCCAGACCAAGTGGTGCATCAAGGAGATTAGATTTGCACATGGATCTACAGAAGTCAGTTTCTGTTAAAATATAGGGTTCGCAAAGTTTACATTATCAACTTTGCTCCAGTAAGCTCAAACTTGGTGATCAAGCTCAATTATTACCACCACTTCATCCTGTTGGGTTTCATCTCCAGTGGGTGATCCTAGCCTGCCCTAGTGCTGATCAAACACCTTCAGGCTGAGTCCAAGAACCAATTATTGAGCCCCCTCCACCACTCTCCTTCACCCCAAATTTTTACCACATCATCATCCAGTCCCTCTCCACCTCCAGTAAAGTCCCTAGCGCCAGAGAGCTTGAGTGGATGGGGTCAAAGGTCCATTTCCCCTCTCTAGACATCATATTTTCTCTCTTCTCTTACCTCTCTCTCACTCATGGCTACTCCAGAGCATCCAAGGCTCTTTCCCACTTTCTTTATTCCCCTTGAGTTGCGGGACACAAGTGGACACGCCAGAGTGCATCAAAAGCTCTAGCATGTTGGCCAAAGTCATGCTCTAGAGCACGCAACCATGCTCCAGAAGGTTGACCTCCCTCTCCTGCCCATGCCCGACCACCTCCGGCCTTCCCCTCGCCAGTCGATCTACCTCGACGACCGCAACACGCCAGGGAAACGACCCCTTTCTTCCTCTCTCCTGCGGCCCTCTCCAGCGCGCGCACGACCGCCCCTCTCGGCCAACCACTCGCCTCGCATGCACGCCACCCCCGCCCCTTCTCTCTCTCCCCCTGGTCATGGACGTGCCCCAGCAATGCCCTTGACACTCTCCCCCCTCACACGCCCTCCAGTGAGCGCTGCAAGCTCGCCGATGCACACGTCCACAGTGGACCAAGGGCTGGTTATTTAAGCCACCCCCGAGATCTCTCCTCCCCTCTACTGACTCCCTCTCCACCCATGTCGACCCCCAGCAGAGCCCGAGCCCCTCTCTCTCACCTTGTGCTTGTGATCGAGCTCGACGCCGCCGCGGTTCTGGTCGCCGTCAATCTCGCGGTAGGGAGTCCCTCCATCCCTTATTCTTTGGTTGCTCCTCCCTCGCCCACTAATGTGTTTCCCCCTCTTCCTATCCTTTTTGTAGCACAGGACAACCCCGACAACCTCCTTCCGAAGGTTCTCCACCGCGGGACCTCATCGCCGGCGACCTGCGCCTCCCTGTCGACCTTCTCCGGCACCTCCTGAACGATGGCAACCTCCTATGCCCATTCGTGCTCTCTGCTCCCCTTGTCGTGTCGTGCTTCGCCGCCGGTGAGCTCCTCCACCCTTGGTTCTGAGGTCGGAGTCAGACCCGATAGGTAGGCCCGACCTGTTGGCCTCTCACCTCACCCTCTCGTGGCTCTCCCTCTCTCTAGCCACTGGGCCCCGCCCACAGGTTTGAAACCTGACGCACACGGGGGCGCTAGCGCGCCTAGCCTGGCTGGCCACTGGGTCGGCCCAGCAGCTGGCTGGCTCTGGCCCAGGGCACAAAGCCCTTTTTCTTTTTCTTTTTCTGGCATTATTTGAAAAAATCCGACACAAATAAATATTTGTCCTAGTCCAAATACTCTTCCACCATAAATCTTAGAATATTATGTACAATTTTATAGTGCCACTTGTAAAAAAGTTTGCAAAAGTTTTATCTACCGTTTTATTTTAAAACCTCTTTTTAGAATTTTTAGCCACCATTATAAATAGTTTTAAAAACCTTCTTCCTACCAAAACCCTAGACAAATATTCTTAAAATAGTTTTTAGTATTTATCAGACTAGGGTAGCATTTTAGTAGTAGATTTGTGTGCTCTGTTTTCGTGTGATGCTTATTATTATCATTATTTATCGCGACGATAGATTGTGTTGTTGACGAGGGAATTGGACCCGAAGACTTTGAAGCCCTCGAAATCTTTGTTGAGCCGCACAAGCAGCCCTTTGACCATGACTATGCAAACTTTTATTGCATGTCATATAGCACTTTATTTCGTGCCATTGATCATGATGATGTGGCATTCCCCTTCGGTGGGACGCCTCCGATACTTTCTTGTTGATACTTGCATCATGGATGACCCTACCTCCTTATGAGGTTTGTGTGGGTGGGAGTAGTTAGGTTGCCTATAGTTTCTACGCAAGTGGGATGGGAATATGTATGGTGATGGAAATGATATGATTTCAACGACTTCTCAAAACCCCCGTCGGGTGCCACTAATGCCCGAGGGAGATGTTGATGTGCTAGGTAACCACTTGATAAAGAAGTGGTGTACCGGAGCTAGTGAGTGTGTGCGGTTTTCCAAAATGGATTGTTGTAAGTTGTGACCTTTATTCCAACCTTACATGTACGACCATGATACCCCTTATAGGACGGGGCTTTGTTGACTACTATGGTTGGTGCTAGCAGGGAGCTCACATTACCAGTGCGCGAGAGTGAGGTGGTTACTCTCGAGACAGGGTCATCCCAGAAGTGGAAGGCCATGCGATGTCTTTACAAGCATCGAGCACACCATTGCGTGCCCTCATGGATGATATGTGTGATGTATATCATGAGGGATGGCACCAACGAGTGTACTCTTTGTTTAGTATCACCATGGTAAAGGCATTGTTTGAGTGCTTACCTCGGGTATGTAATATACCACGAGTAGTGGATGACACGGAAGTTCCCCGAGTCTTATGGGTAAAGTGTGCAACCTCTACATAGTGTAAAACTATTCGAATAGCCATCTCCGTGGTCAAGGACAGTTGGATGACCGCTTTGTGTGCTATGTCTATGTTTTCTGAACTTGGTGTGTGTGTGTGTGGTTGACACAGAGATGACACTTGAGATAAGTCAGATGACTTGATGACATGACTGAACATTAGTGGTTCAACCCCTGCTTAAGATGATATCTACAAATTGTTCATATGGATATCTGCCAACTATTGATGCATGCTTACATAAGTATTTGGTCATGTCATTGCACTCAAACTAGCTTTCTGGAAAATTACCTACTTGGTGCTATATCATGCATTGTTCTTTCCTTGTTCCAACATAGGTTGTTTGCGAGTACATTCAAAGTACTCATTGGCTTTCCACTGGTTATTTAATTGGCCAGGCATAGAAGAACAGGAGCACGATGAAGATTTCATTGGTGACGAACATGCGAACTAGGACGCTTCCTAGTCAGAATGCCTATAGGATTAAGGCATATGACATGGGTTCACGCTTCCGGCCAAGATTCCTCTGTTTTTTATGTTTAAGTGTTTGGCCCTTGTGGCCATATCTATGTAAGATTTGACCTCTATGGTCCTTATTCGTGTAAGACGGTATGTAAGGATGTAGGACTCTTGTTATTCAGCTTATGTGTGTTCAGTGAGCCTTGATCTCTGGGATCATTGTACACGTGCATTCGGTGATCATGACTTATGATTTGGGGTCTCCATACGATATGACTCTATAAAAAAAATATGATGAACGGTAGCTTTGCCAAAAACAATATGTCAGCTCTATATAATCATGCAAAGCAATATGATGATGAACGAACTAGTCATGTGAAGTGACGATGGAATTTCACGGCAATATATCTCAGAATGGCTATGGAAAGGCCATGATAGGTAGGTACGATTGCTGTTTTGAGGAAGATATAATTAGACTTATGGGAAATAGAGCATGTCATGGCACGGGGTTTGGATGCACCGGCGAAAGTTGCACCGATCCGCAAGGTGAGAATGGGTATGCACGGTATCGAAAAGGCTAACAAATATTAGAAGGTGAGAATGCATATGTCCATGGTATCACATTAGTCATAATGAGCTCATATACTTATTGCAAAGTTTTGTTAGCTTTATCATAAATCAAAATACTACTCGCATGCCCTGAGGGAGGAGTTAACCATCGCGCGCGCCCGACTCCAAACAACACTAAGATTTGAACGAGGAATAGAAATGCTCACACATAATCACGATGCCTCTTTAACTTTTAGATGAACAACAAGTTAACACCCCTTAATATCAACACTTCTATGAATCAGTAATTATGAACTCACACCTTTTTTATATTACCACATGAATGTCATTAACTCGCAATTTCTCTATATGTGCTATATGATGGTTTTGAATATCACTCATCGAGTACCTATTACTTTTGGACTAATCTTATGACCCATGAAATTATCATTACTACTCATTATCTCTCAAACAAATATAAGTGAAGAACGAGCGTGAAATCATTTCTATATAATCTACACGCCACAAGGCTCACAAAGGTATAAGTGAAGTACTAGAGCAACTGCCAAGCTCAAAAAGATATAAGTGAAGCACATAGAGTATTCTAACAAATTAAGATGCAGGTGTGTCTCTCTCAAATAGGTGTGTCCAGCCGATGATGATTTTGGCAAAATGAAAGTAAAAGCAAACAAAAGCAAATGACACCCCAAGCAAAACACATATCATGTGATGAATATAAATGTAGCTCCAAGTGACAAGCCGATGGATTGAGACGAAAGAGGGGATGCCTTCCGGGGCATACCCAAGCTTAGACGCTTGAGTATTCCTTAGAATATTACCTTGGGGTGCCTTGGGAATCCTCAAGATTAGGCTCTTGCTACTCTTTATTTAGTGGTCCATCATGATAACACCCAAAACTTGAAAACTTCAATCACACGAAACTTAACAAAACTTCATGAGATCCATTAGTATAAGAAACATATTGAATACTTTAGGTACTATTATAAATTGACTCTTACTTTATTTTTTCATACTAGGTACTGTATTCCAATTTATCCATGGAATATACCCCCCCGGTACAATCCATAGCATAATCAAAACAAGCAAACTATGCAAGCAAGACAAAATCTGTTTAAAACATAACAGTATGTAGCAATCTAAAAATAGCCTATACTTATATAACTATAAAAATTCTGAAAAATTAGGACAGTGCTGACAATTTTTATAGAAATATCGTGCAAAAATTTCAGATCATTATCATGCTCAAGTTGAAAAAATGAAAATTCTTGTAGTGGTGTCAAAAGTTCTTGTTTTGTTTCAACGTCGTTTCTACTCATCTTGTGAGTCATCCCAAAGGCATTACATGTCAAAAACACTAACTAAAACATAAAAAAAACCATTACAGAGGCAATAATCATGTTATCACAAACTAATAGAATATAAAAAATCAAAAAATTATATACCTATTGGGTTGGCTCCCAACAAGCGCTATTGTTTTATGCCCCTAGCTAGGCATAATGCATAGATTCAATTGTTGTCATCTTTAACATCAAGCTCCTCAATAACGCAACTATGATTAATAGGAACAATGGGAGGCTTGAAAATAGGATCTTTTATCAATTTTATAAAATTGGGATGAACACTAATCATTTTTTGAATTTCGTTTTATTGGAAGGAGGTGTACTAATGCTCTTTGGAATGTATATGAACTTTGGACTTTTGTTTTGCGAGGTACTATTATTAGTTTTAGATGGCATAAAAGTGGAGACTAGTTTGTCAATTACCTCCTCCATTTAATCAACTCTACTCAAAACTTGTTCTACCCTCTTATAAATAATAATTTCATTTTCCTTTAAAGTTTTCAAAGTCACTCCTACCCGTCACCCAAATCTAGTGATATGATTATGAAGGTTTTTTTATCTAAATCTTGAACTGCTTCACTAGTGATCATTTTATTTTCAATAGCATCAAGCCTTTGAATAACATGTTCCAAGGTTAAAATGGTTTCTTTAATGATAATGGGTGGTGTTCCAACAAGACTTTCAATTGCATTATAACCATCCAAGGTGTGACACATTAAGAAATTCCCGCCGGTGATGGTGTCAAGGACAAACCTACACCAAGTTGTCACACCAACATAAAAATTATGAAGCAAAGTGGTGGTGGATAACTTATTAGTTGCTTTATTTTGAGCATTGAAATCATATACCATGCATCTTTCAAGATTTTTCTCCCATTTGTTTAAAGTTGACAACATGGTTATTAGGAGTGATGTGAACAAAAGAAGAACTAGCCATGACTTCAAACAAAAAATAGTAACAAGCAAATATAAACATATTTGTATTTTATTTTTTTAATGGACAAACTAAATTTAACAGCAAATAGAAAGAATAACAAGTTAAAGATAATTTGTGTGAAGTTACTTGATAGTTGGTGATGGTATTCCCCAGCAATGGCATTAGAAATCCTTCCTGATACTTGTGATTTGCGTTGGGTTTTCCGTGAAGAGGAATGACTTATCGCAACACAATGTGCGTAAGTATTTCCCTAGGTTATGAAACCAAGGTTTATTGAAACAATAGGAATACCAATCCTTAACCGTCTTCAGGGGTTGCACACAAAATAGCAAACAACTTGCACCCAACACTGGCAAGAGGGTTGCTAATCCCCTTGGTCTCGTTGTTTGCAAGCAAGTGATTTGTGTAGATAATTGTAAAATGCAAAATAAAATAAAAGAAAATAAATGGCAGCAATGTAATAGTAGCATTTGTAATTATATAATTGAATAGACCTGGGAGCCGTAGTGTTCTCAAGTGACATCTCTCATAGAAATATCATATGGTGGGTAAACAAGTTACTCTTTGGCAATATATAGAAAAGCGGATACTTATGCAATTTGCACGGAAATGATCATGTGCATATATGCATCACGTCCATAAGAAAATATGCCAACTCCTGCCTGCACATATTACTATTACTCCACTCATCAACCGCTATCCAACATGCATCTAGAGTATTAAGTAAAATAGAGTAATGCTTGGAGAACGATGACATGATGTAGACAAAGTAATCTCAAACAATATGAATTAACCACATTGTTGTTTCCTTAGTATCATCAACAGAAAGCACAACAATGAGATGATGTATCTTGTCCCCTACTTTGTCAGTGGGATATATAAAGTTGCCAGGTTGAACCTACCACAATGCACCACTCCCACAGAATAAATAACAATCTAGTTGGCCAAACTATCTCAATAGATCGGAGAGCATTACTAATCTATAATGATCACGAGAATAAGAATCATAGTAAACAGGTTTGACACAAATACTTTTCATGAATAGTCTGAAAATAAACCCAAAATTCATTGGATCCAACAAACGCATCATACAAAGGGAGTACATCGGATAGATAAAGGCAAAGATGCGATGAACATTGTATTGAGGATCAAGAGAGAGAGAGAGAGATAAATTGCCATCTTGGTACTACCTATCAGGAGGGCCACAAGGGGAACACCACATATCAGAGCGTGCCCAGATGTGTGGTGGTGCCCTCATGCGCCTCCTAGCCTCCTTTTTAAGCTTCTAGGTCTTCTTTTGGTCTACAAAAAATCATCAAAATGCTTCATGGAAATTGGGATTCGTTTGGTACTGTAAACTTGAAAAGTAAAAAACATGCAAACATCAACTAACACTTGGTCAATAGGTTAGTGCTCATAAATATTATAAATTGGTAAACAAATGCCCAGAAAGTATCCTAGAATGATAATATATAAGCATCGAACAATAAAAAATTATAGATACGTTGGAGAGATATCAGGTTGCCAAGCGATCTAGAAACCGTGTCTTCCGGGTGGAACTTACGGAAGCACCCAATGTTTATGGCTCTTGGGTGTCACTCCTGTTACTGTCACACCCTGTGTTTTACCTCATGTTACTAACTTAACATAGCTCCAAAATTAGGGCCAACAAAAACTTTAGGTGTGCTTGTGATGCTTGACTTGATTGTTAATTGCTTGTTTCCTTGCGTGTGCTCTATATTCATAAACTCCCTCCTACCCTCAAAACTCATCTCCTTGCTCTAAATCTTTGCCCAATGATCATGCCATGCGTATAGGACTAATTTTTTACAAAATATTACTTTGACCAAAGAGCATTTATTTAATTTAGGTTTGCAAAAACCACTGAGTTGAGGCTTGAACTACAAGTCCTCAAATTAAGGTATTTAAATTCTTTCAAAAACCATATTTGAAACCTGATGTATATAAGAATTCCCAAAACCACCAAATATTATTTTTTAAAATTATTTCCTATTTTATTTAAAGGCTTTTCCTTAAGGCCATAAATGGTCTTTTGTTAGGAAAAAATATTTTTTATGCTTTCAAAATATTTGAGAAAATTTAGGAAAACTTAGTCGACATATATTGTCCACATATAAGAGTTTAAACACATGGTCATGTTCAAAATATTGGGCAAAACCCTTCAAAACCATTTCTGCCTATTTTGAGCATTTGAAATATTTATGTAGGAAATATTCTCAAATAAATATAGGAAAACTCTAGCATGTCACATATGATATGTATGTGATCATCTTGGCAAGTTTCATTTCAATCCAAATTGATTTGGTTCACCAAAATATTCCAAAACCATCTCTGTCCAAATCCAAATTTGAGAAACTCTATATTTCTAATTGTCCCCTATTGTTCCCAAACTTGGTGGACATGTTCTAATCCTCCAATAATGCATCCACACCAAGTGGTGCACTAAGAAGAACTGATCCACTTGCCCAAATCCCCCTAAACCCATTTCTGCTGATTTCTAGAATTTGGTAATAATGCATTGCCAAGTTTCCTCAATGGACCCCAAAATTTTTGGGCATGTTATAATCCCTAAGTTATGCCACCACATTAAGTTGTGCATCAAGGAGAATGTATTTGCATAGATAAATCTAAACAACTCCATGTGTTCCCATTTGTAGGGTTTATAAAGGATCTATTTGGAAGATTCAGCCTATGATCTCAAAATTGGCGACCAAGCTTATTTATCCCAATTATTTGATCATGTTAAGTTTCATGGAAAGGGAAATCCTTTAGCTATGCCAAACACCTAACAAACACCTTCTGCCCATTATTCCTCCTCAATAATTGAAGGATGAGAAGTGCTCTCCTTGAGCCTATATTTTTACCACAACCCCTCCTTGTCGCCAGCTACCCCAAGTAACAACCCCAGCACCTAGCTCCATGATCAAGGGGGTGGAATCCCCATTTGTACCCCCTGGACAGGCCATTTCTCCCTCTCTCTTAGCTTTCCCTCTCTCCTAGCCAGCACCTAGAGCATCCAATGTGCTTTCCCTGTATTTTACTTCCTCCTGCAGCTAGTGGGCGCAAGTGGACATGCTAGAGTGCATGCAGACACACCCATACCAGCCAAAAGCTCGCTCTGGAGCGTGCTGTAGCACACTCAAGCGCTGACCCGTGCCCTTCGGCCAGCTCGGGCCTCCCCCGCGTGCCAGTCGAGGACCTCGACGTCCGGGACATGCCATGACCTTGTTTCCCCGCCTCTCTCTCCCTCTGCCGACCTCCTCTCGCACGCACGCCGACCGCCCAGAGAGTGCCAATGGTCGACCTCGTACGCGTGAGCCTCTACCTCCCCCGGCTCTCTCTGCTTCACTCGAGCTGAACTGCACCCACAAAGCCCGTAGACAAGCCGTATCTCACCCTGTGGCCTCTGGCATGGTCTGGGGCCTGACCATAGATGTGGCCTATGGTGCTCCGTGCGGCTACTTAAGGCCTCCCCGAGCCCCTCCCTCGGCTCCTTTCGCTGTCCCTATTTCCCGTAGAGCCCCTGGACCAGCCCCCTCCTTCTCATGTGCCCTCCTTTAACCTCCATAACCGGAGCCCCCTCGCTGGCCTCTGCTTGAATTTGGCCATGGTGGCCTCCCCCATCCCTTTTGATCCTCACCGGAGCTCCTCCCATGTCACCATGAGCCTCCCCACCACTCCATTCCATCCCTCCCACAGCAAGGGCGTCGTGCCCAATGCGACCGACGGCTACCTCCGACATGACCGACGCCGCGGTCGACCCCGACCTTCCCGGGGCCCGATGTAGGATCGAATGTAGGTCTAGTGGGGAGGGGGATTAGACTACTTGACCAATTAAAAATCTACTTCTTTCCAATTTTAAGTGTTGGCAGATTTTAGCATTCATAGAAAGTAAAGCACACCCTACACATGCATGTCTACGAGTATAGCAGCGGAAAGTAAAGACACACATGAGTAGTAAAGGAAGGGTAGGTAGATCAAGCGCAATTTGGAGACACGATAATTTTTCCCGTGCTTCCGATAGGTGGTGCTATCGTACGTCCACATTTATGGAGTCTTCAACCCACGGAGGGTAACGGTCGCGAGAGTCCACAGAGGGCTCTACCCACGGAGGGTTCCATGAAGAAGCATCCTCGACTATACCATGATGGCCTACATCCACGGAGGACTAGCCTAACTCGGGGCAAATCTTCTAGAATTAGGTGATCTCCTTTCCCTTACAAACTTATTGGTTCACTCCACAACACAAAGTAGGACGCTCCCAAGCAACACCAAACCAATCTAGGAGGCACCACCCTCCAAAAGGTAATAGGCTCGATAATGTCGATGAAGTCCTTGGTGTTGTGCTTCAAGATGATAGACTCCTCAACACACAATCACTCTCTCATAGATTTGGTTATGGTGGAAGAGATTGATTGGGTGGAAAGCATCTTGGGGAGGCTAGAGATCAAGATTCATATGGTTGGAATGGAATGGCATGATCTCAACACATGAGTAGGTGGCTCTCTCTAAGAAAATGAGTTGGTACGAGTGGGGGTCTGTTCTGAGTGCTTCTCTTGCGAGTGAGTGGTGGTGGAGGGGTATATATAGGCATCTCCAAAAATCCAACCGTTACACCTAATAAGTCCAACTCGGTGACACCAATGTGTTAATCTTGGTGTTACCGAGTTGCCTAACAGGTAGCAACAATTGAATCTCTGTGAGACCGATACATAGATCTCGGTTGCACCAATAAGCTGACCAACGGTAAGATTGCCAAACTTGGTGATGCCAATTCAACAAACTCGATCGGACCGATTTTGTGAATTTGCATAAAAGAATGTCGGCAACCCAAACTCGGTGGCAACAAATCAGAATCCATTGCACCAATGGGTTACGGTTTAGCTTGAGTCTCTCTGAGTCCGAGAATCGGTGGCACCGAGTGGGAAGTGTTGGTTGCATCGATTTTAAGTATTTGGCTTTGGACAGGATTTTGTGGAAGGGCTCATGGATGTTTTTGGTGACTATCACTTTTGCATGTATGAGCATTTTGTTCACCAACAATACCTTACCCCCTGTTGATAGTATTGGCTTTCCTATGGACTCAAAGTGATTTCTCACAAAGTAAAATGTGGAGTCCTTTTTCTTGAAGCTTTGCGAATCTATTTCCTTGCATCTTGGGGTATTCCACAATTCTTTTTCCCACCCATCATTGAACTTTGCCTGAAATATGCTTAGCGGAAATATTAATTCAATGACATATATGTTGTTATTAATTACCAAAACCACCAAGGGAGCAAATGTTCTTTCAATCTCCCCCTTTTTGGTAATTGATGACAACATATAGATCAAAGCTTCCACATATGATGTAATAAATGAATATAATCGTCACTTTGAGAAGTCTGTGATAAGAAAGAGCTCCCCCTAAATTTGTGCATTATTGTAAATTTGCGTTTGAGTGCAAATCCACAATTGATTAGGTACATGGGGAACTTCTTCCATGGCACATACATCTTGTTGGTGTATAAGAGTAGTAAGAGTTAATATCATAGCAGAACACATCAAACAAAGTGAATGATCATATCATAACCATCGAAAGGATAAGAAATGGTAGCAACACACATTAAAGCGTATGATCAAACACGAACATAAGTGTATGACAAGCAACCAAAAGACCAAATGTTTTTGAAACAACAATAAAAGTCAATGCTATCTCACTAGAAGCCTAAAGATCTATATACAACTTCTCCCCCTTTGGCAACAAGTTACCAAAAAGTTCAAATAGATATAGCTAATCGTTCTTCTAGGGCTTATCTCCTCTGGTGGTCGATGTTAGAGTTGAGAAAACTGTGTCGGCGACGACCTCAACTGATGTCATGGACAGAGTTGGAGTAGCAACTAGTGGCACTCGAGGAACTCATGGAGCTGAAGTGACAATAGCAGGTGCTGATGAAGATGGACTCAACTCTGGAGCTGGCATTGTGGCTGATCTAGCCTGGAGAGTGAAGTGTGTGCCTGGCCTTAGAGGAGAGTCATCCTCCTCCTCCTCCTCCTCCTCCTCATCATCATCTATAGTGTGAAGAAGAGGCATAGAGTCAACTTCGTTCTTGAGATCACTCATGGTCCTGTTCGGCCCATCTACCTTGTCATTGAGGGTCTTGATCCTGTTCTTAAAGATCTTCACCAGACTGTTCTTGTTCTCCAGTATGTCCTTGATGTCCTTCTGCATGCCTTGAACTGTTGAGATCAAGATATCCATCTGCTCATACCGGGATCTAGGGACTTGAGCACTAGTCGCTCTACCTGCCTCTGCCTTTGCCTGAGCCTGAGCTACAGCTGATGTGGGATGGTCTAAGTCCATCACCACAACATTGTCCTCAAAGTCTAGATGTAGGGGCAACTGGGGTCTGTCGAGAGCAAAGATGTGCTTCTCCAGCTTGGAGTTTATGAGCATCTAAATGTAGGGTGCATAGCAGCAAGAGTGCTTCTTATCAGAAGCAACCCTCTTCATAGTCTCCACAATCAGATCCATAACTCTGAATCTCCAGTGCTGGTCAATACGAAGCAACAAGTTGATGGAGTAGCCTCAGATCATCTTCTCGTCTCCTAACTTAAGCATTAAAGTATGCCTCAAAATGTTGTTGATGGTCCGTAGACCTGCCTGAAGGTAATAGATAGATTCTAGCTCGTGGAATAGAAGATGTGTAGCAGGAATGACATTGTACATGTCCTTCATGGCATTGTGGATGGCCTTGGACTCTGAGTACACACAGATATCTCCATCCTGTGCCTTTGAGACTCCTCAGATGGCAGCCCACTCATCAACAGTTTCCTCATATCTTTCTCCTTCGGTCATCCACACAAGCCTACCATCTCCATAGAAGTGAGAAGTGGAGTAGAATTACATGATCATCTCATTGTGCCATGGAGTGATCTCTTTGCCAACAAACTCATCTATGCCAACACAGTTGAAGTTGTCTTGTACATTGGGGAAATAGTCTTGATTTTCCTTGATGTACTTCTAGTCAACATACCTCATGTCACTCATAGTTGGACTCTTGTCAAGCAACACAGTCTCATAGAAATCCTGGTGCTCCTTGGTGTAGAACCTTTAGTCCACAGCTGTTTTCCTCCATTGAGAGTAAGGATCAATGCCTCTCCACTCTCTCAAACCTGCGTCCTTCTTTTTCTTCATGTCAACAACAAGTGGATGGCTGGCATTGTGCTCTGGAAGATGTGGTCTGAGCTTCAGCAATGCAGACATGGCATCCTCATCATATCTCTGGAGGTAGTTCCCTTGTTCTTCTCCAAAGCAGGAATCTGTCTGGTTGACCTCTTGGACTTCTCGGCAGCAGCCTTCTTGGGGGCATACTTGGTGCTCTTGGAGGGTCTTTCTTTCGCAGAGCATATGCTAAAAGCTTCTTCTGCTTCTTCTTGGGAGGGGCCTTGACAACCATCTCTTCCTCCTCTTCCTCCTCGGCAGCAGCACCAGCAGCCTCCTCAGGGTCATCATACATTGAGGTAGCCCTGCCAGTCAAATAGACAATCCTCTTTCTGGCATTCTTCTTCTTTCCTTCCTTCTTAGGCAATGATCTCCTTGGTGACTCAATAGGCAATGACCTCCCTAGCACTCTCAGGTGCTCTCATAGTCTCTGGAGGGGCATATGTCTTGCTGACTGTCCTCCTGAAAGAGGTCGCTTCATTTGCTAACTTCCTAGCAGCTTTGTCTTACTTCTTGGCAAGAACTTCCTCTGGCATAAAATTTGAATCCTCCTCATCTGAATTCAACTTCTTCCTGGCTCTAGTAGCAGCCTTGGGCAACCCATGAGCACTGGGGGTGCCTGGTTGTGAAAAGCAGCTAGACCCAGGGCTAGTTCCTGAACTCATGTCAACATTCTGCTCCTACAAATTCTGACTATCCTCCGCATCTGACATATCTAACACCGTTTGGTGCAGCTAGACCCAGAGTATAGAACAGTAGAAGAAGATAAGTCATCACAAAATGCAACTGTTTTTGAAAGTGTGAACAGAAAAATCTTAGATGTAGTACACAGCAAAATTGAATTTCAGTGTCACCGAGTCAAATCTTTTGGTGCTGCCGAGACACACAAAACTCTTAACTGAAACTTGGCAGCATTTTCGGTTGGACCAAAAACTGCCACTCAGTCTCACCGAGTTTTGTCCTCAGTAGCACAAAAAGAAATTAGTGGAACCGATTTTTCTGGCTCGGTATCACTGAGATGCGAATTTGCGGGCAACTAAACCTAATTTTTTTGATTCGCTAATCTAATGAGATTTTCTTTGGATGGGGAGGTTTGCAATCGATGGATAGAAGATAATAGAAACTCGAATGCACAAGATTTGGATGGGGAGCGCAAGGAGGTCTGAATCCATACCCTAGCTCAGTGATGGATCCGCTACGGCGACGATGAGGATGAAGATTTAATGAACGACAGAGATTCCTAGCGGTGGAGACGCACGGGGAAGCAAAGGCAACGACCTGGGGTCACGAATCATCAGCGTAGGGTTTGGAGGGGGCGATGGTCTGAAGGAATTTTCAAAGGTCGGGTCTGCCTCTTTATATACCCACTGCTGTCTATGACAATGATTCTAAATTTTCAGTGTCATCGAGTTTCTCAACTGTCACATGATAGGGAAACTCGGTGGAACCAAGAATATGGAATCAGTGTTACCTAGATTGAAAACTGGATAAACCCTAGGCCTTCGGTCAGACTGAGATTTTTTAGTTGGTTCCACCGAGATGCACTTGGGAGTGTTTAATGGTGAGTCCTTTGTCGATACGGAACTCCGAGTACACAGGGAGATCAAAAATTACTTGTTCAAATTTTCTGATGTAGCATGAATAGAATATGAGATGAGAAAGCATAGATATTTGAAGAAAGGTCCTAGGAATTCTTGTCCATCCAATTGGCGAAAACATAATCAAAGTCCAAATAGCTACAATTGGATGTCCTCGAATGGATAAAGAAATGCAGACCAACATGCTCACACAATAAGATGTCAAATGAAATCATGGCAAACATGCACATACATACTAGCATCAATCAATCATTTTGGCGATGATGTAGTCATCTATATATTTGTATATTAACTTAGGATCCAAGTAAGAATACTTGATCATAGGTCATAATCATCGTTTTAGCACGATTGGGGTTACCACTTTTACATACGGCTTGTTAATGTTGTCACATTCTATGATATGCTTTGGCTCAAGTCTTAGAGTAAAGTTCCCCCTTGATGTGACATCCCCCCTTGAGAGGGATAAACTAACCTTAGGTTTTGTCGATGAGGACTTCATGTAGGTGAAGTAATGGTGGATGCTCAAAGTTGATGAATATAACCATGAGTTGGGAGGATCCTTGTTGTTTCCTTACTCTTCTCACCTACATGGGTTAGTCCCAACACACAAGAGACAAATACAAGGATATCTATGGATATGGAGTGCTAATCATACATGATGATGTCCATTGATTTGTTGATTACCTTGTCCCTTGCTTACCTTTGAGAGAATTTGTGACTCCTTGAACTATTGCATGATGTTGATTTTAATTGCAACTAGTCCTTGCCAATAATGAGTATGAGTGAATTTGATTGGTGGAGTCACCCCTCAAGAACTTATCTACTTCTTCTTCTTGGGGACCCACATCAAGTTGGTGGGGATCCTTGTTGTTGAAGTGGCACTTGTAGAAATTGAGCTTGTAGTAGCCTTGGGAACCCACTTCAACATAGCTCGAGATTCATCTTCATATGAGTCAATGTCCTCTTGAAGCTTGTTCTTGTCCTTGAGCTTGGGGTCTTGTGGTGGAAGGTCATGTTGAGCTTTTGTTCCCTTGGGGACAATATTTTCATACTTCTCCTTTTCAGGAAAGAACTTGGGCTTGGGGTATTGACTTTGTTCCCATTCAACTCCATTAGCATTGAAGTAGACAATGCCATGGTTCTTCCGGTATCCTCCATGCTTGCTTACAATCTCCTCAAATTGTTTGCACCCGGCAAGACCCTTGTAGATACCTTTCTCTATAATCCCTTTCCAAAGTTCATTTTCTTGCTCAAGTGTAACTTGGCTAAGAGAAGAGTTAGTGGCTCAATAGAACTACTAGAAGTAATATCATTAGATTTATCATTTTATTGCTACTAGTTGAATAACCTTTCTTGCCTCTGTTACTAGTTTGCTTAGTATTAACTTGTGGCATGAACGTAGACAAGAGAAGTCGTTTGGCTAGATAAGAGGAAGTCTTCTTTCGAAGATCATCATTGATAGTTTTAAAGACATGTTCTTGCTCTAAATTGAGCTTCTCGAAATGGAGCTTCTCATGTGTCCTTTCAAGATCTCTACGATCTTGTAGAGTAGACTCATTAGCTAAATTAAGAGTGTTTAGTTCTTGAGTTAGTGGTTCTATTTCCAACTTATCATCATCACACGACTTATCTAGATTAGCATGATTACTAGTGTCGGTGCACTAGAGTTTTGGGATCTCCAATGCCCCTTACTCGTGCACGAGCAGTAGTAGCCACCCACGTGACGAGGCCCAACAGGGACTTACTACATACAAGCACAGAAGAATCAAGACCCACGGCAAGACCTTGCTGGGAGTGCTATTGTCACACCCTGTGTTTGTGTCACATTATTATGTTTGGGTTTATAAAATATGGAGACAACTAAAACTTTTTCTATGTGCTTGTGCTTGCTTGCTATGTTGTGTGCTTGCTTGATGATTGTGGTGTGGCACTACTAGGTTCTATTCCACTTCAAATTCATCTTCCATGTCCCCAAAACTCTTGCCAATGATCATGACATATGAATAGTGCCCAGAACTATTTTTATCAAATATTTTTTTAACCAAAAATGATTTATTCAAATCTGGTGTTCAAACCCCCCTGAAATGAGGTTTGCACTGCAAGTCTTCAAATTAGGCGAACTCTTCTTTTCCAGAGGCTTTATTTCAAACCTACTATATATATGACTTCCCAAAACCACCAAATATTATTTTTAAAGATTATTTTCATATTTTAGTTAAAGGCTTTTTCTTAAGGCCAAAAATAGTTTTTCCTAGGGAAAAATTATTTAAATGCTTTAAAATATTTGAGAAAATTTAGAGTAACTCACTGGACATATATTTTCCATATATATGAGTTTCAACACAAGGGCATGATCAAATCATGGGCAAAACCCCTTAAAACCCTTTCTGTTCAAATCAAACTTTTGGAATATTTCTATAAGAAATATCTCAATAAATTCTAGGAAAATTCCAGCAAGACAACACTATCATGGGTGATGATCTTGCAAAGTTTCATCTCCATCCAAGTTTGTTTGATTCATCAAACCATACAAAAACCATTCTTGTCCAGAATCAAATTTGAGCAACTTTACATTGCGAAGTTTCTCCCCTTGGCCTCAAACTTTGTGGGCATGCTCTAATGGCAAAATAGTGATGGTACACTAAGTGGTGCATCAAGGGTAAAATCCTAGCATCAATGGATCTACACAAATCTGATTCTACTAAGTTCTAGGGTTTATCAAATCACCATTGTCAAAAAAATTCCCTTAGGATCAAACTTGGTGAAACCTCTCATTTCTACCTAGACTTTGACCCTGGTAAGTATCTCAGTAAGATGGTAACATCTTCTTGTCCAAAACACCATCAAACACCTTCTGGTGATTTGGTAAAACCCCCGTTTTCACCCTCTTCTCTTTTACCCTTGCCCCCAACTTTCTACCATAGCCTCACATAGATACATTTCACCTCCAGTAAAAGTCCCAAGCCATTAGGCCACTGTGAGGTGGGGTAAAACCCCTATTTCTACTCCTGGACATCGCCATTTCTACCACCTCTCCCCTTTTCCTTCTTCCCTAAGGCTTCTCCAGAGCCCCCCTAGATTCTACTAGCCACTGGGCATCTTCGAAAGCCCCAAGACACTAGAGGACGCGCAGTGGGCTTAAAATATGCCCAGGCGTGCCATTTGGGCACTATGGAGCATGCTACAGTGCGCTGCCGCACTGTAGCCACCCTTGCTCGGTGCCGCTCGGTAGCCTTGGGCCTCCCCTGCATGGCCCCCTGGTTGGCCAGAGTGTCCACAACGCGGCAGGCAGTCGGCCCCCTATCTCCCCTCTATCTCCTCTCCTCCCTCGCGCGCGCACGGCTCCGCCCGAACCGGCCAGTGACCGCACTTGCATGCGCGACGCCCTCGGCCCACCTCCGCCTGGCCACGCTCTCTAGGGCATCTCTCGTGGGCTCCCAGCCCTGCCGTCGTCCCCTCCTTGCCCTCAATGGCAGGTGCCCGAGCTCTCCCGCGCTCGCCACTCCCCCTGCCTCCGCCTCGCCTATTTAAAGGGGCCCTGAGCACCCACTCTCTCTTTCCCTAGCCTCCTTCCACTCCTAATATCCCCCCTGAGCCACCCTAGAGACCGCCCGGAGCTCCTGTGCTCGGGATCGACTGAGGCACCGCCGCGTGAGGGCTTCGACAATCTCGGGCTATCGGACCGCTCCGGCCCTCCTTTCTCCTCCTTTGAGCCCCAGTGAGCTCTTGTGTCTTCCCCCTTCCTCCCTGACCGTTTTGCTGCTAGGAGTAATGTCGGCGACCATCTCCCAAAGCGGTTCCGCCGCGACCTGCTTCCCGCTGGTGACTCCGACCTCCTCGGGCCGCCCTTCCACCTCCAGAGGACTGGCGGGTCAACGCCGAACCCATTCCCTCCTCCAGATCCCCTCGTCACGCCTCCCTTCGCCGCCGGTGAGCTCTCCCCCTTCCTGTCCCGAGGTGGGAGAAGGACCCGACAGGTGGGTCCCACCTATCGGCCTCTCCTCCCCTCTCCCGTGCCCTCTCTCTCTCCCCTGCGGTCGCTGACGGCCGGGCCCCGTGCGTCAGGTTTAAACCTGGCCGCGTGCGAGGCTGGCTGGATGGCCAACTGGGCCGGCCTAGCCACTGGCCGCTTCTCGCCTGGGTCCCCGTGGCCCTTTTTCTTTTTCCTTTTCTGTGGGATGTTGCAAAAATCCCATAGGGACCAAATTAAATCCTATGAAAATAATTCTTTCACCTAAATTCTTAGTATAATCCCTAGAATTTAATAGTGCCATTTGTAGGAATGTTTTAAAATATTTTTAGTACTGTTTCATTTAAAAACCTATATTTAGGCACATTTTTACCTCTGTTAATTTATTTCCAAAATGTTTTTCACAACAAAACCCTAGGGGGTATTTATCAGAATAGATTAGCATTTTTAATAAGTAGTTGAGTGCTCTATTTTTGTGTGTTGCTTATTTTATCGTTATTTTATCGCCACGATAGATTGCGCTATTGATGAAGAAGTTGGACCCGAAGACTTCAAAGACCCTGGAGACTTTGTTGAGCCAAGCAGGCAGCCGTTTGACCATGATGAGAAACCATTTTTATTGCATGTCATATAGCACTTTACTTTCATCATATTTGATCATGCGATGTGGTGTTCCCCTTTTGGTGGGATGCCTCCGGTACTTTTTCCATTGACACTTGCATCGTGCATGACCCTACCACCTTATGAGGGTTATGCGGGTGGGTGTAGTTAGGATACTAGTACATGCTACACAAGTGGGATTGGCATCTATGCATCGTGGTGGAAGGAAAGAAATGATTTCAAAGACTCTTTCGAAAACCCCGTCGGGTGCCACTAATGCCCGAAGGAGATGATGATGAGTTGGGTAACCACTTGAGAAAGAGGTGGTATGCCGGGGCAAGTGAGTGTATGTTTTCGAAAACAGGGAGTTCTAAGGTTTGCTGACCATCCCAACCTTACATCCGCAACCACGGTACCCCTTATGGGACGGGGCTTTGTTGATTACTATGGTTGGTAGTAGCAAGGAGCCCGCATTACTAGTGGCGACAGTGAAGAAGTAACTCTCGAGACGGGGTCATTGTCTTTACAGGCAACGGGCAAAACGTTGCGTGCCCTCATGGATGATACGTGTGATTTATAACATGAGGGATGGCACCAACGAGTCGACTCTTTGTTTAGTATCACCATGGGAAAGGCATTGTTCGGGTGGTTACCTCGGGTATGTTATATATACCGCGAGTTGTGGATGACACGGAAGTTCCCCAAGTCTTGTGGGTAAAGTGTGCAACCTCTATTGAGTGTAAAACTATTCGAGTAGCCGCGTCCGCGGTCATGGACAGTTGGAGGTCCTCCTTAGACTACGTCCGGATGTTTACATGAAACTTGGGGTGAGTAGGATGTGATGGTGACCAAGAGGTCATATGAGCTAAGTCCGATGACTTAGCATGAGAATTAAACTAAGTGTGATGACTTAGCATGGTGAATGAACACGAGGTGTTAAACCCCTACTTATGATGATAACTATAACTTATTCATATGGTATCTGCCCATTGTTGATGCATGCTTACAAGATACTTGATCATGTCATTGCATTTAAAAATTAGCTTTCCTCAAGCTTACCTATTAGTGCAATATCATGCATCATTTTTGCCTTTTCCACCACTTGGGTTGCTAGCGAATACTTTCAAAGTACTCATTGGCTTGCCACTTGTTATTTAATTGGCGAGGCATGGAAGAATAGGAGTTTGTTGAAGAGTTCGTTGGTGAAAAACATGCGAACTAGGACGCTTCCCGGTCGGAATGCCTGTAGGTTAAGGCAGATGGCATGGGTTCACGCCTTCGACCATGATTTTCGCTGCTTGTTCTATTTTAAGTGTTTGGCCCGTGTGTCTCTATCTATGTAATACTAACACCTTCATGGTCATTAATTGTGTAAGATGTTAAATGAGGATGTAAGACTCTTGTTATCTAGCTTCTATGTGTTCAGTGAGCATTGATCTCTGGGATCACGGTACATGTGCATTCAGTGATCACGACTTATGAGTCGGGGTCCCCATAGAGATGGTATCAGAGCCATGCTGACTGTACGAAGCCCTTAGTTAGCATGGACGTTAGTTAGGATAAAACTAACATTCAAAACTACACCTAGCATTTGTACTTAGGAATTCTTCACTATTTACCTCTTCTGATCTTCACACAACCCTCTGCTGACTCTCCTCCTTTCAAACCTTTGTAGCTGGCCCTCGTAAACCGAAGCCTTCCTAACATCTAGCTTTGCCTTACTCCTTGGGGATAGCCTGGAGAAGTGCCAGTTTTGCCAACCACCCATTTTCCTCTACCACGAGCACTGGGTCGATGCCGTCACAAAGGAGTACCAGGTAGATGTGGTCGTGAAGGCAAATGACTCCCCAACCAGTTGGTTCTCTAAAGGACCACAGACGGAGACCATGATGTTCGCAGTCAAGACAGCTGCACGCAAGGCACTACTCCACCCTCGAGACATCATTCCAGAGATGGCTGACGAGCCAGCTACTCGCTACCTTCCCTTCAGGAAGGATGACTTTGGCGAGAGTTGGACGCTGATTCCAACCAAGGAGGATGGCACACCACTTAGGTTCTAGACCTACTTCAGCCTTGATGAAGGAGTTTGTGAAGCTCCGCGAGGAACTTCACCACACCCGAGAGTTGCTACGACAAGAGAAGATGAAGCGAGACAAGATCAAGAAGGATGGAGCCCCCGAGGGACGACCAGCTATCGCTTATCGAGGAGGAGTACCCCCAGCTAGTGATGCACCCACACGTCATCACCACATGAGTGCGAAGGAGTACAGTGAGCTCTTCACCGACCCGCCTATAAAGCATCGTCGGGATGGACCTCCTTGTTCCCCGACCCCTTCAACCGGGAATGATGCCCGTTCGGGTGATGAACAGGAGGAAGACCCAAAGGAGCATGACTACGTGACCGAGCACTCCACCACCTGAGTTCGAGAACCCCTAGGGTAGGATCAGTATCCCTCATGCGAAATTGAGTCCGTGTAATGGTTCATTTGAAACCATGTGTGCTTGTTGTTTGCTTTGTTGTTTGTGTTCCGATGCAAGTCGCACTTTTGCCTTAGGCAACATGTAAGCGACTCCATCATCTATCTTAATATATGTTGGTCTTTCGACCTTTGTTTCAACACACTTGCACTTGAACGACCCCCTTAGGCTTGCTTTTCCGTTATTGCTTATCCTCTTGTCAATCCTAGTTGTTTAACTTGGCTGCTCCAAACAGGATGGTGACTGCTGCCCGCAATATCTCCTTCACCAACCCTGAAGCCAACAACTCCAGCCAGCAACAGGGAGCTGGTAGGGCTGCTCACGCTGGACGCAACCAGGAGCAGCCACAAGGCGACATTCCCCCGCCACCACCTCCACCCGAGAACATGACCATAGCTCAGTTTCTCCAAGTTCTCTGGGAGCAACGCCAAGCCAACAATGCTGCTATCCAGCAGATGGCTCAGGCTCTCGTGAACAACCAGCAGCAAGGCAGGAATAGCAGTGGCCGCTCCATGCTGTCTGAGTTCATGAGGAACTCGCCCCCAACCTTCACCGAGACTACTGAACCATTGGATGTTGATGACTAGATCCGCACCATCGAGGACCTCCTTGCATGGGTCAATTGCAATGAGGATCGTGAGAAGGTGCTTTATGCCTCTCACTGCCTCGGAGGTACCGCCCGAGCTTGGTGGGATGGATTCAAGGTCGTGCAAGGAGAACATGTGATCACGTGGAATGACTTCAAGGAAGGATTCCGTACTGCCCATATTCCTTCTGGGATGATGGCTATCAAGAAGAGAGAATTCCGAGTGTTGAAGCAAGGAAGTGGCTCTGTCAAGGAGTACCTGCAGAAGTTCAATCTGCTGTCAAGATATGCACCTGAAGACGCTAGCATAGAGTTTGCCAATAAGGAACGCTTCATGGAAGGACTTCAACAGGTCCTGCAGTATCAGCTCATCGTTTGCAACTGTCGAACCTTCTTCGACTTGGTGAACAAGGCCCTCATGATGGAGGACAAGCATCATGTGACCGACCGACACTCGCAAGCGCAAGATGATCAGCAAGGGTAGCCCCAGCAACCAGAAGCCTCGCCCCTAGCAGCCAGCCCCAGCCAAGCCGACCTATCAGCCGCAGCAGGCCAGACCTCCTAGACCTCATCTGACCTACCAGCCTCAGCAGTATGCCAATCCCGGCCAGCCTACAACAACAACCCCAATAACAACAACGATGGCAGGAACTTCAACAACAACCCTGGGCAAGTCACATGCTCTAGAAGTGGTTAGTATGGACACATCTCCAAGCTTTGCCCCAACAAGAAGCAAGATGCACTGCACCCCAATGCACCAAATGAAGGTCAAGCCCTTGGAGCACCACCAAGGAACCCAACTTCCGGCAACCAGCCCAACAATGGCAAGGGTCGTGTAAATCGCGTCACCATAGAGGAAGCCCAGGAAGACCCGGACGTCATACTGGGTATATTCCTCATCAACTCAACCCCAGTAATAGTACTGTTTGATTGTGGAGCTTCGCATTCTTTTGTCGCCCAAAAGTTTGCACTAGAGAGTGGCATGAAACCTACACCCCTGGGTAGTCGTATGTTGATACAAACCCCCCGCTTCAGTTATGAAGTCTGGGATAGGGTGTAAGGGAGTGAAGATTGACATCAATGGGGTAGACTTCCTAGCAGACCTTATAGTTCTGAATTCACCCATCTTGGACGTCTTCCTTGGCATGAATTGGTTAACTAAGCACCAAGGCATGCTAAAGTGTGCCAAGAGGATTGTCACCATGACTGTAGCCAAGGAGTGGAAGTCAAGTATGTCCCCAAACCTGCCTCCACTCAAGCCCCTCAGGCCAACTGCCTATCAGGAGTTGAGTTGGATCAAGTGCCAGTGGTATGTGAGTACCCGGATGTGTTTCCTAATGAGCTCCCCGGAATGCCTCCTGACAGCGACATTGAGTTCATCATTGAGCTTATGCCCGGATCAAGGCCCATCTATAAGAAGGCCTACAGGATGGGATCCGAAGAGTTGGCTAAATCGAAGAAGCAACTGGCAGAGCAGCTCTGGAAAGGATTAATTTGCCCTAGTGCCTCTCCTTGGGGATCACCTATTCTGTTTGTGTCAAAGAGGGACGAAACTATTAGGCTTTGTGTCGATTACCGTTCTCTCAATGAGGTCACAATAAAGAACAAGTACCCACTCCCTAAGATTGAAGATCTATTTGATCAGTTGAACGGAGCCAAGGTGTTCTCCAAGATCGACCTCAGGTGTGGGTACTACCAGCTGAAGATCAGACCCAAGACATTCCGAAGACGACATTCGTAACCCGGTATGGCATGTATGAGTACACGCTCATGTCATTCGGGTTAACCAATGCTCCTGCCTACTTCATGTACCTCATCAATAAGGTCTTCATGGAGTACTTGGAAAAGTTCGTTGTTGACTTCATTGATGACATACTCGTCTTCTCCGAGTCTAAAGAAGAGCATGAGGAACACTTGAGATTGGTCCTAGAGAAGCTTCGAGAGCACCATCTTTATGCCAAGTTCAGCAAGTGTGAATTCTGGCTGCATGAAGTTGGATTCTTGGGACATGTGTTGAATGCAGAAGGATTATCAGTGGATCCTGCCACGATTGAGGCAGTGACTGAGTGGCTAGCCCCAACCACCGTGAAGGAAGTCAGGAGCTTCCTCGAACTTGTGGGGTATTACCGCAAGTTCATGGAAGGGTTCTCAAGCATTGCCCAACCCATGAACCATCATTTGAACAAGGATAAGAAGTTCGAATGGACAACTAAGTGCGAGGAAAGCTTCTAGGAGCTCAAGAAGAGATTGACCACAGCCCCAGTTTTGGCGACCCCTAATATTCACAAGGAGTTTGTGATTTATTGTGATGCATCAAGAACCGGGCTTGGAGGAGTTCTGATGCAAGAAGGCAGAGTTGTAGCATATCTATCAAGACAGCTATGATCCCATGAAGAGAACTACGCAACTCATGATCTTGAGTTAGCAACCGTGGTTCATGCCTTGAAGACATGGCGACGTTACCTTCCGGGGAAGCGATGTGAGATATTCACAAACCACAAGAGTTTGAGGTATATCTTCACTCGAAGGAAGTTGAACATGAGGCAGCGAAGATGGTTGGAATTGATGAAGGATTACGACCTCAGTGTTTAGTACCACCCCGGAAGGGCCAATGTGGTAGCGGACGCCTTAAGTAGAAAGGCTTGTTCTTTGAATGCTATGATTAAGGAAAATCTACCCACCCTGTATGAAGAACTTGAGAGCTTCGGCTTGGAACTGGTTGGACCAGGATTCCTCGGAAACCTCGAAGCAAATCCTACCTTGATGGATGATATCAAGGAATCCCAAAAGGGACACGAGAGCATTGAAGGCATCAAGAGCATGATCAAGGCAGGCAAGGCCCCATGATTCTCGGTGGATGAACAAGGAGTTTTATGGTTCGAGACTCGCATTTGCGTACCCAACAAGGAAGATCTCAAAAACTTGATCTTGCAAGAAGCTCATGACACTCCATACTACATCCACCCTGTAGGAACCAAGATGTATCAAGACCTCAAGGAAAGATTCTGGTGGCATGGCATGAAACGGGAGATAGGCACGTTCGTGGCAAAGTGTAACATATGCCAGAGGGTCAAGGCTGAGCATTAGAGACCCATTAGACTACTGCAGCCCCTCAAAGTGCCTGAATGGAAGTGGGATATAGTCGGGATGGATTTCATCACCGGTTTAGCAAGGTCAAGCAAGGGACATGATTCCATTTGGGTCATTGTCGACCACCTGACCAAGGTAGCCCATTTCATTCCTGTCAAGACCACCTATCACAGTAACAAGTTAGCCAGCCTCTACATCGAGCGTATCGTGAGACTTTACGGAGTTCCAAAGGAGATTGTGTCAGATCATGGTACCCAGTTCACCTCCAAATTCTAGAAGATGTTTCAAGAAGCTATGGGAACCAAGCTCTCCTTCAGCACTGCTTTCCACCCCAGACCGACGGGCAAACGGAACGAGTAAATCAGATACTCGAAGATATGCTCCGCGCTTGTGTTTTGGCATATGGAGCCAAGTGGGAAGACTGCCTACCATTCGCCGAGTTCTCCTACAACAACAGCTATTAGTCGAGTCTTCAGATGGCACCATTTGAGGTGTTGTATGGACGCAAGTGTCGTACTCCCCTCAATTGGTCAGAGACTAAAGAAGGATTAATTTTTGGACCATACATCCTCTGCAAAGCCAAAGAGCAAGTTCAACTTGTCTGAGAGCCTCGAGACAGCTAAGTCAAGACAGAAGAGCCACGCCGACTCCCACCGCCAAGAAGTGAACTTCTGTGTCGGTGACCATGTCTACCTCCGGGTCATGCTTCTCAAGGGAACCAAGCGCTTCCATGTCAAAGGAAAGCTCGCACCAAGATACATCAGCCCCTTCAAGATCACCGCTACACGTGGAGAAGTTGCCTACCAGTTAGAGCTACCTTCCGAGCTGTCGGATGTGCACAAAGTCTTTCATGGGTCACAACTCCGGAAGTGTCTGCAAGTTCCCAACCGCCCCGACCTCTACAAGGGCATCGACCATCCAGCCATCGATCTTCAGCCAAATCTCACTTATTGTGAGAGGCCAGTTCGCATTTTGGATGATGTCGAGCACTGCACCCGAAGCCGCATCATCAAGTACTTCAAGGTCCAGTGGAGCAACCACACTGAAGCTAAAGCAACCTAGGAGCGTGAAGATTATCTTAGGTCAGAGTTCCCTTATCTTTTCAGCGCTTAGCCTAGGAATCTTGGGGACGAGATTCTTGTAAGGGGGAACGTCTGGCACACCCTGTGTTTGTGTCACATTGTTATGTTTGGGTTTATAAAATATGGAGCCAACTAAAACTTTTTCTATGTGCTTGTGCTTGCTTGCTATGCTGTCTACTTGCTTGATGATTGTGGTGTGGCACTACTAGGTTCTATTCCACTCCAAATTCATCTTCCATGTCCCCAAACCTTTATAAAATATTGTTTTAACCAAAAATGTTTTATTCAAATCTGGTTTTCAAAACCCCCTGAAATGAGGTTTGCACTGCAAGTCTTCAAATTAGGTGGACCCTTGTTTTCCAAAGGCTTTATTTCAAACCTACTATATATATGATTTCCCAAAACCACCAAATATTATTTTTAGAGATTATTTTCATATTTTATTTCAAGGCTTTTTCCTAAGGCCATAAATGGTTTTTCCTAGGGAAAAAATATTTCAATGCTTTGAAAATATTTGAGAAAATTTAGAGTAACTTAGTGGACCTATATTTTCCATATATATGAGTTTCAACACAAGGGCATGATCAGATCATAGGCAAAACAACTCAAAACCCTTTCTGTTCAAATCAAAATTTTGGAATATTTCTATAAGAAATATTCTCAATACATTCCAGGAAAATTCTAGCAAGTCAACACTATCATAGGTGATGATCTTGCAAAGTTTCATCGCAATCCAAGTTGGTTGGTTCATCAAACCATCCCAAAACGATTCCTGTCCAGAATCAAATTTGAGCAACTTTACATTGTGAAGTGTCTCCCCTTGGCCTCAAACTTTGTGAGCATGCTCTAATGGCCAAATAGTGATGATACACTAAGTGGTGCATCAAGAGTAAAAGACTAGCATCAGTGGATCTACAGAAATCTAATTCTGATAATTTCTAGGGTTTATCAAATCACCATTGTCAACTTTTTCCCCTTGGGCTCAAACTTGGTTAAACCTCTCATTTCTACCTAGCCTTTGATCCTGGTAAGTATCTCAGTAAGATGGTAATATCTTCTTTGCCAAAACACCACCAAACACCTTCTGGTGATTTGGTAAAAACCCCATTTGCACCCTCTTCTCTTTTACCCTTGGCCCCAACTTTCTACGACAGCCTCACATAGATACATTTCACCTCCAGTAAAAGTCCCAAGCCATTAGGCCACTGTGAGGTGGGGTAAAACCCCTATTTCTACCCCTAGACAGCACCATTTCTACCCCCTCTTCCCTTTTCCTTCTTCCCTAAGGCTTCCCCAGAGCCCCCTAGCTTCTCCTCGCCGTTGGACACTAGAGGACGCACGGTGGGCTTAAAATATGGCCAGGCGTGCCATTTCGGCGCTCTGGAGCGTGCCACAGTACGCTCCCGCATAGTAGCCGCCCCTGCCCTATGCCGTCCGATAGGCTTGGTCCTCCCGCGCATGTCCTCATGGTCGGCCTCGGTCCCCTCTCTCCTCTCTCCTCTCGGCCTCCCGCGCAACACGGCAGGCGGTCGGCCCCCTCTCTCCTCTCTCTCCTCTCCTCCCTCGCGTGCGCACGGCACCACCCGAACCGGCCAGTGGCCGCACTCGCACGCGCGACGCCCTCGGCCCCCTCTGCCTGTCCTCGCTCTCCAGGGCATCTCCCATGGGCCCCCAGCCCTACTGTCGCCCCCTCCTTTCCCTGTCGAGGCTCAATGTCGAGTGCTCGAGCTCTCCCGCGCTCGCCACTCCCCTACCTCAGCCTCGCCTATTTAAAGGGGCCCCGATCAGCTCCTCTCTCTTTCCCTGGCCTCCTTCCACTGCTAATTTGCACCCTGAGCCGCCCTAGAGACCGCCCGGAGCCCATGGGCTTGGGATCGACGGAGGCACCGCCATGTCAGGGCTTCGTCGATCTCGGGCTACCGGCCCGCTCCGGCCTTCCTTTCTCCTCCTTTGAGCCCTAGTGAGCTCCCGTGTCTTCCCCCTTCCTCCCCGACCGTTTGGCAGCTAGGAGCAACGCCGACGACCCTCTCCCAAAGCGGTTTCGCTGCGACCTCCTCCCCGTCGGCGACTCCGACCTCCTCCGCCCGCCCTTCCACCTCCAGAGGACCGGCGGGTCGATGCCGAACCCATTCCCGCCTTCAAATCCCATCGTCGCGCCTCCCTTCGCCGCCGGTGAGCTCTCCCCTTTGCTGTCCCGAGGTGGGAGCAGGACCAGATAGGTGGGGCCCACCTGTCGGCCTCTCCTCCCCTCTCCTGTGCCCTCTCTCTCCCGCGGTCGCTAACGGCTGGGCCCCACGCGTCAGGTTTAAACCTGGCCACGTGCGAGGCTGGTTGGGTGGCCAGCTGAGCCGGCCCAGCCACTGGCTGCTTCTAGCCTGGGTCCCCATGGCCCTTTTTCTTTTTCCTTTTCTGTGGGATTTTGCAAAAATCCCACAGGGCCCAAATTAAATCCTGTGAAAATAATTCTTTCACCTAAATTCTTAGTATAATCCCTAGAATTTAATAGTGCCATTTGTAATAATGTTTGAAAATATTTTTAGCACTGTTTCATTTTAAAATCTATATTTAGGCACCTTTTTACCTTTGTTAATTTATTTCCAAAATATTTTCACAACAAAACCCTAGGGGGATATTTTTAGTGTGACATTGGGTATTTATCAGAATAGATTAGCATTTTTAATAAGTAGATTGCGCTGTTGATGAAGAAGTTGGACCCGAAGACTTCAAAGACCTTGGAGACTTTGTTGAGCCAGGCAAGCAGCCCTTTGACCATGATGAGAAACCATTTTTATTGCATGTCATATAGGACTTTACTTTCATCATATTTTATCATGCGATGTGGTGTTCCCCTTTCAGTGGGATGCCTCCGGTAATTTTCCATTTACACTTCCATCGTGCATGACCCTACCACCTTATGAGGGTTATGCGGGTGGTGTAGTTAGGATACTAGTAGAGGCTACGCAAGTGGGCTTGGGATCTATGCATAGTGGTGAAAGGAAAGAAATGATTTCAAAGACTCTTTTGAAAACCCCGTCGGGTGCCACTAATGCCCGAGGGAGATGATGATGAGTTGGGTAACCAGTTGAGAAAGAAGTGGTATGCCGGGGAAAGTGAGTGTGTGTTTTTGAAAACGGAGAGTTCTAAGGTCTGCAGACCATCCCAACCTTACATGCACAACCACGACACCCCTTATGGGACGGGGCTTTGTTTATTACTATGGTTGGTACTAGCAAAGAGCCTGCATTACTAGTGGCGAGAGTGAAGAGGTCACTCTTGAGACAGGGTCGTCCCAGAGTGGAAGGTCATGCGCTGTGTTTACAGGCACCGGGTACACCGTTGCGTGCCCTCATGGATGATACGTGTGATGTATATCATGAGGGATGGCACCAACGAGTGGACTCTTTGTTTAGCATCACCATGGGAAAGGCATTGTTCGAGTCGTGGATGACATGGAAGTTCCCCGAGTCTTGTGGGTAAAGTGTGCAACCTCTGTAGACTGTAAAACTATTCGAGTAGCCACGTTCGTGGTCATGGACAGTTGGATGTCCTTCTTATACTATGTACGGATGTTTTCATGAAACTTGGAGTGAGTACGGATGTGATGGTGACCAAGAGGTCACATGAGCTATGTCTGATGACTTAGCAGGAGAACTAAACTAAGTGTGATGACTTAGCATGTTGAATGAACACGAGGTGTTCAACCCCTACTTATGATGATAATTATATCTTGTTCATATGGTATCTGCCCCATGTTGATGCATGCTTACAGGATACTTGATCATGTCATTGCATTTAAAAATTAGCTTTCCGCAAACTTACCTATTAGTGCTATATCATGCTTCATTATTGCCTTGTTCCACAACTTGGGTTGCTTGCGAGTACATTCAAAGTACTCATTGGCTTGCCACTGGTTATTTAATTGGCCAGGCATGGAAGAATAGGAGTTTGTTGAAGAGTTCGTTGGTGACAAACATGCGAACTAGGATGCTTCCCGGTCAGAATGCCTGTAGGTTAAGGAAAATGGCATGGGCTCACGCCCTCGACCAAGATTTCCGCTGCTTGTTCTAGTTTAAGTGTTTGGCCCGTGTGGCCCTATCTATGTAAGACTAAGGACTTCATGGTCATTAATTGTGTAAGACACTAAATGAGGATGTAAGACTCTTGTGATCCAGCTTTTGTGTGTTCAGTGAGCATTGATCTCTGGGAGCACTGTACACGTGCATTCGGTGATCATGACTTATGAGTCGGGGTCCCCACAGCAATCGAACCCTCAGGCAAGACAATGCCCCGACAAGCCCCGACAGGGCAATGCCCCAGCAAGGCCCCGCTAGCGCATAGGCCCTGTGTTGATCCGCCTGGACGCGTGTCACATTGTCGGTGCTGGAGAGGGCTAAGCGGTGCTGATGGGATGGGCTCCTGTCTCGTCCCACAGATGGACAGAGATGCCTGACGTTGCATTAAATGTGTGTCCTCTTTTGTTAGTGTTAGGTGTGAGCCCCGTGGACGCACTGCACGCCACTATTGGGATCCCCTTTAGAGCATAAAAGGAAGCCCATGGCGATATGGTGGAGGACTTTTCGACTTTTGGTACTTTCTAGCTCACACGCGTGGTAGCTGCTCATAGTGCCCCTGTAGCTAGAACCCTAAGAACAATCATAGTACAATCAGGCAGGAGTAGGGTTTTACGCATCCTTGCGGCCCAAACCTGGGTAAAATCCCCGCGTGCTGTTCATCAGACCTACTCTTTGTGTGAGCCGTCTCGCCGCCGAACCGAAAGGGATCTCTCCTATCCCATAGGTGTTCGTTCCCGCAACATCATTGGCGCACTAGGTAGGGGCCAGGTAGGTGGTGCGAACCTTTTCTAGTTATCAACACACCAGTGTTCTTCATACTCATCATCGCCATGGCCCCCAAGAAGATGGGTCGGACGGCAGTTGGCCCATCTGCGTCAGTCGTCCCTATATCTGCACCCGGTGGTCTAGGTCAAGCTAGCGGCGACACCCGCCGGAGAGATGCCCATGGCGGCGGCAGAAAAACCCGCGCCGCTGGGTCCCAGGACGGAGCAGTACCGCCCGTGGGTGGTATGGCGAACTTCAGGGGCGAAAGGGTAGGTTCCAAGGCACCCACACCGGCGCCTACGCTGCGACCTTCCCAAGATGCGCGTGAAGAGCAGCGCCATGGCGCCCGCAGTTCTCAACGTCCCCACGGAAAAGCTCCTACGCATCACTCGCAAGGTGCGCGGGACCATCATGCTCGCCAGCATGCTAGCGGGAGCGGCGTGCGATCACGGGACCGCGATGGAGCTCCTTCTAACACAGTTAGAAGTCAGATCACCTCGTATTCCATGCGTCATTCGCTGCCGACCATGTCGGAAGAAGCAATGGCACGAGCACAACTACTCCTAAGCTTCTCTCCTGCTGCGAAGAAGCTTGACGAATGGAGAGCCACCATTCAGAGCTTCCTCAGCCTCGTGGAGAAGTTTTAGTCCGCCGAGCCGGCTCCTACCAGTAATGAGAAGGCCAGAGGCGGTGTGACCTCGACGCACTCTCCAATAGAACAACAACGCCGGTCACCGACTCGACGAACAGAAGCTTATGATGGCTACTCGACGGCGTCGTCTGACCCACTTTAGGATCGAGAGTGGGATGTCTAGAGGGGGGTGAATAGACTACTAGGAGGAAATTTAAAACCTAACCTTTTCCCAAGTTAATTGGTTGGCAGATTTTAACACTTTTAGCAAGTAT
This sequence comes from Hordeum marinum, assembly GCA_022496015.1. NCBI lineage: Eukaryota > Viridiplantae > Streptophyta > Magnoliopsida > Poales > Poaceae > Hordeum > Hordeum marinum. The sequence goes on from CM039678.1 coordinate 313,255,915, forward strand.
AGTAGATCTAACAACCCTACACATGCATGTCTACATGTATGGCAGCGGAAAGTAAAGACATTGCACATGAAGTAAAGAGATGGGATAGGTAGATCAAATGCGATAGTAGACATAAGGATTTTTCCCGTGGTTCCAATAGGTGGTGCTATTGTACGTCCACATTCATGGATTCTTCAACCCATGAAGGGTAACGATCGCGAGAGTCCACGGAGGGCTCTACCCACGGAGGGTTACACGAAGAAGCAACCTTGACAATACCGTGACGTCTTCCGTCCACCAAGGACTAGCCTCACTATGGGTAGATCTTCACGAAGTATACGATCTCCTTGCGCTTACAAACTTCTTGATTCACTCCACAACACGAAGTAGGAGGCTCCCAAGTGACACCTAACCAATCTAGGAGGCACCACCCTCCATAATGTAATAGGCTCGGTAGTGACGATGGACTCCTTGCTCTTGTGCTTCAAGATGATAGACTCCTCAACACACAATCACTCTCTCACAGGTTTGGCTTCATAGAAGAGATGGGATTGGTGAAAAGCAACTTGGGGAGGCTAGAAATCAAGATCCATGTGGTTGGAGTCGAAGATCTTGTCCTCAACACAAGGGTAGGTGGTTCTCTCTCATAAAACTGAGTAGGATAGGTATGGAATAGTTCTGAGTGCTTCTCTTTCGAGTAGGTAGTGGTGGAGGGGTATATATAGGCTTCTCCAAAAATCTAATCGTTACACAGAGAATGACCAACTCGGTGACACCGATGTGTAAATCTCGGTGGTACCGAAGTGACCAAAAGGTGGCAAGAATCTCGGAGGGACCGATATACGAATCTCGGTTGCACCGATAAGGTGACCAACGGTCATATTTGCAATCTCTGTGACACCGACCTAACATTCTCGGTGGGACCGAAAATGTGAATTTGTGTAACAGAAAGTTGGCAACCTAAACTCGGTGGCACCGGTATCGAATCAGTTGCACCGAAGTGGCTAGGGTTTGGCTGAGTCTTTCTAGGGTTTGGAATTGGTGGCACCAGGATAGGAATGTTGGTTGCACCGATTTTGCATATTTGACTTTGGACAGACTTTGGCGGGGGAGTTTGTGGGTGTTTTGGTGACTATCACTTGTGCACATTTGAGCATATTGTTCATCATCAAAACTTTACCCCCTTTTAATAATATTGGCTTTCCTATGGACTCAAAGTGATTTCTCACAAATTTAAAATGTAGATTCCTCTTGCTTGAAGCTTGGCCAACCTATTTCCTTGCATCTAGGGGTAATTCCACAATCTCCAGAATCCTTTTGCCATTCCTATCATTGAACTTTTCCTGAAATATACTTGGTGGAAACATTAGTTCAATGACTTATATGTTGTTATTAATTACCAAAACCACCAAGGGAGAAAATGTGCTTTAAATCTCCCCCTTTTTGGTAATTGATGACAACATAAAATCAAAGCTTCTAATAAAGATATGCATGGATGCAATGAAGACTTTGAGAAGCACATGACTTAGATTTTCTCCCCCTAAATGTGCATAGTTCTTTAAAGGATGGTTTCTTTGGAATGCATGGACACACATATAGATGAAGGGATATAGTAAGTCATGTGTATCTTGGCTATATGTATCGAGATATGTATGAATGAAATTTATCCCCGTTCAAAACTTCACTCTTGCAAACAATATGTGCAAGAAGCAACAGATCATCATGATCAAGGATATGATGCATATACTTACCTTGAGTTCTCTAGGATTCTATTAGTAGAGACACACTTGACAAAACAATGTTAGAAAACACAAGAGTATTCTACTACACAAAAGCAGTAAAACTCAAAGAATACCAAGATATGGAGAACATATAAAAGATGATAATCAGTAAGATTAATATGTCTCCATGGTTATTTAGAACTTTATCCCCTTAAATATGAAAGTAGTAGTTCATGCTCTCCCCCTGAATCTTAGCATGTAGATATTGGGATTGGATAAGGTGAGAAAAGATTCTCCTTTGTTCCCTTTAGACTTTTCGCCAAAAATATAGTTTTCTCCCCCTACATTGTTACTGTCCCCTTGCTCATATACGTGTGCATGTTTGATGTTTTCCTATCCCCCTAAATCATATCTCCCCCTTTGCATAAGCAAGTAACGGTCCCTTTACTTGAAGCTTTGAAGCTTTGCTATTCTCCCCCTTTGGCATAAAATACCAAAAAGGTCGAACTTTGGAGTGGTATCAGGGATCATTAACAAGTAAGGGATCCTTGAGCACAAGGGTCATTGAAAGTGGGGTTCATAGAAAGAACTAATGGAATCATTGAATATGTATTCTATTCCTTTTGCAAATTGGTTTACTTCTTCTTAGAACTAGGGATCCTTGAATAAAGAATTTCTCCCCCAAAATATTGTTTGTTGTCCCCCATTTTTTTGAGAAGGGATCATCGAAAGGACAAGAGTATCACAAGAACAGAATCAAACATAGATTTAGAGAATAAAGGAAATTGGTGACTCCAAGATAAGTAAATCGGTGATACCAGGACTGTGTAATGTAGCTCATCCGCAATTTCGGTAGAACCGAGTTATCTATATCGGTGACTCTGAATGAGAAACCGAGATTATGTTTTCACAAAGACAATGAAATAGTTTCAAGAAGAAAATGCGAAAGAAAATTTACAAAGAACATCAATTAGATAATATTTGAGTGGTTACGATAGATCATGCAAATAGAGAGCAAACCACGTAAGAATCTTCACTAAATGATGGGGAGTGACAAAGTCACATATATTAGAGTATATTGACTTAGGAGCCAAGCAAGAATGCTTGATCATAGGTCAGACTCTACGTTAAGCACAAAATTGGGTTACCATTTTTCGATTAAGCATTTTGATGTCTTCATATCAGTTGAGTTGCTTGAGCCCATGACTTGGAGTAAATACTTTTCAAAGATATGAGTACATACCTTTGAATGATGTCGATGACGTTGCTCGTTGGTGAACTTTATGAGGATGCTCAAGATTTATGAAGATCATTTTGAAGTTGGAGCAATCCTTCTCGCTTTAGTACACTAGTCACCTAAAAAGGTTAGTGATGCAAGGAAGAACAATGGATATATCCAATTGACATGATACTACTCAAGATTTTGTGACAAGGATCAAGTATATGTCAAGGATAGGTTTTTGTTGCCTTCTTCCTTCCATCAACAAGAGGGTTGTGGATACTTGGTAATGACAAGATTGCTTGTGATTGGAGTTGATGACAATCCTATGGAATGAAATTCCTCCAAGCACCTACAAAAGGTTAGATGCAATATAGGGTAGCATAGAATTCAATGGCATGTGACAAAGAGTTACGGGTACATGGAAATGACAAGATAGCTCATGCCTTTGCTTGCAACCGAGTGAGTCTAGCTCAAGTTTGAAGCATCAATGATGTTCAAATCACTTCTCAAATGGCAAAATGTTTCCTCATCAAGTGGCTTGGTAAAGATATCTGCCAATTGCTTGTTAGTGCAAACATGCTGAAGATTGATATCCCCTTTGGCAACATGATCACGAATGAAATGATGTCAAACTTGTATATGATTGGTTCGAGAATGTTGCACAGGATTATGTCCAATTTTAATAGCACTTTCATTGTCATAGAGTAATGGAACATTTTTAATATAGATTCCATAATCCTTAAGTGTTTGTGTCATCCAAAGTAATTGCACACAACAAGATCCAGTAGCAGTATACTCAGCTTCGGCAATAGATAGAGATACTGAGTTTTATTTCGTGGAGGACCAACACACAAGAGTTCTACCTAAAAATTGACAAGTACCCGAGGTGGACTTTCTATCAACCTTGTCATCAGCATAGTCCAAATCAGAATAGTCAACAAGATCAAAAGAAGATCATTTGGTATACCAAATGCCAAAGTTTGGTGTTTGTATCAAGTAGCTCACTATACATTTCACAGCCAGAAGATGACACTCTTTGGGTGAAGCTTGATATCTAGCACAATTGCAAACAAAGCATATTCTCAGGACTAGATACACATAGATATAGCAACGAACCAATCCTAGAGCGATAAACTTTTTGATCAACCGGTTCATCCTCCTTGGCAAGATCAACATGTCCACTAGTTGGCATAGGAGTTTTCATACCTTTGAAATCCTGCATGTTGAACTTCTTGATCAAGTCCTTGGTATACTTAGTTTGAGAGATGAAAGTTCCTTCTCTTGATTACTTGATTTGCAATCCAAGAAAGAATTTCAGATCACACATCATAGACATCTCATTCTTCTTGGACATCAACCTTCCAAATATTTCACTAAATTGAGGGTTAGTGGAACCAAAGATAATATCATCCACATAGATTTGGCAAAAAAAAATTCTCCATTAACTCTCTTAGTAAACAAGGTTGCATCAATTTTACCAATTTCAAAACCCTTTTCGATGAGAAACTTTGTTAAGCATTTATACCAAGCATGAGGGGCTTGCTTGAGACCATAAAGAGCTTTGCGAAGCTTGTAAACATGATTAGGTTTATGAGGATTCACAAAACTAGGTGGTTGCTTGACATAAACTTCTTCTTCAATTTCACCATTTAACAATGCACTTTTGATGTCCATTTGATGAAGCGTGATATCATGGTGATTAGCATAAGCAAGAAGAATACGGATAGCCTCAAGTCTAGCGACGGGGGCATAAATTTCACCGTAGTCCATACCTTCGACTTGCGTATACCCTTGGGCTACAAGACAACCCTTGTTGCACACGACTTGACCATGTTCATCTTGTTTGTTTAGAAACACCCATTTGGTTCCAATGATGTTGTGTTTGTCCTTGGGCTTCTCCACGAGTGTCCACACTTTGTTTCCCTCGAAGTTGTGAAGCTCTTAATGCATAGCATTCACCCAATTCGCGTCTTCAAGAGCTTGTTCCACTTTCAAGGGCTCAATGCTAGAGATGAAATAATAATGCTCACAAAAGTTAGCTAGACAGGGTTTCGAGCGAGTGATTTTCCATGTTTGTATATCACCAAGGATTTGGTTCTTGGTCACTTGAGCTCGAACTCGGGTCAGCTTTCGATTGTTGGATGGTGGAGCTTCTTCTTCATCATCATCATTTCCTTCATATTTGTTGTTGTTGAAGGTGTCGTTCCCTTGAGGTGGCGGTGAAGGTGGTTGTGGTGGATCTTCATGATGCGCTTCCTCCTCTTCATGATCTTGTCATGTACCGCTCATGGATGCCTCCATGTCGTGTTGAGGTTCACCTTGCCGTGAGGTAGGGGATTCCACTTGAGTTGATGAAGTACTTTCCTTCACCTCCATGGGACGAATCTTGCCGATGGGTAGATCTAGAATAGCTTCCGAAGGGTCCTTATCACCTACATCATTTGGCAATTTTTCGAGTTGCAAACCATTAGATTCATCAAACTTCACATCTACCGTCTCTGCAACGTTTCGAGTGAAGTTGTTGTAGACACAGTAAGTGTGAGAGTTCGATCCATAACCATGTAGGAATCCTTCGTGAGATTTAGGAGCAAACTTAGTACGACGATGCTTGTCAAGAATGTAGCACTTTGAGCCAAATACCCAAAAGTATCTGACTTGGGGTTTGTTACCGGTGAGTAGCTCGTATGCCGTTTTACTGAGAAGCTTGTGCAAGTAAAGTCGATTTGTGGCATGACATGTTGTTTCAACGGCTTCAGCCCAAAAGTGTCTTGGCGTCTTGTATTCGTCAAGCATCGTTCTTGCCATCTCAATGAGTTTCCGGTCCTTCCTCTCAACAACTCCATTTTTAGAGGTGTGACGTAGCCGAGAACTCATGTGAGACACCTTCTTCATCGAGAAAGGTATCCACTTTCTTGATCTTCACTCCGAACCTTCTTGATCTTCACTTCAAACTGATTTTGCGATTTGCGAGCAAAGTTCTTGAATATCTTTTGAACCGGCAACTTATCATCAAGAAAGAATACCCACGTAAATCTGGAGAAATCATCAACTATAACTAGACCATAGGAATTTCCACCGAGACTCTTGTAAGCATTAGGAACAAAAAGATCCATGTGAAGTAACTCGGGTGGTCTCCTAGTAGTCATGATGCTCTTAACAAGATGACTTCCACCTACTTGCTTTCCAGCTTGACAAGCACTGCACAGTCTATCCTTGTCAAAGATAACATCTTTAACACCAAGTATATGATCATCTTTGATTAGCTTATCTAGAATGTGCATGCCTACATGTCCAAGTCTTCTATGCCAAAGCCAACCTTTAGAAGATTTTGCAATTAAAAAAGAGTGATGCTTGGATCTCTTGGTGAAATCTACAATGTACAGATCACCTCTACGGAAACCGGTAAACAACATTTTATAATTATCTTGACGAAACACTCAGCAATCTACTTTGATGAATAAAAAATTGAAACCAAAGTCGGCAAGCCTAGATACGGAGAGAAGATTGTAGCCAAGGGATTCAACAAGCATAACATTTTGAATAGAGCTATCTTGGGATATGGCCACCTTACCAAGGCCAAGTACCTTACCCTTAGAGTTGTATCCAAAGGTCACGTACCGTCGAGGACCTTGATTAGGCGTGATCTCTTGGAACATGTCTTTATCACCAGTCATATGATCCGTACATCCGCTGTCAAGAATCCACTCTTTCCCTCCGGACATGTAATCCTTAAGGTTTATCATGAGGCTCTAATTATTCATGATCTTCTCGTGCTCGATGTCGAATAACTCATCTTCTTCATAGTAGCCATGTTCCACATTGTCATCATCAAGTGGGAAATCCTCGTCATATAGAACAAGAGATTCAGTAGAATAGTGATCATGACAATGTTCAAGTTTATTAATGCGAATGGCTTCGAAGATAATGTTGTTGATAGTGGTGACATCTCCTTTAGCACGCATAAGATCACGGAGCTAAAATAGGCATTTATCAAAGTTTGGATCACTAGGCTTCATTTTGTGAAAAGCAATAGTTTTATGAAGAATTTCATCAAGATTTCCTAAGGAAAGATTTGGATATCGTTTCTCCAAATCAATCCATAAGATATAGGTACATGCAAAGTTCTTCAATTGAGAAAGCACGAACCTAGGTAAACCTCTAACAAAAAGATTCACAGTTCTTAGGTTACCAAGCATGTTAATATTATCTTCGTGTGTGGGATGCAATTCATCAATAGGGAGCACATAGGGATTTTTAATATATTTTGTCAAATGGAATCTATTAAATAGATCAATCATGGAATCTATTAAATAGATCAATCATGGCATTCTTCCATTGACTATAGTACCCTCCATCAAGAATGGTCACTCTACAACTCAAACTCTCTACTCTAGACACATCCATCTTCCTCCATGGTGATTAAACCGAAGCAATGGAGACCAAAGCTCTTATACTACTTGTAGGATCGAGAGTGGGGTGTCTAGTGGGGGGGTGAATAGACTACTAGTAGGAAATTTAAAACCTAACCTTTTCCCAAGTTAATTGGTTCACAGCATTTAATAGTTTTAGCAAGTCTAGTAGGTCTAATAGCCCAACACATGCATGTCTACAAGTATGGCAGCGGAAAGTAAAGACATTGAACATGAAGTAAAGAGATGGGATAGGTAGATCAAACACAATAGGATACGCAAGGATTTTTCCCATGGTTCCAATAGGTGGTTCTATCGTAAGTCCATGTTCATGGAGTCTTCAACCCATGAAGGGTAACGGTCGCGAGATTCCACAAAGGTCTCTACCCACAGAGGGATCCATGAAGAAGCAACCTTGACTATACAATGATGGCTTCCGTCCACGAAGGACTAGCCTCACTATGGGTAGATCTTCATGAAGTCGGAAATATCCTTGCCCTTACAAACTTCTTGGTTCACTCCACAACACGAATTAGGAGGCTCCCAAGCAACACCTAACCAATCTAGGAGACACCGCCCTCCAAAAGGTAATAGGCTCGGTAATGGTGATGAACTCCTTGCTCTTGTGCTTCAAGATGATAGACTCCTCAACACACAATCACTCTCTCACAGATTTGGCCTTGTAGAAGAGGTGGGATTGGTGGAAAGCAACTTGGGGAGGCTATAAATCAAGATCCATATGGTTGGAGTGGAAGATCTTGAACTCAACACAAGGGTAGGTGGTTCTCTCTCAGAAAACTGAGTAGGATAGGTATGGAATAGTTCTGAGTGCTTCTCTTTCGAGTAGGTAGTCTTGAGGGGTATATATAGGCATCTCCAAAAATCCAACCGTTACAGAAAAAATGACCAACTCGGTGACACCAATGTGTAAATCTCGATGGTACCAAAGTGACCAAAAGGTGGCAACTTTTGAATCTCGGAGGGACCGATGTATGAATCTCGGTTGCACCGATAAGGTGACGAACGGTCATATTTCCAATCTCGGTGACGCCGACCCAAAATTCTCGGTGGGACCAAAAATGTGAATTTGCGTAACAGAAAGTTGGCAACCTAAACTCGGTGGCACTGGTATGGAATCGTTGCATCGAAGTGGCTAGGGTTTGGAATCGATGGCACCGGGATAGGAATGTTAGTTGCATCGATTTTGCATATTTGACTTTGGACAGATTTTGGTGGGAGAGTTTGTGGATGTTTTGCGGACTATCACTTGTGCATGTTTGAGCATATGGTTCATCATCAAAACTTTACCCCTTTTAATAGTATTGGCTTTCCTATGGACTCAAAGTGATTTCTCACAAATGTAAAATGTAGAGTCCTCTTGCTTGAAGCTTGGCCAACCTATTTCCTTGCATCTTGGGGGTAATTCCACAATCTCCACAATCCTTTTGCCATTCCTATCATTGAATTTTTCCTGAAATATACTTGGTGGAAACATTAGTTCAATGACTTATATGTTGTTATTAATTACCAAAACCACCAAGGGAGCAAATGTGCTTTCGCCCACGGACATGTTGCGACCAGCGCCAAGTTCTTCGGTAACGAGGCAAGGAATACGCGCGGACTTCAATGGAGCGGCAGAGGGAGGGGCGCCTTCAATCTGATAGGCACGTGGGGCCCACTTTAGACAAGTCTGCACCAGGGTATCCTGTCAGGCTACCTTATGAGGTGGATTGTCTAGCGTTTACCTGTGAGCTGCGGCAAGACAGTGGCCCAACTCCCGCACGTTCGAGCTAGAGGTCCGGGAGAAGTATGACGGCAAGACTCACCTATCGGAGTTCCGGAGCATCTATATCATTGCGGTGCAGGCTGCCGGGAGTTGCAACGACAAGATACTTGCCAACTACTTCCCGTTGGGGCTTAAGCCCAACGTTAGGTCGTGCTTGATGTACTTCCCAGAGGGGTCCATGCCTCCTGGGCAGACGTGTGCCACGAATTTGTTGGCGCCTTCACAGGAGGTCATCAAGATCCTGGCCAGGAAAGTGATCTATTCATAATCCCTCAGAAGGAGGGCGAAACTTTGCGCAAGTACATCCAAAGGTTCGGCCTTGTGCACCACAACAGACTAGGCGTTCAACTTGCCGCTGTTATCAACATGTTGCATCAAAACGTGTGCAACCGCAAGATGCGGGAAGAGCTGGCGATGAATAGGGTCAGGGATGTTGCCGAGCTTTATGCTCTGGCAGACAAATGTGCTCAGGCTGAAGAAGGGAGGAGGCTCCCTGGCGAAGACGTTGGTGAAAGGGTCAACTCTGAAAATGAAGACACTACCACCCTGACAAAGAAGGGCTGACGACGGAGCAAGAAGCACAAGGGCAAGGCCATCCTTGCCCTTGAGGGATCCGGCAACCCCAACGCCGCCAAGAAAGGCAAGGTCGATGACCCCGACAATGATGTTGTCGGGTGCACCTCCTACCATGCTATGGCAGCTGTCGACAAGCCAGAAGTCTCCGACAATCAGTATTATAAGATCCATCGCACCAAAGGCCATGATCTCCAACACTGCCGACAGGTTGAGCTGCTTGCCGAGAAGCAAAGAGCAGAGTACAAGAGGTGATACAAGGAGAAAGGCCAGGATGGTGCTGAGAGGTCTGGCAAGAATCGTGTTGGCCGAGGTGGTCGCCGTGGCAAGCCCAAGCATCAAAAGGACTGGCCTGCCCGTGGGGGCGACAACCAAGAGTGAGATGATGATGACATCGAAGAGGAAGATGACTCTAGCGAGCACAAGTTCTAGAAGGCTACAAAGATGATGTGCATAGAGGGAGGTGCCTCATTGCATTCCTCCCACCGCCAACTTAAACAATGTGCGCGCGAGGTTAATGCAAGGTAACCCTCTATTGGTTCCCAGAGACCTCTGAAGTGGTCCAACACTCCTATCATCTTCGACGATGAGGATCACCCTGATTGCGTAACTGTGGTCGAGTGTCTGTCGTTGTTGGTTTCACAAACAATCTGCAACCTAAAGGTGATGAAGATGCTAGTTGACAGTGGGGCTAGCCTGAACCTGATCTCGCCTAATGTCATACGGAGGCTGCAAATCCATGATGAATATCTCGAGCCCACAGGCACTTTATAAGGGGTCAATTCAGGGAAAACTCAGCCGAAGGGCAAGGTCACGCTGCCGGTGACGTTTGATAGTGATATCAATTTCAGAATGGAGAAGATCGTTTTTGAAGTCACCAAGATTTCGTTGTCGTACAATGGCATCCTTGGTCGCCCAACACTGCCAATTTCATTGCGGCCACCCACTTCTCTTACAACATGTTGAAGATGCACGGACCAATGAGCGTCATCACGATCAACTCCAACAAGAAAAGCACACTTATCTGTGCCGACCAACTCTACCGGGGGCAGTTGCAGCACCTGACACCAAGGCACTTGCTCCTCTTGCGGAAGCTCCCGGGAGGAAGAAGAATGGCAAGGCCTTTGGCGCATATTCCGGCAAGCGCACCTCCTCGGGGTGCTGCGCTCCCGTTTACGATGTGCCGGAGAGCTCCACTAGCAAGATCAAGAAGTCCAAGGCAGCTCCGCCAGAGACCAAGAAGGCGCCCGCCAAGGAAGATGGCATGGGTGGAACTTTTACCATAAGTTCCACCCTTGACAACAAATAGGGAAGCACGCTCGTCGCCTTCCCACAGGCGAATGTCAATGTGTTTTCATGGCAACCATCTGATATCCCCGGTGTTCCCAGGGAGGTGATTTTGCACCACCTTGACATCTGCCTACACACGCGGCGCGTCAAGCAGAAGGTTCGGAAGCAAGCTTTGGACAGGCAACAGTTTATTGCCGAAGAGATCAAGAAACTGGAAGCGGCTGGCTTGATCATAGGAGTACTTCATCCAACATGGTTGGCCAATCCAGTCATAGTACACAAGGCGAATGGAAAATGGAGGTTGTGCATTGATTTCACAGACATGAAGAAAGCCTACCCTAGAGATCCTTTTCCCTTGCCACGCATTGACCATATTGTGGACTCCACCACCGGCTATGACTTGTTGTCTTTCATTGATGCCTATTCCAGTTATCATCAGATTTTCATGGCCAAGGAAGACAAGGAGAAGACCACATTTATCACCCCATGTGGCACACATTACTTTTTGCGTATGCCTTTCAGGTTGAAAATTGCTAGTTCTACATTTGCTAGAGTAGTCCAGATTGGTTTTGATCCAAAGCTACATAGAAATATGGAGGCTGATATGGATGACATAGTGGTCAAAACCAAGGACAAGGCCACGCTCATATCAGACCTAGAAGAAACATTTGCAAACCTGCGCAAGATCAACATGAAGCTCAACCCTAAGAAGTGTGTGTTTGGCGTCCCATCCGGCAAGCTTCTTGGGTTCTTTGCATCTCAACAAGGAATAGAAGCAAATCCCGACAAGATCAAAGCGATTGAGCAAATTCAAGCAACAAGACGTGTCAAAGATGTGCGCCATCTTGTCGATTGTGTTGCTGCCCTGAGTAGGTTCATCTCAAAGTCTTCTGAGCGCGTCTTTCCCTTTTTGATAATCTTGAAGAAGGCAGGTCCAACAAAATGGACTCCGGAAGCATAGGCAGCGCTGCAAGATTTGAAGGGGTACGTCTCCTCTTCGTCAGTCCTAGTTGCACCGAGACCACAAGAGCCGTTGCTGCTATATCTAGCGGCAACGAATCAAGTGGTGACTGATGTCCTAGTGGCTGAAATAGAAGTTGATGAAGAAGCAGCGGCAATGAAAGGACCGCCAAGCGACAAGCCAGGACATTCCTCGGAAGGGTCTGGTGCCAGAAAGGAAGGATCTCCGCAGTTGAATGAGACAATCTAGAGGAAGAAGGTGGTGCAACCCCCAGTCTGTTTCGTCAGCTCCCTATTGCAGGGGGCTAGGTCAAGATATTCGGGCGTGCAAAAGTTGCTCTTCGGACTTCTTATGGCCTCGAGGAAGCCGTGCCACTACTTCCAAGAACATGAGATCACCGTTGTCACTCGCTTCCCGCTATAGCGGATATTGCAAAACATAGAAGCTACCAGCATGATTGTAGAGTGGGCTTTGGAACTATCAAGCTTTGGTCTCAAGTTTGAAAGCAATTTGACCGTTCAGAGCAGAGCCTTGCCAGAGTTCATTGCAGAGTGGACCCCAACACCCGATAAAGAAGTTCCAGAGTCAACTCTCCCCGACAAGAAAACTGATCAAGGGTGGGCCATGTATTTTGATAGGGCTTTCTCGCTGCAAGGCACCGGTGCCGGTGTGCTGCTTGTCGCACACACTGGAAAGCATCTCAAGTATGTGATTTAGATGCATTTTCCCCGGGAGAGATCAACAAACAGCACTGCCGAGTACGAAGGGCTACTTGCTAGTCCTAGGATCACGACGGACCTTAGGATCAAGATACTTATTGTCAGGGGTGATTGTCAACTTGTCGTCAGGCAGGTGAACAAAGATTACCAGTGTCCATTGATGGAAGCTTATGTAGATGAAGTGAGGAATTTGGAAGAATGTTTTGACGGCTTGCAAATGTAGCACATACCACGTGCAGAGAATAGCATTGTTGATGGCTTATCAAAGTGTGTTGCCCTTAAGTTGCCTGTGGAACCATGAACTTTTGTGCCCCAATAGACTCAACCCTCCGTGACACCATCAACTGGACAAGAGAAAATAAGGAAGTTCAATTCCGGCAAGTATTTCCTGGCAGAGCTCCTAGAAGTCGCAGGCGAGGCGGTTGCTGGGGACAACTTCAGGCTTGCCAGCGAGCGTCCTGCTCCAGCGGAGCATTTGGCTCTTGCCGTAGAAGCGCACGCTCCCGCCAGGCCTACCGGGATGCAGCAGGCTCTGGCCGGGCTTCAGGACCTTTCTGTTGAGACAAATTCTCCCCTGGCAGAGGATATGCCATTAGTCCTGGTTGTCGAGCCCTAGGCTCCAACATGGGCACAACACATCGTCTATTTCCTTCAGATAGGAGAACTTCCCGAGGAACAACAAGAAGCAGATAAAGTAGCCCGCCGGTCTAATATGTAATAGTTCATGGACAATGTATTATATAGGAAGAGACCGAATGGCATGAAACTCAAATGTATTTCTTGGGAGGATGGACTGGAGCTGTTTTTAGAAATACATGGAGGCATATGTGGCTCCCACATAGGATCAAGAGCACTTGCCGGAAAGGCATTCCAGCAAGGTTTCTTTTGGCCACTACCCTCCAGGATGCAACTGCATTAGTAACCAAGTGTGAAGCATGTCAATTTCATTCGAAGAAATTACATCAACCAGCTCAAGCCCTTCAAACAATCCCTCTCTCCTAGCCATTTTCGGTCTGTGGGCTCGACATCTTGGGCCCCTTTCCATGTGCTGCCGGGGGCTTTGAATACTTGTATGTTGCAGTCGACAAGTTCATAAAGTGGTCGGAAGTGGAAGAAATGAGAAAGGTGATAGCGCAGTCAGCCGTCAAGTTCTTCAAAGGACTATTCTCCCGCTTTGGTGTTCCCAACAGGATCATCACTGACAATGGCACACAGTTCACAAGCTACACCTTTATGCAATACGTCCAAGACCTTGGCAGCAGAATCTGTTTTACTTCCGTTGCCCATCCAAGGAGCAATGGCCAAGCGGAAAGGGCTAATGCTGAAGTGTTGCGAGCCCTCAAGACAAGAACTTTCGATAAGTTGTACAAGTGGAGAAAGCACTCGATTGATGAGTTGCCAGTGGTTCTTTGGTCAATATGGACGACACCAAATCGATCTACCAGCCAGACGCCCTTCTCCCTCGTATATGGAGCGGAGGTAGTTCTTCCCACGGAACTCATATATGGGTCACCTCGAGTGCTCTCTTATGATGAGCTCGAGCAAGAGCGATGGTGGCAAGATGATGCAACGCTCCTTGAGGAGGACTGTCTTTAGGCTCCTGTGAGAGCTGCACGCTACCATCAAGCTTTGCGCCGCTACCATAGCCGCAAAGTTAATGCCAGAAGTCTTGAGGAATGCGACCTTGTTCCTCGGCAAGTTTACTCCGCCAAGAATTCCATCTAGTTGACGCCGAAGTGGGAATGCCCTTATCAGGTACTACGAGTCACCAAGCCTGGCGCAGTCCGCCTGGAGACAAAAGATGGCATCCCAGTGAGCAACTCCTAGAATATCGAAAATCTTTGCAAGTTCTACCCATCAGGCACGGCTGCCGGGCCCTCCCAGCAATCACCTTTTGCACAAGTCTTGCCGCTGAAGCATGTAATCCTTGGTACAAAGCCAGGCTCAGACCCTGTGCATAGTTGAATAAAGATAGGTGTTCTGCAAATCTTGATTGATTCTCATGTTTACTTATATGCATGCTTGTCTGAGATATTGTATTGCACTTAATCCCGACAAGAGCTAACAGACTGCGAAGGTTCCATGTCCGTATTTTCTCTTCTTTCTTTTTCTAAAAGGATAGAAGGTTACCTCGCAGCTTTGCCGGGGGGAATGGTGTTGTGGATACCTATGAGCGACGTCCCAAAAAAAATCTTTCCGGAAGGAGTGCGGCAAAGAAAAGATAAGTTGCAAAAGCCCAAGTGAATTCTTGCTGTGGGGTTATTTTCCTTGGCCGATTTCGACCTCTATATGGAAAACCTGCATACTAAGCGACCTTGTCACAATTGGATTCACCCTCATTGTGTTTTGAGACCGCTCAACGGTTTAAGTGGCCGTGCCCATGCTCCTTGCTTCGTTTTGAGTCTGCTCAATGACTCAAGTGACATCGGTTGTGCCCTTATTCTCTTTTCGAGCATGACCAACACGTTGAGCGGCGGCACCAAGGACGCAAAGGCGTCTTGCCGGCAGTAGCACCGCCAGCAGGTTGCTAAGGACCAGCTCCTCAAAGCACTCGCGGTAGGGCTACGCATGCCGGCAAGATTCTTCTGAGAAGTCATAGGGGAAGTTCCATGCAAAGAAACAGTCTAACAAGGAAGATAATACAGTCATTCAAAATAGGGTGAAATTTACATGAGATATCGCTTTTTCCTAAGTATATATTTATTTGACTTTCTCCCCTAGGGGAGATTACAAGAAGAAAAAGATGGAATGGGGAGGCGGGCTACAAGAACAAAAAGATGGCAAGAGGACCCCTGTAGAAGCCCGGCCTGACCCCTCTAGACCAGCCCTGCATGGAGGAGCAGGGACTGCCAGATGGGCAGGCAAGAACCTGGCCCCGCTTGGACCAGCATTGGGTGGAGTAGAGGGCCAGCGCGGGCGAAAAGGGGGATGGAACCCACAAGCCAAAGTCCATGGGCCTTCCGGAAGATCCAGCTTGAAAATGACGCAGCACCCAAGACTAAGGCCCCCAGCAAGGTCGATCTGCTGGGAGGGGGAGACGCGTGAGGCTGGCGGTAATGGTACGGCCGACGGTTAGTCCGAGCTCGAGTCGTCGAGCTCTGACTTGACCGCCCAAAGACCGGACTCATCGTCGTTGTCTCCGCCTCTGTCCTCCTCATCACTCTTGCTCGAGGAGGAGCTTTCGGCACTGCTCGAGCTCTCTTCACAGCAGCGGAGACGGACACCTAAGCTCCCATAAATCCTTACAGAGAGCAGATTTGCCTCCGTCATTTTAAAACGTAGGACGTGCCCTTCTTGGAGGTTGTGGGCACGGGCGAAGGTCTTCTAGCCGCGCTTGAGAAACATGATGCGACTCGCTGGGTACTCGGCGTCCACCCACGTGGCACCGTTGCAATAAACATGCGCCTGTAACCACAGGATGGGAGGCTCGTCACCTCGACCGCCCTAGCGAAAGGGTGTGGGAGGTGCAGATGGCTCCGAACGGGACCGACCAGTTCGAGGATGAACTCCAACGCCATCCCCTCAGCGTGAGTCTCCTCAAGGAAAGGGCTCGGCGTCGGAGGAGTAGGTGGGGCAGTGCTCCGCCTCCCCCGACCTCAGCCCCCACGGCGGCCATGACCCCTCGTGCCTCTCCCACTTCACGCACTCGGGCCGCCCTCCGCCTCTACGACTAAAGAGGTGGCATGATCCCGATGAGAGATCCTCCTAGGAGCTGAGGACGGTGGCCGCCCTCGCTCCTGTTCATGGCTGAGGGCGAGTGCCGCTCGAAGGTTGGGAATAAGTGGAAGGGCAAGCTATGAGGTTCTCACTCGGAGAAGGGAGGAAGGATGGAAGAGCATCACCGTTGCTATCCCTCGGGGGAGGCGTGGGGGATGGCTCTCCCCCGCTCCAATGGTCGCAGCCCACCTCCTCCAATAGCGGCGCGCTCAATCACGGGGCAAACAACAACCGCCCCATTGCTCCAATCCATGGCGCCGCAGTTATTGCTTTTCCCAGGGACTTTAAGTCACGGGCACCCGTTGCTGGCTCCCCTCTATGCATGCGGCGCGCATGGAGGAAACGATCTGACGCGGTAATTGAAAATTTGACTGATGTGCCACGCACGTATACCACGTCCCGCATTCAATGGTAATCGTGGGGAAGCGCAGCGAGCGCGGTGATCACAACCGCAAGCTCCTGCCACGCGTGCCCATGCACTATTTGGACCTACCCCACCTGTGCTTCGCGATGTGTGTGGCCCACGATTGGGGGCTCCTATCCATGCACTAGAGTTTTGGGCTCTCTAGTGTCCCTTACTCGTGCACGAGCAGTAGTAGGCACCCTGGCGAAGAGGCCCGGAAAGGGACTTACCAGATACAAGCACAGAAGAATCAAGACCCCTGGCAAGACCTTGCCGGGAGGGCTATCGAACCCTCAGGCAAGACAAGGCCCTAGCAAGCCTCGGCAAGGCCCCGCTAGCGCACAGGCTAGGTGTCGATCTGCCTGGACGTGTGTCACGGTGTCGGCGCTCGAGAGGGCTAAGCGGTGCCGCTGGGATGGGCTCCTGTCCCATCCCGCAGACGGACAGAGATGCCTGACGGTGCATTAAATGTGCCTGTCCTATTCCCTTAGTGTTAGGTATGATAGCACTATAGCTCTATACACCCTGTGTATGCACTGTATGCCACTATTGGGATCCCCTTTAGAGTATAAAAGGAGGCCCAAGACGATACGGTGGAGGACATTTTGACTCTAGGTCAAACGCGTGGCAGCTGCTCATAGCGCTCATGTAGCTAGAACCCTAAGAACACTCATAATACAATCAAGCAGGAGTAGGGTCTTATGCATCCTTGTGTCCTGAACCTCGGTAAAATCCCTGTGTGCTGTTCATCAGACCTGCTCTTTGTGCGATCCATCTCCCCGCTGAACCGAAACGGATCTCTCTGATCCTGCTGGTCTTCATTCCCACGACAACTAGCAAGTTCATGTCGACTAACATTACTAGATTTGTCAAATAGAAAGTCATCTTCAATAAACAAGTCCTCCTCATTACTATTGAAATCAAGATACTCGGGGTGTGATACCTTGGGGCCTTTAGCCATGAAGCAACATCGACTCCCTTCATTCGATGAATCAAATATGTTGTAGGAGTCGGTTGTCACTAGTGCAAGTCTGGCCACACCTTCATCTTGACTATAGTCGGAGTTGGAGTGGTAGCTTCTCTTGGAGTGGTTGTCAGAATGGGAGTCGGGAACCCATTCACTAACATGACCTTGATGTCTTCTTCTTGAGTACCTCTTGGTGGACTTGTCCTTCTTCTCCGAGTCCCTACTTCTCCTTGAGGGTCTTCGTTCATAACGAGCATCCCTATTCCTTCTCTCTCTTCGAGGTGACTCGTCTCTTGAGATTCGTCTTCTGGGGACTCTTCTTTCCTTCTGTAAGGAGCCATGCACTCATTGGAGTAGTGTCAGGGCTTCCCAAAATTGTAGCCATTTCGGTCACGACTTGACGAACGCTTCTCTTCAAATCTTGAGTTGGAGCTTCGATCTTTGCCTATATTCTTGTAGAACTTATTGAATTTATTAACCACGAGGCTTATCTCTTCATTTGTGACAAGGTTGTCTCTTGAAGTTGCGGGAGCATTCTTGTGGCTTTCTAAGCACACGTAGACTTGTGGTGAAGCTCTCACTTGTCCTTGAGTGTCATCTCATGAGCAACAATCCTTCCAATAACTTCTGTAGGCCTGAGATCTTTGTAGTTGGGCATCATTTGGATCAATGTGCATACGGTGTCATATCTATCATCCAAAGCTCGGTGTATCTTTTTGATGATGAATTTGTTGGTCATTTCTTCGCTTCCTAACCCGGCAATCTCATCGGTGATGAGAGCTAGAGTACATCTCAATGACTCCTTGACCATCCTCCATCTTGAACTTGTCAAGCTGACTTTGAAGAACATCCAACTTGGACTCTCTCATAGATTCGGTACCTTCATACATATCAACCAAAGTATCCCAAAACCCTATTGCATTCTCAAGATGGCTGATTTTGTTCAATTCTTTGGGTCATAGACAGTTGAAGAAAATATCACATGCTTGAGCATTTAATTGGAACATCTTCAATTCATCCGCAGTCGCTTAATGATCCGGTTCCCTTCCATCCGCAAGGAATGCACCTTGCAATCCAACATGAACAACAGCCCAAACGGCGGGGTTATGACCAAGAAGATGCAATTTCATTTTTTGCTTTCAACTAGAAAAATTAGTTCCATCAAAGTAAGGACCACCATGATGATAATTTCCCTCACAAGACACCATACTGTCCTAGGTTGTAAAACCAATGCAATGGAGACCAATGCTTTGATACCACTTGTAGCATCGAAAGTAGGTCTATAGGGGTGGTGATTAGACTACTTGACTAATTAAAAATATACTTCTTCCCAATTATAAGTGTTGGCAGATTTTAGCATTCATAGCAAGTCAAGCACACCCTACACATGCATGTCTACGAGTATAGAAGCGAAAAGTAAAGACAAGCATGAGTAGTAAAGGAAGGGTAGGAAGATCAAACACAATTTGCAGACACTATGATTTTTCCTGTGGTTCCGATAGGTGGTGCTATCGTACATCCACATTTATGGAGGGTAACGGTCGTGAGGGTCCATGGAAGGCTCTACCAACGGAGGGTTCCACGAAGAAGCAACCTCGACTATACGATGATGGCCTACGTCCACGGAGGACTAGCATAACTCGGGGTAGATCTTCACAAAGTAGGCAATATCCTTGCCCTTACAAACTTCTTGGTTAACTCAACAACACGAAGTACGAGGCTCCCAAGCGACACCTAACCAATCCAGGAGGCACCACCCTCCAAAAGGTAATAGGCTCGATAATGTCGATGAACTCCTTCCTCTTGTGCTTCAAGATGACAGACTCCTCAACACACAATCACTCTCTCACATATTTGGCTATGGTGGAAGAGATTGATTGGGTGGAAAGCAACATGGGGAGGCTAGAGATCAAGATTCATATGGTTGGAATGGAATGGCATGATCTCAACACATGAGTAGGTGGATCTCTCTCAAAAAATTAGTTGATTTGAGTGGCAGTTTTTTCTGAGTGCTTCTCTTGCGAGTGAGTGGTGGTGGAGGGGTATATATAGGCATCTCCAAAAATCCAACCGTTACACCTAATATGTCCAACTCGGTGACGCCGATGTGTTAATGTCAGTGGTATCGAGTTGTCTAAAAGGTAGAAACTTTTGAATCTTGGTGAGACTGATACATATATCTCGGTTGTACCGATAAGGTGACCAACGGTCATATTGCCAAACTCGGTGACACCGATTCAACAAACTCGGTCGGGCCAATTTTGTGAATTTGCATAACAGAATGTTGGCAACCCAAACTCCATGGCACCGAATCAGAATCGATTGCACCGATGGGTTATGGTTTGGCTTGAGTCCGTCTGAGCCTATGAATCGGTGGCACCAAATTGGAAGTGTTGGTTGCTCCGATTTTGAGTGTTTGGGTTTGGACAGACTTTTATGGAATAGGTTGTGGATGTTTTTGGTGACTATCACTTGTGCATGTATGAGCATTTTCTTCACCAATAGTACCTTACCCCCTTTTGATAGTATTGCCTTTCCTATGGACTTAAAGTGATCACAAAGTAAAATATGGAGTCCTTTTGCTCGAAGCTTTGCAAATCTATATCGTTGCATCTTGGGGTATTCCACAATTCTTTTGCCAACCCATAATTGGACTTTTCCTGAAATATGCTTAGTGGAAACATTAGTTCAATGACATATATGTTGTTATTATTACCAAAACCACCAAGGGAGCAAATGTGTTTTCACCCAGGGATGGCCCAGACGGATGCGGCTCACCGCCCCGAGTGCCCTAGTAGTTGGACCACCACCGGAGACTGCTAGTGCTACTTGGGGCTAGCGCCGTAGCCGCTAGGCTCTACCTCCCCTACTCCTCCTCTGCTCGAGCGGGAGGAGGAAGGAGGTCCTGACGGGGGGGCCCACCTGTCAGCGACCCAGCCGGTCGGGCTCGCCATTTTAAGTGAAGGCGGGTTGCTCGTGGCCGCCTCCAATTGGGAAGGCATATTCACAGGGAATACGCTACTAGCGAGGCTGTGCGCACGCTCAACCATGTATCTGGGACGACCCATTTGCTAACTTGCGCCCTGTGCGCAGGTTGGCCTTTTTGGAACCCCCTTTTTCGATTTTCTTTTCTAGTGGCACTATATAGATCATAGAATATTCATTTGACCTCCGAATTTGATGATTCAAGTTTCTACATATTCCTTAAATCATGACCTATCCAAATATGTGCATTGCACATTTTTAGAGGTAACTTTTCTGCGTAGTTCAAACACAAATTCAAATTTGAACTATGAAGATTCCCCATTGCAAAATCCCTAGGGGATTCAAATCAACACCAAATGGAGTGATTCACGTTCCGAGGTGTATCTAAATTCATGCACTAAGTGGTGAACATTTTTCAATACACTAATTCTTCTATATCAAATATAGGATTATTTCTTCATGTATGACCCACCTTGCAAATCCCTAGAATATTCATACCAACTACAAATCTAGTGAAGCCACTTCCTAAAATCTTCTAAAATCATTTCCTATTTGTTGGGTCCGTCCATTCATTTTTACAAAAATATTTTCTGTGGACATCTTATAGCATCATCATTTCCTTCATTTCCACCATCGAGACCCCCCTTGATCCACATCCAATGGAACCTACTTGGTTATTTTTCTTATGACCAGAGATATCCAAGAAAATTAGAACTCCTCTATGTAGAGAACTTTTATTTCTCTACTTGTTGTGTTGCTTACTGCTGTTGTTTCCGGCGATAGTTGACGAAGTAGAAAAAGTGCTCAGAGTGGATGAGAAGCGTCTGAAGGCCTCGAAGACATTGCTAAGCTAGGCAAGTAGCTCTTTGATCATGTTAAGAGACTTTATCATGCATGCCATATAAAACTTTCTGTTCTGATGAATTGATCATGTTGACGTGGTACCCCCCTTCGATGGGATGCCTCTGATACTTTACCATTGGTACTTGCATTGTGCATGACCCTACCATCCTTATGAGGGTTGTGTAGGTGGTAGTAGATGTTATGCTTAGTAGATGCTACGCAAAGCGGGACGGGAATATGCATCATGATGGAAACAAAAGTGTTTTCAAAGGCTTTTTGATAACCCCGTCGGATGCCACTACTGCCCGAGGGAGATGAAGTTGAGATAGGTAACCACTTGAAGAAGTGGTAAACCGGAGCAAGTGGGTGGGTATGGTTTTAGAAAACGGATTGGTGTAAGTTGTGACGGTTACTCTAACCTTACAGGTACAACCACTCTACCCCTATATGGGAAGGGGCTTTGTTGATTACTTTGGTCGGTGTTAACAGAGAGCCGACATTACTACTAGCGGCAGTGACATGGTCACTCTCGATACGGGGTCGTGCTTGGTAGAGCGACCATGTGGTGTCTTTACAGGCAACGGTCATACCGTTGGTCCCTCCATGGATGATACGATCTAGAGCGAGGCTCGTATGAGGTACATTATGAGGGTTGTGTACCAATCGAGTGGACTCTTTCTTTAGTATCGTCAGGGGAAACACACTGTTCGAGTGCTTACCTCAGGTATGTAATATATCACGAGTCGTGGATGACAGGGAAGTTCCTTGAGTCTTATGGGTAAAGTGTGCAACCTCTAAAGAGTGTAAAAATTATTCGAATAGCTATGTCCACGGTTAAGGACAGTTGGATGACTGCTCTTGTGCTACGTCCATGGGTTCCAAACTTGGTGTGTGTTTGTTGGTGACAAGGATGATACTTTAGTTGAGTCTGATGACTTCGCATGATGACTGAACATGATATGTTCATGCAGTACTTGAGACAAGTTTGAGGACTTGGTGTGATGCTTGAACATGAGATGTCCAACCCCTGCTTATGATAATACTTGTAACTTGTTCACATGGATAACTACGTATTGTTGATGCATGATTACACAAGCTACTTGATCATGTGATTGCACTCAAAATTAGCTTTCTACAAACTTACCTACTTAGTGTTATATCATGATTTGTTATGCCTTGTTCCAAAATATGGGTTACTTGCGAGTACATTCAAAGTACTCATTGGCTTGCCAATGTTTAATATATTGGCTAGGCATGAAAGAACATGATACGATGAATAATTCCTTGGTGACAAACATGTGATCTAGGACGCTTTCCAGTTAGAATACCAGTAGGGTTAAGGCAGATGGCTTGGGTTAACGCCATTGATGAAGATATCCGCTGCAAGCACGTGAGAATTGGCAATAAAGGCCACATTTGAGTAAATCGGTATGTAATGGATGTAAGACTCTTGTTATTCAGTTTCTATGTGTTCAGTGAGCATTTATCTCTAGGACCATTGTGCATTTACATTCGGTGATCACGACTTAAGAATCGGGTCCCCACAGGTATCAATGTGGCTCTTGGTGGAAATAGGGACTCGTACCACCCAACAAGGGTTTGGTGGTTTTGTTCTTCTTGTCCTGTCAGTAGAAGTCTCAAGTGAGTCATCGAAGGGCGTGTCGCATTCCATGGCATGCTTGACGGAGTCATCTTAATCCTCGCTAGAAGTCTTATTCTTCCTTGAGGAGTTTTCCGGCAGGAGTGAGTGCCTTGTCGGTAGAAGCTGCAACTGCCTCCCAATAAAGCTTGTCGATGCAGTGGACCGCGTCCTTGCTGTCAACATGGATGGTGATGATGTTCATTAGCCCTGGCATCTTGAGCGTGTTATAAGTGTGGTGAGACGCTGGCATGAACTTAGCTAGCGCCGGACGGCCCAAGATTCCAATATTGGATAGTGACATCTTGGCGATGTCAAAGACGACCCTCTCTGTCCTGAAGTTGAGCTCGCTGTCGAATGTTACCGGCAAAGTAAACTTAACCTTGGTCTGCAATCTGCCGGGGTTGAGCCCCTTGAAGGACCACGTCAGCTTGAGATCCGTGTCGGGAATGTGCAGCCACTTGATCATGTCTGGCGAGATCAGGTTCAAACCAGCCCCATTATCGACG
This sequence comes from Hordeum marinum, assembly GCA_022496015.1. NCBI lineage: Eukaryota > Viridiplantae > Streptophyta > Magnoliopsida > Poales > Poaceae > Hordeum > Hordeum marinum. Next base: position 313,279,638 of record CM039678.1, read on the forward strand.
AGCATCTTCCTTACCTTGAGGTTGTGAATGGTTGAAGAAACCAACAACGGCACACACTCGACGGTAGTTGTGCAGTCAGGGTGATCCTCTACGTCACAGATGATGGTAGTGATGGAGCACTTGAGGAGTTTCCTTGCCTCTGCCACTAGTTCTGTCGCATTGCTGGAGATGCCTATGTGAGGATTGCAAATAAGCTCCTCCGTTAACACACATATGATCCATAGCCTTCTGGAACTCTTGGCCATCAGATCCTTCCTCATCCTCATCATCATTAGCCTCTTCATCGTCACCGGCAGAGTAAACTTCCCCTTGGGCTGCGATCTTCCGGCGTTGACCCCCTGGAAGGACCCCGTCATCTTGAGATCTGTGTCGGGAATCTGCAGCCGCTTGATCACGTTGGCCGAGATCAGGTTCAAACAAGCCCCATTGTCGGCGAGCATCTTTGTTACCTTGAGGTTGCGAATTGTTGGAGAAACCAACAACAGCACACACCCGACAACAATGGTGCAGTCGGGGTGATCCTCAGCATCGTAGATGATGGTAGTGTTGGACCACTTGAGGAGTTTCCTTGCCTCTGCTGCTAGTTCTGCCACATTGACTTCATGGGCCCATTGCTGGAGATGCCTATGTGAGGAGTGCATCTCCTCCGTTAACACACATATCAGCCATAGCCTTCTGGAACTCTTGTCCACCAGATCCTTCTTCATCCTCATCATCATTAGCCCCTTGATCGTCAGATTTCTTGCCTCGACCTCGAGATGGCTTCTCCTTTTCCTACTTGGCATTGCCGCGACGACGGCCATAGTTCTTGTTGGACCCACCAGCACCATCCTGGCCCTTCTACTTGTAGCACTTTTTGTACTCTTTCTTCTGTTTCTTGGCAAGTTGTTCTACTTGACGGCAATCGGTGATGTCGTTGCCCTTGGTGAGGTGGATCTTGCAGTATGGCCTACCGGTCTTCTCTCCTGGCGTAGCCTCATCGTCCTCGGAGCAAGCGGCAACGTCCTTGTCGGACCCCTTAGACTTGGCCATCTTGCCGGCATTAGAATCGTCGATGCTTTTGACAGCCATCATTGCCTTGCCCTTGCACTTCCGGTTGTCCTTCGCCTCTTTTTACTGGAGGCGGGTGCGTCATCGTCCTCTGAGTCAAGCTCCACGCCAGCTTCTTCTTTGGGAAGCCTTCTTCCTTCTTAGTCCCAAGCGCATCTATCAGGCAGAGCGTAGAGCTCGGCGATGTCCCACACTTTGTTGATGTTGATCTCCTCGTGCATTCGCAATTGCATACATTAGTGTGGAACGCATATATTACCACTGTGGGGTGGATGTCTGGGATGTTGTGATGCATGTTGCTAGACCTCTAGATGTATTTGCGGAGGATCTCGCTATCTCTTCGAGCAATTACATGCAAATACCTAGGCTGTCCTAGGAGCTTGTGTCCCCCATGGAATGAGCCAACGAATTGTTTGCACAGGTCTATCAAGGAGGAAATAGACCCCTCTGGCAAGGTCATCAGCCAACTCCTCACATTGGGCTTGAGCGCCAGTGGGAACTAGTTAGTGAGCACCTTCCTATCTCATCCCCCGGCAACCTCCACCGTTATGGTGTAGATACCTAGGAACTTTGAAGGATTGATCTTGCCATCATATTTGTGGTGTTATTCTGGCTTAAAGGCTCTACTAGAGGGCCATCAGACTTGCTGCAGCTCACGAGTGAACGTCGGACAACCAACCTCGTAAGGCAGGCTGCGGGGAAACCCTGGTGCAGGCTCATCGACAGCTGGATCTATGCGGGCATCTGATTGACGACGCTTCTCTTGTCGCCTCTTGATGGTGGTGCATGTGTTAGCCTTGCACTTGTCCTTCCAGACTTGACGTTGATCTCTCTTTGGCCGCGGGTCAATAGAGGCATAGGATATTGTCGGATTTCAGGCTCCGCAAAACCCTTAAGATTCGATTATAGGGGCGTTTGCGAAAGTCCCCTGCAACCTCGCCCGACCTAGCTTGCTACTCAATGAACACAACAAGGAACTCGCACGATGACGAGGAAGAAGATGAACACGATAGTTTACCCAGGTTCGGCCGCTATGAAGCATAATACCCTACTCCTGCTTTGATGGATTGCCTCTCGAAGAGGTATGGTGGATGAACATGTACAGTGTTTTGGGGCCTCTGAGGGCTCTTAGTGGTGTTCGAGGCTCCCTTTGGCGAGTGGTCGAGTGGGTTGATAGGATACAGATCGGATCCAGGAGGGCTCTACGAAGCAGCCTACCCTCTCTATATAGAGGTGGACAGCGTCCTCTTCCCTAATCGCAATGGCGGGAAGGGATCCCACAACATCCAATTTTGAAGGGGGACAGGGGTTCGTGCTTTCCCTGCCCAAAGGCAGTCTTCACCTACAAAGGAGCTGTCGACGGCGTAGGGATGGGCTCAGCGATGACATACGCCCTGGGGAGGAGGTGGTTGTGGTCTTCTTACACCTGAATGGAAACCTTTGGGGGCGCTTCGGGAACCCATGTACGTCCTTGCTTCCTTCACACCAAAGGGGAAACTGCGCCGCCTGGCGCACTGGTGGTCTCCTATCCTTCCTTGCGTCACCCTTGACTCGTGAGGCCGGGCCTTGCATAGAAATCTCCGCCACTCCAGACGGGTCCTGAGGAGGTCCATACTTTTGCGGGGCTTGGTGCTGCTCATTGTCACGAGGCTTGGGCGCTCATGAGGGCCTTGTCATGAGTGGGGCCATGCCTTGCCGCGTTTGGTCGATGAGGTGGGCGATGCCCTGGGCCGCAGGCAGGCAGCTCTAGGTACCCCTATTCCTAGAATGCCGATAGTAGCCCCCGGGCCCACGACATGCTCAGGCTATTCTCAGGGTGGAGGCCTGAGGGCAGCCAGGAGCACTACGGGCCCCATATGCCTGCGGGCCAGGCCTAGCGCGTGTTGTGCGGTTTGATGTCGGGTGCTCCTCGCACTTTTGGCCTCCGCTCGAATTGCCAAGAGCTAGACTTCTAGCATTGTGCCATTATTGCTTTCCCTTCCTGAGCTCCTGCTCTTGCTTCCCAGGTCTCCCGCTCCAATAGTTGCCTCCCAGATCCAGCACCACTCCATGTCCTTCCTTGCTACTTCGGCCCTACCAGCTCTGGGATGGCTCCCACCGGCAACCAGAAGCCAGAGGCACAGAGCTCTGCCCACGCTCATACCTTGCCGGTGCTCTTGAGGTCTAGCATTGCTAAGGAGGAGGACCTCTTCCCTATGCTCCCATGGACGTCGGATGGGTCTAATGAAAAAGGGAGGACCCTGATCTGGGGTGGCCCCTCGGCACAACAGCCCACGTCCAAGGCGATCTACCCCTTCTTCCTTCAGAGCATATTCGTTAGGCTCGTTCCGCCCTTCTCTGCGTTCTTCACCACCATCCTTGACCACTACGGGATCTAGGCCCTTCACCTCCATCCAAATTCAATCTTGCTCTTGTTTGTCTTCGCCTTCTACTATGAGGCCTTCGTGGGCGTGCAGCATCTGGTAGCCCTCTTCCGTCATTTGTTCAGCTTGCGCTTGCATGACGATGCCGAATGGTCGGCATGTGTCTCTTTCGTCACGGTCCAGAGTGGCAACATGCTCCCGAAGGCCGGGAAGAAGGTGGATAACTTCAGGCACCACTGTGTCCTCATGGATTTCAAGGACACCAACCTTTGTTGGATCTGCCGAAGGGATTGTCGGAGAAGACTTCTGCGTGGAGCTCCGTGAAGCTTCCCCCCCTCGGGCCAAGCCCGTTCTAGAGTGCTTCACCTGCGATGTCAGCGCCAAGAAGTTGACTAGTGGAATGATAGTGAAGTAGTTCTTGGTGCGGCGCCTGGCGCCCCTTCAGGCCCATTCTAGGCCCTTGTGGGACTATCACGGTAGTGACGACAACCTCAAGATTCGGTCCACGCGCATATCTCCCGGGGAACTGAGCAGGGCTATGGTGACCTTACTCGACGGTGACCCTGGTGATCTTCCCGAGGCTCACGATTTGCTGTACTGCCGTGATAGCAAGGCTGACCTGGTTGCCGTGATGCCTATCTTCAATGAGCTAGGGATTTTCCTAGCTGAGGCTCCTGGTCCGATGGTCGTGTCTTCTGGCGATACCTCGCGTGGGGAGGACTCGGTGGGGACCACCGACGACGGCGTGGCGGGGGCGTGCCCCCCCGTCCCAGGGTACCCTTCTGCGCGAGGCTGAAGATGATGACAACATTTGTGAAGTGTGTACTTAGGGCTCCTCATGCGCCACTAAGGCCTCCAGGGGGCAAGGTCCGGCCCCTCATGCCACGCGGTCCGTGTGCGTGTCGAATCCGTAGAAGCAGGGCGCTGAGTCTCCTCGAGCGCGCCCTGCCTCCACTGGTAGGACGATCGAGACGCCGGTGTCGACTTAATTCAAATTGCAACTCGCCGGCAAGGTGGGCAAGGACGGGGCCGTGCCAATCTCTTCCGCGGTAGCCTCGGCCGTCGGCGACTCTGCTCCTCCGTGCGACGGCCCCTTCTCCATGGGGAGCTCAGGCGCCCCCGTCGTAGCTGGGGAGGAAAGAAAGAGGAAGTGGGTTGACGTCGAGGAGTAAGTAACCTGACTTGGCTTGTCTCACACGCCTATGGCTTGTGCACTACTGACCTCCCCTTGCTTGGTGACGAGGGATGTCAATTTGTTGAAGATGAGGAAGAAGAAGGTGGGCATTAAACCGAAGGCGACTCCTGACATGCCGCCTGCCCTTGCGGACACGTCGCCGCCTACTGCTGAAGAAGAGAGGGCTTGCGAGGCGACCCCTTAGGCCCCCATCGCCAAGCCCCCTGAACCCCCGATGCTTGTTGACGTGATCACTCTTTCCCTTGGGGGCGTGGTGACATAGACGTTTGGAGGGCCAACCCCTCAGGGCTTGCTACCTGTCGATTCTTCCATGTCTGCGGTCGCCGAGCGGCCTCCGGAGCCTCCTATCCTTCATGGCGTCGTTTCCCTGAGGGTGCCCCCCGCGACTACACTAGGTACTCCACAGGGGGAAACCGTGACGCCTCTGATGCCTGTCCACGACATCCTGGACGGTGCCTTCGCTGCTCTGGGTCAGGTTCGTGATGCCTTCGGGAGTGGTGGTGATCGCCTCATGGGTGGACGCCTAGAGATCCTCTAAGGGTGGCTTCGGGCCGCCGCCGCTGCTGTGGCGATGTGGGGTCAGGCCACGGTTGCCGCGGCGAAGAGCGAGTAGGATACCGTGGCCACTTGCGCCGCGCATGAAGGGGTGGAGGCCCGTCTGAAGACCTTCCAGGAGGAATAGGCCAAGCTTGCGGTGCAACTTTGTCAGCGGACAGAAGACCTCGAAACCCGCGAGGCCAATCTTGCCGCTCGGGAAAACGAGCTATCTCAGGCGGCGGCTCGCTAGGACACAAAGCGGGCGCCTCGACACGGAGGAGAAGGAGATTTCTGTGAGGAAGATCCTTCTCGACACCAAGGGGGAAGCTATCGCCGCGGCTGAGGAGAAAGAGGCCGAAGAGCTGAGCGCCTTCCCTGTCGTCCAGCTCCAGCGTCGCAAGGTGCTCCACGCCCTCTGCCGAGACAGGTTCGTGGAGCCCCTGTCCACTTCGGAGAGCGGCTTCGCGATGCTTGCTTTGAAGCTCGTTGAGGCGCTTGAGGGCGCCATCGTCAAGGTGGATAGGGTCTTGGACAGTGAGTGCCGCGACCTCTTTTCTGAACCCACGATGCACGTCTTCAGCCATCTTCACCTTCGTGAGCCGGGGTTGGACTTTGACTCAATGATCCTCTCGGTCGCCCCAGTGGTCCTTGTCGGTGCCGTGGCAGCGGTGAGGGGCACCGTGGAGGCGCTGGTGAAGAGGTTCACCCGTGTCACGGTTCCTCTGCCTCCGGATGATGCTGAGGCTAGCGGTGGGGAAGACGATGCTTGCAATGCTAACGACGAGTGCCCTGAGGGTCGGACGAATGGTGGTGGCGGTTCCTCCTAATTCCTTCCTCTTGCTCCTTTCCTGCAATGCACATCGGGCCTCATGGAGGCGTTAAACTCATTTGTGTTTGCGAAAACCTCTAATGCTTGTAATAACTGTTGGACTGCATGATTGGTTTCTTCACCTTGTTTCCTTCTTGGTTGCTATGATGCTTTGCATCGGCAGGGCCCGACCCGCGCATACCTCAACTGCCGTTGGCCGACCGTAAACCAAGGACGGTCCAAGGGGCGAGGGGCTACGGGTCCAGTTAGGCTCCTAAGTCGCGATGCTCAGGAGTTCCCCTTGACGTGCGAGTAGCCCTCATGAAGGGAACATGGTGAGGATTGAAATAACTTGAAACTTTCGGACACCTTTAGCGCTCTGCATCGGCAGGGCCCGGACCACACATACCTTAGCCGCCATTGGGCCGACCAGAAACCAAGCATGGTCCAAGGGGTGAGCGTCTACGGGTCCAGTTAGGCTCCTGAGTCGCGATGCTCAGGAGTCCCCCTTGACATGCGAGCTTCCTCGTACTCCCTAGGGATTTTGAGCAGTTTTTTGAGCGCTCTGGCCTCTGCATCGGCAGGGCCAGCCCATGCATACCTCAACCACCGTTAAGCCGACCGGAAACCAAGGACGGTCCAAGGGGTGAGGGGCTACAGGTCCAATTAGGCTCCTAAGTCGTGATGCTCAGGAGTCACCACTGACGTACAAGCGGCTCCCATACCTTTCCTCACCAGCTTTTCCCGAGATGGGCGTGTCAAGACCAGGTTTGCTGACCTGGGAAGGCGGCGTGTACTAGTCTTGTCTAGGGAGTACCACCATGCAGCCCCCTCACGCGTGCATCCTTGGGGAACGTAGCGACAAAGGGGCCCCAAGGGACCTTCCTGAGGTTTAATGCAGCCACTGGGGCTCCCTCACTTGTTTGTCCCCCCGCATCGGGTGTGGGGCTTCCACCTTGCGTGAGCATAGTCATTGGTGGACTGTGTTGACCGCCATCACAAAGCTGTGGCTTCCACATTGCGTGGGCATAGTCATTGGTGGAATGTGTTGACTTCTCAGCCACTGCTAGACTATGGCTGCCACATTGCATGGGAAGGGACCCATCCGCGTCCTCGGGGGGGGGGGGGGGGGGCGTGTACAAACTATAGAGCTCGTATGCGTGGTCAGCAGGGTAGAACTGGGAGCTGTATCTAGGAAGTCGCGAGGACGCTCTGGCCTCGCGAGTGTCCCTACCTCAAAGGCCGTTGGCGCCTGAATCTTCTGGTAGATGGGGCAATTTGAAACCCTTCTTGCTTCTTCTTCTTCGGGAGTGAGGCAGTTTGGGAGGCCTCTTGGCACTCTACGTCCTCATGTCCCGGTCCCGCACATTTCCCCAACACCGTTAGGTACGACCGGAAACCAAGGACACACTTCACCGGGCGAGGCCACGACGCTCCTAACATCGATCGGAAACCAGGATGACATCAGGAGGCCGGGTGGCATTATGACTAGTAAGGCTCGTGAGGAGCCCCGTTTGACGTTCAAGCGGCTCTATGTCTGTAGGTCCCGGTCCTGCACATTTCCCCACCACCGTTAGGTACGACCGGACACCAAGGATGCCTTCACGGGGCAAGGCCCCGCCACTCCTGATGTCGACAGGAAACCAAGGACGACATCAGGGGGCGAGTGGCCTTCTGACCGGTAAGGATCCTGAGGCTTGATGCTCAGGAGTCCCCTTTGACGCTCGAGTGGGCCCCATTCCACCCTATTGGCTGCTGCCTCAGTAGGCCATGGGGCCTCCCAAGACTATATGTTGAGGCGACGCACCGCGGCCGGAGCCCCCAAGCTGGGGGTCGGCTGCCTAGCGATGCAAGTAAGGTAGAGCGTCAGGACCCAGGATAGGTGCACGAGAACTATTGAAACATGTATAAACGAAGCAACGGAAAGGGCATGCCCTGATCACCTGAAGATCATGCGGCCCAGTGGGCGCCCTTGGATAGAGTGAACCAAAAAATTACCTGGCAGCAGGCAACAAAAAGTCACCTCACGGCCTTGCCGCTGAAGAGCCGAAGCTGCCGTCATTGCGTGATCTCCCCCTTTCATGAGCGCGACCTTCACGGGTCTGCTGTCTCCTGAGGCTTGGAACCTTCGCTTGGTCCGAGCACCTCCCCGACCTCCTCGGTGCACCCCGCCAAGAAAGGTGCTGGAGGGTGACGCCTACATTCGCCAACCCGAAGGGCATGCGGACATAGGTGTTCGGGTACAGCCATCCATGATTGGCACACGCTGGTCGGAAGGGCCCTTGAGCCGCGGCCCTGTTGATCGCGGGCGCGTTGATGCAGACGCGCGCCTGATCGACCGTGCCGATGACGGCGACTGCAATTTGTGGTGCAGGGCAGTCCCCGCCTCGCGCGGCTTGGGCTCCCCAAAGCTCTTCAATCGCTTTGAGGACGTACTCTCACGAACTAGGCCCCATGCACCATGACCCCATCTCGAGATGACTTGCGTTGGGGCGTGCTTCCAGGTTGTGCTCGAGCGCCTCTCTTGCCTCACTGACCAGGCCAGAAACCTCCCCGGTGGGAGCCCCCGGGCCCGACCCAAGAGTGGCGCCGAGCCTGCTTTCCAATGCGATGGGAGGCAGGGCCCCATCCCTGCGCGTAGAGTCTGAAGTTCTAGGGCGCCCTGCGGGGAGGAGTTGCTTCTTCTTCTTGGGTGGGTCCTCACGAGGCAGTGTGTCTTCCTCGTCATCCGACCGCTCAGCCACCGCAGCGCGGTAAGCCCCCTCGAGGGTGCAGATGGCATCATTCTCTTTGCAAGCAATGGTGACGATGCCGCCACTCCCTGGAATATTGAGGACGTTGTAGCCATGGTTGGTTACTGCCATGAATTTGGTGAGAGTTAGGTACCCAAGGATCATGTTGTCCGGACGGTGGATGTGTGCAACGTCAAAGACGATGATCTCGATGTGGTAGTTCTTGTACCCGCCGAAGGTGACAGGTAGACGCACCTGCCCGATTGGTACGGTGGATCCGTATGTGACCCCCCGAGAAGGGCTTAGGTTGCATGATGTGTTCATATGGCACCTGGGGCATCTCAAAGGTCTTGATGGAGAGTATGTTGATCCCCGCTCCACTATCGATGAGGGTCTTGGTGACGAGGACGTTGCGGATAGTTGGAGAGCTTGCCGGCCATGAACGAACACGTGAGCTAATTGCTTCAGTCGAAGGTGATGGCGGTCTGGGATGAATTTAGGAGGCGAATCACTTCAGGCTTCACGAGAGACGCATTCACCTCCCATGCGAATTGCTTGAAGGCATGGTTTGATGCTAGGGCCTGGGCACCGCCCCAGATACAGGCCACCGCCCTGATTTCCTGGAAGCCCCCAGCCCCATCGTCGTGCTTGTCTTCCTCTTTCCTTCTTGGTGGCGGTGGCAATGGAAGTAGTCCAGCTCACGTGGGTGAGCCTCACGAGGCGGACCGCGTCATGACACCTTCGGAGGAAGGTCCTCACGAGGCAGCTCGCGCCAGCGGTCGTCCCGAGGTTGATAGCGCGAGCGGTCCTCCCGAGGCTGGTCGCGCCACCCCAGACACGGCTCACGGTTGTCCCAACGGCCTCTACCGCGGCCTCCATCGTGCACGAAGCTTCGGGCGACTCGGTCGGGTCGCCAGCTGAAGTGCTCGGCGCAGATCAGTCGGAGTTCCTTGCAGTCAGCGGTGTTGTGGTTGTGTGTGCCATGGAAGATGCATGCCAACCTTCCTCCTGGGGGGTGTTCTTCTCCCTGGCTGCACTTTGCCTCGGGTTTGGCCGCAAGAACCACCGGGGCCTTGCGCATTGCTTCCTTGTCGTTGGTATTCTTTTCTTGTGGCTCCACCGTCGGAGGCCCGAAGAGTGATAGGCATCCCTCCTCGGCCTTGGCACACTTGTTCGCCAGGTTGAATATCTCCAGGGCAGAGCACAATTCATCATTCCTGGTGAGCTCTTCCTTCATTTTTAGGTCAGTGACTCCATTGGTGAAGGCCAAAATGATGGCCTCGTCTGATGCCTTGGAGATCTTCAGGCGCATGGTCGTGAAACTTTGTATGAACTTGTGTAGGGTCTCCCCATCCTGCTGCTTGATGTGCGCAGGTCGTTCACGGTGAGCACGCGGTCGCGGGTGCCTTGGAAGTTGGCAATGAAGCATTTGCACAGACCCTCCCAAGAGGTGATGCATGCCTCCGGGAGGTTGATGAGCCAGGAGAGTGTGCCGCCCTTGAGCGCCATGGGAAACCAACACGGCATGACTAGGTGACCAAGCAGCCACCTGCTCCGTCGTCGTCCTCCGTCAGGTTCTTCAGAGAGCAGAGACACTAAGCATGCGCCCGCGCTCATGGAATTGGACGAATGTTTTTTGTCCCCTCCTATTTAGTCTCTTGGCATGCGTGCCGTCACCCTAGGGTTCCTCTTCCTCCTAGCACCGCCGCCGCTCCCCTCTTTTGCTTCTCCTTTCGCTTCTTCCTCCCCTTTAGGTAAGGTTCTGCGAGGTTCAGAGTTTCGCCGATCATCGTTGCCATGCTGTTGCCGCGTCTTCGATGGCCCTCGTCACCAGTGGCCATGGCGTGGAGCTCGCGCGTGCTCGCCCCGCTCCGTTCCCGGTGCTAGGGAGGTCCTAGCTCCTTCGCAGCGCTGCCCTGTTGTCGCCGTCGTCCGCAAGCAGAAGAGGACATCGACGGCCGCCTTCTTCCTCTTCTTCCCCTTCATCTCGCCATCGTCCGCACCCTGGCGTCTCTGACACTTCCCCTCGGTGAGCAGTCGTTCCCTCGCAACCCTTCTTCCCCGCGTAGGCCCGTGAATTGTCGCCACCGTGTTCGCCTCCGCCGTGCCCCGAGCCGAGCAGCAGCTCAAGCTCGAGCACCCCTTGCCGCGCATGTAGCTGTTGTTTGAGGTGGGGATGGGTTCCCCAAGGTCCCCGTTCTCCCCGTGGGTGATCTCTGTCGCCAGAGATGCCCTGTAGCCGCCGAAGTTGCCGCTGCGTTTGCTGTCACCGTAGTGTTCTTTTATTCAGTTTCGTCAGATAGCACGTAGTGGTGTGTATTAGGGGGTTCGTTCCCCTCTCCTGCTAACAGCCGTAGCCATAGCATAGTGGTAACGCGCTCGGGGTAGCGACCACATGTCGCGGGTTCGAGCCCGAACCCCCCTTTTTTTGTTCTATTTCTTTTTTCCTTTGCTTTATTTTCTTTTGATGTTGCCATGTATGTATGTGTATATGCAAACCTTCATGTTGTAGGGTGTTTTCTTTTCTTTTCTGATTGTATGTGTGTGTGTGGAGTGGTGTATGTGGTGTGTAGTGCATATATGTGTGCGTGCATACATGCATACTTGTCTATGTGTGTGTGTGTTATACATGCATATATATGTGCATATATGCACTTGTGCATATATATGTGTATATGTGTGTGTGTGATGAAAACCCACCCTCATAGGTGGTGTGTTCATGGGGGTGGTTGTGCTCATATGCCTTAGGCATATGGAGCCATGTGTCTGCATGCTTGTGTAGTGTGTGTGTGTGTCTAGAGGGTGTGTGTGTGTGTGTGACAAGTGGGCTCTTCCCCCACTTGTTATACACCATGTTTTGGATTATGGCATGTTTGTAGGATATATTAGTTCTGTCCACTTATAGATATGTTGCCAAATCTGGTTAGGCCATTTGTGAACTTGTCCATTTTGGGGCAAGTTTTGACTTATAAGAGTGGGTGTTGAATTGGTTAGGTAGTACTTGAGATGTTGCTTCACATTGATATATGAGTATGACACATGATTTTGGGGTAGAAAGATCCAAGGAATCCAATGGTGCAATTAGATTTCACTTTTGAGCATGTTTATAAAAACGTCATTTTCTGTTGTGATGCTACTTTGTCATTTTTGCATAAATTAATCCATGCTTGCTTTGGGGCATGTGCCAACATGGAAATGTTAGTGTTTCATGCCTACTATGCCATGGTATTTTTTTAAATGAGAATCACCCATATAAGTGGGAAACTTTCTGCCAAGTAGCTAACTTGATGTTGCTGTTTTCACCATGCTAAATAATTCCAAGTCTGAGAATCTGCTGTTATTTTTATGCCACGAAGAGTGCTTGGTATGTTGTGATACGTTGTGAATTAGCTCAAGCTCAGTGCTAGTGTTTTCAAGTACGTGTTGTCTTCTATCATCCTGTTAATTTTCATGCCTTGAGGTGGTCTCTATCACCATTAGTTTCTGCTGTCATCTTGCCGTCAGGTAACCACAGATTCCAGAAAACTGTTATTTTCACTAAGCCCCAGAATTCTGTTTCATCATGCCAATTTATGAGTTTCATGCTTGTTGATGTGTGCCTCCTTTCCAGATTGTGTAGTTGGATAAGTTGATAAGCATGTTATATTGTTTCTGTCAAAGCCTTGTTTGTGCTTGTAGGATTCCTGTAGCTCAAGTTATTGGCTGTGGAAGTTGCTATGTTGCTGTTTTGTGGCAGATTGTTTGTTTTATTGTTTTGCTATGTTTCTTGATATTTGGCTCTATTGTGGTTGGTTTTTCATTTCCTAACCAGTGGCTACCTTGGAATGCCAAGGAATAGCCCAGGTCTTTCTTGTCTTGTGTTTTTCCTTCGTATCTTGTCGTGAGCTTATCGTGAGAACCGTAACTCCGTTTCTTATGATCTTCATATGTATTTTTATCGTTTTTGCACGATGCATCCATATTTGCCATGTTAATGCATGTATAAATAACTTAACATAATCTTATGTGCAGATTCATTGATAACCAATCCTTTGCATGTGAAACATGACTAGTTAGGGTTGCCATGTTAGAAACTCTTCAAATAAGCATGCATCATTCTTGCTTGTGCATTGCACCGTGGCTGTTTGTTTATTCTTGCTGTTTATTTTGGGTAGACACGAACGTTGAACCTGATTATGAAGAGCCAGGCGAGTACAACTACGAGGATCCCGCTACTAGTTCCACTTAAGAACCAAGAGGCAAGATGATCGTACCCGGATCCCGATACTATTTTCGCTTGCTAGTTGTCTCGCTCTTATCATTACAATTGCGCTACCTACAACTTGAATGTAAGCCTCCTAAATTTCCATGATAGCCTCTAACCGTCCACATCCTAGCAAACCTTTGATTCGCAAAGTTACCGCTGCTCAACCCCTCTTATGGCGTTCTTAGTTGCAAGTACAGGTTGTTCCATATGATAACATGGATTTGGCATATCACAATATTATCTGATATTTAATTTAATGCACATATATATCTGGTATTGGTGGAAGGCTTGGCCTTTTTCTAGGTATTTTGTTCCGCTGTTATCGCCATAGTTTCTTGTTACCGGTGTTATGTTTCCATATTTTGCGCTCCTAACATGCTCGGGGTTGTTATGGGGACCCCCTTGTTTATTCGGTTAAGATTTAAACTTGTCTGACAAGACCCAACTTTGGTACTACATTTTCTAAAAAACATAAATAAAATTTGCATAGGGACTAGCTACCCCGTGGATTAATTCAACAACTCGGGCCAGTGCTCCACATGAGTGTTGGTCCAAAATGGCAGTAGCCGGGGCCACCAACGGGTGTCCAGCTGGAAACTTAGCCCATCCGTCGTGTCCTGAGAACGAGATACGCGGCTATTATCGGGTTCGTCGACATGTGAGGAGGTCTTGCTACACTTGTTTTACCTTTATCAAGTGTCTTGTGTGAGGGCTCTGACTTTCTTCGGGTTATCTCGAGGTGTTGGAATTCCTTTGAAGTTGCCTAGGATGATCACGAGATCCATGGTCGAGGCTATTCCCGCGTACTGTGGTTAATTTGTGATGGACTTGTTAGAGTACCCCTATAGGGTCAAATCTTTCGGAAAGCCATGCCTGCGGTTATGTGGCAACTTGGATATTTGTTTAACACCCGGTTATAGTAAACTTGAAGTAAACTCTAATAAAATACACCAAATGTGTGAGTAACCGTGATCGTCTCTGCTCGTGAACAAGATCCAAGAGATAACACGATGGGGTTAGGATTGACGTAAGTAATTGTGCAGGATCTCATAGAGGCACTATAGATTTGATCGTTCATCGTAGGCCACATATTTATCTTCATGTTACGCAAGTTTAGCCACCATATATGCTTAGTGCTGCTGCAAACTAAACACATACCCCTTCCCAACTTTAAGCTTGAATAGTCTCGGTACCCGGGCACATGATTGTTGAATCCTTATGGCTCATAGATGACTACAACACTCCAGGTACAGGTACAGATGAGTTCGTGCAGGATAATCTGACATAGATCTAGTGGGAATATGATGAGGAAAGTGGCAGGATGTACGTGACTAATCCGGACGAGTAGAGGACCGTGGTCGTGATCTGTGGGATAGCGAGATAGTATCATTTGCATCTGTTTTATCGTTTGATTTCGTCCATAGGAGGACCCTGTCTTCATCTTGATATTTGAACTCTTGTGTGGAATTGTAATTTAGTATGTGGCGAGTGTAAGCCAACTTGTATACTCATCTCTTCTGTAATGTATGATGTAATGATGCTATACTTGCGAACGGCAAGATGCACCTCCATCCGTTGCTAGGCCCCCGTGCCTTAATATGGATAGGCGCGCATCTTGGGCGTGACAAGTTGGTATTCAGAGCCATACGACCATAGGAGTCTTTGCTTGAGCGAACTTGGCTGCTCGAGTCTAGTAAAACTATTTTGAGTCTAGTAATATCGCAGAGTAGGATTCTTTTTACTCCTCTTCTATGATGTGGTATTCGACTTAGGAATTTTGATTCTACTCCTCTTCTCGCTCAAATTTTTTTTTAGGATCACGCAGGTATTTTGGAGTCTATATGATACCGATGTGACAGGGTTCTGTCTTGGTGCCTCCTGTATGACTTGATTTCTTCCGAGGAGTCGAGCACCAGGGAATGTTGGGACATCGTTATCATTTAGCTTCCTTGATATCTCGGGATGGAGAGTGCTCGGAATTACTTTAATACTTGTCGTGGTGAGATAAGGTCGGAGTTACCCAGTACTGGGAGGCGTCCGGGGTACCACCATGGTTTAGTATCGTTGTGAGTTCGAGGATTCGAGTTAGATGAATTTGCGAAAGCCTCTGGTTATGTGTTGAAGGATGGATATAGTTGGGGTGTAGGATTGCTAGTTGTGTGAGATATTTCCTCCTTGTATCCCCCATACCGGATTGCATAACCAGAAAGTTTTCAGAAGTTCTTAGGTGGGAAATCTTGTAGTCATCTAGGATCTTTTTCTTCAGATGTATGTGGGCATATACATTTGTTCCGAGCAGTTAGCTCAATCCTTTTGTGTTATTGCATGTGGCTTCTAGTATGTGATGATGCTATCATAATAGCGAAGAAAGCATTCTTTCTAATTTGTCAGTAGGAAGGTTGTGATGTTATTTGTTCAATTTCTTTCAAGCAGTTGATTCAGCTATTGAATTCATCTTATCAATGAGGTGATGATGTTCTTGTCCATCTTCAGGATGGCTCCACCAAATCGCAACAATCCGTGTCATGGTGAGGAGCAGGCTGATGTTCCACCACCCCCTCCGCCATCTCCTCCTCCAGAAGCTTGGCAAGCTGTGATGCCCACAACCAATGCGAACACTCAGATGTTGCTCAGGCTGTTGCAAGAACGGGATTAGGGTCAGCAAGGCTTTCAAGGGAATTTTCAGAATCAACCTCAGTTTGCGACGCTCAATCGGTTCCTTGCCAACCAGCCCAAGTCTTTCACCTATTTTGAGCAGCCTTTTGATGTTGATGATTGGATCTGTGATATGAGTAAGCATTTTGAGTGTAGCAATGTCAGTCCAGAGGAATTTTTCAGATTTGCATCATTCTAGCTCAAGGGTTAAGCAGCTGATCGGTGGCAGTGGTACGAGGATTCTAGGGACGATCGTGTTGTTACTTGGGATGATTTCCGTCATGACTTTAGGGCTCATTACATTCCGACAAGCTTTGTCCAAGAGATGCGTGAGAAATTCAGGAACCTGAAGTAGGGAAGCAAGTCTGTCTACCAGTACAACGTCGAGTTCCAAAATCTAGCCCACTATGCTAAGCAAGATGTTCCAGATGACAAGGCTATGATCTATTAGTTCAGAGGTGGTCTCAAGGATGAGCTTCTACTAGGCCTAGTTCTTCAAGAGCCTCATGAGTTTGATAAGTTTCAGAACATGGCTGTGAAGGTTGAGGCAACTCAACTCAAGTTGGAGAACTCAAGGAAGTGTTCAAGGGATTCATAATCATGTTCTTCTAGCTCTCAGATGGTTCCTAAGCAGCAGAAGTATTGGGTGCCAAAGCCTCCTCTGTTTCGTCCTCCTTAGCAGCGAAAGCAGTTCGGTGGTCGTGGTTCTTCCCACTCACCCAACCCAGGATTTCAGTAGAGACCCCAGGTGTCCAAGGCAGTTCTTGTTCCTCCTCCAAGTAATGTTCGGCCGCTTTCTGAGGTGACTTGTCACAAGTGTGGCCAAAAGGGTCACTATGCAAACAAGTGCAACCAGCTGCATCTTCCACCTCCTCCTCCAATCAGGCCTCTAGGCAATGCTATGGTGAAGCATAATCCCAAGACCACAAGAGTGAATATGGTGACTGCAGTAGAGGCAGAGGATTCTTCTCAAGTGATCATGGGTAATCTTGAAGTCAATTCTATTCCTGCAAAAGTGTTATTTGATACTGGTGCATCGCATTCATTCATAGCTAGAACTTTTGTTGCTAAGCATGAATTCTTCTTGAATGAGTTGCCTAAGCCTATGACTATAGCTTCTCCCGGGAAGATGATGAATTCTCGTTTGGTTGTTCCGGATGTTTCTATCGAGATGGGCAATTATTCTTTTCGGGCCTCTCCAATTGTTCTCGGTAATTCTGACATTGATCTAATTTTGGGCATGGACTTCCTAGCTATGAATAAGGCATATGTTGATTGTAAAGCAAAAGAAGTCAAGCTGACTCGTCCTTCAGAAGACGTGATTATTTTCACGGCTCGTGATGACACAATCCGTCTCTTTGCTCTTAATGAGAAGGGTGAAATCTCGGCGATTTCTCAAGTTTCGGTGGTTTGTGAGTATGAAGATGTCTTTCCAGAAGAATTGCGAGAATACCTATGCACCGGCCAGTCGAGTTCGTGATTGATCTCGAGCCCGGAACTGAATTGGTTTGCAAGCGCCCTTATAAACTTGGCCCCGAAGAGCTGAAAGAGTTGAAGAAGCAGCTAGATGAGCAAGAATGTCTGGGTCTGATCAGACCAATTTCTTCTCCATGGGGTTGTGGTGTTTTGTTTGTCAAGAAGAAGGATGGCATGGACCGTCTTTGTGTCGACTACCGTCCATTGAACAAGCAGACAATTCGAAACAAGTACCCACTTCCCAACATCAATGAGTTGTTTGAAAAACTGAAGGGTGCCAAGGTTTTCCCGAAGCTTGATATCCGCATGGGCTATCATCAGATTCGCATTCGCGAAGAAGACATTCCTAAGACCTCTTTCAGGATGAGTTTTGGCTCTTATGAGTACACCATCATGTCGTTTGGTCTTGCAAATACTCCTCCAACCTTCTCAAGAATGATGAAGTTCATTTTCTCTCCTTTCAAGAATGAGTTCTCTTGGTCTATTTGGATAATATCCTCATGTTCTCGGAGACAGAAGAAGATCATGCAGAGCATCTCCGCCATGTGCTTGACAAGTTAAGGGGTCATCGATTCTATGCCAAGTTTTCCAAGTGTGTGTTTTGGCTCAATGAAGTGGTGTACCTTGGGCATGTGATCTCTGCCGAAGGAATTAAAGTGCAGCCTGAGAAAGTTGAGGCAATCTTGAAGTGGGAGCCTCCTCGGAATGTGAAGCAGCTTCGGAGTTTCCTCGGGCTTGCTAGTTATTGCAGAAGATTCGTGGAGAACTTCTCTCAAATTGCTAAGCCTCTGTCCAATCTCCTTAAGAAGAGTGTCAAGTATGTTTGGTCTCCTAAATGTGATGCAGCATTCAATACGCTCAAGTAGAGACTGACTTCAGCTCCAGTTCTTGTTCCTCCTGAGCAGTCAAAGCCTTTCCAAGTTTTTTGTGATGCTTCTCTCCAAGGTCTTGGTGGTGTTCTCATGCAAGACAAGAAGATTGTTGCTTATACCTCGCGTCAGTTGAAGCCTGCCGAGAAGAACTACCCCACTCATGATCTTGAGTTGGTGGCAGTTGTGCATGCTCTAATGACTTGGAGGCATTTGTTGTTGGGTAGACCAGTTGAGGTGTACACCGATCACAAGAGCTTGAAGTACATTTTCACTCAACCCAATCTCAATTTTCGGCAATCTCGTTGGGTGGAAATGCTTGAGGACTTCAATCCAAGTATTGAGTATACTCCTGGGAAAGCAAATGTCATTGCAGACGCGCTCACCCGTAAGGCGTACTATAATAGTCTCATCTTGAAGCCTGTTCAACCCGAGCTTTGTGAAGCCTTCCGCAAGCTCAACCTTCAGATGATTCCGCAAGGATTTCTTGCCAATCTTCAAGTTTCTCCGACTCTGGAAGATCAGGTTCGCCAAGTGCAGCTTCTTGACGATATGGTGAAGAAAGTGAAGAAAGGTGTGGCCATGAGCATTCCGAAGTATAAGTGCTTTCGAGTTGATGACAAAGATACCTTGTTCTTTGAGGACCGTCTTGTGGTTCCAAAAGGTGATCTTAGAAAGGTTATCATGGACGAAGCACACAATTCTCTTCTATCCATTCATCCACGCAGTTCCAAGATGTATCAGGATCTCAAGCAAACCTTCTGGTGGACTCGCATGAAACGTGAAATTGCTCAGTTCGTGAACGAGTGTGATGTTTGTCGCAGAGTGAAGGCAGAGCATCAACTTCCAGCAGGTCTTCTGCAGCCTTTGCCTATCCCAGAGCGGAAATTCGATCATGTTGAGATGGATTTCGTCACTGGGTTTCCCAAGTCCAAGAGATGCAACGATTCCATCTTTGTGGTTATCGACAAGCTGTCAAAAGTTGCTCATTTCTCGCCAGTCAAAGAATCTATCTTGGCAGCTCATCTTGCAGAGTTGTATACGTCAAGGATAGTGTCTTTGCATGGTATTCCTCAACTCATCTCTTCTAACCGTGGAAGCCTCTTTACTTCTAAGTGTCAAGCATGTTTGGTCTCCTAAGTGTGATGTGGCATTCAATACGCTCAAGCAGAGACTGATTAGCTCAAGTTCTTGTTCCTCCTGAGCAGTCAAATCCTTTCCAAGTGTTTTGTGATGCTTATCTCCAATGTCTTGGTGGTGTTCTCATGCAAGATAAGAAGATTGCTGCTTATACCTCACGTCAGTTGAAGCCTGCCGAGAAGAACTACCCCACTCATGATCTCGAGTTGGCGGCAGTTGTGCATGCTCTAATGACTTGGAGGCATTTGTTGTTGGGTAGACCAGTTGAGGTGTACATCGATAAAAAGAGATTGAAGTACATTTTCACTCAACCAAATCTTAATCTTTGGCAGTCTCGTTGGGTGGAAATGCTTGGGGACTTCAATCCAAGCATTGAGCATACTCCTGGAAAAGCAAATGTCATTGGAGACGCGCTCAGCCGAAAGGGTTACTTCAACAGTCTCATCTTGAAACCTCTTCAACCCGAGCTTTGTGAAGCCTTCCGCAAGCTCAACCTTCAAATGATTCCGCAAGGATTTCTTGCCAATCTTCATGTCTTGCCGACTCTAGAAGATCAAGTTCACCAAGCGCAGCTTCTTAACGCTATGGTGAAAAAAGTGAAGAAAGGTGTGGCCAAGGGCATTCCGATGTATAAGTGCTTTCGAGTTGATGACAGAGACACCTTGTTCTTTGAGGACCGTCTTGTGGTTCCAAAAGGTGATCTTAGAAAAGTTATCATGGACGAAGCACACAAATCTCTTCTATCCATTCATCCAGGCAGCTCCAAGATGTATCAGGATCTCAAGCAAACCTTCTGGTGGACTCGCATGAAATGTGAAATTGGTCAGTTCGTGAACGAGTGTGATGTTTGTCGCAGAGTGAAGGCGGAGCATTAACGTCCAGCAGGTATTCTTCAGCCTTTGCCTATCCCAGAGTGGCAATTCGGTCAAGTGGAGATGGATTTCGTCATTGGGTCTCCCAACTCCTAGAGAGGCAACGATGCCATCTTTGTGGTTATCGACAAGCTAACAAAAGTTGCTCATTTCCTGC
Source organism: Hordeum marinum (assembly GCA_022496015.1). NCBI lineage: Eukaryota > Viridiplantae > Streptophyta > Magnoliopsida > Poales > Poaceae > Hordeum > Hordeum marinum. The sequence continues at coordinate 313,299,738 of CM039678.1, forward strand.
CACTCAAAGAATCTATCTCGACAGCTCAGCTTGCAGAGTTGTATACTTCAAGGATAGTATCTTTGCATGGTATTCCTTAGGTCATCTCATCTGATCATGGAAGCCTCTTTACTTCTAAGTTTTGGGAGTCCTTCCAGACTGCTATGGGTACCAAGATCCGTTTCAGCACTGTGTTCCATCCGCAGACAAGTGGTCAAGTTGAGAGAGTCAATTAGATCCTTGAAGATATGCTTAGAGCCTGTGTGATTTCGTTCGGCATGAAGTGGGAAGACTGCCTTCCATATGCTGAATTCTCATACAACAATAGCTTTCAGGATAGCTCAGGCAAGGCCCCTTTCGAGATTCTCTATGACAGGAAGTGTCGTACCCCGCTTAACTGGTCTAAGACTGGTGAGCGTCAGATATTGGGCAATGACATGATCACTTAAGCGGAAGAAATGTGCCGTATCATTCGTGAGAACCTCAAAGCAGCTCAGTCCCGACAGAAGAGTTATTATGATAACAAACATCAGGATGTTTCTTTTCAAGTAGGTGATCTAGTCTATCTCAGAGTCTCTCCCATGAAGGGCAATCAGCGGTTTGGAATTAAAGGGAAGCTAGCTCCTCATTTTGTTGGTCTTTTCAAAGTTGTTGGCAAGAGAGGTGGACTTGCTTCTCAACTAGAGCTTCCTCCAAATTTCACAAATGTGCACGATGTCTTCCATGTTTCTCAGCTTCGGAGGTGCTTCAAGACTCCCGAGCGGACCATTGACCTCCAAGACATTGATCTCCAAGAAGACCTCTCTTATCGTGAGCATCAAGTGGCAATTCTTGAAGAAACTGAGCGTAAGACTCACAACAAATCTATCAAGTTCCTCAAGGCGAAGTGGTCTCATGATTTTGACAAAGAAGCTACTTGGGAATGCGAGGACCTTCTCTGTTCTGAATTTCCGGAGTTCTATCGTTCCTAGATCTTGGGTCGAGATCCTCTTGTAGTGTGGAAGAGTTGTGACAGCCCAAGTGTTGTCCCTACCTTATTGGGCATGTGACCTTGTATGAACCTTCTTGTCATGAGTTTTATGATATGAGTTGAACCTTGTTATGCCATTTCATGCATTCATGCATCATGCATCATTTCATCCATCATGCCATCTCTTTGTTTGTGATGCGACCTTGTAGTGGTTGGGTATGCTCTTGTGTTGTGTGATGTGGTTGGAGTGTATGTGGTGCAACACTCCTCTCCTTTCCCCTCTCTTTTCTTTTCAACAAAACCCAACCCAATGCCCCTTTATTTCCCTTGTCATTTTGATAAACAGATTCTCCTTGCTAATTAATTGTTTTACAATGTTCAAGAGGTAGCCTATAATGTTTTAAAAATTATGAGTGTGGTTCTTTTGTTGTTGGATCTTAATATGTATTTGAGGTTTAAATAACAAGGGGGTTGTTGATTTAAATCTATTTAAAATACTTGTTTCAAAAATCCCCATGTCAAATTTATTAAATAGTTCTCATTTTGTTTTAGTCAAAAGTATTTTTGCCTTATCAAAAATCCTTTATGTTTTTCCCTAGGAGCATTTATTTTCTTGCTGTTTTATTTAATAGGAACTCTTTGTTTTTATTTCTCTATGAGAGGGAGGAAGAGCTGGGCCGGTTCCTCCCTGCGCAGCCCAGCCCACTTGACCAAGTGGCCACCTGCTCCGCCGTCGTCCTCCGTCGGGTTCTTTAGAGAGCAGAGAAGTGAGCGCGCGCCCGCGCTCACGGAAGCCGAGGAACGCCGTCTGTCTCCTCCTATTTAGTCTCTCGGCATGCATGTCGTCCCCCCTAGGGTTCGTCTTCCTCCTAGCGCCGCTGCCGCTCCCCTCTTCCCCTTCTCCCTTCGCTTCTTCCTCCCCTTCAGGTAAGGTTCTATGAGGTTCAGAGCTTCCCCGATCGTCATCGCCATGCTATCGCCGCATCTTCGGAGGCCCTCGTCTCCGGTGGCCATGGCGTGGAGCTCGCGGGTGCTCGCCGCGCTCCATTCCTGGTGCTAGGGAGGTCCTAGCCCCTCCATAGCGCCGCCCCGTCGTCACCGTCGTCCGCAAGCAGAAGAGGACTTTGACGACCGCCTTCTTCCTCTTCTTCCCCTTTGTCTTGCCATCGTCCGCACCCCTGCGTCTCCGTCCATCCCCTTAGTGAGAAGTTGTTCCCTTGCAGCCCTTCTTCCCTGCGTAGGCCCGCGAATTGTCGCCACCATGTTCGCCTCCGCCGTGCCCCGAGCCCGAGCACCCCTTGCCGTGCATCCAGCTATAGTTTGAGGTGGGGATGGGTTCCCCTAGGTCCCTGTTCTCCCCGCACATGATCTGTGTCGTTGGAGATGCCCTGTAGCTGCCGGAGTTGCTGCTACGTTTGTTGTCGTCGTAGTGTTCTTTTATTCAGTTTCGTCAAATAGCGCATAGTGGTGTGTATTAGTGGGCTCATTCCCCTCTCCTGTTAACAGCCGTAGCCGTAGCATAGTGGTACGCGCTCCGGGTAGCGACCAGAGGTCGTGGGTTCGAGCCCGAACCCCCCTTTTTTGGTATGTTTCTTTTTTTCCCTTTGCTTTATTTTCTTTCGATGTTGCCATGTATGTATGTGTATGTGCAAACCTTCATGTTGTAGGGTGCTTTGTTTTCTTTTCTGATTGCATGTGTGTGTGTGTGGAGTGGTGTATGTGGTGTGTAGTGCATATGTGTGTGTGTGCATATATGCATATTTGTGTGTGTGTGTGTGTGTTATACATGCATATATATGTGCATATATATATGTGTATATGTGTGTGTGTGATGAACACCCACCCTCATAGGTGGTGTGTTCATGGGTGTGGTTGTGCTCATATGCCTTAGGCATATGGAGCCATGTGTGTGCATGCTTGTGTAGTGTGTGTGTGTGTAGAGGGTGTGTGTGTGACAAGTGGGCTCTTCCCTCACTTGTCATACACTATGTTTTGCATTATGACATGTTTGTAGGATATATTAGTTCTTTCCATTTATATATATGTTGCCAAATCTGGTTAGGCCATTTGTGAACTTGTCCATTTTGGGCAAGTTTTGACTTATAAGAGTGGGTGTTGAATTGGCTAGGTAGTTCTTGACATGTTGCTTCACATGGATATATGAGTATGACACATGATTTTGCGGTAGAAAGATCCAAGGAATCCAAAGGTGCAATTAGATTTCACTTTTCAGTAAGTTTACAAAAAAATGTCATTGTCTGCCGTGATACTACTTTGTCATTTTTGCATGAATTAATCCATGCTTGCTTTGGGGCATGTGCCAACATGGAAGTGTTAGTGTTTCATGCCTACTATGCCATGGCATTTTTGTTTGACATGAGAATCACCCATATAAGTGGGAAACTTGCTTCCAAGTAGCTAACTTGATGTTGCTGTTTTCACCATGCTAAATAATTCTAAGTCTGAGAGTCTGTTGTTATTTTTATGCCATGAAGAGTGCTTCGTATGTTGTGATATGTTGTGAATTAGCTCAAGCTCAGTGCTAGTGTTTTGAAGTATATGCTGTCTTCTATCATCATGTTAATTTTCATGCCATAAGGTGGTCTCTATCACCATCAGTTTCTGCTGTCATCTTGTCATCAGGTTAACTCAGATTTCAGAAAACTGTTATTTTCACTAAGTCCCATAATTCTGTTTCATCATGCCAACTTGTGAGCTTCATGCTTATTGATGTGTGCCTCCTTTCCAGATTGTGTAGTTGGATAAGTTGATAAGCATGTTATGTATTTTCTGTCAAAGCCTTTTTTGTGGTTGTAGGATTCCTGTAGCTCAGGTTATTGGCTGTGGAAGTTGGTATGTTGCTGTTTTGTGGCAGATTGTTTGTTTTATTGTTTTGTGATTTGTGAGAGCTATACTCCATGGAATTGCCTGATATTTGGCTCTATTGTGGTTGTTTTTTCATTGCCTAACCAGTGGGTACCTTGGAATGCCAAGGAATAGCCCACGTCTTTATTGTCTTGTGTTTTTCCTTTGTATCTTGTCGTGAGCGTATCGTGAAAACCGTAACTCCGTTTCTTATGATCTTCATATGCACTTTTATCGTTTTTGAATGATGCATCCATATTTGCCATGTTCATGCATGTATAAATAACTTAACATAAGGTTCTATACAGATTCATTGATAACCAATCCTTTGCATGTGAAACATGACTAGTTGGGATTGCCATGTTAAAAACTCTTCAAATAAGCATGCATCATTCTTGCTTGTGCATTGCACCGTGGCTGTTTGTTTATTCTTGATGTTTATTTTGGGTAGACGCGAACGTTGAACCTGAGTACGAAGAGCCAGGCATGTACAACTACGAGGATCCTGCTACTTGTTCCACTAAAGAACCAACAGGCAAGATGATCATACCTGGATCCCGATACTATTTTCGCTTGCTAGTTGTCTCGCTCTTATCCTTACAATTGCGCTACCTACCACTTGAATGGCAGCCTACTAAATTTCCTTAATAGCCTCTAACCCTCCACATCCTAGCAAACCTTTGATTTGCTAAGTTACCGTTGCTCAGCCCCTCTTATAGCATTCTTAGTTGCAGGTACAGGTTGTTCCATGTGATAACATGGATTTGGCATATCACAATATTATCTGTTATTTAATTTAATGCACATATATATCTGGTATTGGTGGAAGGCTTGGCCTTTTGATAGGTGTTTTGTTTCGCTGTTACCGCCATAGTTTCTTGTTACCAGTGTTATGTTTCCATATTATGCGCTCCTAACATGTTCGGGTTTTTTATGGGGACCCCCTTGTTTATTCGCTCAAGATTAAAACATGTCTGGAAAGACCCAACTTTGGTACTACATTTGCTAAACAACTTAAATGAAATTTGCATAGGGACTAGCTACCCCATGGATTAATTCAAGAACCCGGGCTAGTGCTCCCCATGAGTGTTGGTCCAAAATGGCAGTAGCTGGGGCCACCAACGGGTGTGCCAGCCGGAAACTTAGCCCATCCATCGTGTCCTCAGAATGAGATACGCCGCTCTTATCGGATTCGTCGACACGTCGGGAGGTCTTGCTGGACTTGTTTTACCTTTATCGATTGTCATGCGTGAGGGCTCTGACTTTGTTAGGGTTGTCTCGAGGTGTTGGAATTCCTTTGGAGTTGCCTAGGATGATCACGAGATCTGTGGTCGAGGCTATTCCCGCGGAGTGTTGTTAATTTGTGATGGACTAGTTGGAGCACCCCTGTAGGGTCAAATCTTTCAGAAAGCCATGCCTGTGATTATGTGGCAACTTGGATATTTGTTTAACACCCGGTTATAGTAAACTTGAAGTAAACTCTAATACAATACACCAAATATGTGACGAACCATGATCGTCTCTGCTCGTGAACATGATCCGAGAGAGAACACGGTGGGGTTTTGATTAACATAAGTAAGTGTTCAGGATCTCATAGAGGTCACTCTAGATTCGATCGTTCATCATTGGCCACATATTTATCTTCATGTTATGTAAGTTTAGCCACCATTTATGCTTAGTGCTGCTGCAAACTAAACACATACCCCTTCCCAACCTTAAGTTTGAATAGTCCTGATACGCAGGCACATGATTGTTTAGTCCTTGTGGCTCACAGATTACTACAACACTCCAGGTACAGGTACAGATGAGTTCGTGCAGGATGATCTGATGCAGCTCCAGTGGGAATATGACGAGGAAAGGGGCAGGATGTACGTGACTTATCTGGATGAGTAGAGGACCATGGTCGTGATCTTTCGGATATGGAGATAGTATCATTTGCATCTATTTTATCGTTTGATTTCGTCCGTAGGCGAACCCTGTCTTCATCTTGATTTTTGAACTCTTGTGTGGAATTTTAATGTAGTATGTGGTGAGTGTAAGCCAACTTGTATACTCATCTCTTCTGTAATGTATGATGTAATGATGCTATACTTGCGAATGGCAAGATGCGCCTCTATCCCTTGCTAGGCCCCCGTACCTTAATATGGATAGGCGCGCATCTTGGGTGTGACACCTACCCTCTATATATAGAGGTGGATAGGGTCCTCTTCCCTTATTGCAATGGAAGGAAGCGATCCTAGAATGGCCAATTTTGAACGGGGACAGGGGTTTGTGCTCTCCGTGACCAAATGAGGTCTTCGCCTGCAAAGTAGCTGTCGACGGTGCAGGGATGGGCTCAGCGATGTCATCCGCCCTGCGGGGCCGGTGGTTGTGGCCTTCTTACACCGGAATGCAAACCTTTCGGGGGCGCTTTGGGAATCCGCGTACGTCCTTGCTTCATTTAAACCAAAGGGGAAACTCTACCGCCTAGCGCACTAGTGCTCGCCTGTCCTTCCTTGCATCACCCTTGACTCCTGAGGCCGGGCCATGCATAGAAATCTCCGCCGCTCTAGAGGGGTCCTGAGGAGGTCCATCATTTGCGGGTCTTGGTGCGTGGCTTGGGACCTCGCGATGGCCTTGTCATAAGTGGGGCCACGCCTTGCCGCGTTTGGTCGATGAGGTGGGCCATGCCCTAGGCCACAGGCAGGCAGGTGTGGGTACCCCCTTTCCCAAAATGCCGACAGGTACCTCATTTTGCATGTAGGACCGGGGGAAGTGTTCTTGCTGTTGTGGGGCGACTACAGCATTGGGGCCCCACCAACATCACGTTCGGTGGCATGCATCGTCTAGGCCACCTGACACACGTTCGATGGCTCCGCTAGATCTGGCCTATCGTGGTTGGCGAAACTAAACAAGTTTTGGATGGTTGCCCTCCATTGCTCCCTATTCTGCGGTGTAGGAGGGAAATTCAGTAACACCTTGGCCTGTGCCAGATCTTCCCTTGTGGTCTTGGGAATGGAGTGGTGCGAGGCGTGGGTGGTGTTATTACTCCTGACAGTGTCAGGGAGAGCGCTCTCTCGCGCCATCGTCCACTGTCCACCTTCACCAGTGGGTTGTCCTCGAGCTTGGCCCTGCGCGTTCTTTGAGTGACGCACAGGGGTCTTATTTGCATGCTGCCCTGGGTTGTAACCCCCGGGGTGCTGGTCGTGGTTGCCTTATGAGGCACGAGGTGGAGGCAACACCAACTTAGCCATAAAGGCCACATTCGAGTAAATCGGTATGTAATGGATGTAAGACTCTTGTCATTCAGTTTTTGTATGTTTAGTTAGCATTTATCTCTAGGATCATTGTGCATGTACATTCGGTGATAACGACTTATGAGTCAGGGTCCCCACAAGTATCAAGGCGGCTCTTGTTGGCACTAGGGACTCGTACCACCCGGGAAGGGTTTGATGGTTTTGTTATTCTTACTCCTGTCAGTAGAAGTCTCAGGTTAGTCATCGACAGCCGCGCCATGCTCTATGGCATGATCGCCGGAGACCTCTCGAGCCTCGCAAGAAGTCTTGTTCTTCCCCTGGGAGTTTTTCCGGCAGGAGCGAGTGCCTTGTCGACAGAGGCTACAACTTCCTCCTAGTAAAGCTTGTCGATGCAGAGGACCGCGTCCTTTTTGTCAACATGGATGGTGAGGATGCTCATTGTCCCTGGCATTATGAGCGTGTTGTAAGCGTGGTGAGACTCTAGCATGAACTTTGCAAGAGCCGGATGGCCTAAGATTCCACTATAGGACAGTGACATCTTGGCAATGTCAAAGACGACCCTCTTTGTCCTGAAGTTGAGATCCTGCCAAACATCACTGGCAGAGTAATCTTCCTCTTGGGCTGCGATCTTCTGGGGTTGACCCCTAGAAGGACCCCGTCATCATGAGATCGATGTTGGGAATCTATAGCCACTTGATCACATTGGGCGAGATCAGGTCCAAACCTGCCCCATTCTCGACGAGCATCTTCGTTACCTTGAGGTTGCGAATTGTTGGAGACACCAACAACGACACGCACCCGACGACAGTTGTGCAGTCGGGGTGATCCTCTACGTCGTAGATGATGGTAGTGTTGGACCAGTTGAGGAGTTTCCTTGCCTCTGCTGCTAGTTCTATCGCGTTAACTTCATTGGCCCATTGCTTGAGATGCCTATGTGAGGAGTGCAAGGATGCTCCTCCATCAACACACATATCAGCCATAGCCTTCTGGAACTCTTAGCCATCGGATCCTTCTTCATCCTAATCATCATTAGCCTCTTCATCGTCAGATTTATTGTCTCGACCTCGAGCATGATTCTCCTTTTGCTGCTTGGCATTGTCGCGATGGCCGCCAAGGTTCTTGTTGGACCCACCAACACCATCCTGTCCCTTCTGCTTGTCGCTCTTTTTGTACTCTTTCTTCTGTTTCTCGACAAGTTGTTCTACTTGGCGGCACTCGGTGATGTCGTTGCCCTTGGTGAGGTGGATCTTGCAGTATGGCCTACTAGTCTTCTCTCCTGCCGCAGCCACATCGTCACCCGAGCAGGTGGCAACGTCCTTGCCAGACCCCTTGGACCTAGCCTTCTCGCCGGCATTGGAATTGTCGATGCTTTAGATAGACATGACTTCCTTTCCCTTGCACTTCCGGTTGGGATTCGCCCCTTTTTACTAGAGGCAGGCACGGCATCATCCTCTGAGTCGAGTTCCATGCCAGTGTCCTCTCTGGGAAGCCTTCTTCCTTCTTAGGCCCGCGCACATCTATCAGCCAGAGCGTAGAGCTCGGTGATGTCCCACACTTTGTTGATGCTCATCTCCTTGCGCATTCGCGATTGCATATATTCATGTGGAATGCAGTGATAACTATGGCAGATTGGATGTGTAGGATATTGTGATGCATGTGGCTGGACCTCTGGATGTATTTGCAAAGGGTCTCACCGTCTCTTTGAGGGATTACGTGCAAATATCCAGGGTGTCGTGGGAGCTTGTGGCCCCCGTTGTATGCGCCAACGAATTGGTTGCACATGTCTGCCAAGGAGGAAATAGACACCTCTGGCAAGTTCATCAGCCAACTCCGCACATTGGGCTTGAGCGCTAGCAGGAAGTAGTTGGCGAGCACCTTCTCATCTCGTCCCTTGGCAGCCTGCACCCCTATGGTGTCGATTCCTAGGAACTTTGAAGGATTGATCTTCCCGTCGTATTTGTCCGGCTTTCCTGGTTTGAAGGCTCTGTTAGAGGGCCAGCAGACTTGCCGTAGCTCACGAGTAAACATTGAACAACCAACCTCGTAAGGCAGGCTGCAGGGAACCCCTGGTACAAGCTCATTGACGGTTGGATTTGTGTGGCCATCCAGTTGATCATGCTTCTCTCGTTGCCTCTCGATGGTGGTGCATGTGTCAGCCTTGCACTTGTCCTTCAAGACTTTAGGTTGATATCTCTTCTGTCGTGGGTCCATTGAGGCATAGGATACCTCATTTTGAACGTAGGACCGGCGGAAGTGTTGTTGCTTTTGTGGGGGCAACTGCACCGTTGGGGCCCCACCAGCACCACGTCCGGTGGCATGCCTCATGTAGGCCACCTGACGCACGTTCGATGGCTTCGCCAGACCTGGCCTGTCGTAGTTGGAGAAACTCAACAAACTATGGATGGTCACCCTCCATTCCTCCTTCTTCTCTGGTGTAGGAGGGAAATGCAGCAACACCTTGGCATGCGCCAGATCTTCCCCTACGGTCTTGGGCATGGAGCGGTGCTAGGCGTGGGTGGCGCTATTACTCCTTACAGTGTCAGGGAGAGCGATCTCCTGCGCCATCTTCCGCTGTCCAAACTTCACCAGGTGGTTGTCGTCGAGCTTGTCCCAAAGCGTTCTTTGAGTGACGCACAGGGGCCTTGTTTGCACGCTGCCCAGGGTTGTCACCCCTAGGGTGCTGGTCATGGTTGCCTTGCGAGGCGCGTGGTGGCTGGAGCCATCACGTTCACCGCGACCGTACTTGTTGTGGTTGCGTTTGTTGTCGCTGGATTTGTCGCCATGTGTTGGTGTTGCCCTTGGACACCACTAGCACACAATGGTCTTGTTTGCATGCCACTCGGGGTTGTCATCCCCGGGGTGCTGGAAGTAATTCTACCCAGTCGCCACATGCCCTGACTAGGTCCACCTAACCGCCTGCCCGCTCACCACTCGGTTGATGTACACAACCAGTTTGGTGACTTGGGGCGACGGCTTGCCAGGCGGAGGTCTTAGCAGGAAGGCACTTGTAGTTAGATCTTCGGCAAGAAGGCTTGCCACTCGTTTAGTCATGGCCTGAAGTTTTCTGGAAATGAGTCCTTGCCCGGCAAGATCTTACCGTGCTCGAGGCCGCGGTCTTGTGTGCACAAGTGTGGGGACTAAGGGCCCCGTTTCTTACTGCACCGGCAAGTTGTCACCGATTTATCATTGGTATTCTCTCCAATTGTAGCTCTTAATGTTTCTATCATGGTTGTGTTATCTAAAATCATGTTCTTTCCAACAATCTTGATTTTTTTGAAATCAGAGTTCATTTGCAAAAGTTTCATCCGTTTTGGGTTTTCCGGTTCCCGCACCTCTCGACGGGGTCCGGGTGCCCGGGGTGACCAGCAACTCGACCCTCTTTCTGGCCACCCCGGGTGCTCAGGATTTCCACCCGAGGGTGTTCATATTTTCCTGTGTGTGTCTACCTTAGGTGCCCGTGGTTTCACCCCCGGGTGCCCGGACCCCCTTCATTTTGTGGTGCTTTTCTCTGGTGTGTCCGGGTGATTGAACCCCTTTAGTTTGGGTGCCCGGGGTGGTGGCAGTGTGCAATGGCCATATTCCCCTTGGGGTTATAAATATACCCTTCTGCCTCCTTCAACCCCAATCCTCTTGCAAGATTTCCCCCACCATTGTTGACATGTTCAAGCTTGTTAACTATCAATTCCTCCTATGATTCTTGATTCTTTTTAGGGAAAAGAAAGAGGAGGTGTAGATCCACATTTCCACCAAACACTTTCTCCTCTACGTGAGGAAACCCCTTGCATATGGATTTTTGAGTTCTTTGCATTATCCTTGTTTTACCTCCCATATATCCACATAGCTTTTTTTGTTGTGGTAGGATTTGGGAGTGAGGGAATTGACCACTTCTTGTTTTCTTGCCGTTGCATTAGTTGCATCCGTTTGAGTTCTCCACGGTGATAAGTGGAAGTTAAAAGTTGAGAAGCTTATTACTCTTGGGTGTTTGGGCACCGAAGAGCCTGTGCCTCTTGGGTGTTTTGGTGCCCTACACGGTTGGTGGTGTCTTGGAGCTTAATCATTGTGGTGTAAAGCTTCAGGATCTCCAATTAGGTTGTTGAGACTGCTCTAAGCAATTTGTATGTGTTGTGGTGACTGCGAACAAGGGTTACTAAAGTGTACCGGTTTGGTGACCTCCCCCAAGGGTTACAATTTGTATGGGTTCGGTGACCGACCTCAAGGGTCCCTTAGTGGAATCATGACATCTTGCATTGTGCAAGGGCATGAGTAGCTTACAGTGGCCCTGGTGGCTTCTTGAGGAGCATTGTGCCTCCACACCGCCCCATACAGAGATTAGCATCCGCAAGGGTGTGAACTTCGGTATACGTCATCGTCTGCGCGTGCCTTGGCTATCTCTTACTCGAGCCCTTTACTTATGCCCTTTAATTTGTGATAGCCATATTGTTTCTTGTTTTATATCTTGCTATGACTTAGTTGTTTATCTTTCTTATCATAAGTTGTTGGTGCACATAGGTGAGCCTAGTTGTTTTAGGTTTTGTGTTTGACTAATTAAACGTTAGTTTTATTACGCATTTGTTCAGGCCTAAACCATATTTATTTTAAAGTGCATATTCAAACCCCCTCTAGGTGACACCCATGTCCTTTCAATTGGTATTAGAGCTAGGACTATCCTTATTAGTCTTTAGAGTAAGTATGTCAAGTAGGGGATTAGGATTCTCTAAAACTCTTAGTTTCAATGGCACAAAATTGGATGTGTGGTAATGCACATGCTTAATCTCTTTAGGGTCATGCACCCAACTTTGGAGTGAATTGTAGATATGGGTCTTTCTCCTTCAAAGGATTCTCAAAACCTATATTTAGAGGATGAGAAAAACTCTTATCTCAATGCTCAAGCTTCTAGTGTGATTTCTGATGCTTTGAGCAATGTAGTTATATTTCAACTCATGTCGTTCCAGGATGCTCATGGGTTGTCAAAAAAACTTCAAGATTAATATGGTGTGTGGGGATTATTGTTCTCCCTCCACCTCTGGTCATGTTGTCTTCTGAACTTCTTCTACTTCACCCACATGTGGATTGCCACAAGGTTATGATATGGTGAGTAGTGTTTATCATTGCAACGATGATAGTGGGCTTTTTGTTGATGATTTGTCATCACTATCTTGTTGCAATGCTTCATCTTTGGACTTTCACACTTCCAGCACTCTAGATGTTTCACTTGCTTGTGTTGATACTCCTTCATATCATGTTATTTTTTGACTAAATCTCATGATGCCATGCTTGCTATGTCTTGTTGCCAGGATAAAAATGCATCGATTTCTTTGAGTTGGTGTGCTAATAATTTATATGAAACCCAACAGTACATGGTACAAGATGTGGTCTTGAATGGTGCTTCAAGGGATACTACATCATCATCTATTGTTTCTCACTTTTGTCTTATGGCTAAGATTTGAAAGATATCTACTACTTTGAAACCCAATATTTCTCATGGTCATGATGTTCATAATAATGTGAATGAGCTTATTGATGAAGAGGATGCTAATAGTGCTTCCTTAAAAATTAAGGGTGAAATGTTTTTTAAATCCCTTCATAAGAATAAAATTGCTCGTTCTAACTTCCCGGAAATCATGTATATTGCCATTGAGGGAAATAAATACATTGAGGAGTTGAGAGCACATCTAGAGGAGCATGAGGTCACTGTTGAGAAAATGGAAGGTCATGAGCGTGAGTATGCAAATGAGATAGCGGATCTTTCTCAAGCTCTTGACAAAGAACAAACCACCAAGGAATTTCTTGAGGAGAATTTTGCTTTATAATTACCTAGAGTGTAGGAATCTCATGATAGATCTCTTGTGTTGGTTAATGATTTTAAAATGGAAAATGATAAGCTTGATGTTGCACATGATAAACTCCCTAACGACTTTGAGCACCTCGAAAACAGTGCAAGGGTCATTAATAGTTCTCTCATTGAACTCATAGAGTCTCATGCTCGACTTGAAGCTTCCAATTTAAAAGAGGTTGCCAAGTTGCCTTCTCCTCTTGTTAGTAATGATGATGCTTCCACTGCTAACTTTATTTCTTGTGAACCATCCATTTTGAACGATAATGTTGATCCAAGGGCTCAACTTGAGTTACTATCTAGAAATTGTGGGAAATTGGGGGGAAAGTCATGAAAAGCTCTTAAGCTCTTATGGTGATCTTCTTGTATCCTATAGAAATCGGGGCTCCGTAGACCAAAGAAGGTTCAAACTCTGGGGTGCACTTGTTTTCCTTCCCTATTCTACTCCATAGCCTCACGATGATCAAATGGTGGCTTTCTCTAAGGGAGATGAACAAGGACACACGTACTTTACCCAGGTTTGGGCCACCTCATGGTGTAAGACCCTACTCCTGCTTGGTGGATTGCTTGAGGAAGAAGATGAGTACAAGGCGTGTTGTTGCCAGCCCAAGGTCCCACTTTCTACGGTAACCAACTCCCTTCTTATATTGGCCCTGGTTTTCATCCCCCCGAAAATGTCAAGCGGGAAGGGTTGCCACGACATGCAGTTTGAAGGGGGATATGTTTGTAGCCTATCCTGACAAAAGGTGCTCTTCGCCTGCTAAAGCTCCTCGCCCTGACGCGCCTATGGGATCGGGGATGACCTCCGTCCTGCCGAGCCCTTGGTCCTTGTCTTGTTGCACTAGAAGGGAAACCATTTGTGGTCTCTTTGGGAACTGTGAGCTGGCACTGCTCCCTTATCACCAAAAAGGAAAGCTTCTAGGTCCGGACCCACCGGTACGATCCTGCAGGCCGCCCGGTGCATGATTCATTAGCCGCATGAAGGGGGGTGGGGCGGTCCGACCCTGTTGTGCTTTCCTTGTTGCTCCTGTGTAGATTCCTATAGACGGCTTCAAGAGGGGGTCCCCGGTGAGAGCCCTCATGAGGGTAGGATTCCTCGGGCTCGGTGTGGAATCTCGTGGGGCCCATGGCGCATGCCATGAACCGGTCCGTAGGTAGACGGGCCTGGGTACCCCCAGTCCCGCGGGCCTGACATATCCCATCCTATGCTAAAGTTAGCTCATGAGGACATGATTACTAAGATAACATCTAGTGAGCATCATATGGATATTAGCACTACTTCTAGGGAAGATGTGATATTGCTATGTGCTAGTTCTTGTAATACAGGAAATCAAAGACCTCAAGGCCCAAGTCACTTCTTTGAACAAAGACTTGGAAAATGGTCATGAAGGTAGGTCCACACTTGACAATATTTTGAGTGGACAAAAATCCCCGAATGACAAGGCTGGACTTGAATTCAACTCCAATAAGAAGAAGAAGTACAAGAGCAACAAACAGAAGGGATAAGAACAAGTCAAGAATTCAACAATGACTATTTGCTTCAAGTGCAAAACACAAAGGCACCATGTTAGATCTCGCCCATTTGTCGGAATCGGTGCTCCGGGGACCTAGAAAGGTACAAGCTCTCGGGTGCGCTCGCTCTGCTGCCCCGCTCTACCTCACGATGTCATGGAGACTCTCCGGCGGCTCAAGCTAAGGGATATGCACAAAGAACACTCCAGTTTACCTAGGTTCAGGCCACCTCGCGATGTAAAACCCTACTCCTCCTTGTTTGGATTGCTTTAGGGAGATGATGAGTACAAGTTGTGTTCTTGCCTACCAGGGGTCGACCTATGGTGGATAGTTCCCCTCTCTTATACTGGCCCTAGTCCTCTTCCCCCGAAAACTAAGGGTGGGAAGGGTTGCCAGAACAGCCAGTTGGAATGGGGACAAGACTGCAGCTTATCCTGATAAAACTAATCTTCGCCGCCAAAGCTTCCTACCGCGATGCATTGGTGGGCTTGGGGGTGACCTCCATCCTTGCGAGCTCACAGCTTTGGTCCTCTTACACTAAAGAGGAAACTTTTGGGGATAGCTGTCCACCCTGTGATTTGCCTCATGACTAAGTTAACATGACTCAAAAATTAGGGCCAACTAAGACTTTTTGAGTCCATATGAATGCTTGACTTGTGTGTTATTTGCTTGCTTGTTTGATTGCTTGCTCGTGCTCTATAATTCATAAAACATCCTCCTACACCAAAGAACTCTTTTCCTTGATCCCAACTCTTGTCCAATGATCATGCCATGTGAATAGGACTTAAAACTAGTTTTACAAAATATTATTTTGGCCGAAAAGCATTTATTCAAATTAGGTTTTCAAAACCCCCTGGTTTGAGATTTGTACTGCAAGTCCCCAAATTGGGTGGATCGTCTTTCCCCAAATGCTTTATTCGAAACGCACTATATATAAGACTTCCCAAAACCACCAAATATTAATTTGAAATATCATTTTCCTATTTTATTTAAATTCTTTTTATTAAGCCCAGAAATGGTTTTTTATAGGGAATTTTTTTTAAATGGTTTGAAAAAATTTGAAAAAATTTAGGGAAACTTAGTGGACATATATTGTCCATATATAAGAGTTTTAACACATGGTGAGGTTCAAAATATTCGACAAAACCCTTCAAAAGAATTTCTGCCTATTTCAAGAATTTGAGATATTTCTATAAGAAATATTCTCAAATAAATACAAGAAAATTGTAGCATGTCATATATGATATATGTGTTCATATTGCCAAGTTTCATCTCAATCAGAATTGTTTTGGTTCACCAAAATATCCCAAAATCCTCTCTGTCCAGATCCAAATTTGAGCAACTTTACATTGTGAAGTATCTCCTATTGATCCCAAACTTTGTGAGAATGTTATAATACCTAAATGATGATTCTTAACCAAGTGGTGAATCATGGAGATTAGTTTTCCCTAACTAGATCTATAGAAACCTGATTTTGTTGATTCCTAGGGTTCACAAAGTTTGCATTATCAACTTTCTTCATTTGATCTGAAAACTTGTGATCAGGACCAAATGGACTTACCACTTACCTCTAATAAATATCTGGGCCACTGGATACCCCTAGATTCCCTAGGACAACATCAAACACCTTCAGCCAAAAACTAGTGGACAAGCATAGTTGACCCAAAGAGATTCTCCTTTTCTCCAAATTTTTACCACACCTATTATAACCCCCTTCTACCTCCAATAACTTTTCCATGGCCTCTTATCAACTATTTGGGTGGTGGCTCCCTCATTTTCCCCCTCTTTTCACCATGGCAGCACGTCTCATTCCTCCCTCCTACTATTCTGTCCATAAAAAAGTCCCCAAACTTCCGTACAACCCAAATTGTATGTTAATGCATCAAACCAAACCCAAATAGGGCAGGCTCATGTAGAAAATATGGGCAAATCATCCGAAACCCCATTTTGGCAGTAAATGCAGCTTTGTACTACAAGTACATTGCCTCTTTTCTCCCTGATATGAAACTTGGTGGACATATAGTCCTTCTATACTGGAGGCCACAAGACATGGTTTTGTTCCAAGTAGGCCACAACAGAAACCCCTTAGATGAGCCTCTAGTTTGTTGTTGCAAACTTACCCCCTATAAAATCCCCATCTACCCAGGTCCATTTACCCTCCCACTTCACCATAGCTCTCCTGCACGCGTTCCTCCCAACCCAGACAAAGTTTCCAGACCAAACGTTTGTGCTAGACATACTGTGCCGTGGTGACCACGCCATTGGCATGTAAAAGTCATGGTCTGCCTCTGCTTCTTGTCCTGTACCTCGAGTCCGTCCTCGGCAAGACATCCACACGCGCTAGAGGTTACTTGTCGACCTCCCATGCCTCTCCTTGACGCCGGGAAGTAGCCAAGTAGCCGAGGCACATGCGTGCTCGGTCCCAAAGCACACCCGAGGCCACCCGAGTTTACCCTTCATCGCCCTCCTACTTATACCTCGCCCCCAGCCCCTCCTGGGTCCTTGGCACTCTGTATCCCTCTCACCGACCTCCCAACGCTGCCCAACTGCCCCCTCATCCTCTGCGTCGATGGCAATGGTCGAATCCTAGCCGGCGCCCCCTCCTCAAATAAAAGCTCCTCGAAGCCCCTCCTTCTCTTCCAACCACGGGAAGGTGCCCAGGCCACCCCCGCTAGACTCCATTCAACCCCATTACTCCTCGGGCCGTCATGACCTCGAGGCCTAAGGCAGCTGACAGTCCCCTCCGCTGCCATCAGCGCCGGCTCCTCCGTTCCCTTTCCCGCGGGGGGGGGGGGCACAACGCAGGGATGGGAGCGGCATGGCCGCTCGAGCCCGCTAGCAAGCGCGACATCGTTGAGGGTGTCCGGTGGAGCGAGCACCAGCACGCACTTGTCTTCCCCTGCCTCTCCTGAACGCGAGCAGGAGGAAGGAGCAAGACCCGACACGTGAGGCCCCCAATCAGTGGCTCAACGGCTGGGGCCCGCTGTTTGAGTGAAAACGCCCCATCGCGGGGGTCGTTTTCGCTTCAGGGAAGCGCATTTTGGTAATATGCTTTCGACGTCGCCTTCTCCAACCAGGCTGAGCCACTGGGCAGGTCCTGATAGTTATCTTGCACCCCGTGCACACTATAGCAATCTAGTGAAACCACTTCCTAAATATTTTTAAAATTATTCCATATTTATTGGGTCCATCCACAGTTTTTTACAAAAATATTTTATATGGACATCTTATAGGATCATCATTTCCTTCATTTCCACCATTCAAGATTCCCCCTTGACCCACATCCACCAAAACCTCCTTGCTTATTTTTCTCTTGACCAGAGGTGTCCAAGGAAAATAAAACTCCTATTTATATAGCACTTTTATTTGTCTGCTTGTTGTGTTGCTTATTGTGGTTGTTTCTGGCGATAGTTGACGAAGTAGACGAAGTTCTCGAATTGGACAAGAAGCGTATGAAGACATCGAAGACTTTGCTGAACCAGGCAAGCATCCCTTTGACCATGTCTAAGAAAACATTTTTATGCATGGCATATAGCACTTACTTTCATTGCATTGAATCATGATGAATCGGTAACCACCGTGGTGGGTTACCTCTGTTACTTTCCTCGTTGATACTCGCACTGAGCATGACCCTACCTTCTTATGAGGGTTGTGCGGGTGGCAAGTAGGTAGGATGCTAAGTAGTGCTACACAAAGTGGGACGGGCTTATGCATGCTGCTGGAAACAAAGTGTGTTTCAAAGACTTTTTCGAAAACCCCGTCGGGTGCCGCTAATGCCCGAGGGATATTATGTTGAGTTGGGTAACCATTTGAGAAAGAAGTGGTGTACCAGAGCATGTTGTGTGTGTGTGTTTTCGAAAATGGATTACATTTAAGGTCTGCTGACCGTCCCAACCTTACATGTGCAACCACTCTACCCCTATATGGGAAGGGGCTTTGTTGATTACTTTGGTGGATGCTGTCACATCCCTAACTAGGTATCATAGGGCAGTATGGGTGTTGCATCATGTTTCATTTTTGCATCAACGTAAAATGGAGATTAAAAGAAACCCCAAGCTCACATTGAATCCAAATAATTCAAGTTGGTGAAAATTCAACAAATCCAAAATGCCCTACTAAAATGTTCCCTATGTCTGATAAATATGGACATGGTTATAACAGGGGCCATTTTAAATATTTGAACAACTGAAGCAATTTAAAAATAATTGATAAAGCTTCTGAAAATATCAAATAAAGCATGATCATTATTTTAGTTTTCAAAATATCTTGAAACTTTTTAGATAAGTTTGAGATATTCAAACTTCATTATATAAAATATTTGGGATATGTTATCAAAGCAATTGTACTTGAAAACAAAATAAAACAAATGTTAGAAATAGGAAAACAGAAAAAGAAAATAAAGCAGAAAGAGAAGGAGGATGAACATGGGCCGGCCCAGCTGGCCCAGCTCCGTCGTCGTCCTCCTGGCGGCCAGGAGGACGGGCGTGCGGCCGGAGTGCACACACGGGCGTGCCTCCACGCTGGCAGCTGCCTGCTGCCTGCCTGCTTCCCCATGCCAGTGCACCGGGGATAAGCTCAGAGAGTCGTCCCCATTGCCCTCTCCCGCTCGCCCTCGCAAGCCTCTCTACTCTCCCCCTCCTCTACTCCGCCATGGCCGCCAGTGCCTTACTGTTGGGACCCCGATCCTAAGTCATAAGAATCCAGACTGTAACATATCACATCACTTTGCAGCCTCACGCACGGTAAGTTCCACGGCTGCAGCCTTACCTTAGCTGGGACTATTTGTGTCTTTTGGCTCACGTATGTGAACATGTCGCTAGCAATCAAACGACAGAGAACCTGGGCCGACATAACTAGTCATAGAACCCAAGCAGCACATCCGTACGGAAACAGACATACATAACCCAGCAATGCAGGTGTTTGCCCCAAGCGTGTGTAGACGAGTCATATCAAGCTACAGGGACTCCATTACGTCGTGATGCACGAATGCCATCACTGCATGTAGACGAGTCGTAGCAGGCTACAGGGACTCCATTACACTGTGAGACATTTCCCCGAAGGGACAGACACAACAGCAAAGAAGGATACATGCCGGTCAATCAATGTGTCCGGAGCAGTAGCAAGCTACCATGGCTCGGTGGAAGCACAAAGAGGCAGTTTCCCGTAAAGATTACTACTAAAGGCACACGACTAGGTGTCGGATCCCATACATACCGTTGCACGTCACATGTATGCATGACATGCCCGATGTGCATAGATACAACCATGGCATCACAACATAACCATACGACAACATGACTTTTATTTAATAGGCTCAGATGAGCCTTGCAAAATATGTTCTTACAGGTAGGGGTCACATGACCTGACACAGAAGTCATACAAACATGTTCATACAAACCAAGCGGAAGCATAAGCTGTCTGAGTACAGACAGATGAAAGGGTAAAAAGGCACATGGCCTGACTATCTACATCCCACAAGAAGGCAAAGGTCATAGCTAGGACACCAGCTATTCGGCATCGTCAACATCTAGAAAGAACCCACCTGATGGGTGTTGGGTCCCGTCTGCAACATTTATTAAGCAAACGTGAGTACAAACGTACTCAGCAAGTCTTTAAAACAGACCTAGTCTATTCATGCTCATGTATCAACAAAGGGAGTGGTGGATTTTATGCAGCAATGCCAGCTTTGACTCATGGCTAACCTACACTACTCAATTTTAACTTTTTGTTTTCATTTTAGATATCGCACACAAGACCAGTAACTCCATAGCAATACACCACCATGGATTCACTTCCCTCTCCTGGGAGAGTGTCATCCACGGTACTCACACTTGTCTTGATATTTTTATGAGTATGCATTTGATTATCTATGAACAACATAAGTTCTGCAAGTAGTCCATATCCGAGGACACGGTTATTCGAATAGTTTCATACCCTGCAGGGGTGTACTTCTTTACACACGCTCACGCCACTTATTGATGTGTGCTCATAAAACCATGGACCTCGGCAACCTTCAAGCGGATACCCAGCAAGGGACATCAGCTGGACAGCTGACCGGGCTAGAGTCAAACCTGACATGTGGGGACTACGTGTCAGTGACTCAATCACCTAATTAAAGAATTAAAACTAATCCGAACTAATTAAAAGTTCTGGGTCCACTTGTGAGTGACATATTAGGTTAATTAAACTAACTAATTAATTTTCTTAATTAGGATTTGACTACACGGTCCTGGCCCCAATTGCTAGCGACCCAGGGGTCAAACCCTTGACGGTCAGACTAGTTGAATCGCCGGCGTTGAGCCGCCGGCGATGTCAGGGACGGCGGAGGGGTCGGAATCCATCGTGCGGTGACCAAATGGACTGGAAAGAGCGCTGGGAGATCCTACGCTCGACCACGCATTGATCTAGCCCCAAACTAGAGGCTGGGGTGGTCGAGATCGACGCCAGCATCGAGGGCAGCGGCAGCCGGAGCTCGGGCAAGAAGGGTGCGGCGTCTACGGGGCACGGGAGAGAAGGGGGAGAAGGGGAGGAGCACCAGCGGCTCACCGCGGTTCTAGTAGAGGCGACGGCAAGGTCAGAGGAGGTCCGAACGGGTAGAGTGTCAGGGCGGAGCTCCGGTGAGCGGCGGGGAGGAATAGCGATGGCATGGCATAGAAGGGCTCCCACCATCTTCTAGGGTCATGGGGAGGACAAGGGGGTAGCGGCGGTTCTCAGGGGCTACCTAGCGAGGCGAGGGGGTGGCTAGCACGACGGCGGCGAGCTCGAGCAGTGCTCCGCTATGGCGGAGCAGGGGGAGAAAGAGGGTGAGAGGGAGAGCTCGCAGGGAGAGAGGGAGAGGAGAAGGAGGCCACGACGAGTGGGCCTCGCGCTGGCGCCGTCCCAGCCCTCGAGGCCAGCAGCCAGGCAGGGAAGAGGTGGCCGGCGTGTGGCGACCACGCGTCGGGCGTCCTTCTGGCCGGAGGTGGAAGAAGACCGGTTTGCCCCTGGTGGGCTGGGCCGGTTTCTTCCTTGGCCCAAGTAGGCTTCCCCCCTGTTTCTTTTCTTTTTCTTTTCTATTTTCTATTTCTGTCATTTGTGTTATTATAATTTCAGGCACATTAGCTATTGAAAATATCCCAAATATTGTATCTATTGAAGTGTGAATATTTCGAACTTTTCTCTAAAGTTTCAGGTTATTTGAAAACTAAAATAATGATAAATGCTTTATTTAATATTTTCAGAGGCTTTATCATTTATTTCTAAATTGCTTTAGGTGTTCAAATAATTAAAATGATCCCTATTATAATCATGTCCAAATTTCCAGACACAGGGAACATTTTTAGTGGGCATTTTGGATTTGTTGAATTTTCACCAAATTTGAATTGTTTGGATTCAAGGTGAGCTTGGGGTTTCTTTTGTTCCCCATTTCATGTTGATGCAATAACATGAAACATGATACAAACACATGCTATTGTAGGACATCTAGATAGGGATATGACAACTCACCCCCACTCAAAAAAATCTCGTACCGAGATTTTAAAGTCGTCAGGAAGAGTTTAGGGTATTCCAGTCAAAGACGATCTTCTCTTTCCTATGTGGCCTCCTTTTCAGAATGGTCTGACCACTGAACCTTGAGAAACTTGATGTTCTAACGCTGAGTGGTACGCTGAGCTTGATCAAGAATATGAGCAGGGTATTCTCGATATGTAAGGTTATGTTGGAGATCAAGCGCTACATGGTCTACCTCACAAACAGGGTCCAAAAAGCAACGCCTGAGTTGCGAGACGTGGAAGGCATCTTGAATCTTGGAAAGATGCGATAGATGTTCCAATTGGTAGGCAGCCTCTCCTTGTTTAGCAAGAATGTGCAAGGGTCCAATGTAACGAGGAGCCAACTTGCCCTTGATACCGAATCGATGGGTACCCTTCAGAGGTGTAAACCGAAGGTAAGCCTTCTCGTCAACTTCATAGGTCACAACCTTATGATGGTGATCATATTGGCTCTTTTGACGGGATTGGGCTGTTTTCAACTTTTCACGAATAATGCGAACTTGATCCTCTGCATCCTGGATCATATGCAGGCCCAAGAGTTGCCTCTCTCCGGTTTCCGACCAGTTAAGAGGTGTTTGGCACCTTCGTCCATAGAGAACTTTAAAAGGGGCTTTGCCCAAGCTTGATTGATAACTATTGTTATATGCGAACTCGGCAAATGGAAGACATTTCTCCCAGTTCATACCGAAAGATATAACACAAGCTCGGAGCATGTCTTTGAGGATTTGATTGACTCGCTCAACTTGACCACTTGATTGCGGGTGGAAAGCAGTGCTAAAGGATAGATGAGTCCCCATAGCGGTTTGAAAACTTTCCCAAAATTGGGAAGTGAAAATATTTCCACGGTCTGAGTTAATCTCCAAAGGAACACCATGAAGAGAAACTATTCGACAAACATACAATTCCGCTAGCTGGCTAGCAGTTATACTTTCCCGAACAGGAAGAAAATGAGCCACTTTGGAAAGACGGTCGATGACCACAAATATAGCATTATTCCCTCTCTTAGTCCTAGGAAATCCGGTAATGAAATCCATACCGACTTTATCCCATTTCCATTCAGGAATAGCTAATGGTTGAAGGGTGCCAGCAGGCCTTTGATGTTCTCCTTTCACGCGACGGCAAACATCGCAGATAGCAACGAACTGAGCAATTTCTCGTTTCATCGTAGTACACCAGAACCTCTGGCGTAGGTCCTCATACATCTTGGTACTACCCGGATGAATTGAGAGAGGAGAATCATGAGCCTCCTTATGGATCAGCTGTCTTAAGCATGTGCTCTTGGGAACCACCAACCGGTTCTGGAAGAACACAACACCTTCATCGTTCTTGGAGAAATCTTTAGCGTTTCCGCTAGCAATATTCCCCTTGATCTGGGATATACCCTTATCATATTTCTGGAAAGCTACTATTTGATCCTTAAGATTAGGTTTCGCCACCAGGTTGGATAGGAATCCTTGAGGAACAAGGTAAAGGTTTAACTTCCGAAATTCCTCATGGAGAAGTGGTTGACCTTGTTGTAACATCAGATTGTTACAATAAGACTTAACACTTAGTGCATCAGCCATGACATTGGCTTTCCCCGGGGTGTAAGTTATCCCTAAGTCGTAATCTGTAATCAACTCTACCCACCGTCTTTGCCTGAGATTTAAATCCGTCTGGGTGAATATATATTTCAGACTTTGGTGGTCAGTGAAAATTTCGCTACGATTACCCAGAAGGTAATCTCGCCAGGTTTTCAATGCATGGACTACAGCTGCAAGCTCAAGATCATGTGTTGGATAATTATCCTCATGTGGACGCAACTGTCAAGATGCGTATGCAATCACATGACGATATTGCATGAGAATGCAACCTACTCCTTGTCGCGAGGCGTCGCAATAGATAACAAAGCCCTTAGAGAAATCAGGTGGCACCAGAACGGGAGCGGAGGTTAGTCATCTTTTCAACTCCTAAAAACTGTGCTCGCGCTGTGGAGTCCACTCAAACTTTTTATCTTTCTTGAGGAGTTTAGTCAGAGGTTATGCAACTTTGGAGAAATTCTCGACAAAGCGGCAACAATAGCTCGCTAAGCCAAGGAAACTACGAACTTGCTTAACCGATTCAGGTTGAGTCCAATCAAGGAAGGCCTGAACTCTCTCGGGATTGATAGAAATACCTTTACCAGATATCACGTGGCCGAGATAGGTCACTTCTGGTAACCAAAATTCACACTTGGAGAATTTGGCATACATGCGATGCTCTCAAAGTTTCATCAATACCAGCCTTAGATGCTCAGCATGTTCTTGTTCGTTCTTCGAGTAGATGAGTATATCGTCGAGGTAAACCACGACGAATTTATCTAGATAATCCATGAAGATTGAATTCATCAAGTGAGAAAAGGTTGCTGGGGCATTGGTTAAACCGAAGGACATGACGGTGTACTCGTATTGGCCATAACGAGTAACAAAAGCCGTTTTTGGAATGGCTCCATTCCTAATTCTCGTTTGATGGTATCCCAACCTCAAATCCAACTTGGAAAAGACAGAGGATCCAGCGAGTTGATCATACAAATCGTTGATCCTGGGGAGCGGATACTCGTTCTTTATGGTGACCAGATTCACTGGCCGATAATCCACAACCATCCGATCCGAACCATCCTTCTTCTTGACAAAGAGGACGGGACAAGCCCAAGGAGAAGAACTGGGACGGATGAAACCTTTCTTCAAAGCCTCATCGAGTTGGATCTTAAGTTCGGCTAGTTCTAAGGGTGCCATCTTATAGGGTCTTCTAGCTATTGGGACAGTCCCTGGGATGAGCTCTATCACAAACTCAACATCTCTGACAGGAGGATTTCGTGGCAGTTCTTCTAGAAAGACATCCAGAAAGTCAGAGACTACCGGAATATCTTCTAACTCTGGAACAGGGCTAGCATTGAGGGAATAGATTTGGCGCTTGGTTGTTCGAGTGGAGACATTAACTATCTCACCCGATGGATGTGTAAGTTGAACATTCCTACAATGAGTATCAATCTTGGAATAGTGGGCTTTCATCCAATCCATGCCTAGAATGATATTGATGTCCAAAGACTTGAGGGCTATCAAAGATGCTAGGAAGACCAGTCTGTCCACTAGAATCTCATTATCATGACTCACTCTAGAAATTTGCCATTTGGAACCCGGAGTCTGCACTACTAAAGGAGTAGGCATATCACAAAAATACATGTTATGCAACTGTGCATAACTTTGTGAGATAAAAGAATGAGATGCCCCGGTATCAAATAAAACAAATGCTGGATGACTATTGACAAGGAGCATACCTAGGATAACATCAGGATCCACAAGGGCTTCCTCAGCAGACACATAGTTCACTCGTCCACGAGTAGGAGCTGGCTTCACAAAGAAGGCTTTTCTTGGCTTTCCACATCCAGCAGGCTTCATATTATTCTGGGGACACTCATGGGAGTAGTGTCCTAGTTCTCCACACTTATAGCAAACCACGGTGGCACGGGGAGCAACATTGGCAGGCGATCCTCCCAATGGTCTGACTGGAGGGTTGGGCTGAACTGGGCGAGGCGCCTGGAAGGATGGCCTTGCATTGTATTTTGGCGGCAGAGCTACGTTGGGAATCCAGACCCGGCGTTTATTGGGGCCCGAGCCAGATGCGGGGTTGAAGTCACAGTTGTGCTTTCTCGTGGCCTCATAATCAGTCTGTCTAGTCTCGGCATTGATAGCCTTGTTGACGAGGGCCTGGAAAGTGGTGCACTCATGCAGGCGCAGGTCTCGACGGAGCTCAGGATTAAGTCCCTTGCGGAACCTAGCCTGCTTCTTGGCATCAGTAGAAACTTGCTCATGAGCATAGCGAGCAAGGTTTCCAAACTCACGACTATAAGCATCCACTAACAGTCTGCCCTGGGTGAAGGCATAGAATTCTTCTCTCTTACGATCCATCAGCCCTTCCGGGATGTGATGGGTACGAAATGAGGCACTCAACTCTGCCCAAGTTGGTGTGGGGCCTGCGGGACGCATGGCTTCAAAAATTTACCACCACAGATTGGCAGGACCTTCCAGAAAGTAAGTTGCAAAGGTCACCTTGTTGGCCTCAGTCACATTGGCAGCCCGGATCTTGCGATACATGCTAGTGAGCCAATCATCCGCGTCGACTAGGTCGACCGAATGATGATACTTGGGTGGGCACAGTCTGATGAAATCACCAAGTGATACGCCATCATTGAGGTCATTGCGGGGAGCACGTGCTGTGTTCTGCTCGATTCTTTCCAACAGCCTGTTGGTCTCCCACTTGTTCCTTTCGGCTTCAAGCATTACTTCCGCCAGGGAAGGCACATGTGGCAGATCCTCTTGCCTTGGCTGGCTTCCCTCGCCCTGCTCAGGGGTAGGCATGGGGTTATTCCTAGTTGCCACCATCCTGGAGAAACAATCGCACAGCTTAATCATCGGGGACAATAACTCTAAGACATGAGATAAGGAATGTACTGGACAAGATGGCATGCAGGGTAAACACCAATCAACATGGTAAAACAACTACCATATGAACACCATGATTCATACACACCATGACATAGTTCAGTACAAGCCAAGCTGAAATCCAACTACAGAGAGATGAGACAACTCATCGGAGGCATTATGAGCTTCCTATACATTATCTATCTACACCTCCGGAACTTAACTCTCAACCTCATCATATCCCACAAGACATGCAGGATTCTGGCGATACGATGACTACCAAACTAGAACTAGCATCCACGTACTCAAGCATCACCGTAGAATGCCTCATACAACTTACCCCCATGACCCGGGACCTGAACCTGAGGATCTAGAAACACCCTAGCCTGTGATCCATGGGAGCCATAAGGACACGGGTGTGGCCTTGGTCCCCTTGTCGGCGGCAACAGCGGTCCCCGAAGAGGGGTGATGCCTCCAACATCGGGCTAGTCTACGTGTGCTGGCAGACGAGTCCGTGATGGGGTCAGCATCTCCAAATGTCCATAGCCTGTCTGCACGACAGGTGCCAACTGTGCCAGGGCTGTCCAAAGATGTGCACGGGTGGCATAAAGCTCCATGCGAAGGGCACGTGCATCACGATCCCTGTTCTCCAACATCTGAGCGGTCACCTGCAACCTAGGGTCCTAATGGAAATGATCATAGTAGACTGCACTAAGATAACCATCCTCTCCTCCCATAGAAGCAGGAACATAGCAGAACTCGGTGTTCTGAAGCAGACCATGGTGGACCCTCATGATAGTCAGCATGGTGTAAGCGGCCTCCTGAACTGCCATATCTATGGTGACACCTAATCCGTAAGTCTAGTGAAGCGGCTCTACAGCTCCAGGGTATGAAGGATAAATCTTGAAGGTACACAGATACTGACTCTGGTTGAAATCTCGATACTGTTCCTCCACTATGTACTCTGGGTACCAACAGTATCTAGCCTCCATCATGACTCTAACCAGCATGGCCGTGTGACCCGGTACATTGATGCACCTAGTCAGACGGACCACCTGACGGGAAGGACGAGGGGCATCTGAAGCAGAGAATGATGCAAAGACATTAGAGACTCTAGAAGAAATTGGATAGGATAACGGCTGTAATTGATCAAAAAGGATTTTGAGACAACTGCAAAAGATTGGAAAAGCATAACCACTTGACTTTCTAGACTCAAATCTTCCATCTGTTTGTCACACCAACAATACTTGAGTACCCACATTCACATGCAACAAGCTAGCTAGTGGTCCATGGTTAGTAACTCGGCATCCTAAGCAATGGATGAGTAGCCTAGTTCTTATCCCCTAAGAAAAGATGAGAATGACTCAGCAGAATTACTTGGGAAGAGGAGTAAAAAGAGCCTTACGTTCCCTTCCACAATCAATTCCCCTACTTTTCTATAGTGTTCCTAGACTCAAGTTCGACCGGTTTGGCTTGGTAGTCCTACAGTCAGTCAGGCTCTGATACCAACATTGTCAGGACCCCGATCCTAAGTCATAAGAATCCAGATTGTAACATATAACATCACTTTGCGGCCTCACGCACGGTAAGTTCCACGGTTGCAGCCTTACCCTAACCAGGACCGTTTGCGTCTCTTGGCTCACGTATGTGAACATGTCGCTGGCAATCGAACGACAGAGAACCCGGGCGGACATAACTAGTCATAGAACACAAGCAGCACATCTGTATGGAAACATGCATACATAACCCAGCAATGCAGGTGTCGGCCTCAAGCGTGTGTAGACGAGTCATAGAAAAGTACAAGGACTCCATTACGTCGTGATGCACGAATGCCATCACTACACGTAGATGAGTTGTAGCAGGCTACAGGGACTCCATTACACTGCGAGACATTTCCCCGAAGGGACAGACATAACAGCAAAGAAGGATACATGCCGGTCAATCAATGTGTCCGGAGAAGTAGCAAGCTACCATGGCTCTGTGGAAGCACAAATATGCAGTTTCCCATAAAGAGTACTACTAAAGGCACACGACTAGGTGTCGGATCCCATACATACCGTTGCACGTCACACGTACGCACGACATGCCCGATATGCATAGATACAACCATGGCATCACAACATAACCATACGACAACATGACTTTTATTTAAGAGGCTCAGATGAGCCTTGCAAAATATCTTCTTACAGATAGGGGTCACATGACCCGACACTCAAGTCATACAAACATGTTCATACAAACCAAGCGGAAGCATAAGCTGTTTGAGTATAGACAGATGAAAGGGTAAAAAGGCACATGGCCTGACTATCTACAGCCCGCCACAGGGCAAAGGTCGTAGCTGGGACACCATCTATTCGGCATCATCAACATCTAGAAAAAACCCACCTGATGGGTCCTGGGTCTCATCTGCAACATTTATTAAGCAAACATGAGTACAAACGTACTCAGCAAGTCTTTAAAATAGACCTAGTTTATTCATGCTCGTGTATCAGCAAAGCGAGTGGTGGAGTTTATGCAGCAATGCCAGCTTTGACTCATGGCTAACCTACACTACTTAATTTTAACTTTTTGTTTACATTTTAGATATCGCACACGAGTCCACTAACTCCATAGCAATACACCACCATGGATTCACTTCCCTCTCCTGGGAGAGTGCCATCCATGGTACTCACACTTGTCTTGATATTTTTATGAGTATCCACATGATTATCTATGAACAACATAAGTTCTCCAAGTAGTCCATATCCGAGGACGCGGATATTCGAATAGTTTCATACCCTGCAGGGGTGTACTTCTTCACACACGCTCACGCCACTTATCTCTGTGTGCTCATAAAACCATGCACCTCAGCAACCTTCAAGCGGATGCCTAGCAAGGGAGTCGGCCACAACCGTCAATCGCATAAGACCTCTAGTCCAGGCTATCGCCTATTTGAGACTGAAGCCGCACGGAAGTCCGGCCGAAGTTTCCGCTACGGCCCCAAACGATGTGTGTAGGGTTCCCAAGCCCACCATTCGGGTGACCCTTGGTACACCATGACATTTCCTACCGCGTTGTAACCCACCCCTAGGGTCAGAGCTATGCACGGCCTCCAGCTTGCTATAAACACCAGAAACTACTTACATCTCCTGGACTAAGGACTAAACAAATGATCAGTCCAGAGGGTCAATTAAGTATCCCAATGTGTGGTAGTAACTAGTCTTGGATCACTAACACGGAACTCAGTTCCTAAGAATGGTCCCAATGAGACATCCCTCTATATACTCCTACATAGCCTCTCATTGCTACCTTTACCAAATCGAGTTCATCATTATATCACCACATCAGAACAACACCGTTTCACTCAGTTCATCACCCAAATGAATCAGACCTGACCCAACTCTAAGCATAGCAAGGATAGCAGACAAAGTAAGATAAGCACATCATGGCACAAGCATCTACCAGGTATGCTAGGTTGCAAGGTTTGACTATTTACTGTGATAATGTCACGTTATGCAGCACAGTATGATCATCTACCGTGTATGACTGACATGTGATCGACTGTCCTAATGTAATAAACAAGAGCAAGAGCGAGAGAGTAGGATGCTATCGGAATGATCAAAGGGGTTGCTTGCCTTGCTGGGTAACGGAAAGGTTCTCTACTTTGCCAGGATACTTGGGGGTATCCCTAGAAGCAGGCCTTACCACAATGTAGATAAGAAACAATCAACACACGCAAGTGCAACAATATGATGCATGATCATGGCATGATATCATGTCTGGATGAGCTAATGCAACTAGTGTTCAAGTTAATTTGAAATGAGTTTTAATATAGGTTCAAAATTGTTCTGCATTTCAAATTCCATATATTAACCTATTAGTAAATATCCATGTCCACCTACTTAGATTGTTCCAACATTCATGACAATATCACCATTGGATTCATTGGATTTTTTTGATAAATTTTCATATATAAATTATTTTCATCTGATTTATAGATTAATTTATATGAATTTTTGAAGTTTTGAATAATTTCTGTAATTATTTTTAAAGTAGAAATTACTTTTATTGCATCAGCATGACATCACTATGACATCAGTTGGATAGCTGACCGGGCCAGAGTCAAACCTGACAAGTGGGGACTACATGTCAGTGACTCAATCACCTAATTGAAGTATTAAAACTAATCCTAACTAATTAACAGTTTTGGGTCCACATGTCAATGACAGATTAGGCTAATTAAACTAACTAATTAATTTTCTTAATTAGGATTTGACTACAGGGGCCCTGCCCCACCTGCCAGCGACCCAGGGGTCAAACCCATGACGGTCAGATAGGTTTACTCGCTGGCGTTGAGACACCGGTGACGTCAGGGACGGTGGAGGGGGTCGGAATCCCTCCTCCGGCGACCAAATGGACGACGGAGAGCGCTGGGAGAGCCTACGCTCAACCGCACGTCGATCTAGACCCAAACCAGAGGCTGGGGTGGTCGGCATCGATGCGGCGTTGAGGGCAGCTGCGGCCGGAGCTCGGGCAAGAAGGGCGCGGCGTCTACGGGGCACGGGAGAGAAGGGGAGAAGGGGAGGAGCACCAGCGGCTCACCACGGTCCCAGTAGAGGCGACGGTGAGGTCGGAGGAGGTCCGGATGGGCAGAATGTCAGGGGGGAGCTCCAGTGACCGGCGGGGAGGAACGGCGATGGCGCGGCGTAGAGGGGCTCCCGGCGTCTTCTAGGGTCATGGCGAGGACGAGGGGGTAGCGGCGGTTCTCGAGGGCTACCTAGCGAGGCGAGGGGGCTGCTAGCGTGACGGCGGTGAGCTCGAGCAGAGCTCGACTATGGTGGAGCAGGGGTGAGAAAGAGGGCAAGAGGGAGAGCTCGCAGGGGGAGAGGGAGAGTAGAAGGAGGCCAGGACGAGGGGGCCTAGCGCTGGCGCCCTCCCAGTCCTCCAGGCCAGCAGCCAGGCAGGGAGGAGGTGGCCGGTGTGTGGTGACCACGCGTCGGGCGTCCTTCTGGCCGGAGATCGAAGAAGACTGGTTCGCCCCTGGTGGACTGGCCGGCTTCTTCCCTGGCCGAGGTAGGCATTCCCCCTTTTTCATTTCTTTTAATTTGCTGTATTCTATTTCCTGTCATTTGTGTTATTTTAATTTCAGGCACATAAGCTATTTAAAATATCCCAAATATTTTATATATTGAAGTTTGAATATTTCAAACTTTTCTCTAAAGTTTCAGGATATTTGAAAACTAAAATAATGATAAATGCTTTATTTAATATTTTCAGAGGCTTTATCATTTATTTCTAAATTGCTTTAAGTGTTGAAATAATTAAAATGATCCCTGTTATAATCATGTGAACATTTTTAGTGGGCATTTTGGATTTGTTGAATTTTCACCAAGTTTGAATTGTTTGGATTCAAGGTGAGCTTGGGGTTTCTTTTGTTCCCCATTTCATGTTGATGCAATAAGATGAAACATGATGCAAACACATGCTATCCTAAGACATCTAGCTAGGGATATGACACTTAGCTTCGCCGCCGGAGTTCTAGCCGCTCCGCCTCGGTTCTGAGCCCTCCAATCGCTCCACCTCGTCGCCTTCTCCCTCCTTGTTGAGCCGCGCATTGCTAGGAGCCCCGAAGCGCCGTTCCCTAGTTCGTCTTCCTCCTTGGACCCGAAGCTTCGCCGCCGTTGATCGCCATCTCCGAGCCCTCCCCGAGCAAGCTCTCGATGGCTTCGAGTCCGCTGTGAGCTCCCGACTCTTTCCCCTCTCCTTTCCAGCCTTTCCCCCCTCTATAGGCCCTGATTGCGTCGGCTCCCGAAAGACCTGCCGCATGAGCTCGTCGCCGGTGATGCTCCGGTGACTAGTTGGTCCATTAGAGGCCACCCTCAAGCTCGTGGGGCCGCGTAGTGCTTGTAGGTGCTTAGTTCCCACTGTGTCTCGCTCTGGTTCGACGAGCCCGTGCTCGTCCGAGCTCCGGCAGCCGCCGTGCTCATTGCCGACGCCGACTCCGGCCATCCGAGCCCCTAGGAAGTGTCAGGCTCGACGCGCGCGAGCAAAGAGATTAATTTGGTGCCCTCCGCCATTCATTTGGTCGCCGAAGGAGGAATTCCGACCCCCTAAGCCGTCCCTGACGTCGCTGGTGAGTCAACCAGTTTGACCACCAGGGGTTTGACCCCTGGGTCACTGGCAAGTGGGGCCGGGCCCTGTTAGTCAAATCTCGATTAGTGAATTAATTAATTAATTTAGCTAACCTAATTATACACTGACCAGTGGGCCCTACCCTTATCTAATTAGTAATTAGTTAAATAAATAACCTGTTAGTGATTGAGTCACTAACCTGAGGGTCCCACCCTGTCAGGTTTGACCTGGCCTGGTCAGCCGACCAGCTGACGTCACAATGACGTCAAGCTGACGCCATTAATCCCTTTTCCAGTTTAAAAATAATTCCAGAAATTATTTAAAACTTTAAAAATTCATATAAATTAATCTGTAAATCAGATGAAAATAATATATATATGAAAATTTATCAGAAAAATCCAATGAATCCAATGGTGCTATTATCATGCATGTTAGGGCAACCTATATAGAAGAAAATTGACATTTGCTAATAGGTTAGTTTATGGAATTTGAAATGAAGAACAATATTTAAGCTATATTCAAACTCCCTTCAAATTAACTTGGACACTAGTTGCACTAGCTCATCCATACATGCTACCATGTCATGATCATGCATCAATTTATTGCACTTGCATGTATTGAATGCTATTTATCTGCATTGCGGTAGGCCCTGCTTCTGAGGATACCCCCGAGTATTTGAATAAAGGAGAAAACCTTCCTGCTACCCAGCAAGGAAAGCAACCCCCTTGATCATTCCAATAACATCCCACTCTCTCGCTCCTGCTCTTTTTTATTGCATTAGTACAACCATTCACATGTCTGTCATACACGGTAGTTGAACCTATTGTTATGCATGACATTTCCTTGTCACAGTAAATAGCTAAACCTTGAAACATAGCATACATGGGAGATGCTTGTTCCATGATGTGCTTACCTTACTTTGCTTGCTATGCTTAGAGTTGTGTCAGGTCTGATTCATCTGGGTGATGAACTAGAGTGAAACATTGTTGTTCCGATGTGATAAGGTTATGATGAACCCGATTTGGTAAAGGTAGCGATGAGAGGCTATGTAGGAGTACATAGCGGGTTGTCTCATTGGGACCGTTCTTAGGAACTGAGTTCTGTGTTTGTGATCCAAGACTAGTTACTACCACACATTGGGATACTTAATTGACCCTCTCGACGTATCAATCACTTAGTCCTTGGTCCAGGAGTTGCATGTAGTTTCTGGTGTTTATAGCATGTTGGTGGCCGTGGGTAGCGCTGACCCTAGGGGTGGGTTACGACGCGGTAGGTAGTGGCACGGTGTACCAAGGCTCACCCGAATGGTGGACTTGGGAACCCTACGCACATCGTTTTGGGCCGTAGAGGAAACTTCGGCCGGACTTCCATGCGGGTTCAATCTCAAATAGGCGATAGCCTGGACTAGAGGTCTTATGTGATTGACGGTCGTGGTCGACTCCCTCGCTGGGCTTCCGCTTGAAGGTTGCCGAGGTACCTGGTGTTATGAGAACACAACAATAAGTGGCGAGAGCATGTGTGAAGAAGTACACCCCTGCATGGTATGAAACTATTCGAATAGCCGCGTCCTTGGTTATGGACTACTTGGATAACTTATGCTGTTCATAGACAATCAAAGAGATACTCATAAAAATATCAAGACAAGTGTGAGTACGATGGATGGCACTCTCCTAGGAGAGGGAAGTGAATCCATGGTGGTGTATTGTCATTGAGTTAGTGGACTCGTGTGTGATATCTAAAATTTAAACAAATAGTTAAAATTGTGTAGTGTAGGTTAGCCATGATTCAAAGCTACCATTGTTGCATAAACTCCACCCCCCCCCCTTGTTGATACATGAGCATGAATAGTCTTGGTATGCTTTAAAGACTTGCTGAGTACATTTGTACTCATGTTTGCTTAATAAATGTTGCAGATGAGACCCATGACCCATCGGGTGGGTTCTTTCTAGATGCAGACGATGCCGAATAGCTGGTGTCCCAGCTACGACATTATGCCCTGTGACGGGTTGTAGATAGTCAGGCCATGTGCCTTCTTACCCTTTCATCTGTCCGTACTGAGACAGCTTTATGCTTTCTCTTGGTTTGTAAGAACTTGTTTGTATGACTTGAGTGTCGGGTCATGTGACCCCTGTCTGTAAGAACATATTATGCAAGGCTCGTCTGAGCCTCTTAAATAAAAGTTGTTGTATGGTTATGTTGTGATGCCATGGTTGTATCTATGTATATCGGGCATGTTGTGCGTACGTGTGATGTGCAATGGTATGTATGGGATCCGAGACCTAGTTGTGTGACATTAGTAGTACTCTTTACGGGAAACTGCCTCTTTGTGCTTCCACCAAGCCATGGTAGCTTGCTATTGCTCCGGACACATTGATTGACCGGCATGTATCCTTCTTTGTTGTTGTGTCTGTCTGTTTGGGGAAATGTCTCGCGGTGCAATGGAGTCCCTGTAGCCTGCTACGACTCGTCTACGTGCAGTGATGGCATTTATGTCTCACGGCGTAATGGAGTCCTTGTAGCTTGCTATGACTCTTCTACACACGCTTGAGGCCGACACCTACATTGCTGGGTTATGTATGCATGTCTCTGTACGGATGTGCCACTTGGGTTCTTTGACTAGTCATGTTGGCCCGGGTTCTCTGTCGTTTGATTGCTAGCGACATGTTCGCATACATGAGCCAAAAGACGCATACGGTCTCGGCTTAGGTAAGGCTACAACCGTGAGCTTACCGTGCATGAGGCCACAAAGTGATGTGATATGTTACAGTCTAGATTCATATGACTTAGGATCGGGGTCCCGATAGCATTGGTATCAGAGCCTGACTGACTATAAGACTACCAAGGCAAACCGGTCGAAGTTGAGTCTAGAAACACTATAGAAAAGTAGAGGAATTGTTCGTGGAAGGGAACGTAAGTCTCTTTTTACTCCTCTTCCCAAGTTATTATATTCTGAGTTTTTCTCATCTTTTCTACGAGGATAAGAACTAGGCTTCTCATCTATTGCTTAGGATGACGAGTTACTAACCATGGACAAATAGCTAGCTTGTTTGCAAGAGAATGTCGGTACTAAAGTATTGTTGGTGTGACGAACAGATGGGGAAGAGATTTGAGTCTAGAAAGTCGAGTGGTTATGCTTTTCCAATCTTTTGTAGTTGTCTCAAAATCCTTTTGGAGCAATTACTGTCGTTATGCTGTCCAATTTCTGCTAGAGTCTCTAATGTCTTTGCATCATTCTCTGTTTCAAATGCCCCCTCGTCCTTCCCGTCAGGTGCATCGATGTACCGGGTCACACGGCCATGTTGGTTAGAGTTATGATGGAGGCTGGCTACCATTGGTACCCAGAGTACACAATGGAGGAATAGTATCAAGATTTCAACCAGAGTCAGTATTCGTGTACTGTTAAGATATATCCTTCATATCCTGGAGCTGCAGAGCCGCTTCACTGGACTTATGTACTAGGTGTCACCATAGATATGACAGTTCAGGAGGCCGCCTTCACCATGCTACCTATCATGAGGTTTCACCATGGTCTGCTTCAGAACACAGAGTTCTGCTATATTCCTGCTTCCATGGGTGGAGAGGATGGTTATCTTAGAGCAGCCTACTGTGATCATTCCCATGAGGAACCTAGGCTGTAGGTGACCGCTCACATGTTGGATAACAGGGATCATGATGCACGTGCCCTTCGCATGGAGCTTTATGCTATTCGTGCACGTCTTTGGACAGCCCTGATGCAGTTGGCCCCTGTCGTGCAGACAGGCTATGGAGATTTGGAGATACTGAACCCATCGCGGACTCATCTGTCAGCATGCATAGACTGGCCCGATGTTGGAGGCATCACCCCCTCTTCAAGGACCGTTGTTGCCGCCAGCAAGGGGACCAAGGCCACATCCGTGTGCTTATGGTTCCGAGGGATCACAGGCTAGAGTGTTTCCAGTTCCTTAGGTTCATCTTCCAAGCCACGGGGGTAACTTGTATGAGGCATTCTACGGCGATGCTTGAGTACGTGGATGTTAGTTCTAGTATGTTAGTAGTCGTATCACCATAGTCCTGCGTGTCTTGTGGGATATGACCAAGGTTGAGAGTTGAGTTCCAGAGGTGTAGATAGATAATGTATAGGAAGCTTGTAATGCCTCCGATGAGTTGTGTCATCTCTCAGTAGTTTGTTTTCAGCTTGGGCTTGTACCGAACTATGTCATGGTGTGTATGAATCATGGCGTTCATAGGGCAGTTGATGTTTCCATGTTGTTGGATATTTACCCTGCATGTCATGTTGTCCAGTACATTCCTTATCTCATGTCTTAGAGTTGATGTCCTCTATGGCTAAGCGGTGGGTTTGTTTTTCCAGGATGGTGGCAACTAGGAATAACCTCGTGCCTGCCCCCGAGCAGGGCGAGGGAGGTCAGCCAAGGCAAGAGGATCTGCCACATGCCCCTTCTTTTGCAGAAGTGATGCTTGAAGCCGGAGGGAACAAGAGAGAGACCAACATGCTATTGGAATGAATTGAACAGAACACAGCACGTGCTCGCCGCAATGATCTCAATGAGGGCGTTTCACTCAGTGATTTTTCAGGTTGTGCCCACCTAAGTATCATCATTCGGTCGACCCACTCGACGCGGATGACTGGCTGACCAGCATGTTCCATAAGATCCGGGCTGCCAATGTGTCCGAGGCCAACAAGGTGACCTTTGCAACCTACTTCCTTGAAGGACCCGCCAATCTGTGGTGGGAAAATTATGAAGCCATGCGTCCCGCAGGCCCCGCACCAACTTGGGCAGAGTTCAATGCAGCATTTCGTACCCATCACATCCCGGAAGGGATGATGGATCGCAAGAGGGAGGAATTCTGTGCTTTCACCCAGGGCAGAATATGAATGGATGCTTATAGCCGTGAGTTCGGCAATCTTGCTCGCTATGGTCCTAAGGAAGTTTCAACTGATACTAAGAAACATGCTAGGTTCCGCAAGGGACTCAATCCTGAGCTC
Source organism: Hordeum marinum (assembly GCA_022496015.1). Classification (NCBI taxonomy): domain Eukaryota; kingdom Viridiplantae; phylum Streptophyta; class Magnoliopsida; order Poales; family Poaceae; genus Hordeum; species Hordeum marinum. The sequence goes on from CM039678.1 coordinate 313,337,196, forward strand.
CGTCGAGATCTGCGCCTGCATGAGTGCACAACCTTCCAGGCTCTCGTCAACAAGGCTATCAATGGCGAGACTAGACAGACTGACTATGAGGCCACGAGAAAGCACAACCATGACTTCAGCCCCGCATCTGTCTCAGGCTCCAACAAACGCCGGGTTTGGGTGCCCAATGCAGCTCTGCCGCCAAGATACACCATGAGGCCATCCTTCCAGGCACCTCGCTTAGCTCAGCCCAACCCTCTAGCCAGGCCCTTTGGAGGTCTGCCTGCCAATGTTGCTCCCCGTGCCACCGTGGTCTGTTATAAATGTGGAGAACCAGGACACTACTCTCGTAATTGCCCTCAGGCAAATGCCAAGCCGGCTGGACATGGGAAGCCGGGAAAAGCCTTCTATGTGAAGCCAGCTTCTTCTCGTGGATGAGTGACTTATGTCTCTGCTGAGGAAGCCATTGAGGATCTTGATGTTATTCTAGGTACGCTCCTTGTCAATAGTCATCCAACATCTGTTCTATTTGATACTGGGGCATCTCATTCTTTCATCTCAAAAAGTTATGCACAGTTGCATAACATGTATTTTTGTGATATGCCTACTCCTTTAGTAGTCCAGACTCCTGGTTCAAAGTGGCAAACTTCTAGAGTGAGCCATGATAATGAGATTCTGGTGGATAGGCTAGTCTTCCTAGCATCTTTGATAGCCCTCAAGTCTTCAGACATCAATATCATTCTAGGCATGGACTGGACGAAAGCCCACTATGCTAAGACTGATACTCATACAAGGAATGTTCAACTTACACATCCATCGGGTGAGATAGTTAATGTCTCCACTCGAGCAGCCAAGCGCCAACTCTATTCCCTCAATGCTAGACCTCTTCCAGAGTTAGAAGATATTCCGGTAGTTCATGACTTTCCGGATGTCTTTCCAGAAGAACTGCCAGGAATTCCTCCTGTCAGAGATGTTGAGGTTGTGATAGAGCTTATTCCAGGGACTGTCCCAATAGCCAGAAGACCCTATAAGCTGGCACCCTTAGAACTAGCCGAGCTTAAGATCCAACTCGATGAGGCTTTGAAGAAAGGTTTCGTCCAACCTAGTTCTTCTCCTTGGGCTTGTCCCGTTCCCTTTGTCAAGAAGAAGGATGTATCGGATCGGATGGTTGTGGATTATCGGCTAGTGAATCTGGTCACCATTAAGAACAAGTATCTGCTCCCTATGATCAACGATTTGTATAATCAACTCACTAGATCCTCTGTCTTTTCCAAAATGGATTTGAGGTTGGGATACCATCAAATCAGAATTAGAAACGGGGACATTCCAAAAACGGCTTTTGTTACTCGTTATGGCCAATACGATTACACCGTCATGTCCTTCGGTTTAAGCAATGCCCCAGCCACCTTCTCTCGCTTGATGAATTCGATCTTCATGGAGTATTTGGATAAATTTGTTATGGTTTACCTCGACAATATAATCATCTACTCGAAGAACGAACAGGAACATGCCGAGCATCTAAGGCTGGTATTGATGAAGCTTCGAGAGCACCGTCTGTATGCCAAATTCTCCAAGTTTGAATTTTGGTTGCCAGAAGTGACCTATCTAGGCCACTTGATCTCTGGTAAAGGTATTGCTGTCAATCCCGAGAGAGTTTAGGCTATCCTTGATTGGACTCAACCTGAATCGGTTAAGCAAGTTTGGAGTTTCCTTGGCCTAGCGAGCTATTGTTGCCGCTTTGTCAAGAATTTCTCCAAGGTTGCAAAACCTCTGACTGAACTCCTCAAGAAAGATAAAAAGTTCGAGTGGACTCCACAATGCGAGCATAGTTTTGAGGAGTTGAAAAGACGGCTGACCTATGCTCCCGTTCTGGTGCTACCAGACTTCTCTAACGACTTTGTTATCTATTGCGACGCCTCGCGACAAGGATTAGGTTGCATTCTCATGCAAGATCGTCATGTGATTGCATACGCATCTCGACAGTTGCATCCACATAAGGATAATTATCCAACACATGATCTTGAGCTTGCAGCTGTGGTCCATGCACTCAAAACCTGGCGACATTACCTTCTAGGTAATCGTTGCGAAATTTACACTTATCACCAAAGTCTGAAATATATTTTCACCCAGCCGGATTTGAATCCCAGGCAAAGACGGTGGGTTGAGTTGATTACAGATTACGACTTAGGGATAACTTACACCACGGGGAAAGCCAATGTCATGGCTGATGCACTGAGTCGTAAGTCTTATTGTAACAACCTAATGTTACAACAAGTTCATCCACTTCTCCGTGAGGAATTTTGGAAGTTAAACCTCCATATTGTTCCTCAACGATTCCTATCCAACTTGGTGGCGAAACCTAATCTTAAGGATCAAATAGTAGCTGTCCAGAAATGTGATAAGGGTATATCCTGGATCAAGGAGAATATTGCTAGCAGAAATGCCAAAGAATTCTCCAAGGACGATGAAGGTGTTGTGTTCTTCCAGAACCGGTTGGTGGTTCCCAAGAGCACACGCTTAAGACAGCTGATCCTTAAGGAGGCTCATGATTCTCCTCTCACAATTCATCCGGGTAGTACCAAGATGTATCAGGACCTATGCCAGAGGTTCTGGTGGGCTAGGATGAAGAGAGAAATTGCCAGTTCGTTGCTAATTGCGACGTTTGTCCTCGCGTGAAGAAGAACATCAAAGGCCTGCTGGCACCCTTCAACCTTTAGCTATTCCCGAATGGAAATGGGATAAGGTCGGTATGGATTTCATTGCAGGATTTCCTAGGATCAAGAGAGGGAATAATGCTATCTTTGTGGTCATTGACCTCCTTTCCAAAGTGGCTCATTTTCTTCCTGTTCGGGAGAGTATAAATGCTAGCCAGCTAGTGGAGTTGTATGTCTCTCGAATAGTCTCTCTTCATGGTGTTCCATTGGAGATTAACTTAGACCGTGGAAGTATCTTTATGTCCCGATTCTGGGAATGTTTTCAAACCGCTATGGGGACTCATCTATCCTTTACCACTACTTTCCACCCGCAATAAAGTGGTCAAGTTGAGAGAGTCAATCAAATCCTCGAAGACATGCTCTGAGCTTGTGTTATATCTTTCGGTATGAACTGGGATACATGTCTTCCATTTGCCGAATTTGCATATAACAACAGTTATCAATCAAGCCTGGGCAAAGCCCTTTTTGAAGTTCTCTATGGACTAAGGTGTCGAACACCTCTTAACTGGTCAGAAACTGGAGAGAGGCAACTCTTTGGCCCGGATAGGATCCAGTATGCAGAGGAGCAAGTTCGCACTATTCGTGAAAAGTTGAAAACAACCCAATCTCATCAAAAGAGCCAATATGATCACCATCATAAGGTTGTCACCTATGAAGTTGACGAGAAGGCTTACCTTCGGGTTACACCTCTGAAGGGTACCCATCGATTCGGTATCATGGGAAAATTGGCTCCTCGTTAAATTGGACCCTTTCACATTCTTTCCAAGGTTCATCATGTCTTCCATGTCTCGCAACTCAAGCATTGCTTCTCGGACCCTGTCCGTGAGGTAGACCACGAAGCGCCTGATCTCCAAGAACCTTACATATCGAGAATACCCTGTTCTTATTCGTGATCAAGCCGAGCGTACCACTCGGCGATGGAACATCAAGTTTCTCAAGGTTCAGTGGTCACACCATTCTGAAAAGGAGGCCGCATGGATACCAAAGCTGTCGGGACCCTGATCCTAAGCCATAAGAATCCAGTCTATAACACATCACATCACTTTGCGGTCTCATGCACGGTTATCTCCATGGTTGCCACCATACCTGGGCCGGGACCGTTTGCGTCTTTTGACTCACGTATGTGAATGTGTCGCTAGCATTCAAATGTCAACGTACCCGGCTGACATGACTAGTTATAGAACCCAAGTGGCACATCCATACAGGGATAGGCATACGTAACCCAACAATGCAGGTGTCGATCTCTAGCCTGTGTAGCAGAGTCATAGCAAGCTACAAGGACTCCATTACGCTGTGAGACATAAATGTCATCATTGCACATAGACGAGTCATAGCAGGCTATAGGGACTCCATTACACTGCGCGACATTTCCCCGAAGGGACAGACAAAGCAGCAAAGAAGCATACATGATGGTCAATCAATGTGTCCAGAGCAGTAGCAAGCTACCAAGGCTCGGTGGAAGCACAAAGAGGCAGTTCCCCATAAAGAGTACTACTAAAGGCACACAACTAGGTGTTGAACCCCATATATACCGTTGCACGTCACACGTATGCACGACATGCCCGATATGCATAGATACAACTATGGCATCACAACATAACCATACAACATTACAACATTTATCTAGAAGGCTTGGGTGAGCCAATACAATAAGATGATACAAACAGGGTGCACATGACCCAACATTCAGAGCAATCAGAAGTTTAAATATGTCTAGGTACAGACATCTATAGAAGTGGCTATAGGAGACTCAAAAGCTACACCGACCCTACTAAAGGAACCAGATCTCTGTCTGGGATTCCCAAGCTAATCCGGTCAACATCGAACTTCACGTTGTAAATACCACTAATGAGACTAACGTCTCCTCTGCAAAAACAAAAAGTAAGCAAACGTGAGTACAAAGGTACTCAACAAGACTTATATCAGAACTATCTACGTATGCATCAGTATCAATGACTGGGTTGTGGAGTTTATTGCAGCAAGCCAGCTTTGACTCTTGGCTAAACTGTACTACGACTACAAGTAGTATCTTTGAGGTAGGATAGCGCACACGAGTCCACATATTCTCCAATCAATACACCACTATGGATCCACTTCCGTCTCCCTACGAGAAAGCCATCCATAGCACTCACGCTTAGCTTGCGCATTTTAGAGTATCCACTTCACTTTTCTATGAACCACATAAGTTCTCCAAGTAGTCCATATCCGAGGACGCAGCTATTCGGACAGATTATTTCACCCTGCAGGGGTATACTTCTTCACACACGCTCTCGCCACTTATCACCATATGCACATCATGCATCTCGGCAACCTTCAAGCGAAAGCACTGGCGTGGGTGTCAGCCACGACCGTCAACCACACAAGACCCTAGTCCAGGTTTATCGCCTATTTGAGACTGAACCCACACGGAAGTCCGGCCGAAGTTTCCGCTACGACCTCAAACGATGTGCATAGGGTTCCCAAGCCCACCGTTCGGGTGCCACTTGGTACACCGTGCCACTATGCATCTACCACATCACAGCCCACCCTGTCGGGCAGCGCGATGCATGGCCACCAACACTTTTCCTACAAACACCAGAAACTAATTGCAGCTCCTAGACAGAGGTCTAGGTGATTAATAAGCCGAGAGGGTCAATTAAGTATACCAATGTGCGGTCGTATCTTGTCTTGGATAACATACACAGAACTCAGTTCTTAAGGATGGTCCCAATAAGGCAACCCGCCATGTACTCCTACATGGCTCTCATCGCTACCTTTACCAAATCGTTTTCACACACTTAGTTCTCACATAGTAGGACATGAATACTGCCATTCCGATCCATCACCCAGATGTATTAGACCCGACACGACACGACTCTAAGCATAGCAGGCACGGTAAGTAAGCAAGCATGGATGAGTAAGCACAACAAGGCTCAAGTAGTTGCTACTCATGCTAAGTGGTTTCAGCTATTTACTGTGGCAAAGATAGGTCATGCAAAGGACTGGGTTCAACTACTGAGAACAGGTCACAATTGAATCGTTGTTGTCCTAATGCAATAAAAGCGAGCAGGAGCGAGAGAGTGGGTTCATATCAGTATGCTCAAGGGTTTTTTTCTTGCCTGATAGTCCTAAAGATATTACTTCTCTTCATTAGTGTCAACGTTCACATCGTCGGAACCATCGTCTACCGAGGGGGAGCAATCACCGGCAAACACAAAGGAACAACATTCAATGCAATGCAAAATCATGATGCATGATGTGACAAGTTAGGATTCTAAATTAACCTAGAGGAATAATCAGACAAGTTAATTGAAGTGGAATTCAAAAGAGTTTGAATTCCAACTCCAAATGATATTTCATATATTGCCCTAATCATAAAATGTCCTACTTGGTGGCTATAACTTGTTCAAACATGCATGATCATGGCATAAACATATTCACTAGATTTTTCTGATCATTTTTCATATAAAAATTATTTTCATCTGATTTAAAGATTATTTTCTATGAATTTTAGAAGTTTTAAACCTTTCTAAAATAAATAAATCAGTTAGTATTTATTTTAATTGCATAAATACTTTACTGCATCAGCATTACGTGAGGGTGACATCATAGGTCAACAAGGTCGGTCAGGGTCAAACCTGACTGGCAGGACCCACATGTCAATGGCATAGGGCCATCTCCGTAGGCTGACTGGTGGGCCCAGTCAACTGCTGACTCAGGAGTCAACAGGGGACCGAGTCAGTCATTGATTGGTGGGTCTGGTCAACTGCCACATCGGCCGGGCCGGGGTTAGTCACGGGCGACTAGCCGAGATGGCGGGGGTCACTGGAAATCCTCCTCTGGCGGCCACTTGGACGGCGGAAGGCATCTACGGGCAGCTGTGGTTCGCTCGCATCTATCTGAGGCAACGGTAGGACGCGGGGATGCCGGAGACGATGGCCGCGGCGACTTTGGCGGACGCCAGAGCATCGGCTTGCGGAAACGGCAGCTTGGGTTCGAGCAGAGCAGCGGGGCTACGGGGAGGAGCAAGGAGAGCTCACAGGGAGGCTGAAGGGCTGGCCAACGATCTCGAGGAGGACCGGGTCGGTGAAGATGCACGACGGCCGACGATGAAGAAGACGACGGTGACAGCATTCGGGGGCATCCGGCGATAAGGGGCTCGGCGAGGACCTTCAAGGAATCAAGGGAGAGCTCTGGGGCACATCCGCGGGGCGAGGGGATGGACGTGGCCACAGGGCTGCTCGTCGGGGCCCTCGGACGACTGAGGAAGAAGAGGAAGAGAGGGCCAGAGGAGGGGGGAGAGCTTGCGGGAGGTAAGGGTGATCCAGACGCCTCCCGTGGCCTTATCCCACTTGGCGATGTGGCAGGCAGGCAATTGCAGCATGGCGTCCTCACGCGATGTCGTGCCCTGTCTCGCCTTTGCCAGTAGGCAGAGGTTGAAGATGAGTGGCAATTGCTAGGTGGGCTGGGCCGGTTCTTCTGCCCAGGTAAGAACTTTCCTATTTCCTGTTTCCTTTTCTATTTAAATCTTCTTTGTTTTGATCTAGAAAAATACTAGATTATTTTGGACAAATCCTGAAAATTTTATGGATGCTATATGAATTAATCTAGAGCCCCACAAAAAGATTCAGAATTATTGACTTATATTTCTTTTATACTAGATATAAAGCCAATTCAAAAAGCTATGAATTAAATCAAATGCCACCAAATAAATGCTTATGCTATCCCATAATTATTGGTTTGAATTTTAACCCTTGCCAATAATTTTAGAGTTTAGCAGGAACATTTTCCTGGAAACATTTGAAAATGTTGAAGTTGATCATTTTTTTATATCATTTATGAGGATTTGAGAAATTCCCTTAATTCACTTTTTGCAAAAATAAACATGATGACATGAATGATCACAATGCAACTAATTACAGGCAATAATCTATGGTTGTGACAAGAGATCCCGCATTACTAATGGCGGGAGTGACGTTGTTACTCTCGATACGGGGTCGTGCCTAGTAGGGCGACCATGCGCTGTCTTCACAGGCACCGGGCACACCATTGGTCCCTTCATGGATAGTACGATCTAGAGCGAGGCTCGTATGATGTACATCATGAGGGCTGGGTACCAATCGAGTGGACTGTTTTTTAGTATCGTTAGGGGAAAGGCATTGTTCGGGTGCTTACCTCGGGTATTTAATATACCGCAAGTCGTGGATGAGACGGAAGTTCCTCGAGTCTTGTGGGTAAATCATGCAACCTCTGCAGAGTGTAAACTATGTGAATAGCTGTGTCCATGGTCATAGACAGTTGGAGGTCCTTCTTAAACTACATCCAGATGTTTTCGCAAAGTTGGTGTGTGCGTGTATGAGGAAGACGAAAGGATGATACTTGAGACAAGTCTGAAGACTTGATGTGATGAATGAATGTGAGATGTTCAACCCCTTCTTATGATGATATCTATAACTTGTTCATATGGATATCTACCAACTGTTGATGCATTCTTACACATAGTTACTTGATCATGACATTGCATTCAAAATTAGCTTTCCACAAAATACCTACTTAGTGCTATTTCATGTGTTGTTATTGCCTTCTTCCAAACATGGGTTGCTTGCAAGTACATTCAAAGTACTCATTGGCTTGCCACTGGTTATTTCATTGGCCAGGCATAGAAGACCAGGTTGTGACGAAGATTACCATGGTGACGTACATGCGAGCTAGGACGCTTCCTAGTCAGAATGCTTGTAGGTTTAAGGTAGATGGCATGTGTTCACGCTATCATTAAAGATTTCCGCTGCAAGTATATGAAGACTAGGCCTTTAAGGCTATATATGAACACAAACGGTATGTAATGGATTTAAGACTCTTTTTATTCAGTTTCTGTATGTTTAGTGAGCATTGATCTCTAGGATCACTATGCATGCACATTCGATGATCATGACTTATGAGTCGGGGTCCCCACAGAGCTGGTATCAGAGCCAACCTGACTTTAGGAAGCCCTTTGTTAGCATGGACATTAGTTAGGAGAAAACTATGTTTCCAAACCCTTCCAAACACCTACAAAGCCTCTATATTTCTCGCCTCTCCTAAATTCCAAAGGAAGCAAAGTTTTTTTCCTTTGCACTTCCACCACTTTTCTCTTAGCTCTCCTCGTCTGCTTTTCAAAAACTTTACAAATGGTCAATACTACCCTTGTGCCTGTGACCATGGAATTCGTTGTAATACTCGTGGGTAACCTGGAAGGAAGCCACCTTGCCTGACGATTGCCGACATATCTTGGACCTAAGTTGGCGACACTAGACAAGGAGCTACCAACAGAAGATACCTAGGATGAGGATGTCAAGACTTAGATGAAAGTGACACCCTCGACACAACCCTAGGATGATGCCACCCTGGCCTTCGATGACCAGGGCACAAGACATGCAATGTCATGAATGCATCTCTAATAGAGCAACCATGTCCTTTTCATTGTTATATTGGTAACCACCGGTGTATGAGAACCTCGCCATTTGGTCCGCCTCATTATAGTGAGCATGAAAATGGTTCTCATCATTCCCTGATCTTGGTGCCGATGATATCGTCAACGTGACCGGCAGGATACAACTCTACCATGCCTTGTTAATGAAATTGCATAAAAGGTTGCCTACCTGTTATGCTCGACGTCTTAAGAGACAAGAAGGCATTGTCACGATCACGACGACACCAGAAGACCCTATCAAGAAGAACCGAGAAGAATCACCTTCGTCGTCAACTCAACAGACCCAAAGTCGTCAAGGACTCTTCACACGCAACTAGGATCGCTTTGATGAACTACAACCAAAGAATAGCGACACCTGAAGAAGACCAAGAAGGGAAAGTGGACTGCTCTCCAAGAAACGAAGCAAGCATGACTACTGAGTCCGAGGACCCCTAGGGTAGGATAGGTCATTTGTCCCCTATGCGAAGTCGAGTCCATATGATGATTCTGATAAAACCATGATTCTGTGTGTTGCTTGTTTTATTTTTCTTTTCTTGTTTGTGCTTTCATGTAAGTTACACTTTTGCCCTAGGCAACAAGTGCACGACTATATCACCTACCTTGCCTTGATGTTTGAGTTTGGCATTTTCGGCACTTTCTTGATTGCACTTGCACTATACCACCCCCTTAGACACTTATCTTGATGCTACTTTCCCTCCCCTATCTCGTCAACTGAAGACCAGCAAGACAAGATGCACCAAGGAACCACCGCGACGGAAAGCTAGCATTGAAGACTATGACTACGATGTTGTGATAGCCTGGCATATTAGGGATGATAGACCACTCATATCAATAAGGAATTCCTTGTTTTCTGGGATCCCATTCAAACAGAACTCGCAGGTTAAGCGTGCTTGGCTTGGAGTTGTACTAGGATGGTGACCGATCGGGAAGTTGGTCCTAGGTGCCCATGAGTGAGGACAGTGCACAAAAAAGACTAGTATTGATATGTGAGGCCAGTCTGGATCCCGCTAGGAGTAACGACTACCGGCGTGTGTGTCCGGGGCGTTACAGGTGTACTTAACCAGACGCAAACCCATAGGGATAAGCTCTTCTCTGAAGACTATAAAACCCTCCCTAGACAAACCAAGACCTCACAAGCTTCCCCAGCACAAGCCTATGATCACTTGTTTAATACACGGATTTTCCAGAGCACTTATTAAGCTTCAATGACACTTGCCTTGCACTAGGTTCATTATGGAGCTAGTGATCATAGTGAACAAACATCGTTCATTCTTCCGTTAGCACTAGAACCATGATGCCATAGGAACAATCGTTCTAAGGGTATATGATTTGTGGATAATTTTTCATTTAGCCATAATAGATGTCTTGAGGAAGTAGTTGAGACCCTATGGAGGATTGCGAGACTTTTATGTTGGTGAACGAACTTGGTTGATAAAGTTGATAGAGTAGCTTAACTTACTTCTCCCTTGAGTCAATTTGGATTTAGCAGGGCGATCATAATCACCAGCCGGAAATTTTGGTGGATTAATGACTTCACTTTGGCTAGTAATATTGATAATGGATGGATGACGTTACAATAGTAACTGGAGTAACTAGTAGGAAATTCTTACTAGATGTAAACCTTGGATTTAAATAGGTGATCCTACTAGGTGCTCGAGATCAATTAAACCACATGGTTTGGAGTAACTTTGATTTAGTCCAATAATCTTGATCATGATACCATGTTTCTCGGTGGATGTTAGTAGAAGGAATTGGACGGTGTATAAGCTCGACCTTGGAGTTTAGTTGGCCATGAGACTGGAAGTTCATGGATATATTGTGATAATAGTCCTTGCAATGATATGTGGTTTATATGATCTCTAGGAGATTATGTTGGACACCATTGATGCTGGATTTCTAGCAGTAATGGATCAGGTAATAGTGGATGATTTACGTGGATTGATTAAATTAGATTCGTAGGAAGGAAACAAGATCTTGGAGTGGTTTATTACATGTTTCCTTAGCATAGTAATGCAATACCTTAGACCTTGGATAGGTCAACAGGACACTTTGATTGGTCGTGTCGTGATCAAGCTTAGCGCCTTGTAAATTATCCCGAGGATTTTTATGTAGGGATATATGTGAGTTAGCTATAGTATGCATATGAGATTTTTAGCATAGTCCTTTCTCTCAAAGCCTTGGAGATATGAGTAGTGTGTGTAATATTCGAGTTGACTTATATGAGATGATACCTTCGAGGATACACGGTGATTTTGTTTGGAGTAATAAGCAATACCATTGCCATCTAAAAACTGTGCTTGAGGATAAGATGGTAGACGTTCACTCACATCCTAAGCTCCTTGAAACCTCTAAGCTTTTCTGAGTCGTAATGTGATCAGGTTATGACCATAGGTCTTGGTTCTAAGTAATTTGACTATGGATGGTACTCCACCCTGACCTCCTCCAGACATGTTCATATGGCCGATAATTTGACTATGACTTCTTTTAGGTTGGACCACAAACCCCTGATACTAGTGACCATCCGGGCCGAATGCACACTCTTCTCACATGTCCCATGCACAATGTGTTTATGGGATACTTCGGGAAATATGTTGTTATCCTCACGGATGACTTACTTATTTACCCAACGAGAGGAAAAAACACCTTGGTCCTGTTTGGACAAGACCCAGGAACACCCATTACCATTCCTCTCGAGTATAAGGTCTCACCTTGAAAGAGTTGGACTACTTGAATTACCGTCCCTTCAGCGGAAGACATTCTTTCCCAAGCAAGACGAAGGACCACTACGGTTAAGAATCTTGACGAAGAAGAAGAAGAAAGAGAACTCAACCATCGCTCCTCTACCGACTACATCAACTAGACTATATCAAGAAGCACCGATGTTCAAGAATGACGAAGTCCTTGAACATCGAGAGGATTTAAGAGCACCTTGTTTTAAATAATCACCTATTAGTTCCTGAGTAGGAAGGAACCGAGGAGCTGATAACACCCTTCACTCCACCACTTTGATGGTGTACAATGATCATGACATCCCTACTTCCTTCAGATGCCTGGAATGGAGTGGACAACTGTCATAACTTTGTTATTAGCCACTTTTAGACAATCTAGGGCATAAACCATGACTCGGCCATGGTAATCCACCTGTCAAAGGTAGTTCACCCTCTTGCAAAGCGTCAGACCTTGGGGATTAGATGGTTGATCAATACTCTGAATAGTCAGCTTATCTAGAATCCCCCTAAAACCTTCCCAGATGGTAGAACCCGTTTTGACACCAAGTCTCTAAGCCCAGTCTTAGGGACGAGACTTAGCGTAGACCTTTCCACGGAGTGACGAGTAGACCAAACAATAAAAAAACATCTAGAAACGTGTGTCCATGATGATGAAGAAAAATGACCAAAGAAGAATGAAGAATCTACCTGGGCAACTTACTCAAGCAGAAGATCTTGATGAGAAGCCCACGATGACAAGCTTCAACACTCTCAAGGATGAAGACCACAAGCATTGGAAGATCAACTAGTCTAACAAAGTCAACAATTCCCCGTCAAGGGAAACTACAACCTTGAACCCTTCTATTCTAACGTGAGACATCTAGATGTCCCTAACAACCCCATGATCAGTGCACAGATGCCCTGCTTTGCCAGGTTTTCTAACTTTGGGATGCACATGCAAGCCAGGCGCTACCAGAACTCGTTCACCAAACCCATAACCATTAGGCAAGCCTAGAAAATTGCAAGAACCCCGTTCACCCTTAGACAAAGTCAACAGTGCACTCGAAGACATATCATTAGGAACTTCAAGATCCAGAAGGACAACCACGCTGGAGTAGAAACAACGTGGAACGTGAAGACTACCTCACCTCTGAATGTCCGCATCAACACCTAGCCTAGGAATCTCAGGAACGAGATTCTTATAAGGGAGGTAGGTCTATCACACCCTATGATTTGCCTCATGAGTCATGACTAAGTTAACATGACTCAAAAATTAGGGCCAAGTAAAACTTTTTGAGTGCATATGAATGCTTGACTTGTGGGTTATTTGCTTGCTTGTTTGATTGCTTGCTCGTGCTCTATAATTCATAAAACAACCTCCAACCCTCAGGAACTCTTTTCCTTGATCCTAACTCTTGTACAATGATCATGCCATGTGAATAGGACTTAAAACCAGTTTTACAAAATATTATTTTGTCCAAAAAGCATTTTTAAATTAGGTTTTCAAAACCCCGTGGTTTGAGATTTGCACTGCAAGTCCCCAAATTGGGTGGATCCTCTTTCCCCAAATGCTTTATTTGAATTCCACTATATATAAGACTTCCCAAAACCACCAAATATTTAATTTAAATATGACTTTCCTATTTTATTTAAAGCTTTTTCTTAAGTCTAGAAATGGTCTTTTATAGGGAAAAATTATTTAAATGCTTCGAAAATATTTGAGAAAATTTAGGGAAACTCAGTGGACATATATTGTCCATATATAAGAGTTTCAACACATGGTCAGGTTCAAAATATTGGACAAAACCCTTCAAAAGCATTTCTGCCTATTTTAAGAATTTGAGATATTTCTAGAAGAAATATTCTCTACTAAATACAGGAAAATTCTAGCATGTCACATATGATATATGTGTTCATATTGCCAAGTTTCATCTCAATCGAAATTGTTTTGGTTCACCAAAATATCCCAAAATCCTCTCTGTCCAGATCAAAATTTGAGCAACTTTACATTGTGAAGTCTCTCCTATTGATCCCAAACTTTGTGAGCATGTTATAATATCCAAATGATGATTCTAAACCAAGTGGTGAATCAAGGAGATTAGGTTACCCTAACTAGATCTACAGAAACCTGATTCTGTTGATTCCTAGGGTTCACAAAGTTTGCATTATCAACTTTCTTCATTTGATCTGAAAACTTGTGATCAGGACCAAATGGACTTACCACTTACCTTTGGTAAATATAAGGGCCATTGGATACCCCTAGATGCCCTAGGACAACATCAAACACCTTCAGCCAAAAACTAGTGGACAAGCATAGTTGACACAAAGAGATTCTCCTTTTCTCCAACTGTTTTACCACAACATATTATAATCCCCTTCTACCTCTAATAATTTTTCCATGGCCTCTTATCAACTATATGGGTGGTGACTCCCTCATTTCCCCCCTCTTTTCACCATGGCAGCACCTCTGATTCCTCCCTCCCACTATTCTGTCTATAAAAGTGTCCCCAAACTTTCATACAACCCAAATTGCATATTAATGCATCAAACCAAACCCAAATAGGGCAGGCTCATGTAGAAAATATGGGAAAATCATTCGAAACCCCATTATGGCAGTATATGTAGCTTGGTACTACAAGTACCTTGCCCTCTTTTCTCCCTGATATTAAATTTGGTGGACATATAGTCCTTCCATATTGGAGGCCACAAGACATGGTTTTGTTCTAGGTAGACCACAATGAAAAACCCTTAGATGAGCCTCGAGTTTGCTATTGCAAACTTACCCCGTGTAAAAAAACCCATCTACCCAGATCCATTTACCCTCCCACTTCACCATGGCTCTCCTGCATGTGTGCCTCACACCTGAGACAAAGTTACTCGACCAAACGTTTGTGCTAGACATACTGTGCCGTGGTGACCACGCCATTGGCATGTAAAAGTCATGTTCTGCCTCTGTTTCTTGTCATGTACCTAGCATCCATCCTCGGCAAGGCATCGAAGCGCGCTAGAGGTTCCTTCTTGACCTCCCACGTCTCTCCAGGACGTCGGGAAGCAGCCAAAGTAGTCAAGGCACGCATGTGCTTAGTGCCCGAAGCACATCAGAGGCCACCCAAGTTTCCCCTTCATTGCCCTCCTACTTACACCTCTCCCCAAGCCCCTGCTGGGTCCTTGGCACTTTGTATCCCTCTCCCCAACCTCCCAGCACTCCCCAACTACCCTCTCATCCTCTGCGGCAACGATAATGGACAGAGCCATGCTGACGGCTCCTGCTCAAATCAAAGCTCCTTGACGCCCCTCCTTCTCTCCCAACCATGGGAAGGTGCCCGGGCCACCCCCGCTAGACTCTGTTCAACCCTATTCCTCCCCAGGGCATAGTTCCCTACAGACCAGAGGCGGCCGATGGTCCCCTCCAATGCCATCGGCACCGGTACCTCCGTTCCCTTTCCCGCAAGGGGTGGGGGGTACAACGCCGGGATGGGTGCGGCGCGGCCGCCCGAGCCCACCGGCGAGCGTGGCATCACTGAGGGTGGCCGGTGGAGCGAGCACTGGTATGCACTCTCCTTCCCCTGCCTCTCCTGAATGCGAGCGGGAGGAAAGAGGAAGACCCGGCAGGCAGGGCCCAGCAGTCAGTGGCTCAGCGGCTGGGGCCCGCTGTTTGAGTGGAAACGTCCCACCCCGGGGATCGTTTTTTGCTTCAGGGAAGCGCGTTTTGGTAATACACTTTCGACATCGCCTCCTCCTACCAGGCTGAGCTACTGGGCCGACCCTGATAGCTATCTCGCGCCCTCTGCACACGATAGCAACTAGGTATACCCATGTGGTTTTTATTTTTCCGGAAGCTTGCAAAATCCATATAAAAATCATTTGACCCCCAAATTAATTGATTCAAATTCCCTCAGATTCCTAAAATCTTTTACTATCCAAATATACGCATTGCATATTTTTAGTACAAACATTTTTGTATAATTCAAACTCATATTCTGATTTGAACTAGAAAAGATCCCCTTTGCAAAATTCCTAGAGGGTCCAAGTCAACTCGAAATGGAGTGATTAAGATTCATAGGTGCCCTAAATATCATGAACTAATTCTTTAAGCCATGTTTAACATTTTTACTATATCTTGTCTATGATATATCTAATAAAAGGTCATTTCTTCATTTTTTCAATCTTAGTAAATTCATAGGAGATTCATCACTACTCCAAATCCAGTGAAACCACTTCCTAAATATTTTTAAAATTATGCCACATTTATTGGGTCCGTCCATTGTTTTTTACAAAAATATTTTATACGGACATCTTATAGGATCATCATTTCCTTCATTTCCACCATTCAAGACTCCCCCTTGACCACATAGACCAAAACCTCATTGGTTATTTTTCTCATGACTAGAGGTGTCCAAGGAAAATAAAACATCTATTTATAGATCACTTTTATTTGTCTGCTTGTTGTGTTTCTTATTGCGGTTGTTTTCGACGATAGTTGACAAAGTAAACGAAGTGCTTGGATTGGACGAGAAGCGTATGAAGACATCGAAGACTTTGCTAAACCAGGCAAGAAGCCCTTTGACCATGTCTAAGAAACCATTTTTATGCATGGCATATAGCACTTACTTTCGTTGCATTCAATCCCGCTGAATCGGTAACCATCATGGTGGGTTACCTGCGTTACTTTCCTCGTTGATACTCGCACTGAGCATGAACCTACCTTCTTATGAGGGTTGTGTGGGTGGGAAGTAGTTAGGATGCTAAGTAGTGCTACGCAAAGTGGGATGGCCTTATGCATGGTGCTGGAAGCAAAGTGTTTTTCAAAGCCTTTTTCGAAAACCCCGTCGGGTGCCGCTAATGCCCGAGGGATATTATGTTGAGTTGGGTAACCACTTGAGAAAGAAGTGGTGTACTGGAGCAAGTTGTGTGTGTGTGTGTTTTTGAAAAGGGATTAGATTTAGGGTCTGCTGACCGTCCCAACCTTACATGTGCGACCACTCTACCCCTATATGGGAAGGGGTTTTCTTGATTACTTTGGTCAGTGCTGACAGAGAGCCCGCATTACTAGTCGCGGGAGTGACGTGGTCACTCTCGATACGGGGTCGTGGCTAGTAGGGCGATAATGCGTTGTCGTCATAGGCACCGGGCACACCGTTGGTCCCTTCATGGATAGTACGATCTAGAGCGAGGATCGTATGATGTACATCATGACGGTTGGGTACCGATCGAGTGGACTCTTTGTTTAGTATCGTCAGGGGAAGGCATTGTTCGGGTGCTTACCTGGGGTATGTAATATACCACGAGTCGTGGATGAGACGGAAGTTCCCAGAGTCTTGTGGGTAAAGCGTGCCACCTCTTTAGAGTGTAAAACTATTCGAATAGCCGTGTCCACGGTCATGGATAGTTGGAGGTCCTTCTTAAACTACGACCAGATGTTCTCGCAAACTTGGTGTGTGTGTGTGTGTGTGTGTGTGTGCGGAAGACGAAAGGATGATACTTGAGACAAGTCTAAAGACTTGATGTGATGAATGAACAAGAGATGTTCAACCCCTGCTTATGATGATATCTATAACTTGTTCGTATGGATATCTGCCAACTGTTGATGAATGCTTACACATAGTTACTTGATCATGACATTGCATTCAAAATTAGCTTTCAACAAAATACCTACTTAGTGCTATTTCATGTGTTGTTATTGCCTTGTTCGAAACATGGGTTGCTTGCGAGTACATTCAAAGGGCTCGTTGGCTTGCATGTGGTTATTCAGTTGGCCAGGCATAGAAGACCAGGTTGTTAAGTTGATTACGATGGTGACATATGTGCGAGCTAGGATGCTTCCCAGTCAGAATGCCTATAGGGTTAAGGAAAATGGCATGTGTTCATGCTATCGTTGAAGATTTCCGCTACTAGTATATGAAGACTAGGCCTTTAAGGCCATATATGAGCACAAACGGTATGTAATGGATGTAAGACTCTTGTTATTTAGTTTCTATGTGCTTAGTGAGCATTGATCTCTGGGATCACTATGCACGTACATTCGGTGATCACAACTTATGAGTCAGCGTCCCCACAATAGCTTTGGGGCCGGTCGAGCTGGCCCCGCTCCTCTATCACAAAAGAGGGAAGCCTCTCCGTCTGTGCCTGCTTGCACCAATCCTACCGCCGCACGGCACGGCACACACCACCAACGTGAGGGTAAAGGACAACGTGACCCTGGCTGGCCACCCTCGATCGTTCCGCCACGTGAAGGCCTCAAGGTCAGCTTCAAGAAGCGACCCCGCGAAGGGGGCTTTGCGAGGCCCTTGATGACGATTCTCTAGTGCGTGCCTCACGAGGGTCTTGCCCGCGAGGTCCAACGGTGGGCCGAGTTGGGCCCACGACATGGTCTGCGCCTAGGGCCGTAGGCAGATGGGCCTGAGATCTCCCGGTCCCACGGGCCTGACAATAGCCACGTTGCATGTGTTGTGCACAATTCCACCGAACGGAGGGGGGGTGAAATGACGTGAGCCCCAACCGCATGCGGGCCAGGCCCAATGCGTGGTGCACGGCGGAGCGTGGGATTCCCTTGCACCCCATGATGCCTCGATAGCCGCCCCGAGCCAATATAAAGCCTGCGTGTAGCGCTGGTCCACCATTGCTCTTCCATGTCTTGTCCCACCCTCATACGCCATCCTTCGCGTGCAATATTGCCCACATTCCACCGAGCGAGCGCTGCCTCCCATCCCGCGGCACCGCCATGGCACCCCCACCCAACCCCGCAAGAGAGGCAGGGCGACAACGATGATGGACGAGCGGCCAGCGCCGGAACCCGCCATGGGCAGGTCCACAGTGCTCAATCGTGAAGGGCTCAACAAGGTCCTCCCGGTGACTGCGACCACCTCCAGCGAGTGGGGGGGTAATCAAGATCTCGTTTCCTCGCTACCCACCACTCATCCTCCACCTTCATTGCCCATCGTGCTCCACCTTCCCATGCTCTTCTCTGGTTTCCTCCCCCAGTTCTTGGATTTCATCAATACCGTGTTGTCGCACTACCAGGTTCACGCGCTGCAATTTGAGCCGAAACCCGTTCTCCTTCTCTCATCATTTCCCTTCGTGCTTGAGGCCTTCCTGCTAGTTCCCCCCTTGGTGTTGCTACTCCAGCACTTCTTCCTCCTCAAGCTGACCGCACCCAACCAGTGCTATGGGTGCGTGTCGCTCCTGGTCGTGGACGCAATGGCGGGCGAATACATCGACATGCAGATCAACCATGCCACGGGAGGCTTCAGTCGACATTGGTTGTTTGTGGACGCGGGCCAGTACATCCCTCTGCTTGTGACCCGGTCATCCCTGGCAGTGCCAAGCTCTGGATAGAGGCACAAGAAGCTTGACGACTGGAGGTTGTTGCCGATGATGAAGCGGATGGCCACCTGGAGGGCAGTAGGGGTGATGGCGAAAGTAGTCATGAGAGAATTCCTGAGGGGGCGCATTGGCCCCCTCCAACACCATTCCCACCCGATGCAGGCCTTCACCGATCCAAGGACACCATTGCGGCCCCACCCGGATCGCCTGCTGCCCAAAGTGTTAGACGGGGTGCTTCACGTCCTAACCAGGGAGATAGTCGGCGGCCTTCCCCGGAGGGAGCGCCCCTTGTACAAATATAAGAAAAAGGAGGACTTCGCTCGGGCAATGCCCCGCTTCGATCAGTGGGGGGCTGCTCTAGGAGTGTCGTGAGGGTCCTCAGGACAACCTTGTCCTAGTGGTCCCCGAGCCAGGGGCCCTAGTGGGCCTGAAAACTACAGTCATAACAGCGGGGAGCGACGGACACCCACCTCAGAGGGCCGGCTTCCAATTCTCCCCTATGCATGCGGGTGCCAGCAACGCCGCCCCTTCCGAAGGAATGGCTACCTCCCTTGGCATGACGAGCGGCACCGATCATCCCGGGACAACGGCCTCCGGGTCACACTCCCTCGAAGAGGGTGCGACGAGTGAGCTACTCACCCCTTGCACGAGGGGGGGGGCAAGGGACCGGTGTCCAGGCCGCGCGACCACCTCATAGGGCCGACTGCGAGGAGCAGGCCCATCCTGAGAGTACCACCAGCATGCTGCCAAGGGCGCTGAAGTGAAGGAGGTGGTCCGCCAAAAATGAGTAAGCGTTGCACCTTCGCCTTGTTTGCTTCCACGCTCCAGGTGTGGCTAACAACTTCTTCTGCGTAGCTTTATAGAGAGCAAAATGGCTATTGAGCCCCCGCCCAGCGAATACCTTCCCGCCGCTTGCTAAGGCCGGGGAACGCAGGTGGGATGCGCCAACCACAACACGAACAAGATTCTTGGGCGCAATGCAACGTTACCTTCGCTCGTCGGGAGAGTGGGGCAAGGGACGACAACTCACCCGGCAACCCCTGAGGGGGGCTCCGCTCAGGAGAATGCGCCAGTGGACCCTCTGGGCGCCCCCGAGAGGCCGCTCTTCGACCTTCAAACCAGGCACTCCTGCGGCGATCATCGGGCCGACGGGGCGGAGCTGGCAACCACTATTGCTGCCCAGGTCAACGCCGAGGGCAGACTCAAGGAACCAACCGCATTAGAGGTGGTCCAGAACATGCAACACACACCAACCTGCCTAGGCGGAGCGCAACGAGTATCGGGCCAGCCCTCAGCCCCCGACGAGCAGCGGAAGGCCCGCCTAGGTTTCTGCAGTGGTCCAAGGTGCGGGGCCAGACCAGGGATGGGCTCTAGCACTCGTGAACTCCTATACCAGGATCCGGCATGACCTCCTACGGGATGCCGCGAGTAGACTGGGCATCTCGGGGCAGAACTTTGAAAGGCCGAAGCGCGCTTCGCCAACGAGTGGTTGTTCTTGGCTCACGGGTGGCATCAACTTGATGTCGCCGTCAAGCTGAGCCGCCACCAACATTAGGCGGCATGATCGAAGGTTGAAAGATCCACCACCGATGCGAAGGTAGCGGGCTATCATGCCTTCTAGTAGGCCGAGCAAGCGGACGAGCGCCAGGAAGCCGTAGAGGCCTGCGAGCAGGAACTTCTCGCCTCAAATGTTGTCCTGGAGCGGCAACTTTAGGAATGGAGGAATGCCCTTCCCTCCCGCGGCTAAGGGCAGGCGATCGAGGAGAATGAGGTGTGTGAGCAAGCCCTCCGTGACGCATACCTCTGGGCCCTCAAACAACAACTTACCCGGACGTTGTTAGAGTAGAGCTTGGAGCGTGAGCGGCTGGAGGCACTATATCACGAAGTTACCTCTACCATGGCCACCTAAAAGAAACATGTGGAGAAGACCAATGCCAACTTGGCCTCAAGGAGGAGAAGATCAAGGGGGATGCTGATGCGAGGGTCAAGCAAGCCCGCTAGGATTATAAAGATAAACTAAAGTTTTAGGAGAGTCGCTTCAAGAGTCGGCCCGTGGAGCTATAGTGCGAGATAAATGGCCTAAAGAAAGCGCTTACTTGAGCACAAGTGCGTCGAGAAACTCTGATGAAGGACCAGTCTATTGCTACGGCCAAGCTAGCATCGCTCCAAGGATAGGTACCTCATAAAGTGGGCGAAGGACGAATTGAACCATGCTGAAGGTGGTAGTACCTCTACTCGGAGATGTTCCAAGGCCCTCGAGCAGCGGGTTCAGTGAGCCATGGTTCTATCTGCATGGAGGGTGTCTCCATCCGTCTCGTGCCTGATTACGCATGGAGGGTGTCTACCAAGGTCATGGAGCGGCCCGAGACGGGCACGGGGAAGGTGGGTGCGCTAATTGAAGAAGAAGGATGTGACCTTTTGTACCAAGCGCTAACGCACATCTTCCGCCATCTTCTTCGCCAGACCCTCTCATCGACTTTGAGGTTGTAATGGCCCCAATTCCTGAAGAATCTTCGGTGCGCTGGAGGAAGCAGTGGGAGATCATGTCAACACACTGAGCATGGAGTTCACCTGTCGGTGTTCTAGAATGTGGGTATCCAGACCTGCCTGCCTGCGGCCCAGGGCATGGCCCACTTCATCAACAAAATGGGACCAGGCGAGGCCCCACACGACACAAAGCCCTCGCGAGGAGGAACGATGACAAGACCTGCGAAGGATGCACCTCACCAGGACCGCTCCGGAGTAGGAGGTTCCTATGCAAGACACGACCTCAGGAGTCAAAGATGACGCAAGGAAGGACATGCGAGCACCAGTGCGCCAGGAAGCGCAGTTTCCCCTTCAGTGCAAAGGGATCAAGGACAGACGCGGGTTCCGAAAGAATCCCCCAAAGGTTTCCATACCGGTGCATGAAGGCAACAACCACCCGCCCTGCTAGGCGGATGTCATCGCTGAGCCTGTCCCTGCGCTATCGACAGCCACTTTGCAGGCGAAGACATTCTTTGGGCATGACGAGCACCAACCCCTCTCCCCCTTTGAGATTGGCCGTCGTGGGATCCCTTCCTGCCATTGTGATAAGGGAAGAGGACCTGGGCTGCCACTATATATAGATCATAGGTTGCACCGTAGAGGGGGATCTGATCCGACCCAACGCTTAGTCACTCCACGCACTACCATGAGATAGCAAGCCAAGAACACACCTTGAGTACCGTCACGAAGCTCAAGCGCATTGTAATAGTTCATCCACCAAAACCTCCAGGAGAGGCAATCCACCAATGAAGGAGTAGGGTATTATGCTTCGCAGCGCCCCAAACCTGGGTAAACTATCGTGTTCATCTTCTTCCTTGTCATCGTGCGAGTTTTGTGCTGTGTTCACCGAGTAGCAAGCATGGTAGGGCGAGGCTGGAGGGGATTTTCGCACACGCCCTAGTGTTTGATCCTTAAGGGTTTTGTAGAGCCCAAAATCCAATATTTGGCGCACTAGGTATGGGGCGTGTCGGAGTTCCCCGCCTGAAGTGAAGGCCAAACACCGACTCAGCAACTCCATGGTATCCATGATCCCAAACGACTGCCGGCTCCTAGCGCAAGATGGTGTTTGGGTGCGCAGGGCCGCCCCTGCGGTCGCCTGCATCCTCGGCGGGTCGCGGGCGCCACCCTCCGGCCACCATATCAAGCACTTCCTCCGCCATGTGGGAGCGGTTTAGCCATGGCCCCAGTGTGCGGAGCTGTCACACCATGTGTTTGTATCACCTTGTTATCCTTGGATTTATAAATTTTGGAGCCAATTAAAACATTCTCAGTGGTTGCGCTTGTTTCAATGGTTGCTTGTTGCTTGTTTGGTTGTTTGTGTATGGCAGTCTTAGATTCTATCCCTCTTCATATTCACCTTCCTTGACCCGAACTTCTTTCCCAATGATCATGCCATGTCAATAGTGCCCAAAACTATTTTTATCAAATTTTATTTTGACCAAAAAGAATTATTCAAATTACATTTTCAAAACCACTGAGTTGAGGTTTGCACTCCAAGTCCTCAAATTGGGTGGATCCTTCTTCCCCAAAGGCTTTACTTCAAACCTAATATGTTTATGACTTACCAAAACAACAAAATATTAATTTTAAAGATTATTTTAATATTTTATTTAAAGACTTTTTCTTAAGATCAGAAATGGTTTTTCATAGGAAAATATTATTTAAGTGCTTTCAAAATATTTGAGAAAATTTAGGGAGACTTAGTGGACATATATTTTCCATATATATGTGTCTCAACACATGGGCATGTTCAAATCATGGGCAAAAACCCTGAAAACCCTTTCTGCCGAAATAAAGCTTTTGAAATATTTCGATAAGAAATATTCTCAATAAATTGCAGGAAAATTCCAGCAAGTCAACACTATCATAGGTGATGATCTTGCAAAGTTTCATCTCAATCCAAGTTAATTTGGTTCATCAAACCATCCGAGAACCCTCCGTGTCTAGATTCAAATTTGAACAACTTTACATTGTGAAGTTTCTCCACTTAACCCCAAACTTTGTGGACATGTTCTAATCACGAAATAATGATGCTACACTAAGTGGTGCATCATGGGTATGTAACATCCCAAAATTTCATTTTGGAATATTATGAAATATAGCTATGCATCCATCATCATCATTGCTCGAATCCATGTATTGTTGAAATGTTTCTTCTGACTTTCAGAAAGCCCTTCCTGTTTTTCCCATGTTGCTTTCACCTATTTGTAAATCTTGGTAAAATATTCAAAATAAGAGGGGAGTAACATGACACTCCACACCAGGGTCATCTTGGTGATATATTTGAACAATAAGAACCAGGGGGTCTTTTGAAAATAATAATTGCAAAAGGTTTTAAAACCAAATAGGCAATTTCTGAAAATATTATTTTTCTTCAAAGTGTTCAAATGACAGAATAAAAATGTTCAATAAATGGAATTTATTATTATTTTAATTTTGATATATAAGACTCCTATATTTAGAAATGTTTTGAATGCTTTTAAAGACATTTTACTGCTCTGAATATTAAAAACACTAACGAAATTGTATTTAACGGGCCGGCCCACGGGCATGTATTCGCGAATTAACATCGAGCCGGTCGACCGACGCGCAGTAACTGCTCTCTCTCCCTCTGACACCGGGTCCCACCCCGACCGACCGTTCGCCCCGCGCGGTCGCCTTCTTCCTCCCGCACGCGCCATCGTTGCCGACAGTTTCTTCTCTCCCCGGATCTCCCTCCTCTCTCCTCCCCCACACCCCCCGAGCACCCTATAAATAGAGCACCTCCTCCGCGCTCCATTTCCACCCCGACCCCCTCTCTCCCGTCGCCAGACCGTCGCAGGAGAGCTCGCCGGAGTTACTCCGACCACCGAACACCCCATCGCTCATGCCCGTCGCTCCGCTCCTCCCCTCGCCCCTCCGACCCCACCATTCGACGCCGGACGTCAACCGCAGTCGCCCGGACCCCTTCAACGCCTCCCTCGACCACCGGAGCCCCTCGCCGATGACCTCGCCTCCTCGGAACCCGTCGGAGATCCCCTCACCGGCGACCCCATCCACTGTGAGCACCCCCACCCGTTCGATCTAGATCTGACGATCCAGATTAGGTCGTTTCTAAACCCGAACCGGTATCCTTTTAGGTTCGGTTGACCGCCCGTAACCCCGCTTGCCCACACCCCGTGGCCACTCATAGGCTGCCACGTAGCCCCTGGCCGTCCGGTTGTTTTCTTTTCTTTTTCTGTTTAGTTTTAGTAAACAGAATGTATTCCAAATTTCTTTTGCTTATATCTTTTAAACTATTTAATGTTTTGAGTTGATTATTTTTGCAATATCTCACATTTTCATGTTGTTTCACCCTGTACTTTTAAATTTTAGAATTGAACTCTAAAATTTGAATTGAATCAAATTTTCTCAAAACACTCAAATCTGAATAACTAGAGTTTAAAAATAGATTTTGATATGAATCTTTTTGCTACTACTTGGTATTAGTTAGGACTATCAGATTGCTTAGTTTGAGGATTTTTAGAATGGTCTTGATTAGTGTCTTAGCTATAAACAGAATCTGCCTAGTATTATAGTATAGTTTTATTTACTTAGTTTTAGTTAGTTTCAATTAGATTTACTTTTAATTTGATTTAGTAGGTTCTGTTGCTTGAACATTTAGTGTTTTACTTACTGTTAATAAAAATAAAAAATTGTTTAGTTTATTTCTTTGTTAATATAGGAATCTCAACCCTTTTTCAAAAAAGGTTTAATTTGATTAAAACAATTAGTTAGTAATAGTTTTTCTTTCAACAAAGTTTTATATAATTTAATTCTGTTTTCTAGGACAAGTTTATTTGTAAATTCTTTTCTGTTAAGAACATGTTTTGGTTAATAAATAATACGTTTTGTTTTACTCTTTTGTTAGTAAAAATATAATTGTTTCATATAGTGTTTATCAAAAAATTTAAAAACTTTACTAAAGTTTTTCCCAACAAACTTTAATGAAATTCAATTCTGTTATTAATAAAATATTTTATTGTTCCTTGCTGTCAACTATTGTTTTGTTATTACAACAAAGTTTTGTTATGTTAGTAGTGGTTTACCCTTCACCTTTTTGAAAACAAAACCTTGTGTGTCTTCTTGCTTGTGAATTGTGCATTGTTTTTATCTTGATTGTTTAATAGTTCATGGTTGATGTTTGTGAGTTGCAATATTTTGTTGTATGCTTATTGAGTGCTTGTTTGCTTCGTTAGATTATCCGGAGTGCGAAGCTTGTTACTTAGAGTCACTCACGTACGAAGATCATCAATCAGGCAAGTCACCTTGATCATATTTTACCCATGTTTTATATGCATTAGTTCTTCCATCACCCCAATTGCATGCAAAGTAGGTTAGTTGGAAACTTGGTTACATTGTTGTAGTATCATGTGGTAGGTACCCCCTCAACACCTGACACATTTGGCCCCAGGAAACGTTGTTTTACATTTGGCTATGCTATTAGTAGACGGGGTTGGTTGTGTGATTCATGAGAGTTGTGAGATTAATTTCAAGACCTACATAATGATCAAGATTTCAAGACTGTGAGTTTTCAACATACCTCTAGGTGGATGATGGTTGAACGACACCCTGGAGAAACGAGTGGATTTGCCTAGGTGATGCTGGAGATGGCCAGTATTCACGCGGAAAGATCCACCCAGGCACAAAGAGATGGATGGGTGCTTCAAGACCCAAGGCTTACCTGCACAGCCACAAGTCATTATGGGTTATGGCTTGGTTGGATATCGTGGTGAACCTGGACAGGCAGTGCTACGAGATGTAGAAGAACGGTAGGAAAGGATGGGCACCGACAGAGTCATAGGGAAACCCTTTAGAAGACCATGTTTTGGTCATCCGTTTCTCAAACACCCTGAAGTGCGAGAAATCAAACGGAGGCGACCAAATCTTGTGGGGAACGTGTGCAAAACTCTGCAGAGTACTCAAACCTAATCGATTAGCCGTGTCCACGGTCATGGACGACTTGAGCCAAAGGAACTGAAACTTCCGGAACTCTCAACACAATTAATATGATGATGTGGGTATTAATAACTTGGGTATGAGAATTGGTTGGTGGAACCATCTCACTAAACAACCAACTTAGTAACAATTTTACTTAGTCCTCTCTTGTTGTAGGAAAATTGGCTTTACGCAAAACTTACTACTCCACCTGCCATAATTGCATATAGATTAGAGGATTATCTTCTCACCCCCTCTCTTGTGACTTTGCCGACATATTCCATATGCTGACCTACACGGCTGCAACGTATCATGTTGCAGAGTATTTTTCTGACCAGGAGTGAGGACACGTTCTACGCTCGGTGAGATGCCCTTGGAGTCAGATGGACTCATCTACCTTCGACGCTTCCGCAGGATTTAGACATTCTCATGAGTTGGCCTTCAGCCACTTTATTGTAATCTTTATAGTAATAAAGGACTCGATATGAGATTTCGATTAATATAATGCTGTGTGATTTCCCTTTGATATATACATTGATGTACCGTGTGTGTACCAGCATGATCTTGGGATGGTACGGAAACACCGGAGATTCGACTTTTCAGGTCGGGTCACTATAGGGTATTTGTTTAACATAACTAGATCTACAAAAACCAGATTCCGTTGATTTCTAGGGTTCCACAAAGCTACATTGTGAACTTTCATCAAACCATCTCAAACTTGGTGAGCAGGCTTATTTTCAACCACCATTTGATCCTGTCAAATTTCATGGCAAGAAAAGTCCATTTTCTTGCCCTAATCCCCAAACACCTTCTGGTGAAATGGTAAAGTATTTGTTTTCACTACTTTCACTCCCCCCCTTGCTCTCAAACTTTTACCACAACCTCTGAGGGTTACTAGCTACCTCCAATAATTCATGTGTGGCCTCATCTCAATAGTGGGTGGGGTAAAACCCCCATTTTACCCTCTGTTTAACCATATCAGGAGCTTCTTCCCTCTCATTTCTTTTCTCCCTACCTCTACATAGCTCCTCCTAGGCCATAAGAATCTCCAGAACCCCCAATGCACTAATAGACACGTTGGTGCCCATTTTCTATGCCATGCCGGTCATTTAGGCGCTCTAGAGCGCGCGACAGTGCGCTCCTACACTATAGCTGCCCCCATCCCAAGCCCCCAACCACCTGGGGATGCGGGAGCATGTCCCCCAGCCATCCCTCGACGTCCGCAACGCGCTAGGAGGTCGGGACCCTCCTCCCTCCTCCTGTGCTACCCTCCTTAGACCGCGCACGCTCGCATGGCCGACCTTGCACGCGCGCACCTCTACCCCCCTGGCTGCCCTTCTCCTGTCCGCGAGTGCAGACCAAGTCCACGACCACCGCAGACACGGCCCGGAGCACCCCTGTGGCCCGTGGCGACACCCCCATCCTCACCGGCTCACCACGGCCATGGTGCACCGGTGCGTGGCTATAAAGCCCTCCCCTGAGACCCCCCTACTCTCCTATTGCTCCCGCCTCCCCTCAATCGCTCTCCCTTGCCCAGCCCCTCGTTCCCGTGGTCAGAAGCTCGAACCCGAGCCAAACTCTCGTCGCCATGCGGGTTTCCCCCTCGCCGGCGATTCTCTCAGCCCCGGCGACCGCCTTCACCACCCACCAACGCGCAGGAAGCCCCTCAGCGTGCCAGTGCCCTCCGCTTGAGCCGCCGTGGCCTGAGCCCCTGTCGGTGAGCCCCCTCTGCTCCTTGTCGTGACGTGATGGATGACAGGTGGGGCCCACCTATCATACCCTCACCCTTCCTCCTCTCGCTGCCAGGTTGGGCCCACGGGCAGGTTTAAAAATAAACCTGCCGCGTGCGTCGTCTCACCCTGGGCCGGCTCGACTATGGTGCTTTTGGCCGGAGAGGGCATAGTGCCATTTTTCTATTTATTTTTCCCCTGCTTTCCAAAAATTCCACAGACCAGAAAATAAATCCAATGCCCAATATTCGTTCACCTAAAATCATAGAATATGCCATCAAATTTATAAGTGCCACTTGTAAAAATATTTGAAAACCTTTTTTGTACTGTTTCAATTTAAAACCCCTATTTGGCATTGCTAGCCCCTATTTTAAATAGTTTTGAAAACATTTTTAACTTCAAAATCCTAGACAACTATTTTTAGTATAGATTTTAGTATTTATCAGAATAGGGTAGCATTTTACTATTAGCTTTGTGTGCTCTGTTTTGTGCGATGCTTATTTTTACCGCGCTTTGTCATGACAATAGATTGTGCTGTTGACGAGGAAGTCGGACCCAAACACTTCGAAGACCCTGAATACCTTGTTGAGCCAAGCAAGCATCCCTTTGACCATGCTAACTTTTTCATGCATGACATATAGCACTTGTGTTTCGATGATTGATCATGATGTAGTGTTCCCCCTTCTTGGTGGGCTGCCTTCGATACTCAACCATTGATACTTGCATCATGCATGAACCTACCATTCTTATGAGGGTTATGCTGGCGGGTGTAGTTAGGATGCTAGTAGTTGCTACGCTAGTGGGGTGGGAATATGCATGGAGGTGGAGATAAAGAGATGACTTCAAAGACTTTCTGAAAACCCCGTCGGGTAACACTAATGCTCGAGCGAGATGATGTTGAGTTAGGTGACCACTTGAGAAAGAAGTGGTGTGCCGGAACAAGTTGAGGGAGTGTTTTCGAAAACTGATTAGATGTAAGATTTGTCGACCGTCCCAACCTTACATGTGTGACCATGATACCCCTTATGGGACGGGGCTTTGTTTATTACTATGGTTGGTATTGGCAGGGAGCCTGCATTACCAGTGGCTAGAATGAAGTGGTCACTCTCGAGACGGGGTCGTCCCGCAAGTGGAAGGCCATGCGCTGTCTTTACAGGCACCGAGCACACCATTGCGTGCCCTCATGGATGATACGCGTGATTTATATCATGAGGGGTGGCACCAATGAGTGCACTCTTTTTTTAGCATCACCATGGGAAAGGCATTGTTTGGGTGCTTACCTCGGGTATGTAATTTACCGGGAGTCGTGGATGACAAGGAAGTTCCCCGAGTCTTGTGGGTAAAGCGCGCAACCTCTCTAAAGTGTAAAACTATTAGAATAGTCGTGTCCATGGTCAAGGACTGTTTGGTGGTGCTTCTTAGACTATGTCCGGATGTTTTCACAAAAACCTAGTGTGAGGGTATGCGGATGACACAAGTATGATACTTGAGTCAAGTCTGAAGATTTGATGTGATGAACGAACACGGGATGTTCAACCCCTGCTTATGTTGATATATGTAACTCGTTCGTATGGATATCTGCCAACTGTGATGCATGCTTACCTAGTTACTTGGTCATGTAATTGCATTAAAAATTAGCTTTCCGCAAATTACCTATTTAATTCAATATCATGCATAAATATTACCTTGTTCCACAACTTGGGTTGCTTGCAAGTACATTGAAGAGTTCGTTGGTGACGAAAGTACTCATTGGCTTGCCACTGGTTATTTAATTGGCCAGGCATGGAAGAACCGGAGTGCGTTGAAGAGTTCTTGGTGACAAAAATGTGAACTAGGACGCTTCCCAGTCAGAAAGCCTATAGGTTAAGGTAGATGGCAATGGGTTCACGCTTTCGATCAAAATTTCCGTTGTTTGTTCTGATTAAGTGTTTGGCCAATGTGGCCCTATCTATGTAAGGCTAGACCTTCATGGTCTTTATTTATGTAAGACGCTAAATGTGGATGTAAGACTCTTGTTATTCAACTTCTATGTGTTCAGTGAGCATTGATCTCTGGGATCGCTGTTCACGTGCATTCCGTGATCATTACTTATGAGTCGGGGTCCCCACAGAGCTTGTATTAGAGCCATCCTGACTATAGGAAACCCTTAGAGAGCACGGACGTTAGTTAGGATAAAACCGTTTTTCAAAACTACACCTAGCACCTATACTTAGGAATTCACACAACACTTTGTTGTCTCTCCTCCCTTCAAACCTTTGTAGATGGCCGTAGTACCCGACGCCTTCCTGACATCCGGCTTTCCCTTACTCCTTGGGGATAGCCTGGAGAAGTGCCAGTTTCACCAACCACCTGTTTTCCTCTACCACGAGCACTGGGTTGATGCCATCACGAGGGAGTACCACGTGGATGTGGTCATGAAGGCAAACGACTCCTTGACCAGTTAGTTCTTCGAAGGACCACGAATGGGGACCATGATACTCGCAGTCGAGTTAGCTGCACGCAAGGCACTTCTGCACCTACGAGACATCATTCCAGAGATGGCTGATGAGCCGCCTACTCGCTTCCTTCTGTTCAGGAAGGATGATCTTGGCGAGAGTTGGACATTGGTTCTGACCTAGGAGGATGGCACACCACTCAGGTTCCAGGCCTACTTCAGGCTCTCCAGCGCTAGTGTGGTTCACCACTTGATTAAGGAGCCCGTGAAGCTCCGCGAGGAACTTCACCACACTTGAGAGCTACTTCGGCAAGACCAGGCAAAGCTAGACAAGATCAAGAAGGATGGAGCCCTTGAGGGACGACCAGCTATCGCTTATCGAGGAGGAGTACCCCCAGCTAGAGATGCACCCACACGTCATCATCGCATGAGTGCGAGGGAGTACCGTGAGCTCTTCACCGACCCGCCAGCAAAGCATCGTCAGGATGGACCTCCACACTCCTTGACCCCTTCGACCGGGACTAATGCTCGTTCAGACGATGAACAGGAGGAGGACCCAGAGGAGGGTGACTACGAGATTGAGCACTCCACCACCTGAGTCCGAGAACCCCTAGGGTAGGATCAGTCATGTACCCCTCCTGTGAAGTCGAGTCCGTGTAATGGTTCATATGAAACCATGTGTGCTTTTTGATCGCTTCTGCCTTAGGCAACATGTAAGCGACTCCATCGCCAATCTTATCTTAATATATGTTGGTCTTTCGACCTTGTTTTACCACACATCCAGTCAACCAACCCCCTTAGGCGCGCTTTTCCATTGTTGCTTTTCCTCTCGTCTACCCGAGTTGTTTGACTTGGCTACTCCAAACAGGATGGTGACTGCTACCCGCAACACCTTTTTCGCCAACCCCAAAGCCGGCAAGTAAAGCCAGCAATAGGGAGCTGGTGGGGCTACTCATGCTGGAGGACACCAGGAGCAGCCATAAGGCAACATTCCCCCGCCACCACCTCCACTAGAGAACATGATCATAGCTTAGTTTCTCCAAGTTCTCTGGGGGGAACGCCAAGCCAACAATGCTGCCATTCAGCAGATGGCTTAGGCCCTTGTGAACAACCAGCAACAAGGCAGGAACAGAAGTGGTTGCTCCACACTGTCTGAGTTCATGAGGAATTCGCCCCCAACCTTCACCGAGACTGCTGAACCCTTGGATGTTGACGACTAGATCCGCACCATCGAGGACCTCCTTGCACTGGTGAATTGCAATGAGGACCGTGAGAAGGTGCTTTATGCCTCTCATTGCCTCGGAGGTACCGCCCGAGCTTGGTGGTATGGATTCAAGGTCATGCAAGGTGAGCATGTGATCACTTGGAATAGCTTCAAGGAAGTAATCCACACTGCCCATATTCCTTCTGGGATTACGGCTATCAAGAAGAGAGAATTCCGAGTGCTGATGCAAGGAAGTGGCTCTGTCAAGGAGTACCTGCAGAAGTTCAACCTGCTGTCAAGGTACACACCTGAAGATGTCAACATGGAGGCTGCCAAGAAGGAATTCTTCATGGAAAGACTTCAAAAGACCCTGTAGTATCAGCTCATCGTCTGCGACTATCGTACCTTCTTTCACCTGTTGAACAAGGCCCTCATGCTGGAAGACTAGCATCGTGCCATAGACGACACTTGCAGTTGCAAGATGATTAGCAAGGATAGCTCCAGCAATTAGAAGCCTCACTCTTGGCAGCGAGCCCAAGCCAAGACAACCTATCAGGCATAGTAGGCTAGACCTCCTGCGCCTCGTCCGAGCTACCAGCCTCGGCAGTATGCCAATCCCAGGCCAGCCTACAACAACCCCAATAACAACACCGGTGGCAAGAACTACAACAACAACCCTGGGCAAGTCACTTGTTTTGGATGTGGTCAGTCTGGACACATCTGTAAGCTATGCCCCAACAAGAAGCCGGATGCCCCGCGCCCCAATGCGCCGAGTCAAGGTCAAGGCCGTGGAGCACCACCAAGGAACCCCGCTCCCTGCAACCAGCCCAACAATGGAAAGGGTCGTGTGAATCACATCACTGTAGAGGAAGCCCAGGAAGATCCGGACATCATACTGGGTACGTTCCTCATCAACTCAATCCCGACAACAATACTATTTGATTGTGGAGCTTTGCGTTCTTTTTTCACCCAAAAGTTTGCATTAGAGAGTAGCATGAAACCTACACCCCTGGGTAGTAGTATGTTGATACAAACCCCGGGATCAACTATGAAGTCTGGGATAGGATGTAAAGGAATGAAGATTAGCATCAATGGGGTAGACTTCCTAGCGGACCTTATAGTTCTGGATTCACTAGGCTTGGACGCCATCCTTGGCATGAATTGGTTGACCAAGCACCAAGGCTTGTTAGACTATGCCAAGAGGATTGTCACCATGACCAATAGCCAAGGAGTGGAAGTCAAGTATGTTCCCAACCCTACCTCCACTCAAGCCCCTCAGGCTAACTGTCTATCGGGAATTGAGTTGGATCAAGTGCTAGTGGTATGTGAATACCCAGATGTGTTTCCTGATGAGCTGCCCGGAATGCCTCCTAATCGCGACATTGAGTTCATCATTGAGCTTATGCCTAAATCATGGCCCATATATAAGAAGGCCTACATGATGGGATTCGAAGAGTTGTATGAATTGAAGAAGCAACTAGCAGAGCAGCTCAGAAAAGGATTCATTTGCCCTAGTGCATCTCCTTCGGGATCGCCTGTTCTATTTGTGTCCAAGAGGGATGGAACTATCAGACTTTGTGTCGGTTATCGTTCTCTCAATGAAGTCACAATAAAGAACAAGTACCCACTCCCCAAGATTGAAGACCTATTTGATCAGTTGAATGGAGCCAAGGTGTTTTCCAATATCGACCTCAGGTCTGGGTACTATCAGCTGAAGATCAGACCCCAAGACATTCCGAAGATGACATTTGTAACCCGGTATGGCATGTATGAATAATCAATCATGTCATTTGGGTTAACCAATGACCCTGCTTACTTCATGTACCTCACGAATAAAGTATTCATGGAGTACTTGGACAAGTTTGTTGTCGTCTTCATTGATGACATACTCGTCTTCTCCAAGTCTGAAGAAGAGCATGAGGAAGACTTGAGATTGGTCCTAGAGAAGCTTTGAGAGCAGCGGCTTTATGCCATGTTCAGCAAGTGTGAGTTCTGGCTGCATGAAGTTGGATTCATGGGTCATGTGTTGACTGAAGAAGGGTTATCAGTGGATCCTGCCAGGATTGAGGCCGTAATTGAATGACAATCCCCAACCACCGTGAAGGAAGTCGGGGGCTTTCTAGGACTCGCAGGATATTACCGCAAGTTTGTGGAGGGGTTTTCAAGAATTGCCCGGCCCATCACCCAGCTTTCGAAGAAGGACAAGAAGTTCGAATGCACAACTAAGTGCGAGGAAAGCTTCCTGGAGTTCAAGAAGAGATTGACCACAGCCCTAGTTTTGGCCACCCCCTATATTCACAAGGAGTTTGTGATATATTGTGATGCATCAAGAACCGGGCTTGGAGATGTTCTGATGCGAGAAGGCAGAGCCATAGCATATCTATCCAGACAGCTACGTCCTCATGAAGAGAACTTCGCTACTCATGATCTTGAGTTGGTAGCCATGGTTCATGCCTTGAAAACATGGGGACATTACCTTCTACGGAAGATTTGTGAGATATACACATACCACGAGAGTTTGAAGTATTTTTTTCACCCAAAGGGAATTGAACATGAGGCAGCGATGATGGTTGGAATTGATCAAGGATTACGACCTCAGTGTTCAATACCACCCCGGAAAGGCCAACGTGGTAGCAGACTCCTTAAGCAGAAAGGCTTGTTCCTTGAATGCCATGATAAAGTAAAGGCTACCCACCCTGTATGAAGAGCTTGAAAGCTTAGGCTTGGAACTAGTTGCACCTAGATTCCTTGCCAACCTCGAAGCAAAGCCCACCTTGATGGATGATATTAAGGAAGCTAAGAAGGGACACAAGAGCATTGAAGGCATCAAGAGGAAGATCAAGGCAGGCAAGGCCCAAGATTCTTAGTGGATGAACAAGGAGTTTTGTGGTTCGGGAATCGCATCTGCGTACCCAACAAAGAAGAGCTCAAAAACATGATCTTGCAAGAAGCTCATGACACTCCATACTCCATCCATCCTGGGAAAACCAAGATGTATCAAGACCTCAAGGCAAGATTTTGGTGGCATGGCATGAAACGGGAGATAGGCACATTTGTCGCTAAGTGTGACATATGCCAGAGAGTCCAAGTCGAGCACCAGCGACCCTCTGGACTATTGCAACCTCTCAAAGTGTCTGAATGGAAGTGGGACAAAGTTGGGATGGATTTCATCACCGGATTACCCAGGTCAAGCAAGGGACATGATTCTATTTGGGTCATTGTCGACCACCTGACCAACGTAGCCCACTTCATTCCCGTCAGGACCACCTAGGATGGAAGCCAGCTCGCAAACCTCTACATCAACTTCATCATAAGTATACACTTAGTTCCAAAGGAAATTGTGTCGGATCGAGGAACCCAGTTCACCTCAAGATTCTGGAAGAAGTTTCAAGAAGCTATGGGAACTAAGCTCTCCTTCAGCACTGCTTTTCACCCCCAGACCGGTGGGCAAACAGAACGAGTAAATCAGATACTTGAAGATATGCTCCGTGCTTATGTTTTGGTGTATGGAGCCATATGGGAAGATTGCCTACCGTTCGCCGAGTTCTCCTACAACAACAACTATCAGTCAAGCCTTAAGATGGCACCATTTGAGGTGTTGTATGCGTACAAGTGTCGTACTCTCCTCAACTGGTTAGAAACCGGAGAAGGATTATTTTTTGGACCAGATATCCTCCGCGAGGCAGAAGAGCAAGTACAACTCGTGCGAGAACATCTGGAGACCGCCAAATCAAGACAGAAGAGTTGCGGCGACTCTCACCACCGAGAAGTGAGCTTCAGCAACGGAGATCATGTCTATCTTCGAGTCACACCTCTTAAAGGAACCAAGTGTTTCCACATCAAAAGAAAGCTTGCACCTAGATTCATCGGCCCCTTCAAAGTCACTACAATATGAGGAGAAGTTACATATCAACTAGAGCTACCTTCCGATCTATAGGATGTGCACAACATCTTTCATGTGTCACAACTCCAGAAGTGTCTCCAAGTTCCCAACCGCCCCGACCTCTACAAGGACATGGAACATCAAGCCATCGATCTTTAGCAAGACCTCACTTATCGTGAGAGGCCAGTTCGCATTCTGGACGAGGCAGAAAGTTGCACCCGAAGCTGCACCATCAAGTACTTCAAGGTCCATTAGAGCAACCACACTGAAGTTGAAGCAACCCCGGAGCGTGAAGACTATCTTAGATCGGAGTTCCCCTATCTTTTTAGCGCTTAGCCTAGGAATCTCGCGGATGTGATTCTTGTAAGGGGGCTAGGTTTGTCACACCCCGTGTTTATATCACCTTGTTATGCTTGGATTTATAACATTTGGATCCAATTAAAACTTTTGCAGTGCTTGTGCTTGTTTGAATGGTTGCTTGTTGCTTGTTTGGTTGTTTGTGTATGGCAATCTTAAATTCTATCCCTCTTCATATTCATCTTCCTGTACCCAACCTTCTTGCCCAATGATCATGCCATGTGAATAGCGCCCCAAACTATTTTTATCAAATTTTATTTTGACCAAAAAGGATATATTGAAATTAGGTTTTCAAAACCCCCTCAATTGAGGTTTGCACTACAAGTCCTCAAATTGTGTGGATCCTTCTTCCCCAAAGGCTTTACTTCAAACCTACTATTTTTATGACTTCCCAAAACCACCAAATATTAATTTTAAATATTATTTTAATATTTTATTTAAAGGCTTTTTCTTAAGATCAGAAATGGTTTTTCGTAGGAAAAAATTAATTAAGTGCTTTCAAAATATTTGAGAAAATTTAGGGAGACTCAGTGGACATATATTTTCCATATATATGAGTTTCAACACATGGTCATGTTCAAATCATGGGCAAAAACCCTCAAAACCCTTTCTGTCCAAATCAAGCTTTTGAAATATTTCTATAAGAAATATTCTCAATAAATTCCAGGAAAATTCCAGCTAGTCAACACTATCATAGGTGATGATCTTGCAAAGTTTCAAGTCAATCCAAGTTAATTTGGTTCATCAAACCATCCTAAAACCCTCCGTGTCCATATTCAAATTTTAACAACTTTACATTGTGAAGTTTCTCCCCTTGACCCCAAACTTTGTGGTCATGTTCTAATTACCAAATAATGATGCTACACTAAGTGGTGCATCAAGGGTATTAGCTTAACATAACTAGATCTACAGAAACCAGATTCTGTGGATTTCTAGGGTTCCACAAAGCTACATTATGAACTTTCATCAAACCATCTTAAACTTGGTGATCAAGCTTATTTTCAACCACCGTTTGCTCCTGTCCAATCTCATGGCTAGCAAAGTGCATTTGCTTGCCCCAATCCCCATCAAACACCATCTGGTGAAATGCTAAAGTATTTGTTTTCACCACTTTCACTCCCCCTTGCTCTTAAACTTTTACCACAACATCTCAGGGTTACCAAGTACCTCCAGTAATTCTTGTGTGGCCTCAGATCAATAGTGGGTGTGTCAAAACCCCATTTTACCCTTTGTTTTACCATATTAGCAGATTCTTCCCGCTCATTTCTTTTCTCCCTACCTCTACCTAGGTCCTCCTAGACCATAAGCATCTCCAGAACCGCCAAGGCACTAATGGACACGCTGGTGCCCATTTTCTATGCCATGTCAGTCATTTGGGAGCTCTAGAGCGCGCTACAGTGCGCTCCCGCACTGTAGCCGCCCCCATCCCGAGCCTCCCGACCACGTGGGGATGCGGGAGCATGTCCCTCGGCCTCCCCTCAACGTCTGCAACGCGCCAGGAGGTCAGGCCCCTCCTCTCACCTCCTCTGCTGCCCTCCTTAGCCTACGAATGGCACCGGACGAGTGCCCCAATGGTCGAGCTCGCACGCACGCACCTCTGGTCCCTCCTGGCTGCCCTTCTCCTGTCCGCGGGCGCAGAGGAAGTCCACGACCACCGCAGACACGTCCCGGAGCGCCCCTGTGGCCCGTGGTAACGCCCCCGTCCTCATCGGTGCACCACGCCCATAGTGCACCGGCACCCGCCTATAAGGCCCTTCCCCGAGCTCCCCCTACTCTCCTCTCGCCCCTCCTCCCCTCAACCGCTCTCCCGTGCGCAGCTCCTCGTTCCCATAGTCGGTAGCTCGAACCCGAGCCAAACCCTCACCGTCGTGCGGGTTTCCCCCTCGCCGGCGATTCCCTCAGCCCCGGCAACCGCCTCGACCACCCACCGACGCGTAGGAAGCCCTTGAGCGCGCCAGTGCCCTCCGCTTGAGCCGCCGTGGCATGAGCCCCGCCCGGTGAGCCCCCTCTGCTCCCTGTCACGAGGTGAGGGATGACAGGTGGGGCCCACGTGTCATACCCACACCCTTCCTCCTCTCGCTGCCAAGTTGGGCCCACGGGCAGGTTTAAAAATAAACCTGCCGCGTGCGCCGTCTCACCCTGGGTCGCCTCCCTTTGGGCCGGCTTGGCTACGGTGCTTTTGGACCGAGAGGGCACAGTGCCATTTTTGTTTTTCCTTTTCCCCTGCTTTCCAAAAAATCCATAGACCAGAAAATAAATCCACTGCCCAATATTCTTTCACCTAAAATCCTAGAATATTCCATAGAATTTATTACTGCCACTTGTAAAAATATTTAAGAACCTTTTTTGTACTGTTTCAATTTAAAACCCCTATTTGGCATTACTAGCCCCTAGTTTAAATAGTTTTGAAAACCTTTTTAACTTCAAAACCCTAGAAAACTATTTTTAGTATAGATTTTAGTATTTATTAGAATAGGGTATCATTTTACTATTAGTTGTGTGTGCTCTGTTTTGTGTGATGCTTATTCTTACCGCAATTTGTCGCAACGATAGATTGTGCTGTTGACAAGGAAGTTGGACCCAAAGACTTCCAAGACCCCGAAGACCTTATTAAGCCAGGCAAGCATCCCTTTGACCGTGCTAAGAAACTTGTTCATGCATGACATATAGCACTTGTGTTTCAATGATTGATCATGATGTAGTGTTCCCCCTTTTTGGTGGGATGCCTCCGATACTCTACCATTGATACTTGCATCATGCATGACCCTACCATTCTTATGAGGGTTATGTGGGTGGGTATAGTTAGGATGCTAGTAGTTGCTACACCAGTGGGGTGGGAATATGCATGGAGGTGGAGGTAAAGAGATGACTTCAAAGACTTTTAGAAAACCCCGTTGGGTGCCACTAATGCCCGAGGGAGATGATGTTGAGTTGGGTGACCACTTGAGAAAGAAGTGGTGTGCCGGAACAAGTTGAGGGAGTGTTTTCGAAAACGGATTAGATTTAAGATTTGTCGACCATCCCAACCTTACATGTGCGAGCATGATACCCCTTAGGGGACGGGGCTTTGTTTATTACTATTGTTGTTGCTAGCAGGGAGCCCGTATTACAAGTGGCGAAAGTGAAGTGGTTAGTCTCGAGATGGGGTGGTCCCGGAAGTGGAAGGCCATGCGCTGTCTTCACAGGCACCGGGCACACCATTGCGTGCCCTCATGAATGATATGTGTGATGTATATCATAAGGGATGGCACCAACGAGTGGACTCTTTGGTTAGTATCACCATGGGAAAGGCATTGTTCGGGTGCTTGCCTCGGGTATGTAATGTACCGCGAGTCGTGGATGACACACAAGTTCACCGAGGTTTGTGGGTAAAGCGTGCAACCTCTACAGAGTGTAAAACTATTCGAATAGTCGTGTCCACGGTCAAGGAAACTTGGGTGGTGTTGCTTAGACTATGTCCGGATGTTTTTGCAAAAAACAGGTCTGAGGGTGTGCGGATTACAGAAGTATGATACTTGAGTCAAGTCTGGAGACATGATGTGATGAACAAACACAGGATGTTCAACCCCTGCTTATGATGATATCTGTAACTCGTTCATATAGATATCTGCCAATTGTGATGCATCATTACCTATTTACTTTCTTATGTCATTGCAATTAATATTAGCTTTCCGCAAATTACCTATTCAATGCTATATCATGCATCAATATTACCTTGTTCCACAACTTTGGTTGCTTGCAAGTACATTCAAAGTACTCAATGGCTTGCCACTAGTTATTTAATTGGCCAGGCATGGAAGAACATTTGTACGTTGAAGAGTTCACTGGTGACAATGCGAACTAGGACGCTTCCTAGTCAGGATGCCTGTAGATTAAGGCAGATGCAATGGGTTCACGCTTTTGATCAAGATTTCCGCTATTTGTTCTGTTTAAGTGTTTAGCCAATGTGGCCCTATATATGTAAGGCTAGACCTTCATGGTCTTTATTTGTGCAAGACGCTAAATGTGGATGTAAGACTCTTGTTATTTAACTTCTGTGTGTTCAGTGAGCATTGCTCTCTGGGATCACTGTACACATGCATTCGGTGATCATGACTTATGAGTCAGGGTCCCCACAGGAGCACCGCGCATGGCCGGAGACCGACATCACCTTCAGCCCCCACGACCACCCCAAGGCCACATCGGCCACCGGGGCGCTTCCCATGTTGTGCACACCAACCATATGCGGCATGGCCATCTCTAGGACCCTCATCGTTGGCAGTGCCGGCCTCAACATCATCTCCGTGGAAGCCTTCCACACGCTACAGTTAACCCGCGAGCGGCTCGCACTTTCAAGGCCCTTCTTCGGACTGGTGGCCGGGTTCATCGTTCCCATGGGGCAGGTTTGCCTCCGTGTCACCTTCGGCGCCGGCTCCAACTTCTGCACCGAGCAGGTAGACTTTGATGTCGCAAACATCCACCTCCCGTACAATACGATACTCGGCTACTGCGCCCTCGCTCAGTTCATGGCGGCAACGCACCCGGGCTACAACGTCATCAAGATGCCCGGGAGAGGCGCGTCGTCACCATCGTGCGGAATATCAAGGACCCGTCCCACGTGTTCAAGCTCTCCTACCAGACCACGGCCGCGGTGCGCACTAGCGTCGGGGGTGCGGCCCAGGCCATGGAGAACCTCGGTGGCGTCCCAGACATCGCGCCTATGAAGAAGAGGCAGTTGTTCTCCCAGAACTGTGCGGAAGAGAAGCATGTACCAGTGGACGAGGAAAACCTTGGCCCAACTTTCACCATCAGCATTGGCTTGCCTCAAGAGAAAGAGGAGGCGTTGGTGACCTTCGTCAGCATGAACAAAGACATGTTCGCACGGAGCGCCTTCGACTTGGTGGGGGTCCCGAGGGACGTAATCGAGCACCACCTATGGTGTGCCCGAACGCGCGCCCGGTGAAGCAGAAGGCAAGGAGGTAGGCTCTGGACAAGCAGGCGTTCATCGCTCAGGAAGTCGGCAAGCTGAAGGAGGCAGGGGTCATTCGGGAGGTGCGCTACCCGGAGTGGGTGGCCAACCCGGTGGTCGTTCCAAAGAAGTGCGGAAAGGAGCGTATGTGCATCGACTTCACGAGCCTCATAAAGGCTTGCACTCAAGACCAGTTCCCGCTACCATGCATCGACCAGATCGTGGACTCCACCGCGGAATCCGATCTCCTATGCTCCTGGACGCCTTCTTAGGTTACCACCAAATCAAGATGGAGGTTGAGGATGTTGAGAAAACGGCCTTCCTCACCACGTGTGGTGTATTCTGCTACCCGTGTATGCCATTTGGGCTGGGGAACGCTGGGGCAACCTTCCAGCGACTGATGCACATCGCCCTGGGGCTACAGCTCAGGAGGATTGCGGAAGCCTACATTGACATCATCGTAGTCAAGTCCAGGGCGGCCAAGACCTTGGTCGAGGACTTGGAGGAGACCTTCGCCAGCCTAAGGGAGGTAAATTTGAAGCTCAACCCTGAAAAGTATGTCTTCGGGGTTCCCTCGGGAAAGTTGCTCGGTTTCCTGGTGTCGCACCGGGGAATCGAGGCGAACATGGAGAAGATCAAGACCATAAACAAGATGATCGCGCCCCAAACTCTCAAGGAAATGCAAAAGTTGGCGGGGTGCGTGACCTCCTTCAGGCGTTTCATCTCCAAGCTCGACGAGCGGGCATTGCGTTTCTTAAAGATCATGAAAAGGAATGGCCCTTTCGAATGGACCCCTGAGGCCGACGCAACCTTTGAAGAACTCAAGCGATACCTCATGAGCTCACCAGTGATGGTGGCGCCTCGCCCACAGAAACCCTTGTTGCTATACTTGGCTTCCACCCCCCCACTCTGCCAGCGCCACATTGGTGGCAGTCAGGGAGGACCAAGACGACACGCCTACCACATGGAAGGGCTCTGACAAGAGCCAACTCCCCCTGAAGCTAGGGAACCTGAAGCCCAAGACGCACCAACAGACCAAGAAGCGCATAATCCTCCTGATGCACCGGCTTCTTCCCCAGACCGCGAGGTGCCCAAGCCTCCGGAGCCTGCCACGGGGCAGGACACCTTAGGAGGCATCACCCTCATCGACCACCCGTTGTAGTACGTCAGCACGGTGTTGTGGGATGCGTGTTCACGTTATCCCATGCAACAGAAGCTTCTCTTAACTCTCCTGGTCGCTTCAAGAAAACTGTGCCACCACTTCCAGGGGCATCCAATCAAAGTCGTCTCCGCTTACCCCCTAGAGAAGATCCTGCACAACCCCAATGCGGCAGGGAGGGTAGCCGAATTGAACATCGAACTGCATGCCTTCAATATAGAGTTCAGCACAACCAAGGTCATCAAGGGAGCAGCCCTAGCAGACTTCAATGCGGAATGGATGGACACCCCGGCCGGGGGCTAGAAGGGAGCTAGTCCCTTGCTCCCGGTGATGAAACACCCGAAGGATGGACCATGCATTTCGATGGAGCCTTCACGTGCAAGGGAGCGGGAGATGGGGTCGTTCTCGCTTCCCCGACAGGTGACAAGCTCCGTTATGCTATCCACCTCTGCTTCCAGCATGGGGAGAAGGTCTCCAACAACATCGCGGAGTATGAAGGCCTCATCGCGGGCCTCAAGGCGGCGGTGGCCTTGGGGGTTCGGTGCCTCACCGTCATGGGCGAATCCCAGCTCCTCGTCAACTTCTCCAACAAAGAGTACACACCCAAGGACGAGCACATGGGGGCATATCTAGAAGAGGCACGTCAAATTGAAAAATGTTTTCAGGGCCTGGAGCTGCAGCACATCCCGCGTGGCGAGAAAAAGGAGGCGGATGACATCACCAAGAGAGCTTCGCATCGTGAACCTCAGGAGCCAGGCATCTTTGAGGAGTGACTCTTCAAGCCCTCCGCAACACCACTTATCGAGGGCCTGGCGCCTCGGGGTGAGGAGCTTCCCCCAGAACCACCCTCGGGGGCTTCGGACTATTGCTAGGGCTCGGGGGCTCCACTGCTCCTGGCCTTGGAGCCCTAGGCCGACAGCTAGATCCAAGAATTCAGGGTGTACCTGATCCACGGCACGCTACCGGAGAAGGAGGAGGACGCGGAGTGCGTGGCCCGACAAGCCGCAGCCTACAGCTTGCAGGATGGTGATTTCTACCGTAGGCGCCCAAACGACGTCGCTTTGCGGTGCATTTCCAAGGAGCAAGGAGGCGAACTACTGGCCGACATCCACGCATGAGACTGCGTGTCAGGGGGATTACCCCCAGGTAGGCTCAAGGAGATGACTCAACATTTTAAAACATCAGGGGACCACCCCGGTATGCCAAGCCCAACAAGACAAACAAAGAAGTGAGCTGACGACACTGTAGCTATCCGGCTCGGCAGCCTCCATCCGTCCGGCTCAGCAGCCTCCACCCATCC
The DNA here is from genome assembly GCA_022496015.1 of Hordeum marinum. Classification (NCBI taxonomy): domain Eukaryota; kingdom Viridiplantae; phylum Streptophyta; class Magnoliopsida; order Poales; family Poaceae; genus Hordeum; species Hordeum marinum. The sequence goes on from CM039678.1 coordinate 313,380,865, forward strand.
GGCTTCGTAGCCTCTGCCCGTCCAGCTCGGCAGCCTCCACCCCGTCCGGCTCGGCAACCTCCACCCCGTCCAGCTTGGCGGCCTCCACCTGTCCGGCTCCCCTTGTCCGACTCCTCCTGTCCGGCTCCCCTTGTCCGGCTCCTCCCGTCCGGCTCCTCCAGTTTGGCTGCTCCTGTCCGTCTCCTTCCGTCCGGCTCCTCCTGTTCGGCTGCGGCCTGACGAAGTCAGCTCCCGACGTCCCATCAGACACATGTGGACCAGATGGCTATATCTCATGGCGGTGCGCTATTGGCGACCAAGAGCACACTATATGTGCATCATGTAGTACTGTCTACAGTGTAACCTGCCCCATGGACACTGATGTATAAAGTGCACCAGGGGACAGACATAGCTTAGTTCACAAGCTACATGTGGCTTGACTTGTAAGCTACCCAAGGTAGCTTACACCTCAAGCTGCTTGGTATGTAAGCTACCCACTATGGCTTACATCCCAAGCTACCATCCATGCCAATATAAAGGCCCCCTCTCACTCTCTCAAGGGAGCTAGCTTCCCTCACATCCACTCTCACACTCACGTAAAGGCCCCCCCAAACAGCTCCAGGAGCGACCATGTACCAAATATACCTCAGTTATATAGATATGCACGAGTAGGGGTACTATCTCTCCAAAGAGCCCCAAACCTGGGTAAACCACTATGTGCTATTCGCATACCCATCCTGGATCATCCACGACAGCTTTGCCCTCACCTAGATAAGCCACCCCATGGCATCTGCAGTCTCGCGTGACCCCCCATGAGAAAACGACGACAGTTGGAGCCCACCATGGGGCAAGCTGCTGCCGAAACCGCGATCCGGGCGGGACCATCTTCGTCATCTCCACTGCGACATCGCTACTGTCTCTCCGGCCGTGCTCGAGGGCTTGACACAAACTCGCCCCTGGGGCAGCCGCACGGAGCGGCGCGTCCTCATCGTCTGCCTCACCATCATCATCATCAGTGGCGTGGCGTCGCTGGCATCTCTCCGATGGCGCCCGACGGCTCGACGTCAGCACGCCTCAGGATGACCGTGCGGTGCGCCGCGTCCTCGCCGTCGGCCTAGGCACCATCCGTCGCCGTGTCCGGGCGGGACCTTTTTGTTATCATCACCGTGGTGTCACTATCGTCTCTTCGGCAGCACTCAGGGGCTCTACATCAACACGCCCTGAGGCGGCCGCGTGGGACGGCACGCCCTCACCGGCGGCCTCGGCTCCGTCCGCCTCACTCTCTTCTACGCGGACGCACCACACTACGCGCCTGTCCATCTCCTTCTGAGCGTCTGTAGCCTCGCGCCACGCTATCCAGGCAGCGGCGGCGCTGCTTAGCGTTGTCGCCATGTCCGGCCAGTACGGACTCTTCTTCCTCCTGCTACTCCTTGCTCATCCACGTACCCGAGTGCCCATGCTGCAGCAGCTCCTACATGCTTGCGCATCTGCCATACACATGCCAAACCATGGTCAGATGCTAGCCATACACTAAGCCAGACATCACCCAGACACGAGCGTGGCTCGGCAGCCTGCATCCATCTGGCTCGACAGCGTCCATCCGTTCGGCTCTGTAGCCTCCACCCATCCGGCTCGGCAGCGTCCACCCGTCCGGCTCGGCAGCCTTCGCTTGTCCGACTCACCAGCCTCCACCCTGACTGTCTCGGCAGCCTCCACCCATCCGGCTCGGCACCCTCCACCCCATCTGGCTCAGCAGCCTCCACCTGTCCGGCTCCTCCTGTCCGGCTCCTTCTGTCCGGCGCCTCCAGTCCGGCTCCTCCTGTCCGGCTCCTTCCGTTTGGTCCTCCTGTCCAGCTGCGGCCTGACGAAATCAGCTCCCGACGTCCCATTGGACACACGTGGACCAGACGGCCATATCTCATGGCGGTGCGCTATTGGCAAGCAGGTGCACACTATATGCGCGTCATGTAGTACTCTCTATAGTGTAACCTGCCGCCTAGACACTGATGTATAAAGTGCTCCAGGGGACAGACATAGCTTAGTCCACAAGCTATATGTGGCTTGACTTGTAAGCTACCCAAGGTAGCTTACAGCTCAAGCTGATTGGGATGTAAGCTACCCACTATGGCTTGCATCCCAAGCTACCTATCCATGCCTATATAAAGGTCCCCTCTCAATCTCTCAAGGGAGCTTGCTTCCCTCACATCCACTCTCACACTCACGTATGCGGCAAGAAGTCTCATGGCTCTCCTCCCCAAACAGCTCGAGGAGGGGTATTATCTCTCCGGAGAGCCCCGAACCTGGGTAAACCACTGCGTGCTATTCGCATAACCGTCCCGGATCATCCACGACAGCCTTGCCCTCACCTCGATAAGCCACCCCATGGCTTCTACCATCTCGCGTGACCCCCCATGAGAAAACGACGACACTATGGGCATCATTCTTCCTCGCACACGCTTGTAGAGAAGGTATTTCGATCCGGCATCTACTGGCCTCCTGCGCTCGATGACACCATCTAGCTAGTTCGGTCTTCCGAGGCATGCCTGTTCCATTCCAAGCAGATTCACCAGCCCGCATAGGGCCTCCAAACCATTCCATTCTCCTGGCCCTTTCGAGTCTGGGTGTTGGGTATATTGGGGCCCTTACCATGAGTAGCGGGTGGATACCGCTACCTCTACGTCGCCATAGACAAGTTCACCAAGTGGGCGGAGGTGGACACCGTGCGCACCATCCTAGCTGGGTCGGCCGTCAAGTTCATCAAGGGCCTCGCGAGCCGCCTCGGCATCCCCAACCGCATCATCATTGACAACGGTTCACAATTCACAAGCCACCTCTTCAAGACTTATTGTGCTAACCTTGGAACGTAGATATGTTATGCTTCGGTGGCCCACCCACGGAGAAAAGGCCAGGTGGAGCGCGCCAACATGGAGGCCCGGCAAGGCCTCAAGGCAAGGAGCTTCAAGAAGAAGCTTGAAGCTTGCGGCAGGGGGTGGGTCGATGAGCTTCAGTCGGTGTTGTGGTCCATCTGCACCAACGCAACTAAGCCCACCGGTGAAACCCTTTTCTTCCTTATATATGGACCTCAAGCAGTCCATCCTCATGAGATCAAGCACCGATCCCCGCGGGTCTTGGCATTTGCCGAGGAGCGTCAGGAGACCGCGCGGGGAACAAACCTCGTGCTCGGAGAGGAGGCACGTCGTCGGGCCTCGCTCCGAGTTGCGCGGTATCAACAAGCCTTACAATGCTACCACTTTTACAACATCCGCTCCCAGACCCTCGAAGTCGGTGACCTCATCCTGAGGTGGGTTCTCTCCACGGAGGGCTTGCACAAGCTCTCGCCCATGTGGGAGGGCCCGTTCAAGGTCGCGCATGTCTCTAGGCCTATTGTTGTGCGCTTGGAGACTCAGGACGGGTTCCCCACCCAGAACGCCTGGAACATCCAACACCTCCGGAAGTTCTACCCATGACACTCTCATGTAATAATGAGCATGATGTACATGCTCAGGGGCCCCCGAGGACGCGGAGGGGTGCCTCCCACGTAATGTAGCAGCCACAGCCCGGAGCTGGCAGAGAAGACAACACTGCCCACAAATGGCTATGCCCATGCAACGTGGATGCCCTACGCTCAGCGTTGGGGGAAAACGAAGGGCCATCTAAGTGCCGGAAGTTGCCGTTATTTGCATTTCTCTTGTTTGGATTTCCTAGCTTTTGTGAAAACAAATTCAGGGACTTTCCAAACGCGTTTTAGTCAAAAAGGTCAAAGTTTTGTTTTCTTGCCATCTCAAATGTTGGTCTCTTCCTCCAACTTAAGCATTCTCCTGCTCCCCTAACCCTCCTACCATGGCAGCGGGGGCTGGGGGGCACGGTTCTTACACCTCGCCAAGGCCTTGGCGCCTAGATCCTTACATGGTACTCACAGGTGGGTTAGTAGGCGCATGTCGCCTTGTACTTGCCCAGAGGCTCCATTCTTGGCCCGATGTACCATCTTGGAAAGGAAACAATTTTTTCTTCAGACAGCATGAGTGTGAAAGGGGGATCCTGAGCATCGAGCCTCAGGAGCCTTACCGGTCACAATGCCACTCGACCCTCCTAATGCATCAGGAGCGTCGGGGCTTCATGTCGCGAAGTGCGTCCTTGGATTCCGGTCGTGCCTAACATGGTGGGGAAATGTGCGGGACTAGGACCTGTCGATCCAAGGCTACTTGGACTACTACTCGAACTACAACTCGAAGCCTCATGAAGCCTAGCCTTCCCGAAGCATGAAGCGGAATCTGCAGAGGCCGCTTGAGCGTCTAAGGGGGATCCTTAGCACTGCGCCTATGGAGCCTTACTAGTCATAATGCCACCCAACTTCCTGGGTCATCCATGGTTTATGGTCGGCATCAGGAGTACCGGGGCTCGCCTCGTGAGGAATGCCCATGGTAAGATGGGCACACCCCATGATGGTAGGGAAATGCACGGCACTGGGACCTGCTGACATAGAGTTGCTTGAGTGTCAAAGGGGGATCCTGAGCATAGCGCCTCAGGAGCCTTACCTTTCATAAGGCCACTCGACCCCCTGGTGCCGTCCTTGGTTTCCGGTCGGTATCAGGAGTGTCGGGGCCCCGCCTCATGAGGAGCACCTAGGGTAAGATGGCTGCACCCCATGATGGTAGGGAAATGCGCGTGACCGGGACCTGGAGACATACGGCGTCGTCTGAGCCCCCAACTCACCTCAATCGCAAGAAGAAGAAGCCGACCGAGCAAGCGGACCCTCCGAGCATCTCAGCCGCACCCCTTAACTCGAAAGCCTATCGCGGGCCTACCAAGCTGAGTATCCTAATCGCTACTGGGAAATAACTCCAATTGATGAAATACAGAGGGTACTAATAAAAAAGGGGCAGACACCCTAATGCATTACACGCCCACACAGCCTCCCTTAGTTTTTGTGTTGCAGGCCCAAAAGGAAAGGAGAATAAAGAAAGTGAGAAGCCGTATGGGGGCTATCGCCTTAGGACCCTGACACCGGCGCACCGACATTGAGACGGTGTCCTCCTCCTCCTACACGGCCCCGCGGAAGCGCCCTAGGCGGACGTCCCCAGAGCGGGAGAATGGTGCCGCGGTAGCAGACTGCCCTCCGAGATCCGGGCTCGTCGTTGTGGCGGTGCGCTGTAGCTGTTGTCGCTGCTGTCGCTCGGGCTCTCCTCGGAAGGGGTGTCGATACTGCTGGAGGTGTGGCGCCCGTCATAAAGGGCAAGCTCGTTCCCAGGATCACCGTGGCTGACGTCTTCTAGGCAGCACCCCAAGTGCTTGCCCTCTCCCCCGAAGAACTTGACGAAGAGCATCGCCTCCATGTCATACTCGAAGTGGAACCTGTGCCTCCCCCTCGGGACGTGAGCGTGGGTGAACTCCTGCCACCCGCGGTTCAGGTACACATAGGCCTTAGGGGTGACCTCGACCTGCACCCAGGACGCCCCGCTGCAGCAGCAGGCGGCCTACAGCCACAGGCCAGTAGGCGCTCCAGCAGGCAGGGCTTCCACGAAGCAGCTTAGAAGCTGGACCAAGCGGCTTCTGGCATATCTGCCCACGTCACAAACTCCAGCGACGAGTCAGCTGAATGGATCCGTGGGCATAGCGGCCGGGTGGCCATCACTGACCTCCCACCTTGGCCACCACCGCGTTCGCCACCGCAACCGTCTGCGTTGGACGTCGTTCCCTTGCAGCCACCGCGGTGCGACAAAGCACGACTACGCTTGCTGGGAGCCACCGCCGGCATCACGGTATAGTTTCGGGGGTGACCGCGGCCCCTCCGATGCAGCGCGGCGGTAGGGCCAACCCTGGGAGCCTTCCCCTTGTCTGTAGTGGAGAAATTCCCTGTCGGCACCATTGCTGGAGAGAGCAGTTCGATTGGTGTGGACAAAGAGAAGACGAAGATGCATGAGGGTTTTCTCGCCCTTGCAAGTTTATATACAGCTAGAGGCCGCCCGGTGCCCCTTCGCGTACCGGGGGCACGCAGCCTGTCAAAGGGTCACATCCGCGCGGCCCGGGGCAGCAGTAGCCTTCAATGGGACGCAATGATGACCGGCACTGTGCCCAAGTGTTGCATCGGTTTGACTGGGAGTGGTTCCGGACGCCCTCGGGGATCGGAGGCATCACCGCCTTGTCATTCGACGCATGCGAAGCCTGGCCTGCTGGCGTTTGGGGGCCCATGGTGCTTCGGACCATCCTCTAGGCTTCACCCGTAAGCCAGCCCGAGCACGCCTTGGGCCCGGGGGATACGATCGGCGTTCTGGGAATGGGGGTACCTAGACTTGCCTAAATGCGGCACAGGGCATGGCCCACTTCATCAACCAAATGGGACCAGGCGAGGCCCTACTCGACACAAGGCCCTCGCGAGGAGGAACGGCAACAAGACCCGTGAAGGATGGGCCTGAGGGGGACCCCTCCGGAGCGGCGGAGCTTCCTATGCAAGACCCGGCATCAGGATTTAAAGATGACGCAAGGAAGGACAGGCGAGCACCAGTGCACCAGCTGGCGCGGTTTCCCCTTTGGTGGAAAGAGAGCAAGGACAGGCACTAGTTCCAAAAGCACCCCCAAAGGTTTCCATACCGGTGCAAGAATACCACAACCACCTGCCCTGCAGGGCAGATGTCATTGTTGAGCCCATCCATGCGCTATCAATAACCACTATCAGGCGAAGACCTCCTTTGGGCAGGGCGAGCACCAACCCCTGTCCCCATTTGAAATTGGCTGTTGTGGGATCCCTTCCGACCATTGTTATAAGGGAAGAGGACCCGGGCCGCCGCTATATATAGAGCATAGGTTGTACCATAGAAGGGGATCCCATCTGACCCGAATCTTAGTCACTCCATGCACCACCATGAGATAGCGAGCCAAGAACACAGATTGAGCGCCCTCACGAGGGTCAAGCGCATTGTACTAGTTCATCCACCCAAACCTCCATGAGAGGCAATCCACCAAAGCAGGAGTAGGGTACTAGGTTTCGCAATGGACCGAACCTAGGTAAACTATCATGTTCATCTTCTTCCTCATTATCGTGGGAGTTTTGTGTTGTGTTCACCGTGTAGCAAGCTTGGTCGGGCAAGGCTGTAAGGGATTTTCGCACATGCCCCAGTGTTCGAACCTTAAGGGTTTTGCGGAGCCTGAAATCCGACATCACCCTCGACAAGCACGAGGATCGGGAGGGAGATGAGGGGCGCATAGTTGACTATGATGACAAAGGATTTGAGGAGCGTGAATGTGATGATGATGGTAAAAGCGACGTGTCCCCTTAGACTGCCTTTTCGTCCTCTTGTTAATACTAGCTTGTAGTCCCGCTTGGGCGTAAAGTCAGTAGTTTTTATTTTGAAAGCTATGTTCATGTAATGAGTAGTCATGCTCTTGTGATGTTGCTTCCATGCCTCGTGATATCTGGATGTAGCTTTTGCACGAGACCCAATCTTCGCTATTAAGCAAGGTCACGAGGAATATGCAAGACCAGGAGGCAAGGACGTCCGGAGCAGGTGAAGGCTCTTAAGGTGATACACTTAGTAGGCTGTCCTTCGATCGAATGCCCCGTGTGGGGTGTGTTCCACCACGGGGGCACGACGCAGGCTTGTCAGCTCACTCGTGTGTGTTGCGCAAGGAGAGTAAGCACCAAGGGCCTTGGCAAGGTGATGCGCATAGGGACAGGCCCACGACGCGTAGCCGAGCCCACACCTTGGGCTTCCGATGACACAGTACACAGCCCCTGCTCGTGTGCCGCACAAGAGGGAGATATCGAGCGCGCATGGCTCGAGAAGAGAAATCCAACAAAACTCCGCAAGATCAGCAACAAAAAAACCAAAACTTTTATTAAAAAGTGGGAGACAAACTCGTTTACAAGCAAAAAGAGGCGTGATTGTCGTGTCCAGCATAGGTCAACCTGAGGTTAGTGCAGCCCGTGAGGCGCCTTCATTGATTGTTCCGCCAGAGCGGAGCAAGGGGCTTTCACTTGGGGGTGGGCATGGTTGTTCCACCAACGTGGAGCATGGGGCTTCCACTTGGGCATGGGCATAATTCCGGTTTGATCATTCTGCCCATGCAGCATAGGCTTCCACTTGGGCGTGGGCAGCAGTCCTCCCGAGGCAAAATCATGGCATGTCGCGAGGCTCTGGGGTGTGTACCGCCCCAACTCATTCTTATGTGAGAGTCTCATGGGTAGAACTTACGGAGGTGCTGGATGTTCCATGTGTTTTGGTTGTGGAGGCCTTGCTTGGAGAAGACCCGCCGCAGGACGAGGTCCCTGACCTATAGGGTGCGAGGGAGTCCATTTCGGCTATGATAGCGCCGCAAGGCCTGCTGGTACCGTCCGGCGCGAAGGGAAGCCTAGCAGCGAGTCAGGGTATACAAAGAGCGGTATTTTTTTCCCTGACTTATGCATGGACAACAAAGCCTTCAGTGCATCAACTTGAGCCTACCGGGAAAAGACATCGATACAAACCTAGCAAACGATCAAGATAGAACTCCTACAAGCTCGCGCAGCAGCCCAAGCCTGGACTACAGCGCGCCAAGCTCGTCCCTGATGCTTGAAGGGGAACAGGATATGCGCCCCTTCATGAAAACCAGCCAGCCATCCTATGGCAGGCGCGAGCTGATCTGCTACCGCTCAATGTCATCATAAATCCACTCAGTTGTCGATGCGGTCTCGAGCCCTCAGGTGGCTAAGTGGCTCTCGCTAAGCACATGGCAACACGCTGGAAGATGAATTATGCTTCCTTGACACCCGTCCATAGACATGTCAAGCTGTGGTGCGATGGTAAGCTAGAGCGGTTGTATAAGCTTGTCGGGGATGTGCCCGTACACGCCACCTAGACTAGCAATGATAATATTTTGTCCCTAATGGCAGAGTTATGTATGATAATTTCCGTGTTCTAGGAAAGGGGGTACCTAGACCTACCTGCCTGCAGCCCAGGGCATGGCCCACCTTGTCATCCAAGCACGGTGAGCGCAACCCCACTCAAGACAAGGCCCTCGCGAGAGCCCTGAGCTCGTGAGGGAAACATCACCAACACCTGCGGGGAATATGCCTCCTCAGGACCCCTCGAGAGTGGCCGAGATCTCTATGCAACACTTGGCCTTGGAAGGCCAAGGATGACGTAAGGCAAGGTAGGCGGGCACCAGCATGCCAGGCGGTACAATTTCCCCTTTGGTGCAAACAGGGCAAGGACGTACGCAGGTTCCCAAAGCAACCACCAACGGTTTCCCTTCTGGTGCAACAAGACCACGACCACGAGCCCTGCAGGACGGATGTCATCGCCGATCCCACCACCGCATCATCAACAACCACTTTGTAGGCGAAGACCACCATTCTTCAGGATAAAGGTGTACCCCTGTCCCCCTTCCAATTTGGGTGTTGTGGAATCCCTTCCTGCCATAGTGATAAGGGAAGAGGAGCTGGGCCACTATAAATAGAGGCTAGGCAGCTCCATAGAGAGAGAGACGAGAGAAGAGAGGCAAGACCACCAAAACGCACTTGCGAGGCAACACACCACTATACTATTTCATCCACAAACCTCCTCGTGAGGCAATCCAACAAAGGAGGACTAGGGTTTTACGCTTCGCATTGGCCCGAACGTGGGCAAATCGTCGTGTGGAATGTTCTTCCTCGTCATCGTCTGAGTTCATCCTCTAAGCTATCAGGTTGTGAGCTAGGAGGGGTGAGGCTGTAGGAGATCTTTGCACATGCCCCTATTTTCGAACTTCCTTGGGTTTTGCACAACCTGAGATCCGACATTTGGCACGCCAGGTAGGGGGTGTGTCGAAGTCTTCCTCAAGCCACGCTCATTCTCCCCCTTGCTACACTAATGGTTGACGCTCGCTCGGCCCGTGCCAAGCGCCAAGCTGCTCGTGTGGCCCAAATGGGGCCCATGGGTTGCGCCGCCGCGCCGGTCCACCTCTCCTATGGCCAACGCTGCCACGGGCCCGGAGGCCCACGAACAATAGGAGTCTTCGTAGCCGGTCATCGCTCGGCGTGACGAATGCATCGCCACTCCGTTGAACGTTCCATCTACCGGGTCGTCCTCCGATGCTCGCCCCGGGCCGGCGCATGGGACGGGTGTACTCTCCATGGCGCACGAGATGCTGCGCTACCACCCTGCCCCTGACCGCCATGACGACTGGCTCGGGCGCATCGTAGAGCTTGTCAGCGCATCCGATGATGCTTCGGCCCTCTTCTACTCTCTCCGGCCCCAGCCCTCTTTGGCAGATGACATGGCCCATGATGCGCCACCCCCTCCTCCAGAACGCGACATCGACCCGGAGCCCAGGCATGAAGCATGACAGCGCGACCAGTAGCGTTGGCCACAAGTGAGGCCAAGGGATGAAGTAAGCTACCAGGAGGTGCTGTGGCCATGCGCCGACGCGCATGCACTCCCCACGCCACTGAATCAACGTCGTGACCGGCAGCCCCTCCCTACGACGACACCCCAGATCATGCTGAGTTTCTACAGCTCTACGAACTGAGCATCTAGGCAGCTGGTGGAGACGACAAGGTCATGGCAATTTGTTTCCCCATGGCACTCAAGGGAAGCTCCCTCTCCTTGCTTCTCACCCTCCCGGAGGGCTGCTCACCTCTTGGGACGACCTGTGCAAGTGTTTCGTCGCCAACTTCCAAGGTACCGGCGACCTCGCGCTCACCGTGAGTGACCTACGATGTCTGAAGTAGCGGGAGGGAGAGACCCTTCACAAGGTCGTACATCGCTTCACGACCGTCTGCCTCAAGATCCCGAGGGCATAGGATGAGGCCATCATCTCCGCACACCGATGGCAACTGGGACCTCAGGATCAGGGAGGAGCTCGCCATCAACAATGAATTGTGCTATGGGGACCCCGACTCATAAGTCGAGATCACCAAATGCACGTGTATAGTGATCCCAAAGATCAATGCTCACTGAACACACAGAAGCTCAATAACAAGAGTCTTACATCCACATTAGCGTCTAACACAAATAACAACCATGAAGGTCAAGTCTTACATAGATAGGGCCATGAGGGCCAAACACTTAAATAGAACAAGGAGCGGAAATCTTGGTCGAAATCGTGAACCCATGGCATCTGCCTTAACCTACATGCATTCTAACTAGGAAGCATCCTAGTTCGCATGTTCGTCTCCAACGAACTTTTCAACATACTCCTGTTCTTCCATGCCTAGCGAATTAAATAACCATTGGCAAGCCAATGAGTACTTTGAATGTACTCGCAAGCAACCCAAGTTGTGGAACAAGGTAAGAATGATGCATGATATAGCGATAATAGGTAATTTTGCGGAAAGCTAGTTTTAAATGCAATGATATGATCAAATAACCAGTAAGCATGCATCGACACCGGCCAAATTCACTATGAAAAAGATACCGATATCATCTTAAGTTGGGGTTGAACCCTCGTGTTCATTCATCATGCTAAGTCATCGAACTTAGACCACTTCCCATGCTAAGTCATCGGTCTTATCTCAAGTTCCAACTTGTCACCGTCACATACATACTCACACCAAATTTCCTGAAAACACCCAAACATAGTTTAAGAAGGACCTCCAACTGTCCATGACTGCAAACGCGGCTATTCGAATAGTTTTACACTCTACAGAGGTTGCACACTTTACCCACAAGACTCAGGGAACTTCTGTGTCATCCACGAATCGCGGTATATAACATACCTGAGGTAATCACCCGAACAATGCCTTTCCCATGGTGATACTAAACAAAGAGTCCACTCGTTGGTGCCATCCCTCATGATATACGTCACTCATATCATCCATGAGGGCACGCAACGGTGTGCCCCGGTGCTTGTAAAGACAGCGCATGACCTTCCACTCTGGGATGACCCCATATCAATAGTGACCACTTCACTCTTGCCACTAGTAATGCAGGCTCCTTGGCAGTACCAACCATAGTAATCAACAAAGCCCCGTCCCATAAGGGGTATCGTGGTTGCGCATGTAAGGTTGGCACGGTCAGTAGACCTTAAATCTAATCCATTTTCAAAAACACACACACACTCACTTGTTCCGGCATACCACTTCTTTCTCAAGTGGTTACCCAACTCCTCATTATCTCCCTCGGGCATTAGTGTCACTCGACGGGGTTTCCGAGAAGTCTTTGAAATCATCTCTTCCCTTCCATCACTATGCATAGATCTCGATCCCACTTGCGTAACATCTACTAGCATCCTAACTACACCCACCCGCATAACCCTCATAAGGTGGTAGGGTTATGCACAATGCAAGTGTCGATGGTACGAGTGTCGGAAACAACCCACCGAAGGGGTCACTACTCCACATGATCAAATGTGATGAAAGTAAGGTGCTATATGACATGGAATAAAAATGGTTTCCTATCATGGTAAAAGGGCTGCTTGCCTGGCTCAACAAAGTCTCCGGGGTCATCGAAGTCTTCTGGTCCAACTTCTTCGTCAACTGCGCAATCTATCGTCGTGAAATAAAGCGATATAAATAAGCAACACACAAAAACAATGCACTCAAACTACTATCAAAAATGTTAACCTACTCTAATAAATACTAAATGTCATACTAAAAATATTCTCCTAGGGTTTTGTTGGGCAAAATATTTTGGAAACGAAATAACAGAGGCCATCTCCTTGCCCTTACAAACTTCTTGATTCACTTCATAACATGAAGAAGGAGGCTCCCAAGAGACACCTAACCAATCTAGGAGGCTCCACCCTCCAAAAGGTAATAGGCTCGATAATGTCAATGAATTCCTTGCTCTTGTGCTTGAAGATGATAGACTCCTCAACCCTCAATCACTTCGTCACATATTTGGCTTGGTGGATGAGATTGATTGGGTGGAAAGCAACTTGGGGAGGCTAGAGATCAAGATTCATATGGTTGGAATGGAATGGCATGATCTCAACACATGAGTAGGCGGCTCTCTCTCAGAAAATCAGTTGGTATGAGTGGGGATCTTTTCGGAGTGCTTCTCTCTCGTGTAGGTGGTGGTGGAGGGGTATATATAGGCATCTCAAAAAATCAAACTGTTACACCTAATAAGTCAGACTCGGTGACACCGATGTATTAATCTCTGTGGTAGAAAATTTTGAATCTCGGTGAGACCGATATGTAGAACTCGGTTGCACCGATAAGGTGATCAACGGTCTGATTGCCAAACACGGTGACGCCGATTCAACAAACTCGGTAGTACCGATTTTGTGCATTTGCATAATAGGAAGTTGGCAACCCAAACTCGGTGGCACTGTAGCAGAATCAGTTGCACCAAATGGCTAGGGTTTGGCTGAGTCTGTCTGAGGCTGAGAATTGGTGGCACCGAGTGGAAAGTGTTGGTTGCACCGATTTTGGATGTTTGGCTTTGGACAAACTTTTATTGAAGAGCTTGTGGGTGTATCTGGGTCATCACTTGTGCACGTATGAACATTTTGTTCACCAACAGTACCTTACCCCCTTTTCGTAATTTTGGCTTTCCTATGGACTCAAAGTGATTTCTCACAAAATAAAATATAGTGTCCTCTTATTTGAAGCTTTGCCAATCTATTTCCTTGCATCTTGGGGTATTCCACAATCCTTTTGCCAACCCATCATTGAACTTTTCTTGAAACATGCTTAGAGGAAACATTATTTCAAAGAAATATATGTTGTTATTAATTACCAAAACCACCAAGGGAGCAAATGTGCTTTCAATCTCCCTTTTTTTGGAAATTGATGACAACATATAGATCAAAGCTTAGACATATGATATAATCAAAGAATATAATCGTCGTTTTGAGAAGTATGTGATGAGGAAGAGCTCCCCCAAAATTTTTGCATTATTTTTAAATTTTCGTTTGAATGCGAATGCACAATTTTTTAGGTGCATGGGGCACTTCTTCCATGTCACATACAACTTGGTGGTGTGCGAGAGTAGTAATAGGTAATATCATAGCACAACACATCAAGCAAAGTGAATGATCATATCATAACCATGAAAAGGATAGGAAATAGTAGCAACACACATTAAAGCGTATGATCAAACACCAAACAAAACCAAAAGACCAAATGTTTTTACAACAATGATAAAAAACAAACGCTCTCTCACTCGAAGCCTAAAGATCTATATACAACTTCTCCCCCTTTGGTAACAAGTTAGCAAAAAGTTCGAAGAGATATACCTAATTGTCCTTCTACAGCTGATCTCTTCCTGTGGTCGATGTCAGAGTCGGGAGAACTACGTCGGCGAAGACCTCTGCTTATGTCCTAGACGGATTTGGAATAGCAACTGGTGGCACTAGAGGAGCTGACGGAGCTGAAGTCATTGTAGCTGATGCAGACGATGAAGGTCTCGTCTCGAGACCTGGCATTGTAGGTGTCTTGGCCTCAGTCCTAAACTGGATAGTTGTCCTGACAGGTGCACAATCATCATCATCATCATAATCAGACTCTGAAGAGGTGCGACAGGTAGGAGCTTCGTCTACTTCCTTCTTGAGCTTATTCACTGTCTTGGTGAGCCCATCCACCTTGTCATTGAGGGTCTTCACTCTATCCTCAAAGATGTTCACAAGGCTCTTTTGATTGTAAAGTAACCTTTTGATATCCTTTTACATGTCCATGATTTTAGAGATCAATAGATCCATTTGCTCGTTCCTTGATCTAGGGACTTGAGAACTAGTGGCTCTAGATACCTCTGCCTCTGCGTGAGATGCAGCTGATGTGGGATGGTCTGGGTTCATCACCACAATGTTCTTCTTAGAAATCTGGCTGTAGGGTCAAGTGGGGTCTTTCCATAGCAAAGATGTGCTTATCTAGCCTGGAGTTGGTGAGCATCTGAATGTAGGGTGCATAGCAGCATGAGCGCTTTTGGTCAACAGCAACCCTCTTCACAGTCTCCACTATCAGATCCGTCACTCTAAATCTCTCGTGCTGGTCAATATGAACCAGTAGGTTGATGGAGTAGCCTTAGGTCATCTTCTCATCACCTGACTTGGGCATCAAGGTATGCCTCAGAATAGTGTGGATGGTGCGGAGACCTGCCTGGAGGTGATAGATGGATCCTAACTTGTGGGACTGAAGTTGTGCAGCAAGGATGGTGTTGTAGATGTCCTTCATGGCATTGTGGCTTACGTTGGACTCTGAATATACGCATATATCTCCATCGTGTGCCTATGGGACTCCTAAGATGGCAGCCCACTCATGAACTGTAGACTCATACCTTGCTCCTTCTGTCATCCACACAATCCTACCATCTCCATAGAATTCAGCAGTGGCGTAGAATTGCATGATCATCTCATCGTTCCATGCAATGAATTCTCTACCAACAAACTGATCTATGCCAATGCAGTGGAAGTTTTCTTGCACACTCGGGAAATAGTTTTCATTCTTCTTGAGGTAACTCCAATGGACATAACTCATGTCACTCACAGCTAGACTCTTGTCAAGTAGCACAGTCTCATAGAAGTCGTGTTGCTCCTTGGTGTAGAACATGTAGTCCACAGTTGTCTTCCTCCTCTGAGAGTAAGGATCAATGGCTCTCCACTCTCTCAAACCTGCATCCTTCTTCTTCTTCATATCAACAGCAAATGCATGGCTGGCATTATGCTCTGTAAGTGAGATTTGAGCTTCATCAAAGCAAACATAGCATCACCATCAGCTTCTCTGAAGGTGGATCCCTTCTTTTTCTCAGAAGTTGGAATGTCTCTGGTAGTCCTCTTGGACTTCTCTGTAGCAGCCTTCTTAGGTGCATACTTGGTGCTCTTGGAGAGACCTTGCTTTGGTATAGCATCTGCCAACAACTCTTCTCCTTCTCTTGGGAGGGGCCATGACAACGTGCTCTTCCTCCTCCGCCTCCTCAACAGCAGCACCAGCAGCCTCCTCAGGGTCCTCATACATTGAGGTAGGCCTGCCAACAACACAGATAATCCTTTTCCTGGCCTTCTTCTCTCATGTGTTCTTAGGCAACGACTTCCTTGGGGGCTCAATGATCATGGTAGCCCTAGCACTCTCAGGTGATCTCACAGTCTCTGGAGGTGCATATGTCTTGTTGACCATCCTCCTAGAAGAGGTGGCTTCATTTGCTTACTTGTTGGCAGCCTTCTCTTCCTTTTTAGCAAGAACCTCCTCTGGCACAAAGTCTAAATCCTCTTCATATGAATTCAGTCTATTCCTGGTCCTGGTAGTAGCCTTGGGCAACCCATGAGAACTAGGGGTGCCTAGATCTGAAAATGAGCTGGACCCAGTTCTAGTGCCTGAACTCATGTCAATGCTCTCCTCCTCCAAGATCTGCTATACTCAGCATCTGACATATCTGACCCTATGAATAGAGTATAGAAGAGTGGAATAGGATAAGTCATCACAAAATGCAGCTGGTTTTTGAAAGTTCGACCAAAAAAATCATAGGTGTACTTCACAGCAAAATTGGATTTTGGTGTCACCGAGTCAAATATTTCTGTGCTGCCGAGATGCACAAAACTCTTAACCGAAACTTGGCAACAGTTTCAGTCAGACCGAAAACTGTCACTCGGTCTCACCGAGTCCTGTCCTCAGTAGCACAAAAAGGCAATTGGTGGAACCGATTTTTCTGACTCGGTATTATTGAGATGTAACTTTGCGGGCAACTAAACCTAAGATTCATTGATTCGCTAGACTAGTGAGATTTCTAAAGGATTGAGTGGTTGCAAAAGGTGGATTATTGATAAAACAAATTCCAATGCGCGTGATTTCGATGGGGAGTGCAAGGAGGACCTAATCCATACCCTAGCTCGGTGATGGATCCGCTACGCCGGCGAGGATGGAGAAGATTTCGTCGGCGACTGCGATTCCCAGTGGCGAAGACGCTTTGGGAAGCAAAGGCGATGAGCTGGGGGGGGGGTCCTTTTTAGCAGCTTAGGGTTTTGGGGTGTGACAGTTTGAGGATTGAATTTCAAAGCGTAGGGTCCACAACATATATACCCCTCACTGTCGGTGACACCGATTCTAAATTTTCGGTGTCATCGAGTTTCTGAACTGTCATCTAACAAGGAAACTCGATGTAACCGAGAATATGGAATCTGTAGTACTGAGATAGAAAACCATATCAACCCTAGGCATATGGTGAGACTGAGATTTTTGAGTTGGTTCCATCGAGATGGACTTGGGAGGTTTTAATGGCCAGTCCTTTGTCGATACGGAACTCCGAGTACTCCTCACATAGAGATATTGAAATGTACTTGTTCAAATTTTGTGATGCATCATGAATACAATATGAGGTGAGAAATCATAGATAGCTGGAGGAGTGGTCCTAGGCATTCTTGTACATCCAATTGGCAAAAGAAAAATCAAAAGCCTAATAGCAACAATTGGATGTCCTCGAATGAGTAAATAAATGCGGACCAACATGCTCACACAATAAGATGTCAAATGAAAACATGGCAAACATGCACAAACACACTAGCATCTAACAATCACTTTGGCAATGATGGAGTCATCTATATGTGAGTATATTGACTTAAGAGGCAAGTAAGAATACTTGATGATAGGTCATACTCATCGTTTAAGAACAAGTGTGGTTACCACTTTTGCAAAAAGCATTTAATGTTGTCACATACTATGAGATGCCTTGACTCAAGTCTTAGAGTAAAGCTCCCCCTTGATGTGACTTCACCCCATAGGAGGGATAAACTAACCTTGGGTTTTGTTGATGAAGACTTCATGTAGGTGAAGTAGTGGTGGATTCTCAAAGTTGATGAAGATCACCATGAATTGGGAGCATCCTTGTTGTTTCATTACTCTTCTCACCTACATGGGTTACTCCCAACACACAAGAGACAAATACAAGGATATATATGGACATGGAGTGCAGATCATACATGATGATGTCCATCAATTTGTTAATTACCTTGTCCCTTGCTTACCTTTGAGGGAATGTGTGACTCCTTGAACTATTGCATAAAGTTGATGTTGATAGCAAATAGTTCTTGCCAATAATGAATGTGAGTGAATTTCATTGGCAGAGTCACCCCTCAGGAACTTCTCTAGTTCTTCTTCTTGGTGACCCACATCAAGTTGATGGGGATACTTGGTGTTGAAGTAGCACTTGTAGAAGTTGAGATTGTAGTAGCCTTGGGAACCCACTTCACCAAAGCTTGGGATTCATCTTCATATGAGTCAATGTCCTCTTGAAGCTTGTTCTTGCCCTTGAGCTTCGGGTCTTGTGGTAGAAGTTCATCTTTAGCTTTTGTTCCCTTGGGGAGAGTATTTTCACACTTCTCCTTTCGAGGAACAAACTTGGCATTGGGATATTGACCTTATTCCCATTCAACTCCATTAGCGTTGAAGTAGCCAACACCACGGTTCTTCCGGTATCCTCCATGCTTGCGTACAATCTCCTCAAATTGTTTGCACCCGGCAAGACTCTTGTAGATACCTTTCTCTATAATCCCTTTCAAAAGTTCATTTTGTTGCTCAAGTGTAACTTGTTTAAGGGAAGAGTTAGTGGGATCAATAGAACTACTAGAAGCAATATCATTGGATTTGCCATTTTTATTGATACTAGTTGAAGAACATTTCTTGCCTTTATACTAGTTTGCTTAGTGTTAACTTGTGGCATAAACGTAGACTAGAGAATTCATTTGGCTAGATAAGAGGAAGTCTTCTTATGAAGATCGTCATTGATAGCTTTAAGGAACGCATGCCCTTGCTCTAAATTGAGCTTCTCGAAACGGAGCTTTTCAAAGCGGAGCTTCTCATGTGTCCTTTCAAGCTTTCTATGATCTTGTAGAGTAGACTCATGATCTAACTTAAGTGTTTTTAGTTCTTGAGTTAGTCGTTCTATTTCCAACTTATCATCATCACACGACTTTTTTGGACTAGAGTGATTACCAGCAAGTCCATCTTGACTAACACTACTAGATTTGTCAAATAGCAAGTCATCCTCATCACTATTGAAGTCAAGATACTCGGGATGTGATACCATTGGGCCTTTAGCCATGAACCAACATCCACTCCCTCCATTTGGTGAATCAAATATGTCATAGGAGTCGGTTGTCACTAGTGCAAGTCTGACAACACCTTCATCTTGACTATAGTTGGAGTTGGAGTGATAGCTTCTCTCGGAGTGTTTGTCGGATTCAAAGACGCAAACCCATTCACCAACATGAGCTTGATGTCTTCTTCTTGAGTAAATCTTGGTGTACTTCTCCTTCTTCTCCAAGTCCCTACTTCTCCTCGAGGTTCATAACGATCATCCCTACTCCTTCTGTATCTTCGAGGTGACTCGTCTCTTGAGCTTTGTATCGTTGGTGACTCTTCTTTCCTTTTGTAAGGAGCCGTGCACTCACTTGAGTAGTGTCCGGGCTTCCCACAACTGTACTAGTTTCAGTCACGACTCGACAAATGCTTCACTTTGTATCTTGAATTGGAGCTTTGATCTTTGCTTCTATTCTTGTAGAACTTGTTGAATTTCCGGACCATGAGGCTTATCTCTTCATTTGTCACAAGGTTGTCACTTGAAGTTGTCGGAGAATCACTTGTGTGTTTGTAAGCACTGCTAGACTTGTGGTGAAGCCCTTCCATGTCCTTGAGTGTCATCTCACGAGAAACAATCCTTCCAATCACTTCCGTTGGCTTGATATCTTTTTAGTTGGGCATCATTTGGATCAATGTGCATACCCTATCATATCGATCATGCATATCAACCAAAGCTAACGTTGAAGAACATCCAATTTGGATTCTCTCACAGATTCGGCACCTTCATGCATATCAACTGAAGTATCCCAAATCTCTTTTTCTTTCTCAAGACATCTGATTTTGTTGAATTATTCGGGGCATAGGCAGCTAAAGAGAATGTCACATGCTTGGTCATTGATTTGCAACATCTTCAATTCTTCCACAGTCGCTTCGCGATCCGGTTCCCTTCCGTCCGCAAAGAATTCACCTTGCAATCCAGCACGAACAATAGCCCAAACGACGGAGTTATGACCAAGAAGAAGCATTTTCAATTTGTTCTTCCAACTAGCAAAATTAGTGCCATCTAAGTACGGACCTCTACGGTGATAATTTCCCTCACTAGACGCCATACTCTCCTAGGTTGTGAAATGAATGCAATGAAGATCAAATCTCTAGTACCACTTGTAGGATCAAAGGTAGGTCTAGAGGGAGGGCTGATTAGACTACTTGACCAATTAAAAATCTACTTCTTCCCAATTTTAAGTGTTTGCAGACTTTAGCATTCATAGCAAGTCAAGTACACCCTACACATGCATGTTTATGAGTATAGCAGTAGAAATTAATGACAAGCATGTAAGCAAAGGAAGGGTAGGAGGATAAAATGCAATTTGAAGACGCGATGATTTTTCCCGTGGTTCCTATAGGTGGTGCTTTCGTACGTCCATTTTTATGGAGTCTTCAACCCACGAAGGGTAACGGTTGCGGGAGTCCATGGACGGCTCTACCCACGGAGGGTTCCACGAAGAATCACCCTTGATGGCATACGTCCATGGAGGACTAGCCTAACTTGGGGTAGATATTCACGAACTAGGCGATCTCCTTGACCTTACAAACTTCTTGGTTCACTCCGAAACACAAAGTAGGAGGCTCCCAAGCAACACCTAAACAATCTAGGTTGCACCACCCTCCAAAAGGTAATAGGCATGATAATGTCAATGAACTCCTTGCTTTTGTGCTTCAAGATGATAGACTCCTCAACACACAATCACTCTCTCACAGATTTGGCTTGGTGGAAGAGATTGATTGGGTGGAAAGCAACTTGGGGAGGCTAGAGATCAAGATTCATATGGTTGGAATGGAATGGCATGATCTCAACACATGAGTATGTGGCTCTCTCTCTCTCAGAAAATCAGTTGGTATGAGTGGGGATCTGTTCTGAGTGCTTCTCACTCAAGTAGGTGGTGGTGGAGGGGTAGATATAGACATCTCCAAAAATCTAACTGTTAGACCTAATAAGTCAGACTCGGTGACAACGATGTGTTAATCTCGATGGTAGCGAGTTGCCTCAAAGGTAGAAACTTTTGAATCTCGGTGAGACCGATATAAAAAACTCGGTTGCACCGGTAAGGTGACCAACGGTGACATTGCCAAACTCGGTGATGCCGATTCAACAAACTCGGTGGTACCGATTTTGTGAATTTCCATAACAAGAAGTTGGCAACCCAAACTCGGTGGCACCGAAGCAGAATCGAGTGCACCGAAAGCCTAGGGTTTGGCTGAGTCTCTCGGAGGCTAAGAATCGGTTGCACCGACTAGAAAGTGTTGGCAGCAGCATCAACATTCTCTACGTCGACACGATGCACAGGCTGGGGCTGAAGATAGAAGACCTACCACACGTTGTTGGGCCGGCCGGCTTTTGTCAGCTTCATGGCGGTCCCCCATTATGCCTACCTCAAGCTCAAGATGTCGGGCCGTAAGGGAATCATCACCATCAAGGGCGACTACAAGATGTCACTCGAGTCCGCTCGGGACGGCAGCCGGCTGGCCAAGGCCCTAGAGATTGATGAGGAGAAGCGGCAACTCGACTGGCTCATGGCCCTTGCTGCCAGCTAGCCGGCCATGCCGACTCCTCCCTCGCAATCCACCGGCGAGGCCTCCTTCCATCCATCCAAAGACACCAAGAAAATCACGCTCGACCCGGCCAACCCAGCTCAGTGCGTCACCATCGGCTCCCACGTCAACAGCAAATAGGAAAGCGAGCTTATCGACTTCCTCCATGAGAATCGGGACATCTTTGCGTGGTGCCCCAAGGACATGCCGGGTGTTCCGAGGAAGTTTGTCGAGCACAAAGCCGGTCAAGCAACCCCTGCGTCGTTTCTCCGAGGAGAAGCGACATACTATAGGCTAAGAGCTCGCCCGACTGCTTGTAGCCGAGTTCATCATGGAATTGTTCCACCTGGACTGGCTGGCCAACCCAGTCCTGGTGCTGAAGAAGAACAAGACCTGGCGCATGTGCACCCACTACAGTAGCATGAACAACGCATGTCCCAAAGTCCCGTTCTCCCTGTCGCGGATCGATCAAGTCATCGATTCCACGGCAGGCTGCGACTTGCTGTCCTTCTTGGATGCTTACTCCGGATACCACCAGATCAAGCTGCACCCGGAAGA
This sequence comes from Hordeum marinum, assembly GCA_022496015.1. Taxonomy (NCBI): domain Eukaryota; kingdom Viridiplantae; phylum Streptophyta; class Magnoliopsida; order Poales; family Poaceae; genus Hordeum; species Hordeum marinum. The sequence continues at coordinate 313,402,895 of CM039678.1, forward strand.
CTGACTAAAGACCTCCTTCATCACGCCCTTCGGAGCCTACTGCTACATCACCATGTCCTTTGGCCTGAAGAACGCAGGCGCCACCTTCCAACGGTGCATGCAGAAGTGCCTCCTGCCTCAAATAGGCAAGAATGTCCATGTCTATGTCGACGACATTGTCGTCAAGACCAAGAAGCATTTCAGCCTCCTCGATGACCTCCGGGAGACCTTCGCGAACTTGCGCGAGTACAAGATAAGGCTCAACCCGGAGAAGTCTGTTTTCGGTGTTCCCGCCGGACAGCTATTGGGTTTCTTCGTGTCTGCTCGCGGCATCAAAGCCAACCCCGAGAAGATCAACGCTATTAAGCAAATGCCGAAGCCACCCTGGCTCCACGACATCCAGAAGTTCACTGGGTGCCTCGTCTCACTCAGCCAGTTCATCAGCCGGCTAGGGGAGAAGGCCCTGCCACTCTACGGGCTCCTTCGCAAAACGGCTCTAATCGAGCCGGGTCAAACCAAAAGGCCGGGCATCTTCGACTGGCCAGACGAGGCGTACGAGGCCTTTCGTGGCCTCAAGAAGGCTCTCACCCACGCAACCATCCTAGCCGTGCCAGTTGAGAAGGAACCACTGCTCGCCTACATCACGGCGACCACACGCGTCATCATCGTCATCCTGGTGGTCGAGCGACCGGAGGAGGGCAAGTCCCTGCCGGTCCAGCGACCCGTGTACTACCTCAGCGAGGTCCCCTCCGCGTCCAATCGGACCTACCCCCACTACCAAAAGATGTGTTATGGCATATACTTCGCCGCCAAGAAGGTCAAGCAGTACTTCCAAGAGCATACCATTACCGTGGTAAGCATGGCCCCACTCGGCAAGATCATGAACCGCCAGGACTCCACCGTCCGGATCGCCAAGTGGGTCATTGCCCTTGCCGATCGTGAGATCCGATACGAGCCAAGAACCACCATCAAGTCGCAGGCATTGGCGGACCTCCTCGTCGACTAGGCAGAGACGGAATTCGTCCCACCTCCCCCAGACTCCACACATTGGCATATGCATTTTGACGGCTCGAAGATGAGGACCGGCCTGGGTGCCGACATAGTCCTCTCCTCCCCGAAAGGTGATCAGCTCAAATACGCACTCCAGATCCACTTCGCTGCCTCCAACAACATGGACGAGTACGAGGCCATCGTCCATGGCCTCTGGCTCACCAAGGAGATTGGCATCAGGCGCATCCTCTACTTCGGCGAGTCCGACCTCGTGGTGCAGCAAGTCTCCGGTGAATGGGACGCCAGGCATGGCCAGCTACCGCTTCCTCGGACAATAGCTCACCGGCTCCTTCGAGCATTGTGAGTTTCATCATGTCCCATGGGTGGACAACGAGGCGGCGGATGCGCTGGCAAAGATCGACTCCACCCGGCAGGCCATCCCAGCCGGCGTCTCCCTCAAACGACTGCTCAAGCCGTCGATCAAACCCTCCCAAGAATCAGAGTCAATCTTCGTGTCGGCGGGTGTCGCCGGCCCATCGATGGCCTAGCCGCCTCTCCGGCGTCATCGCCACCGGCTCCCGAACCGTCGGGCACCCAGCCGGCTCCGATCGAGCTAGCGACATCCGGGTCGGCCGGCCCCGGTTGCGCGGCCGCCATGATGATCATCGACCAGCCGGCCCTGGGGGCTGGCGAACCGGCCATGGGGCCTGACCAACCAGTCTTGGGGCTCACGAGCCGGTCCCGAGGACTGGTGAACCAGTACTGGGGGCTCCTGAGCCGGCCGCCGTCTCGGCCCCCTCGTAGGCCCAACCCATCCTGGCGTTTCTTCTGCAGGGCAAGCTGCCTCCGGACGAGGCTTTGGCAAGGCAAATCTAGTGCCGGGCCACGGCCTACAGAATCATCAACAACGAGCTCGTCCACTTCAGCACCACCGGCATCTTCCAGCAATGCGTCGAGTCGGAATAGGGTCTGGAGATCCTCCTCGACATTCATCAGGGCGAGTGCGGGCACCATGCCGCCTCCCGGACATTGGTGGCCAGGGTTTTCTGCCACGGCTTCTTCTGGCTGACGGCACTCGAGGCAGCCAAGAAGTTGGTCGACGAGTGCGAGGGCTGCCAACGCTTCAGCATGCAAAGCCACCTACCGGCAACGGCCCTCCAAACCATCCCCCTCTCATGGCCTTTTGCCGTTTGGGGGCTGGACATGGTGGGCCCATTCAAGACTGCTCGAGGTGGCATGACGCACTTCCTGGTGGCTGTCGACAAATTCACCAAGTGGCTGGACGGCCCCACGGCCGTCTGGTTCATCGATGACATCACGGTGCGCTACGGCGTTCCCCACAACATCATGACCGACAATGGCACAAACTTCACCAAGGGTGCACTTGCGCGCTTCTACTCCAAGAAGGGAATCCAGCTCGACCTGGACTCCATCGCTCATCTGCAATCAAATGGCCAAGTCGAGATGGCGAACGGCCTCATCCTGTCCGGCATCAAGCCCCGGCTCGTGATGCCGCTGGTAAGGTTGGCCGGCTGCTGGATCGACGAGCTACCGGTCGTCCTTTGGAGTCTCGGGACCACCCCGAACCATTCAACCGGCTACACTCCCTTTTTCCTTGTGTATGGGTCTGAGGCAATCATCCCCGCCGACATCAAGTTCGATTCGTCTAGGGTCGCCCTATACACGGAGAAGGACGCAAAGGAGGCAAGAGAAGACGACGTTAACCTACTCGAGGAAGCTCGCGAACCTGGTCCTCAGGCGGATCCAACGAATAGCCGGACAGCACAAGCTATCCTCCCCATGGGAGGGCCCATCCGTTATCAGCAAGGCACTTCACAACAACGCATACTATCTAATAGATGCCCAGAAGTCAAAGAAGTGCAAAAGAGATGCCTCCGGAGAGGAGATGGAGAGCCCATGGAATGCGGCCCTTCTACGCCCGTTTTATTGCTAAAGGAACCAGTGTATGTATATATCCCCAGCCTTTTGAGCTTATGAATGCAATGGGCGCCCCAAGCCGGCTCTTGGGGCGCGCCCCGTTTCATTTCCCTCAAAAATGTTCCTCACTCACCGGCTCCCCGACCCAGCTCCCGTGCCCGGGGGCTAGCCGGCTGGACCTAGGACGCCTCTCCGGAAACTGGCTAAGTAATGTGAGCCAGCCAACCCCCCCCCCTCCCCCACCCTTACCAACTATAGAACCGACTCCCAGCTGTCCGGCTGACTGGTCCTCGGGGCAACAAGATTTGGCTCACACAAAAGGTCGAAACAAAAGGAGATCCCTTCTAGTCCCAGCCGGACCATCGCCGCGTCTCTACCACTCTACTTATCCTGAAAAACCCACGCAATTCTTAAATTTCGAACCGGCTACCTTGAGGCGGACGCCCCGACCAAACTACAGACCAGTTCCCAACTGTCAGGTTGGCGGGGCCAAAACCAAAGGGGAAAAGGAGTAGAAACGAAAAGAGTCGAGGCGGGCAAAAAAGGATAAGGACCAGGCGAAATTAGTAACAAGGCAAACACGACAAACTATTCATGACATAAATGTTAAGGCAAAAGCGGCCCATGGCCAGCATTCAGTTCATTATGTAAACACCCCAGTGGGTGGATTAGAGCTTAACATGCAGGGAAGAGAAAGATAACAAATACGCCCGGGGGCTCAAGCTGCCGGCACGTCGCCAACCGGCGTGCCCCCTGCCAGCGCGTCATGGGGCGGCTCGGTTCTCGACTCGGAGGTGGTCGCGGCCTTCGGGTCGGCCTCCTTGGACTTCGAGGTGGGATCCTCGGTCTCGGCCGTCTTGCCGCTCGAGTCGGTGCTCTTGTCGGTGACTTCATCATCCGTCGGACCTTGGGGGATGCCGAAGAAGTCCTCGGGCAGCGGCTCAGCATCGTCGCCAAGGGCCGGCAGTAACTCGTCCGCGTCGACATATGATGCGAGCTCGTTGGCCCGCTGGACAAGGCCGGCTCGCGGGCCTCTCGCTCTACGACCGCCACGTCCCGAATGGTCGCCAGCCGGCCCAAATCCACGCCGTGGTACCATAACGTGACGAACCGGAGCACCATCTGCGCCCTGGCTCGGGCAGTCGACGCCTTCTAGGCTTCGAGGCGAGGAACGGTGTGCTCCAGCCACTGAGCCTTGCGGTGTGCCGGAGCTCCTCCATGGCCCGGCCACAGCGCGGCGATAACCTCTTTGCCGGCGGTATTGAGCCGCTCCACGCTTCGCTCACGATGGGTCATCCGCATCTCGACGGCGAGCCTGATCTCGTCCATTCCCCACGCGACATGCTCCTCGATGGAGCAACTGCACTCCTGAAGGTATTCCTGGTGCTCCTCAACGGCGCGCGCAGCACGGCGATGAGTTTCCGGGGAGCGCCCTGGAAGGAAGAAGAATTGAAGGAAAGAAAGGCAAGTTGAAACACGAGAACCGGCAAAGGGAAAAGCAACCGGCTGGGGAAGAGAAAGACTGGCACCTACCTTCGATCTCGTCGTCCACCCAAAGGGCGAAGTGGAGCGCCGCCTTGCGCTCCGATGCCAGGGCCGCCTCCGAGGTGGCGAGGGAACCCTTGACCTCCTCGAGCGTCCTCTCGAGCATGGTCACCTCACCTTGGAGGGCGGCAGTCCTCAAGGCGGCGTCAGCTGCCTCCTTGACGGCCGCCTCACGGGCCACCGCCTCCTTCGCCGCCTCAGCCTTGAGCCGGTCCCGGGCCGCTTCCCCGTCGACCAGCAGCGCTGCTAGCTGGTCCGTATCCTGCGAGGCCGCCTGGGCATATCGAGCCAGTCGGTCCCGCTCGGAGGCAAGCCCGGTCTTGTCCTCCCGAAGGGTGGCCAGCTCACCTGCAAGACACAACCGGCGTCAGCCGACTCCCAGGGTCTATGTGCCCCCCTGCGAAGTGCAACTGCACTGACCTCGCACGCGAGCCAACTCCTCCTCCAGGAGGTAGAAGCCATGTTTGCCGCGGTCGTGGATGGCGACCGCCTCTGCGAACAGCTTCTACCACAAGGAGGTTCCTTCCTGCCACAAAAAAGGCAAAGGTCAAGGCACACTCAAAAGAGATTCGGCCCGGCTGCCCGTCAGCCGGTCAGCCGGCCCGCATCTCGGGGGGTACACCCAGTAGGTGCGCTTGTGCGCCCCCATTGAAAATTCTAAGTCAATGTAGCCGGCTTACCTTCGCACGTTGCAGGGCGGCATCAGCCGCCTCCGCGAACCAGGCCAGCTCCTGCTGGCACCGGTGCAAAACGCTACTCAAGTCCCCAAAACAGGGGACCGGGCCGCCCGACTGGGAAGCCGGCATAGCCGGCGCGCTCGCTAGCGCTTCCCAGTCTCGGAGCACCTCCTGCATCAACCGTAGGGGCTCCTGACCCGGCCACCGGTACCGCCCGGGCTCGCCACGGCGCCAGCCGCTGGGGGCGGGTTGACAAGGGCAAGGGTGCGGGGGTTACTTCCCGCCGGCCCCACGCCCGGCGCCATCGCCGCCTCCTCCTCTTGCCGCTCCGGCGCATCGGTCGCGACGGAGGGCCCCTCCACCTCCATGGCCGTCGCCTCTGCCACAGCCTCTAACGCCACCTCTGGGGCCGCCGAGACCTCCGGCACCTCGGCCCGGGCCGGCTCGGCCGCAGGCGGGGTCACCTCCAGCACCTCAGGCCGGGCAACCTTGGGACCTGGCTCCGTCATTGCCGCCGTCGCCTGGGTCGTCTCCTGCACGGGCGGACGCGCTGGCGGGTCCATAGCTGCCCCTCGCGGCTGGCTTGACCGCGGCCTCGACATACGGGTGGACTCCGCTGCCGAGTCCGACGCCCGGGGAGGATCCACCGACCCCCTCCGCCTCCGGCTACTCAAGGTCCCGTAGTGTGAGGCCCCTCCTCGTGTCCCGGACTTGGAGCCTCGCAGCTCCACGAGCCTCCTCTTCTCCTCCCGCTGGGTGGCCGCGTGCTCGCGGGCCAGCAGGATGGCAGCGTCCGTCGACTCCCCTTCTGGCTCCTCCTCGTGGAGCTCGATGGCGTAACTGCGGCACCCGACAGCCGGTCATCAACAGGCTCGTGAGGCGGAAGCTAAACTTACGCAAAACAAAGAACTTACGCGATAATGAGGGGCAAGGCCCACTTGGCGCATGGCGGCGGCTTCCGCGCAGCCACATTCACCCGCTTCAGATATGTCGCGGATCTGGTGCGGTCTCAGCTGGATGGGTGACACCCGGTGCGACATAAAGGCCACCACCAGGTTGGCGGTGACCAGCCCCTCGAAGCTCTTCAGCTGCGCAAGCCGGCCAAGCTCCTCTAGCGCCATGCCACGCGGGGAGGCCCCTAGCCAGTTCTTGTGGGAGTACTGCCGGTCCTCAAAAGGCGGCAGCCGGATGTAGTCCGTCCTCGGGTCGACGGTCTTCACGTAAAAGAATGTTCGGTGCCACCCCTTGACGGAGTCGATGAGGGAGAGAGGGGGAAAGCAAGGGACGACGCGACAGCACGGCGCCGTGCCCCCGCACGCATCGCTCTTCAAAGGCTTGAGGTAGAAAAGAGCATTGAAGAGCTCGAGGAAAAGAAGGATACCGAGGTACCCCTCACACAACGTCATGAAGGCAGAGAGGTACATAATCGAGTTTGGACCGAGGTCGTGCGGCTGGAGGTCAAAGGTATCAAGGAGAAGACGGAAGAAGATACTCACCGGAAGCCCGAAGCCCCGGAAGAAGTGGCAGAGGAACACGATGTGTTCCCTTGACCGTGGTGCAGGTGCTATCTCATCGCCCGGCACACGTGCAGCCACCCGGTCCTCCGGCGGTAGCATGCGCGGGTGCCGAAGCTCGGCGATGTCTGGCTCAACAACGAAGGAGCCTGCCCAGCTTCCGTTACGTCCACCGGCCATCGCGGCGGCTGTACAGCGTGCGGGCACGGGTATGTGCTCGGGTATGGCGGCGCGCGAAGAAGGAAGAGAGGCAATGAAGACGGGCAGCAAGGGGGCAAGTGGGGCGCGGGTACCTCCGCCTCCTGCCCTTCCTCTCCTTTTATGGAGGAGGCCACGACCGGGGGACGTGGGATTGATTTTGCCCACTCCCCCAGGAAACTCCGCGCGCGCGGGTGACCTGGGCCCGTAACGGCTGCCTCAGGGCGTAGAGGATCCTATCTTGCGCCCCGAGGCCTACTGGGCTATGCCTAGGTCCTACCGGGCTAGGCCCAGGCGACGTCTCGTCTCCCCGCGTGTGCGGGACCCACCGCATCATTACTCACCACGTGGCATGCCGCGTGCCGGTGCGGGTCCCGGGGCGGTGCGCCGGTACCGAAGGCGTCGGGTCCAACGGCCGACCCGCCTGCCCTTCCGCCTTCGAGCCAGAGGCGTGTGTCGCTGAGGGGAAGCCGCCGCCTCCCCGTCGTCTATTGGACGCGGGCCCTCGCCGGCTTCGGGGACTATTGATGGGGTTATTACCACTAGGTAGGCCAAAGCAACAGAGTCTTCCCCCTTTGGCTTCGAAGAAAAACTACGTAACTGGCTAGCCGTGGCCGGCTGGAGGGCGTCCGGCACAAGACGGTGCCGACTCGTGCCCCGGACGGTTGAATGAGGAGCCGGCTGGACCCTCGATCAGCTAGGCGTGGCCGATTGCCCCTGGGCCAGCTCTTCCGTTGACCTAGGGACGGACTTGTGACGTCCCATCCCTATGCGCGCGGGTACGACAACGAGACGCGACCGGCACGACGGGCGGCCCTGTGGCTATAGTGGCTGCTGGCGCACTGCAGTGCATGGCTACAGTCCAACCGTCCTAGCCGCTGACCTCGGCGAGCGCGACCGGGCATGGGAACTGTGCCGGCACGCCCCTTGCCACTCGATTACCTACCTCGGCGTGGCTACAGTACAGCCGGCCATACCGACGACTTCGGCTGGCTGGCGCTAGATGACGCCCATCCGGCATCCCGTGCCCCGATAGGTGGGCGAGGGCCAATCATCGGGCCGGTCGGCGGGTCCCAGTGGCAGATGGGACTCAACCGGTGGCCCCTATGGGCGAAGAGATGGCAGGGATGGCGGGACCCTCTGGCCAGCCGAAGAGACTGCCTGCCGGGTCCCCCCACCTTTGTACTTAGGACATATTGCAAGAGCCGGGGGGTTGGCCTATAAAAACCCCCGAGCCCCCCATGCAGCAGGGAGGGACACACACACACACGAACGATCATCTCCACATACACCACCCCTTATAGCAGTGGAGGAAGAGGAGCCGACTGCCCCTTCTTCCTCCTCTAGACACAGCTCCAAGAGCACCATTGTACCTATACTCATCCATCTAACTAAACCAAGCAGGACTAGGGGTATTACCTCCCCCGAAGGGCCTTGAACCTGGGTACATCACGTGTCATCACCGCTTGTGCCAAATCTCACACCTGGAGCCTGTCGACATCCTCCGGCCCCAACCACCTACGATAAGCCACCCCATGGCATCTGTCGTGAGAAAACGACGACATTTCCCCTGGCGATACTAAACAAAGAGTCCACTCGATTTTTACCCAGACCCATGATGTACATAACTCATAACATCCATGCAGGGACCAACGGTCTGCCCGGTGCCTGTGAAGACAGCGCATGATTGGCCATACTCGCCACTAGTAATCCAGGCTCCTTGCGAGTACCCAAAAAGGTAATCAACAGAGCCCCGTCCCATAAGGGGTATCGCCGTTGTGTATGTGAGGCTGGGATGGTCAGCAAACCTTAAATCTAATCCGTTTTCGACAACACACTCTCAACTTGTTATGGTACACCACTTCTTTCTCAAGGGGTCACCCAAAAACGCATCATCATCTCCCCGGGCATTAGTGGCACCCGACGGGGTATTCGAAAAGTCTTTGAAATTATCTCTTTATATCCATCACCATGCATAATCCCGAACCCACCTGTGTAGCATCTACTAGCATCCTATCTACACCCACCTGCATAACCCTCATAAGGTGGTAGGGTCATGCGCAATGCAAGTGTCAACAGCGAAAGTATCGAAAGCAACCCACTGAAGTGGTCACTACTCCACATGATCAAATATAATGAAATTAAAGTGCTATATGACGTGCAATAAAAATGGTTTCTTAACATGGTCAAAGGGCTGCTTGCCTGGCTCAACAAAGTCTTCGGGGTCTTCGAAGTCTTTGGGTCCAACTCGCTCGACAATAGCACAATCTATCGTCACGATAAATAGAGATAATAATAAGCATCACACAAAAATAGAGCACACAAAGTTACTATTAAAATGCTACCCAATTCTGATAAATAATAAAAGCTATAATCAAAATACTTCTAGGGTTTTGCCGTAAAAGCATTTTTGAAAACTATTTCAATAGAGGCAAAAAGATGCCTAAAACAGGTCTAAAAATAAAACAATGCATAAAAGGTTTTCATCATTTTTCACAATTGGCACTATTAAATTCTATGGAATATTCTAGGATTTATGGAAAAATATTGGACATTGGATTTTTATTTAGGTCTGTGAACTTTTTGGAAAGCTAATAGAAAATGGAAAAAGAAAATGGGCACTATGCCCTGGGCCAGATATGTTTGCAACTCGGCCGACCCAGAGCAATCAGCCCCCCAAGCAAACCGGTGCGCCCGCGCTCGCCAGGTTCAAACCTAACAGGCGGGGCCTGGGTGCCAGTGAGAGCGGGAGAGAGGCAAGCAAGACAGAGGCCGACAAGTGGGGGGCACCTGTCGGGTTCGTCTGCCTCCTCTGGACTGAGGGAGGCGGGGCTTACCTGAGAGGCTAACGGCGACGACACGGAGAGGTGAGCACGAGAATGGGCTCAGGGCATCGCCGCCTGTCGGCTGGAGGTGGATGAGAGCAAGGGGTCACCAGCGACGAGGTATCCACGATGGAGGGAAAGCGGGAGGAGCTCACCGGGCCCTTCTTGTGCTGCAAATCAAGCAGAGAGGATGGGGGAGTGGGTCAGAGAGGTAAGGAAGGAGCAACTAGAGAAGAAGGAGGACCGGAGGGGTGCCTCACCATGAGATCGATGGAGGGCCGCCACGGCGGTCCTCGGCTCGATTTCGATGATTGGGACCCCGGAGCTTGCTTGGGTCAATCTGGTGGTCGGTTGGGAGGATGAGGGAGCTAAAGGAGGGCAGAGACGAGCTCGGGGCACCTTAAATAGGGGGCGCGAGTCCACCGAGCTACCGTGCACCGGCGAGTGTGGGGCCGAGGCCAGGGGCCGTGGGTGGGAGAGAGCACGTCTCTGGGGTGCTCATGGGGTTGGTCTAGGCCACGAGGAGTGAGAGAGATAGAAGGGCAGGCGCGCGCGTGCGAGCTCCTGCGTTGGCCGGCTCGGGCGGCGTCGGGCACACGCGGAGGAGGGAGAAGGAGAAGGAGAGAGGAGGGGCCGACCGAGTTGCATGTCACGTACGCCAATGGCGTCTTGGGGGACACGAGGGGGAGGCCCTAGGTGGTCGTGGCGGCCATTGGGCGGCGGCTACAGTGTGTTAGTGCACTGTAGCGCGCCCAGAGCATGCATATGGCTGGCATTGTCGTTGCCCGCGCGCTCTGGGGTGCCCCACCTTGTACGGTAGCACCTGGATGGTCTGAAGATGCTCTAGGAGCTAGGTAAAGCTAGGGAGAAAAGAAATGGAGTGGGGGAGAGGGTAGAAATGCCCCCACCATTGCTGTCCATGGGGGTAATTGTGGGTTCTGCCCCACTTACCCGTTGAGTCTTGGCCTGAGAAAATTACTGGAGGTGAAATGCAATACTAGATAGTTGTGGTAAAATTTTGGAGGCAAGGGAAAGAGTAGAAGTGGTGAAAACAATAGTTTCTAGAAGTGGCCAGAAGGTGTTCGATGGAGATTAGGGCAAGCAAATGGAGTTTTCTTGCCATAGGAATTGACAGGGTCAAATGGTGGATGGAATTAGGCCTGATTACCAAGTTTGAGCTTGATTTTAGAAAGTTCACAATGTAACTTTGTGAAACCCTAGAAACCAATAGAATATGGTTTCTGTAGATCTAATCATGCTAAACTAACCCTCTTGATGCACCACTTAGTGTAGCGTCATTGTTTGTTGATTAGAAGATGTCCACAAAGTTTGGGGTCAAGGGAAGAAACTTCACAATGTAAAGTTGTTCAAATTTGCATATGGTCAGGGAAGGTTTTGGAATAGTTTGATGAACCAAAACAATTTTAATTGAGAAGAAACATTGCAAGATCATCACCTATGACAATGTTGACTTGCTGGAATTTTCTTGGAATTTATTGGGAATATTTCTTATAAAAATATTTTAAAATATTTATTTGGAAAGAAAGGGTTTTGAGGGGTTTAATTTTGCCCTTGATTTTGAACATGACCGCGTGCTTAAACTCATATATGTGGAAAATATATGTCCACTAAGTTTCCCTCAATTTTCTCAAATATTTTCAAAGTATTAAAATAATTTTTCCCTATGAAAAAGCATTTCTGGCCTTAGGAAAAAGCCTTTTAAATAAATACTAAAATAATATTTAAAAATAATATTTGGTGGTGTCGGAAATTCATAAATATAGTAGGCTTCAAATAAAGCCATTGAAGAAAAAGGATCCACCCAATTTGAGAACTTGTAGTGTAATCCTCAACTCGGGGTTTTTTTAAAGCCTAATTATTAAATCCTTTTTGGTCAAAATAATATTTGATAAAACTAGTTTTGCGCACTATTCACATGGCATGATCATGGGGCAATAAGTTTGGGTCAAGGAAGTTGAATATGGAGAGGGATAGAATCTAAGAGTGCCATAGACAATAACCAAACAAGCAAACAAGCAACAATTCAAACAAGCACAAGCACTGAAAAAGTTTTACTTGGCTCCAAATTTTCGAAATCCAAGCATAACAAGGTGATACAAACACAGGGTGTGACACATCTTCAAGAAGTTCTCACGGGAGGTGAACGCAGCTCTCCCGAAGACCAAAAACATGCGCCCCCTCAAGTGGTCCCAGGCCGGAATCACCTTCAATTCGAGGGATCAACTCAGGTATTCAGCCATGGCAGGCACGCTCCCCATGCCATGCACGCCAACCATCAACAATGTCCTCGTCACCAAGACCCTCATCAATGGCGGCACGGGGCTGAATGTTCTCTCCATTGAGACGTTTGAGACGCTCCAAGTGCCATACGACCAACTCATGCCAACTAAAACCTTCTTAGGAGTCACTAACGGATCCACGATCCCCATCGGGCAAGGGCGCCTGCCTGTCACCTTCGGCGGATGCAAGAACTACCACACCGAGATCATCGTCTTCGACGCCGCCCACATCCACCTCTCGTACAATGCGATCCTTATGTACCCAGCCCTAGCCAAGTTCACGGCGGTGACTCATCATGGCTACAACATCCTCAAGATGCCGGGGAGTGGTGGCGTCATCGCCATCGCCTGTGATGAGAAGGACGCCGTCTACTCCCTCGAGTGCGCCGAACGTGCCGCAGTAGCCGAGCACTCAGTCGACGAAGGACATGTCGTGCCTCGTGAGGATGTCCCCAGGAAGAAGAAGCAGGTCCTCTCCGCGGGGCGCCACGGGGCTGAAACTTCTAAGGATGGCGCCTCAGGCTCAACATCAAGGGTTGAGGCCCCTCCATCCCTTGCATAGGAAGGCGCTCTCGGCACCTCCTTGGGTTGGGCTTGGGGGCTTCCATCCGAAAGACTACCGACCTGATTGGAGAGACGAGGGAGGCATTTGGGCACACTTGGAGGCATGCTCTGACGTGCGTCTACCCAAGCCGGGAGCATGACGCGAGGCTTCAAGCTCGCGAGAATTCTTCACCAGAGCGATCGAGGAGCTTCAGGAAGCATAGGCTACACGACGTAGGAGCTGCCCTGCATCACCAAGTTTAGCCGCTATCAACGGCTTGGTCGACAAGCCGTGTGTCTGCGTTAATGCACTCACGATCAACAGGGCCACATCCCAGGATTTCTTTTGGCCGACGCATGCCGATCGTAGTGCGATCTACCCATGCAACTACGTCTGTAGGCCCTTCGGTCTAGCGAACGGGGGAGCCACGTTCCAGGGCCTCTCCCGGGACATGATCATGCCTTACCAGGCTAGGCGCAACGAAGAGTTGGAGGAGGTGCCCGGACTGAGCGGGGGTCCCGAGCCCCGAGAGGAGACGGGCTCATGAAGGCCATGTTCGCGGAGACACAAGGTGAGGCTACGGCGACTGATTCGACTCTTCAGCAACATGGCCGCCAGGTGACTTTTTAGTCCGTGCGAGGTAAATTTTTGGTTTACTCGGTTTGAGGGTGACCATCGGGCTGCATTATCCTCAGGCGGTCAGGGCTCACTCCTGCAACTGCTTCGCTTATGCATATTTCAGCACCTTTCATTCATATGATCTATTTCGTAATGTTCCATCCTGCCTGCACGATGTCGGTGTCAAAACCGGCGGATCTCGGGTAGGGGGTCCCGAGCTGTGAGACTAGAATCGATCGTAACAGAAGATGAATGAGACGATGTTTACCTAGGTTCAGGGCCTCCTATGGAGTTAATATCTTACGTACTGCTTGATTATATTGATGATATGTAGGTTACAGAGTTGATCTACCTCGACATCAAACACCTAAACCGTAGATGAATTGTCCTATGTCTACAACCTAAAACCCTCCAGCTTATATAAACGCCGAGGGTACCTAGGGTCTACACATGGTCGGTTACAGGTCGAAGTGATAAACATGCCTATTCACTACTCCAAACGTGGAGGACACGCCACGATTCCCGAAGCTTCCTTGTTGTAGACACAGCCTTCGATCGACCCAATGCTCGGCAAACGGCCCGTATAGTCCAGCCCATGACAAATAGGTCGGCCTCCCGAGGACCCCTTAAACTAGGACTCCCTCAGTAGCTGTGGGGACCCCGACTTATAAGTCATGATCACCTAATGTACATGCACAGTGATCCTAGAAATCAATGCTCACTGAACACATAAAAACACAATAACAAGAGTCTTACATCCAATACATACCGTTTTACTCAAATATGGCCTTTAGGGCCCAGTCTTCATATACTTGCAGTGGAAATCTTCAACGATAACACAAACCCATGCCATCTGCCTTAACCCTACATGAATTCTGACTGGGAAACGTCCTGTTTGGAACAAGGCAATAACAATGCATGATATAGCACTAATAGGTTATTTTATAGAAAGCTAATTTTGAATGCAATAACATGATCAGGTAACTAGGTAAGCATGAATCAGTAGTTGGGAGATATCCATATGAACAAGTTACAGGTATCATCATGGACAGGGGATTGAGCATCTCATGCTCAACATCACGTCAGGTCATCTGACTTATCTCTAGTGTCATCTCTGTGTCGTCCATACTCACGCACACCAAGTTTGCGAAAACATCCGGACATAGTTTAAGAAGGACCTCAACTATCCATGACTATGGACACGACTATTCGAATAGTTTTACACTCTATAGAGGTTGCACACTTTACCCACAAGACTCGGGGAACTTCCATGTCATCCACGACTTGCGGTATATAAAATACCTGAGGTAAGCACCCGAACAATGCCTTTCCACTGGCGATACTAAACAAAGAGTCCACTCGATTGGTACCTAGCCCACATAATGTACATCACTCGTAGCATCCAAGCAGGGACCAACGGTGTGCCCAGTGCCTCTGAAGAAAGCGCATGATCGTCCATACTGGCATGACCCCGTATCGAGAGTGACCACACCACTCCCGCCACTAGTAATGGGGCCTCCTTGCTAGTACCCACCAAGGGAATCAACAGAGCCCCGTTCCATAAGGGGTATCGTGGTTGCGCATGTAAGGTTGGGACGGTCAGCATACCTTAAAACTCTCTCTTTTAGAAAACACACACTCAGTTGCTCCGGTACACCACTTCTTTCTCAATTGGTTACCCAACTCATCATCATCACCTTCGGGCATTAGTGGCACCCGACAGGGTTTTCGAAAATTCTTTGAAATCATTTCTTTCTTTCCGTCATTATGCATAATCCCAAACCCGCTTGCGTAGCTTCTACTAGCATCCTATTTACACCCACCCGCATAACCCTCATAAGGTGGTAGGTGTTGGGGAAAGTTGCATGGGAAACAAAAAAAATCCTACGCACACGCAAGGTCTATCCATGGTGATGAGCATCTATGAGAGGGAGAGTGGATCTCCATACCCTTGTAGATTGCTAAGCGAGAAGCGTTAAGAAACACGGTTGGTGTAGTCAAATGTCTTCGCGATCCAAATCACCAAGCATCCCACGATCTCATGACGATCCGTCCCGCGATCCACTCACAATCCGTCCCGCGAACTCATCATGATCCGTCTCGTGATCTCATCATGATCCGTCTCGCGATCTTGATAATGGTCCTTCCGATCTAGCATTGAACGGACGGCACCACCGCGTTCAGCAAACGTACAACTCGATGACGATCTCCGCCTTCTTGATCCAGCAAGAGGGAGCGGAGAGGTAGATGAGTACTCCGGCAGTGCGATGGCGTTGCGACAATGGTGGTGGATCTATTCCATCAGGGCTTCGCCCAAGCACCGCTGAAAACCAATCTAGAGGAGAAACTGCCATCTAGAGGAGAGGTAGCACAAGGCTATTAGGGTTAGCTTTTTCCTCTAAATCCTCTAGTATATATAGGAGGGAGGGAGGGGAGGAGGCATCCTAAAACCCTCAAGGTTTGGTCGAAATTGGAGGTGGAGGAGTCCTACTCCAATCCTATTAGGAGTAGGATTCGTCCTTTCCACTTGGAAACTCTTTCCACCTCTCCACCTTTGGATTTTTTCCTTCTCAAACCACTCCAGCCGCATGAGCCCTTAGAGGAGGCTTCGTCCAGCCCACCAGGGGATGGTTTACCTCCTCCCACATCCCATGTAGCCTCTTGGGTCGAAATACCTCTCCTGATGGTCCCCTGGTACACTCCCGGCACTCCCGGTACACTACTGATGGGCCCGAAACTTTTCCGGCGACCAAAACAGGACTTCCTATATATCAATCTTTACCTCCGCACCATTCCGGAGCTCCTCGTGTCTTCTGGGATCTCATTCAGGACTCTGAACAACCATTGGTCACCACCATACATAACTCTATTGTCACACCCAAGATGTGCGCCTATCCATTTTAGGGCACGAGGGCCTCGCAAGGGATAGATGCGCATCTTGCCGTTAGCAAGAATAGTATCATCACAACATACAGTACTGAAAGAGACGAGTATACAAGATTGGCTTACACTCGCCACATGCTAACTTACAATGTCACTCAAATTCACATCATCAAGTTGAACACAGGGTCCGACTACGGACGAAATCAAACGATAAAACAGTTGCAAATGATACTATCAAGCTATCCCGAAAATCACAACCAAGTCCTCTACTCATCCGCATACGTCACGTACATCCTGCCTCTTTCCTCATCATATTCCCAGTGGAGCTGGGTAAGATCGTCCTGCACGAACTCATCTGAACCTGTACCTAGAGGGTTGTAGTAACTGTGAGCCACACAGGACTTAGCTATCATGCGCCCGGGTACCGAGACTATTCAAGCTTAAAGGTTGGGATGTGGCAAGTGTTTAGTTAGCAGTAGCACTAAGCATTTATGGTGGCTAACTTATGCAACATGAAAATAAATATGAGTGGCCTACGATGAACGATCGAATCTAGTATGATCTCTATGAGATCCTGAACACTTACTTACGTCAATCATAACCCCACCATGTTCTCTCTCGGATCATGTTCACGAGAAGAGACGATCACGGTTACTCACACAATTGGTGCATTTTAATTAGAGTTTACTTCAAGTTAAATATAACAGGGTGTTAAACATATATCCAAGTTGGCACATAACCGCGGGCACGGCTTTCCGAAAGATTTAACCCTGAAGGGGTGCTCCAACTAATCCATCAAAAAATTAACCACACTCCGCGGGAATAGCCTCGACCACGGATCTCATAGTCATCATAGGTAATTCCAAAAAAGTTCCAACACCTCGAGAAAACCCGAAGAAAGTCAGACTCCACACGCAAGACATTCGATAAAGGTAAAACAAATCCACCAAGACCACCCGACGTGTCGACGAACCCGATAAGAGCCGCGTATCTCGTTCTCAGGACACGACGGATAAGCTACGCGTACGCAAGCCTGATAGAAATCTCCCGAGTTGCCCTGGGTTGGCCCCGCACAGTGCTCGAGTTTGGACCAACACTAACGAGGAGCACTGGCCCGGGGGTTGATTAAATTATCCACGGGGTTGCAAGGCCCTATACAAGTTTTATTAAGTTATTAGAAAATGTAGTACCAAAGTTGGGTCTTGCAAGACAAGTTTTAATCTCAACCTAATAAACAAGGGGGTTCCCATAACAACTCCGAGCATGTTAGGAGCGTGAAATATGGAAAACATAACACCGGTAACAAGGAACTAATGGCGGTAGCAGTGGGACAAATCACTTAGCAAAAGGCCAAGCCTTCCACCTATACCAAGATATATATGTGCATTAAATTAAATAACAGAATATATTGCGGTATCCAAATCCATGTTATCACATGGAACAACCTGCACCTGCAACTAAAATGCTATAAGAGGGGCTGAGAAGCGGTATCTTAGCCAATCAAAGGTTTGGTAGGATTTGGAGGTTAGAGGTTGTCATGGCAACATGGGGGCTTATATCAAGTGGTAGGTAGCGCAACTCTAACGATAAGAACGAGAAACTAGCAAGCAAAATAGTATCGGGATCCCGGTACGATCATCTTGCATGTTGGTTCTTCAGCGGAACAAGTAGCAGGATCCTCGTAGTTGTACTCTCCTGGGTCCTCGTACTCAGTATCAACACTCGCGTCTACCCAAGAGAAACAGCAACAATAAACATCCAACCAAGGTGCAATGCACAACCAAGATGATGCATGATTCATTTATGAGGAATTAAACATTGCAATTCAAAACTAGTCATGTTTCACATGGAAAGTGTGTTTATTAATGAATCTGGACAGAACCTCATGTTAGGTTATTTAAACATGAATGAACATGGCAGATATGGATGCATCATGCAAAATCGATAGAAATGCATATAAAGAACGCAAGAAACGGAGTTGCGATTCTCACGATACGCTCACGACAAGGTACGGAGGCAAAATCATAAGACCACCAAGGCATGGGATAATTCTTGGCATTCCAAGGTATCCACAGGATAGGTGATCAAAAAACAATCACAATAGCCTGAAGAATCAATCAATTCCATGGAGCATAGCTCCCACAAGTCACAAAACAATAAAACTCACAATCTGCCCCAAAACAGCAACATAGCAACTTCTATAGCTCACCACTTGAGATACATGAACCCTACATCCACAAACAAGTTATGGATAGAATCTACTCAACACACACATCAAGTTATCCAACTACACAATCAGCAAAGGAGGCTCACATCAATAAGCATGAAGCAATCAAGTTGAAATGATGAAACAGTTTTCTGGGACTTGGTGAAAATTCCAGATTTCTGGAATCTGAGATTATAAAGTAGCAAGTTGACAGCAGTAGTTAAATATGCTAGAGATCTGCTATTGGCATGAAAATTAACAGGATGGTAGTAGACAACATCAACTTCAAATAACTAACACTGAGCAGGAGCAAATTCCCAACATATAACTAGATGTCACCCACTCTTCACGGTGTAAAAAATAACAGCAGATTCTCAAACTTGGTAGTTTTTAAGCTTGCTGAAACAGAAACATCAAGTAGGCAAATTAACAGCTTGTTTCCCACTTATATGTGTGATTATCATGTTAAACAAAAATACCATGGCATAATTTATATAAAACACTAGCACTTCCATGTTGGCACATATCCCAAAGCAAGCATGGATTAAATCATGCAAAAATGACAAAATGACATCTTAGCTAAAATGACAGATTTACTAACTTGCTCAAAAGTGAAATCTGAGAGTCCCAATGAGTTCATTGGCTCTTCCTACCCCAAAACCATGGGTCATACTCATGTGATCATGTGAAACACAAGGCACCAACAAGATGTATACAACAAGGGGTATAACAAGTGGGGAAACCCACTAGTCCCCACACACACACTAGGGAACAAGGCACTTCACTCAAACACATACACTAGCTCATGTGTGTGGGTGGTCATCCACACACATATGCATACATCTATCCACTATGCACATATGTATATTTATATGTGTATGGTAGCACACACACACACACTCTCACAATCAAGCATGCATATAAACTCTCACCAGACAAGATCATTCATGTGTGCACCTCACATGCACCTACACATACACTCTCATGCATATGCACCTATGTGCATACACATATGCTCATGCACACACTCCAAACACACAGACACACGCACTTGCATATATGCCTTAGCCATATACACATACACACAACATCTACACACAGAAGCACTAATGCACCACCACACACGCACAAGTGGATGTATGCATAAGCACACACACAGATCCACCTCTCATGTACTTACATGCACACACTATGTCATACATACACACATGGAAGGGAGGACAAAAAAGGAACACATCCTGGAATTTATCTACACACACATACATATGTTGCAAGCAATAAAACAACAAGAAAACAAAGGAAAAAATAAAACAACAAAAAAGGGGGGAGCCTAGGCTCAAACCGACGACCACCAGGTCGTTTCCCCCCGGCGCTACCATTCTGCTACGACTGGGCTTCTTAACAGGGTAGGGGAGGCACTGTTCTAATACACACACAAACAACACGTTACTCACAAAACTGAAGATTATGCAGCCCTGACGTCAGACAACGGAGGCAGCGGACTCCGGCGACTACACGCGGCCACAGGCTATTACGTGAGGGGGGAACGGTGCAGGAGGCCAGCTGCACCTGCGGGGGATCCATTCCTGCCCCTGGATAGGATCGACAAGGGGAAGTGGAGGCTCAAGCTCCAAGCTTCCCGTCCATGGCGACGGCGCGGGCAGAGCAATGGGAAGGCGGCGACCTCGAGCACGATACATCTACGCAAGGCAGGGAAGGAAGAGGAGGAAGAAGAGGCGCGACACAGCGGCGAAGGGGAAAAGACCGGCGACGATCCGGCGGTGAGGAAGAAGAGGGCGGCCTCCTGGAGCCTCGTACCACCGGGAATGGATCGCGGGCGCTGGCAGCTTGCTCCACGCCATCTCCGCCAATGACGAGGCCCGCCAGAGGCGCGAAGATGACGACGACCTCTCGCTCTCTTAAATCCCCTGCTTACTGAACCTTACCGGAAGGGGAAAGAAGGGCAGAGGAGGAGGAAGAAGAATGAGGGGAGAAGGGGAGCAACGGTAGCGAGAAGGAGGAGGAACCCTAGGGCTACACGCTCTTAAAAAGGGGAGGCCAGCCACGACGTCCATCAGCACCTAACGGTGATGGCGTCAGTGCTCTCTCTCACTCTTCACTCTGCTCTCTCTCACAATTTACTAACGGAGGAGGACGGGTGCAGGTAACCATCGGCTACCTGTTGGGCTGAGCGAGGAGGCTTGCCTGGGTCGGGGAAGGTTTTTCTAAATAAAAAAATCACAGCCACACAAAAATAAATCCCCAGGGTAAAAGAAAGGTTTTTGTAGCAAAACAAAATATTCTTGTGGAGGAAATAATAGGCACTATTTGATAAAATTCTCAAGTTGAATTATAGAGCAAGTTATTTTAATATTTTAATAAAAGGGCAGCTCCTGTTATTTAAAACACAACGCAAACAAACTACAAACATCAAAACTATCATACTCACAATTCATAAAACATATGGGGCCACCTCTTGAACATTTTGAAACAATTTAATAAGGCAACTAATTCTATTGTGAAACAATATGGGAAGAAAGGCATTATGGTGAGATTAATTGATGAAAACAAAGGAGGGGGAAGAAGAAGGAGTTGGCTCACTTGCTCTCCACCACAAACAACCCACACTCAACACACAACCACATCACAACCCATGGCAGATGAACACAAGCACATCATGATGAATGCTATGATGATGCATGAATGCACAACCACACATGGATGCCAAGTTGCAAAACATTTCATAAGCTCATGACACAAGGTTCATACATGGGGTTACATGCCACAAAAGGAAGGGACTGCACTTGGGCTGTTACATCTATACTAACGAAACGGTCAATGACCAATAGCGGAACCTGGATGCCCATATTGGTTCCTACATACTCTATGAAGATCTTTATCGATCGAACCTCTATGTCAAGGATTCAATTAATCCCGTATGATTTCCCTTTGTTCTTCGGTATGTTACTTGCCTGAGATTCGATCATCGGTATCTCCATACCTAGTTCAACCTCGTTACCGGCAAGTCTCTTTACTCGTTTCGTAATACAAGATCCCGTGACTAACACTTAGTCACATTGCTTGCAAGGCTTATTGTGATCCCGTAATACAAGATCCCCTAACATTTTTTTTCCCAGCACCTATGTAGCCTCTTGGGTCGAAATACCTCTCCCGATGGTCCCCCAGTACACTCCCGGCACTCCCGCTACAATACCGATTACCCCAAAACTTTTCCGGCAACCAAAACAGGACGTCCTATATATCAATCTTTACCTCTAGACCATTCCGGAGCTCCTCATGACATCCGAGATCTGATTCCGCACTCCTAACAACCTTCGTTCATCACCATACATAACTCTATACTACCGAAACGTCATCGAACCTTATGTGTGCAGACCCTGCGGGTTCGAGAACTTTGTAGACATGATGGAGACACCTCTACGTTCAATGAAAAATTGCGGAACCTGGATGCTCATATTGGTTCCTACATATTCTACGAAGATCTTTATCGATCGAACCTCTATGTCAAGGATTCATTTAATCTCGTATGATGTTCCCTTTGTTCTTCGGTATGTTACTTGCCTGAGATTTGATCGTCGGTATCTCCATACCTATTTCAACCTCATTACCAGCAAGTCTCTTTACTCGTTCCGTAATACAAGATCCCGTGACTAACACTTAGTCAAATTGCTTGCAAGGCTTATTGTGATGTTGTATTACCGAGTGGGCCCTGAGATACCTCTCCGTCACACGGATTAACAAATCCCAGTCTTGGTCCATGCCAACCCGACAGACACCCTTGGAGATACCTGTAGAGCACCTTTATAGTCACCCAGTTACATTGCGACGTTTGATACACACAAGGCATTCCTCCGGTGTCAGTGAGTTGCATGATCTCATGGCCATAGGAACAAGTACTTGACATGCATAAAATAGTAGCAATAAACTGACACGATCATATGCTACGTTTGTAGTTCGGGTATTGTCCATCACATCATTCTCCTAAAGTGTGATACCATTATCAAATGACATCTCATGTCCATGACTAGAAAACCATAGCCATCTTTGATCAACGAGCTAGTCTATTAGAGGCATACTAGGGACATGGTGTTGTCTATGTATCCACACATGTATCTGAGTTTCCGATTAATACAATTATAGCATGGATAATAAACGATTATCATGAACAAGGAAATATGATAATAACCAATTTATTATTGCCTCTAGGGCATATTTCCAACAGTAGGGTCATGCATGATGCAACTGTCAATGGCAAAAGTATTGGAAACAACCCACCTGAGGGGCCATTACTCCACATGATCAAGTATAACAAAAGTAACGTGCTATATGACATGCAATGAAAATGGTTTCTTAACATGGTCAAAGGGTTTCTTGCTTGGCTTCGCAAAGTCTTCGAGGTCTTCACATGCTTCTTGTCCAACGCTGAGCACTTTGTCTATTTCGTCAACTATCGCTAGAAACAACCACAATAAGCAACACAACAAGCAGAAAGTAAAATTGCTCTATAAATAGGAATTTTATTTTTCTTGGACACCTCTGGTCCCAATAAAATAGCCAAGGAGGTTTCATTGGATGTGGATCAAGGGGGTGTCTTGAATTGGTGGAAATGGAGGAAATGATGATCCTACAAGATGTCCATAGAAAATGTTTTAAGAAAAATGAGTGGATGAACCTAACAAATATGGCTTGATTTTAGAAACATGTGGGAAGTGTTTTTACTGAACTTGGAGTTGGGATGAATTTCCTATGATTTTCCTAGCAGGAAATAAATGGGAAAAGGGAGTATTCATTAGGCCAAGAAGAATAGGGGCATGGGAAAAATGTTAACGATGCCTAGATAAATAGGGTATGATTTTATAGACACCTAGGAACTTGAATCACTCCATTTGGAGCTGATTTGAATCCCCTGGGAATTTTTATAATGTGGCTCTATCATAGTTCAAATTTGAACTTAAATTTGAACCTTACAGAAAAGTGTGGTGAAAAAATATGGAACAACCACCGTTAAATAGGTGATATTTCTAGGAGGATGTAGAAATTTGAATCACCAAATTTGGGCTTGAAATGATTTTTGTGGGATTATTTTTGTCTCCCTAGAATATAGAAAAAGGGAAAGAAATTACCAAAGGATAAATTGCTCTACTGGGCATAGTATAGCCGCAACCGAACTGGGCCGGCCCAACTGCTCGGCCGCGCGAGCGCAGGGGCCAGGCCAGAGGCGTACTTTGCGGAGTATGCTTCTCTGGCAAAAAGGCAGGGTCGGGAGGGGGCACCTCCACCTAGGCTCCGGGCCTGACCAGCGGTCCACGTACAGGCATCTCCGGTCACCATTTCGAGAGGTGAGTCCATAGGCGTACTCAGGGCGGCAAGCCACACCCATCGAGGTGATGCACACCCACCGGAGAGAGATGCTGCGCTGAGGGCTCGGACGGGCGCGGAAGTGGCCGCCGGCAATGAAGCACCCTTTGCCATATCCAAGGAGAGAGGGCATGCAGAAGGGGGAGGCTCGTGGAGGTTGCTCAGGTCCCATGTTGTTATTACGGGGGAGTAGAGGCATCGGAGTGCTCCACGTCGAGCAAGATCCGCGGCAGCAAAGTCGGTCGTGCTTGAAAGGAGAGGGCACAGGGGGGAGATGTGGATGGTCTGGGTGGCTCACGGGGGTTCTAGGAGGCAAAGGGAGCCGAGAGGGGGTCGAGGGGTGCCTCTTATATCCCAGGTGTTGGCGCACCGTGGACAGGAGGTTCGGTGAGGTCGCGGACATCACTAGCGCTCCATGGTCTTCGTGGACTTGGTCCCGGACCAGAGAAGGAAAGAGGGGGAGCGGGGGAGGACCAGGTCACCTCGTGTGTGAGCTTGCTCACTGGTGCACTCGGGCGGCGTTGTGCGTGTGCAAGGAGAGGCAATGGGAGGGAGAGAGAGGAGGGGGACAAGATGGTAACTTGTCCCGGATGTCGAGGCCGACCGGCTGGTGAGGGGTAGGAGCTCGAGGTGGTCGGGGACATGCACTGGGCGACAGCTACAGTGCGGTTGGGCACTATAACACACTCCAGAGCGCCCATATGACTTACCATGACATGCCATTGTCCTCTTGGGCGTGGCCATGCATGTCTAGCAGCTAGGGGGAGGTAGAACAAGGGGGATGGAGCATAGGATGCTCTAGATATGACTTAGGTGAGAGGGAAAGTGGAGGGAGGGAGAAACTAGCAATCCATAAGGGAATCTTGGGGTTTTACCCCACCAAACAGTGTCTTATGGACTTGGTTTTTTTACTAGAGGTAAAATACATCACGTGGGAGCTGTGGTAAAAATTTAGGGTCAAGGAGGGCAAGGGAAGGTTGCAAACATCAGCTTTTCTTTTCTACCACAAGGTGTTTAATGGAGTTTTGGGCCAGCTAAGTTGCTATGATTGACATGAGAGTTAATAGGATTGTCAAATAGGTATAAATGAGCTTCATCACAAGATTTTACCACATTTAGAGAAAGTGGCCAATGTTAAAGTTTCAATCCCTAGGAATGGGAAGAAATGGAGTTGCTTAGATCTAGCTAAGAAAAACTATCCTCCCAAATGCACCATTGGATGTGGTGTCATATTTTAGGGATTATAACATGCACAAAAAGTTTGGGCACCAATGGGGAAACTTGGTAATGTAATATTACCGAATTCTTGGAATTAACATAAATGGTTCTAAGGGGATTTGGACAAGTGTATCTGCTCCCCTTAATGCACCACATGGTGTAACATCATTATTTGGGGATTAGAACATGTCCACAAGTTTTGAGATCAAAAGGAGAAACTTCACAATGTAAAGTTGCTCAAATTTCTTCCTAGACAGAAGGTGTTTTGGAATAATTTTGTGAAGCAAAACTATTGGGATTAAGATGAAACCTGGCTAGATCGTCACACAGGACATACGTGACGTGTTGGAATTTCCTAGGATTTAATTGAGAACATTCCTTATAGAAGCATTTCAAATGGTGAAAATAGGCAGAAATGGTTTTGAAGGGTTTTGTCCAATATTTTGAACATGACCATGTGTTGAATATAGACAATATATGTCCACTGAGTTTTCCTAAATTTTCTTAAATATTTGGGTAAAAAGGATCCACCCAACTTGGGGACTTGTAGTGCAAATCTCAATTATGGGGTTTTGAAAACCTAATTTAAATAAATTCTTTTTGGCCAAAATAATACTTTGTAAAAAATATTTTTAAGTCCTATTCACATGGCATGATCATTGGACAAGAGTTGGGATCAAGGAAAAGAATTCTTGAGGGTAGGAGGATGTTTTATGAATTATAGAGCACCGACAAGCAATCAAACAAGCAAGCAAATAACACACAAGTCACGCATTCAAATGCACTGAAAAAGTTTTAATTGTCCCTAATTTCTGAGTCATGTTAACATAGTCATGTGGAAAAACATAGGGTGTGATAGACCTACCCCACTTAGAAGAATCTCGTCCCCGAGATTCGTAGGCTAGGTGCTGATGCGGACATCCAGAGGTGAGTTAGTCTTCAAGTTCCATGTTATTTCTTCTCTGGCGTGATTGTCCTTCTGGATCTTGAAGTGCCTGATGATATTTCTTCGAATGCATTGTTGACTCCGACTAAGGGTGAACAGGGTTCTTGTAATATGCTAGGCTTGCCTAATGGTTAAGGGTTTGGTGGACGAGGTTCAAGCAAGGGCCTGGCTTGCGTGTGTATCCCAAAGTCGGAATACCTGGCCAAGTAGTGTGTCTGTGTGCTGGTCCTGGGACTGCTCACGTTGGTTAGTGACATCTAGTTGTCTCGCGTTAGAATAAAAGTGTTTAGTCTTGTTGTAGCTTCTCGTTGACGGGGAAGTCTGTATCTTCCTTAAAGTAGGAGGTCTTCAGTTGTAGGTGGTCTCCATCCGTGAGAGTGCTGAGGTGCGTCATCGTGGGCATCTTGTCGAGATCTTCCCAGGTAGATTCTTCATTCTTCTTTGTGTTGGGGAACGTCGCATGGGAAACAAAAAATTTCCTACGCTCATGCAAGACCTATCCATGGTGATGAGCATCTACGAGAGGGAGAGTGGATCTACATACCCTTGTAGATCGCTAAGCGGGAAGCATTAAGAAACATGGTTGGTGTAATGAAACGTCTTCGCGATCCAATCACGATCAAGCACAGAACGGACGACACCTCCGTGTTCAGCACACGTACAGCTTGATGACGATCTCCGCCTTCTTGATCCAGAAAGGGGGAGAGGTGAGGTAGAAGAGTTCTTCGGCAGCATGACGGTGCTCTGGCGATGGCGGTGGAACTATTCCGGCAGGGCTTCGGCTAACCACTGCAGATATCTGATCTAGAGGAGAAACTACGCACTAGAGGAACGGGTAGCACGTGGCTGAAAATCTAGTGCCAAAAACCCTAAAACCTCCAGTATATATAGGAGGAAGAGAGGAGGAGGCTTGGCCCTCAGGGGACCAGCCCTTGGTTCGGCCGAATCAAGTGGGAGAGGAGGAATTCTCCTCCAATCCTAGTAGGACTAGGATTCCTCCCTATTTTGCCTTTTTTCCACGGGTTTTCTATCCCAGCCGCATGGGCCTTGTGTGGGACTTCCACCAGCCCACTAATGGCTGGTATTCACTCTCCCACAGCCCATGTAGCCTCTTGTTTCGAAATACCCCTCCCGATGGTCTCCCGGTACATTACCGACACTCCCGCTACACTACCGATTAGCCCGAAACTTTTCCGGCGACCACCATACATAACTCTATACTACCGAAATGTCACCAAACCTTAAGTGTGTAGATCCTGCGGGTTCGACAACTATGTAGACTTGACCGAGACACCTGTACGTTTAATAACCAATAGCGGGACCTGGATGTCCATATTGGTTCCAACATATTCTATGAAGATCTTTATCGGTCGAACCTCTATGTCAAGGATTCAGTTAATCCCGTATGATGTTCCCTTTGTTCTTCGATATGTTACTTTCCCGAGATTCGGTCGTCGGTATCTCCATATGTAGTTCCACCTCGTTATCGGCAAGTCCCTTTACTCGTTCCGTAATACAAGATCCCATGACCAACACTTAGTCACATTGCTTGCAAGGCTTATTGTGATGTTGTCTATTTACCCACACATGTAATGTGGTTCCAATCAATACAATTATAGCATGGATAATAAACAATTATCATGAACAAGGAAATATAATAATAAACACTTTATTTATTGCCTCTAGGGCATATTTCCAACAGTCTCCCACTAGCACTACAGTCAAAAATCTAGTTCACATCACTATGTGATTTACATTGTAATGAATCGAACACCCATGCAATTTTGGTGTTGATCATGTTTAGCCCTTGGAAGAGGTTTAGTCAACGGGTCTGCAACATTCAGATCCGTGTGCACTTTGCAAATATTTATGTCCTTCTCCTTGATGTAATCGCGGTTGGAGTTGAAGTGTTGCTTTATGTGTCTGGTCCTCTTGTGAAACCTTGGTTCCTTGGCCAGAGCAATGGCACCAGTGTTGTCATAGAACAGGTTCATTGGATTCAGTGCACTGGGCACTACTCCAAGATCTGTCATGAACTGCTTCATCCAGACACCTTCCTTTGCCGCTTCCGAGGCTGCGATGTACTCTACTTTGCTTGGAACTGCACCAGCTTACTGCTCCCCCATTGAGAATAAATACGTATCCAGTTTGTGACTTAGAGTCATCCGGATCAGTGTCAAAGCTTGCATCAACGTAACCCTTTACGATGAGCTCTTCATCACCTCCATAAACGAGAAACATTTCCTTAGTCCTTTTCAGGTACTTAAGGATGTTCTTGACCGCTGCCCAGTGTTCTATTCCAGGATCACTTTGAAACCTTCCGGCCATACTTATGGCAAGGCTGACATCTGGTCTTGTGCATAGCATTGCATACATGATAGAGCATATGGCTGAAGCATAGGGGATGACACTCATCTTTTCTCTATCTTCTGCAGTCACTAGGCATTGAGTCTTACTCAACTTCACACCTTTTAATACAGGCAAGAACCCCTTCTTGGACTGATCCATTTGAAGTTCTTCAAAACTTTATCAAGGTATGTGCTCTATGAAAGTGCTATTAAGCATCTCGATCTATATCTATAGATGTTAATGCCTAATATGAAAGCAGCTTCTCCTAGGTCCTTCATTGAAAAACTCTTGTTCAAATATTCCTTCACGCTTTCTAGCATTTCTACATTGTTTCCAATCAGCAATATCTCATCCACATATAATATTAGAAACACTATAGAGCTCCCACTCACTTTCTTGTAAATACAAGCTTCTCCATAAACTTGTATAAACTCAAACACTTTGATCACCTCATCAAAGCGCTTATTCCAACTCCGAGATGCTTGCACCATCCCATAAATGGATCGCTGGAGTTTGCAAACTTTGTCAGCATTCTCTGGATCGACAAAACCTTCTGGTTGCATCATATACAACTCTTCATCAAGGAAACCATTGAGGAACGCTGTTTTGACATCCATCTGCCTAATTTCATAATCGAAATAAGAAGCTATTGCCAACATGATTCTGACAGACTTAAGCATCGCTATGGGTGAGAATGTCTCATCATAGTCAACTCCTTGAACTTGTGAAAAACCCTTTGCCACAAGTCGAGCTTTATAGACGGTGACATTACCGTCCGCGTCCGTCTTCTTCTTAAAGATCCATTTGTTCTGAATGGCCTTTCGCCCTTCAGGTAATACTTCCAAAGTCCATACTTTGTTTTCATACATGGATCCCATCTTGGATTTCATGGCCTCTAACCATTTCTCGGAATCTGAGCCCATCATCGCTCCTCCATAGCTTGTAGGTTCATTGTTGTCCAACAACATGACCTCCAAGACATGGTTGTCGTACCACTCAGGAGTAGTACGCGCCCTTGTCGACCTACGAGGTTCCATAATAGCTTGATCTGAAGCTTCATGATCATCATCATTAACCTCCTCTTCTATCGTCGTAGGTTCCACAGAAACATCTTTCTGCACTGCTCTACTTTCTGGTTGAAGTAAAGGTTCAATAACTTCATCAAGTTCTATTTTCCTCCCACTAAATTCTTTCGAGAGAAACTCTTTCTCAAGAAATGTTCTGTTCTTAGCGACAAACACTTTGCCTTCGGATCTGAGATAGAAGGTATACCCGACTGTCTCCTTCGGGTATCCTATGAGGACGCATTTCTCCGCTTTGGGTTCCAGCTTTTCAGGCTGAATTTTTTTGACATAAGCATCACATCCCCAAACTTTAAGAAACGACAACTTTGGCCTGTTTCCAAACCATAGTTCATATGGTGTCGTCTCAACGGATTTCGATGGTGCCCTATTTAAAGTGAATGGAGTTGTTTTTAATGCATAACCCCAAAACGATAGTGGCAAATCAGCAAGAGACATCATAGAACGCACCATATCTAATAAGGTTCAATTACGATGTTCGGACACACCATTACGCTGTGGTGTTCCAGGCGGTGTCAACTGTGAAACAATTTCTCACTGTCTTAAGTGACTGCCAAACTCATAACTCAGATATTCGCCTCCTCGATGAGATCGCAGGAATTTAATCTTCTTGTTACGTTGATTCTCAACTTCACTCTAAAATTGCTTGAACTTTTCAAACATTTCAGACTTGTGTTTCATTAAGTAAATGTACCCATATCTACTTAAGTCATCAGTGAAGGTGAGAAAATAATGATATCCACCATGCGCTGTAACATTCATTGGACCGCACACATCAGTATGTATGATTTCCAATAAGTCACTCGCCCGTTGCATTGTTCCAGAGAACGGCGTTTTAGTCATCTTGCCCATGAGGCATGGTTCACATGTGTCAAGTGATTCAAAATCAAGTGACTCCAAAAGTCCATCAGTATGGAGCTTCCTCATGCGTTTTACATCAATATGACCTAAACAGCAGTGCCACAAGAAGGTGGTACTATCATTATCAACTCTACATCTTTTGGCGTCAATGTTATGAACATGTGTATCATCACTATCAAGATTCAATATGAATAAACCCCTCACATTGGGTGCATGACCATAAAATATATTAATCATATAAATAGAACAACATTTAT
This sequence comes from Hordeum marinum, assembly GCA_022496015.1. Lineage (NCBI taxonomy): Eukaryota > Viridiplantae > Streptophyta > Magnoliopsida > Poales > Poaceae > Hordeum > Hordeum marinum. The sequence continues at coordinate 313,433,204 of CM039678.1, forward strand.
TCTCTGACTTAAATGAGTTACCATCTCACAATAAACAAGATCCAGATATAATGTTCATGCTTAACGCAGGCACTAAATAACAATTATTCAGGTTCATCACTAATCCCGATGGTAATCAAAGAGAGAGCGTGCCGACGGCGATCACATCAACCTTGGAACCATTTCCCACGCGCATCGTCACTTCATACTTTGCTAGCCTTCGTCTATTCCGTAGTTCTTGTTTTGAGTTGCAAATGTGAGCAACCGAACTGGTATCAAATACCCAGGCACCACAACGAGAGCTAGTAAGGTACACATCAATAACATGTATATCATATATACCTTGTTTGTCGTTGCCACCTTCTTGTCAGCCAGGTACTTGGGGCAGTTCCGCTTCCAGTGACCAGTTCCCCTGCAATGAAAGCACTCAGTTTCTGGCTTGGGTCCATGCTCGGGCTTCTTTACAGGAGTAGCAACTGCTTTGCCATCCTTCCTGGTCTTACCCTTCTTGCCCTTGCCCTTGCCAATCTTCTTGAAACTAGTGGTTTCATTGACCATCAACACTTGTTGTTCTTTCTGGATTTCAGACTCCGTGACTTTTAGCATCGCAAACAGCTCGGCGACTGACTTATTCATCCCGTGCATGTTATAGTTCATCACAAAACTCTTGTAACGAGGTGACAGTGATTGAAGAACTCTGTCAGTGATCCCCTCTGGCGGAAGGGCAATTCCCATCTCTGCTAGACATTCTGAGTATATGCTCACTCGTAGACCCATTCTCCTCCATTTTGCAAGCATAGAACTTATCGAAGGTCTCATACCTCTCGATTCGAGCATTCTTCTAAAAGATAAACTTCAACTCCTGGAACATCTCATATGCTCCATGACGTTCAAAATGTCTTTGAAGTCTCGGTTCTAAGCCATACAATATTTCACACTGAACAATTGAGTAATCTCTAGAACGTGCCTCCCAAGCGTTCTTAACGTCTTTGGACAACATGTCTTCTGGTTGGTCACCAAGCGGTGCATCAAGGACATATCATTTTTGGGAAGCCGTGAGGATAATCCTCAGATTATGGGCCATGTTAACAAAGTTACTTCCATCATCTTTCAACTTAGCTTTCTATAGGAACACATTAAAATTCAGGGGTTCTACTGCGCGAGCCATTGATCTACAACATAAATATGCAAAGGTTACTTAGACTATTGTTCAAGATAATCAGTTTAGTTAATCAAATTACTGAAGCTCCCACTCAAATTGACATCCCTCAGGTCATCTGAGTGTTACATGATCCAAATTCACCAACTCAAATCCGATCATCGTGTGAGTTGAGCTGGTTTCAATGGTGAACATCATCATGTTGATCATATCTACTATATGACTCATGTTCGACCTTTCGATCTCTTGTGTTCCAAGGCCATGTCTGTACATGCTAGGCACGTCAAGTTTAACCCGAGTGTTCTGCACGTGCAACATTGGCTTGCACCCATTGTATGTGAACGTAGAGTCTATCACACCCGATCATCACGTGGTGTCTCGACACGATGAACTTTCGCAACAGTGCACACTTGGTGAGAACACAATTCAACTTGAAATTTCATTGAGGGATCACCTTATAATGCTACCGTCGTCCTAAGCAAAAAAGGGTGCATAAAGGGATTAACATGACATGCAAATCATAAGTGACATGATATGGCCATGAACTTGTGCTTTTGATCTCCATCTAGAAAGCACCGGCATGCTCTCCATCGTCACCAGTAGGACACCATGATCTCCATCATCTTGATCTCCATCAACGTGTCGCCATCGGGGTTGTCATGCCCATCATGCTTCTATTACTATTGCTACCGTTTAGCGATAAAGTAAAGTATTACATAGCGCTTAATGATTGACACGCAGGTCATACAATAATTAAAGACAACCCTATGGCTCCTACCGGTTGCCGTACTCATCGACATGCAAGTCGTGATATTCTATACATCACATGATCATCTCATACATCACATATATCACATCATGTAATTGGCCATATCACATCACAACGTACCCTGCAAAAACAAGTTAGATGTCGTCTAATTCTTGTTGCATGTTTACATGGCTGCTATGGGTATCTAGCACGAACAATTCTCACCTACGCATAAACCACAACAGTGATACATTAGTTGCTTTTCAACCTTCTCAAGGATCGCCTTTGTCGAATCCGATCCAACTAAAGTAGGATAAACTGCCACCCGCCAGCCATCTTTTGCAACAAGTTGCAATTGAGGGAACCAGTCTCTCGTAAGCATACGAGTAATGTTCGGTCCAGGCCGCTTCATCCCACAATACCGCTGAACCAAAATACGACCATGGGAAGAAGCAATCTAAGCATCAACGCCCACAAGATCTTCATGTTCTTCTCGAGATCTTATCTACACATAGACCTCGCTCATGATGCCACTGTTGGGGAACGTCTCATGGGAAACAAAAAATTTCCTACGCTCACACAAGACCTATCCATGGTGATGACCATATATGAGAGGTAGAGTGGATCTACATACCATTGTAGATCTCTAAGAGGGAAGCGTTAAGAAACGCGGTTGGTGTAGTCGAACGTCTTCGCGGTCCAAATCGCCGAGCGTCGCGTGATCCAATCACGATCCGTCCCGATCAAGCACCGAACGGACGGCACCTCCGCGTTCAGCACACATACAACTTGATGACGATCTCCACCTTCTTGATCCAGGAAGAGGTAGCAGAGAGGTAGAAGAGTTCTCTGTCAGCGTGACGGCGCTCCGGCTATGGTCGTGGGGCTATTCCGGCAGGGCTTCGCCTAAGCACTGCAGAAATCCGATCTTGAGGACAAACTATGCACTCGAGGAACGGGCAGCAGGTGGCTGAAAATCTAGTGCCAAAAACCCAAAAACCTCTAGTATATATAGGAGGAAGAGAGGAGGAGGCTTGTTCCTCAAGGTTCCAGCCCTTGGTTTGGCCGAATCAAGTGGGAGAGGAGGAATCCTCCTCTAATCCTAGTAGGACTAGGATTCCTCCCTATTTTGCCTTTTTCCACCTTATCTCTTTGGGTTTTCTCTCCCAGCCGCATGGGCCTTATGTGGAACTTCCAACAGCCCACTAAGGGCTGGTATTCACTCTCCCACAACCCATGTAGCCTTTTGGGTCGAAATACCCCTCCCGATGGTCTCCCAGTACACTACCGGCACTCCCGGTACACTACTGATTAGCCCGAAACTTTTCCGGCGACCAAAATAGGACTTCCTATATATCAATCTTTACCTCTGGACCATTCCGGAGCTCCTCTTGACATTCGGGATATCATCCGGGACTCCGAGAAACCTTCGGTCACCACCATACATAACTCTGTACTACCGAAATGTCACCAAACCTTAAGTGTGCAGACCCTGTGGGTTCGAGAACTATGTAGACTTGATCGAGACACCTGTACGTTTCATAACCAATAGCGGGACTTGGATGTCCATATTGGTTCCTACATATTCTATGAAGATCTGTATCGGTCGATCCTCTATGTCAAGGATTCAGTTAATCCCGTATGATGTTCCCTTTGTTCTTCGATATGTTACTTGCCCGAGATTCGATCATCGGTATCTCCATACGTAGTTCCACCTCGTTATCGGCAAGTCTCTTTACTCGTTCCGTAATACAAGATCCCGTGACCAACACTTAGTCACATTGCTTGCAAGGCTTATTGTGATGTTGTATTACCGAGTGGGCCTTGAGATACCTCTCGGTCACACGGAGTAACAAATCCCAGTCTTGATCCATGTCAACTCAACAGACACCTTCGGAGATACCTGTAGAGCACCTTTATAGTCACACAGTTACGTTGCCACGTTTGATACACACAAGGCACTCTTCCGGTGTCAGTGAGTTACATGATCTCATGGTCATAGGAACATATACTTGACATGCAGAAAACAGTACCAATAAACTGACATGATCATATGCTACGTTTGTTGTTTGCGTATTGTCCATCACATCATTCTCCTAATTATGTGATCCTGTTATCAAATGACATCACATGTGAATGGCTAGGAAACCTTGACCATCTTTGATCAACGAGCTAGTTCACTAGAGGCATAATAGGGATAAAGTGTTGTCTATTTACCCACACATGTAATGTGTTTCCAATCAATACAATTATAGCATGGATAATAAACGATTATCATGAACAAGGAAATATAATGATAAACACTTTATTTATTGCCTCTAGGGCATATTTCAAACACTTTGGTCATTTGTCTTCATTGTCATGGACTCATGTTTCTGGAGGGTCTTTGAGTGTTTGGTCTACTCGTCACTCCGTGGCAAGGTCTGCAGTGAGTCTCGTCCCTAAGATTGGGCTTAGAGACTTGGTGTAAAGACGGGTTCTATCCTATGGGAATGTTTTGAGGGGGATCCTAGATGAGCTGGCAACCCAAAAGTATAGACCAGCCATCCAATCCCCAAGTTCTGAGGCTTGGGAAGTGGGGTGAACTATCTTTGACAGGTGGTTTACCACGATCGAGTCAGGTTCACGTCCCTTATTGAACCAAAAAGGGGCTAGCAATGAGCTCATTACAGTCATTCCACTCCGTTCCGTGCATCTGAAGGGAGTAGGGACGTCATGCTCAACGTACATCGTAAAGGTGGTGGAGTGAGGTTGACATCAACTTGTCAATTCCATCCTAGTGAGGAACTGATAGGTGAATACTTAAAGAAAGGGGCGCTTTAATCCTCTTGATGTCCAAGGGCTTCATCGGGCTTGAACGTTGGTGCTTCCGGATATAGTCTAGTTGAGGTAGCCGACAATAGAGTTGTGGTTGACTTCTTCTTCGTCGTTGTCATGGCTCCGCAATCGTAGTGGTTCTTCATCATGCTTGGGCAATAAAGTCTTCTTCTTGAGGGAGGGTGCTTCAAGAAGTCCAACTTTTTCAACGTGGACACTTATGCTCGAGAGGCATGGCAATTGGTGTTCCTGGGGCTGGTCCAAACAAGACTAAGGTGTTCCTCATCTTATTAGGTAAATAAGTATGTCATCCCAGAGGACAACAATCTATTCCTCGAAGTATCACAGAATCACATTGCTCATGGGATATGGGAGAGGAGCGGGCATTCGCCCCGGATTGTCACTAGTATCAAGGGTTTGTGGTCCAGCCTAAGAGAGGTCTTTGTGGCCACCTTCCTTATGGAAAGGGTGGGTGGTGGTCACGGTGGGGTATCGACCATGGTCTTTTGACTTAGAGCAATAGCCTATGGTCTTATACGACCATGGCATGGTTTGGTAAAGTTTCGGGGTATCAAGGACCTTAGGATGTGAGTGAACGTCTATCATCTTATCCTCGAGCACGGTTCTTAGATGCCAATAGTACATCCTATTACCTCAAACAAAAACACCCTATATCCTCGAAGGTATGATCTCATATAAGTCAACTCCAATATTACACATAATACTCGTATCTCCAAGGTTTGAGAGAAGGACTATACCGAAAGATCTCATATATATACTATAGCTAACTCACATATATCCCTATATAAAAATCCTTGGGATAATTTACAAGCCGCTAAGATTGATCATGACACTACAAATCCAAGTGTCCTACTAACCTATCCAAGGTCTAGGGTACTGCATTACTATGCTAAGGAAACTCGTAACAAACTACTCCAAGATCTTGTTTCCTTCCTACGAATCCAAGTAACCGATCCACAAATACCATCCACTATTACATGACCTATTACTGCTACAAATCCAATGCCAGTGTCGTCCCATATATATTGTCACACCCTGTCTTTATATGACCTTGTTATGTTTGGATTTATAAAATTTGGAGCCACCTAAAACTTTTCCAATGCTTGTGCTTGTTTGAATTGATTGTGGTATGTGGCACTTTTAGATTATATCCCTCTTCATACTCATCTTCCTTGACCCAAACTTCTTGCGCAATTATCATTCCATGTGAATAGTGCCCAAAACTATTTTTATCAAATTTTATTTTGACCAAAGAGGATTTATCCAAATTAGGTTTTCAAAAACCCCTGAAATGAGGTTTGCATTGCAAGTCCTCAAATTGGGTGTATCCTTCTTCCCCAAAGTCTTTACTTCAAACCAACTATATATATGACTTCCCAAAACCACCAAATATTAATTTTAAAGATTATTTTAATATTTATTTCAAAGGCTTCTTCTTAAGGCCATAAATGGTTTTGCATAAGGAAATATTATTTAAATGCCTTCAAAATATTTGAGAAAATTTAGGGAAACTCAGTGGACATATATTTTTCATATATATGAGTTTCAACACATGGGCATGTCCAAATCATGGGCAAAACCCCTCAAAACCCTTTCTGTCCAGAAAAAGCTTTTGGAATATTTCTATAAAAATATTCTCAATAAATTCCAGGAAAATTCCAGCGAGTCAACACTACCAAAGGTGATGACCTCCAAAAGATGCATCTCAATCCAAGTTGATTTGGTTCATCAAACCATCCCAAAGCCCTCCCTGTCCAGATTGAAATTTGAGCAAGGTTGCATTGTGAAGTTTCTCCGCTTGACCCCAAACTTTGTGGACATGTTCGAATAACCAAATAATGATGCCACACTAAGTGGTGCATCAAGGGTATTGGCTTAACATGACTAGATCTACAAAAACTAGATTCTGTTAATTTGTAGGGTTCCACAAAGTTACATTGTGAACTTTCCTAAAAGCACCTCAAACTTGGTGATCAGGCCTATTTTCAACCAGCATTTGTTCCTGTCAAATATCATGGCAAGAAAAGTCCATTTGCTTGCCCTAATATCCAAAACACCTTCTCGTCAATTCTAGAAACTATTAGTTTCACCACCTCTACTCTTTCCCTTGCCTCCAAATTTTTACCACAGCCTCTCAGGGGTACCAACTACCTCTAGTAAATCTTGTGTGGCCTCAGCTCAAGAGTGGGTGGGGTAAAACCCCAAATTACCCCTCAACTTCACCATGGCAGCATGTTTTCTACATCTCCCCCATCGCATTTCTTTTTTGCCTAGCCTCCCCTAGCTCCTAGAGCATCCCCACGACATCCAAAATCTTATGGACATGCAGGGGCGCATCCAGACCACACAGGGATGCCAAATCATGCCAAAGGCATGCTCTGGAGCACGCTACAGTGCATGCTCGCATTGTAGCTGCACCCATCCCAAGCCACCCGAAAGCCTGGGGATGCGGGAGCATGTCCCCCGGCCGCCCCTCGACGTCCACAAAACGCCAGGTGGTCGGTCCACTCCTCCCTCCTCCTTTGATGCCCTCCTTAGCCTGCGCACGGCACCAGCCGAATGACCCAATGGCCGAGCTGGCACACGCGCACCTCTGGTCCCCCCTGGCTGCCTTTCTCCTGTCCGCGGGCGCGGACCAAGTCCATGTGCACCGCAGACACGGCTCGGGGCGCCCCTGTGGCCTGTGGTGATGCCCCGTCCTCGCCGGCGCACCGCATCCACGGCACACTGGCGCCCACCTATAAGGCTCTCCCCGAGCTCCCGCTACTCTCCTCTTGCTCTCTCCTCCCCTTAGCCGCTCCCCCGTGCCCAGTCCCCTCACCCCCGTGCTCGAGAGCTCGAGCACGAGCCAAACCCATGCCAGCGATTCCCTCAGCCCCGGCGACCACCTTGACCATCCACCGACGTGTGGGAAGCACCTGAGCGTGCCGGTGCCTTTCGCTTGAGTCGCAGTGGCTGGAGTCCTCGCCGATGACCTCCTCTTTGTTCTTGTCGCAAGGAGAGTATTGTCATGTGGGCCCACCTATCATACGCTCACCCCCATCCTCTATCGCTGACCAGTTGGCCCACGGGCAGGTTTAAAAATAAACCTGCCGCGTGCACCGCTCGCCCTAGGCCGGTTTCCCTTTGGACCGGTTCGGCTGCGACGCTTTTGGCACAGGTATGCTGTCAGGACCCCGATCCTATATCGTACAAATCCAGACTGTAACATATCACATCACTTTGCGGCCTCACGCACGGTAAGATCCACGGCTGCAGCCTTGCCTTAGCCGGGACCGTTTGCTTCTCTTGGCTCACGTATGTGATCATGTCGCTGGCAATCAAACAACAGAGAATCCGGGCCGACATGACTATTCGTAGGACCCAAGTGGCACATCCATTCGGAAACAGGCATACGTAACCCAACAATGCAGGTGTCGGCCTCAAGTGCATGTAGACGAGTCATACCAAGCTACAAGGACTCCATTACGTCGTGAGACATAAATGCCATCACCGCATGTAGACGAGTCGTAGAAGGCTATAGGGACTCCATTACACTACGAGACTTTTCCCCGAAGGGACAGACACAACAGCAAAGAAGGATACATGCCGGTTAATCAATGTGTCCGGAGCAGTAGCAAGCTACCAAGGCCCGATGGAAGCACAAAGAGGCAGTTTCCCGTAAAGAGTACTACTAAAGGCACACGACTAGGTGTTGGATCCCATACATACCGTTGCACGTCCCACGTACACACGACATGCCCGATATGCATAGATACAACCATGGCATCACAACATAACCAAACAACAACTTTTATTTAAGGGGCTCAGACGAGCCTTGCATAACATGTTCTTAAAGATAGGGGTCACATGACCCGACACTCAAGTCATACAAACAAGTTCATACAAACCAAGCGGAAGCGGAAGCTGTCTGAGTATAGACAGATGAAAGGGTAAAAAGGCACATGGCCTGACTATCTACAGCCCGCCACATGGCATAGGGTCGTAGCTGGGACATTAGCTATTCGGCATCGTCGACATCTGGATAGAACCCACCTAATCGGTCCTGGGTCTCATCTGCAACATTTATTAAGCAAACGTGAGTACAAACATACTCAGCAACTCTTTAAAACAGACCTAGTCTATTCATGCTCATGTATCAACAAGGGGAGTGGTGGAGTTTATGCAGCAATGCCAGCTTTGACTCATGGCTAACCTATACTACACAATTTTAACTCTATGTTTAAATTTTAGATATTGCACATGAGTCCACTAACTCCATTACAATACACCACCATGGATTCACTTCCCTCTCCTGGGAGAGTGCCATCCACGGTACTCACACTTGTCTTGATATTTTGATGAGTATCCATTTGATTATCTGTGAACAACATAAGTTATCCATGTAGTCCATATCCGAGGACACGACTATTTGAATAGTTTCATACCATGCAAGGGTGTACTTCTTCACACACGCTCTCGCCACTTATCACCGTGTGCTCTTAGAACCATGCACCTCAACAACCTTCAAGCGGAAGCCCAGTGAGGGAGTCGGCCACGACCGTCAATAACATAAGACCTCTAGTCCAGGCAATCGCCTATTTGACACTGAACCCGCACGGAAGTCTGGCCGAAGTTTCCGCTACGGCCCCAAACGATGTGCACAGAGTTCCCAAGCCCACCATTCGGGTGACCCTTGGTACACCGTGCCACTGCCTACCACGTCGTAACCCACCCCTAGGCTCAGCGCTACGCACGGCCTCCTACATGCTATAAACACCAAAAACTACTTGCAACTCTTGTACTAAGGACTAAGCGACTGATAAGTCGAGAGGGGTCGAGTTACCGGAACCCAACGTGTGGTAGTAACTAGTCTTGGATCACAAACACGGAACTCAGTTCCTAAGAACGGTCCCAACGAGACAACCCACTATGTACTCCTACATAGACTCTCATCTCTACCTTTACCAAATTGGGTTCATCATAATCTTATCACATCGGAACAACAATGTTTCACTCCAGTTCATCGCCCACATGAATCAGACCTGACACAACTCTAAGCATAGCAAGCATAGCAGGCAAAGTAAGCTAAGCACATCATGGCACAAGCATCTACCAGGTATGCTAGGTTGCAAGGTTTAGCTATTTACATTGACAATGACAGGTCATGCAAAAGAATAGGTTCTTCTACCGTGTATGACACACATATGAGCGTTTGTCCTAATGCAATAGACAAGAGCAGGAGCGAGAGAGTGGGATGTCATTGGAATGATCAAGGGGGGTTGCTTGCCTTGCTGGGTTGTGGGAAGGTTCTCTCGTTCGTTGGAATACTCAGGGGTATCCTTAGAAGCAGGGCCTACCGTAATGCAGATAAATAGCAATTGATACACGTAAGTGCAACAATATGATGCATGATCATGACATGGTAGCATGTATGGATGAGCTAATGCAACTAGTGTCCAAGTTAATTTGAAGTGAGTTTGAATATAGGTTCAAAATTGTTCTTCATTTCAAATTCCATATGCTAACCAATTAATAAATTTTAAGGTTCATCAACATAGGTTTCTCTAACATGCATGATAATAGCACCATTGGATTCATTGGATTTTTCTGATGAATTTTCATATATAAATTATTTTCATCTGATTTACAGATTAATTTATATGAATTTTTAAAGTTTTAAAAAATTTCTAGAATTATTTTAAAACTGGAAAATGAAATATGACGTCAACTTGACGTGACGACGTCAGCTGGTTGGTTGACCAGGCCAGGTCAAACCTGACCAATGGGACCCACTGGTCAGTGACCCAGTCACTACCAGGGTTAAATAATTAGCTAATTACTAATTAGATTAGGTTAGGGCCCACTGGTCAGTGGGCCATTAACTTAGTTAAGTTAGTTTAATTATATTTTTTAAACTAATTCTAATTAGAAAGGGGGCGGGCCCCACTTGCCAGTTGACCTGGGGTCAAACCCCGTGGTCATCGCTGGTTGACTCACTGGCGTTGAGCCGCCGGTGACGTCAGGGACAACGGAGGAGGTCGGATCTCCTCCTTCGGTGACCAAAAGGACGACAGAGGGCACTGGAGGGCCTACGCTTAAGCGCACGTCGATCTAGCCTCAAGCCAGATGCTGGGGTGGTCGGGATCGACGCCAGCGATGAGCTCGGCGGCGGCGGAGGCTCGGGCACGACTGGCTATGGTGCTAAAGGGCACGACAGGAGGAGCTAGAGGCGGCTACAGGCCCCTGGACGCACCACGAGCACGAGCCCACGGTCAGGTGCGAGCTATGGCCGCTATGTCGATGGCTACACCATGACCGACGCCGAGCTCCTCTCGGCATCAGCGACAGGTGGGGCTAGCGGAGGGGAACGGTATCGGGGCTAGGGGAAATGAGCCAGGGCCTCACCGGAGGGTCTTCGGGCGCCTTGGCGTGGTCGGGGATGCACGGGAGACGGCAAATCGGCGGCGTCTTTAGTCCGACGAGGGAAGAACAGAGGAGAGGAGGGGGAGGAGAGAGCGCGCACGGGAGAGAGGGGAGGAGAAGAGGCCACGGCGAGGAGGCCTCGCGTTGGCGCTCTCCGAGCCCTCCAGGCCAGCAGCCAGGCAGGGAGGAGGTGGCCGGCATCTGCCCGCGCGCTGCGAGCGCACGCCCCTGTCCTCCTGGCGAGAGGACAGGGATGACTCGCACAGGCTAGATGGGCCGGTTCCCCCTGGGATTCTTCCTCTTTCTTTTTTTCATTCTGTTTTTCCATTGCTAACATTTGTTTTATTTCTTTTTCAGGTACAAATGCTTTGATAAAATATCCCAAATATTTTTTTAATATCAAGTTTGACAATTCCAAACTCCAATAAAAAGTTTCAGGATAATTTAAAATATAAAGTATTGATAATACTTTATTTGGCATTTTTAGAGGCTTTATTATTTATTTTTAAATTGCTATAACTGTTCAAATATTTAAAATGACCCCTGATATATTCATGTCCATATTTATCAGACATAGGGAACATTTTGTATTGTCATATTGAGTTTGTTGAGTGTTCAAAAACTTTTAATTAATTTGATTCCAATGTGAGCTTGGGGTTTATTTTAATCCCCATTTCATGTTGATGCAAAATTGAAATATGATGCACACACATGCTGTCCTATGACATCTAGCTAGAGATGTGACAAATCACCCCCACTCAAAAGAATCTCGTCCCGAGATTTTGAGATCGTCGGGTAGAACGCGGGGAACTCTAGTCGAAGACGATCTTCTCTTTACCATGTCGCCTCCTTTTCAGAATGGTGTGACCACTGAACCTTGAGAAACATGATGTTCCGTCGCCGAGTGGTACGCTCAGCTTGATCAAGAATACAAACAGGGTATTCTCGATATGTAAGGTTATCTTGGAGATCAAGCGCTTCGTGGTCTACCTCACGGATAGGATCCGAGAAGCAACGCCTAAGTTGCGAGACGTGGAAGACATCATGAATCTTGGAAAGATGCGGTGGAAGTTCCAATTGGTAGGCAACCTCCCCTCATTTAGCAAGAATGCGAAAAGGTCTAGTGTAATGAGGAGCCAACTTGCCCTTGATACCGAATCGACGGGTACCCTTCAGAGGCGTAACCCGAAGGAAAGCCTTCTCGTTAACTTCATAGGTCACAGCCTTATGATGGCGATCATATTGGCTCTTTTGACGAGATTGAGCTGTTTTCAACTTTTCACGAATAATGCGAACTTAATCCTCTGCATCCTGGATCATATCCGGGCCAAAGAGTTGCCTCTCTCTGGTTTCTGACCAGTTAAGAGGTGTTCGACACCTTCGTCCATAGATAACTTCAAAAGGGGCTTTGCCCAAGCTTGATTGATAACTATTCTTATATGCAAATTCGGCAAATGGAAGACATTTCTCCCAATTCATACCGAAGGATATAACACAAGCTTGGAGCATGTCGTCGAGAATTTGATTGACTCGCTCAACTTGACCACTTGATTGCGGGTGGAAAGCAGTGCTAAAGGATAGATGAGTCCCCATAGAGGTTTGAAAACTTTCCCAGAATCGGGAAGTAAAGATACATCCACGGTCTGAGTTAATCTCCAATGGAACACCATGAAGAGAAACTATTCGAGAAACATATAACTCCGCTAGCTGGCTAGCATTTATACTCTCCCAAACAGGAAGAAAATGAGCCACTTTGGAAAGGCGGTCGATGACCACAAAGATAGCATTATTCCCTCTCTTAGACCTGGGAAATCCGATAATGAAATCCATACCAACCTTATCCCATTTCCATTCCGGAATACCTAAACGTTGAAGGGTGCCAGCAGGCCTTTGATGTTCATCTTTCACGCGACGACAAACATCGCAATTAGCAACGAACTGAGCAATTTCTCTCTTCACCCTAGTCCACCAGAACCTCTGGCGTAGGTCCTAATACATCTTGGTACCACCCAGATGAATTTTGATAGGAGAATCATGAGCCTCCTTAAGAATCAACTGTCATAGATGTTGCTTCTTCGGGATCACCAAGCGGTTCTCAAAGAAGACAACACCCCGATCATTTTCCGACAAGCATCTAACATTACCCTTCTTAGTGTTTTTCTTGATCCGAGACATCCTGCCATCATGCTTCTGGGCTTCTATAATTTGATCCGTAAGAGTAGGTTTTGCCACCAGGTTGGATAGAAATCCTTGAGGAATAATGTGGAGGTTTAACTTCCGAAATTCCTCATGGAGAAGTGGTTGACCTTGTTGTAACAGCAGGTTGTTATAATAAGACTTACGACTTAGTGCATCAGCCATAACATTGGCTTTCCCCGTGGTGTAAGTTATCCCTAAGTCGTAATCTGTAATCAACTCAACCCACCGGCTTTGCCTGAGATTCAAATCCGGCTGGGTGAAAATATATTCTAGACTTTGGTGATCAGTGTAAATTTCGCAATGATTACCCAGAAGGTAATGTCGCCAGGTTTTTAGTGCATGGACCACAACTGCAATCTCAAGATCATGTGTTGGATAATTATCCTCATGTGGACGCAACTGTCGAGATGCGTACGCAATAACATGGCGATCTTGCATGAGAATGCAACCTAATCCTTGTCGTGAGGCGTCGCAATAGATAACAAAGTCCTTAGAGAAATCTGGTGGCACCAGAACGGGAGCAGAGGTCAGTCGTCTTTTCAAATCCTGAAAACTGTGCTTGCATTGTGGGGTCCACTCAAAGTTTTAATCTTTCTTGAGGAGTTTAGTCAGAGGTTTCGCAACCTTGGAGAAATTCTCAACAATGCGGCGACAATAGCTGGCTAAGCCAAGGGAACTCCGAACTTGCTTAACCGATTCAGGTTGAGTCCAATCAAGGACGGCCTGAACTCTCTCGGGATTGACAGCAATACCCTGACCAAAGATCACGTGGCCCAGATAGGTCACTTCTGGCAACGAAAATTCACACTTGGAGAATTTGGCATACAGACGGTGCTCTCGAAGTTTCATCAATACCAGCCTTAGATGCTCGGCATGTTCCTGTTCGTTGTTCGAGTAGATGAGTATGTTGTCGAGGTAAACCATGACGAATTTATCCAAATACTCCCTGAAGATCGAATTCATCAAGCGAGAGAAGGTGGCTGGAGCATTAGTTAAACCGAAGGACATGACGTTGTACTCGTATTGGACATAACGAGTAACAAAAACAGTTTTTGGAATGTCCCCGTTTCTAGTTCTGATTTGATGGTATCCCAACGTCAAATCCATTTTGGAAAAGACAGAGGATCCAGCGAGTTGATCATACAAATCATTCATCCTGGGGAGCGGATACTTGTGCTTTATGGTGACCAGATTCACTGGCCGATAATCCACAACCATCTGATCCGATCCATCCTTCTTCTTGACAAAGAGAACGGGAGAAGCCCAAGGAGAAGAACTAGGACGGATGAAACCTTTCTTCAAAGCCTCATCGAGTTGAATTTTAAGTTCGGCTAGTTCTGAGGGTGCCATCTTATAGGGTCTTCTGGCTATTGGGACACTCCCGGGAATGATCTCTATTACAAACTCAACATCTCTGACAGGTGGAATTCCTGGCAGTTCTTCTAGAAAGACATCCGAAAAGTCATGGACTACTGGAATATCTTCTAGTTCTGGAAGAGGGCTCGCATTGAGGGAATATAGTTGGCGCTTGGTTGTTCGAGTAGAGACATTAACTATCTCACCCGATGGATGTGTAAGTTGAACATTCCTAGTATGAGTATCAATCTTAGCATAGTGGGCTTTCATCCAATCCATGCCTAGAATGATATTGATGTCCGAAGACTTGAGGGCTATCAAAGATGCTCGAAAGACTAGCCTATCCACCAGAATCACATTATCATGGCTCACTCTAGAAATTTGCCACTTTGAACCAGGAGTCTGAACTACTAAAGGAGTAGGCATATCACAAAAAGATATGTTATGCAACCGTGCATAACTTTCTAAGATGAAAGAATGAGATGCCCCAGTATCAAATAGAACAGATGTTGGATGACTATTGACAAGGAGCGTACCTAGGATAACATCAGGATCCTCAATGGCTTCCTCAGTAGAAACATAGTTCACTCATCCACGAGTAGGAGCTGGCTTCACATAGAAAGCTTTTCCCAGCTTCCCACGTCCAGCCGACTTGGCATTGTTCTCAGGATACTCATGGGAGTAGTGTCCTGGTTCCCCACATTTGCAGAAGACCACGGTGGCACGGGGAGCAACATTGACAAGCAGACCTCCAAATGGCCTGGCTAGAGGGTTGGGCTGAGCTGGGCGAGGCGCCTGGAAGGATGGCCTCGCGGTGTATCTTGGAGGCAGAGCTACGTTGGGCACCCACACCCGATGTTTGTTGGAGCCCGAGCTAGATGTGGGGCTCAAGGCACGATTCGCTTCCTCGTGGCCTCATAGTCAGTCTGTCCAGTCTCGGCATTGATAGCCTTGTTAACAAGAGCTTGGAAGGTTATACACTCATGCAGGCGCAGATCTCGACGGAGCTCAGGGTTAAGTCCCATGCGGAACCTAGCCTGTTTCTTGGCGTCAGATGAAACTTCGTCCGGAGCATAGCGAGCAAGATTGCCGAACTCACGGCTATAGGCATCCACTGACAGTCTGCCTTGGGTGAAAGCACAAAATTCCTCTCGCTTGCGATCCATCAGCCCTTCCGGGATGTGATGGGTACGAAATGTTGCACTGAATTCTGCCCAAGTTGGTGCGGGGCCTGCGGAACGCATGGCTTCATAATTTTCCCACCATAGATTGGCGGATCCTTCTAGAAAATTGGTAGGAAAGGTCACCTTGTTGGCCTCAGATACATTGGCAGCTCAGATCTTATAGAACATGTTGGTTAGCCAATCATCCGCATCGAGTGGGTCGATCGAATGGTAATAGTTGGGTGGGCACAGCTTGACGAAATCACCGAGTGACACGCCATCATTGTGATCATTGCGGGGAGCACGCGTTGTGTTTTGCTCAATTCATTCCAGCAACCTATTGGTCTCTCTCCTGTTCCTTTCAGCTTCAAGCATCACTTCTGCCAAAGAAGGCGCATGTGGCAGGTCCTCTTGCCTTGGCTGGCTTCCCTCGCCCTACTCGGGGGCAGGCACGGGGTTATTCCTAGTGGTCACCATCCTGGGGAAAACAAACCCGCAGCTTAAACATAGAGGACTACAACTCTAAGACATGAGATAAGGAATGTACTAGACAACATGGCATGCAGGGTAAACACCCAAACAACATGGTAATAACAACTGCCATATGAACACCATGATTCATACACACCATGACAAAGTTCAGTACAAGCCCAAGCTGAATACAAACTACAAAGAAATGACACAACTCATCGGAGGCATTACAAGCTTCCTATACATTATCTATCTACACCTTCGGAACTCAACTCACAACCCGAGTCATATCCCACAAGACACGCAGGACTGTGGCGATACGACTACTACCATACTAGTACTAACATCCACGTACTCAAGCATCGCCGGAGAATGCCTCATACAGGTTACCCCCGTGACCCGGGAGCTGAACCTGAGGATCTGGAAACACTCTAGCATGTGATCCTTGGAAACCATAAGGACACGGATGTGGCCTTGGTCCCCTTGTTGGCGGAAACAGCTGTCCTTGAAGAGGGGTGATGCCTCCAACATCGGGCCAGTCTACGTGTGCTGGCAGATGAGTCTGCAATGGGGTCAGCATCTCCAAATCTCCATGGCCTATCTGCACGACAGGTGCCAACTGCGTCAGGGCTGTCCAAAGACATGCATGGGTAGCATAAAGCTCCATGCGAATTGCACGTGCATCACAATCCCTATCTCCAACATCTAAGCGGTCACCTGCAGCCTAGGGTCCTCATGAGAATGATCATAGTAGGTTGCGCTAAGATAACCATCCTCTCCTCCCATGGAAGCAAGAACATAATAGAACTCTGTGTTCTGAAGCAGACCAATGTGAAACCTCATGATAGTCAGCATGGTGTAGGCGGCCTCCTGAACTGCCATGTCTATGGTGACACCTAGTCCATAAGTCTAGTGAAGCGGCTCTACAACTCCAGGATATGAAGGATATATCTTAACAGTACACAGATACTGACTCTGGTTGAAATCTCAATACTGTTCCTCCATTGTGTACTCTGGGTACCAATGGTAACCAGCCTCCATCATAACTCTAACCAACATGGCCATGTGTCCCGGTACATCGATGCACCTGGTCAGACGGACCAGCTGACGGGAAGGATGAGGGGGCATCTGAAACAAAGAATGATGCAAAGACATTAGAGGCTCTAGCAGAAATTGGATAGCATAACGGCTGTAATTGCTCAAAAAGGATTTTGAGACAACTGCAAAAGATTGAAAAAGCATAACCACTCGACTTTCTAGACTCAAATCTCTTCTCCATCTGTTTGTCAAACCAAC
The DNA here is from genome assembly GCA_022496015.1 of Hordeum marinum. Taxonomy (NCBI): domain Eukaryota; kingdom Viridiplantae; phylum Streptophyta; class Magnoliopsida; order Poales; family Poaceae; genus Hordeum; species Hordeum marinum. The sequence continues at coordinate 313,450,818 of CM039678.1, forward strand.
AACACTCAAGTACTGACATTCACTTGCAAACAAGCTAGCTAGTGGTCCATGGTTAGTAACTCGTCATCCTAAGCAATAGCTGAGAAGCCTAGTTCTTATCCTCGTAGAAAAGATGAGAAAGACTTAGCATAGAATAACATGGGAAGAGGAGTAAAAAGAGCCTTACGTTCCCTTCCACAATCAATTCCCCTACTTTTTCATAGTGTTTCTAGACTCAACTTTGACCGGTTTGGCTTGGTAGTCCTACAGTCAGTCAGGCTCTGATACCAACGCTGTCAGGACCCCGATCCTAAATCATATGAATCCAGACTGTAACATATCACATCACTTTGCGGCCTCACGCACGGTAAGCTCCACGACTGCATCCTTACCTTAGCCGGGACCGTTTGAATCTTTTGGCTCACGTATGTGATCATGTCGCTGGCAATCAAACGACAGAGAACCCAGGCCGACATGACTAGTCATAGAACCCAAGTGGCACATCCATACTGGAACAGGCCTACGTAACTCAACAATGTAGGTGTCGGCCTCAAGTGCGTGTAGACGAGTCATAGCAAGCTACAAGGACTCCATTACATCGTGAGACATAAATGCCATCACCGCACGTAGACAAGTCGTAGCAGGCTATAGGGACTCCATTACACTATGAGACATTTCCCCGAAGGGACAGCCACGGCTGCAAAGAAGGATATATGCCGGTCAATCAATGTGTCCAGAGCAGTAGCAAGCTACCAACGCCCGATGGAAGCACAAAGAGGCAGTTTCCCGTAAAGAGTACTACTAAAGGCACACGACTAGGTTCAGATCCCATACATACCGTTGCACATCACACGTACGCACGACATGCCCGATATGCATAGATACAACCATGGCATCACAACATAACCATACAACAACTTTTATTTAAGGGGCTTAGACGAGCCTTGCATAACATGTTCTTACAGACAGGGGTCACATGACCCGACACTCAAGTCGTACAAACAAGTTCATACCAACCTAGCGGAAGCATAAGCTATCTGAGTACAGACAATTAAAGGGTAAAAAGGCACATGGCCTGACTATCTACAGCCCGCCACAGGGCATAGGGTCTTAGTAGGGACATCAGCTATTCGACATCATCGACATCTAGATAGAACCCACCTAATGGGTCCTGGGTCTTATCTGTAACATTTATTAAGAAAACATGAGTACAAACGTACTCAGCAAGCTTTAAAACAGACCTAGTCTATTCATGCTCATGTATCAAGAAGGGGAGTGGTGGAGTTTATGCAAGAATGCTAGCTTTGACTCATGGCTAACCTATACTACACAATTTTAACTCTTTGTTTAAATTTTAGACATTGCACACGAGTCCACTAACTCCATGACAATACACCACCATGGATTCACTTCCCTCTCCTGGGAGAGTGCCATCCATGGTACTCACACTTTTCTTGATATTTTTTATGAGTATTCATTTGATTATCTATGAACAACATAAGTTATCCAAGTAGTCCATATCTGAGGATGCGGCTATTCGAATAGTTTCATACCTTGCAGGGGTGTACTTCTTCACACATGCTCTCGCCACTTATCGCCGTGTGCTCTTAAAACCATGCACCTCGGCAACCTTGACGCAGAAGCCCAGCGCGGGAGTCGGCCATGACCGTCAATCACATAAGACCTCTAGTCCAGGCTATCGCCTATTTGAAACTGAACCCGCATGGAATTCCGACCAAAGTTTCCTCTACGGGCCCAAACGATGTGCGGAGGGTTCCCAAGCCCACCATTCGGGTGACCCTTGGTACATCGTGCCACTGCCTACCTCGTCGTAACCCACCCCTAGGGTTAGCGCTATGCACGGCCTCCAGCATGCTATAAACACCAGAAACTACTTGCAACTCCTGGACTAAGGACTAAGAGACTGATAAGTGGAGAGGACTAATGTCATGGTTCATCTACATAGGTTGCTCTAACATGCATGATTATAGCACCATTGGATTCATTGGATTTTTCTCATAAATTTTCATATATAAATTATTTTCATCTGATTTATAGATTAATTTATATGAATTTTTAAAGTTTTAAACAATTTCTGGAATTATTATAAAACTACAAAATGAAATATGACGTCAGCCTGACATCACTACGACGTCAGCTGGTCAGCTGACCAGGCCAGGTCAAACCTGTCCAGTGGGACCACTAAAGACCAACTGGTTAGTGACCCAGTCACTGTCAGGGTTAAATAATTAGGTAATTACTAATTAGATTAGGTTAGGGACCACTGGTCAGTGGGCCATTAACTTAGTTAAGTTAGTTTAATTAATTTTTTTAAACTAATTCTAATTTTAAAGGGGGCGGGCCCCACTTGCCAGTTGACCTGGGGTCAAACCCCGTGGTCAGCGCCAGTTGACTCGCCAGCGTTGACCCACCGGCGACGTCAGGAATGGTGGAGGGGTCGGATCTCCTCCTCCGGCGACCAAAAGGACGACGAAGGGCACTGGGATGGCATGCGCTCGAGTGCGCGTCGATCTAGCCCCAAGCCAGAGGCTCGGGTGGTCGGGATCGATGCTGGCGACGAGCTCAGCGGCGGCGGCGGCTTGGGTAGGACCGGCTACGGCGCTAAAGGGCACGACAGGAGGAGCTAGAGGCGGCTACGGGCCCCTGGACGCACCACGAGCACGAGCCCGTGGTCAGGTGCGAGCTGTGGCCGCTCTGGCCATGGCTACGCCATGATCGGTGGCGAGTTCCTCTCGGCTTTAGTGACAGGTGGGGCTAGCAGAGGGGAACGGCGTCGGGGCTAGGGGAAACGATGCAGGGCCTCACCAGAGGGTCTTTTGGGCCTTGGCGTGGTTGGGGACGCACGGGAGACGGCGAATCGGCGGCGTCTTCAGTCCGGCGAGGGAAGAGCAGAGGAGAGGAGGGGGAGGCGAGAGCACGCGAGAGAGAGGAGGAGAAGAGGCCATGGTGAGGAGGCCTCGCGCTAGCGCTCTCCGATCCCTCCAGGCCAACAGCCAGGCAGGGAGGAGGTAGCCGGCATGCGCCCGCGTGTGGCAAGCGCACGCCCCTGTCCTCCTGGTGAGAGGACAGGGATGACTAGCACGGGCCAGATGGGCCGGTTCCCCCTGGGCTTCTTCCTCTTTATTTTTTTCTTTCTGTTTTTCTATTGCTGACATTTGTTTTATCTACTTTTCAGGTGCAAATGCTTTGATAAAATATCCCAAATATATTTTTAATATCAAGTTTGAAAATTCCAAACACCAATAAAAAGTTGCGGGATATTTTGAAATATGAAGTATTGATAATGCTTTATTTGGCATTTTCAGAGGCTTTATTATATATTTTTAAATTCCTATAACTGTTCAAATATTTAAACTGGCCCTTGATATATTCATGTCCATATTTAGCAGACATAGGGAACATTTTGTATTGTCATATTGAGTTTGTTGAGTTTTCACAAACTTTTAATTAATTTTATTCCAATGTGAGATTGCAGTTTCTTTTAATCCCCATTTCATGTTGATGCAAAATTGAAACATGATGCACACACACGCTGTCCTCTGACACCTAGCTAGGGATGTGACATAGGCATAGTGCCTTTTCCTTTTTATTTTTCCCTCTGTTTTCCAAAAATTCCACAGATCAAAAATTAATTCCAATGACAATATTTTTTCCACCTAAATTCCTGGAATACTCCATAGAATTTAATAGTGCCTTTTGTATAAATTTGAAAAACTTTTATGTACTTTTTATTTTAAAAGCCGTTTTTGACATTTTTAGCCACTCTTAAAAATAGCTTTGAAATCCTCTTTCATACCAAAACCTTAGGAGGATATTTTTAATATAATGTTTAGTATTTATCAGAGTAGTGTAGCATTTTTAATATTAGCTGGTGTGCTCTTTTTTGTGTGATGCTTATTTTATCGCTATTTATCGCAACGATAGATTGCGCTGTTGACGAAGAAGTTGGACCCGAAGACTTTGAAGAGCCCAAAGACTTTCTTGAGCCAGGTAAGCAGCCCCTTAACCATGTTAATAAACTTTTTCATGCATGACATATAGCACTTGTTGTTTCGATGATTGATCATGATATGGTGCTCCTCCTTTGGTGGGTTGCCTTTGATAATTTTACCATTGACACTTGCATCGTGCATGATCCTACCACCTTATCAGGGTTATGCAGGTGGGTGTAGATAGGATGCTCATAGAAGCTACGCAAGTGGGTTGGATTTATGCATAGCGATGGAAAGGAAGAAATGATTTCAAAGACTTTTCAAAAATGTCGTCGGGTGCCACTAATGCCCGAGGGAGATGATGATGAGATGGGTGACTACTTGAGAAAGAAGTGGTGTGCCGGAATACCTTGAGGGTGTGATTTTGAAAATGGATTAGATTTAAGATTTGTCAGCCGTCCCAACCTTACATGTGCGACCACGATACCCCTTGTGGGACGGGGCTTTGTTGATTACTATGGTTGGTGCTAGCAGTGAGCCCGCATTACTAGTGGCGAGAGTGAAGAGGTCACTCTCGAGATGGGGTCGTCTCGAAAGTGGAAGGCCATGCGCTGTCTTTACAGGCACTGGGCACACCGTTGCGTGCCCTCATGGATGATACGTGTGATGTATATCATGAGGGATGGCACCAACGAGTGGACTCTTTGTTTAGTATTACCATAGGAAAGGCATTGTTCGGGTTCTTACCTCGGGTACGTAATGTACCGCGAGTCGTGGATGACATGAAAGTTCCCCAAGTCTTGTGGGTAAGGCGCGCAACCTCTGCAGAGTGTAAAACTATTCGAATAGCCATGTCCATGGTCAAGGACAGTTGGGTGGTGCTTCTTAAACTATGTCTAGATGTTTTCTCAGAACTTGGTGTTTGTGAGTGTGGATGACAAAAGTATGGTACTTGAGACAAGTCTGAAGACTTGATGTGATGAACGAAACGAGATGTTCAACCCCTGCTTATCATGATATCTATAACCTGTACATATGGATATCTGCCAACTGTTGATGCATGCTTACCTAGTTATCTGATCATGTCATTGCATTCAAAATTATCTTTCCGCAAATTACCTACTTAGTGCTATATCATGCATCATTATTACCTTGTTTCACAACTTGGGTTGCTTGCGAGTACATTCAAAGTACTCATTGGCTTGCCACTGGTTGTTTAATTGGCCAGGCATGGAAGAACAAGAGTACGTTGAAGAGTTCGCTAGTGACGAATGTGCGAACTAGGACGCTTCCTAGTCAGAATGCGTGTAGACTTAAGGCGAATGGCATGAGTTCACCCACTCGATCAAGATTTCCGCTGCGTGTTAAGTTTATGTATTTGGTCCGTGTGACCCTACCTTTGTAAGACTAGACCTTCATGGTCTTTATTTGTGTAAGACGCTAAATGTGATGTAAGATTTTTGTTATTCAGCTTCTGTCTGTTCAGTGAGCATTGATCTCTGGGATCACTATAAACGTGCATTCGGTGATCACGACTTATGATTCGGGGTCCCCATAGAGTTGGTATCAGAGCCATCCTGACTGTAGGAAGCCCTTAGTTTGCATGGACGTTAGTTAGGATAAAACCGTTTTTTAAAACTACACCTAGCACCTATACTTAGGAATTCCGTACTATTTACCTCTTCTATTCTTCACACAACATTTTTCTAACTCTCCTCCCTTCAAACCTTTGTAGATGGCCATCGTACCCGAAGCCTTCCTGACATCCTACTTTTCCTTACTCCTTAGGGATAGCCTGGAGAAGTGCCAATTTCGCCAACTACCCGTTTTCCTCTACCACAAGCACTGGGTCAATGCCGTCATGAAGGAGTACCACATGGATGTGGTCGTTAAGGCAAACAACCCCCCGACCATTTTGTTGTTTGAAGGACCACGGATGGAGACCATGATCCTCATAGTCGAGTCAGCTGCACGCAAGGCACTCCTACACCTTCGAGACATCATTCCAGAGATGCTGACGAGCCAGCTACTTGCTACCTTCCCTTTAGGAAGGATGATCTTGGCGAAAGTTGGACACTGATTACATCCAAGGAGGATGGCACACCACTCAGGTTCCAGACCTACTTTAGCCTCTCCGCCGATAGTCTGGTTCAGAACCTTATTAAGGAGTCCGTGAAGCTCCACGAGGAACTTCACCACACCCGAGAGTTACTTTGGCAAGCCAAGATGAAGCCAGACAAGATCAAGAAGGATGGAGCCCTGAGGGACGACCAGCTGTCGCTTACAGAGGAGGAGTACCCCCCACTAGAGATAAACCCACACCTCGTCATCGCATGAGTGCGAAGGAGTACCGTGAGCTCTTCACCGACCCGCCAGCAAAGCGTCGTCGGGATGGATGTCCTAGTTCCCCGACCCCTTCGACTGAGAATGATGCCCGTTCAGATAATGAACGAGAGGAAGACCGACGTGACTACGGGACCGAGCACTCCACCACCTGAGTCTGAGAACCCCTAGGGTAGTATCAGTCATGTAGCCCTCATGCGAAGTCGAGTCCGTGTAATGGTTCATATGAAACCATGTGTGCTTGTTGGTTGTTTTGTTGTTTGCGTTTTGATGCAAGTTGCTCTTTTGCCTTAGGCAACATGTAAGCGACTCCATAGTCTATCTTATCTTAATATATGTTGGTCCTTCGACCTTTGTTTTTACACACTTGAACTCGACTGGCCCCCTTAGGCGCGCTCTTCCATTGTTGCTTTTCCTCTTGTCTATCCTAGTTGTTTGACTTGGCTGCTCCAAACAGGATGGTAACTGCTACCCGCAATAGCTCCTTCGCCAACCCTGAATCCGGCAACCCAAGCTAGCAACAGGGGGCTGGTGGGGCTGCTCACGTTGGAGGACACTAGGAGCAGCCACAAGGTGACATTCCCCTACCACCACCTCCACTGGAGAATATGACCATAGCTTAGTTTCTCCAAGTTCTCCGGGAGGAACGCCAAGCCAACAATGCTGCTATCCAGCATATGGCTTAGGCCCTTGCGAACAACCAGCAACAAGGCAAGAATGGCAATGGCCGCTCCACTCTATCTGAGTTCATGAGGAATTCGCCCCAACCTTCACCGAGACTGCTGAACCATTGGATGCTGACGACTAGATCCGCACCATCGAGGAACTCCTTGCATTGGTCAATTGCAACGAGCACCGTGATAAGGTGCTTTATGCCTCTCAATGCCTCGGAGGTACCGCCCGAGCTTGGTGGGATGGATTCAAGGTCATGCAAGGTGAGCGTGTGATCCATTGGAATGACTTCAAGGAAGGATTCCGCACTGCACATATTCCAAGCGCTAGAGCAAGGAAGTGGCTCTATCAAGGAGTACCTATAGAAGTTCAACCTACTGTCAAGGTATGGAGCTGAAGATGTGAGCACAGAGCCTGCCAAGAAGGAACACTTCATGGAAGGACTTCACGAGACCCTGCAGTATAAGCTCATCGTCTGCGATTGTCGTACCTTCTTCGACCTGGTGAACAAGGCCCTCATGCTGGAAGACAAGCGTCTTGCCATAGACGACACTCGCAAGCGCAAGATGATCAGCAAGGGTAGCTCCAGCAACCAGAAGCCTCGCCCCTGGCAGCCAGCCCCAGCCAAGCAGGCTAGACCTCCTGCGCCTCGACCGAGCTACCAGCCTCAGTAGTATGCCAATCCCAGGCCATCTTACAACAACCCCAATAACAACAACGATGGTAGAAACTACAACAAAAACCTTTGCAGGTCACTTGCTTTGGATGTGGTTACTCTGGACACATCTCTAAGCTCTGCCCCAACAAGAAGCTAGATGCACCGCACCCCAATGCGCCAAACCAAGGTCAAGGTCATGGAGCACCCCCAAGGAACCCCACTCCCCGCAACCAGCGCAACAATGGCAAGGGTCGTGTGAACCATGTCACCGCATAGGAAGCCTAAGAAGACCCAGATGTCATACTGGGTACGTTCCTCGTCCACTCAACCCCAACAACAATATTGTTTGATTATGGAGCTTCGCATTCTTTTGTCACCCAAAACTTTGTATTAGAGTGTGGCATGAAACCTACACCCCTAGGTAGTCGTATGTTGATACAAACCCTGGGTTCAGTTATGAAGTCTAGGATAGGGTGTAAAGCAGTCAAGATTGACATCAACAGGGTAGACTTCCTAGCAGAGCTTATAGTTTTGGATTCACTAGGCTTGGACGTCATCCTTGGCATGAATTTGTCGACGAAGCACCAAGGCTTGTTTGATTGTGCCAAGAGGATATTCTCCATGACCCATAGACAAGGAGTGGAAGTCAAGTATGTTCCCAACCCTGCCTCCACTCAGGCCCCTCAGGCTAACTGTCTATCGAGAATTGAGTTGGATCAAGTGCCAGTGGCATGTGAATACTGGATGTGTTTCCTAATGAGCTGCCCAGAATGCCTCTTGATCATGACATTGAATTCATCACTGAGCTTATGCCCGAATCAAGGCCCATCTATAAGAAGGCCTACAAGATGGGATCCGAAGAACTGGCTGAATTGAAGAAGCAATTGGCAGAGCAGCTCAGAAAAGGATTCATTCTCCCTAGTGCCACTCCTTGGGGATCACCTATTCTATTTGTGTTAAAGAGGGACGGAACTATCACATTCTGTGTTGATTACCGATCTCTCAATGAAGTCACAATAAAGAACAAGTACCCACTCCCCAAGATTGAAGACCTGTTTGATCAGTTGAATGGAGCCAAGGTGTTCTCCAGGATCGACCTCATGTCTAGGTACTATCAGCTGAAGATCAGACCCCAAGACATTCCGAAGACGACATTTGTAACCCAGTATGGCCTGTATGACTATACGGTCATGTCATTCGGGTTAACCAATGCCCCTGCTTACTTCATTTACCTCATGAATAAAGTCTTCATGGATTATTTGTACAAGTTCATTGTCGTCTTCATTGATTACATACTCGTCTTCTCCAAGTCTGAAGAAGAGCATGAGCAACACTTGAGATTGCTCCTGGATAAGCTTCGAGAGTACCAGCTTTATGCCAAGTTCAGCAAGTGTGAATTCTGGCTGCATGAATTTCGATTCTTCGGTCATGTGCTGACTGCAGAAGGATTATCTGTGGATACTGCCAAGGTTGAAGCCGTGACGGAATGGCAAACCCCTACCACCATGAAGGAAGTCAGGAGCTTCCTCGGACTCGCTGGATATTACCGCAAGTTCGTGGAAGGGTTCTCAAGCATTGCACGACCCATGACCCAGCTTTTAAATAAGGACAAGAAGATCAAATGGACCACTAAGTGTGAGGAGAGCTTGCAGGAGCTCAAGAAGAGATTGACCACAACCCCTATTTTGGCCACCCCCGATATTCACAAGGAGTTCGTGATACATTGTGATGCATCGAGAATCAGGCTTGGAGGTGTTCTGATGCAAGAAGGTGGAGTTGTAGCCTATCTATCTAGACAACTATGTCCTCATGAAGAGAACTACGCTACTCATGATCTTGAGTTGGCAGCCGTGGTTCATGCCTTCAAGACATGGCGATGCCTACCTTCTCAGGAAGCTATGTGAGATATACACAGACCACAAGAGTTTGAAATATATTTTCACCCAAAGGGAATTGAACATGAGGCAGCGAAGATGGTTGGAGTTGATCAAAGATTATGACCTTAGTGTTCAATACCACCCCGGAAAGGCCAACGTGGTAGCAGACGCCTTAAGCAGAAAGGCTTGTTCCTTGAATTCTATGATTAAGGAAAGGCTACCCGTCCTGTATGAACATCTTGAAAGCTTCGACTTCGAACTAGTTGCCCCCGGATTCCTCACCAACCTCGAAGCAAAGCCTACCTTGATGGATGATATTAAGGAAGCACACAAGGGACACGAGAGCATTGAAGATATCAATAGGAAGATCAAGGTAGGCCAGGCCCTAGGATTCTCAGTGGATGAACAAGGAGTAGTATGGTTTGGGAATCACATCTACGTACCCAACAAAGAGGAGTTCAAGAACATGATGTTGCAAGAAGCTCATGACACTCCATACTCCATCCATCCTGGAGGAACCAAGATGTATCAAGACCTCAAGGAAAGATTTTGGTGGCATGGCATGAAATGGGAAATAGGCACATTTGTCGCTAAATGTGACATATGTCAGAGAGTCAAAGTTGAGCACAAGTGACCCACTGGGCTGTTGCAGCCTCTCAAAGTGCCTGAATGGAAGTGGGATAAAGTCGGGATGGATTTGATCACCGGATTACCAAGGTCAAGCAAGGGACACGATTCTATTTGGGTCATTATCGACCACCTGACCAAGGTAGCCCACTTCATTCCCGCCAGGACCACCTATGATGGAAGTCAGCTCGCAAACCTCTACATCAACCGCATCGTAAGTCTTTATGGAGTTCCCAAGGAGACTGTATTGGACACAGGCACCCAGTTCACCTCAAGATTCTAGAAGAAGTTTCAAGAAGCTATGGGAACCAAGCTCTCCTCCAGCACTGCTTTTCACCCCTAGACCGGTGGGCAAACAGAACGGGTAAATCAGATACTCGAGGATATGCTCCGCGCTTGTGTTTTGGCGTATGTAGCAAAGTGGGAAGATTGCCTACCGTTTGCCGAATTCTCCTACAACAACAGCTATCAGTCGAGTCTTCAGATGGCACCATTTGAGGTGTTGTATGGACGCAAGTGTCGTACTCCCCTCAACTGGTCAGAGACCGGAGAAGGATTAGTTTTTGGACCAGACATCCTCCGCGAGGCAGAAGATCAAGTACAACTCGTCTGAGAATGTCTAGAGACCGCCAAATCAATATAGAAGTGTTGCGCCGACTCTCACCGCCAAGAACTTAGCTTCAACAACGAAGATCATGTCTATCTTCGAGTCACACCTCTTAAAGGAACCAAGCGCTTCCATGTCAAAGTAAAGCTTGCACCCAGATATATCAGCCCCTTCAAGGTCACTGCAAGATGAGGAGAAGTTGCCTATCAGCTAGAGCTACCTTCCGAACTATCGAACGTGCACAACGTCGTTCATGTGTGACAACTCCGAAAGTGCCTGCAAGTTCCCAACCGCCCCAACCTCTACAAGGACATCGACCATCAAGCCATCGATCTTCACCTAGATCTCACTTATCATGAGAGGCCGGTTTGCATTCTGGATGAAGCCGAGCGTTGCACCTGAAGCCGCACCATCAAGTACTTCAAAGTCCGATGGAGCAACCACTCTGAAGCTGAAGCAACCTGGAAGCATGAAGACTATCTTAGATCAGAGTTCCCTTATCTTTTTAGAGCTTAGCCTAGGAATCTTGAGGACGAGATTCTCGTAAGGGGGGTAGGTCTATCACACCATGTGTTTGTATCACCTTGTTATGTTTGGATTTATAAAATTTGGAGCCAACTAAAACTTTTCCAATGCTTGTGCTTGTTTGCTTGTTGATTCTGGTATGTGGCACTTTTAGATTCTATCCCTCTTCATACTCATCTTCCTTGACCCAAACTTCTTGCCTAATGATCATTCCATGTGAATAGTGCCCAAAACTATTTTTATCAAATTTTATTTTGACCAAAGAGGATTTATCCAAGTTAGGTTTTCAAAACCCCCTGAAATGAGGTTTGCACTGCAAGTCCTCAAATTGTGTGGATCCTTCTTCCCCAAAGGCTTTACTTAAAACCTACTATATATATGACTTCCCAAAAGCACCAAATATTAATTTTAAAGATTATTTTAATATTTTATTCAAAGCCTTTTTCTTAAGGCCAGAAATGGTTTTGCATAAGGAAAAAATATTTAAATGCCTTAAAAACTTTTTTGAGAAAATTTAGGGAAACTCAGTGGACATATATTTTCCATATATATGAGTTTCAAAACATGGGCATCTTGAAATAATGGGCAAAACCCCTCAAAACCATTTTTGTCCAAATCAAGCTTTTGGAACATTTCTATCAGAAATATTCTCAATAAATTCCAGGAAAATTCAAGAAAGTCAATACTACCAAAGGTGATGATCTTGCAAAGTTTCATCTCCATTTAAGTTGATTTGGTTCATCAAACCATCCCCAAACCCTCCCTATACAGATTCAAATTTGAGTAAGTTTGCATTGTGAAGTTTCTCCCCTTAACCCCAAACTTTGTGGACATGTTCTAATCACCAAATAATGACGCTACACTAAGTGGTGCATCAAGCGTATTGGCTTAACTTGACTAGATCTACAGAAACTAGATTCTGTTGATTTCTAGGGTTCCACAAAGTTACATTGTGAACTTTCCTCAAACCACCTCAAACATGGTGATCAGGTCTATTTTCAATCAACATTTGATCCTGTCAAATCTCATGGAAAGCAAAGTGCATTTGTGTAACAGCCAGGGACCGATGCTCCGGAAGATTCCGCTTTTATTTCCATTCTCTTCTGTGTTTTGTTTGGGTGTTGCATTCATCATCGCATCATTCGCATCATCTGCATGGCATCACCACTTGTTTTCGAAAACTTCCATCATTGTGTAGTTGCCAGTTCTCTCCGTTCATGTTACTGACCGTTTCGAGTCCAACCACACTCGCACGCACCAGCGACAACGATAAAAATACTATTTTCAAAGAGCATATAAAACTTTTTTGGATCGGGTCAAAAGTTGGCATGCGGTCTTATTTTATTGTAGGTAGGCCGCCTGCTAAATTGTGCCGCAATCGGAGGTCGTTTGATACCCGAACAGTCAACTGTAATAGTGCGGTCATCGGCAATTCGTCGGATCTTTTCGGTGTTTAAAACTTTGTGTCACGGGTCACCAACCTCCCTCTCATCTCCCCCTAGCCAATCTACACAGCCCATCACCAACCCACCTAGTCTTCCCGGCTACCAAAGCCGTCCGATCGCGATCGGATGGTTCAAAAATGGACAAAGACTCCAAACCCTAGTCCCCCAAACTATAAAAGGAAGCCTCCCCTGCCCAAAAATGGTCTTCCTCTCCCACCTCGGGCTCCGTGCCCCACCAATCTTGCCGCCACCACTTGGCATCGCCGCGCCGCCGTAGCCACCCGCGCAGCCAACCCGCGCCTGCCACGTCGCCTCCCACCACCGCGACCCGCCGCAACCTAGATCGGGCCTGCCTTGGGCTGAACCGGGCCACGGCGAGCCCGCAGATGCCTGCTGCTGCAATTCCTCCTCTCGATCCCGATCTGGTCGAGGAGAGGAGCTCCTCTCGATCCAGATCCTCCGGTGCCTCCCACGCCTCCGACCAGTCCCGGCGAGCTGCCGATGACCCTACGCCGCAAGAGAAGGTCGGACCCGAGTCGCCCCTGCTCCCTTTTCCCGTTTTGCTCTCTCTCTCTCCCACCCTCACCCGCTCTATCTCTTGCCCACAGGAGCTCTGCCATGGCCACCCAATCTCCGCGTCGGCAATGTCCCATGCCACCTCATCACTGAGAATGGATCTCTCGCGGCCGGACCCACTTTCCCTGTCGTCTAGAGCCCTCGCCACAGCCCGGCTTGAGCCTCTCGTCGCCGGCTAGGAGCTGCCCTAGTGCCGCCACCTCTGCTCTTGCGTGAGCACGAGGGGATGAATACCAGCCCCGCGAGGGCCTCCCAAGGCCTAGCTTTGCCTGCCCAACCTCTCCGCTGACCTGGGCCCAAGGCCCGGCTAGGTGAGCACCGCCTCCTTTATTGCCTACTTGTGCGATGTTTGGTTATGTTACGCTTAGGTTCGATGGCCCATTAGCTTTCAGATTTGGCCCGTTGTAGTTTTTTTTACATTCTGCGATTTATCAATTCCCAGTGAATTACCAGAATTTCAGAAAAACCCCTAACTTCATGCCTTAATAACTTTTTAACCGTGTATCATATGTAAAAACTTTATACATGAAAAGCGCTTAGAATTTCGTGTAAATTCACAATATCCAGCTCTCACATATTTTTAAAATGTCTAACTTGCTGTTTTCATGTAATTTGCATAAATGCCATGATAAAGTGATTTATTCAATAACTTTTAAACTGTTGCTCTGATAAAAATGTTTTACATATGTAACTTGACTAGAAAATCGTGTAGAATATCATGCCACACTTTATTTCCATGTACAATAAATATAAAACATGTTTAGTACAGATCTGGACCAAATACTTAATATGCAAATGGGGTTGTTTCGGAAATGTTATATCATGCTTCCATCCTCATTTAAAATGCCTAGATGATGTAGTTTGTTGTTGCTTCACCGTTTACCATGTTAAACAACATTTAATATTGATGAGTACCTAACAATAGTGGTTGTTTGTTGTGCTTGCCATGCCATGCCCTGTGTTGCATATTAAAGCGGACATGCATCATATTTGTTTGTGCATAGTGTCATGCATATGTTGTGGTGTATCTTGTGTTGCTTGATGTTTCTGGATTACTTCTTCTTGATAGAGTTCCGAAATCGTTAGGAGTGTGAGGATTCGATAGACTACGTTGGCTCATCTTCTTCATGGATCGTTCTTCTTCCAAGCAGGATCTCAGGCAAGATGACACATTTCCCTGGATACCACTACTATCATTGCCATGCCAGATGTCTTGTTTTTCTATCGCTATGTCACGTTACATACCACTTGTTTGGCAAGCCTCCCAACATTGCCATGAAAAGCCTCTAACCCTTCACCTTCCTAGCGAACCTTTGTTTGGCTATGTTACCGCTTGCTTCCATGTGACAACAGGTGCAATTGCTATAGGTGCAATTGCCCTTCTTATAGCGTTTCTAACTACAGGTGCAATTGCTTCCATGTGACAACATGGACATTCTTTTGTTATCACAATATTGTTGCTACTTAAGTTAATGCACTTATACACTTGGTAAAGGGTGGAAGGCTTGGACTTTTTCTTGGTGTTTGGTTCCACTCTTGTTGCCCTAGTTACTTGTGAACCGGTGTCATGTTCCATAATTGACCGCTCCTAACATGCTCGGGGTATTTATGGGGACCCCCTAGATTTTCGTTTTAGGATAAAACTTGTCTCGCAAGGCCCAACATTGGTACTATTTGCTTAATAACAACTAAAATTTGCATAGGGCATGATCACCCCGTGGATAATGTAATCAACCCCAGGCCAGTGCTCCTCAAGAGTGTTGCTCCAAACTAGAGTCGTGTGCGGGGACAACCTAGGGAAACTCGGGAGATTTCTATGAGGCCACTGTACACTGTGCTCATCCGTGGCGCCCTGAGAACAAGATACGCGGCTCCTATCGGGATTGTCGAAACGTCGGGTAGCCTTGCTGGATTTGTTTTACCTTTCTCGAATGTCTTGCGTGAGGAGCTATGATCTTCTTTGGGCTATCTCGAGGTGTCGGATTTCCTTTGGAATTTCCTAGGATGATCACGAGATCCATGGTCGAGGTTATTACCACAACGTGTGGTTAATTTGTGATGGATGAGTTGGAGCACCCCTGCAGGGTTAAATCTTTCGGAAAGGCCTTCCCGCGGTTATGTGGCAAACTTGGATACTTTGTTTAACACCCGGTCATAGCAAACTTGAAGTAAACTCAAATAAAATACACCAACTGTGAGAGTAACCGTGACTGTCTCTTCTCGTGAGTTCTTATTTGAAAGAGAACACGGTGGGGTTATGATTGACGTAAGTAGGTGCTAAGGATCAGTTAGTGATCACTACCAGTTCACATCTGTTATGCGTAGACCACCATAGTTTACTTTCTGTCTTCATAACTTAGCCACTCAAATAAATGCTTAGTCGCTTGCTGCAGCCTCACCAATTAACCATACCTCACCCATTAAGCTTTAATAATCTTGATACCCTTGGAAATAAGATTGCTAAGTCCCCGTGGGTCACACATTACTACAACAACAGTTGTAGGTACAGGTAATGCGATGAATTGACGTGAGCGCAATGCTTTTTGATTTGGAGTTCTTCTTCTACATCGATCTAGGATGGGTTCTAGGCGACAGCCTGGGATAGCAAGGGTGGATGTCATTTTACCGTTTGTTTTCGTCCGTAGTCGGACCCTGCTCTTCTGTATGATGTTTGAGTATGTTGTTGTATTGATGTGATCTTGTTGTAGCTTGTGGCGAGTGTAAGCCAATTCCATGTACTCACCTCTTATGTACATGTACTTGTAATGATATCCATTTTTGCAACACGACGAGATGCGCTCATCTCCCTGTCAAGGCCCTCGTGCCGAAATAAGGATAGGGTCGCATCTTGGGCATGACAAGTTGGTATCAGAGCCTGTACCGACCTAGGAGCCCCCTTGATTGATCGAACTTGACCGAGTCGAGTCTAGAGAAAAACTATTTTGAGTCTAGTTATATCGAAGAGTAGGCTTCTTTGTACTCCTCTTCTATGCTCTGGTGAGGTATTTGACTTAGGAATTTTGATTCTACTCCTCTTCTCGCTCAAATTTTGTTTAGGATCACACGGGTATTTTGGAAACTATATGATACCAATGTGATGGAGTTCTTTCTTGGTTCGTCCTATCTGACTTGATTTTTTCCAGGGAGTTGAGCTCCAGGGAATTCTTGGCATATCGTTATCATTCGGCTTCATTAGTATCTTAGGATGGAGGGTGTTCGGAATTGCTTCAACACTTGTCGTGGTGATATAAGGGCGGAGTCACCCAGTACTGGGGAGGCGTCCGGGGTACCACCATGGTTAGTATCGTTGTGTTTTCGAGGATCCGAGTTAGATGGACTTGCGAAAGCCTCTGGTTATGTGTTGAAGGATGGATACAGTTGGGGTGTAGGTTTGTTAGTTGTGTGAGATATTTCCTCCTTGTATCCCCAACACCCGATTCAATAACCAAGAAAGTTTTCGGAAGTTCTTAGGTGGGAATTAAAGTAGTTACGTAGGCTATCTTCCAACAGATCATGATGTGAGGTTGGGGTTTGACATCTGGTGGATACGTTTGTTCACGGTCTTTCTTACACAGGACAGTCTCGATTTATTCTTCATCAAGCCTTGTAGTTCGCTACGCCTAGGGAGCATAGTCGAGCGTCATTTCAATATGACAATCCAATGTACTATGGAGCCCGTGCGAACCTTAACATGAAAATATCGGATGAAATCTATGTCAGGTATTTGTTTTGGCTTGTTTCATAAGCCCCATCCTCTGTTTTGTTTTGTATATGGTAATTCAAGTTGCTTCTATGTCAAGTGGGGATTTCATATCTTTCCTAACAAGTGTTCTCATATTTCTATGGGAATGCTAATTCTTTGCTCAATCAAATTATCATATCAATTCTTTTCCTACCGGCTTGCTTATCTTAAAGATATTCAATCATCAATATTTGCAAGATCAGTCCTCATGTTTCTTTCTGGAGTTTTTCTCATCTGTCCCAAGTTTTCTTTGTTTTCTCGCCCTCCCACCCTTTTTCTTCAATGATAAAATTATCTTCCAAGTGCCTTTCTCTTCATCAATGCTTCCGCTATCATTTCTTCATATCGTATCCGATGATTCCTTGTCGAGATTCTCATGTGTTCCGATTTCATGGTCTATACTCATATTATTTGTTCTTGTTGTTATTCTTCTCCGGAGAATTCAATTCAATCTCTCGGTGTTCATCATATCCTTTCTCATTCGTTTAATAAATTCTCATGTTGGAAATTCTTATCCAAGTATCTCTTGTTTGGTCATCTCTCTTTTATATCCGGAGTGCTGAAGATATCTCAAAAGTTTCGTGTTTCCATTCAATAATCATTTCAAATTATTCCAAGGGTCTCATATCGTCAAGTTCTTAATTTTGTACCGGTGCAATCTCTCTTTTAATCAATTGTTTCAACGGTGGTTTCTTTGAGTCGGCCCATAACCCACGGTTTTTTTCCCCAGGATCCTTCGTGACTCTTCTAATCTTTCCGGAGATGTCCTCAAGTTCTTTTCAAATATGATGCAAGAATGATTTTCATCAGTCACATTCCTCTTCCAAGATCTCTTAGAATCATTTTCGTCGTTGGCTGACCCTTTCCTTATTCATTATTCAGGAGTATCTCAGTAATTCATGGTGTTGTTTCTCGTCATCATTCTCAGCATTGAAGACCGAAGGAGAGTTTCGCTTCAATCATTGTTCGTTCTTCCAAATATTCATGGTTTCAAGCTGTTGCTATCATCTCAAATTGTTTCGATCATGAGTAATTCCTCCCATATCTATCCGGTGCATTTCATAATCATTTTCATTTCTCGATCCTCCGAAGGCCATCATTTCAGAAGATTTCTTCGTTATCAGCTTTCAACTTTCGTTCTCAAATTCTTCTCAATTGTTGTTCCTTCGTTTTTATCTCAATTATTCTGGTGCCTTGTGAAGTTTTCTATTAGGTGGATCATGCTCTCTTTGTTCTCATGTTATATCATTCATTTGTATTATTCTCTTTCGTTTCGAATTCTTACCGGTGTTCTCGTGCAAGAGTTCTTCAAGTTTGTGCTCTATCTCTCTTTCCTTTCATTTTCAAAAGAATAAGTGGTGTGCGAAACCCGTTTATTGTCATCAATTTAACTTGAGGAAGGATAAGCGTAACATAATTCTTATTCTTGTTTCATCAAGTGATTTCAATCCTTCTTCCGGAGTTTTTCATGATATCTAATTCCTGAGTCTAAGTGGTTCTTCTTTTCTTTCCCGGTGTTCCACGTTTTCTCAATTATCTCTTCGTGAAGCTTCTTCTAAATCATGGCAAGGTTTCCATCTTATTCTTCCCAACCTTCATTCTTGATCATCATTTGTTTCTGGAGTTCTTCAAGATGATTCTTCATGGTGGTTTGTTAAGGATGTATTTTTTCTCGAAGTGTTCTTCAAGATTATTGTTGGAGGTGCTCAAGTGTTCTTTATCTTGGATTTCTAACTTCAATTTCTTCTCCATTGTCTTTTAATATGGTGTTATTAAATTCTTGATTATGAGGAGTCTCGAAGGAAATTTTCAAGAACAAGATAAGTAAACCCATCTTGTTTTCTCGAAGTTATCTTGGGTTGGATATCACCTTAAGAATTTCCTAAGGATTGTTGCTGTCATGGTGTATTAAATGATCCAAGTTTTCTCCTCCTCTTCTTGGTGAAAGAAGTTTTCATTCCTTTTGCTCCCAAGCAATCCTTGTTTTTTTAGTGGCCGGTTGTCACCTCATAGTTTTGAGATGTTTTTTTCCATAAGTCCACAACAAGCTTGTTCTTTTCGTTGTTGATTTTTCAACAACTCCGTTCAATTTCTTCTTGTAAGATGCTTTTCAATTCATTGGTGGTAGAAGTTGTCATTTTGTTCTCCGTTCTCTTCTCTCCAAAGATCTAGCTGCTATTCTTTGTTCCGGAGGCATTGTGGTGTTGATCTTTTCAGCTCGCATTTAGTTTGATCAAGATCATATTCTTTTGCTCATCCATTTAACCGGAGTGCTGTGAAATCTTTTCATGATCCTTCTATCTGTGAAGTTTTTGATTCTAATCCGACCGAAGTTTGGTGTATCGCTTTCAATTTCTTTCCATCATGTCAAAATTTTCCTCTCTATCCTACCGAAGTGTTGCCAAAATTTCTTCTGAATTCTTGCTTGTTCCTCATGTCATTCTTCATCTCTTTCCAACCTTCATGTTTCATTGGGTTCACTCGTTTGTGAAACAGGAAACTAAGTTTTACCTTTTGCTCTTTCTCTTCCCCTTCTCATTCTAGATCTCGGGACAAGATCCTCGTGTAGTGGAGGAGAGTTGTAACGGCCCGGTACAGACACTCTAGAAGATTCCTCTTTTATTTCCATTCTCATATGTGTTTCATTTGGGTGTTGCATTCATCATCACATCATTCGCATCATTTGTGTGGCATCTCCACTCATTTTCAAAAACTTGCATCAGTTTCTAGTTGCCGGTTCTCTACGTTCATGTCACTCACCGTTTCGAGTCCAACCACACTCGTACGCGCCCGCGACATCGATAAAAATACTTTTTTGAAAGTGCATATAAAACTTTCTCGGATCAGGTCGAAAGTTGGCGTGCGGTCTTATTTTATTGTAGGTAGGCCGCCTGCCAAATTTTGCAGCAATCGGAGGTCGCTTGATACCCGAACGGTCAACCGTAACAGTGTTGTCATCGGCAATTCGTCAAACATTTTTTATGTTTAAAACCTTGTATCACGGGACACCAACCTCCCTCTGATCTCCCCCTAGCCCATCTACACAGCCCATCACCAACCCACCTAGCCTACCCCGCGACCGGAGCCGTCCGATTGTGATCGGAGGGTCCAAAAACGGACAAAGACTCCAAACCCTAGTCCCCCAAACTATAAAAGGAAGCCTCCCCTGCCCAAAAATAATCTTCTCTCTCCCACCTTGGGCTCCGCACCCCACCAATCCCGCCGCCGCCACATGGCATCGCCGCGCCGCCGTAGCCGCCCCCACAGGCAACCCACGCATGCCACGTCGCCCCCCAGCGCCTCCCACCACCATAACCCGCCGCAACCCAGATCGGGCCCGCCCCGGCCTGAACCGGGCCATGGCGAGCCGCAGCTGCCTGCTGTGGCAACCCCCCTCTCGACCCCGATCTGGTAGAGGAGAGGAGCTCCTCCCAATCCAGATCCGCCGGTGCCTCCCACGCCTCCAACCAGTCCAGGCGAGCTGCCGACGACCCTCTGCCGCAAGAGAAGGCAGGACCCGAGTCACCCCTGCTCCCTTTTCCTGTTTGGCTCTCTCTCCCACCCTTACCCGCTCTAGCTCTTGCCCGCAGGACCTCTGCCATGGCCACCCGATCTCCGCATCGGCGACGTCCCATGCCACCTCGTCACCCGGAACGGATCCCACGCGGCCGGACCCACTGTTCCCTGTCGTCTCGTGCCCTCGCCGCAGCCCGTCTTGAGCCTCTCATTGCCGGCTAGGAGCTGCCCTAGCGCCGCCACCTCAGCTCCTGCGTGAGCACAAGGGGACGAAGACCAGCCCCGCGCAGGCCTCCCAAGGTGCCTGCCCAACCTCTCCGCTGACCTGGGCCCAAGGCCCGGCTAGGTGAGCACCGCCTCCTTTATTCCCCGCTTGCGCGATGTTTGGTTATGTTACGCTGAGGTTCGATGGCCCATTAGCTTTCAGATTTGGCCCGTTGTAGTTTTTTTAC
The DNA here is from genome assembly GCA_022496015.1 of Hordeum marinum. Classification (NCBI taxonomy): domain Eukaryota; kingdom Viridiplantae; phylum Streptophyta; class Magnoliopsida; order Poales; family Poaceae; genus Hordeum; species Hordeum marinum. The sequence goes on from CM039678.1 coordinate 313,471,790, forward strand.
GTTCTGCGATTTATCAATTACCCAGTGAATTACTAGAATTTCAGAAAAAACCCTAACTTCATGCCTTAATAACCTTTTAACCGTGCATCATATGTAAAAACTTTATACATGATAAGTGCTTAGAATTTCATGTAGATTCACAATATCCAGCTCTCACATATGTTTAAAATGTTTAACTTTCTGTTTTCAGGTTATTTGCATAAATGCCATGATAAAATGGTTTATTCAATAAGTTTTAAACTGTAGCTCCGATAAAAATGGTTTACATATGTAACTTGACTAGAAAATCGTGTAGAATATCATGCCACACTTTATTTCCATGTTCAATAAATACAAAACATGTTTAGTACAGATCTGTACCGAATTCATAATATGCATATGGGGTTGTTTTGGAAATGCTATATGATGCTTCCGCCCTCATTTAAAATGCCTAGATGATGTAGTTTGTTATTGCTTCACCGTTTGCCATGTTAAACAACATTTAATATTGATGAGTACTTAACGAGAGTGAACTAAATAATTCGAACGTGGAATTTCTTCAGTATGCAACTCGTTGCATATTGAACTTCACTTAATATATAGTGGTTGTTTGTTGTGTTTGCCATGCCATGCCCTGCGTTCCATATTAAAGCACACATGCATCATATTTGTTTATGCATCGTATCTTGCATATGTTGGGGTGTATCTTGTGTTAATTGTTGTTTCTGGATTCCTTCTTCTCAATAGAGTTCCAAAAGCGTTAGGAGTGTGAGGATTCGATCGACTACGTTGGATCATCTTCTTTATGGATCGTTCTTCTCCTGAGCGGGATCTCAGGCAAGATGACACATTTCCCTGGATAACACTACTATCATTGCCATGCTAGATGTTGTTGGAAATATGCCCTAGATGCAATAATAAATTAGTTATTATCATATTTCCTTGTTCATGATAATCGTTTATTATCCATGCTATAATTGTATTGATGGGAGACTTAGATGCATGTGTGGATACATAGACAAAACCATGTCCCTAGTATGCCTCAAATAGACTAGCTGATTGGTCAAAGATGGTTAAGGTTTCCTGGCCATGGACATGAGATGTCATTTGATAATGGGATCACATCATTGGGAGAATGGTGTGATGGACAAGACCCAAACTACAAATGTAGCATATGATTGTGTCAGTTTAATGCTACTTTTTTCTGCATGTCAAGTATCTGTTCCTATGACCATGAGATCATGCAACTCACTGACACCGGAGGAGTGCCTTGTGTGAATCAAATGTCGCAACGTAACTGGGTGACTATAAAGGTACTCTACAGGTATCTCCGAGGGTGTCTGATGGGTTGGCATGGATCAAGACTGGGATTTGTTACTCCGTGTGATGGAGAGGTATCTCAGGGGCCACTCGGTAATACAACATCACAACAAGCCCTGCAAGCAATGTGACTAAGTTTTAGTCACGGGATCTTATATTACTGAACAAGTAAAGAGACTTGCCGATAACGAGGTTGAACTAGGTATGGAGATACCGACGATCGAATCTCGGGCAAGTAACATACTTAAGAACAAAGGGAACATCATACAGGATTTACTGAATCCGTGGCATAGAGGTTCGACCGATAAAGATCTTTGTAAAATATGTAGGAAACAATATGGACATCCTGTTCCCGCTATTGGTTATTGACCGTAGAGGTGTCTCAGTCATGTCTACATAGTTTTCGAACCCGCAGGGTCTGCACACTTAAGGTTTGGTGACGTTTCGGTAGTATAGAGTTATGTATGGTGGTGACCGAAGGTTGTTTGGAGTCACGGATGAGATCCCGGACATCACAAGGAGCTTCGGAATGGTCCAGAGGTAAAGATTGATATATAGGAAGTCCTATCTTGGTCGCCAGAAATGTTTCGGGCTCATCGGTAGTGTACCGGGACTACCGGTAGTGTACCAGGAGACCATCGGGAGGAGTATTTCGACCCAAGAGGATACATGGGCTGTGGGAGAGTAAATACTGGCCCTTTGTGGGCTGGTGGAGGTCCCACACAAGGCCCATGCAGCTGGGAAGAAAAGGCCAAAAGGAAAAAAGGTGGAAAAGGGCAAAAAGGGCCAAAGAAGGAAGGAGTCCTAATCCTGCTAGGAGTGGAGGAGGAGGACTCCTCCCTCCTTGGTTCTGCCGACCCAAGGGCTGCCTATTTGGCATCCAAGCCTCCTCATCCTCTACTCCTATATATACTAGAGGATTTTAGGGGGTTGGCACAAGATTTTCAGCCACGTGCCACCCGTTCCTCTAGTGCATAGCTTCTCTACATCGGTTTTCTGCAGTGCTTAGGCGAAGCCCTGCCGGAATAGGTCCACCACCATCACCGCAGTGCCGTCACGCTGTCGAAGAACTCTTCTACCTCTCTACTCCCTCTTGCTGGATCAAGAAGGCGGAGATCGTCATCAAGCTGTACGTGTGCTGAACGCGGAGGTACCGCCCATTCGGCGCTAGATCGGAAGGCCCGTGATCGAGATCGTGGGACGGATCGTGATGAGATCACGGGACGGATCTTGATGAGTTCGCGGGATGGATCATGATTGGATCGCAGGACGGATCGTGATGAGATCGTGGGATGCTCGGCGATTTGGATCGTGAAGACGTTCGACTACACCAACTGCGTTTCTTAACGCTTCCCGCTTAGTGATCTACAAGGGTATGTAGATCCACTCTCCCTCTCGTAGATGCTCATCACCATGGATAGATCTTGCATGTGCATAGGAATTTTCTTCCCATGCAACATTCCCCAACAGTGGCATCAAGAGCTAGGTCTGTGTGTAGATGAGATCTCGAGTAGAAAACAAAGAGTTTGTTGGAGTTGATTTTTAGATTGCTTCCTCCCTTGGTCGTGTTTTGGTTCAACAGTATTGTAGGATAGATCTCGAGTAGACCAACATTACTCGTATGCTTACGAGACACCGGTTCCATCGACTGACGTGTAACTTCGTTGCACAAAGATGGCTGGCGGGTGTCTGTTTCTCCTACTTTAGTTGGATCGGATTCGACAAAGGCGGTCCTTGAGAAGGTTCAAAAGCAACTTATGTATCACTGTTGTGGTTTTGGCGTCGGTGAGAATTGATCTTGCTAGATACCCATAGCATCCACGTAGAACATGCAACAACAATTAGAGGACATCTAACTTGTTTTTGTAGGGTATGTTGTGATGTGATATGGCCAATTACATGATGAGATATATGTGATGTATGAGATGATCATGTTTTGTATAGGATATCACGACTAGCATGTCGATGAGTACGGCAACCGGCAGGAGCCACAGGGTTGTCTTTAATTATAGTATGACCTGCGTGTCAATCATTAAGCGCTATGTAATGCTTTACTTTATCGCTAAACGGTAGCAACAGTAGTAGAAGCATGGTGGGCGTGACAACCCCAATGGCGACACGTTGATGGAGATCATGGTGTCATGCCGGTGACGATGGAGATGATGCCGGTGTTTCCAAGATGGAGATCAAAAGCACAAGTTCATGGCCATATCATGTCACTTATGATTTGCATGTGATGTTAATCCTTTTATGCACCTTGTTTTGCTTCGGACGACGGTAGCATTATAAGGTGATCCCTCACTTAAATTTCAAGATGAATTGTGCTCTCCCCGAGTGTGCACCGTTGCGAAAGTTCGTCGTGTCGAGACACCACGTGATGATCGGGTGTGATAGACTCTACGTTCACATACAACGGGTGCAAGCCAGTGTTGCACATGCAGAACACTCGAGTTAAACTTCACGAGCCTAGCATGTACAGACATGGCCTCGGAACACAAGAGACCGAAAGGTCGAACATGAGTCATATCGTAGATATGATCAAGATGATGATGTTCACAATTGAAACCACCTCAATTCACGTGATGATTGGACTTGAGTTCGTGAATTTTGATCATGTATCACTCGAATGACCGGAGGGATGCCAATTTGAGTTGGAGTTCTTCAGTCATATGATTAAAATTGAACTCATTATCATGAACATAGTCAGTAGTGTCTTTGCAAATTATGTTGTAGATTACTTGCTCGTGTTGTAGCTCCCTTGAATTTTTTATATGTTCCTAGAGAAATAGAGTTGAAAGATGATGGTAGAAATATTGCGGACTGGGTCCGTGATCTGAGGATTGTCCTCATTGCTGCAGAGAAGGCTTATGTCCTTAATGCACCGCTCGGTGCGCCAACCCCTCTAGCATCGTCTATAGATGTTGCGAACATCTGACAGGCACTTTCTGATGACTACTTGATAGTTTAGTGCGTCATGCATTACGGCTTAGAATTGAGGCTCCGAAACATTTTTGAACGTCATGGAACATATGAGTTGTTCTAAGAGCTGAAATTAGGATTTCAGGCTCGTGCCCATGTTGCAAGATATGAGATCTCCAACAAGATTCTTTGCCTGCAAGATGAAGGAGAATAGCTCAATCATTGAGCATGTGCTCGGATTGTCTGCGTGCCACAATCGCTTGAATCGAGTGGGAGTTGATCTTCCGGATAACATAGTAATTGATATAGTTCTCCAAGTCACTGTCACTAAGCTACTAGAACTTGGTGATGAACTATAAAATGCCAGGGATAGAAATAATGATCCCTGAGCTGTTCGCGATGTTTGACACCACGAAGGTAGAAATCAAGAAGGAGCATCAAGTGTTGATGGTTAGTCAAACCACTAGTTTCGTGAAGGGCAAGAGCAAGGAGGGAAACTTCATGGATAGCAAGTCAGTTGTTGCTCCAGTGAAGCAACCCAAAGTTGAACCCAAACCCGAGACTAAGTGCTTTGATAATGAGGAGAGCAGTCGTTGAAGCGGAACAACCCTAGATACTTGGTAGATAAGAAGGCTAGCAACATCGACATAAGTATATTTGATATACGTTTTAATGATGTGTACCTTGCGAGTACTCCTAGTAGCACCTGGGTATTGGATACCGGTTCTATTGCTAAATGTTAGTAACTCGAAATAAAATCTCTGGAATACACGAAGCACTAGCTAAGGGTGAGGTGACGATGTGTGTTGGAAATGTTTCCATGGTTGATGCGATCAACATCGCACGCTCTCTCTACGTTCGCGATTAATGACAAACTTAAATAAATGTTATTTGGTGTTTTGCATTGAGCATGAACATGATTAGATCGTGTTTATTGCAACACTGTTATTCATTTAAGTTAGAGAATAATGGTTATTCTGTTTACATGAATAATACCTTCAACGGTCATGCACCCAGTGAGAATGGTTTGTTGGATCTTAATCGTAGTAATACACATGTTCATAACATTGATGCCAAAAGATACAAATTTAATAATGATAGTACCACATACTTGTGGCACTGCCGCTAAATGTCATATTGGTATAAAGCGCATGAAGAAACTCCATGCTGATGGATCTTTGGACTCATTCGATTTCGAATCGGTTGAGACATGCGAACCATGCCTCTTGGGCAAGATGACTAAGGACCCGGTTTCTAGATGGATGGAGCGGGCAAGTGATTTATTGGAAATGATACATGTTGATGTATGCAATCCAATGAGTCTTGTACCGTGCGGTGGATATCGTTATTTTCTTACCTTCACCGATGATTTGAGTAGATATAGTGTATATTTACTTAATGAAACACAAGTCTGAATCATTTCAAGGATTCAAGCAAATTCAGAGTGAAGTTTAAGATCATCGTGACAAGTAGATAAAAATGTTCGCGATATGATCGTGGAGGTGAATATCTGAGTTACGAGTTTGGCATACAACTTTAGACAATGTGAAAGTTGTTTCACAACTCACACCACCTGGAACACCATAGTGTGATGGTGTGTCCGAATGTCATAGTCGTACTCTATTGGATATGGTGCGTGCTATGATGTCTCTTATCGTTTTGCTACTATAATTTTGGGGTTATGCCTTAGAGACAACTACATTCACTTTAAGTAGGGCACCATCTAAATCCGTTGAGATGACACCGAGTGAATTAGGGTTTGATAGAAACCCAAGCTGTCATTTCCTAATGTTTGGGGCTGCGACGCTTGTGTGGAAAATGTTTTCACCTAATGAGCTCGAACCCAAAGCGGACAAATGCATCTTCATAGAATACCCTAAGAACAGTTGGGTAAACCTTCTATGTCAGATCCAAGCATAAAGTGTTTTTTGCTAAAACTGGGTCCTTTCTCGAGAAAAAGTTTCTCTCGAAAGAATTGAGTGGGAGGAAGATAGAACTTGATGAGGTTGTTGAACCTTTGTTGAACCAGAGAGTAGCGCAATGCAGGAAGTTGTTTCCTGTGAAGCCTACGTTAGTTGAAGAGGAAGTTAATGATGATGATCATAAAGCTTCGGATCAAGTTACTATCGAACCTCGTAGGTCGACAAGGATGTGTACTGCTCTTGAGCGGTACGACAACCCTGTCTTGGAGGTCATGTTGTTGGACAACGATGAACCTACGAGTTGTGGAGAAGTGACGATGGGCACGGATTCCAACAAATGGTCGGAGGCCATAAAATCCGAGAAAGGGTCCATGTATGAAAACCAAGTATAGACTTTGGTAGAGTTGCTCGTTGGACGGCAGGTCGTCGAGTACAAATGGACCTTTAAGATGAAGACATACATTGATGGTGAATGTCACCATTTATAAAGCTCGACTTGTCGCAAAGAAGTTTCGGCAAGTTCAAGGAGTTGACTGTGATGAGACTTTCTCACTCGTAGCGATGCTAAAGTCTGTTGGAAGTATGTTAGCAGTTGCTGCATTTTTCAATTATGAAATATGGCAAATGGATGTCAAAACATCGTTTCCTTCCTCAAGGAAAGGTTGTATGAGATACAACCAGAAGGTTTTGTTAGTCCTAAGGATGCTAAAAGGTGTGCAAGCTTCAGTGATCCTTCTATGAACTGAAGCAAGCATCTCAGAGTTGGAATATACACTTTGATGAGGTGATCAAATTTTTTGAGTCTATACAAAGTTTATGAGAAACTTGTATTTACAATAAAGTGAGTGGGAGCACTATAGAGTTTCTGGTAAGCATATGTGGTTGACATATTGTTGATCGGAAATGATGTTGAATTTCTGGAAAGCATAAACGTTTGTTTGAAAAAGAGTTTTTCAAAGGAAGACCTAGATAAAGCTACCTAATTGTTGAGCATCAAGATCTATAGAGATAGATCAGGAAGCTTGATGAGACTTTTCAATAAGTACATACCTTGACAAAGTTTTTGAAAGAATTCAAAATGGATCAGTCAGATAAAGAGTTCTTGCCTGATTTGTAAGGTGTGAAGTTGAGTAAGACTCAATGCCCAGTGACTACAGAATATAGAGAAAAGATGAGTGTCATCCCCTATTCTTAAGCCATAGGCTCTATCATGTATGCAATGCTTAGGACAAGACCTGATGTCAGCCTTGCCATAAGTATGGCCGGAAGGTTTCAAAGTGATCCTGTACTGGAGCACTAGATAGCGGTCAAGATTATCCTTAGTAACTAAAAGACTAAGGAGATGTTTCTCTATTATGGAGGTGATAAAGAGTTCGCCATAAAGAGTTACGTCGATGCAAGCTTTAACACCAATCCGAATGACTCGTAGTAGCAATCTGGATACATATAGTGGAGCAGCCATTTGTAATACTACCGAGTGGAGTGTGGTAGGAGTGTTTACGGTTTGACATAGAAATTTTCAAAGTACACACGGATCTGAATGTCGCAGACCCGTTGACTATAAGACCTCTCTCACATGTAAAGCGAACTCATTGGGTGTTAGATTCATAACAATGCGAATCACATGGTGATGTGAACTAGATTATTGACTCTAGTGCAAGTGGGAGACTGTTGGAAATATGCCCTAGAGGCAATAATAAATTAGTTATTGTCATATTTCCTTGTTCATGATAATCGTTTATTATCCATGCTATAATTGTATTGATCGGAGACTTAGATGCATGTGTAGATACATAGACAAAACCATGTCCCTAGTATGCCTCTAATAAACTAGCTCATTGATCACAGATGGTTAAGGTTTCCTGGCCATGGACATGAGATGTCATTTGCTAACGGGATCACATCATTGGAAGAATGGTGTCAGTTCAATGCTACTGTTTTCTACATGTAAAGTATCTATTCCTATGACCATGAGATCATGCAACTCACTGACACCGGAGGAGTGCCTTGTGTGTATCAAATGTCGCAATGTAACTGGGTGACTATAAAGGTACTCTACAGGTATCTCTGAGGGTGTCTGTTGGGTTGGCATGGATCAAGACTGGGATTTGTTACTCCGTGTGACAGAGAGGTATCTCAGGGCCCACTCGATAATACAACGGAGAGGTATCTCAGGGCCCACTCGGTAATACAACATCAAACAGGCCTTGCAAGCAATGTGACTAAGTATTAGTCATGGGATCTTGTATTATGGAACGAGTAAAGAGACTTGCCGGTAATGAGGTTGAACTAGGTATGGAGATACCGACGATCGAATCTCGGGCAAGTAACATACCGAAGAACAAAGGGAACATCATACGGGATTAACTGAATCCTTGGCATAGAGGTTCGACCGATAAAGATCTTTGTAGAATATGTAGGAACCAATATGGACATCTAGGTCCCGCTATTAGTTATTGACCATAGAGGTGTCTCGTTCATGTCTACATAGTTCTCGAACCCGCAGGGTCTGCACACTTAAGGTTTGGTGACGTTTTGGTAGTATAGAATTATGTATGGTGGTGACCGAAGGTTGTTCGGAGTCTTGGATGAGATCCCGGACGTCACGAGGAGCTCTGGAATGGTCCGGAGGTAAAGATTGATATATAGGAAGTCCTATTTTGGTGGCCGAAAAAGTTTCGGGCTCATCGGTAGTGTACCGCGAGTGCCGGTAGTGTACCAGGAGACCATCGGGAGGAGTATTTCGACCCAAGAGGCTACATGGGCTGTGGGGGAGTAAATACCAGCCCTTTGTGGGCTGTTGGAAGTACCACACAAGGCCCATGCGTCTGGGAACAAAAGCCCGAAAGGAAAAAAGGTAGAAAAAGGCAAAAAGGGCCAAATAAGGAAGGAGTCCTAATCCTACTAGGAGTGGAGGAGGAGGACTCCTCCCTCCTTGGTTCGGATGACACAAGGGCTGCCTCTTTGGTAGACAAACCTCCTCCTCCTCTCCTCCTATATATACTAGAGGATTTTAGGGTTTTGTCACAAGATTTTCAGCCATGTGCCACCCGTTCCTCTAGTGCATAGCTTCTCCTCTAGATCGGTTTTCTACAGTGCTTAGGCAAAGCCCTCCCAGAATAGCTCCACCACCATCACCGCAGCGCTGTCATGCTATCAGAGAACTCTTCTACCTCTCCACTCCCTCTTGCTAGATCAAGAAGGCGGAGATCGTCATCAAGCTGTACGTGTGCTGAACGCGGAGGTGCCGTCCATTCGGTGCTAGACCGGAAGGACCGTGATCGAGATCGCGGGACGGATCGTGATTAGATCGCGGGACAGATCGTGATGAGTTCACGGGATGGATCGTGATTGGATCGAGGGACGGATCGTGATGAGATCGTGGGATGCTCGGCGATTTGGATCGCGAAGACGTTCGACTATACCAACCGCGTTTCTTAACGCTTCCCGCTTAGCGATCTACAAGGGTATGTAGATCCACTCTCCCTCTAATAGATGCTCATCACCATGGATAGATCTTGCGTGTGCATAGGAAATTTTTTGTTTAACATGCAACGTTCCCCACAGATGTCTTCATTTTTCTATAGCTATGTCACGTTACCTACCACTTGTTTGACAAGCCTCCCAACATTGCCATGAAAAGCCTCTATCCCTTCACCTTCCTAGCAAACCATTGTTTGGCTATGTTCTCGCTTGCTCAGCCCTTCTTATAGCGTCTCTAGCTGCAGGTGCAATTGCTTCCATGTGACAACGTGGACATTCTTTTGTTATCACAATATTATTGCTATTTAATTTAGTGCACTTATACACTTGGTAAAGGGTGGAAGGCTTGGCCTTTTGCTTGGTGTTTTGTTCCACTCTTGCCGACCTAGTTACTTGTGAACCAGTGTTATGTTCCATAATTGAGCACTCCTAACATGCTCGGGGTTGTTATGGGGACCCCCTGGATTTTCTTTTGAGGATAAAACTTGTCTGGCAATGCCCAACATTGGTACTATTTGCTTAATAACAACTAAAATTTGCATAGGGCATGACCACCCCATGGATAACTTAATCAACCCCCGGGTCAGTGCTCCTCATGAGTGTCGGTCCAAACTAGATTCGTGTGCGGGGCTAACCCGGGGCAACTCGGGAGATTTCTGTCAGGCCACTGTATGTTGCGCACATCTGGTGGTGCCCTGAGAACAGGATACGCGACTCCTATCGGAATTGTCGGCATGTCGGGCGGCCTTGCTCGACTTGTTTTACCTTTCTCGAACGTCTTGCGTGAGGAGCTCTGATCTTCTTTGGGCTATCTCGAGGTGTCGGATTTCCTTTGGAATTGCCTAGGATGATCACGATATCCGTGGTCGAGGTTATTCCCACAGCGTGTGGTTAATTTGTGATGGATGAGATGGAACACCCCTGCAGGGTTAAATCTTTCGGAAAGCCATGCCCGTGGTAATGTGGCAAACTTGGATACCCGGTCATAGAAAACTTGACGTAAACTCAAATAAAATAACCAACTATGTGAGTAACCGTGACTGTCTCTTCTCGTGAGTTCTTATCTGAAAGAGAACACAGTGGGGTTACGATTGACGTAAGTAGGTGTTCAGGATCAGTTAGTGATCACTACTAGTTCACGTCCGTTATGCGTAGACCACCATACTTTACTTTCTGTTTTCATAAGTTAGCCACTCAAATAAATGGTTAGCCGCTTGCTACAGCTTCAGCACTTAACCATACCTCGCCCATTGAGCTTTAATAGTCTTGATACCCTTGGAAATGAGATTGCTGAGTCCCCGTGGTTCACAGATTACTACAACAACAGATTGCTGAGTCTCCTTGGACGTGAGCCCGATGCTTGTTTGATTTGGAGTTCTTCTTTTATTTATTCTTCATCGATCTAGGATGGGTTCCAGGTGGCAGCCTGGGATAGCATGGGTGGATGTCATTTTACTGTTTGTTTTCGTCCATAGTCGGACTCTGCTCTTTTGTATGATGCTTGAGTATGTTGTTGTATTGATGTGATCTTGTTGTAGCTTGTGGCGAGTGTAAGTGAATTCCATATACTCGCCTCTTCTGTACATGTACTTGTAATGATATCCATTTTTGCAACACGACAAGATGCGCTCCTATGCCTTTCAAGGCCCTCGTGCCAAAATAAGGATAGGGTCGCATCTTGGGTGTGACAATTTGCTTGCCCTAATATCCATCAAACTCCTTCTGGTCAATTCTAGAAACTATGATTTGCACCACCTCTACTATTTCCCTTGCCTCCAAATTTTTACCACAGCCTCTCAGGGTTACCAACTACCTCCAGTAAATCTTGTGTGGCCTCAGCTCAAGAGTGGGTGTGGTAAACCCCCCAATTACCCCTCAATTTAACCATGGGAGTATCTTTTCTACCTATCCCCCACCCCACTTATTTTTCTACTAGCCTCCCCTTGATCATAGAGCATTCCCAGAACATCCAAAACATTATGGACATGCAGGAGCGCGCGTCCAGAGCACGCAGGCATGCCACGGCATGCCAAAGGCATGCTCTAGAGCACGCTACAATGCATGCCCGCACTCTAGTTGCACCCATCACGGCCGCCCCTTGATGTATGCAAGATGCCAGGTGGTCGGTCCCCTCCTCCCTCCTCCTTTGCTGATCTCCTTAGCACGCGCACACCTCAGGTCCCCATGGTTGCCTTTCTCCTGTCCGTGGTCGCAGACCAAGTCCATGCCCATCGCAGACACGTCCCGGGCTGCCCCCGTGGCCCGTGGCGACGCCCCCGTCCTTGTCGACGCACTGCATCCATGGCGCACCAACGCGTGCCTATAAAGCTCTCCCCCGACCTCCCGCTGCTCTCCTCTAGCTCTCTCCTCCCCTCAGCCGCTCCCCCGTGCCAAGTCCCCTCGCCCCCGTGCTCGGGAGCTCGAGCCCGAGCCAAACCCTCACCGCCTTGCTGGTTTCTCCCTCGGGCGTCCATTCCCTCGGCCCCGACGGCCCAAGTAGGCATAATGCCTTTTTCCTTTTTCTTTTTCCCTTTGTTTTCCAAAAATTCCACACATCGGAAATTAATCCGAATGACAATATTTTTTCCACCTAAATTCCTAGAAAATTCCATAGAATTTAATAGTGCCTTTTGTATAAATTTTTGAAAAACTTTTATGTACTGTTTTATTTTAAAAGCCCTTTTGGATATTTTTAGCCACCGTTAAAAATAGCTTTGAAAACCTCTTTCATACAAACCTTAGGAGGATATTTTTAATATAGTGTTTAGTATTTATTAGAGTAGGGTAGCATTTTTAATATTAGCCGGTGTGCACTTTTTTGTGTGATGCTTATTTTATCGCTATTTATCGCGATGATAGATTGCACTGTTGACGAGGAAGTTGGACCCGAAGACTTTGAAGACCCCAAAGAATTTTTTGAGCCAGGCAAGCATCCCTTTGACCATGTTAATGAACTTTTTCATGCATGACATATAGCACTTGTTGTTTCGATGATTGATCATGATGTGGTGCTCCCCCCATTGGTAGGTTGCCTCCAATACTTTTAATGTTGACACTTGCATCGTTCATGACCCTACCACCTTATGAGGGTTATGTGGGTGGGTGTAGATAGGATGCTCATAGATGCTATTGAAGTTGGTTTGGATTTATGCATAGCGATGGAAAGGAAGAAATTATTTCAAAGACTTTTCAAAAACCCCGTTGGGTGCCACTAATGCACGAGCGAGATGATGATGAGATGGATGACCACTTGAGAAAGAAGTGGTGTGCCAAAACAAGTTGAGGGTGTGTTTTTGAAAATGGATTAGATTTAAGATTTGTCAACCATCCTAACCTTACATGTGCGACCATGATACCCCTTATGGGACGGGGCTTTGTTGATTACTATGGTTGGTGCTAGCAGGGAGACCGCATTACTAGTGGCGAGAGTGAAGAGGTCACTCTCGATACGGGGTCATCCCGGAAGTGGAAGGCCATGCGCTGTCTTTATAGGCACCGGGCACACCATTAAGTGCCCTCATGGATGATACGTCTGATGTATATCATGAGGGATGGCACCAACGAGTGGACTCTTGGTTTAGTATCACCATAGGAAACTTGTTTTTCGGGTGCTTACCTCGAGGACGTAATGTACCGCGAGTCATGGATGACACGGAAGTTCCCCGAGTCCTATGGGTAAAGCGCGCAACCTCTACAGAGTGTAAAACTATTGGAATAGCCGTGTCCACGGTCAAGGACAGTTGGGTGGTGCTGCTTAAACTATGTCCAGATGTTTTCTCAGAACTTGGTGTGTGTGAGTGTGGATGACAAAAGGATGGTACTTGAGACAAGTCTGAAGACATGATGTGATGAATGAACACAAGATGTTCAACCCCTGCTTATGATGATATCTGTAACTTGTACATACGGATATCTGCCAACTATTGATGCATGCTTACCTAGTTATCTCATCATCTCATTGCATTCAAAATTAGCTTTCCACAAATTACCTACTTAGTGTATATCATGCATCATTATTACCTTGTTCCACAACTTGGGTTGCTTGTGAGTACATTCAAAGTACTCATTGGCTTGCCACTAGTTATTTAACTGACTAGGCATGGAAGAACAGGAGTACGTTGAAGAGTTCGTTGGTATTGAACATACAAACTAGGTCGGTTCCAAGTCAGAATGCCTGTATGTTTAAGGCAGATGGCATGGGTTCACGCATTCGATCAAGATTTTCAGTGCTTGTTAAGTTTATGTATTTGGTCCTTGTGACCCTACCTATGTAAGACTAGACCTTCATGGTCTTTATTTCTGTAAGACGCTAAATGTGGAAGTAAAACACTTGTTATTTAGCTTCTGTTTGTTCAGTGAGCATTGATCTCTGAGATCACTGTACACGTGCATTCGATGATCTAGGCTTATGAGTCAGGGCCCCCACATATATCCAGATTTTTCCAAATCTCCAAATTCCAGACAGAACTATCTCATCCCAGTATAACCATCAATTCCCATCATGATGATGCAATGAAATCCGATGTTAGGTGCATATGGATTCTTGAATCGATTCTAACAACAACCCAATATTCCTAGTTTGACTTCCACCGAGAAACATGGTATCAAGATCAAGATCACCAAACTAAATCCAAATTACTCTGAACCATGTGGTTTGATTGATCTTGAGCACCTACTAGAATCACCTATTTAAATCCATGGTTGACATTTAGCAAGAACACCCTACTGGTTACTCCTGTTACTATTGTAACGTCATCAGTCCACTATCAATATTATTGCCAAAGTCACGTCATTCGTCCACCAATAATTTCAGCCTATAATCACAATCTTCCTACTAGATCCAATTGACTCAAGGGAGAAGTAAGTTATGCTACTCTATCAACTTGATCCACCAAGTCCATTCACCAACATAAAACCTCGTAATCCACAAAAGGGTCTCAAATACTTCCCCAAGATATCTAGTATGGCTAAATCAAATCATTGTCCATGAATAGTATATAATCAGAATAATCCTTCCTATGGCATCAAGGTTTTAGCGCTGGCATAGGAATGAAGGATGTTTGTTCACTATGATCTCTAGCTCCATAATGAACCCAGTGCTAAGAAGGAGTTATGGAAGCTCAATAAGTGCTCTGGCAAATCCGTGTATTAAACACGTGATTAGAGGCTTGTGCTGGGGGAGCTTGTGAGGTCTAGGTTGGGCTAGGGAGGGGTTTCCAATACTAAGGGAAAAGCATAACTCTACGGGGTTGCGTTTTGTTGAGTACGTTGTAGTTATAGTCTTCAACGCTATCTATCCGTCGAGGTGGATTCTTGTTGCATCTTGCCTTGCCGATCTTCCCTTGACGAGATTGAGGAGAGGGAAAGTAGCATAGAGGAGCATGCCTAAGGGGGTGGTATAGTGCAACTTCAATCAAACAAGTGCCGAAAAGGCCGAGCACAAACATAAGGGTAAGGTAGGTGATATAGTCGTGCACTTGTTGCCTAGGGAAAAAGTGTGACTTACACCAAAGCACAAATAAGAAAAACAAGCAACACACATCATGGTTCCATCTGAACCATCATACGGGCTCGAATTCGCATGGGGGACACACGACCTATCTTACCCTAGGGGTTATCGGACTCATTAGTCATGCTGCTTCGTGTCTTGGAGAGGAGCCCACTTAGTCTTTTGGGCCTTCTCAAGATGCCGCTATGTATCTGGTTATTGTTTAGCGAAACGATCCTAGTTGCTCCTGAAGAGTCCTTGACGACTTCGGGTCTGGTGAGCTGACGATGAAGGTGATTCCTCATGGCTGTTGTTGACAGGGTCTTCTGGTGTCTTCGTAATCATGCCAATGCCTTCTTGTCTTTTGTAATGTTGGGCATTCCAGGTAGGCAATCTTTTATGCAATAACATTAACAAGGCATGGTAGAGTTGTATCCTGGCAGTCACGCTGGCAATATCATCGGCACCAAGAGCGAGGGATGACGAGAACTATTTTCCTGCTCACTATAGTGAGGCGGACCAAATGGCGAGGTTCTCATCCACCAGTGGTTAGCGATACAAGAAAGATAATGATAGGTTTGCTCTATTAGTAATGCATATAATGACCTTGTATTTCTCATGCCCTGATCATCGCAAGCCAAGGTTGCATCAACCTGGGTTAGTGTCAAGGGTGTCACTATCATCTAAGTCTTGACATCCTCATCCTTCGACAAGGTATCTTCTATTGGTAGCTCATGGTCTGGTGTCGCCAACTTGGGTCCAAGATATGTCGACAATCGACTGGCAAGGTGGCTTCCTTCCAGGTTACTCACGAGGATTACAAGGAATCCTATGGTCAAGGGCACAAGGGTAGAAGCGACCATTGCAAGGTTTTGAAAAACAGGTGAGGAGAGCTAAGAGAAAATTGTGGAAGTGCTAAGGCAAAAACCTGCACTCCTTTTGAAAAATTTAGGAGAGGTGAGAAATATAGAGGCTACATAAGTAATTTTGAAGGGTCTGGAAAAATAATTTTGTCCTAACTAATGTCCATGCTAACTAAGGGCTTCCTACAGTTAGGATGGCTCTGATACCAGCTCTGTGGGGACCCCGACTGTCACACCTTGTGTTTGTGTCACATTTTTATGTTTGGGTTTCTAAAATATGGAGCGAACTAAAACTTTTCTATGTGCTTTTGCTTGCTTGCTATGTTGTCTGCTTGCTTGATGATTGAGGTGTGGCACTACTAGGCTCTATTCCACTTCAAATTCATCTTCCACGTCCCCAAACCTCTTGCCCAATGATCATGACATATGGATAGTGCCCAAAACTAGTTTTATCAAATATTGTTTTAACCAAAAATGATTTATTCAAATCTGGTTTTCAAAACCCCCTGAAATGAGATTTGCACTGCATGTCTTCAAATTAGGTGGACCATTCTTTTCCAAATGCTTTATTTCAAACCTACTATATGTATGACTTCCCAAGACCACCAAATATTAGTTTTAAAGATTATTTTCATATTTTATTTAAAGGCTTTTTCTTAAGGCAAGAAATGGTTTTTCCTAGGGAAAAGTTTTTTAAATTCTTTGAAAATATTTGAGAAAATTTAGAGTAACTCAGTGGACATATATTTTCCATATATATGAGTTTCAACAAAAGGGCATGATCACATCATAGGCAAAACCCCTCAAAACCCTTTCTGTTCAAATCAAACCTTTGGAATATTTCTATAAGAAATATTCTAAATAAATTCCAGGAAAATTCCAGCAAGTCAACACTATCATAGGTGATGATCTTGCAAAGTTTGATATCAATCCAAGTTGGTTTGATTCATCAAACCATCCCAAAACCATTCCTGTCCAGAATCAAATTTGAGAAACTTTACATTGTGAAGTGTCTCCCCTTGGCCTAAAACTTTGTGGGCATGCTCTAATGGACAAACAGTGATGATACACTAAGTGGTGCATCAAGGGTAAAAGCTTAGCATCAATGTATCTACATAAATCTGATTGTGCTAATTTCTAGGGTTTATCAAATCACCATTCTCAACCTTTTCCCCTTGGGATCAAACTTGGTGAAACCTCTCATTTCTACCTAGCCTTTGACCCTGGTAAGTATCTCACTAAGAAGGTAACATCTTCTTGCCCAAAACACCACCAAACACCTTCTGGTGATTTGGTAAAGCCCCCATTTTCACCCTATTCTCTTTTACCCTTGCCCCCAACTTTGTACCACAACATCACATAGATATATTTCACCTCCAGTAAAAGTCCCAAGCCATCAGGTCACTGTGAGGTGGGGTAAAAACCCTATTTCTACCCCTGGACAGCACCATTTCTACTCCCTCTCCCCTTTTCCTTCTTCCCTAAGGCTTCTTCAGAGCCCCCCCTAGCTTCTCCTAGCTCTTGGGCATCTTCTAAGGCAAAAGACACTCGAGGACGCGCAGTGGGCTTAAAATATGCCCAGTCGTGCCATTTGGGCGCTCTGGAGCACGCTGCAGTGCGCTCCCGCATTGTAGCCACCCGTGCCCGGTGCCGCGGTAGCCTTGGGCCTCCCCTACATGTCCCCCTGGTCGGCCTCGGCGTCCGCAACACGGCAGGCGGTTGGCCCCCTCTCTCCCCTCTCTCTCCTCTCCTCCCTCGCGCACGCACGGCACCACCCGAACTGGCCAGTCGCCGCGCTCGCATGCGCGACGCCCTTGGCCCCCCTTTGCTTGTCCGCGCTTTCCAGGGCATCTCCCGTGGCCCCCCCATCCCTTCCGTCGCCCCCTCCTTGCCCTGTCGTGGCTCAATGGCGGGTGCCCGAGCTCTCCCGTGCTTGCCACTCCCCTGCCTCCGCCTCGCCTATTTAAAGGGGCCCCAAGCACCCCCTCTCTCTTTCCCTGGCCTCCTTCCACTCCCAATCTCCCCTTGAGCTGCCCTAGAGACCGCCCGGAGCCCCTGTGCTCGGGATCGACCGAGGCACCGCCACATCGAGGATTCGTCGATCTCGGGCTACCGGCCCGCTCCGGCCTTCCTTTCTCCTCCTTTGAGCCCCAGTGAGCTCCCTTTTCTTCCCCCATTCCTCCCCGACCGTTTCTCTACTAAGAGCAACGCCGGTGACCCTCTCCCGAAGTGGTTCCGTCGCGACCTCCTCCCCTCGGGTGATTCCGACCTCCTCCGGCCGCCCTTCCACCTCTAGAGGACCGGCGGGTCGACGTCAAACCCGTTTCCCCCTCTACATCCCCTCGCTGCACCTCCCTTCGTTGCCGGTGAGCTCTCCCCCTTCCTGTCCCGAGGTGGGAGAAGGACCCGACAGGTGGGGCCCACTTGTCAGCCTCTCCTCCCCACTCTCGCGCCCTCTCTCTCCCCCCCGGTCGCTAACGGCCGGGCCCCGCACGTCAGGTTTGAACAAGGCCACGCGCGAGGCCGGATGGCTGGCCAGCTGGGCCGGCCCAGCCACTGGCCGCTTCTTGCCTTGGTCCCCGTGGCCCTTTTTCTTTTTCCTTTCCTGTGGGATTTTGCAAAAATCCCACAGGGCCCAAATTAAATCCTATGAAAATAATTCTTTCACCTAAATTCTTAGTATAATCCAAAGAATTTAATAGTGCCATTTTAAGAATGTTTGAAAATATTTTTAGTACTATTTCATTTTAAAACCTATATTTAGGCACCTTTTACCTCTGTGAATTTATTTCCAAAATGTTTTTCACAAGAAAACCCTAGGGGGATATTTTTAGTGTGACATTGGGTATTTATCAGAATAGATTAGCATTTTTAATAAGTAATTGAGTGCTCTGTTTTTGTGTGTTGCTTGTTTTATTGTTATTTTATCGCGATAATAGATTGCGTGTTGACGAACAAGTTGGACCAGAAGACTTCGAAGACCCCGGAGACTTTGTTGAGCCAGGCAAGCAGCCCTTTGACCATGATGAGAAACCATTTTTATTGCATGTCATATAACACTTTACTTTCATCATATTTGATCATGCGATGTGGTGTCCCCTTTCGGTGGGATGCCTCCGATACTTTTCCATTGACACTTGCATCGTGCATGACCCTACCACCTTATGAGGGTTATGCGGGTTGGTGTAGTTAGGATACTAGTAGAGTCTATGCAAGTGGGATCGGGATCTATGCATAGTGGTGGAAGGAAAAAATGATTTCAAAGACTCTTTCGAAAACCACGTCGGGTGCCACTAATGCCCGAGGGAGATGATGATGAGTTGGGTAACCACTTGAGAAACAAGTGGTACGCCAGGGAAAGTGAGTGTGTGTTTTCAAAAACGGAGAGTTCTAAGGTCTGCTGACCTTCCCAACCTTAGATGCGCAACCACGATACCCCTTATGGGATGGGGCTTTGTTGATTACAATGGTTGGTACTAGCAAGGAGCCCACAGTACCAATGGCGAGAGTGAAGAGGTCACTCTCAGGACGGGGTCGTCCCAGAGTGGAAGGCCATGCGCTGTCTTTATAGGCACCTGGCACACCATTGCGTGCCCTCATGTATGATACATGTGATGTATATCATTAGGGATGGCACCAACGAGTGGACTCTTTGTTTAGTATCACCATGGGAAAGGCATTGTTCGGGTGCTTACCTCGGGTATGTTATATATACTGCGAGTCGTGGATGACATGGAAGTTCCCCGAGTCTTGTGGATAAAGTGTGCAACCTCCGCAGAGTGTAAAACTAGTCGAATATCCGCATCCACGGTCATGGACAGTTGGAGGTCCTTCTTAGACTACGTTTGGATGTTTTCATGAAACTTGGGGTGAGTACGGATGTGATGGTGACCAAGAGGTCACATGAGCTAAGTCCGATGACTTAGCATGAGAATTAAACTAAGTCTGATAACTTAGCATGGTGAATGAACACGAGGTGTTCAACCACTACTTATGATGATAACCGTATCTTGTTCATATGTTATCTGCCTATTGTTGATGCATGCTTACAGGATACTTGATCATCTCATTGCATTTAAAAATTAGCTTTCTGCAAATTTACCTATTAGTGCTATATCATGCATCATTATTGCCTTGTTCCACAACCTGGGTTGCTTGCGAGTACATTCAAAGTACTCATTGGCTTGCCACTGGTTATTTAATTGGCCAGGCATGGAAGAAGAGGAGTTTCTTGAAGAGTTCGTTAGTGACGAACATGCGAACTAGGACGCTTCACGGTTAGAATGCCTGTAGGTTAAGGCAGATGGCATGGGTTCACTCCTTCGACCAAGATTTCCGCTGCTTGTCCTATTTTAACTGTTTGTCCCATGTGGCCCTATCTATGTAAGACTAAGGCCTTCAAGCTCATTAATTGTGTAAGACGCTAAATGAGGATGTAAGACTCGTGTTATCCAGCTTATGTGTGTTCGGTGATCACGACTTATGAGTCGGGGTCCCCACACCGACTTATAAGTCGTGATCACCGAATGTACGTGCACAGTGATCCCAGAGATCAATGCTCACTGAACACACAGCAACTGAATAAAAAGAGTCTTCCATCCACTACATACCGTTTTACTCAAATATGGCCTTTAGTGCACAGTCTTCATATACTCGCAGGAGAAATCTTCCATGATAACGTGAACCTATGCCATCTGCCTTTACCCTATAGGCATTCTGACTAGGAAACATCCTAGCTCGCATGTACGCCACCGAGGTAATCTTCATCATAACCTGATCTTTCATGCCTGGCCAATAAAATAACCAGTGGCAAGCCAATGACTACTATTGGGGATATAACCCTATGGTGAGACCCGCCCAGGTGGGGCCGGGTTATGCTTGGCGGCTCATAAGTCAAACTAAGGCTGATGGGCTTGAAGACATACGTCGGTTTACCAAGATGGGCCTGGGCGAGGCCCGGACCAAGTAGGCATGAAGACCCGGGCGGTTAAGCCGCCCGGAGACGGCTTGCCCGAGAAGGCAAGGTGACATAGAGATAGAGTCGGATACATTGTAAGGGTTGGTATGATACTTGTAACCCTTGGTCTTGGCCTCGTATATAAGGGTGAGACCGGGGGGACTTAGACAGAAACCAACTAATCGAGAACTAGGTCAAGCAAATCCACTCCCTTGTAATTGATACTCCAATAAATACAATAAAAGCAGGACATAGGCTTTTACCTCATCTCGAGAGGTCGAACCTGGGTAAACTCGTGTCCTTCGTCCCAACCAACCCCTTTGAGCCCATCACCTTAGTGATGGGGTCGAACATAAGTCCTCGGACATCTGCCATGACAAAACCACGACAGTTGGCGCCCACCGTGGGGCTAGAGCTCGCTGGTGTTGAGTTCTCAAAGGGATCTCTTCAAGGGATCGAGGGATACCTTGTCGGCAGGATGAACAAGAGTCGCCGTGGCCGGCTCTACATCGGCGACGCCGGCTAGGGCCCCAAGGCTGACTCTGTCGAGTATGGCTTTTGAATTCCTTTTCGTGGGATCCATGTCTTCATCAGCAAAGTCGCTGGATCTACACTCGGGCCGGACGTCTGCACCAACATCGTCGAGCCGGCTTGGCGCACGCAACCCGCTCGACGCATGCAACCCGCCCGTGCTAATCCGAGCAGGAAGCATGTCTTCGTCGATTTTACTCAAGGCATGAATCTAGAGGGATCCATGTCATAGGAAACTCTCGTCGTTTCAGAGGACGAATCTTCGAGCGGAGAGACAGAATCAATCTACCCGCTTCACAATGGCAAGCTTGGGGGCTACGACGAGCTTTACCTTGAGTAAGAGTGTCATGAGTCGGAGGACTATGGGCCACCGTTTCACGCGGCCGTCTTCATGGCAGGTTCAGCGCCACGCACGAGTAGTACAGCCGCTGGGGCTGCCGGGTCAGGGGCTGACCCGCCGCCAGCTCAAGTTCTTCTGGATCTGATGAATGAGCTCACGGCCCTGATGGAAACTGAGGTGACACCAGAGAATCAAGTCGCCTGGAACACTAAGATCGCAAGGATAAAGGACCAGATGATGGAAGTCTAGCAAGGCATCAGCGTACTGAAGGCCCAAATGGACGCAGGTGCAGAACACCTTCAGGTGAACGCTTTCTGCCTTGAGCTGGAGCAGCAATCCGCGGCGGCTGTTCAGCGGATGAGACACAAGCCTGGCCTACCAGAGCAGTTCGAGGACAGGAATCTTTTTAACACGCCAGGGGCAGGATGGACCGTCGAGTCACCATAGAGTCGGTCGGCGGCTCGACAGCAGTGCCCTAACCCGCTCTAACAGAACCATCCCTGGCCAATGGCTTTTCCAATGCCGGAGGGTCATTATTCAAACCCGGCGGAGAACATGGTGGAGGCGGCAACCCGTCTCGGTATGGTTCCTATCCCAGACGAGGCACCCTTCACAGAAGAGGTGAGGAATGCCATTGCATACCTGCAGATGGCGATGGCCTAGCAGGAGAAATACACCTACACCCGGAGTCGTGTGCACTCAACCCCCATCTCCAGACGCAGTTTCATCTGGCGTTATGAGTCGCTGGCAGTGTCTAGCAGTGATCGACAATGGAACCTGCCGCGAGACGATCAGGCGGTTCTATATGCTCAGGCTCTGGTGGATCGGGCAAGGGCACGGCATGAGGAGGCGGCTCTGGCCACGACGGCGGCTCGTCAAGAGCCGACACCTTCTATCTCGGTAGGAGCATGGACAACCACCAGGGCCGTGGGAGTGCCGTGCTTGGTACCAGCTTTGCAGAACGAACGTCTACCGAAGGATTTCAAGGGCCCTCACGAGGTCCCAAACTATACTGCTGATCTGCCCCCGGAGGCATGGATTGAAAGCTATGAGCTAGCGATGGAGATGTTAGATGTCACTGAAGCAGTGTGTGCCAAGTATTTTATCATGATGCTGGAAGGGTCGGCTCGCACGTTATTGAAGTGCTTGCCACCCAACACCATCAATTCCTAGGCCGAGTTAAAGGCGAAGTTCATCAACAAATTCTAGGGAACGTGCAAACAGCCCATGACGATTGTAGATTTGGATCATTGCGTTTAGTAGGAGAACGAGTTGGCTCATCACTGGGTCCGATGAGTCTCAACCATTATCCACTCATCTGAGCACATTACGGCGGGTCAAGCACTTTTGATTCTGGAGAAGAATTGTCAGTTCACACCTTTGAAGCAGACGTTGGGCCGACTAAAGCGCTCATGTCAGGACATGGGAGAGCTCATGGTGGCTCTCACAAAGTAGGCTGACTCTGATAATATGAAGGATCCAGGTTCTGACGAAGAGAAGCCCGGTCAGGGCAAGAAGAGCAACAATGTAAAGAGTCCGACAGGCAATGACAACCAAGGCAAGAGGAAGAATCCAGATGACGGGTCAAAATTGGTGGCCAACGCCAGCATTGGGAAAAATCGTGCTCAAGGCAATGGGAACTTCAGGCAGCCCTTTAATAAGGGTAAAGCTCCTTTTAATTTGGAGGAGATGCTTAATAAACCTTACCTAGAGCATAGCCGGCCCGATAAGGTGGCGAAGCATTCATTGAGAAATTGCCACATTATGCACAAGTTTCGGGATTACAGTTTGCGATACCATAACAACAACGGCGGAGGCCCGCCGGGCGGCTCAGAGCCAGGCGGGTTAGGTACCGGCTTGGGTCTGCCGGTTCAGGATCTGGCTATCAGGGCCAGGACAACCATGGAGGGCATCATCAGCATACCAATGGCAATAATCAGCCGCAAAACAACCAATCTGGATAACAGAGTAATCCGAACAACTCAGCTCAGGTCAGTATCATGTTTTTACAACCATCCTTAACAGGTGGGACCAGAAGTTGTGCAAGCGGGTGGTTAATGTCGTCACGCCGGCTCTCCCGCAGTACTTAAAGTTGTTAGAATACGACATAACCTAGAGCAGAGAGGATCACCCCGCCACGTGTTGATGACCCGGGGCGGCTGGTGTTGGTAGTAGCCCGCCAAGTTGGAGGATATGTGTTTACCAAGGTGCTTATGGATGGTGGCAACAACATCAATATTTTGTACTGCGGCACTTTCACCGGATGAAGTTGCTTGATAAGGATCTTAAGCCTTCCTCAACAGTTTTTCACAGTGTAGTGCCTGGCAAGTCAGCTTATCCAGTGGGAAGGATTTCTTTGGAAGTCACCTTTGGCAATGAATACAATTATAGGGTAGAAACCATGTGTTTTGAGGTGGTCAAGATCAAGACTCCATATCATGCTCTGTTTGGATGTCCAGCTTACGCTAAATTCATGGCTAGGCCTTGTTACATGTACTTACAGCTCAAGATGCCGTGTCTAAAAGGAACGATCATAGTGCATGGTGATCGAGAAACGACTGTTGAGTGTGAGGAAGGAGATGCGGCTTATGCAGAGTCAAGTTGCGCAGAGGCAGAGCTCAAGTTTCATAAGGAGAATGTTGACCCAGAGGATATGAATTCGCTCAAAAAGCCCGCCACGGAGTCTGAGCCGCCCCTCAAGTTCTCGGCGGATGACACCAAGCTAGTGGCTTTTACTCCAGGCGACTCATCGTAGCAGTTTACTATTGGAGCCAATATGGATCCCAAATAGGAGAGCGTGCTCATTGAATTCATCGTGAGAATCGGGACATCTTTGCATGGAAGCCTTCTGACATGCCGGGTGTACTGAGAGAGTTTGTTGAGCACCACCTTAATGTGGATCCTAAGTTTAAGTCCGCCATACAGTTTCTACAGCGGTTCAATGAGGAGAGGCTCAAGGCCATTGGGGAAGAGGTGGCCTGACTCCAGGCGGCGGGTTTCATTGTTGATGTTTTTCACCCAGAGTGGCTTGCTAACCCGATGCTAGTGCTTAAGAAGAACGACATGGGGCGTATGTGTGTGGATTACACGGATCTGAACAAAGCATGTCCGGCTGACCCGTTTGCTCTCCCCCGTATCGACCAGATCATCGTTGCAACAACGGGTTGTGAGAGATTATGTTCCTAGATTCTTATTTTGGTTATCATCAGATCAAGATGGCAGTCAAGGACCAATAGAAGACAACTTTCATCACGCCTTTTGGTGCCTTCTGCTATGTGTCTATGCCTTTCGGGCTCAAGAGTGCCCAGGCGACTTACCAGCGTTGTGTGCCGAACTGTCTTCACAACCAAATTGGATGCAACATTCATGCATATGTGGATGACATTATGATCAAATCGAGGAAGAAGGAGACGTTGATTGACGACCTGAAGGAGACCTTTGACAACTTACGAGTCTACAAGATGATGCTTAACCCGGCTAAGTGTGTTTTCGGTGTTCCTGCAGGAAAGCTCTTGGGATTCCTAGTCTCTGAGTATAGCATTGAGGCTAATTCAAATAAGATCAAGGCTATCACTTCCCTGTCTGATCTGGCATGCATCAATGATGTTCAACGCCTGGTGGGACGGATCGCTGCGTTAAGCCAGTTTATAATCCGCCTTGGTGAGAAAGCCATCCCTTTGTACCAAATGATGAAGAAGACAGACAACTTTGTCCGGAGTACGGCGGCAGGTGAAGCATTTGAAGCCCTCAAGAGGCAGCTCACAAAGTCGCCGGTTTTAGCAGCTCCGGTTGAGAAGGAGCCTTTGCTCTTATATGTGATGGCTAATAACAGGGCGGTCAGCGCCCCGATCGTTGTTGAACGTAAGGATATAGGGAAAGAATATCCGGTTCAAAGGCCGGTTTATTATATCAACGAAGTCCTGACAGAGTTGTCACACCCTGTGTTTGTATCACATTGTTATGTTTGGATTTATAAAATTTGGAGCCAACTAAAACTTTTTCAAAGTGTTGTGCCTGATTGCTATGTTGTTGCTTGCTTGAAGATTGTGGTATGGCACCCCTAGATTCTATTCCACCTCACATTTCATCTTCCTTGACCCAAACCTCTTTCCCAATGATCATGCCATGTGAATAGTGCCCAAACCTATTTTTATAAATTTTCGTTTTAACTACAAATGATATATTCAAATTAGGTTTTCAAAACCCCTGAATTGAGGTTTGCATTGCAAATCCTCAAATTAGGAGGATTCTTCTTTCCCAAAGGCTTTATTTCAAACCCACTATATGTAAGACTTCCCAAAACCACAAAATAATATTTTTAAAGATTATCTTTATATTTTATGTAAAGGCTTTTTCTTAAGGCCAGAAATGGGTTTTCATAGGGAAAAATTATTTAAATGGTTTGAAAATATTTGAGAAAATTTAGGGAAACTCAGTGGACATATAGTTTCCATATATATGAGTTTCAACACAAGGGCATGATCAGATCATAGGCAAAACCCCTCAAAACCCTTTATGTTCAAATCAATCTTTTGGAATATTTCTCTAAGATATATTCTCAATAAATTCCAGGAAAATTCCAACAAGTCAACACTATCATAAGTAATGTTCCTGCGAAGTTTCATCCCAATCCAGGTTGATTTGGTTCATCAAACCATCCCAAAACCATCCCTGTCCAGAATCAAATTTCAGCAACTTTACATTGTGAAGTGTGACCCCTTGGCCCCAAACTTTGTGGGCATGCTGTAATGACCAAATAGGGATGATACACTAAGTGGTGCATCAAGGGTAAAAGCCAAGCATGAATAGATCTATAGAAACCTAATTCTGCAAATTTCTAGGGTTTAAAAATCTTCAATGTCAACTTTCTCCTCCTGAGCTAAAACTTGGCGAATTCTCTCATCTTTACCTAACCTTTGACCCTAGTAAGTATCTCGGTGAGTTGGTAAAATATTCTTGCCCAAAACTCTATCAAACACCTTCTAGTGATTTAGTAAAATCACTATTTCTACCCCTTACCCTTTTATCCTTGCCCCCCCAAATTTACCAGAGCCTCTTGTAGTCACCTTTCACCTCTATAAAAAACCCAAGTCGTCAAGTCACTGGGAGGTCGGGTAAAACCCCCATTTTCACCCCTAGCAGCATCTTTTTCTAAACCTCTCACCCTTTTATTCTACCCCAAGGCTTCTCCAAAGCACTTCCCTAGCTTATCCTCGCCTTTGCGCATCTCCACCGACGCGCGAAGACCCCAGGAGCACGCCGATGCTCTTCGTTGCCGCCACCGTGGCTTGGAGCCCTTCGGTTAGCCCCTCCTCCGCTCCTGTCGCAAGCAGAGGCATGACAGGTGGGGCCCACCAGTCATCCCCTCACCCCTCCTGTCTCGCTGGCAGGCGGGGCCCGCGGGCTGGTTTAAAACTAAACCAGCCGCGCGCGGCGCCTCGCCTGGGCCGGCATCCCTCTGTGGGCCGGTTTCGGCTAGGTATTCTGGCCCGAAAGGGCATAGTAGCCCATTTTTGTATTCTTTTTCTATTTAAATTCCAAATATCCCATAGAGTAGAATATTATTCCAAATCCAAAAATTACTCCACCTAAATTCTTGATATAATCCATAGGATTTATTAGTGCCATTTGTAAAAATGTTTGAAAAACTTTTTAGTACTAATTTTATTTAAAAGCATCCATTTGGCATTTTCTACCTCTATTTAATAGTTTTTAAAAATAGTTTTCATAGCAAAATGTTAAACAAACATTTTTATTAGTAGCTTGAATGCTCTGTTTTTGGGTGTTGCTTATTTTATCGCTATTTATTCATGGTGATAGATTGCGCGGTTGACGAAGAAGTTGGACTCGAAGACTTCGAAGACCCCGAAGACTTTGTTGAGCCAGGCAAGCAGCCCTTTGACCATGTTAAGAAACTTTTTCATGCATGTCATATAACACTTGTTGTGTTTGATGATTGATCATGTTTTGGTGCTCCCCTTCGGTGGGGTGCCTCCGATGCATCTTACCGTTGACACTTGCATCATGCATGACTCTACCACCTTGTGAGGGTTATGCGGGTGGGTGTAGCTATGATGCTAGTAGATGCTACGCAAATGGGATGGGTTTTATGCATAGTGGTGGAAAGGAAATGATTATTTCAAATACTTTTTGAAAACCCTGTCGGGTGCCACTAATGCCCGAGGGAGATGATGAGGAGATGGGTGACCACTTGAGCAAGAAGTGGTGTACCGGAACAAGTGAGTGTTGTGGTTTTCTAACACGGATTGCTGTAAATTGTGATCGTTATTCCAACCATACATGCGCAACCACGATAACCCTTATGGGACGGGGCTTTGTTGATTACTATGGTTGGTGCTAGCAAGGAGCCTGCATTACTAGTGGCAAGAGTGAAGTGGTCACTCTTGAGACGGGGTCGTCCGAGAGTGGAAGGTCATGCGCTGTCTTTATAGGCACCGGGCACACTGTTGCGTGCCCTCATGGATGATACATGTGATGTATATCATGAGGGATGGCACCAATGAGTGGACTCTTTGTTTAGTATCACCATGGGAAAGGCATTGTTCGGGTGCTTACCTCGGGTATGTTATATACCGCGAGTCGTGGATGACATGGAAGTTCCCCGAGTCTTGTCGATAAAGTGTGCAACCTCTGTAGAGGGTAAAACTATTCGAATAGCCGTGTGCACGGACAAGGACAGTTTGGTGACCGCTCTTGTGCTATGTCCAAGTGTTTTCACAAATTGGGTGAGTAAGGATGTGATGGTGACCAAGAGGTCACATAAGCTAAGTCCGATGACTTAGCATGGGAATTGAGCTAAGTCCGATGACTTAGTAAGATGAATGAACATGAGTTGTTCAAACCCTAATTATGATGATAACTGTATAAGCCTCATGTGGTTATCTGCCTATTGTTGACGCATGCTTACTAGATACTTGATCATGTCATTGCATACAAAATTAGCTTTCCGCAAATTACCTACTTAGTGCTATACCATGCATTATTGTACCTTGTTCCACAACTTGGGTTGCTTGCGAGTACATTCAAAGTACTCATCGGTTTGCCACTGGTTATGTAATTGGCCAGGCATGGAAGAACAGGAGTATGTTGAAGAGTTCATTGGAGACGAACAGGCAAACTAGGACGCTTCCCATTCAGAATGACTGTAGGTTAAGGCAGATGGGATGGGTTCACGCTTTCGATTAATATTTACGCTGCTTGTTCTATTTTAAGTGTTTGGCCGTGTGGGCCTATCTATGTAAGACTTGACCTTCATGGTCTTTATTTGTGTAAGACGTTAAGTATGGATGTAAGACTCTTGTTATTTAGCTTCTGTGTTTAGTGAGCATTGATCTCTTGGATCACTGTACACGTGCATTCGATGACGATGACTTATGAGTCGGGGTCCCCACAAGAGTCCAAGCAGAGATATCCACATTGGCAAAAGCTAGTATATGGGGTGTTAATGGCTAATCATAAATTGAAGCATTACTTATAGGGGCACAAGATCATAGTGGTTACCTCTACCCTGTTGGGAGATATAATTCAAAATAGAGAGGCCACCAGCAGGATTGCTAAGTGGGCGTTGGAGGTTGGACCTCTTACTCTGAAATATGTGCCACGCACGGCGGTCAAGTCTCAAGCCCTGGTGGACATAAAAAATGAGTGGACAGAATGTCAAGCACCCGAGGAAAATCCGGATAACACATACTGGACAATCCACTTTGATGGATCCAGTTAGCTGGAAGGATCAGGGGCAGGGGTTGTCTTTACCTACCCCAAAGGTGATAAATTCTGTTATGTATTAATGTTGATATTTCCTTGTACTAACAAATGCAGCTAAGTATGAAGCTCTACTTCATGGCCTCCGGGTGGCTAAGGAGATGAACCTGAGCCGGGTTAGGTGTCTCGACGACTCAGACCTAGTGGCTCAGCAAGTTACAGGCACTTGGGATTCCAAGGACCCACAGATGGCGGCTTATCGTCAGGTGGTGGATGTCATTGCTGGTCATTTCAAGGGTTATCAGGTGGACAATATTAATCGTCGTAAGAATGAGGCGGTTGATGCCCTATCAAGGCTGGGTTCTCAACGTAAGCCAGTATCACCTAACATTTTCTTAGATGTGTTACGTCACCCATCGGATAAGTTACCTTCAGAGGAAGACTTGGCCGTACCTGACCCGGAGGTGCAGCTGGTGGCGGCTCTACATACTATTCCTGATTGGACCGTGCCTTACTTGGCGTACTTGACTCATGGCGAGTTACCTGATGATGAAATTCTGGCTAGATAGATCACGAGACGGTCTAAGTCTATGACTATAATCAATGGCGAGTTACATAAGTGCAGCATTACTGGCGTCTTCCAACGTTGTGTTTCACCTGAAGAGGGCAAGGAAATCTTGAATGAAATTCATGCTGGCGATTGTGGTCATCATGCCGGTTCAAAATTCCTGGTGGCCAAGGCTTTTCAACATGGTTTCTTCTGGCTGACGGCTCATAGAGATGCAGAGGATTTGGTTCGCAAGTGCGATGGATGTCACAAGTTCGGCCGGCGTACTCACGTCCCGGCTCAAGAGTTGCACATGATTCCAATTGCATGGTTGTTTGTAGTCTGGGGGCTTGATATGGTTTGGCCTTTCAAGAGATCCAAAGACAAGTACACCCACCTCTTGGTGGCGATGGATAAATTTACCAAGTGGGTAGAAGCTGAGCCGGTCAGCAAGTGTGACGCGGCTACGGAGGTTCAATTTATTAAGAAGTTGATCTATCGCTTCAGTTATCCTCACAGGATCTTCACATATAATGGCACAAACTTATCCAAGGGGTCTATGCAAGTGTTGTGTGAAAATGAGCATATCCAGCTTGATGTTTTTGCGGTGGCTCATCCGCAATCAAATGGTCAGGTAGAACGTGCTAACTAGGAAATCTTGAGAGGTATCAAACCCCGGCTTATGGTTCGTTTGTAGCGCACGTCGTGTTGTTGGGTGGAGGATTTGCCTTCCGTCTTATGGAGCATCAGAACCACTCTGAACAGACCAACAGGTTATACACCTTTTGTCATGGTTTATGGCGGAGAAGCAGTATTGCCAAGCGATATCCGTCATGACTCGCCACGCATGGCAGCTTACGTCGAGGAAGATAATGAAACAACATGTCAAGACCCGTTGGATGCCTTGGAGGAAGAACGTGATCCCACAGCGGCTCAATTGATGATCTATTAGCAAGACCTGCATCGCTACCATAGCTGTAGGGTTAAGACCCGAACGTTTCAAGAAGGCGACTTAGTGTTGCTGTTAATTCCAGACCAGACGGATGCACAGAAGTTGTCCTCTCCATGGGAAGGGAGTTTCGTGGTCAGTAAGAATCTCAACAACGGGTCATATTACCTCATTGACATCTGGGGCGACTCAAATACTTCTTGGCAGGAGACCCGCTGGTCGTGGAACATAGCTCATCGGTGGCCTTATTACACTTAAGTAGTTGAGACTCAACATTGTACACCATCATTGTACATATCATATATATATGAATAAAGTTGGCATCCCTGCAAGCCGGGGCCTTTGCCATTTCACATATCTTATTTGTGCAAACCAAAGGTCATCTAGGGGACTTCCAATCCGCTGGGTTTAGCTTATCTCACCCTATCGATCGGCTCTCAAGCCAAACAGTTGATTTCGTCAACAAAGGTCGTCTAGGGGGCTTCCAACCCGCTGGATTTAGCTTATCTCACCCTATCGATCGGCTCGCAAGCCAAAAAGTTGATTTCAGCAACAAAGGTCATTGGGGGGCTTCCAACACACTGGGTTTAGCTTACATACCCTCTTGATCGGCTCTTAAGCCACCAGAGTTAAACCTGCCCGTTTGGAACTTGCCGCTCCACTAGGTGACCCGCCGAACTCTTACCAGTTAATCCCGCCTAGAGACCCTGAGCCAGTTCAATGATATTGATGACCAATCTCGTTAGAGACCCTGTACTGGTTAAGGTTAAACCGGTGGTTCTAGTCACGTGAGGGCTGGCTTACGGAAAGCGAGGATAAACTCTGTCATCGACCGCCGACTCTCCGCTATATGGCCCGTTCGTACTCTTAGACAGTTAATCCTTTGAAATACCTTGAACGTTTTATGGTTTAAACGACAGATTTATGTCACGTGAGAGGCAGTTTTTGAGTTACCATGGTTCTCATGCCCTGCCGTGTCTCTCTCTAGGACGCTACACTTCCTATCAATTAATCTCTCTTAGAGACCCTGAGCCATTCTAAGAAAGGACGACAAATCTCGATAGAGATCCTATACTTGTTAGGAGTTTTAATTAGCAGGTCCGCCCAGAAGAACCGGCACATGAGTTCAAAAAAATTCAAAAAATAAATCTAGAAAGATATAACATGTCCAGGTTGTGCGGTTCTAGGCCGCCATACTAAAAAGTAAGGAACATACTCTGTTTCTACAGGTTGTTTATCTCAAGAAGAGCCACCACGAAATTTGGTATGAGTTGAAAGCACAGGGAAGATGTAATATATTAAAGACGGATGATGTCATATGTGCACAATGGCACAGTTCAGGCAAGACAAAGTTTATTACACGCCTATTACAATGCTCTCCACGGAGCTCAAAAGTAATGACTCAAAGTTTTTTACACCGCCCTGTGGCAGGTCACAAGGCCGGATTATGCATGGCGTTACCAAGTTCATCAGCTGGATGGCGGGTCACCCTGCGGCGGGTCATCAACCTCTGCGATCTGGAGATTATCAATGTCCCAATTGCAGTTGGTTAAAGCCGCAAAGTTTGCCTCTTCAAAGAGGTGGGACGGGTCAAGATCAGGAGAAAAGAGGTGCTTACGGCGTGCAGGAGTTAAGTCCTTGGCCTCAAAGGTTGGGCCACGTACTCTATTCTTCTCAGCATTGTAAGCCGCCTTGTATATTGGCAGATCCACTTCTTCTGCTAACACTGATGCGAGGACTCTGGAAGCCTTCATGCTACGAGCGTAGTCAGCCTCCATGAAATCTGAGCCGTCATCCTTCTTTGATGGAAACCCGTCCATCATCTCTTCCGGAGTCAACTCTGGGGCGAAAGCTAAAGCCTAGCTGATGGCTGTGATGGCTCCTTTTCTGGTGGCTGGTTTCTTAAGCTCCTGGATTTGTTTCGGCAGGGTGGATATCACTTCAATGACTCCCTTCATAGTCTGGGGGATACTATCTTTATGGAGCATCACCTTGATGGTGTGGAGTGCTCCACAATACAGTTGTTCTGAGAGAGTATAAATGGCTTTCTGAGACAACAGGCTATCAACAGCGATTTGATGGCTCCTTGGACCTATATAAGACGGATTTTTTATAAGCCGCCTGTATAAGTATTTACACAAAGATGCTGACTAGAGTACTTACCGAAGATAGCAGCAAACATCTTTGTTATATGGCGTTTCAGAGAGTGCAGTTCATCAGATACTTCCATGAACCGTTGGTCAGCATTATCTGCATGCCGAGCCAGTGGAATTTTCTCCATCTCAGCAGCCTTCTTAAAGGCGGCAAACTCAGCTTTAGCTTTTACAAGCTCGTTGGTCGCAAGCTGGCACTTTTCTTTTGCTGCACTCCTGGCGCCCTATTGGGAAGCCAGATTGCTCTTCAAGCTGGTCAGTTCAGACTCGGCGTTATTTAAAGCTTCTTGTGACAAACAAAATTACAAAGAAGGTCAGTCGCCAGGATAGCATGTCATCAGATTATTAGGCTAATAAATAGAATGCAAGTTTCAAGCAGATTGCAAGCAATATACTTGACACTTGGGGGCTAATGTATATTTGCTCTCCAAGACTACAAGTACGTTCCGGGTCATCTTTATCAAATTAAGCCGACACGTGGGGGCTAATGTATATTTGCTCTCTAAGACTACAAACTACAAACCACATTGTAAGTCCCGGCTCATCTTTATCAAGTTAAGCCGGCCCTTGGGGGCAATATTTGGCTCTTTCCATGAAGAGATTTGGCCCATTATTTCTATACTGACCCGAACTTGGGGGCTACAATTGATCAACTACCTAAACTGGAGTACCAGCTCAATATTTGCATATTAAGCCGATACTTGGGGGCTACAGGTTAAGTTTTCCTACTCAAAGAATGGACTAGAAGAGCCGCCTTACCATTGACAAATACTAAACCGGCTCTTGGGGGCTACGTAAGGATATAAGGAAAATAGAGCAAGAGTACCTCATATTTTTCCTTCATCATGTTAACAAGCTTAAGCTCCATGTTCCGGCTTGTGGAGAGGCAGTTCAGATAACCAACATTAAGCTCATCAGCGGTTAACTTCTCTAGCGCGGGAAGCTCAAAGTCCACCTTCTCGGAGGGTTCAGTCTTCTCAGTGTGCTTTGTCAACACATGAGGTTGAGGACAGTGAAAGCCGGTGCCAGTAATGATGATGTCCGGAGTAACCAAATCGTCTACAGCTGGTGAAGGCTCGGCGGCTTAGAATTGGTCCTCGGGGGACTCTCAGGAATCATTTCGTTGGCCACCGTCTCAGTAGAGCGATGAGCGTCTTCGGGCGCGTCCTTGGAGATAGTCAAAGGATCAGCATGCGTTGTAGGAGACTATGGCTTGGCAGGCTCCAGCTCTTGAGCCTTGAGGGCAGAGATAGACGTGCCGATCTTCCTTTGTTTCGCATGAGATGTGGAAAACACAGAAGGTCATGGTTTAAACTCTACGGCTAACAAAGGATGGAATGCAACCATGACAGGCACGTACTCTGGATTGATCTTCAGAGGTGGAAGAGTAGTAGCTGTAGAGTCACCCGATGAAGCGGATGATTCCTGAAAACAGTTAAGGCAATATAGGACAGGGTCAAATTATAAAGGCATGGTTGACAAACTTAAGCCAAGTGAAACAAATACATCAGCTGGACGTTTCCGTTGAGCTGAAGAGTGAGATAACCCGGCCATGAGGGTATCAGAGCTGGTGCTCCGGATCTGTTGCCAGGAGACTTGTTGTTGCTTTTTCAAAAGAAAGTTTGGGTCTAAGTAAGCAAGAGGATGAGAAAAAGGCACTTTTCGGATGACCCGCCGTATCTTCTGTGGTGCAAGATGTTCTGAGTTAGATGAAACATAAGTTACCTCAGGAACATTGGCGTGGCTTGTCTCCGTTTCGTCCTGAGAATTATTATTGTCAATAAGGTGCATGAAGAGATGGCCAAGAGAGTCAACTTCTACCTCTGAGTCGTCAGATTGCGGTTGTTCTTGAGGTGTGATTTTCTTCTTTCGGTCGTCGGTTCCTTTGATTTCTTTGGAGGGGGGATGTATTTCTTTTTCCAGAAGCTGGAATTGTCCTGAAAGTGTAAGTCGTCGAAAGAGGTCAAAAGATTGCAAAGTATGTATGGATAGCTAACGTGGAAGTAAGGAGATCGAGAGTCACCCTTACGTTTGGGGCCGGGTTTGTGGCACAGAAAGGTACTAACCCGATGGCGCGGCAAGATCCTTCAGATTCATGAACAAGGCTTTTGATGGCGGCCATGATGTTATCTTCTAACAACGTGGTAGGGTTAAAGCAGAGGGGGTCATTATCATCACCCGTATACTCGCACATGAGGCGGCTTCGCCGGCTCAGAGGCAGGATTTTCCAAGAAACGCAACAGCGGGTTAGATCCATCCCTGTCAAAACATTGGCCATAAGGGCCTTGATTTTTGCGTGAGTCGGAGCATACTTCGCTCGTTCAGAGGCTGACAGCCGGTCAGGGAGCTCGGTTGAAGTCTTGAGCCGGGTCGGACGATAACCCGGCAAGGAATGTTCTCCCTCTGGAGAGGTGTGTTTGCAGTAAAACCATGTTTTATTCCAATCCTTGGAATGACTTGGCATCTGAACAGCCGGAAAGGTCACATCCTGTCTTTTTTGAATTGAGATTCCGCCAAGCTCTAAGCCTGGACCAACTTTTACCTCCGTCTGGCGCTTTGCATAGGAAAACTCATGGAAAAGACCAACATGCGGCTCTTCTTGTAAGTAAACTTCACAAAGGATTTGGAAGTTGCACATGTTTGAGACGGAGTTTGGGGCAATGTCTTGAGGGCACAACTTAAAGAAATGAAGGACATCTCGGAAGAATTTTGAGCCGGGTGGGCTGAAACCGCGTACAAGGTGATCCGCGAAAACAACTACTTCGCCCTCTTGAGGAATAGGTTTCTTTTCATTGCCTGGAACCCGCCAGTGGATGACGTCTTTGGCTGGTAAGGACCCTGTGTCTGTGAAGTCCTTCAAAAATTCTTTGGAAACGGCAGAGCCGACCTAGTTACAAGAATTGGATGCACGAGGCATGGTGGCGTCTTAAAGCTATGCAAGGTAACAATGTGCGGCGAGTTAGAAGGTGACAGTTGAATACGGATGGCTAGTAAAATCTCAGGTCTCTAAAGCTAAGTCGCCGGAGCAGTTTGGGCGAGAGTCGGAAGTTCAATGGCGAGTTAAGTTTGCAAGGAAACAAAGCAAAAGTTACTAAGTATGGAAAACAGGTTTCACAGGCTATCTATATAATTATGGATCTAGAAAATAGAGAAAAAAGCGGGTTTATTCTAAACCTAGCGACGAACATAAGAACTAGCAGCGTATGAAGATAGAAAAAGGGGCAACTATGGATCTATGTTGTGCTATTATTGACTTCCAACGATCTACCGTAGTGGAAAAGGGGCATTATCAAGATCACTGATCTACATGTTGTCTGGCATTGAGAAGAACTCGCATTTTTAGTGAGCGTAAGAACGCCATGGACGCCCTACCAAAAGCTACAGATCTAGGGGTGGAGGAGAACTTACTGGAGGAGATACGACGAGCGCAGATGATGCTCTGGTCCGTTCAGGTCGATGCAGCAGCCTCAGGCGATGACGGCGCAGGAGATTCACCGGAGTGAGAGAGCTTGGCGGCAACAGCGTCGAGAGGAAGAAGAAGAGGTGCGAGTTGCGAAGGAAATGAAAAGGACTATTTGCGGTCCTATTTAAGAGGCTGAAACGAAGGAAATGGGCACGGGAATCTAGGCGACAGAAACGGACCGACCAAGACGGACGCCTCGATTTTCGAGCCATCAGTTTAATGATGAAAGATCAGTTGTGGTCGTCAAGGAATCTTTTTGGCGTATCCACTATGACGTCACGGCGGGTTACATTTTTCTTACTTTCAGGTGTTGAAGGAAGAGACTCGCCGCCAAGTAAAATGGACGATTGACATGGGCAAAGCTCAAATCCACCCATGCCTAATGTTGGGGATATAACACCGTAGTGAGACCCGCCCAGGAGGGGCCGGATTACGCTTGGCGGCTCATAAGTCAGACTAAGGCCGATGGGCCTGAAGACATACGACAGTTTACCAAGATGGGCCTGAGTGAGGCCCGGACCAAGAAGGCATGAAGACCCAGGTGATTAAGCCGCCCGGAGACGGTGTTCCTAGGAAGGCAAGGTGACATAGAGATAGAGTCGGATACATTCTAAGGGTCGGTATGTGACTTGTAACCCGTGGTCTTGGCCTCCTATATAAGGGCAAGACCCGAGGCGACTTTGACAAAAATTAACTAATCGAGAACTAGGTCAAGCGAATCTGCTCCCTTGTAATCGATACTCCAATCAATACAACACAAGCAGGACGTAGGCTTTTACCTCATCTCGAGGGGCCGAACCTGGGTAAACTCGTGT
Source organism: Hordeum marinum (assembly GCA_022496015.1). Taxonomy (NCBI): domain Eukaryota; kingdom Viridiplantae; phylum Streptophyta; class Magnoliopsida; order Poales; family Poaceae; genus Hordeum; species Hordeum marinum. Next base: position 313,509,241 of record CM039678.1, read on the forward strand.
CCTTCGTCCCAACCAACCCCTTTGAGTCCATCGCCTTAGCGATGGCCTCGAACATAAGCCCTCGGACATCTGTCATGACAAAACCATGACAAGTACTTTGAATGTACTCGCAAGCAACCCATGTTTGGAACAAGGCAATAACAATGCATGATATAACACTAATAGTTAATTTTGTAGAAAGCTAATTTTGAATGCAATGACATGATCAAGTAACTAGGTAAGCATGCATTAATAGTTTGGAGATATCCATATGCACAAGTGTCACAACCCTAGCAAGTGTCCTAGGTTAGCATTGTGTTTGCATCATCATCATCATCATTGCATTAATGTGAAATGGGGAGAAAGAAAAGAAACCCCAAGCACTTAATGAAATAAAGAAATTCAAGTTTAGTGAAATTTCAACAAATCCAAATTGCCCATAAAAAATGTTCCCTATGACTGATAAATTTGGACAAAGTTATAACAGGGAACATTTAAAATAATTGAGCATTAGAAGTAATTTAAAAATAATGATTTAAGTCTCTCAAATTGATAAATAAATCATTATCATGACTATTGTTTTCATAATAATCTAAAACTTTTATTACAAGTTTGAAATATTCAAACTTCATTTTAGAAAATATTTGGATCATTTTGAAAAGTCAATTGGACCTGCAAATAAAATAAAGAATAGTCAGAAGACAGAAAACAGAAACAAAAAAAAGAAACCTACCTGGGCCAGGGGAGAGAAGCCGGCCCATCCCACAGGGTCGCGCCATCGTCTTCCTCCTCGGGTCGCCGGAAAGGGAATCGAAGCTCGCCGCCATTTCAGACAGTCCCCGAGCCCGCTTCCGATGCCCCTGCGACCGCTGTGAGCTCCTGCTCCTTCTCCCCTCCTTTCCACATTCGATAGAGCTCTATAGCATCGGATTCCTCCGAAATCGAAAGCTTCCCGCCGCCGGCGAGGTCGTGGTCGCCATTGTGGCGACCCAAGCTTGCTTCTGAGCACGTGGTCCTGCTCAGAAGGCTCCCACGTAGCCTCTAAAGGCCTCAGCTGCCCCGTTCGAGCTCCGGCTCGACGAACCCGTGCTCGCCCGAGTTCCGGCAGCCGCCGTGCTCGTCGCCGGCGTCAATTATGACGACCCCAGCCCCTGGGAGGTACCGGGTTCGACGCACACGAGCAGTGCAAGCCATCTGGTGCCCTTCGTCGTCTGTTGGTTGCCGGAGACGCGGTTCCGGCGAGTCGCTGCCGTACAGATGGTCACCGCCGGCCTCACTCCGGTGGGCGCCGACGTGGCAATCATTAGGGGGCTAATCCCCCTAATTAGTTCGGCCCCAGTCGCTGACAGTGGGACCCCAGAGGTGGGTCAAACCTCAGTCAGCACGGGATTAAAACCCCTCACGCTGACAGGGAGGTCCCACCATGTCAGGTTTGACTCTGGGCCGGGTTAGCTGACCAACTGACGTCATCATGATGTCATGCTGATGCAACAAAACAATTTCTTTTAAAAATAATTCCAGAAAATGTTTAAAACTTTGAAAAATCATATAAAATAATTTGTATGTCAAATGGAAATAATTTATATATGAAAATTGATCAGAAAAATCCAATGAATCCAATGGTGCTATTCGTATGGATGTTAGAGCCATCTCAATAGGTGAACATGGACATTTACCATTAGGTTAGTATATGGAGTTTGAAATAAGAACAACTTTGAACCTATGTTCAAATCCATTTCAAATTAACATGATCACTAGTTGCATTAGCTCATCCATGCATATTACTATGCGATGATCATGCATCATATTGTTGCACTTGTGTGTATTGAATGCTCTTATCTACGTTGCGGTAGGCCCTAATCCGGAAGATACCACCCCGTATCCCGACGAAGGAGAGAACCCCTCCGCTTCTTAGCAAGGTAAGAAACCCCATTGATCATTCCTATAACATCCCACTCTCTCGCTCCTGCTCTCGTTTGTTGCATTAGGACAAACAGTCATATGTCGGTCATACACGATAGATGATCCTATTCTTATGCATGACCTGATCTTGTCACGGTAAATAGCTAAACCTTGCAACCTAGCATACCTGGTAGATGCTTGTGCCATGATGTGCTTAGCTTACTTTGCTTGCTATGCTTGATATGCTTAGAGTTGTGTCAGGTCTGTTTCATCTGGGTGATGAACTGAGTGAAACAGTGTTGTCCGATGTGATGAGCTCATAATGAATACGATTTGGTAAAGGTAGCGATGAGAGGCTATGTAGGAGTACATAGTGGGTTGTCTCATTGGGACCGTTCTTAGGAACTAGGTTCCGTGTTTGTGATCCAAGACTAGTTACTACCACACATTGGGTTCCGGTAACTCGACCCCTCTCGACTTATCAGTCGCTTAGTCCTTAGTCCAGGAGTTGCAAGTAGTTTCTGGTGTTTATAGCATGCTGGAGGCCGTGCGTAGCGCTGACCCTCGGGGTGGGTTACGACGTGGTAGGCAGTGGCATGGTGTACCAAGGGTCACCTGAATGGTGGGCTTGGGAACCCTGCGCACATTGTTTGGGACCGTAGCGGAAACTTCGGCCAGACTTCCGTGTGGGTTCAGTCTCGAATAGGCGATAGCCTGGACTAGAGGTCTTATGTGATTGACGGTCGAGGCCGACTTCCTCGCTGGGCATCCGCTTGAAGGTTGCCGAGGTGCATCATTTATGGCACACAGCGATAAGTGGCGAGAGCATGTGTGAAGAAGCACACCCCTGCAGGGTATGAAACTATTTGAATAGCCGCGTCCTCGGATATGGACTACTTGGAGAACTTATGCTGTTCTTAGATAATCAAATGAATACTTCTAAAAATATCAAGACAAGTGTGAGTACCGTGGATGGCACTCTTCCAGAAGGGGAAGGTGAATCCATGGTAGTGTATTGTGATGGAGATAGTGGACTCGTGTGTGATAACTAAAATTGTAACAAAGAGTTTAAAACTGAGTAGTGTAGGTTAGCCATGAATCAAAGTTGGCATTCTGCATGAACTCCACCACCCCCTTTGTTGATACATGAGCATAAATATACTAGGTCTGTTTTAAAGACTTGCTGAGTACGTTTGTACTCATCCTTGCTTAATTAATGTTGCAGAAGAGAACCAGGACCCATCAGGTGGGTTCTATCTAGACGTTGACGATGCCGAATAGGTGGTGTCCCAGCTACGATCTTGCCCGTGTGGTGGGTTGTAGATAGTCAGGCCGTGTGCCTCTATTCTATTTTTGCCGTTTGTACTCAGACAACTTAAGTTTCCGCTAGCTTGTATGACTTTGTTTGAATGACTTGAGTGTCGGGTCATGTGACCCCTATCTGTAAGAACATATTATGCAAGGCTCGTCTGAGCCTCTTAAATAAAAGTCATGTTGTTGTATGGTTATGTTGTGATGCCATAGTTGTATCTATGCATATCGGGCATGTCGTGCGTACGTGTGACATGCAACGGTATGTATGGGATACGACACCTAGTCGTGTGCCTTTAGTAGTACTCTTTACGGGAAACTATCTCTTTGTGCTTCCACTGAGCCATGGTAGCTTGCTACTGCTCCGGACACATTGATTGACCGACATGTATCCTTCTTTGTTGTTGTGTTTGTCCCTTTGGGGAAATGTCTCGCAGTGTAATGGAGTCCCTGTAGCCTGCTACGACTTGTCTACGTGTAGTGATGGCATTTATTCCCCACAACGTAATGGAGTCCTTGTAGCTTGCTATGACTCGTCTACACACGCTTGAGGCCGACACCTGCATTGCTGGGTTATGTATGCATGTTTCCATACGGATGTGCGACCTGGGTTTTATGACTAGTCATGTCGGCCCGGTTTCTTTGTTGTGTGATTGCCAGCGACATGTTCACGTACGTGAGCCAAAAGACGCAAATGGTCCCGACGAAGGTAAGGCTACAGCCGTGAGGTTATCGTGCATGAGGCCGCAAAGTGATGTGACTTGTTACAGTATGGAATCATATGACTTAGGATCGGGGTCCCGACAGCATTGGTATCAGAGCCAGGTTGACTGTAGGACTACCAAGCCAAACCGGTCGAAGTTGAGTCTAGAAACACTATAGATAAGTAGGGGAATTGATTGTGGAAGGGAACGTAAGGCTCTTTTTACTCCTCTTCCCAAGTTATTCTATGCTGGGTCATTCTCATCTCTTCTATGGGGATAGGAACTAGGATTGTCATCTATTGCTTAGGATGACGAGTTACTAGCCATGGACCAATAGCTAGCTTGCTTGTAAGTGAGTGCAGTTATTTAAGTATTGTTGGTGTGACAAACAGATGGAGAAGAGATTTGAGTCTAGATAGTCGAGTGGTTATGCCTTTCCAATCTTTTCAATTGTCTCAAAAAATTTCTTGAGCAATTACAGTTGTTATGCTGTCCAATTTCTGCTAGGATCTCTAATGTCTTTGCATCATTCCCTGTTTCAGATGCCCTCTCGTCCTATCCATCAGGTGGTCCGTCTGACCAGGTGCATTGATGTGTCGGGTCACACGGCCATGTTGGTTAGAGTTATGATGGAGGCTGGATATCGCTGGTACCCAGAGTACATAGTGGAGGAGCAGTATCGAGATTTCAATCAGAGTCAGTATCTGTGTACCGTTAGGATATATCCTTCATATCGTGGAGCTGCAGAGCCGCTTCACTGGACTCATGGATTGGGAGTTACCATAGATATGGCAGTTCAGAAGCCGCATACACCATGCTGACTATCATGAGGTTTCACCATGGTCTGCTACAGAATACGGAGTTCTATTATGTTCCTGCTTCCATGGGAGGAGAGGATGGATATCTTAGTGCAGCCTACTATGATTATTCTCATGAGGACCCTAGGCTGTAGGTGACTGCTCAGATGTTGGAGAACAGGGATCGTGATGCACGTGCTCTTCGCATGGAGCTCTATGCTACCCGTGCCCGTCTTTGGACAGCCTTGATGCAGTTGGCACCTGTCGTGCAGACAGGCTATGAAGAGTTGGAGATGCTGAGCCCATCGCGGACTCATTTTCCAGCACACGTAGACTGGCCTGATGTTGGAGGCATCACCCCTCTTTGAGGAGCGCTGTTGCTGCCGACAAGGGGACCAAGGCCACATCCATGTCCTTATGGTTTCCAGGGATCCCAGGCTAGAGTGTTTCTAGATCCTCAGGTTCAGCTCCCAGCTCACGGGGTAACCTGTACGAGGCATTCTATGGTGATGTTTGAGTGCGTGGATGTTAGTCCTAGTATGGTAGTAGTCGTATCGCCATAGCCTTTGTGTCTTGTGGGATATGACTAAGGTCGAGAGTTGAGTTCCGGAGGTGTAGATAGATAATGTATAGGAAGCTTGTAATGCCTCCGATGAGTTGTGTCATCTCTCCGTAGTTGTTTTCAGCTTGGGTTTGTACTGAACTAAGTCATGGTGTGTATGAAACCTAATGTTCATATGGTAGTTGCTTTACCATGTTGATTGGTGTTTATCCTACATGCCATGTTGATCAGCACATTCCATAATTCATGTCTTAGAGTTGATGTTCTCTATGTCTAAGCTGTGGATTGTTTTCCCCAGGATGGTGGCAACTAGGAACAATCCCGTGCCTGCTCCTGAGCAGGGTGAGAGTAGCCAGCCAAGGCAAGAGGAGTTGCCACATGCACCATCCCTGACAGAGGTGATGCTAGAGGCTGAAAGGAATAAGAGGGAGACCAATAGGTTGTTGGAAAGAATTGAACAAAACACAGCTCGTGCTCCCCGCAATGATCACCACGATGGAGTATCACTTGGTGACTTTATCAAGCTGTGTCCCCCCAAGTACCATCATTCGATCGACCCCCTCGATGCGGATGATTGGCTGACTAGTATGTCACGCAAGATCCGAGCTGCAAATGTTTCAGAGGCCAACAAGGTGACCTTTGCGACGTACTTTCTGGAGGGGCCTGCCAATCTGTGGTGGGAAAGCTATGAGGCTATGCGTCCCCAGGGACCTGCACCAACCTGGGCAGAGTTCAGCGCCGCATTCCGTATCCATCACATCCCGGAAGGGCTGATGGATTGCAAAAGAGAGGAATTATGTGCCTTCACCCAGGGCAGATTGACAGTGGATGCATACAGTCACGAGTTTGGTAATCTTGCTCGCTATTCTCCAGAGGAAGTCTCAACTGATGCCAAGAAGCAGGCTAGGTTCCGCAAGGGACTTAATGCTGAGCTTCGCCGAGATCTTCATCTGCACGAGTGCACCACCTTCCAGGCTCTCGTCGATAAGGCCATCAATCCTGAGTCCGGACAAACTGACTACGAGGCTACGAGGAAGCATAACCATGACTTCAATTCTGCATCGGGTTTAGGCCCTAACAAACGCCGAGTGTGGGTGCCCAATGCAACTTTGCCGCCAAGAGACACCGCGAGGCCATCCTTCCAGGCACCTCGTCCAGTTCAGTCCAACCCTCCACCCAGACCATTTGGAGGACCGCCTACAAATGTTGCACCTCGTGCTATAGTGGTATGCTAAAATGTGGAGAACCGGGACACTATTCTCGTGAGTGTCCCCAGAACAATGCTATGCCCGATGGACGTGGGAAACCAGGAAAAGCTTACTATGTGAAGCCAACTCGTGCCCGTGGGCGAGTGAATTATGTGTCTGCTGAAGAAGCCCTTGAAGATCCTGATGTTATTCTAGGTACGCTTCTTGTTAATAGCCATCCAGCATTTGTTCTATTTGATATTGGGGCATCTCATTCTTTCATCTCTGAAAGTTATGCACAGTTGCATAACATGTCCTTTTGTGACATGCCCACTCCTTTAGTAGTTCAGACTCCTGGTTCAAAATGGCAAACTTCTAGAGTGAGTCATGACAATAAATTTTGGTGGATAGACTAGTATTCCTAGCATCCTTGATAGCTCTTAAGTCTTCGGACATCAATATCATTCTAGGTATGGATTGGATGAAAGCCCACTATGCCAAGATTGATATTCATTCTAGGAATGTTCAACTTACACATCCATCAGGTGAGATAGTTAATGTCTCTACTCGAACAACCAAGCGCCAACTCTATTCCCTAAATGCTAGCCCTCTTCCAGAGTTAGAAGATATTCCGGTAGTCTATGAATTTCTGGATGTCTTCCCAGAAGAATTGCCAGGTATTCCACCTGTGAGAGATGTTGAGTTTGTGATAGAACTTATTCCAGGGACAGTCCCAATAGCCAGAAGACCCTATAAGATGGCACCCTTAGAACTAGCCGAGCTAAAAACCCAAATCGATGAAGCTTTGAAGAAAGGTTTCATTCGTCCTAGCTCTTATCCTTGGGCTTGCCCCGTCCTCTTCGTTGAGAATAAGGATGGATCGGATCGGATGGTTGTGGATTACCGACCAGTGAATTTGGTCACTATCAAGAACAAGTATCCGCTCCCCAGAATCAACGATTTGTATGATCAACTCGTTGGACCCTCTATCTTCTCCAAAATGGATTTAAGGTTGGGATACCATCAAATCAGAATTAGAAACGGGGACATTCCAAAAACGGCTTTTGTCACTCTTTATGGCCAATACGAGTACACCGTCATGTCCTTCGGTTTAACCAATGCCCCAGCCACCTTCTCTCGTCTGATGAATTCGATCTTCCTGGAGTATTTGGATAAATTCGTCGTGGTTTACCTCGATGATATACTCATCTACTCGAAGAACGAACAACAACATGCCGAGCATCTAAGGATGGTATTGATGAAACTTCGAGAGCACCGCTTATATGCCAAATTCTCCAAGTGTGAATTTTGGTTGCCGGAAGTGACCTATTTGGACCACGTGATCTCTGGCAAAGGTATTGCTGTCAATACCGAGAGAGTTCAGGCCGTCCTTGATTGGACTCAACCTGAATCGGTTAAGCAAGTTCAGAGTTTCCTCTTTCTTAGCGAGCTATTGTCGCCGCTTTGTTCAGAACTTCTCCAAGGTTGCGAAACCTTTGACTGAACTCCTCAAGAAAGATATAAAGTTCTAGTGGACCCCACAATGCGAGCATAGTTTTCAGGAGTTGAAAAGACGACTGACCTCTGCTCCCGTTCTGGTGCCACCAGATTTTTCTAAGGACTTTATTATCTACTGCGACGCCTCGTGACAAGGATTAGGTTGCATTCTCATGCAAGATCGTCATGTGATTGCATACGCGTCTCGACAATTGCGTCCACATGAGGATAATTATCCAACACATGATCTTGAGCTTGCAGCTATAGTCCATGCACTAAAGACATGGCGACATTACCTTCTGGGTAATCATTGCGAGATATACACTGATCACGAAAGGCTGAAATATATTTTCACCTAGCCGGATTTGAATCTCAGGCAAAGGCGGTGGGTAGAGTTGATTACAGATTATGACTTAGGGATAACTTACACTCCGGGGAAAGCCAATGTCATGGCTGATGCACTAAGTCGTAAGTCTTATTGTAACAACCTGATGTTACAACAAGGTCAACCGCTTCTCTATGAGGAATTTCGGAAGTTAAACCTTCACATTGTTCCTCAAGGATTCCTGTCCAACCTGGTGGCGAAACCTACTCTTTTGGATCAAATCATAGAAGCCCAGAAGCATGATGCCGGGATATCTCGGATCAAGAAAAACATTAAGAAGGGTAATGTTAGATGCTTCTTGGAAGATGATTGGGGAGTTGTCTTCTTTGAGAATCACTTGGTGATCCCAAAGAAACAACATCTATGACAATTGATCCTTAAGGAGGCTCATGATTCTCCTCTCACAATTCATCCGGGTAGTACCAAAATGTATCAGGACCTACGCCAGAGGTTCTGGTGGACTAGGATGAAGAGAGAAATTGCTCAGTATGTTGCTAACTACGACGTTTGTCGTCGTGTGAAAGCAGAACATCAAAGGCCTACTGGCACCCTTAAACCTTTAGCTATTCCTGAATGGAAATGGGATAAGGTCGGTATGGATTTCATCACCGGTTTTCCCAGGACCAAGAGAGGGAACAATGCTATATTTGTAGTCATTGATCGCCTCTCCAAAGTGGCTCATTTTCTTCCTGTTCGTGAAAGCATTACTGCTAGTTAGCTAGCGGAGTTATATGTTTCTCGAATAGTTTTTCTTCATGGTGTTCCTTTGGACATTAACTCAGACCGCGGAAGTATCTTTACTTCTCGATTTTGGGGAAGTTTTCAAACCGCTATGGGGACTCATCTATCCTTTAGCACTGCCTTCCACCCTCAATCAAGTGGTCAAGTTGAGCGAGTCAATCAAATTCTCGAAGACATGCTCCGAGCTTGTGTTATATCTTTCGGTATGAATTGGGAGAACTACCTCCCTTTTGCTGAATTTGCATATAACAACAGTTATCAATCAAGCTTGGGAAAAGCCCCTTTTGAAGTTCTTTATAGACGAAAATGTCGAACACCTCTTAACTGGTCAGAAACCGGAGAGAGGCAACTCTTTGGTCCGGACATGATTCAGGATGCAGAGGAGCAAGTTCGCATTATCCGTGAAAAGTTGAAAACAGCCCAATCTCGTCAAAAGAGTCAATATGACCATCATCATAAGTCTGTGACCTATCAAGTTAACGAGAAGGCTTACCTTCGGGTTACACCTCTGAAGGGTACCCATCGATTCGGTATCAAAGGCAAGTTGTCTCCTTGTTACATTGGACCTTTTCGCATTCTTGCTAAACGAGGAGAGGTTGCCTACCAATTAGAACTTCTGCCACATCTTTCTGATGTTCATGATGTCTTCCACGTCTCGCAGCTCAGATGTTGCTTTTCGGACCCTGTCCGAGAAGTGGACCATGAAGAGCTTGATCTCCAAGATAACCTTACATACCGAGAATACCCTGTTCGTATTCTCGACCAAGCTGAGCGTACCACTCGGCGTCGGAACATCAAGTTTCTTAAGGTTCAGTGGTCGCATCATTCTGAAAAGGAGGCGACATGGGAAAGAGAAGATCGTCTTCAACTAGAGTACCCCGTGCTCTTCCCGACGACTTCAAAATCTCGGGACGAGATTCTTTTGAGTGGGGGTGAGTTGTCACAACCCTAGCAAGTGTCCTAGGTTAGTATTGTGTTTGCATCATCATCATCATTGCATTAATGTGAAATGGGGAGAAAGAAAAGAAACCCCAAGCACTTAATGAAATAAAGAAATTCAAGTTTAGTGAAATTTCAACAAATCCAAAATGCCCATCAAAAATGTCCCCTATGTCTGATACACTTGGACAAAGTTATAACAGGGAACATTTAAAATTATTGAGCATTAGAAGCAATTTAAAAATAATGATTTAAGTCTCTGAAATTGATAAATAAATCATTATCATGACTATTGTTTTCATAATAATCTGAAACTTTTATTACAAGTTTGAAATATTCAAACTTCATTTTAGAAAATATTTGGATCATTTTGAAAAGTCAATTGGACCTGCAAATAAAATAAAGAAAAGTTAGAAAACAGAAAAGAGAAACAAAAAAAAGAAACCTACATGGGCCAGGGGAGAGAAGCCAGCCCAGCCCACAGGGTCGCGCCATCGTCTTCCTCCTCAGGTCGCCGGAAAGGGAATCGAAGCTCGCCGCCGTTTCAAACCGTCCCCTAGCCTGCTTCCGACGCCCCTACGACCGTTGTGAGCTCCTGCTCCTTCTCCCCTCCTTTCCCCCTTTGATAGAGCTCTGTAGCGCCGGATTCCTCCGAAAAAAAAGCTTCCCGCCGCCGGCGAGGTCGTGGTCACTGTTGTGGCGACCCAAGCTTGCTTCTGAGCACGCGGTCGTGCTCAGGAGGCTCCCAGGTAGCCTTTGAAGGCCTCAGATGCCCCGTTCGAGCTCCGACTCGACGAGCCCGTGCTCGCGTGAGTTCCGGCAGCCGCTGTGCTCGTCGTCGGCGTCAGTTCCGACCACCCCAGCCCCTGGGAGGTATCGGGTTCGACGCACGCGAGCAGTGCGAGCCGTCTGGTGCCCTCCGCCGTCTGTTGGTCGCCGAAGACGCGGTTCCGGCGAGTCGCCGTCGTACGGATGGTCGCTGCCGGCCTCACTCCAGTGGGCGCCGACGTAGCAATCATTAGGGGGCTAATCCCCCTAATTAGTTTGGCCCCAGTCGCTGACAGTGGGACCCTAGAGGTGGGTCAAACCTCAGTCAGCACGGGATTAAGGCCCCTCACGCTGACAGGGAGGTCCCACCATGTTAGGTTTGACTCTGGGCCGGGTTAGCTGACCACCTGACGTCATCATGATGTCATGCTGATGCAATAAAACAATTTCTAGTTTAAAAATAATTCCAGAAAATGTTTAAAATTTTGAAAAATCATATAAAATAATTTGTAAGTCAAATGGAAATAATTTATATATGAAAATTGATCAGAAAAATCCAATTAATCCAATGGTGCTATTCTTATGCATGTTAGAGCCATCAAAATAGGTGAACATGGACATTTACCATTAGGTTAGTATATGGAGTTTGAAAGAAGAACAACTTTGAACCTATGTTCAAATCCATTTGAAATTGACATGATCACTAGTTGCATTAGCTCATCCATGCATATTACTATGCCATGATCATGCATCATATTGTTGCACTTGCGTGTATTGAATGCTCTTATCTACGTTGCGGTAGGCCCTAATCCGGAAGATACCACCCCGTATCCCAACGAAGGAGAGAACCCCTCCGCTTCTTAGCAAGGCAAGAAACCCCATTGATCATTCCTATAACATCCCACTCTCTCGCTCATGCTCTCGTTTATTGCATTAGGACAAACAGTCATATGTCGGTAATACACGATAGATGATCCTATTCTTATGCATGACCTGATCTTGTCACGGTAAATAGCTAAACCTTGCAACCTAGCATACCTGGTAGATGCTTGTGCCATGATGTGCTTAGCTTACTTTGCTTGCTATGCTTAGAGTTGTGTCAGGTCTGTTTCATCTGGGTGATGAACTGAGTGAAATAGTGTTGTCCGATGTGATGAGCTCATAATGAATACGATTTGGTAAAGGTAGCGATGAGAGGCTCTGTAGGAGTACATAGTGGGTTGTCTCATTGGGACCGTTCTTAGGAACTGGGTTCCGTGTTGTGATCCAAGACTAGTTACTACCACACATTGGGTTCCGATAACTCGACCCCTCTCGGCTTATCAGTCGCTTAGTCCTTAGTCCAGGAGTTCCAAGTAGTTTCTGGTGTTTATAGCATGCTGGAGGCCGTGCGTAGCGCTGACCCTCGGGGTGGGTTACGACGCGGTAGGCAGTGGCATGGTGTACCAAGGATCACCCGAATGGTGGGCATGGGAACCCTGCGCACATCGTTTGGGACCATAGCGGAAACTTTGGCCGGACTTCCGTGCGGGTTCAGTCTCGAATAGGCGATAGCCTGGACTAGAGGTCTTATGTGATTGACGGTCGTGGCCGACTTCCTCGCCGGGCATCCGCTTGAAGGTTTCCGAGGTGCATGGTTTATGGCACATAGCGATAAGTGGCGAGAGCATGTGTGAAGAACTACACACCTCAAGGGTATGAAACTATTCGAATAGCCGCGTCCTCGGATATGGACTACTTGGAGAACTTATGTTGTTCATAGATAATCAAATGAATACTTCTAAAAATATCAAGATAAGTGTGAGTACTGTGGATGGAACTCTTCCGGAAGGGGAAGGTGAATGCATGGTAGTGTATTGTGATGGAGATAGTGGACTCGTGTGCGATAACTAAAATTGTAACAAAGAGTTTAAAACTGAGTAGTGTAGGTTAGCTATGAATCAAAGCTGGCATTCTGCATGAACTCCACCACCCCCTTTGTTGATACATGAGCATAAATAGACTAGGTCTGTTTTAAAGACTTGCTGAGTACGTCTGTACTCATCCTTGCTTAATTAATGCTGCAGAAGAGAACCAGGACCCATCAGGCGGGTTCTATCTAGACGTTGACGATGCCGAATAGCTGGTGTCCCAGCTACGATCTTGCCCGTGTGGTGGGCTGTAGATAGTCAGGCCGTGTGCCTCTTTTCTATTTTCGCTGTTTGTACTCAGAGAGCTTAAGTTTCCGCTAGCTTGTATGACTTTCTTTGTATGACTTGAGTGTCGGGTCATGTGACCCCTATCTGTAAGAACATATTATGCAAGGCTCGTCTGAGCCTCTTAAAAAAAGTCATGTTGTTGTATGGTTATGTTGTGATGCCATAGTTGTATCTATGCATATCGGGTAGGTCGTGCGTACGTGTGACGTGCAATGGTATGTATGGGATACGACACCTAGTCGTGTGCCTTTAGTAGTACTCTTTACGGGAAACTGTCTCTTTGTGCTTCCACCGAGCCATGGTAGCTTGCTACTGCTCCGGACACATTGATTGACCGACATGTATCCTTCTTTGCTACTGTGTTTGTCCCTTCGGGGAAATGTCTCGCAGTGTAATGGAGTCCCTGTAGCCTGCTACGACTTGTCTACGTGCAGTGATTGAATTTATGCCCCACGATGTAATGGAGGCCTTGTAGCTTGCTATGACTCGTCTACACACGCTTGAGGCCGGCACCTGCATTGCTGGGTTATGTATGCCTGTTTCCGTACGGATGTGCCACCTGGGTTCTACGACCAGTCATGTCGGCCCGGGTTCTTTGTTGTTTGATTGCCAGCGACATGTTCACATACGTGAGGCAAAAGACGAAAACGGTCCCGGCCAAGGTAAGGCTGCAGCCGTGAGGTTACCGTGCGTGAGGATGCAAAGTGATGTGACTTGTTACAGTATGGAACCATATAACTTAGGATCGGGGTCCCGACAACAAGTTCTAGGTATCATCATGTACACGGGACCGAGCATCTCATTCTCAACATCACGTTAGGTCATCTGACTTATCTCAAGTGTTATCTTTGTGTCATCCATACTCACGCACACCAAGTTTGCAAAAACATCCGGACATAGTTTAAGAAGGACTTGCAACTGTCCACGACCGTGGACACGGCTATTGGAATAGTTTTACACTCTGCAGAGGTTGCACACTTTTCCCACAAGACTCGAGGAACTTCCGTGTCATCCATGAGTCATGGTATATAACATACCCGAGGTAAGCACCCGAAAAATGCATTTCCCCTAGCGATACTAAACAAAGAGTCCACTTGATTGGTACCCAGACCACATGATGTACATCACTCGTAGCATCCATGCAGGGACCAACGATGTTCCCGGTTCCTGTGAAGACAGCGCATGATCGTCCATACCGGCATGACCCAGTATCGAGAGTGACCACGCCACTCCCACCACTAGTAATGCGGGCTCCTTGCCAGTACCCACCAAGGTAATCTACCGAGCCCCGCCCAATAAGGGGTATCGTGGTTGTGCATGTAAGGTTGGGACGGTCAGCAGACCTTACAACTTTCCGTTGAAACACACGCTCACTTGATCCGGTACACCACTTCTTTCACAAGTGGTTACCCATCTCATCATCATCTCCTTCGGGCATTAGTGGCACCCGATGGGGTTTTCGAAAAGTATTTGAAATCAATTCTTTATTTCCATCACTATGCATAATCCCAAACCCTTTTGCGTAGCATCTACTAGCACCCTATCTACACCCACTCGCATAACCCTCATAAGGTGGTAGGGTCATGCATGATGCAAGTGTCAACGGCATAGTATCAGAAACAACCCACCGGAGGGGCCATTACTCCACATGATCAAGTATAACAAAAGTAACCTGCTATATGACATGCAATGAAAATGGTTTCTTAACATGGTCAAAGGGCTTCTTGCCGGGCTTCGCAAAGTCTTCGAGGTCTTCACACGCTTCTCGTCCAACTCTGAGCACTTCATCTATTTCGTCAACTATCGCCGAAAACAACCACAATAAGCAACACAACAAGCAGAAAATAAAAATGCTCTTTAAATAGGAATTTTATTTTTCGTGGACAGTTGTGGTCCCAAGAAAATAGCCAAGGACGTTTCATTGGATGTGGATCAACGGGGAGTCTTGAATTGGTGGAAATGGAGGAAATGATGATCCTATAAGATGTCCACAGAAAATGTTTTAAATAAAATGAGTGGATGAACCTAACAAATATGACATAATTTTAAAAACATGTGGGAAGTGTTTTCACGGAATTTGGAGTTGGGATGAATTTCCTATGATTTTCCTAGCAGGAAATAAATGGGAAAATGGAGTATTTTTTAGGCCAAGCAGAATAGGGGCATGATAAAAATGTTAACCTTGCCTATATAAATAGGTATGATTTTAGAGACACCTAGGAACTTGAATCACTCCATTTGGAGATGATTTGAATCCCCTAGGAATTTTTATAATGTGGCTCTATCATAGTTCAAATTTGAACTTAAATTTGAACCTTACAGAAAAGTGTGGTGAAAAATTATGGAAGAGCCACCATTAATTAGGTGGTATTTTTAGAAATTTGAATCACCAAATTTGGGCTTGAAATGATTTTTGTGGGATTATTTTTGTCTCCCTAGAATATAGAAAAATGGAAAGAAATTACTAGAGGCTAAATTGCGCTACTGGGCGTAGCATAGCAGCAACCAAACTGGGTCGGCCCAACTGCTCGGTCGAGCAAGCACAGGATCCACGCCAGAGGCGTACTTTGCAGAGTACGCTTCTCCGTCAGAAAGGTGGTGTCGGGAGGGGGCGCCTCCACTTGGGCGCCGGGCCTGACCGGCGGGCCACTTATAGGTAGGCCCTGCCTGTCGGGTTCATCTCCTTCCTCACACGCTTGTGCACGGCCGAGGGGAGTGGGTGGCCCGATGATGATTGCCGGCATCTTCGGCCACCATTTCGAGAGGTGAGGCCATAGGCGCGCTTAGGGCGGCGAGCCACACCCATCGAGGTGATGCACGCCCACCGGAGAGAGATGCTCGGACGGTCGCGGAAGTGGCCGCTTGCGATGAAGCACCCGACGCCACAGCCAAGGAGAGAGGGCATGTGGAAGGGGGGAGGCTCATGAAGGTTGCACAGGCCCCATGTCGTTGTTAGGGGGGAGTAGAGGCATCGGAGTGCTCCACCTCGAGAAAGATCCGCGACGGCAAAGTCGGCCATAGTTGAAAGGAGAGGGCACGGGGGAGATGTGGGTGGTCTAGATGGTTCTTGGGGGTTCTAGGAGGCGAAGGGAGACAAGAGGGGGTCGAGGGGGTGGCTCTTATAGCCCGGGTGCTTGTGCATCATGGACAGGAGTTTCGGCAAGGTCGGGGACGTCGCTAGAGCTCACGGGGCCAAGCTCGGGCGTGTCAATGGTCTTCGTGGACTTGGTCCCGGACCAGGGAAGGAAAGCGAGGGAGTGGGGGAGGACCAGGTCACCGCGTGTGTGAGCTTGCTCACTAGTGCACTCGGGCGGCGCTGTGCGCGTGCGAGGAGAGGCAACTGGAGGCATAGAGAGGAGGGGGACAAGACCGTAGCGTGTCTCGGATGTCAAGGCCGACCGGCTGGCGAGGGGGAGGAGCTCGAGGTGGTCGGGGACATGCACTTGGCGACAGCTACAGTGCGGTTGGGCACTATAGCACGCTCCATAGCGCCCATATGGCATGCCATTGGCCTCTTGGATGCGGCCATGCATGTCCAGCAGCTAGGGGGAGGTAGAACATGGGGGGAGGGAGCATAGGCTGCTCTGGATGTGCCTTAGGTGAGAGGGAAAAGTGGAGACAGAGGGAGAAACTAGCTGTCTAGGAGGGAATCTTGGGGTTTTACCCTACCAAACAGTGTCTTATGCACTTGGGTTTTTTACTGGAGGTAAAATACATCACCTAGGAGCTGTGGTAAAATTTTAGGCCCAAGGAGGGCAAGGGAAGGGATGAAAACATCAGCTTTGGTTTTCTACCAAACCGTGTTTGATGGAGTTTTGGGCCAGATAAGTTGTTGTGATTAACATGAGAGTTAACAAGATTGTGAAATAGGTATAAATAAGCTTGATCACACGTTCTAACCACATTTAGAGAAAGTGGCCAATATAAAAGTTTCAATCCCTAGGAATGGGCAGAAATGGGGTTGCTTAGATCTAGCTAAGAAAATCTATCCTCCCAGATGCACCACTAGATGTGGTGTCATATTTTAGGGATTATAACATGCACAAAAACTTTTGGGACCAATGGGGAAACTTGGTAATGTAATATTACCAAATTCTTGGAATCAATAGAAATGGTTCTAAGGGGATTTGGAAAAGTGTATCTGCTCCCCTTGATGCACCACATGGTGTAACAACGTTATTTCGGGATTAGAACATGTCCACAAGTTTTGAGATCAAAAAGGAGAAACTTCACAATGTAAAGTTGCTCAAATTTGTTCCTGGACAGAAGGGGTTTTGGAATAATTTTGTGAAGCAGAACTATTGGGATTGAGATGAAGCTTGTCTAGATCATCACACAAGACATATGTGACCTGCTGGAATTTCCTACAATTTAATTTACAATATTCCTTATAGAAGTATTTCAAATGCTGAAAATAGGCAGGAATGGTTTTGAAGGGTTTCGTCCAATATTTTGAACGTGACCATGTGTTGAAACTCTTATATATGGACAATATATGTCCACTAAGTTTTCATAAATTTTCTCAAATATTATTAAACCATTTAAATAATTTTCCCTATAAAAGACCATTTCTAGCCTTAAGAAAAATCCTTTAAATAAAATAGTAAAATAATGTTTAAAAATAATATTTGGTGGTTTTGGCAAGTCTTATATATAGTGGGCTTCAAATAAAGTATTTGGGTACCAAGGATCCACCCAACTTGGGGACTTGTAGTGCAAATCTCAAATCAGGGGTTTTTGAAAACCTAATTTACACAAATGCTTTTTGTCCAAAATAATACATTGTAAAAAATATTTTTAAGTCCTATTCACATGGCATGATCATTGGACAAGAGTTGGGATCAAGGAAAAGAGTTCTTGAGTATAGGCCCTACTCACAAGTCAAGCATTCAAATGCACTCAAAAGTTTTAATTGGCCCTAATTTTTGAGTCATGTTAACTTAGTCATGAGGAAAAACACAGGGTGTTACAGTAGCCCCCAAACTTGCCTCCAATGCCAAGGGTCTTAGCTACAACTGCTTCATATAATTAGAGTCTTTGACCTGCGAGGCGAGTTCTTCCCTCCTTGTTTAGTTCGGCCTCTGATGACATGTAGTTTTCCAGTTAGAGGTTCGTCCAAACACCGTGAACAGCTCGACGCTGAAGACCGAACGTCAAGGAGTAAGTAGTGTTCCCTGACAACCTTTCAGACGAAAATTCACAGCCCGCCAAGACTGTCGGACCAGTTGGAAAAACTCGAACGCAGTTTGAGGCCGTTTTCATCAGCACGATCCATCAATGCATAGACCGTGCTCTATTTCACACGGGATATGTTTAATCATGCACGCATAACGGCACACACATCTTGGGAAGCTAAGCGATACACGGTGTAGCAGAGGGAGATTAAAAAACAACCAGCCCCATAAGAAGGGAAAAAAGCCCAAGGCACAACCACGCCTTCCATTCGCATCCTCTGCTTCCCCTGTTCTCTTGAGCTTGTAGAACCCAGATCTAGTTTTCCACTCCTTTATCCCCCAAGCTCAACCAAGGCAGGTTTTGGTTCCAACAGCAAGTGGGAGGCATCCACGGTCATCGACTGGGACATCCGGGACCTCAAGGATGTCTGCTACCTCCCTGCCAATGTCTACCACCGCACCGGAGAAGGGCCAGGTGGTACCCACTCCCAAGCCGGGCAAGAGGGTGGTCTTCATCCCTCACTTCATCCAAGGATTGAGCTTCCTACTCCATCCCTTCGTCAGGGGGCTCATGTTTTTCTATAGCCTCGACTTCCATGACCTCCCGCCGATCTCCTTCATGCACATATCGGTGTTCTTGCGAGTCGAGCCACAATTTCGAATATGGATCAAGGTATTCAATATCAAGCCGAAGTGTGTCACGGGTGAACAAGCAAACTACAACGGGGTAGTCATCAGAAGCTCCCTCACGTCGGATGGCCATCCGTCATCTTCATGGACACCATCAAGATCTGGCAAAAAGAGTGGTTTTACATGACCAAGCCAAGGGAAGAAGGCCGAGCTGCTCCTGCCGAATTCAAATCTGGTCCCCCCACCAAATTAACTTCGTGTCTCTGAAAGGGCCTCAACTAGGGTCAGATAAGGAGGTGGTGACCTGCAGAAGCGCATCGCCTCCATGAACAGAGGTGATATTGGGCTAACCAACGTGGTCCAGATTATGCTCCGGTGGCGGAACCTCCCCTGCCAACGTCGGGACTCTCCCATGTGGGCTTATCAGCTTGACGATGAGCCTACTATTCTTCAGCTCTTCCGAACTACTCGGGAGAAGATGTGGAAGGTGTTGTTCAAGGCGCGGGAGAACAGGCCAGCCGAGGAGGAGGGTCAGGGTCTACATGCCAAAAAACCTCCTTCCGAGGTATAATATAATTTTGTTTGATTTACTTTGTTTTCCAAAAGAAAACGTAAGCACTTTCCAACCATTTCTGCAGAAATGGCCGAGCAAGGCCACGGGCATCAACTGCCCGGTGCCTCAGCTGAGGACATCAGGTCCAGGCTGTTGTCGGAGATGCTCGTCGTGGCGCCTTACAAGGCGCCAGAGAATAAAGAGAAGAAGAAAAAACCATGCCGAGGGGCGCTATATAAGGGACTAGTGTAACATCCCAAAATTCCATTTTGGTATGTTATGATATAGCTATGCATCTATCATCATCATTTCTTGATTGTATGTGTTAGTTGAAATGCCTCTTCTGAATTCCAGAAAGCTCTTTCTACTTTTCTCTATGTTGCTTTCACCTATTGGAAATTTTGGTTAAATGTTCAAAATAAGAGGGGAGTAATATGACACTCCACACCAGGGTCAAATTGGTCATTTATTTGAACAAAAATAACCAGGAGTTATTTTGAAAATATTTGCAAAAAGGGTTTAAAAACAATTAGGCAATTTCTGAAAATAATATTTTTTTAAAAGTGTTCAAATGACAGAATAAAAATGTTCATTAAATAGCATTTATTATTCTCTAAATTTTGATATATAATAACACTATATTTAGAGACGATTTGAATGCTTTAAATGTTTTTGAATGTCTCTGGAAAATTATTAAAGGAAAAACCTTAACGGTTACTGTATTAAACGGGCCGGCCCACGGGCAGTTATTCGCGCATTTATTACCGATCGGCCGATCGCGCGTAACAGACACGCTCTCCTCTCGCTGACACTGGACCCCACCCCGACCGACCGTTACTACCGAACGGTCATGTCCCTCCTCCCCCGCGCGCGCCGGAGGTCCTCGCCGGTCGTTTCTTTCCCTCCCGGATCTCTCTCCTCTCTTAACTCCCCGCACCCCCGAGCACCCTATAAGTAGCCGGCCACTCCCCGCATCCATTTCCCCCTGAGCCCCCTCTCTCTCTCGCCGGAAGGCTGCCGCAATTGCACACCGGAGTAGCCACCCCCACCGGATCTCCCGTCGACCGTAGCAACCAATTCCGACCACCTCTCGACCAACCGACCTCACCTTTCGACTCCGGACACCCGTCACCGTCGCCCGGACCACTCCACTGTCTTCCCCGACCACCGGAGCACCACGCCGTCGACTTCACCGCCTTCGGATCCACCGGAGAACCCCCGACGCCGGCGACTTTACCCCGTGAGCACTCCCACCCCTTGGATCCAAAACCCACGGTCCAGATTAGAACGGATTTAAATCCGAACCGTTTTCCTTTACGGACCGGTCGCCCGCCCGTAACCCTCGCGCGCACACCCCCTTAGCCAATCAGACAGCGCCACGTAGCCCCCTGACCGTCGCAAATCATTTTTCTTTTTCTGTTTTTGTTTTAATTAACAAAATGATTTCAAAATTTGTTTTAACTATATCTTTTAATATATTTAGTGTTTTGAGTTGATTCTTTTTGCAATAGCTCACATTTTTCATGTAGTTTCACCCTGTACTTTTAAATTTCAAATTTGAACTATAAAATTTGAATTGAATCAAATTTGCTTAAAATCTTCAAATCTGTATAACTAGAGTTTGAAAATAGATTTTGACATGAATCTTTTTGCTACTGTTTGGTATTAGTTAGGACTACTTTCATGCTTAGTTTGAAGATATTTAGGATATATTTGATTAATGTTTTAACCAAAAATAGAATCTGCCTAGTATTATAATATAGTTTTATATACTTAGTTTTAATTAGTTTAAATTTAGATTTGGTTTCATTTGTTTATTAGGTTCTGTTAATAAACATTTAGTGTTTTCACACACTGTTAATAAAAATATAAATTTGCTTAGTTTAATTTTATTTAACATAGGAATCACAACTTCTTTTCAAATAGGTTAATTTGATTAAAACAACTAGTTAGTAATAGTTTTGTTTTGCTCTCTTGTTAGTAAAACTATATTTGTTCCATTTAGTGTTTATCAAAACTTTTAAAAACTTTACAAAAGTTTTCTCAACAAACTTAGATTCAAAATAGTTTTATTAAGATAGTAGTCTTTTATCAATCACCTCCTAGTAAACAAAACTTTGTGTGTTTCCTTACTTGTGATTTGTGCATCGTTTTGTCTTGATTGTTTACTAGTTCTTGATTGATGTTTGTGAGTTACAATATTCTGTTGTATGCTTATTGAGTGCTTTGTTTGCTTCGTTAGATTATCCGGAGTGCGAAGCTTGTTGCTTAGAGTCACTCACATACGAAGATCATCAATCAGGCAAGTCACTTTGACCATGTTTACCCATGTTTTATATGCATTAGTTCTACCATCTCCCCAATTGCATGCAAGATAGGTTAGTTGGAAACTTGGTTACATTGTAGTAGTATCATGTGGTAGGTACCCCCCTCAACCTCTTTGACACATTGGCCCCGGGAAACGTTGTTTTACCTTTTGCTATGCTATTAGTAGACGGGGTTGGTTGTGTGATTCATGAGAGTTGAGAGAGTTAATAATTTCAAGACCTACATAATGATCAAGATTTAAGACTCTGAGTTTTCAACATACCTCTGGGTGGATGATGGTTGAACGGCACCCTGGAGAAACCAGTGGATTTGCCTAGGTGATGCTGGAGATGGCCAGTATTCATGCGGAAAGGTCCACCCAGGCACAAAGAGATGGATGGATGCTTTAAAACCCAAGGCTTACCTGCACAGCCATAAGTCATTATGGGCTCTGGCTTGGTTGGATATCGTGGTGACCCTGGACAGGCGGTGCTACGAGAGGTAGAAGAACGGTAGGAAAGGATGGGCACCGACAGAGTCGCAGGGAAACCCTTTGGAAGACCATGTTTTGGTCATCCGTTTCTCAAACACCCTGAAGTGCGAGAAATCAAACGGAGGCGACCAAATCTTGTGGGGAACGTGTGCAAAACTCTGCAGAGTATTCAAAACCTAATCGATTAGCCGTGTCCACGGTCATGGACGACTTGAGCCAAAGGAATTGAAACTTCCGGAACTCTCAACACAATTAATAATGAGGATGTGGGTATATTCAAATTGGGAATGAGAAGTGGTTGGTGGAACCATCTCATTAATCAACCAACTTAGTAATATTTTGCTTAGCCCCTTTCTTGATGTAGGAAAAATTGTCTTTACGCAAAACTTACCACCCCACCTGCCATATATGCATATAGACTAGATGATTATCTTTTCACCCCTCTCTTGTGACTTGCCGGCATATTCCATATGCTGACCTACATGGCTGCAACGTATCATGTTGCACAGTACTTTTCCGACCAGGAGTGAGGACACGTTCTATGCTCAGTGAGATGCCCTTGGAGTCAGATGGACTCATCTACCTTCGACGCTTCCGCAAGATTTAGATATTCTCATGAGTTGGCTTTTAGCCACTTTATTGTAATTTTTATTGTAATAAAGGACTCGATATGAGATTTCGATTAATATAATGCTGTGTGATTTCCCTAGGTGAGTTTGGAAAAAACACATCTAGGGGTCAATCATAGATCATAATCCAAACTATGTACAAGACAATATTTGTTCAGAACGTTCTAACAACCCCTTGAGAGGACCGGACATAGGATCATATTTATGAAAATTCGGAGGCTGAGAACCCATGTAACTTGATAGTGATTTTTTTACAGGCTTCGTCATCGGCGGCGGCTATGAATACCGCTGAGCTAGACAAGCCAAATTGAAAGGTCAGAAGCTCCAAGGATGAGCTTGATGCTCTGAACAAGAGAATCGACGAGGCGCAAGGTAAGCCTGACTCAATATATGAAATTTTTGGTGATCATACTATCGATGTAGTATTCATATTCTCGATGATTACACAACATCAGAAAAGGAAATTGAGAAGCTCAAAGCCGAGCTGCAGAATGCGAAGGAGGAGGCTGCGGTCGAGAGGGCGATGGCTGGACAAGCGGCTACCGCGCTTTCCGCCTTGGTAGCCACCAGCGACAAGGACGAGGCCCGTGTGGAGGATATACAACAATAGCTCAAGGACACTGGCCAAAAGTGCGAGGTCCTTGAACGGAAAGGCAAGGATCAGGCCGCCGAACTATGCACCCTAAAAACCGATCTCCAAAAGGAGCGGTTGGATAGGAGGTTCTTTGAGGAGAAAGTCCGCCAAGCGAAGGTTATAACGGATGGTAAGCCGTATTTATTGCAGTGTGCCTTTGGGGATAGCAAGTTCGAGTTGCTTACCCAGGTGTGGTGTTCCTCAGGTGCCTGCTCCGACCTCCAGAAGAGCGCGGCGAACGCAAATCAGTTCTATGCTTTGCGGGGAGAGGGAGATGAAGCTCGGCTGTTTTGGTGGCAATTTAAAGACTTCGAGTGCTCGCCTTTTCTTGTCGATCAGCTGAAGCAGTTGATGGAACTATATCGGATGGCGGAGCTGGCCATGAAGGATCTTCGTATCCGGCTATGGCCCAACAAGCCATTGCGAAGCAACTACTTTGGCCTGGTGCAGAAGCTAAGCGACGCCTCGCCACGGATCGACGTAGTAAGGCGTTCCTCCTGCATCGAGGGAGCTCGGATGGCCTTTGCAAAGGCCAAGGTGCACTGACCGGGGCTTGATATGATGAAGCTAGCCACTGCCCCTCCGCCTCTTGGAAAGGAGCATAGGCGCCCCGAGCTATACTTCTCCGGAGTAATGGAGGGTTCTCGGGCGATAGAGTCGCAATGTTCGAAAGAGAACATGTACGATTGAATGCGTTGTAATGTGTCCAAAGACCTTTGAACCTTTGTATATTTGTTATGCATGGTTTATCATGTTTTGTATGTTTTGCATTCCTCTATAGCCCTTGTGTGGCCGTTGAAACTGAAAGTTGTGAGTCGTTGGCTTAATCCCCATGTAGATGCTACGTGGAGTGTTTCTAGTTACGGAATATATGCCTTAGCCGAGCTATCGATACCCGAAGGCAGTAGTGTGTGGTAGACCAGGCAATCAGACCATAATGCTTTATTGCCTTCAGGTAGCCGTAGGAGCGCGAAAAGGACTGCGGGAGGCTACTCTGTAGCCCCCGGTGACTTGTGATGTTTGGATGAACCGTGGCTAAAGCTGATATCACATGGTTTGTATAAATACCGAACCCATCGTATGACACGGAATGACCTGTGATGAGGTCTTGAGTATAACACTTAAGCTCGGATTCGCAGACCGGTTCTCGCATACCATGAAAGTCAGTTTTCGGCTTTCTCCTCTGATGTGTTTGAGCAGGCTAGCCAAAAACACAATCGCAGCGGTTCTCCCTTTGCCCTTTTAGTCGAACAAGTGGAACGTAAAGAGTCAAGGACAGGAGCTGGGCAACCCAACTATTGACCAAAGACATAGTTCTGAACCAATGCATATAAAGCGAATTCGAAGACCCCAAACGCGTAATCAATTGTGCATATAGCAATTTTTTTTAATCTCGAGCCCCTGGTCTATTAGTCGGTTGTGTC
The DNA here is from genome assembly GCA_022496015.1 of Hordeum marinum. NCBI lineage: Eukaryota > Viridiplantae > Streptophyta > Magnoliopsida > Poales > Poaceae > Hordeum > Hordeum marinum. Next base: position 313,534,055 of record CM039678.1, read on the forward strand.
ACAATATACGGAACAGTTTCCCGAGAAGAGGGAGAAAATAGAATATGTGCGTAAAAAGGACAGCAAGACAACCATGTCTAATGATTTTGTATTTTTCTCAACGACTCTTATTGCTCGAATTGCCGAAGCAACTGTTTACATGTATTTGAAAAAAAGATTTTACAGGAGTGGTTGTACCAGGGGTATTTGAATGGTGACCTTACGCCCTCGATGTGCCGTGTTGCTTGTCTACTCCCGTGCCTCCTAGGGAGTGGTGCACCTCAATGGGTGGTACTGCTCGGCGAACGGATCTTGCAAAGAAGGTCTTGAGAAGTTGCCAAAGTGTGGATGAGCTTTATGCCCTTAGGAGGACCTTGATGGTACCTGCAATATGTCCGAATACATTTGATGGTAGTAGTTCAGTCCAGCCGAACATTTACCCTTTTGCTCCGTCGCTGCCTGTGGAATTTTGAGCACGAAGTTGTGCCTCCTTGGCACGTACTTCGCTGGTCCTAGGGCTGCACGATGGGGCATCCCCCTATTTGTGGGGGGAGAAGGTTCTAAGAGTTTGGGCTGAAGCCAAGCTTGCTTCCCGACCTTCCGTGCCTTGATGGCAGATGCCAGCGTTTTACCATCGTCATTGTAATGGAATTTGGCCGCTAGGGCCAACGCATGTTCCTCGGTTCGGAGGGAGCACTCTGTATTGCTGTGACAGTGATGACCCCCTTCGGGCCGGGCATCTTGAGCTTGAGGTACGCGTAGTGTGGGACGGCATTAAAGCAAGCAAACGTTGTACATTCGAGCAGGGCGTGATAACCGCTGCAGAAAGGAAAGATCAATTCTTCGCTTCGAAAGTTATCCGGCGAGCCGAACACTATGTCCAGGCTTATGGAGCCCATGTACCGGGCATTGATGCCTGAGATCACTCCTTTAAAGGTAGTGCTACTGGGTTTGATCCTTGATGTATCTATATCCATCTTTTTCACCGTATCTGAGTAAATCAGATTTAGGCTACTTCCTTTATCCATGATTACTTTAGTGAGGTTATACTCGTCTATAATGGGGTCTAGTATGAGGGTGGTCGAACCTCCATGACGAATACTGGTCGGGTGATCACGTCTATCAAAGGTGGTCGGGTACGCTGACCATGGGTTATACTTCGGGGCTACATGCTCTACAGCCTAGACCTCCCGAAGGGCATGCTTCGTCTCATTCTTGGGTATATGGGTGGCGTATATCATATTTATTGTTTTCACCTCTTGAGGGAACTTCTTTTGTATGCCACCAATCGGACCCCGAGGCTCATCCTCGTCCTTGCTGTGTGGGCTCCCCGGATATGAGTTCGCCGCCTTGTTTGAATACCCAACAGTCGTAGTTGGTGTGGTTGGAATTATTCTCTTGAGTGTCGTGGATTTGGTAGGGCCTTTCCATGATCTTCTCCAGCAAGGTGGGTTCATCGTGATTGCCTTTAGGAGGCTTCTTCCGCTGCCCGGGTCAGGAATTGCGGAAGCCGGTGTTAACCGTCGTGTCATCGGCATCACTATTTTTGTGTCGGTGATACGTCTCCAACGTATCCATAATTTATGAAGTATTCATGCCATGTTCACAATAATTCTATATGATTTTGGTATGATTTTATTAGAACTAACCCGAACTGATGTTTTTCAGCAGAACTATCATGGTGTCATTTTTTCTACAGAAATAAAAGTTCTTGGAATGGTGTGAAAATTTAGTATGATTTTTTTTGGATCATAAGATACCCCCAAATCATTGGAGTTGGGCGAGCAGAGCCACGAGGTGGCGGGAAGCCTGCCAGGTGCGGCTAGGGGGTGGCCGTGCCTAGCAGGCTTGCCACCACCTCGTGGCCCCACTTGACGTGAGATCAATGCCAAAAATTCCTATAAATACTGAAACCTCCAAAAGGAAACCTAGATTGGGACTTCTGTCGCCACACACCTCTAGAGCCACGAAAAACCAATCTTGGCCCTCTCCAGCACCCAGCCGGAGGGGGTCACCATCACCCCACAGAGGGAGAACCTCTCCCCATAGAGGGGAAGGCCATGGAGGAGGGTCTCCCCCTCTCTCCCGGTCATGTCGGAGTGCCATCGGGGGAACCATCGCCGCGGTGATCGTCTTCATCAACATCACCTTCTTCATCACCATCCTCATCTCCTTTTAGTGTCCCAGTCTCCCACACCCCGCTGTAATCCCCTACTTGAACATGGTGCTTTATGCCACATATTCTGATCCACTGATGTGTTGCTATCCTATGATGTTTTGAGTAGATTTGCTTTGTCCTTTGGGTTGATTGTTGATCCAGATTGGTTTTAGTTGTATGTTTATTTTGGTGATATCGCATGGTGCCTTCCGTGCATGCACACGTGAAGGATTCCCACCGTATGGTGTCACAATACATTCACGATTCGCTTATAGTGGGTTGCTTGAGTGACAGAAGCATAAACCTGAGTAAGGGGGTTGTTGCGCATGGGATAAAGAGGACTTGATGCTTTAATACTATGGTTGGGTTTTACCTTAATGATTTAGTAGTTGCAGATGCTTGCTAGAGTTACAATCATAGTTGTGGATGCTTTCTAGAGTGCATATGATCCAATTAGAGAAAGTATGTAAGCTTATGCCTCTCCCTCTTATAAAATTCTAACAATGATTTCCGATCTTGTTAACAAATGCCTAAGTTAATTACGCACACCAACCCATCATTATTCCACACTCGCTATTTGTTATATATTGTAATATTAGGATATCAACACCTATTTTAATATTTTTGTTCTCCTTATCATGCAAATATATCCCCTTCATACCCACAACGTAATTTTATTTCTCATTTCTAGATGGAAGCAAATGGTCGGTGTACGTAGAGACGTATCAGTGGTAGATAGGACTTGAGAGAATATTGATCTTACCTTTAGATCCTCGTGGGTTTGACCCTCCATACTTATCACTTCCACCTTTGTAAATTGATACGATGATCTCTTTCACCTGGGGATTATCAAGCTCTTTTTTGGCGCCATTGCCAGGGAGCAATGGCATGGGGTTGATATTCTCGTGTACACTTGTTAGCTTTCTTCACTAAATAGATTTTGTTTTCCCTTTTAATTTTTGTAGTTTTTGGTGAAACACACACAAAAATATGAAAAATACAAACGATTTACTTGCCCCTTATGCCTAAGAAGTTTTTCAAAAAGAGAAGTGATTGGAAAGTCGTGCATTGGAGAAGTGAGGGTCCACCTTGAACACTTGTGTTCAAGCTCATGGAAACAATGTAGAAGTTTTCATGGAAGCTTCTGAAAAATAATTATACCCTTGTATATATCCATTGTATTATAAAAATAATGTGCCAAGATTTTCTTTTAGGATGATTAGATTGCTTGTTTGGTGTGTGCAATGCAAAAACAGAAACTTTGGCTATAGTGCGTGAATTTACATTTTTTAATCGAATATCAAAAGTTTCTGAAAATTTTACACAGTACTACTATGAATTTTTTAATTTGTCCTAATTTTTCAGAATTTTTTGAGTTACACAAGTATACGAAGTTTCCAGATTGCTACAGACTATCCTGTTTTTTACAAATCCCGTTTTCTATGCATTGTTCTCTTATTTTGATGAATCTATGAGTTGTATAGGGGGTGTGAACCATGGCGAAGTTGGACTACAGTATATATAATTCTAATTTGAATTTGGAATGAGGTCACAATAGTACTTAAAGTAGGAATTTGCTTTATTATACTAACGGATCTCACGAGGCTTTTGTTAAGTTTTGTGTGAATGAAGTGTCCGGAGATTATGGAGGTATCAATATAAGAAGAATACGGAGAAACAAGAGTTCAAGCTTACGGATGCCCAAGGCAACCCAAGTAAATATTTTAGGGAGACTCGAGCATCTAAGCTTGGGGATGCCCCGGAAGGCATCCCATCTTTATTCTTCAACAATAATCGGTATACCTTGGTTTTTGTTTTGTTAAAATGATATGTGTCTTTAGTATTTATGTTTACCTTTATGAACCCTTCTAGTATGAGTTAGTACTTCATTGCTTTGTTGAATGCTTCATGCACCTCACTTAAATATCTTGAGTATGTCTTTATAGAATGCTCTTTGTGCTTCACTTAAATATTTTGAATGGCTTTGTAGAATGCTTCATGTTCTTCACTTAAATCTTTTGAGTATGGCTTTATAGAATGTTCCGTATGCTTCACTTATATTTTGAGATTCAATATTGGTTAATCTATATTAATTTTATAACTCTCTAAGAACTTCACTTACATCTTGGAATTTGGCATGGAAGAGTATCATTAAAATATCATGCCTAGCTAAAAAGGCATTAAAGAAAAGCGCTTGTTGGGAGACAACCCAAAACTTTTACTTTCATTTTTCATGTGTTTACATGATTAATATACTGTATTAATCATAATTTGTGCATTTTATTTCAATAAAGTGCCAAGTAAAGCCTTTGGGATAGTGCGGATTTTAGCTTGTTTGATTTTGTGCAAAAATAGAAAGTTTTGCGTCATCTATATGAATTGCCTGAATTTACTTGAAAGTCAAAAAACAATGTAATTTTTACTCAACATTTCTATCGAAATTATATGATATTTCCTAATTTTTCAGAATTTTTAGAGTTAGGGAAGTTTTTTGACCATTCATATCTTTATAGAATGTTCTGTTTTTGACAGATTCTGTTTTCAATGCATTGTTTACTTGTTTCAAGTGTTCCTATAGCTTATATTGAGTAATATAAATTACGGGAATTATAGAATAAAGTAGGTATCATGTGGGAACAATTACGAATCTTGTTGTGACAGTACCTAAGTGAATAATTTATCTCTATTACACTCACCGTTCTCACGAAGTTCTGTTAAGTTTTGTGTGATTGAAGTTCTCAAGTTTTGCGTGAGACACCGATATGAGAAGAATAAGGAGTGACAAGAACCTAATATTGGGGATTCTCAAGGCACCCCAAGGTAATATCCAAGGAATATTCAAGCGCCTAAGCATGGGGATGCCCCGAATGGCATCCCCTCTTTCGTCCTCAACACTATCGGTATATCTCACTTGGAGCTATATTTTTATTCGTCACATAATATGAGTTTTGCTTGGAGAGTCATTTTATTTTTTTGTTACAAGTTAGGTGTTATTTATAATCTTGTTTTTCAATAAAAATTCCCAAGAACTGCATTAGGATGCTTGCATTGCATGTTTCGATGTGTGTTATGTAAAAACAGAAACTTCTGCTGTAATGTTTGAATTTTCATGTTTTACTGCAACGTGGAAAGTTTCTGAAAATTTTACACATTGTTTTCATATAATTTACTTAGAATGTAACAAATTTTCATAATTTTTATAGTTACATAGGTACACTGGTTTAATAAAATTGCTGCAGACTCTTCTGTTTAGACAGATTGTTGTCATAGTTTTGTTATCTACTTGTCCTACAGTTTCCATACCCTATACTGGTAGATATAAATTATGTAAATGATAATGTAAAATACCTAATGTTTGAAAATTATTGTTCAACTTGTCTTGGAAGTACATGAAGTGTTGATTTGTTCTTATGTGTACTAACCTATCTCACGAGTTCTTTTTTAGTTTTGTGTCGGTGAAGTTTTTTGAGAATAGGTGAAACCGGAATATGAGAGGATTGAATAAGATAAAAAAGCTCAAGCTTGGGGATGCCCAAGGAAACCCAAGAAAATATTTCAAGAACTCTCAAGTATCTAAGCTTGGGGATGCTACGCATCCAAACTCTCTTCATCAACAATTATGAGTTAGCCTATGTTGAGCCTAAATTTTTATTTGTTCTAATGACGCATGCTATTCTAGGAGGGACATTTTATTTTGCTTGATGTTTCAATAAAATCTTTGGATCTGAAATTTTGAATAAGAGAGAGTCCTCATATGGCTATACAATTAATGGACTACGCATTGATCTTCGCCCATATCTTTTTGGAGTAGTTCGTCATTCAATCTCGTGCTTCACTTATATCCTATGAGTAAATGGTTGAATGAATTGAATATCATAAATCTTAAATTAAAAATGATTCATATACTTATCCCATGGGGATTAATGACTTTACACATAATAAGTATAGATGGTTAAATTTATTGAAAGTTAGCAAACACTACATTGGTCACTTGAAGAATTGATGAAAGAATATTGAAGGAAGAGTGATTTCACATATAAATATACTATCTTGGACATCTTCTATGATTGTGAGTACCCATTAATTATTTTCAAACTTGAGAAAATCAGTTGAAGTTGGACAAGGAAGACAACGTAATGAGTTATGCTTGGGTATATTTGTATAGTAGTTATATTGTTTTGGATCTTCCAACATGTGGTGCTTGCATCCACCTCATACTAGCCAAAACTTCCACACCAAGGAGAAATACTACTTGTGCATCCAAACATCCTTAAACCAGTTTTTCCATGAGAGTCCACTATACCTACCTCTGGATTGAATAAGATCCTTCAAGTAAGTTGTCATCGGTGCAAAAGGCAATAAAAATTGCTCCTAATTATGTAAGATCTTTTATTGTAATGGAAAATAAGCATTGTACGAACTTATGATGGTAAAGAAATAAAAGCGACAGTCTCCATAATAAATGTTGCTATCACAAAGGGCAATACAACATGATGTTTCTTTCCATTAAGAGTTTGCGCATCCAAAAACAAAAACCGCATGACAACCTCTACTTACCTCTGTGAAGGGTCTATCTTTTTACTTTCTAGTACTTACCTTTATACTAGAGTCATGGTGATCTACACCACTTCCTATATTTCACCTTTTTCTTGGCAAGCATCATGTGTTGGGGAAAGATCCAAGCATATATGGCCATTCAAATATATTTGATCATGAATTATTATTATTGACAATTATCTATATGATAAATAAGTTGACAGGAGAAACTTTAAGCCCCTATCTTTCTCTTAGTTCGATGGATGCCATTTCCTCTAAAAATATGCTTTGATAGTTAGCAATCATGGAATACTATATGATAATTGAGTATGTGGAATTTGCTAAATCAAAGCTCTTACATAGACCCTTCCTCAAAATAACATGAATTGCAATTGTTTGGTGACTGAAAGCATAGTTTGTTAATTTTCAAGAAAATTTCTGGTTTATACTTTAACATGTGAATAGCTTGCTACTTGATCATGAGAAGTTTTATGAGATGAGCTACTATTTATGATACATAATGATCCTAGAAAAAGTGATTGGACTTATCATTGATCAAACTTGTGCACTTGCTAGCATTTACACTTCATAAAATATTTCTTTTATCATTTACCTACTCGAGAACGAGCAGGAATTAAGCTTGGGCATGCTGATACGTCTCCAATGCATCCATAATTTATGAAGTATTCATGCCATGTTTACAATAATACTATATGGTTTTGGTATGATTTTATTAGAACTAACCCGGACTAATGTTGTTTTTAGCAGAACTACCATGGTATCTTTTTTGTGCAGAAATAAAAGTTCTCAAAATGGGCTGAAAATTTAGTATGATTTTTTGTGGACCAAAAGAGACCCCTAAAGCATTAGAGCTAGGCCAGAAGAGCCGCGAGGAGGCGGCAAGCCTGCCAGGCAGGACCAGCGGTGCCCGCGCCTCGCAGGCTTGCCACCGCCTTGTGGCCCCCCTTGACGTGACATCGACGCCAAAAATTCCTATAAATGATGAAACCTCTGAAAAGAAACCTAGATCGGGAGTTTATCTACCACACACCTCCAGAGCCACGAAAAACCAATCTTGGCCCTCTCCGGCACCCTGCAGGGAGGGGGTCACCATCGCCGAAGGCCATCTTCATCGTCCTGGAGGGTCCATCAACACCATGGAGGCAAAGGACCACAGGGAGAACCTCTCCCCATAGAGGGCGGTGGCCATGGAGGAGGAAGAACAAGAGGAAGACCCTCTCCCCCTCTCTCACGATGGTGCCGGAAAGCCACCGGGGGAACCATCGCCGTGGTAATCGTCTTCATCAACATCACCTTATTCCTCACCATCCTCATCTCCATTTAGCGGTCCACTCTCCTGCACCCCGCTGTAATCCCATACTTGAACATGGTGCTTTATGCCACATATTATGATCCAGTGATGTATTGCCATCCTATGATGTTTTGAGTAGATTTCTTTTGTCCTATGGGTTGGTTGATGATCCGGATTGGTTTGAGTTCTATGTTTATTTTGGTGATGTCCTATGGTGCCCTCTGTGTCGCACACACATGAAGGATTCCCGCTGTAGGGTGTTGCAATACGTTCATGATTCGCTTATAGTGGGTTGCTGGAGTGACAGAAGCATAAACCCGAGTAAGGAGTTATTGCGTATGGGATAAAGAGGACTTGATCTTTAATGCTATGGTTGGATTTTACCTTAATGATATTTAGTAGTTGCGGATGCTTGCTAGAGTTCCAATCATAAGTGCATAAGATCCAAGTAGAGAAACTATGTTAGCTTATGCCTCTCCCTCCTATAAAATTGCAACAAATTATTTCCGATCTTTTTAACAATTGCCTAGGATAATTTTGCATACCGACCCATCATTATTCCACACTCGCTATTTGCAATATGTTGTAATATTATGATAAAAACACCTATTTTAATATTTTAGTTCCCCTTATCATGCAAAGATATCCTCTTCATACCCATAACGTGGTTTTATTTCTCGTTTCTAGATGGAAGCAAACGTTCAGTGTACGTAGGGTCGTATTAGTGGTAGATAGGACTGGAGAGAATATTGATCTTACGTTTAGCTCCTTGTGGGTTCGAAACTCCATACTTATCACTTCCACCTTTGGAAATTGGTACGATGATTCCTTGCACTTGGGGATTATCAGTCGGCGCTTATTCTTATCGCTCTTTGGTTTCCCGTTTTTGTCCCTAACTTCGGAGGTTCTGGGGACTTTGGGGTTGTGGCTCTGTCTTGCAAGCCAGTTATCCTCGCCCTCGCAAAAGCGGGTCATGAGGGATGTAAGGGCGGACATTGTCTGAGGTTTATCCTGGCTGAGCTGGCAGGCCAACCATTCATCCTAAATGTTGTGGTGGAAGGAGGTTATTGCCTCAGCGTCCGGGCAGTCAACAATCTAGTTTTTCTTGGTCAGGAACCGATTCCATAATTTCCGCCCAGACTCTCTTGGCTTATGGACGACGTTGCTCAAATCGGAGGAGTCCGATGGCCCAACATAGGTGCCCTGGAAGTTAGATCAGAATGCATCCTCTAGATCTTCCCAGCATCCTATGGAATTTTTGGGGAGGCTGTTCAATTAGTGCCAAGCCGCCCCCTTAAGTTTTAGAGGTAGATATTGATGGCGTGGAGGTCATCTTCTCATTCCATGTGGACGTGGAGGAGGAAATCCTCAATCCATATGGTTGGATTAGTTGTCACATTGTACTGCTATATATTTACGGGTTAAAACCCCTATGGAAACTAAGGCTGCATCACCTCGGCCATGAAGCAAAGTGGGTGGGCGGTGCCTCTGATCCGAGCGATGTCACGCTGGTGATCACCATCTGTTCTAGACCAGTTTCGTTCCTGGGCTCTATTGTTGCGGTCAAGTCAGGGCCAGTACCCATCCCGTTGATTGGGTGAGTACCCTCTGGATCTATAGATGGATCTTGTGCGACCTGCCCTATGGTCCAGGTCGTGTCGCAGGTCCAACCTGTCATCGATCTCTATTGGCTCCTTTCCTCGTCTTCGGGGTATCGTCGGCCTATAACCGTTGTAGTTTGTCATCCTGTCGCGTCCTTGAGGGGGGCGGTCTGGCTTATCCTATGGGGTATGTTTGGGAGAGGGCGTATTAGTGAGCTCATCGTCGAATTACGGCAGCAGCCTTCTGCGTGGATACCTCTTAGGTTGGTCCGACAGACTGGTACCGTACCCTTTCTCATCTGTGAGGACTCCCGTCAATCGATCATTGAGGTTGTCTTGTTCGGCTTTAAGCCGTCATTCTTTTGTTCTCAGGATCTGGGATGTGGCAATAAGTTGTTGCCTCAGCAGTTCCTGATCTTCATGTTTATCGGGAATGTCGAAGTCATCGGCTTCTAGGATGTCCACCTCCTCGATAGGGGGGAGGTAATTATCGTCCTCGGGATCGTTTAGGTCATCGGGGTTGCGCTCGTCTTCAGGCCTCTCCTGACCCTTTAACGGGAGTTCGGGGATATCGGGATCGCTGAGGTCTTCTGGGGTATCTCTGTCCCCGATGCCGATGATATATTTCCTTCCCTTTTGCCTTTTGACCATTTATGCGGTTTCCTGCGCCTTGACGGTGCTTCACCCGACTTGTCGCCATCGTTTTTAGGCGTGTTCTCGCCGTTAGCAACTGAGTGTTCACCATGTGGATGTCGTACGTGGAGGTGGCAGCCCATCGCGCGGTGTTAACGGGGGTGGAAGCGCAATCTTCCTCATTGATGTATTCTGCCTCCTCAGGGGCATAGTCCAACATGTTGGTTAAATCTTCGACTGTGGCTATCAAGTGGGTGGTGGGTGGGACAAAAACATCATCCTGGCCCGCCCTATGACCGATCTGAGCATGGATCAAGGTTTGGTCGTCGGTAATCTTCATCAACGAGATCCGATCTAGGGCCTCATTGAGCATCGAGAGCTAGATCGGGTCAACTTGCTCGGAGCTTTCGGAGTTGACGTCCCTTGTGTCCACACTAGGGGAGTGTTCAGCGGAAATAGGTATCCGGTCATCTGGCACTATGGTCGTATCCGGACTGAGAGTCAGGTCATCGTCGGGGTAAATCCCATGGACATGAACGGAAGAGGGATCCGATGTTGAAGCCTTGGAGCCTTCGGGAGTGGCAGGCGAGACTGCGAGCCGAGTTAGCGAAAGATCGCCCCAAGAGTCCATGGAGAACTCCAGGTTCCCGAATCTGATCTCTTGATCAGGGGTGAAGCTCCCAACCCGGCCTAGATGTCCGGTCGGGTCAGCTGCAACACAATGTTATGGAAAATGAACATCTATCCTAGGACAAAGATGTCCATGTTGCGGACTTCTTCTTTGATGACGACACGAGCCATCAATTCCTTCGGTGATCGCAACATAACTGTCAATGAAAGCACCAATGTCGGTGTCAAAACTGATGAATCTCGAGTAGGGGGTCCGAGCTGTGAGACTATAATCAATGGTAACAGGAGATGAAAGGGACAATGTTTACCCAGGTTCAGGCCCTACTATGGAGGTAATACCCTATGTCATGCTTGATTGTATTGATGATATGTAGGTTACAGAGTCGATCTACCTCGAGATCAAATAGCTAAACCCTAGATTAGTTGTCCTCTGTCTACAACCTAAAACCCTCCAACTTATATAGATGTCGAGGGTACCTAGGGTCTACACATGGTCGGTTACACAATGAAGGGATAAACATGTATATTCCCTACTCTAAACATGGAGGACACGCCACGATTCCCGAAGCTTCCTTCCTGGAGACAGGGCCTTCGATCGATCCAATGGTCGGCAAGCGGCCCATATAGTCCGGCCCATGAGAAACAGGTCGGCCTCCCGAGGACCCCTTAAACTAGGACTACCTCACATGGTGCTTCGCCACCATGAATGTCGTCGCACCATAATGATCCTGCCTTCGACCACCTCATGATTGAGGGCTGGTACGACGTCTATGCGCGGGTTCGTCCCGGCAGCGTTGATAAATCCAAGTGGTCGAGCTTTGTCTCGCGGGCCATCCCCGTGCACATCACCTCCCGTGGCCCTTGGTTCTTTGTTCTCACATGAGCTAATCGGTAGTGGGTGAGTCAAGGCGCGTGGCATGGTTCCTGCAACCGCAGTCAGTTTTTTGCCTTCGAGGGAGTAGCACAGGGTGTTTTCTCTTTGGAGTTGTCGCATGAGAAGACTGGGCATGGTGTTTGTGCTCAGGTCTGTCCCTGTAGCATCAATAAATCCAGTGGCTGAGCTCTGTCTGGCGGGATGGCCCTGTTCACGTCACCTCCTGGGGTCACTAGTGTTTGGCCTTCCCATGCGATGGCCTTCTCATTCGGTACAGGTTTCTCAAAATTTGCAGGACCTTGGATGGCGCTTTCTATAGGAAGACTCAGGTGCAAACCGCCTTTGAAGTAGGGCCTCCTGAGGCCAGAGCTGCCTTGTGAGTGACGAGATAAACCTCCCAGTTCTACCATGCAGGCCACACATACGAACTTAATGGGTTGTACATGCCCGGGGGGCTCAGGAGCCGGGGGCCCCCATACCCACGCCCAAGTGGACGCCCCATGCTCCATGCTGGCGGACGACACGGTCCCCTGATGACTATGCCCGTGCAAAGTGGAAGTCCTATTCCCTATGCTAGGGATAAACAACTTAGGGCGCCCCCGCGGCTGCATCCAACCTCAGGAAGGCCCCTTGCAACCCCGTCTAGCTGCATTCCCCTTGGATGCTCGTGTGAGGGGCTGCATGGGGGCTACGACCGGGCCAAGCCTGGTACACGCCACCTTCCTAGGTCTATAAAACCTGGTCTTCACGCACCCCTCTCAGGAAGAGCTGGCGAGGAAAGGTATGGGAGCCGCTCGTATGTTAAGGGGGACTCCTGCGCATCGCGACTCAGGAGCCTCAGTGGTCTCGTGTCCCCTCACCCCTTAGCACCGTCCTGGTGATCCGTACGCCCCAACGGCAGCCGAGGTATGCACGGGACCAGACCCTACAGACGCAGAGCTCAAGCTGCTCAGAACCTCCAAGTCAACCCCGTCTTGACCATGTTCCCTTCATGAGGGCTGCTCCTACGTCAAGGGGGACTCCTTAGCATCGCGACTTAGGAGCCTCATTGGTCCCGTGGCCCCTCACCCCTTGGCACCGTCTTGGTGATCCATACGCTCAAACAGTGGCGGACGTATGCGCAGGACCGGGCCTTACCGATGTAGAGCATCAAAGCAGGCAACAAGGAAACAAGGCGAAGAAAGCAACCACATAATTCAACAGTTATTACAAGCATTAAATATCTTTGAAAATGCAAAGAAGTCTAACGCCTCCGCGAGGCCCGATGAACGTTGCAGGAAAGGAACTAGGAATAGCTGTGGCTGCCACTCGTCCCGGACGCGGGGAACTCGTCGTCGACGTCGCTGATATCATCTTTTGCGCCGCTAAGCCTCGCAGCAGGAGGTGCGGGAATGGCGACATGGGTGGCGTGAACCTCGGGATTGACCAAGCAGATCACGGACCTGAAGTCAAACCCCGGCTCGCGGAGGTGGAGGTGGCTGAAGACGCATATCGTCGCCTCGGAAAAGAGGTCGCGACACTCACTCTCCAAGACTTTCTCCACCTTGACAACGACACCCTCAAGGGCCTCGACGCACTTGTAAGAGAGCCCCATGAAGCCGCTTTCCGGAGCCACCAGGGGCTCCGTAAACCCTTCCCAGTAGAGTATGTGTAGCACTCCGCGAAGGCTGAACTCGACGGAGGGAAGGGCATTGAGCTCCATAGCCTTTCTCTCCTCAGCCTCGGCAAGGGCCTTCTCCCTGGTGTAAAACTGAGCCTTCTCCGAAGCTACTTCCTTGTCCCGCGCGTCCAGGTGCTTGCGCTTCGTGGCTTGGTTGGCCGCCTCCTTGGACAGCACGTAGTCTCGATCGGTAAGCTTGGCCTCACAGGTCTTGAGGTCTTCCTCTCGCTAATGAAGCTGCTCCCCGAGCATGGACTTCTCCTCCTTAAGAGCCTTCAGGAGGGCCTCCGCCTCATTGCAACGCCTCGTAGCAAACGCCGCGTTGATTAGTCCCACCTCACGGGCTGCTCTGGCTGACACGATCTCCTTCTCGCCTGCGGCCGTGTTGGCCCAGGCTTGGTCCCAAACCGCCACGGCAGAGGCATTAGCCTGGAGCCACCAAGAGAGGATTCCGAGGCACACCTTCGTGAGGTGGTTGTCAGCGCCCCGAAGGGGCAACGATAGGGCACCAGGAGCGGGCGGCGCGTCGGAAAGCACCTTCTCTTTGACACTCGCTTTCTTCTTCCTCATCTTTAGCACAACGGCACTCCTGGTCACCAAGCAAAGAAGGGATCATCAGCACGTGAGCTACCGGGAGGCGGCCAAGGCTAGACGGGATTACTCACTCTTCGATGTCGACCCACTTGCTCTTCTTCTCCACCTTGACAACAGCGGGAGCACCATCGTCCTTCTCCGGGAAAGTTCCACGACGTGGGGGAGCAGGGGCACGGTCCACAAGGGCACTAGCCGGAGAACCCACTGTAACAACCTGGGACCGCCTCTCGTCATGTGATTTGTTTTATTGTCGCATTTAGCATCACATCATTCGCATCATCTTGCATAGCATCTTCACTCGTTTTTGAAAAATTGCATCCGTTCGTGTTCGCCGATTCTCTCAGTTCGTGTTCTGGACCGTCTCGAGTCCAACCATACATGCACGCGCCCATGGCATCGTTAAAAACCCGTTTTTAAAGCGTGCAAAAAATATACTCAGATTGGGTTGAAAGTTTGCATGCGATCTTGTTTTATTGTCGGTAGACCGCCTGCCAAATTTCGTCGCAATCAGAGGTCGTTTGATACCCAACGGTCAACCGTAAAAGTGAGGTCATCGGTTATTCGTTGGACATTTTTGGTTTATGAAACTCTCTCATGGGCTGCCATCTTCCCTCTATTCTCAGCCCACACCCCTTCTACACAGCCACCGCAGCCCACCTAGTTCCTCTCTGCTTCCGGGCCGTCGGATCGAGATCCTACGGTCCGAAAATGGACAAAAACCCTCTAATCCTAGGCCTCCTTTCCTATTTAAACCCCCTCCCCTCCTAATTGGGACCTAACCCTAATTCCCCCTCGATTTTCGCACCCTAATCCACATCCGCTGCCAGCCACCTCCTCCAGCGCCACATGCACGCGCCCGGGCTCGAACCTACGCCGTCGTCCGAGCCTCGTTCGCCCCCGAGCTTCCCCTGCGCCCGAGCTCCCGTAGCTCCCCGAGACTCCCCAGCTGCCGATGCACCATGCCTCCCCGCGCCGATGACCGAAGCCACGGCTGCATCCGGCGACCAGGCTAACCCCTTCGCGTCCTGCTTCTGTCTTCCTCGTTGCGCTGCCATGCCTGCCGTCGCGACCAAGGCCATGGGGCCGAGCTCCAAACCTGGTGTCGCCTTGTCCTCCTTTCACCGTGCCGCTACCAGGAACCGATGAGCCTCGATGAACCTTGCCCGCCTCGGCCTCCTCCTTAGTAGATCCGGATGGATCCGGCCGCCGGATCCCGGTCGAGTCCTGCCGCCGCTGCCCGCTGGCCTCATCCCGCTCGGGAGCGAGGGGACGCCAGCGCCTCTCCCCGTTGACCGCTGTGAGGCTGCCTCGCCCACCATGGGCAGCGCCGACTGCCCAGGCCCAGCACACCGCGGCCCAGCTATGCCCACATGGCCTGCTCTGCCCAGCCAGACCGACGCCCCGAGGCCCATGGGTGAGCACCCCGCCGCCCTTGCTATTTTCCGCCTGATGGCACCATATTGTATGTTGCGCTCCCTATTGACTGTTGGGCCTGACAGATTTGGCCCAATGTGTTTTTTTTCTCTGTGCTAAGAATTTACCGATTTATCCACCGAATATCAGATTTACAGAATACCCCCTAAACTTCATGCATATAATAACTTCGTGACCATGCATTGTATGTAAAAACTTAATATATGAAAAATGAGTACAATTTCGTTTAGATTCACAATATACAACTCCCTCATATGTTTAAAATGTTTAACTTGTTGTTTTCATCCAATTTGCGTCAATGCCATGCTTAAATGATTTATTTCATAACTAATAAACCGTAGCTCCAATGCAAATGTTCTATGTATGTAACTAGACTAGAAAAACGTGTAGAATCTCATGCGACACTATATTTCCATGTTTAATAGATATAAAATATGGTTAGTTCATATTTGGACCAAACTAAAATAATGCATATGAGGTCATTCCGGAATTGTTATTCATTGCTTCCGGCCTCATTTAAAGTGCATAAGAGATGTAGTTGTTTGTGCTTGACCTCTTTCCATGTTTAACAACATTTAATATTGCCGTGTACCTAACGGGAATGAACTAAATAATTCGAACGTGGAGTTTCGTCAATATGCAACTCGTTGCATATTGATCTTCACTTTAATGTCTAGTAGTTGTTTGATGTGAATTGACATGCCTTGCATATTTAAACTGGACATGCACGATATTTGATTGCGCATCATGTCATGCATATGTTGTGGTGTACCGTGTGTTGATTATTGTTTTTGGATTGTTCCTTCTCGATAGAGTTCCAAAACCATTCGGAGTGTGACGATTCATTCGACTACGTTGGCTTGTCTTCTTCATGGACTCGTTCTTCTTCCAAGCGGGATCTCAGGAAAGATGACACATTTCCCTGGATACCACTACTATGATTGTTATGCTAGTTGTCCCGCTTTTATTGTTATGTCTCTCTACCTACCACTTGTTTGTCAAGCCTCACAACATTGCCATGATAAACCTCTAACCCCTCCACATCCCAGCAAACTATTGGTTGGCTATGTTACCGCTTGCTCAACCCTTCTGATAGCGTTTCTAGCTACAGGTGCAATTGCTTCCATGTGACAACATGGACATTCTTTTGTTATCACAATATTATTGCTATTTAATTTAATGCACTTATACACTTGGTAAAGGGTGGAAGGCCTGGCCTTTTGCTCGGTGTTTTATTCCACTCTTCCTGCCCTAGTTACTTGTGAACCGGTGTTATCTTCCATAATTGAGCGCTCCTAACATGCTCGGGGTTGTTATGGGGACCCCCTTGATTTTCGTTTGGGGATACAGATTGTCTGGCAAGGCCCAACATTGGTACTACATTTTCTAATAACTAATAAAATTGCATAGGGACTTTCTAGACCCAGAGGATCTTTAATCAACAACCCGGGCCATGCTCCTCATGAGTGTTGGTACAAACTAGAGTCAAGTGCGGGGCCAACCCGGGGAAACTCGGGTGATTTCTATCAAGCCACTGTATGTTGCGTTCATCTTGTTGTGCCCTGAGAACGAGATACGCGGCTCCTATCGGGATTGTCGGCATGTCTGGTGGCCTTGCTGGATTTGTTTTACCTTTCTCTAACGTCTTGTGCCTGGAATTTTGATGACACTTCGGCTATCTCGAAGTTGAGATTTTCCATCGAGATTCCACAAATACAACACGTGATTCCGCGGTTGAGGAATTCCAACGGGGCGTGTGGTCAATTTTTGATGGATGAGTCGGAGCACCCCTGCAGGGTTAAATCTTTCATAAAGTCATGCCCACGATTATGTAGCAAACTTGGAATCTTTGTTTAACACCCGGTCATAGAAAACTTGAAGTAACTCTAATAAAATGCACCAACTGTGTGCGTAACCGTGACTATCTCTTCTCGTGCGTCCTTATCCAAGAGAGAACATGGTGGGGTTATTTTTGACGTAAGTAGGTGTTTAGGATCACTTAGTGATCATTACTTGCTCACATTCGTTATTCGTAGACCATCATACTTTACTTTCTGTATTCGTAAGTTAGACACTGACATAAATGCTTTGTCGCTTGCTGCCTCCTCACCACTTAACCATACCTCACCCATTAAACTTTAATAGTCTTGATACCCTTGGAAATGAGATTGTTGAGTCCATATGGCTCGCAAATTACTACAACAATAGTTGCAGGTGGAGGTAATGTGATGATTTGATGTGAGCGCGATGCTTGTTTGATTTGGATTTCTTCTTCTTCTTCTTCTTCTTCATCAATCTAGGATGGGTTCCAGGTGGCTGCCTGGGATATCAAGGATGAATGTCATTTTATCGTTTGATTTCGTCCGTAGCCGGACCCTGCTCTTCTCAATGATGTTTGAATACATTGTTCTATTGATGTGATCTATATGTAGCTTGTGGCGAGTGTAAGCCCATTCCATATACTCATCTCTTCAGTACGTGTACTTGTAATGATATCCATTCTTGCAACACGAGGAGATGCACTCCTATCCTTGTCGAGGCCCTTGAGCCAAAATAAGGATAGGGTCGCATCTTGGGCATGATACCCACTCCGGCCCTAGACCTGTCTGCCTCGCCCACAAGCTGCAGTTCAGGTGGAGGCGAGGCGGGCACTTCAGCCGCCTTGCCGGTACAGTCAGGGTGCACCAGAAAGGACCCAGCCCCGCTCTTCTCGGGTGTCGCCAGGCCGGCGGACCGAGCGGCGCGAGGAGTGGGTCCTAGCCCCCTAAGGACCTTGGCAAGACGCGTAGAACCTGCAACAGTGGCTTTCTTGACATCGTCGTCGTCTTCAACAGAGCACAGGAACACGCTCTACGGCGGAGGGGATGCTTCCTCCAGACCATCGTCCGCTATCCCCTCCGAATCCTCCCTGCTCACAGAGTTGTTGGAGGACACCGCCACCAGGGAACCAAGGCCGTCAGCTAGGGAGAGTCCCAATTCGTCAAAGGTGGGCATCACGCCCACCATATCGGCTTTGTCATCGCGGCAATACAACGGGTGGTAGACGTCGGGAAGGTCCCCGGATCGCCGTTGATCAGGGTCATCACAACCCTGTTCACCTCCCCGGGGGTCATGCGTGTGGACCAAAGCAATATGTCATCGGCATTGCCATGATAGTCCCACAAGGGCCTCGAGTGGGACTGGAGGGGCGCTAGTAGCTGCATCAAGAACTCATTCACTATCATCCCCCCGGTCAGCTTCTTGGCGCTGATATCACAAGAGATCTGCTCCAAGATGGGCCTGGCCCGGTGGTCAGAGAATTTTGCGGAGCTCCACGTGGGGGTCTTCTCCGGCAGCCCCTTCTGAAGATCTAGGCGGGAGTTGACGCTCTTGAGATACAGGAAGACCCAGTGGTGCCTGAAGTTCTCCATCTTCTTCCCGGCCATTAAGAGCATGATCCCGCTCTGGACCATGACGAAGGAGATGCACGCTGACCACTAAGCGTCGTCATGCAGCCGCAAGCTGAAGAAATGACGGAAGAGGGCCACCAAAGTCTTCATGCCTACGACATCCTCGCAGTAGAAGGAAAATACAGACAAGAGCAAGATGGATTTGGGTTGGAGATGAAGAGCTTGGATCTTGTAGTGATCGAGGATGGCGGTGAAGAACTCGGAGAAAGGGGGACGAGCCCAGAGAAGACACTATGGAGAAAGAAAGGATCGGATGACTTGGACGGGCACTGCTTCTCTGTAGAGTCACCCCATATCAAGGTCCGCCCCCACTCATTGGTCTCATTTGCCATCGGCAGAAGCACCGGGTCAAGAGCTCCGTCCTTGGCTATGGTGGAATACCAGGGTCCTAGTGAGATAGGAGTGGAGGCGGAGCTCTGGGACTCAGGGTTCAACTTGCCGGCGAGAGCCATCAAGAAGTCCTCGGGGCCAACGAAGCAAGAAGGAAGATGGTGAGGTGCCGAGATCTGGAGATGTTTCTGCTAAGGCCAGGGATATGTATGTAAGAGAAGGAGTGCTGGAGAGGAAATAAATAATGTCTTAACGCTCGAGGTCAGGCTTTTGTCGATTCGGGCAATTGCTGAAGAAGAATGGGACACCCAACCCCAACCACGCAGTGCACACCAGACCTGGACCATAGGTGTTTGGGGCCCGCGACACTTCAGGATGTCCTCAATGTCTTCGCCTGGAAGCCAGCTCGGGCGCGCCTTGGGCCCGGGGGCTACTGTCGTTGTTCTGGCGATGGGGGTACCCAAACCTACCTGCCTACGTTCCAGGGCATGGCCCACCTCGTCATCCAAGCACGGTCAGCGTGACCCTGCTCAAGACAAGGCCCTCGAGAGAACCCTGAGCTCATGAGGGAAACATCACCAAGACCTGCGGGGAATAAGCCTCCTCAGGACCCCTTCAGAGCGGCGGAGATCTCTATGCAGCGCTTGGCCTCGGGAGGCCAAGGATGATGTAAGGCGGGGCAGGTGGGCACCAGCGCGCCAGGCGATATAATTTCCCTTTTGGTGCAAATGGTTCAAGGACGTACGTAGGTTCCCAAAGCACCCCCAAAGGTTTCCATTCCGGTGCAACAAAGACCATGACCACGAGCCCTGCAGGATGGATGTCATCGCCAAGCCCACAACCGCATCATCAATAGCCACTTTGCACGCGAAAACCACCTTTTGTCAGGATAAAAATGTACCCCCTATACCGCTTCAAATTTGGCCGTTGTGGGATCCCTTCCCACCATACCGATAAGGGAAGAGGACCTGGGCCACTATAAATAGAGGCTAGGCAGCTCCATAGAGAGAGATAGACGAGAGAAGAGAGGCAAGACCACCAGAATGCCCTTGCAAGGCAACGCACCACTATACTAGTTCATCCATAAACCTCCTTGTAAGGCAACCACTAAAGCACGAGTAGGGTTTTATGCTTTGCAGCGGCCCGAACCTAGGTAAATCATCGTGTGCAATCTTCTTCCTCGTCCTCATGCGAGTTCATCGTCTAAGCCATTGGGTTGTGAGCTAAGAGGGGTGAGGTTGATGGAGATCTTCACAAACACCCCTGTGTTTGAACTTCCTTGTGTTCTGCGGATCCCGAGATCAGACAGATAAGCTCTGCTAGCGATCTAATCATCAGAAAATGTCTGTTTTGCCAGTTTGGTTGCCCCTTGTGCTAGAAAAGGAGGCCCAAGGCAACCTAGCTCAGGATTTGGACTGTTGAGCATTTGTACACGCTTAGTAACTCCCCCGAAGGCAACCCTTGCCCGGATGGAGTGCTTCTTGTTCTTCTTGTTCCTCTGGTCAATCCACCCACAAAGCAGGAGTGGGGTTTTACACTTCACCACAGCCCAAACCTGGGTAAATCGCCATGTCGTCTCATTGTCTCTGCTCTTTGTGCTTGCGTCCACGCCCCCGCCGAACCACAAAGGGGATGATGGCCCCATAGGTGATCGAGTGCATCCAACCCCGACATCTTTGGCACGCTAGGTAGGGGCAGTTGTGTTGGTGCAAACCTGAGATTGTGGGCGGCCCGTTGGTCGATGGTAACATCCCTAGTGTAGAAAGGGACTCCGGATTCAGTCGCGTATCGACACTATGAAGGCATCGATAGACGAAGGCTGGGAGCATCGATGCCGCGGTCTATGCGTTCCCCACAGACGGAGCGGCCACAACATACTCCGCTATTGAGGAAGAAGCGAGCCAATTAATGGCCTCATCCCCATCACAATCATCGAGCCCGCTTAATCCCAGGAGCGCGCGGCTTGTACTAAAGAACACACGAAGGAGGTATCCAATTCCGCTCCTCTTTTCCCTTTCTTTCCCCGCCCGTGAACAATTCAGCATAACGGTGGTGTCACTGATGTTGATGCGCTTGTGTAAAGCTCGGTCCTGAATTCACCTTTCAAAAAGAGAGCAATTCCTGAGCCAAACGCTGGAGCAAATCCGTTAGTAGATTGTCCTGGCAAGCAGACCATCGTCAGGTCTCGTTCACTGATGCCACTGCCGCATTGTTTGATATGAAACCGGTGGGTGTGAAGGGAAGGAATAGAGATAGAGGAAGCTGGACTAGTTATGATACTCCATTGTTAGTAGCTATTTATGAATGTTCACATTGACCCAACAAATTTGTGTCAAAGTTTATGGTCATAACTAATGAGTTCCCATGTTTCTCAATTTGTACCTCTCCGTTTCTCTTTTCATCTTAGAATGAAGGTCAATGCACATGCATGTGTCCACCGGGAATCCCGAAGAAGAGAAGCGATCGCGTATGGTGGGAGGGATGATGCGCTTGAATAAACACGTGCCAAAGCAAAAGGAAGAATCCATGGAGAAAGCTAAGTTGACATGATTATCAACTTACATTAGAATTTACTTTTGTGTAGCTCTCCTAGCTAGCAGGGTTTTGTGTGGTGAATCTTGCACGTAATGGAACCTTGTCGTCTTTTGTTCGTGCTCTCTTTTCATTTCGAGCTGGCTCAACGGAGTGTGCGGCAGCGTCAAAGACCCGCAAGGAAAAACTCGCCGGCAGCGTGTCCTTGCTAGCTAAATGCTAAGGACCTGTTCCTCAAAGCAATCACGGCAACATGTTTTTGGCGGGCGACCGAAGCACGTAAAGAAAATAACCATACGAATACCAAGAGGGAAACAAGGGCGGGCATCACACACATTTACATGAAAGCAAAAGTTTAGCAACGTCAAGGCAAAAGTAGTGTGTGGTCTAGTACAAGATACATGTTGGGTCTTAAAATACAGGACAACATAGCAACAAAAATAATTCGAGATTACTTCTTGTGGCTCCCCTATACCCTCCAGACTGAAAGGACCCTGTCGGCGAGAGGGCCAACTTTCTCTTCGGCAACAGAGACATCAGTACCCGACCGGAGCTTCTTGAAACCAATAGAGAGGTCGAGCTCTGGATAGAAACATGCCAGATTGCTCAAAACCATGAAGAGAGCATTGCGGGCCAGCTTCCAGGATTCATCGGCAAAGCAGGCTTCTTTGTGATCTTCATACACTTTGAGCCCCTCGATCAAGACCTCAAAGAATAGTGTTAGCCTGACACTTGGGACTTCATCTTGGTTGACAAAGAAGGCCCAACTCCTCATGTTCATGCTCGAGATCTGGGTAGTATGGCACTCAGCAATGTCGGTCAAGTTCTTGATCTAGAGGTTGCGTTGTTCAACTTGGTTCTTCAACTTGTCCTCGACCTATTCCCGGAGGGACTGTGCATTGGCCAAGTTTGTTTGCAGCAGTTTCTCACGAGCACCAGCAGATTAGATGTCCTTCTGCAAAGAGACAAGCTGTGACTTAAAATCGGAGATGGCACCATTGGCCACCTCAAGGTCTTGGTCATTGGAGGAAAGCTGCGATTGCACCATTTCGAAAGTGGTTTGCACTTTCTGCACTTCCTCATTGAGGGTTTCGATCTCCTTCTAACTCTTTTCAAGGTCCTCCATCAGTTTGCTCAGTTGGGTTCCAAGAGTGGTCTTGGCGGCAATAGCAGCGGCAAGGTCATCGGAAACATTATTCAGCTGAGTACGGGACGCCAAGGATAGTTTGTCGAGGGAATCTTTATGACTGTCCTCCAGGTCTTTGGTGCACTACAAAACATGGCCCTCCAGCTCATCATCCTTACTGCGGAGGGAAGCATTGAGAGCCTCCCCTCGGGAGGATATTTCTTTCTCTCTAGCGTCCATTAGCGCTTTGTGCTTCGCCAGACGGGTCTCCTTGGCTGCAACCTCTACCTGGACTCTGGCCGGTATTTCATCGAGCCCCTTGAGGGAACGGATCTGCTGATTATACCAATCTTACAACTATTTCCCTTTGGCCCTCAGCTCTTGATCCATGAGTCCAACCAGCTCAAGCTGCTCCTTGACAGACTAACACTTGAGAATATACCTATTCTGGATGTCCTTGATTCTGGTCGCCATGGTTTACAAGAAGGCCAAGTCCTGGGCACTTTCAACACAATCATCACCTTCCTCAACTCTTTGAAGCCGCAGTGCAAGTACGCGTTTGATACCTTCATTGATGTTCCTGCCTTCCGAGAAAGATGGACCGACATTCGCTGGACAAGAGCGAGTGGTAACCAACGCTAGTTGATTCAAGGAAGACTGCAGTTACGACGCGAGGGGATAACTTGGAGGAAGGGGTCTCATGAACCATAGAGGGTGTTATTGCTCGATCGGTACAGCCGGGCTTACCACATTGCCGGAGTCTAGTACCATCCTCTCCATGGGTTCCTGGAGTTCCCCGACAACCAACTCATGACCTTCTGTGCTAGCCATCTTCATGGCCTCCTTGGCAGCATCCTTCCCGATATAGGCAACCTCTTCAAGAAGCTTAGGTTCTTCGGGAAGCGGAGCTACAGACCAAAACAACATACAGAATAATGAGATTCCAAAATCAATAAATCACGCAAGGAAGAAAAAATGGAAATAAGGGCAGATGGGATACCCGACGGAGATTTCCGCGTAAGAGCATTCCCTTCCCTAGCAATGTTCGTTGCTAGCGCATAGTTTGTTACTGCCTTGTTGGTGACATCCTCGATGCGGGCAATCTCTTTGGTGGAGGCCCTTACCAGAGATTCCTTTCCTCAAGGGGAGGTCAAGGACAGACCTTGAAGAGGAGGCTCCTCCTGGGAAACCCCTCCTTGGTGGCTCTCTCCCGTCTCTTAGGCCGGCGTAAGGGAATGTTCTTCATCCTTGCTGATGGAGGAAGCTTGCGTCTGGGTTTCACAGTGAGGACTGGGCCAGGGGTTGAGCACAAGGTTCTCCTCTGCGTCCCTCGCCGGGTTCGCGCCCACCATGATCTCCAATCCCGCCAAGGACTTGGTCCGCTTAGCCCAGTACACTAAAGGCTCCTCGTCCTCGTCCCTGTCAGAGGAAATCATTCAAGCTCAAGTAAGGAAATCAAGGGGAAGCTTCAATCAAGATTTGAGTTAAAACAACCTACTCCGAAGCCATAAACATGCATCCCAATTCTTACAACGCAGGTGGCAGAGTTAATCTGTCACTCTTCAGAGTTGGAGGAGTGGAGCTTGGCGGAGGAGCCGAAGCCTTTGGTAAGGATAAGTTCCATGGAGAGGTTGGACTTGACGGGGGCTAGGGTCCACCACTAGGGCCTTCTATCACGTCACGGATGTAGCCTGGGCTTGGGAGATGTGAAGGGATTACCGGCATGTTGTCGCGCATGCGCCTACCTTGGAGGCCATCGTTTTCACCTTCGATAGACCCTGCAGTGGTGCGGAAATCGCTGCTTCCCGACTGGTGCAATGACGGAGATGACGCCTTGGCTCCGGAGCTTGAGGGCCTACCTATGGGGACCCTGACGCATAACTCGTGATCACCGAATGCACGTGCACAGTAATCCCAGAGATCAATGCTCACCGAACACACAAAAACTGGAATACAAGTGTCTTACATACCTTCTTACATAAATAAAGGCCAGCTAGGCCAAGTCTTACATAGATAGAGCTGCAAGGGCTAAACACTTTAAAATAACAAGTAGTGGAAATCTTGATCGAAAGCGTGAACCCATGCCATCTGCCTTAAACCAACACGCATTCTGACTGGGAAGCGTCCTAGTTTGCATGTTCGTCACCAACGAACTATTCACCATATTCCTGCTCTTCCATGCCTGGCCAAATAAATAACCAGTGGCAAGCCAATGAGTACATTGAATGTACTCTCAAGTAACCCATGTTTTGGAACAATGTATAATAATGCCTGAAATAGCACTAAGTAGGTATGTTTTGCAGAAAGCTAATTTTGAGTGCAATGACATGATCAAATAACTTAAGTATGCATGCATCAACAATGGACAGGTATTCATGTGAACAAGTCACAATTATCATCATAAGCGGGGGTTGAACATCTCACGTTATTCATAATGCCAAGTCATCGGACTTAGCTCAAAAATCATCTTGTCACCAACACACACATACATCAAGTTTAATAAACACCGGATGTCGCACAAGAGCGGTAATCCAACTGTCCTTGACCATGGACATGGCCATTCTAATAGTTTTAGACTCTGCAAAGGTTGCACATTCTACCCACAAGATTCGGGGAACTACCATGTCAAGCCACGACTCGCGGTATTGTTCATATCCGAGGTAAGTACCCAAACATTGCCTTTGCCCTAGCAATACTAAACAAAGATCCCACTTGTTGGTTCCATCCCTCACGATATACATCACACGTATCATCCACGAGGGAAGACAACAGTGTGCCCGGTGCTTGTAAAGACAGCACATGGTCGCCCTACCAGGCACGACCCCGTATTGAGAGTGACCACGTCACTCTCGCCACTAGTAATGCGAGCTCTATGCTAGTACCCACAAAGGTAGTCAACAAAGCCCCGTCCCATAAGGGGTATCATGGTTGTACATGTAAGGTTAGAATAATAGTTGCAACTTCACCAATCCATTTTTAAAAACACAAACACTAACTTGCTTCGGTACACCACTTCTTTATCAAGTGGCTACCTAGGTCATCATCATCTCCCTCAAGCATTAGTGGCACCCGACGGGTTTTTTGATAAGTCTTTGAAATCATTTTGTTTCCATCACCATACATATCCCCATCCCATTTGCATAGCATAATCTAAGTATCATATGTAATCCCACCCGCACAACCCTCATAAGAAGGTAGGGTCACGCACGATGCAAGTATCAACAAGAAAGTATCGGAGGCATCCCACCAAAGTGATCGCCACATCAACATGATCAACATCACGGAAATAAGTGCTATATGCCATGCAAATAAAAGAGTTCATAGTCATGGTCAAAGGGATGCTTGCCTGGCTCAACAAAGTCTTCATGGTCTTCAAAGTCTTCGGCTCCAACTCCCTCGTCCACAGCGTAATCTATCGTCACGATAAATAACAATAATAATAACCATCACAACGAAAACGGAGCACAAACCCTACTTTTAAATTTTTACCCTACTCTATTAAATATTATCCTAAGGTTTTTGGATTAAAAAGGTTTCCAAATCTATTTTTAACATAGACTAAAAATGCCAAAAAAATGTTTTCAAATAAAATAGTACTAAAATAGTACCAAAATTACACAAATGGCACCTTAAAATACTACTTAATATTCTAAGAATTATGGTTGAGTTTTTATTGGTATAGAACAATTATTTTGTCCTGTTGATTTTATGGAAAACTTACTGAAAATAAAAGAAAAAGGGTCTTAGAGCCAACTAGGTCAGAACAACCTCAGCTGAGCCGACCTAGGAGCAATCGAGCCAGGTGGGGGGGGGGGCACGCACGCGGCATCCGGGGTTTTAAACATGACACACCGGCCCCACTCACCAGAGAAAGAGAGAAGGAAGGCGAGACAGAGGTGAGGATGACAGGTGGAGCCCAACTATCGTCTCCTTCCTCACGACAGGGGGATAGCGACGCTCAACAGGGATGATTCAGGCGATAGCGAGGGGAGCTGAGGCTTGAAACAGATTCAATGTCCAGTTTTTGTTCCTCTCGAGGTGGGGGGGATGGAGATGCACAAGTTCACCGGCGACGAGAAAACACGACGGAGCCGATTCGGGAGGAGGTCGTCAGTGTTGTTCCGCAGTTGAAAATGGATGGGGAGGAAGTTGAAAAGGGTCTGGGGGACCCTAAGGACCTAGATAGAGGGAGAGGACGACCAGAGCAGGTCAATAACCCGAGATCATTGAGCCTCGATGCAGCGGCGCCTCGGCCGATCTCGAGCACTAATGCTCGGCGAGTCCAAATGGGGGCTTGCGGGGGACGATTGAGAGTGGGAGAAGGCCAAAGGAGGAGAAAGGGGAGCTCGGGGAGCCCTTTTATAGTCGGGGAGCAAGTCCGTCGAGGACCCATGCGACCGCGAGCCCGAGCTGGTCACTGGAGGAAGGGGCACACGGGGCTTGCGAGGGGGTGCTCTTGGGGATGTCGACGAGCGAGGGAGGCAAGGGAGAGAGAGGGGGAGCTCACGCGTGTGAGCTTGATCACTAGTCGAGTCGAGCGGCGCTCGGCATGCGCGGGAGGAGGGAGAGGGAGAAGGAGAGAGGAGGGGGACAAGGGCGCCACATGTCCCAGACGTCGAGGACGACCAACGGGAGAGAGGAAGGGGCTCGAGGTGGTTGGGGCTGGCGATTGGGCGGCAGCTATAGTGCGGTTGGGCATTGTAGCATGCTCTGGAATGCCCATTTGACACGCCATGGGATGCCAACGACATCCTGGGCGTCGCCAGCCATGTCCAGTGGGTCCAGGGGGGTGAACAAAGTGGAAATGGCATAGGATGCTCTAGGAGGTTTATAGAATAAGAGGGAAGGGGGGAGAGAGATTCCTATTGTCTACAAGGCTAAGTTGGGGTTTTACTCCATCTAACCATTGAACCCGGGCTGAGCTCTCTTACTGGGGGTAAAGAAACATAATAGGATAATATGGTAAAAATTTGAAGTGAAGGACAATAGAGAAGGGGGTCAAATAGGGTTTTTACCAAACATGCAGAAGGTGTTTGATCAATGATTGGCCAAGTAAATGGAGTCTTCTTGCCATGAGATTCAAGAGGATGAAAATATATGCATAAATATGGTTGATCACCAAGTTTGAGCTTGATTCAGGAAAGTTCACAATGTAACTTTGTAAAACCCTAGAAATCAATAGAATCAGCTTCTTGAAGATCTAGGCTTGAATTTCCATTCTCCTTGATACACCCCTTGGTGTGGCATCGTCATTTGGGTAATAAGACATGCCCACGAAGTTTGGGATCAATAGGAGATACTTCACAATATAAAGTTGCTCAAATATGATACTGGACATGAATGGTTTTGGAATATTTTGGTGAAGCAAAACAATTCGGATTGAGATGAAACTTTTCAAGATCTTCACATATGTCATTTGTGACTTGCTGGAATTTCCCTGGAATTTATTGATAATATTTCTTACAGAAATATTTGAAAATCATGATTTAACCAGAAAGGGTTTTGAGGGTTTTTTCACATTATTTGAACATGACCATGTGTTTAAACTCATATATATGGAAATTATACGTCCACTGAGTTTTCCTAAAAATTTCTCAAATATTTTTAAAGCATTTAAATAATTTTTCCCTATCGAAGACCATTTCTGGCCTCGAGAAACATCCTTTAAATAAAATTGTAAAATAATATTTAAAATTATTATTTGGTGGTTTTGGAAAGTCATATATATAGTAGGTTTCAATTAAAGCCTTTGGGGAAAAAGGATCCACCCAATTTGAGGACTTGCAGTGCAAACCTCAACTCAGGGGGTTTTGAAAACCTAATTTGAATAAATCCTGTTCTGGAAAAATAAATTTTGATAAAATAAATTTTGGGTACTATACACATGGTATGATCATTGTGCAGTATGTTTGGATCAAGGAAGATGAGTATAGAGAGGAGTAGAATCTATAAGTGGGAAACACAATCAACAAAACAAGCAAGCATAAAACTATCCAAACAAGCATATGCACTCAAAAAGTTTAATTGGTTCCAAATTTTGTAAATATACATCATAGCAAAGTGATACACAGGGTGTGACAAACCTACCCCCCTATGCTAAGTGCTTAAAAGTAAAGGGAACTCGGATCTAAGATAGTCTTCACGCTCCCAGGTTGCTTCTGCTTCATTGTGGTTGCTCCATTGGACCTTGATGTACTTGATGGTGCGGCTTCAAGTGCAAATTCCAACTTCATCGAAAATACAAACTATCCTCTCACGATAAATGAGATCTAGGCAATTAGGAACATGGAGACACTTCTGGAGCTATGACACGTGGAACACGTAGTGCACATCTGATAACTCGGAAGGTAGCTCTAGCTGGTAAGGAACTTATCCTCGTCTATTGGTGATCTTGAAGGGGCCAATATATCTTGGGGCAAGTTTTCCCTTGATGTAGAAACACTTGGTTCCTTTGAGAGGAGTGACATGGTGGTAAACAGGGTCTCCAACACGGAAACTCGTGTCCCGACGGCGGGAGTCAGCATAGCTCTTTTGTCGGGTCTTAGCGGTCTTGAGACACTCTTGGACGAGTTGAATTTGCTCTTCTGCTTCGTGGAGAATGTCCGGTCCAAAGACCAGTCCTTCTCCGGTTTCCTACCAGTTTAGGGGAGTACGCCACTTGCGTCCATACAACACCTCAAATAGTGCCATATGAAGACTCGACTGGTAGCTATTGTTGGAGGAGAACTTGGCAAACGGTAGGAAGTCTTCCCACTTGGCTCCATATGCCAAAACACAAGAACGGAGCATATCCTCAAGTATCTAATTTACTCGTTTCGTCTTTCGACCGTCCTAGGGGTGAAAAGCAGTGCTGAAGGAAATCTCGGTTCCCAAGGCTTCTTGGAACCTATTCCAAAACCTTGACGTGAATTGGGTGCGTCGGTGCAACACAATCTCCTTAGGAACTCCATGGAGGCTTACAATCTAGTTGATGTAGAGATTGGCTAGTTGGTTTCCATTGTAGGTCGTATTGACGGGAATGAAGTCGGCTACCTTTGTCAGGTGATCAACAATGACACAAATGGAGTCATGTCCCTTGCTTGACCTTGGTAATCCGGTGATGAAGTCCATCCTGACCTTGTCCCACCTCCATTCAGGCACTTTGAGAGGTTGCAGCAATCCAGCGGGTCGCTGATGCTCAACTTTGACTCTCTGGCATATGTCACACTTAGTAACAAAGGTGCATATTTCCCGTTTCATGCCATTCCACCAGAATCTTGCCATGAGGTCTTGGTACATCTTGGTTCCTCCGGGTTGGATGGAATACGGGGTGTCATGAAATTCTTGCAAGATCAAGTTCTTAAACTCTTGTTTGTTGGTACGCAGATGCAATTCTCGAACCATACAACCCCTTGTTCATCCACTTAGAATTCTAGGGCCTTGCCTGCCTTGATCTTCCCCTTGTTGCCTTCAATGCTCTCATGACCCTTTTGAGATTCCTTAATATCATCCATAATGGTAGGCTTTGCTTCAAGATTAGTGAGGAACCTAGGTGCAACTAGTTCCAAGACAAACCTTTCAAGCTCTTCATACATGGCGGGTAGCCTTTCCTCAATCATAGCATTAATGGAACAAGCCTTTCTGCTTAAGGCATCAACTACCACGTTAGCCTTTCCGGGGTGGTATTGAACACGGAGGTCATAGTCCTTGATCAGCTCCAACCATCTTGCTTCCTCATGTTCAATTCCTTTTGAGTGAAAATATACTTCAAACTCTTGTGGTTTGGGTATATCTCACATCGCTTCCCCAGAAGGTTTTGTCGCCATGTCTTCAAGGCATGAACTACGACTCCCAAGTCAATATCAGGAGTAGCGTAGTTCTCTTCGTAGGGACATAGCTGTCTGCATGGATATGCTATGACTCTACCTTCTTGCATTAGAACACCTCGAATCCCGATTCTCGACGCATCACAATATATCACAAACTCCTTGTAAATATCGGGCGTGGCCAAAACTGGGTTTGTGGTCAATCTCTTCTTGAGCCCCTGGAAGCTTTCTTCACACTTCGTCGTCCATTCGAACTTATTTTCCTTCTTTAAAAGCTCAGTCCTGGGTCGGAGAGTGCTCGAGAATCATTCGACGAACTTGCAGTAATATCCCACGAGTCCGAGGAAGATTCTGACTTCCTTCACATTGTTCGGGGATTGTCATTCAGTCACGACTTCGATCTTGGCAAGATCCACAAACAATCTGCAGTCAACACATGACCCAACAATCCAACAACCAGAATTCACACTTGCTGAACTTGGCATAAAGCTAGTGCTCTCGAAGCTTGTCTAGGACCAATCTCAAGTGTTTCTCATGCACTTATTCAGACTTGGAGAAGACAAGTATGTCATCAATTTAGACGACAACAAACTTGTCGAAGTATGCCATGAAGACCTTGGTCATGAGGTACATAAAGTAGGCAGGGGCATTGGTTACCCCAAATGATATGACGGTGTATTCATACAGGCCATACTAGGTTACAAATGTCGTCTTCGGGATGTCTTAGGGCCTGATCTTCGACTAGTAGTACCTAGCCTGCGATCGATCTTGGAAAACACCTTAGCTCCATTCAGCTGATCGAACATGTCTTCAATCTTGGGAAGTGGGTACTTGTTCTTTATTGTGACCTCATTGAGGGAACGGTAATCGACATAGAGTCGGATAGTTCTGCCCCTCTTTGACACTAATAGAATAGGTGATCCCCAAGGAGAGTCACTAGGGCCAATGAATCCTTTTGTGATCTGTTGTGCGAGTTGCTTCTTCAATTCACCCTACTCTTCAGATCCCATTCTATAGGGCTTCTTATAGATGGGTCCTGCTCTAGGCATTAGCTCAATGATGAACTCCATGTCGTGGTTAGGAGGCATTCCGGGCAGCTCATGAAGAAATACATCCGGGTATTCACATACCAGTAGCACTTGATCCAACTCAATTCCCAGCAGATAGTTAGCCTGAGGGGCTTGAGCGGAGGCAGAGTTGGGGACATACTTAAGTTCCACTCCTTGGCTATTGGTTATAGCAACGATCCTCTTGGAATAATCCAAGTACCCATGGTTCTTGGTTAACCAATTCATGCAAAGGATGATGTCCAAGCCTGGTGAATCCAGAACTATGTAGTCTGCTAGGAAGTCTACCCCATTGATGATGATCTCAACTCCTTTATATCCTATCTCGGACTTCATAACAAAACCCGGGGTTTGTATCAACATATGACTACCCAGGGGTGTAGGCTTGATACCACTCTCTAGGTCAAACTTTTGACTGACAAAAGAATAGGAAGCTCCATAATCAAACATTACAGTTGCTGGGGTTGAGTTGATGACGACCGTACCCAGCATGACGTCCAAGTCTTCCTGGCTTCCTCAGCAGTGACGTGATTCACACGACCCTTTCCATTGTTGGGCTGGTTGTTGGGATCTGGGTTCCTTGGTGGTGTTCCACAGCCTTGACATTGGTTGGGTACATTGGGGCGCGGTGCATCTGGCTTCTTGTTGGGGCACTGCTTAGAGCTGTGTCCAGGCTGATCACATCCAAAGCAAGTGACTTGACCAGGGTTGTTATTGTAGTTCCTGCCGCAGTTGTTGTTATTGGGGTTGTTGTAAGCTGGCCTGCAATTGGCATATTTATGAGGCTGATAGCTCGGACTAGGCGCAGGAGGTCTAGCCCGCTGCGGCTGATAGGTTTGGCTTGGCTCGGGTTGGCTCCAAAGGGCGAGGCTTCTGATTGCTAGAACTACCCTAGCTAATCATCTTGTGCTTGTTAATGTCGTCTATGGCACGTCGCTTGTCTTCCAGCATGAGGGCCTTGTTCACCAGGTCGAAGAAGGTCCAACAGTCACAAACGATGAGCTTATACTGCAGGGTCTGCTGAAGTCCTTCCATGAAGCGTTCCATCTTAGCAGCCTCCATGTTGACATCTTCAGGTGCATACCTTGACAACGGGTTGAACTTATGCATGTACTCCTTGACAGATCCACTTCCTTTCTTCAGCGCTCGAAATTCTCTCTTCTTGATAGCCATAATCCCAGAAGGAATGTGGGCGGTGCGGAATCCTTCCTTGAAGTTATCCTAGGTGATCACAAAATCGCCTTGCATGACCTTGAATATATCGCACCAAGCTCTGGCGGTACCTCCAAGGTAGTGAGAGGCATTCATCATCTTATCGCGATCCTCATTGCAATTGACTAATGCAACGAGGTCCTCGATGGTGCGGATCCAG
Source organism: Hordeum marinum (assembly GCA_022496015.1). NCBI lineage: Eukaryota > Viridiplantae > Streptophyta > Magnoliopsida > Poales > Poaceae > Hordeum > Hordeum marinum. The sequence continues at coordinate 313,567,147 of CM039678.1, forward strand.
TCATCGGCATCCAGTGGTTCAGCAGTCTCGGCGAAGGGTGGGGCGAATTCCTCATGAACTCAAACGGAGTGGAGCTACAATTGACGTTCCTACCTTGCTACTGGTTGTTCATGAGGGCCTGAGCCATGTGCTAAATACCAGTTGTCTTGGCTTGGCGTTCCTCTCAGAGAACTTGGAGAAAATGACCTATGGTCATGTTCTCCGGTGGAGTTGGTAGTGCAGGAATGTCGCCTTGTGGCTGCTCCTTGTGTCCTCCAGCCTGAGCAGCCCCACCAGTTCCCTGTTGTGGGCTGGAGTTCTGGCCTTACGGTTGGTGAAGGAGCTGCAGCGGGTTGCAGTCACCATCCTGTTTGGAGCGGCAAAGTCAAACAACTGGGATAGACTAGAGAAAAAGACATAAAGGAGAAAGCGCACCTAAGGAGGTTGGTGTAGTGCAAGTGTGGTAAAATAGAGGTCGAAAGACCGACACATATATCAAGATAAGATAGACGATGGAGTCTCTTACATGTTGCCTAAGGCAAAAGCGTGACTTGCATCAGAACACAAACAACAAAAACAAAACAACGGGCACACATGGTTTCATGCGAACCATTTACACGGACTTGACATTGCATGAGGGGTACATGACTGATCCTACCCTAGGGGTTCTTGGACTTAGGTAGGGAGTGCTCTGCTTCCTGTCCAAGAGGAAGAAAGACTTGGTTGCTTGTTGGGACTCTTTCTGGCATGATGCCCATGTTCTCCATGCCCGAAAAATGTGATGAAAATCCAGAGGTTGCTACTTGGCCTTGGTTCAAGATGTTAGTGGATTGGCGGTATAGGTCTCGAATGTGGTGAAGTTCCTAGCGGAGCTTCATGGACTCCTTAATCAGGTTGTGAACTAGTCTATCAGCATAGCGGCTGAAGTAGGTCTGAAATTTGAGGGGCACACCATCCTCCTTGGATGGAACTAGTGTCTGACTTTCATCAATGTCGTCCTTTTTGATGGGTAGGTAACGAGTAGCAGGCTCATCGGCCATCTCTGGAATGATGCCTCGAAGGTGGACAAGTGCCTTGCGTTCTGTTGTCTCAACTTCGAGTGCTAGGGTCTCCATCTGTGGTCCTTCAATGAACCTACTAGTCAGAGAGTCATTTGCATTCACGAACACTTCAACGTGATATTCCTTGATGATGGCATCTACCTAGTTCTCATGGTAGAGGAAAACGGGTGGTTGGCGAAACTGACACTTCTCCAGGCTATCCCCAAGGAGTAGGGGAAAGTGGGATGCTAGGAGGGTGATAACCCACAAGTGTAGGGGATCAATTCTAGCCTTTCTCGATAATTAAGAGTGTCAAACCCAACGAGGAGCTAAAGGTACAACAAATATCCCCTCAAGTTCTATCGACCACCGATACAACTCTATGCAGCTTAACGATCGCTTTACCTAGAACAAGTATGAAGCAAGAAGTACTTTGTAGGTGTAATCTGATATGTTTGCAAGATAATAAAGAGCACATAAATAAAAACTTTGGAAGTTAGTCTTAGTAGAGAGCTTTTTGTCACAAGAAAGTTATTTTTCCCTAGGCAATTGATAACTAGTACGGTCATCATTATTGAAATTTTATATGAGGGAGAGGCATAACGTAACATACTTTCTCTACTTGGATCATATTGACTTATAATTGGAAATCTAGCAAGCATCCGCAACTAAGGATCATTAAGGTAAAACCCAACCATAGCATTATAAAGTATCAAGTCCTGTTTACTCACATATGCAACAACCCTCCTACTCAGGTTTATGCTTCTGTCACTCAAGCAGCCCACCATAGGCAAATCATGAACACATTGCTACACCCTACAGCGAGGATGCATCAAGCTTGTGCAATATGGAGAGCACGATAGGACAGCACCTATAATAAAACATGCAACTCAAACCAATCATGATCATCAATCAAGCCATAGGACAAAATGGATCTACTCAAACATTATAGGATAGCCATATATATTTGGGAAATAATATAAAGTGTTGAACACCATGTTTAAGTAGAGATTACAGCGGGGATAAGGGGTGTTACACCGCTGCATAGAGGGGGAGAGAGAGTTGGTGATGACAGCGGCGAAGTTGTTGGTGTAGATCACCATCACAATGATGGCCCCCGCGGCATTCTGATGCCACCAGGAGAGAGGGGGACAGAGCCCCCTCCTTCTTATTCTTCCTTGACCTCCCCCTAGATGGGAGAAGTGTTTCGCCTCTGGTCCATGGCCTCCATGGCGACGGAGGGGCGAGAGCCCCTCCAAGATTGGATCTCTCTCTCAGTTTGCTTGTGTTACTATGTTCCCAGATTGTGGCTTGTCACCGTTTCTTAAATATCCAAAGATCCGTAACTCCGACGGGGCTAAAATTTTCAGGGAATTTTTATTATAAAAATAGTTTATTTTGAAAAAGGAGATCTCCAATCAACTTAACGGATGACCGCAAGGGCCTAGGGCGTGGTCAGGTGGTAGGTCTCGCCCCTGGCTTCTGGCTTCTTGTCACCTCGAGCATCGTCTAACGTTGATTTTTCCACAAAAATCACATATATTCCAAAAAAAACTTTCTGTAAGTTTTTATATCGTTTGGACTTCATTTGGTCTAGATATTGTGTGAAACAAAAAACATGCAACAAACAGGAACTGGCACTGGGCACTGGATCAATATGTTAGTCCCAAAAATAGTATAAAAAGTTTCCAAAAGTATATGAAAGTTGTAGAATGTTGGCATTAAACAAAAAAAGTTATAGATACGATGGAGACATATCAACATCCCCAAGCTTAATTCCTGCTCGTCCTCGAGTAGGTAAATCATAAAAAAGGAAATTTTTGATGTGGAAAGCCACCTAGCATAATCTTGTTCATATAATCTAATCATGGCATGAATATTCAGATCCATAGGACTCAACACAAAATCTTAATGTTGACATGAAAACAATAATATTTCAAGCATACTAACAAAGCAATTGTATCTCTTCAAAATATAACGGAAAAAGGAAGCTATCCCTAGAAAATCACATAGTCTGACTATGCTCCATCTTCCCCACACAAAATATGTATGTCATGCACAACCCTGATAACAACTCAAGCAATTGTTTCACACCTTTTATGTTCTCAAAAAATTTCAACTCTCACGCAATACATGAGCGTGAGCCATGGATAGCACTATAGGTGGAATTGAATATGGTGGAGGTTGTGAGGAAAAGGATGAGATAGTCTCACATCAACTAGGCGTATCAACGGGCTATGGAGAAGCTCATTAATAGATATCAGTGTGAGTGAGTAGGGATTTCCATCCAACGGATGCACTAGAGCTATAAGTGTATGAAAGCTCAAAAAGAAACTAAGTGGGTGTGCATCCGACTTGCTTGGTCATGAAGACCTAGGGGAATTTGAGGAAGCCCATCATTGAAACATACACGCCAAGTTATATAAACAAAAATTCCCACTAGTATATGAAAGTGACAAAATAGGAGACTCTCTATCATGAAGATCCTGGTGCTTCTTTGACGCACAAGTGTGGAGAAAATATAGAGCATTGTCCCTTCTGTATGTTCTCTCTTTTTTATTTTTTTATTTTTTATTTTTGGTGGGCATCTTTGTCACGCCCAAGATGCGGTCCTATCCTTATTTGGCACGACGTCCTCAATAGGGATAGAAGCGCATCTCGATGTGTTCGCAAGAATAGATATCATTACAAGTACATGTACAGAAGAGATGAGTATATGGAATTGGCTTACGCTCGCCACAAACTACATTAGAGTCACATAAATACAATAACATCTCAAACATCATACTTAAGAGCAGGGTCCGACTACAGACGAAAAACAAATGATAAAATGACATCCACCCTTCCTATCCCAGGCTGCCGCCTGGAACCCATCCAAGGTTGAAGAAGGAGAAGAAGAACTCCAAGTAAAATCAAGCAACGCGCTCACGTCAAATCATCGTATTACCTGTACCTGCAAGTGTTGTTGTAGTGATATGTGAGCCATAGGGACTCAGCAATCTCATTTCCAAGGGTATCAAGACTATTAAAGCTTAATAGGTAAGGTATGGTTAACTGGTGAGGCTGCAGCAAGCGACTAAGCATTTATTTGAGTGTCTAACTTACGAATACAGAATTTAAAATATGGTGGTCTATGCATAACGGACGTGAACTAGTATTGATCACTAACTGATCCTAAAACACCTACTTACGTCAAACATAACCCCACCGTGTTCTCTTCCGGACAGGGACTCACAAAAAGAGACAGGCACGGGTACGCACACAGTTGGTGTATTTTATTAGAGTTTACTTCAAGTTTGCTATGACCGGGTGTTAAACAAAGTATCCAAGTTTGCCACATAACCGCAGGCACGGCTTCTCGAAAAGATTTAACCCTGCAGGGGTGCTCCAACTCGTCCATCACAAATTAACCACACTCAGCGGGAATAACCTCGACCACGGATGTCGTGATCATCCTAGACAATTCCCAAAGAAAATCCGACACCTCGAGATACCCCAGAGAATAATCAGAGTTCCTCACTCAAGACGTTCGAGAAAGGTAAAACAAATCCAGCAAGGCCGCCCGACGTGCCGACAATCCCGATAGGAGCCGCGTATCTCATTCTCAGGGCACAACCGGATGAGCGATGGTTACCATGCCAAACACCAAGTTGCCCCAGGTAGCATTAATAAGCTGCTCTGGTTTGGACCAACACTCATGCGGAGCATTGGCCCGGGGGTTGATTAAATTATCCACGGGGTGATCATGCCCTATGCAAGTTTTAATTAGTTTTAGGCAAATGTAGTACCAATGTTGGGCCTTGCCAGACAAGTTTTATTCTAACCCGAAAATCAAGGGGGTCCCCATAACAACCCCATGCATGTTAGGAGCACTCATTTATGGAACATAACACCAGTTCACAAGTAACTAAGGGCAGCAAGAGTGGGAAAAAACACCGAGCAAAAGGCCAAGCCTTCCACCTTTACCAAGTATATATGTGCATTAAATTAAATAGCAGCAATATTGTGATATGACAAAAGAAGGTCCATTTTGTCACATGGATGCATTTTCACCTGCAACTAGCAACGCTATAAGAAGGGCTGAGCAAGCGGAAACATAGCCAAACAAAGGTTTGCTGGGATGTGGACAGGTTAGAGGCTTATCATGTTAATGTTGGGAGGCTTGTCAAACAAGTGGTAGGTAGCAAGACATAACGATAAAATACGAGACAACTAGCATGGCAATGGTACTAATGGTATCCAGGGAAATGTGTCATCTTGCCTGAGATCCTGCTCGGAACAAGAACAAATCCACAAAGAAGAAGAACCAACATAGTCGAACGAATCCTCACACTCTGAACGGTTCAGAAACTCTATCGAGCAGAAACAAGCCGAAGAAACAAAAATCAACACACGATTCACCACACATATTCAAAACACGATGCACAACAAATATGATGCATGTCCAGTTTAATATGCAATGCATGACAATTCACAACAAACAACTTCTACACATTAAAGTGAAGCTCAATATGCAACGAGTTGCATATTGACGAAACTTCACATTCGAATTATTTAGTTCACTCCCGTTAGGTACGCGACAATATTAAATGTTGTTAAACATGGCAAGAGGTGAAGCACAAGTAAACTATCTATCTAGGCATGTTAAATGAGGCCGGAAACAACTTATAGCATTTCCGAAATGACCTCATATATTAATTATGAATTTTGTCCAGATCTGATTTAAACATATTTTATTCTTGTTAAACAGCAGAATACAGCATACCATGTTATTTTACACGTCATTCTAGTCGATTTACATATATAGAACATCTCAAACGGAGCTACAGTCTAAAAGATATGAGCAACACAAGATGCACATGACATGAATGCAAATGCATGGGAAAACAATCTCAAACATCTCAATTCATGAATGCAAGAAGTTATTATGAAACTACATGAGATTCTAAGCAAGTTTCATATATGGACTGCCCAAAACGGAGCTACGGTTCAACCACAATCATCAAAACAAGTTTTAGTTGAAATCTGCCCAAAACAACAACATGGCATTTTGGACATATGAAAACAACAAGCTACAAGATTCTAAAATGCACAAACTAAGCATGGGGCAATAGCATACAACATCTACTTCATTTCAACTTCACAAATCATATTCAAAAGATGCATGGATCACTTGGTAGGAAGCTCACAAGAATGCTACTTAATAACAGTTTCAGGCTTAGTGAAAATAGCAGTTTTTGACAGTGCAGTTTTTATCACGAGGGCATATTGACAGCAGTAAAACTACAAGCTACAAGTCATGAACTGGCATGAAACTTAACAGCATACTAGAAGGCAATATCAACAACAAATAACTCCATTACACCCACCACAAAAGAGGTCTAGATCACTAGCAAATCACATGGCAAGACAACAACTAAATATAACAGATTTCAGACTTGGAAATATTTTGGACCCTAAAAATAGCAGCTTTTTATAGCAAGTTGACAACAGAAAAACAACACCTAAACTTGCATTTCTATGACAAGCAAAATGTCCATGGGCTAGGACACATATCAACGAGCAACTTTCATGTTGATAATAATTTCATATCATGCACGGAATAATTCCTACGAAAATGACAAAAGGGCATCACGGAATAAGTCACATGCACACAAACATGCTCAAATGACAAAACAAAATGCACAAATAATTCCTATGGATTTTTCTACCCCGAAAACATATATAATAAGTTTAGGTTCATGTGGAAAATTAGTCACAATTAAATATGCGGGAATATGGCCTAATCACGTTAAAGCAATTCTATAATGCAAATAATATGCAAACATGACGAAAACCATTTATCCCATGCATGAAAATGCGGTGCAAATGAGATGAACATTTTAAATTTAAGATTTTATTAATTCGATGCACGGTTAATAATTATGAAAATGCAATTAAATGCCAATATGCAATAAGTCAAGAAAATGACTTGTTAATTACTTAGTTATGGATGCAAATGACATATTAATACACAACGTAATTTTCTAAACATATTTTATGTTCAAATTATTTTGAAACGAAGCACGGTTAAATATTTACAATGTTTTGAACGCGATATAAATATAAAAAAAGAGGGGGGCTCACAATGGGCCGAATCTGGCCTGGCTGGCGCTGGAGGCGGCCTGCTGGGCCGAGGGAGGGAGCAGCTCGGGCAGAGGAGAGGAGCTGCCATGGAGGAGCTCGGGAGCTCGGGGACGACGGGATCCTGGCCCAGATGGGCTCGGCGAGCCCAGATCTAGGTTTCGCGGGCTGGCTGGAGGAGGGAGAAGGTGGGGGCTGGCTAGGGTTTGGTACGCGGAACAAGGGGGCTATATATAAGTTTAGGGCTAGGGTCTACGACACTGTCCGTTTTCGGACTGTCGGGTGTCGACTCGACGTCCGGAAGCGGAGAGGGGGTTACAGATAGGCTGTGTAGACGGGCTAGGAGGGGAAGAGACAGAGAACGGTGACCCGTGACACAGGGTTTAAAAATGCCGAAAACGTCCGACGATAAAACGATGACCTCACTGCAATGACTGTCGACGAGGTATCTAACGAACTCGGGTCACGAGGAAACTCGACGGACGGTCTCCCTAAGCTATAACAAGACCGCACGACAAGTTTCAACTCGATCCGAGAATACCTTTGTGTGTGCTTAAAAACGGTTTTATTTAACGGTGCTGCGGGCGCGTCCGTGTGTGGCTGGTCTCGAGACGGCTATGGCAAGAACGAAAGAGAACCGACAACTCACAACGGATGCAAGTTTGAAAACGGGACGATGCAATGCAGATGATGCGAATGATGCGATGATGAATGCGACAACCAGACGAATACATGACGAGAACGGAAATGAAAGGGGAATCTACTGGAATCTTGTGGAATGTCAGTCTCAGGCTGTGACAACTCTCCTCCACTACATGAGGATCTCGTCCCGAGATCTTGAACGAAAAAGGGGGAAGAGAAAGAGCAAAAGGTAAAACTTAGTTGCTTCTTGATAAACGAGATAAACCAATGAATCTTGAAGGACGCAAGAGATGAAGAATGAAGAACAAACAGAATTCACAGGAAATTTTGGCAGCACTCCGGTAGGAAAGAGAGGCAAAATTAGATATGATGGAAACAAATTGAAGGAGAGGCACCAAACTTCGGTTGGAATAGAATCAACTTCATAAGATGGAAGGATCAAGAAAAGATTTGACAGCACTCTAGTTAAATGAATAGGCAAGACAAAACATGATCTTGATCAAACAAAATGATGGATTGAATAGAGCAACAACACAAGGCCTCCGGAACAAAAGAATAGAAGCTAGATCCTTGGGAAGACGAGAACTGAGAAGAAAAATGACAACTTCCAGCACAAATGGATTTGAGAAGCATGGAAGAACGGAGTTGTTGGCACACCACAACGAAAGGAACAAGGCTTATTGTGGGCTTATGAAAAACATCTAAAAATTATGAGGTGCAACCTGCCACAACAGAAACAACTGACTGAATGAGAGCAACAAGATATGCAAAACTTCTTTCACCAAGAAGAGGAGGAGAAAACTTGAATCATTTATAACCCCATGATAAGGATTGTTTATGACACCATGATAACAACAATCCTTAGGAAAATCTTAAGGTGAAATCCAACCCAAGATAACTCCGAGAAAACAAGATTGGTTTACTTATCTCATTCTTGACAACTTCCTTCGAAACTCCTCATAATCAAGAATTTAATAACACCATCTCAAAAGACAAGGAGAAGGAATTGAACTTAGAATTTCAAGATACAGAACACTTGAGCACCTCCAACAAGAATCTTGATGAACACTTGAAAATGAAAGAAATCTTGATGAAGCACCATGAAGAACCTCCGAAAGAACTCTGAACGAAAGGATGATAGAAAAGAATTGAAGAATGCAAAAAGATAAGATTGAGGCCTTCCAAAGATTATGATGATGCTTCGGCACCAGATACTTGATCAAAACTAGGAACTCCGGAAAAGAAAGATGACCACTTGGGATAAGGAATTTGATATCATGGACAACTCCGGAAGAAGGACTGAAATCATTTGAATTAACAAGAATAAGAATTATGATATGACTATCCTTCATCAAGTGAAATTGATGACAAGTAACGGATTTCACACATCACTTATTCTTCTTGAAAAAGAATGAAGAGAGAGAGACCACAAACTTGAAGAAGTCTTCAATGAGAACACTGAAAAGAATTCAAAACGAAAGAATGATATAGCACGAGAACAAAGAGAGCATGATCCACCTAATAGAAAAACTTCACAAGGCATCGAAAAGAATTCGAAACAAAGAGAACACATGAGAATGAAGAGACCAAGATTTGCCTAATAGAAACTGAAAAAGACAACGAAATAATTGAGATACCAACGAAGGAACAACAATTAAGAGGAATTTGAGAATGAAAGATGAAAGCCGAGAGCGAAGAAATCTTCTGAAATGATGGCCTTCGGAGGATCGAGAAATGAAAACAACTCTGAAAGCACCAGATAGATATGGGAGAAATCTCTCATGATGAAAAACAATTGAGATGAAAGCACAAGCTGAAACCAAGAATCTTTGGAGAAATGATCAATGATTGAGAAACTCTCCTTCGGTCTTCAAGCAGAGAATGATGACGAGAAACAACACCACGAATTACTGAGACACTCCAAAAAAATGAATAAAGAAAAGGTTGATCCAACAATGAAAATGATTTAGAAGCGATCTTCGAGAAGGCACATGACTGATGAAAATCACTCTTACGTCATATTTAAAAGAACATGAGAACATCTTCGGAAGATTAGAAGAGTCAGGTATGATCTTGGGGAAAGACCTGTGGGTTATGGGCCCACTAAAAAGAAACCACCGTTGAAACAATTGATTAGAAGAGAGATTGCACCGGTATAAATTAAGAGCTTGATGATATGTGACCCTTGAAATAATTTAAGAGGACAAGAATGAAAAAGAATGTCTTCTAAGATATCTTTAGCACTCCGGATAGAATAGAGAGGGATGAATAAACAAGAGAGGCTTGACAAAGAATTCCAACATGGGAGAGAAAATAGAGAATGATAATGATATGATGAAGACCAAGAACTTGAATTGAATTCACCGGAAAAGAAACCAAAGATGAATACTAATAAATGATAATTTGAGCACTGAGCATCTTCATAAAGAATCACCGGAGAAGAATAACAACAAGAACAAAGAATATGCGGATAGATCTTGAAATGAAACTCTTGAGAATGTCCACAAGAAATCACCGGAACAATACAAACGAAATGATAGCTGAAGCATCACATGGATAGAAAAGGCACTTGGGTGAGAATTTAATCATTGAAGACAAAGGGCGGGAGGGTGGGAAAAACAAAGAAAACTTGGAACAGATGAGACAACTCCGGGACAAAATGAGAATTGATCTTGCAATATTGAAGAGGATAGAATTATCTTGAGGAGAAGCACACCGGTAGGAAAAGAATTGATATGATAACTAGATTGGACAAAAGAATTAACATTCCCACAGAAATATGAGAACACTACTTAGCAAGATATGAAATCACCACCTGACATCGAAGCAACTTGAATTACCATATTCAAAACAAAACAAAGGATGAGGCTTATGAAACAAGCCAGAAACAAATACATACCCACTATGCACTTGTTGGAAAGATAATCCTAGGTAACTACTTGAATTCCCACCTTTGAATTTCCGAAAACTTTCATGTTTATGTGACTCGGGTTGCGGAATCAGGAACCTGCCCTAGCCAATCAGCTGCAACTTCATCCGCAACCTTCCATACCATAATTCAAGAAATTCCGCAAACTCGTTTAATCCGGAATCCTTGAACTCACAATGATACTAAACCATGGTGGTACCCTGGATGCCTGCCCAGTATTGGGTGACTCCGACCTTATCTCACCATGATAAGTATTGAAGCAATTTCGAACATTCTCCGTCCTGAGATATCAAGGAAGCTGAATGATAACAATGTGCCAACATTCCTCGGAGCTCAACTCCCGAGAAGAAACCAAGTCAGACAGGAGGCACCAAGACAGAACCCTGTCACATCGGCATCATATATTTTCCAAAATATCCGCGTGATCCTAAAAAAATTTTTGAGCGAGAAGAGGAGTAGAAACAAAATTCCTAAGTCGAATACCTCACTAGAGCATAGAAGAGGAATAAAAAAGAATCCTACTCTTCGATATAACTAGACTCAAGACAGTTTTCCACTAGACATGACTCAACCAAGTTCAATCAATCAAGGGGGCTCCTAGGTCGGTACTGGCTCTAATACCAACTTGTCATGCCCAAGATGCGGTCCTATCCTTATTTAGCACGAGGACCTCAATAGGGATAGAAGTGCATCTCGATGCGTTTGCAAGAATGGATATCATTACAAGTACATGTACAGAAGAGATGAGTATATGGAATTGGCTTACTTTTGCCACAAACTACCTCAGAGTCACATAAATACAATAACGTCTCAAACATCATACTTAAGAGCAGGGTCCAACTATGGACGGAAAACAAATGATAAAATGACATCCAACCTTGCTATCCCAGGCTGCTGCCTGGAACCCATCCAAGATTGAAGAAGAAGAAGAAGAAAAAGAACTCCATGTCAAATCAAGCAACGCGCTCACGTCAAATCATCGAATTACCTGTACCTGCAACTATTGTTGTAGTGATCTGTGAGCCACAAGGACTCAGCAATCTCATTTCCAAGGGTATCAAGACTATTAAAGCTTAATAGGTAAGGTATGGTTAAGTGGTGAGGCTGTAGCAAGCGACTAAGCATTTATTTGAGTGGCTAACTTACGAATACAGAATTTAAAATATGGTGGTCTACGCATAACGAACGTGAACTAGTAATGATCACTAACTGATCCTGAAACACCTACTTACGTCAAACATAATCCCCACCGTGTTCTCTTTCAAATAAAGACTCATGAAAAGAGACAGTCACGGATACGCACACAGTTGGTGTATTTTATTAGAGTTTACTTCAAGTTTGCTATGACCGGGTGTTAAACAAAGTATCCAAGTTTGCCACATAACCGCGGGCACGGCTTCTCGAAAAGATTTAACCCTGCAGGGGTGCTCCAACTCGTCCATCACAAATTAACCACACTCAGCGGGAATAACCTCGACCACGGATCTCATGATCATCCTAGGCAATTCCCAAAGAAAATCTGACACCTCAAGATACCCCGAAGAATAATCAGAGTTCCTCACTCAAGACGTTCGAGAAAGGTAAAACAAACCCAACAAGGCCGCCTGACGTGTCGACAATCCCGATAGGGGCCGCGTATCTCGTTCTCAGGGCACAACCGGATGAGCGATGGCTACCACGCCAAACACCGAGTTGCCCTGGGTAGCATTAATAAGCTACTCTGGTTTGGACCAACACTCATGCGGAGCATTGGGCCGGGGGTTGATTAAATTATCCACGGGGTGATCAAGCCCTATGCAAGTTTTAATTAGTTTTAGGCAAATGTAGTACCAATGTTGGGCCTTGCCAGACAAGTTTTATTCTAACCCGAAAATCAAGGGGGTCCCCACAACAACCCCGAGCATGTTAGGAGCACTCATTTATGGAACATAACACCAGTTCACAAGTAACTAAGGCCGGCAAGAGTGGAACAAAACACCGAGCAAAAGGCCAAGCCTTCCACCTTTACCAAGTATATATGTGCATTAAATTAAATAGCAGCAATATTGTGATATGACAAAAGAAGGTCCATGTTGTCACATGGATGCATTTGCACCTGCAACTAGCAACGCTATAAGAAGGGTTGAGCAAGCGGAAACATAGCCAAACAAAGGTTTGTTGGGATGTGGAGAGGTTAGAGGCTTATCATGGCAATGTTGGGAGGCTTGTCAAACAAGTGGTAGGTAGCAAGACATAACGATAAAAGACGAGACAACTAGCATGACAATGATAGTAATGGTATCCAGGGAAATGTGTCATCTTGCCTGAGATCCCGCTCGGAACAAGAACAAATCCACGAAGAAGAAGAACCAACATAGTCGAATGAATCCTCACACTCCGAATGGTTCGGAAACTCTATCGAGAAGAAACAAGCCGAAGAAACAACAATCAACACACGATTCACCACACATATGCAAAACACGATGCACAACAAATATGATGCATGTCCGGTTTAATATGCAATGCGTGACAATTCACAACAAACAACTTCTACACATTAAAGTGAAGCTCAATATGCAAAGAGTTGCATATTGACAAAACTCCACATTCGAATTATTTAGTTCACTCTCGTTAGGTACACGACAATATTAAATGTTGTTAAACATGGCAAGAGGTCAAGCAGAAGTAAACTATCTATCTAGGCATGTTAAATGAGGCCGGAAACAACTTATAGCATTTCCGAAATGACCTCATATGTTAAGTATGAATTTGGTCCAGATCTGATCTAAACATATTTTATGCTGGTTAAATAGCAGAATAAAGCATACCATGTTATTCTACATGTAATTCTAGTCAATTTACATATATAGAACATCTCAAACAGAGCTACAGTTTAGAAGATATGAGCAACACAAGATGCACATGACATGAATGCAAATGCATGGGAAAACAATCTCAAACATCTCAATTCATGAATGCAACAAATTATTATGAAACTACATGAGATTCTAAGCAAGTATCATATATGGAATGCCCAAAACGGAGCTACGGTTCAACCACAATCATCAAAACAAGTTTTAGTTGAAATCTGCCGAAAACAGCAACATGGCATTTTGAACATATGAAAACAACAAGCTACAAGATTCTAAAATGCACAAACTAAGCATGGGGCAATATCATACAACATCCACTTCATTTCAACTTCACGAATCTTATTCAAAACATGCACGGATCACTTGGTAGGAAGCTCACAAGAATGCTACTTAATAATAGTTTCAGACATAGTGAAAATAGCAGTTTTTGACAGTGCAGCTTTTATCACGAAGGCATATTGACAGCAGTAATACTACAAGCTTCAAGTCATGAAATGGCATGAAACTTAACAGCATGCTAGAAGGCAATATCAACAACAAATAACTCCATTACACCCACCACAAAAGAGGTCTAGATCATTCGCAAATCACATGGCAAGACAACAACTAAATATAACAGATTTCAGACTTAGAAATATTTTGGACCCTAAAAATAGCAGATTTTTATAACAAGTTGACAACAGCAAAACAACACCTAAACATGCATTTCTATGACAAGCAAAATGTCCATGGGCGAGGACACATATCAACGAGCAACTTTCATGTTGATAATAATTTCATATCATGCACAGATTAATTCCTACGAAAATGACAAAAGGGCATCACGGAATAAGTCACATGCACACAAACAGGCTCAAATGACAAAACAAAATGCACAAATAATTCCTATGGATTTTTCTACCCCGAAAACATATATAATAAGTTTAGGTTCATGTGGAAAATTAGTCACAATTAAATATGCGGAAATATGGCCTAATCACGTTAAAGCAATTCTATAATGCAAATAATATGCAAACATGACGAAAACCATTTATCCCATGCATGGAAATGCGGTGCAAATGAGATGAACATTTTAATTTAAGATTTTATTAATTCGATGCACGGTTAATAATTATGAAAATGCAATTAAATGCCAATATGCAATATGACAAGAAAATGACATGTTAATTACTTACTTATGGATGCAAATGACATATTAATACACAACATAATTTTCTAAACATATTTTATGTTCAAATTATTTTGAAACGAAGCACAGTTAAATATTTACAATGTTTTGACCGCGATATAAATATAAAAAAAGAGGGAGGGCTCACAATGGGCCGAATCTGGCCTGGCTGGCGCTGGAGGCGGCCTTCTGGGCCGAGGGAGAGAGCAGCTCGGGCAGAGGAAAGGAGCTGCCACGGAGGAGCTCGGGAGCTCGGGGACGACGGGATCCGGGCCCAGATGGGCATGGCGGGCCTAGATCTGGGTTTCGCGGGCTGGCTGGAGGAGGGAGAAGGTGGGGCTGGCTAGGGTTTGGTACACGGAACAAGGGGGCTATATATAAGTTTAGGGCTAGGGTCTATGACACTATCCGTTTTCGGACTGTCGGGTGTCGACTCGATGTCCGGAAGCGGAGAGGGGGTTACGGATAGGCTGTGTAGACAGGCTAGGAGGGGAAGAGAGATAGAACGGTGACCCGTGACGCATGGATTAAAAATGCTGAAAACGTCTCACGATAAAACGATGACCTCACTGCTATGACTGTCGACGGGGTATCTAACGAACTCGGGTCGCGAGGAAACTCGACGGACGGTCTCCCTAAGCTATAACAAGACCGCACGACAAGTTTCAACTCGATCCGAGAATATCTTTGTGCGCGCTTAAAAATGGTTTTATTTAACGGTGCCACGGGCGCGTGTGTGTGTGGCTGGTCTCAAGACGGCTACGGTAAGAATGAAAGAGAACCGGCAACTGACAACGGATGCAAGTTTGAAAACGGGACGATGCAATACAGATGATGCGAATGATGCGATGATGAATGCGACAACCAGACGAACACATGACGAGAACGGAAATGAAAGGGGAATCTACTGGAATCTTTTGGAACGTCAGTCTCGGGCTGTCACAATCTTTGGCCTCTTTTTTATATTTGGGCTTCATTGGCCTCTTTTATTATTTTTAATATCCACAGTCTCATCATAAGTTGTGAGGGAATCATAGCTTCCATCATCCTTCCTCACATGGGACAATGCTCTAATAATGATGATGATCACACTTTTATTTACTTACAACTCTAGAATTTCAAATCGATACTTTAAAAAAATATGACTCTATATGAATGCCTCCGGCGGTGTACTGGGATGTGTAATGATCTAGCATAGCAAATGGCAGCAAAAAATGTACAAGCCATCAAAACATCATGCTAGATATCTTATGATCATACAAAGCAATATGAAAATGATGGTACCTGTCATAATAAACGGAACGGTGGAAGTTGCATGGCAATATCTCTTGGAATGGCTATGGAAATGCCATAATAGGTAGGTATGATGGCTGTTTTGAGGGAGTATATATGGTGGGTTTAATGAACCGGCGAAAGTTGCGTTGTACTAGAAAGGCTAGCAAAGGTGGAATGGTGAAAGTGTGGATAATCCAACATTAGTCATAAAGAACTCGCATACTTATTGCAAAAGTCTATTAGTTATCGAAGCAAAGCTCCCGACCCTCACACAAGGCTAACAGTCAATAAACAAATCATGCTCCGACTTCCTTACATAACGGTTCACCATACATGCATGATACGAGAATCACAAACCATTACACAAGTATTTTTACCAATTCACAATTACTTCCTAACATGACTCTTAATATTACCATCTTTATATCTCAAAACTTCTGAAAGGAATCAAACACATCATATTCAGTGATGTACAAGTTTTATGCAGGATTTTATGACTAACCATGTGAATGACCAACTCATGTTAACTCTCTAAATAGATATAAGTGAAGCATGAGAGTTTAATTCTTTCTATAAAAGATATGCCACGCTCTAAAAAATATAAGTGAAGGAAAAGATCATTCTACAAATTGCGCTTTTCTATGTGTGAGAAACATGCAATCCAAACTTCAAATGATATAAGTGAAGCACATGAAGCATTCTGTAAAGCAATACTCAAAAGATATAAGTGGGGTGCAAAGAGCATTCTATAAATCAACCAAAGACTTTATCATACCATCATTGTGTATTATTAAAACAAAAATAAAAATCACATGACGCTCCAAGATTTACGCATATCATTTGACGAATAAAAATATAGCTCCAAGTAAAATTAGCGATGGTTGTAGAAGAAAGAGGGGATCCTTTCCGGGGCATCCCCAAGCTTAGTTTCTTGGGAGTCCTTTAATATTACCTTGGTGTGCCTCGGGCATCCCCAAGCTCAGTCTATTTCCACTACTTATTCCTTCATCCATCGTGATCTCACAAAAAACTTGAAAACTTCAATCACACAAAACTTAACAAGACCCTCATGAGATTCGTTAGTATAATAAAGCAAATTATAACTTTAAGTAATGTTGCCAACCAATTAATATTTTGTTTTTTCATTGTAGCTACTGTAATATAACTTTTCCATGGCTTATACCAGTGATACGGTTGACACTTTCATCAAAACGAGCAAAACAATGCATTAAAAACAGAATCTATCAAAAACAGGACAATCTCTAGTAATCTGAACATTCACTATACTTATGTAACTCTAAAAATTCTATAAAATTAGGAAAAAAAATTGCATAGTATTATTGTGTAAAAAATTCAGAAAGTTTTGACATACAAGTAAAAAAATGTAAATTCACTAACTACAGCCAAAGTTCCTATTTTTTGCACTTCACACACGAAACAAGCAATCTAATCATCCTAAAGGCAGATCTTGAAACATTGTTTTTATAATACAATGGATTTGTACAAGGGGGTAATTATTTTTGTTGAAAATATTCTGTAATCAAGATTCACAAAGTTTCCATGGGCATGAACAAAGTGCTCGTCTTTCTCACTTTCACTTTTCTTTTTGAAACAGTTTTAAGTTCCCCACTTTATTTTTTGTTTTTAAACTATATAAAAGCACACAACATAATATATTGACTCCCTAAAAATTTTGGGTTGTCTCCCTTGTAGCACTTTCTTTAAAGCCATTAAGCTAGGCATAAAGTTCTCAAGTAATTGATCCACCTAGATCCCAAGGTATATCAAAGCCAATTTTAACTAACAATCATTTGTAATTTAGTAGTGAGCACAAATGTGAGAGCCTGGCTTAATAGGAATGACAGACTACTCATATCAACAAGGAATTCCTTCTTTTCCGCAAGCCCACTTTAAAAGAACTCCGAAGTTAAGCGTGTTTGGCTTGGAGTGATTCTAGGATGGGTGACCGACCAGGAAGTTGGTCCCTCGTGCGCACGAGTGAGGACAAAGTGCACAAGAAAGACTAGTGTTGGTCTATGGGGCCAGTCTAGATCCCACCAGGCGTAACGGGGTGTTACAATTGGTATCAGAGCATACCCTTGCGGTTACACGGGCATGAACGGGTCAGGTGCACGGGCATGTGGCACATGGCATGTGTTGCCCATCCTGTTACACAACATGGCACTTGTGCCGGACTGGACGCGCATACGTGTGCCAAAAGGGAACGTTCCTGATGGGCCGACGAGGACGTCGGTTCCTTTGAGTGGGGGTGTATGTGAGAGCCTGGCTTTATATGAATGATAGACTAATCATATCAACAAGGAGTTCCTTCTTTTCTGGAAGCCCACTCGAAAAGAACTCCAAAGTTAAGCGTGCTTGGCTTGGAGCAATTTATGCACACAAAGTAAAGGCCGACGCATAGTATAAACAACTTCTTGCAATTTTATCGTATCAAAAACATAGAGAGGTGAATATGTAGTTCCTCTCTCATAGTAATTTCAAGTAGAAGCAACAAGCACATGCATATTATATTCATTAAAATCATCATGTGCAATAGGAAAATGCAACCCATCAATATAATCCTTAATAAGTGAAAACTTCTCTGATATAGTGTAGTTTGGAGAATTCAAAAATATAATAGGACTATCATGTGTGGGTGCAATAGCAACAATTTCATGCTTAACATAAGGAACTACAGCAAGTTCATCTTCATAGGCATAATTCATATTGGCATCATGGCCACAAGAATAGCAAGCATCAAGTTCATCAAAAAGGGATATTTCAAAAGAATCCAAGGGATCATAGCAATTATCATAGCATTCATTCTTCGGTAAGAATGATGGGAAATTAAACAATGTATGAGTTGAACAGTTACTCTCATTATAAGGTGGTCATGGGTAGCTAATCCGCTCTTCCTCCTTTTGCTCTTCGTTCTCCTCCTCATCTTTTCATGTAATGAGCTTACAATTTCAACAACTTCCTCTTCCATAGATTCTTGCAAACTATTAGTCTCTTCCAAGGCAGTGGTCATTCTTTCAATAAACTCTTTAACATAAGCATTAGAAGCATAGTTTTCATAACAATATTTAGTATGGCAAAAATTTCAGATTTGTAAAGAGTAGCATCATACTTTTCAATGAAAGAAGCAATTTCATAGGCACCCTTCAAAGCAACAAATTCTTCAATTTGTTCAACATCATTATAGCAATAGGCATCCTTGGTATAAGAGGATAATATTTCATTATCATTGAACACACATTGGTAGGGATGTTGTTTTTTGGCTTCTTTAGAGCAACAAGTAAAGTCATAAATTTAACCTAGATTCCAAGCATAGCAACACAAAGTATTAATTTGATGCCACAAGAGTTTCCCTTTTTGAGATATGCGGTGTCGCACATAATGAGCATGCTCAACTAATGATTTTCCCTCAACTAAGATAGTTGTGTTTTCAGCAGGAGCACAAGTGGATCGAAGATGACCCAACTAATATTATTCGGTGGTATAGAACACTAGTGGTTCCTCAACTTTTGGAGGAGCAAGTAAATCTAATTTTTGTTGGTATTTTATGTTTCCTACCCATATCTAAAGATAGAAAACAACTTAGAACAGAAAATAAAAATTACTTAGTGGTTGTTTGGATAACTAGTATTTGATTACCAAAACCAGTTTTAAGAGGATTTTTAGGAAAACCAGTTTTAAGTTGTTGCTTTGTTAAAACTGATTTGTAGAGTACTATATTTGGGCTTAAGAACGTCAAATATGGCTACTAGCTTGGATGAGAAGAGTATTCAATGGTTTTCAGATGACAACTGAATGTCGCCTTCCTCTAATATCTTCTTCAATGCTTTTGATGCACGTACACAGTATCCTATTCCATGAGCTGTACCGCTGCATGCCGGTGAGCAACTCGAGCCTCGAGGTGCATTGGAGCAACACGATGAGGTTGTACACGTCTGCTCTGGTGAGCATGCTGAAGCGAATGTAATGGCCGGGAGAGCCCAATACAGAGCATGGCCAACGGGCCGACGACCGTCAAGTACCTGGTGTGTCCGAAGTCGAAGTCGTAGGGCATGGCCCCTCTAGCCACATCGAGCAACACGTTGGAGGCCTTGACAATGTCGTACATCTATGCCTCCCTATGCATTGTTGCATCATGCTCCACTCTGTCAAGGTAATCGTCCACGGTTTCGAGAGGCAATGGTACTCGCTCATCATTGGGGACTAAAGAACAAGGCCAGGAGTGCATGCTCGCTTGCCTTAACCGCAAGCGCTCGGTCGACGGGCGCATCCTGCAAAGATTTGACAACGTCGAGAACCGGGGCGCCATGGGCTAGACCAGGAAGTGTAGGACGAGACGCTGCCTGAGAGGCTATCGGCCATGGTGTGGGCGGGCAGTCTGCAGTGCCGGACACCAAGAAGCAGCTCACGGAGAAATTCAAGGCCACGATGTCTGCCAACATCATGCGGATGCTGGGCATGGTGCTGGACACACGTCAACGCATGGTCAACTTGTAAGCAGTTTAGATGAGCTTGCCGGCGGCGATGGGGGTAGGATACCATCAGGCAGCTATAGCAGCAACAAAGTGGCAGGCATGGTGTTCACGACGAGTCGATGACACAGCCCGTCAGGCCTTTTTCTAATTTCTAAAACGTGTTTCCGTAAAAACGTATGGGACCCGTTTTCCAAAAACCCATATTTTGAGTATTATGAGAACCACTTTTTACTTATCCACAAACTAGTTAGATTAGCCAAATAGAGTTTTAGTTTGATAGAGACAAAAACGGGTTTATATATAACTAATTCTCTATAAACCGGCTATCCAAACAACCCCTTAGTGATAAAGCAAACAAGCACACACGAGAATATTCACCCCACGTTATTGCTCCCTGACAACGGCGCTTGAAAAAGTTCTTGATAACCCACAAGTATAGGGGATCAATTGTAGCCTTTCTCGATAAGTAAGAGTGCCAAACCCAACAAGGAGCTATAGGTAGAACAAATATTCCCTCAAGTTGTATTGACCATCGATACAACTCTAGGCATGCTTAACGTTCTCTTTACCTAGAACAAGTATGAAACTAGAAGTACTTTGTAGGTGTGATAGGATATGTTTGCAAGATAATAAAGAGCACGCAAATAAAAACTATGGACTTCCTAGATAAATAAAAAAGTATGTAAGTCTTAGTAGAGAGCTTTTTGTCACAAGAAAGTTATTCGTCCCTGGGCAATCGATAACTAGACCGGTAATCATTATTGCAATTTATATGGGGGAGAGGAATAAGTTAACATACTTTATCTACCTAGATCATATGCACTTATGATTGTAACTCTAGCAAGCATCCTCAACTACTAAAGATCATTAAGGTAAAACCCAACCATAGCATTATAAAGTATCAAGTCCTCTTTACTCCCATATGCAACAACTCACCTACTCGGGTTTATGCCTCTGTCACTCAAGAAACCCACCATAGGAAAATCATGAACACATTGCTACACCCTATAGAGAGGATCCCCCACTCTTGAGCGGCATAGAGAGCACCATAGGACAACACCAATAATAAAACATGCAACTCAAACCAATCATGATCATCAATCAACCCATAGGACAAAACAGATCTACTCGAACATTATAGGATAGCCATACATCATTTGGAAATAATATATAGCATTGAGAACCATGTTTAAGTAGAGATTACAACGGGGATAATGGGTGTTACACCGCTGCATAGAGGGGGAGAGAGTTGGGGATTACGGCAACGAAGTTGTTGGTGTAGATCGCTGTCATGATGATGGCCCCGACAGCGTTTCGATACCACTAGGAGAGAGGGGGAGAGAGCCCCCTCCTTATTCTTCTTCCTTGAACTCCCTTAGAGGAGAGAAGGGTTTACCCTCTGGTCCATGGCTTCCATGGTGGCGGAGGGGCGAGAGCCCCTCCGAGATATGATCTCTTTGTGTTTCCTTCTATTTTTGCTTTCCGAGATTCTTCCCTTTCACCGTTTCTTAAATAACGAAGATCCTTAGCTCCGATCGGGATGAAATTTTGAGGGATTTTTATTATAAAAATATCTTCCTTGTGGCAAAAGGAGAGCTCCAACCGAATTAAGCGGTGATCACAAGGGCCCATGGCGCGACCAGGGGGAAGGTCGCGCCCCCTTGCTTGGGGTCACCTCGGGCATCGTCACATGTTGATTCTTTTTCCCGAAAATCACATATATTTCAAAACAAATCTCTGTAGGTTTTATCGTGTTTGGACTCCGTTTAGTATGGATATTCCGCGAAACAAAAAAGATGCAACAAACAGGAACTGGCACTCGCACTAGATCAATATGTTAGTCCCAACAGTATTATAAAAAGTTACCAAAACTATATGAAAGTTGTAGAATAATGGCATGAAAAAATAAAAAATTGTAGATACGATGGAGACGTATCAGAGGGCTTTGGGTACGAGGGCCATCTACAAGGTTTTGAAGGGAGGAGAGTCAGCAAGAGTTTGAAATAGAGTAGAAGAGAAGAGAGGTATAGGATTTGCTGCACCTAGCAACTAGGCACAATTTTGAAAAGCTTTTTATCCTAACTAACATCCATGCTAACTAAGGGATTCCAACAGTCGGGATGGTTCTGATACCAACTCTGCGGGGACCCTGACTCATAAGTCATGATCACGAATGCACGTGCACAGTGATCCCAGAGATCAATTCTCACTGAACACATAGAAACTTGAATAGAAGAGTCTTACATCCTTACATACCGTATTACACAAATAAAGGCCATCTAGGCCAAGTCTTACAAATATAGGGCCACAAGTGCCAAACACTTTAACTTAACAAGCAGCGGAAATCTTGATCGAAAGCGTGAACCCATGCCATCTTCCTTAAACCTACATGCATTCTGACTAGGAAGCGTCCTAGTTCGCATGTTCGTCACCAACAAACTCTTCACCGTATTCCTCCTCTTTCATGCTTGGCCAATTAAATAACCATTGGCAAGCCAATGATAACTTTCAATGTACTCACAAGCAACCCATGCTTTGTAACAAGGTATAATAATTCATGAAATAGCACTAAGTAGGTAAGTTTTGCTGAAAGCTAATTTTGAGTGCAATGACATGATCAAATAACTTAAGTAAGCATGCATAAACCATTGATAGGTATTCATGTGAACAAGTCACAATTATCATCATAAGCGGGGGTTGAACATATCATGTTCATCATCATGCCATTTCATCATACTTAGCTGAAGTATCATCTTGTCACCAACACACTCATACACAAAGTTTAGTAAACACTGGTCATAGCACAAGAGCGGTCATCCATCTGTCCTTGACCGTTGACACGGCTATTCAAATAGTTTTACCCTCTGCAGAGGTTGCACACTTTACCCTCAAGACCCGGGAAACTTCCGTGTCAAGCCACGACTCGCGGTATTGTTCATACCCTAGGTAAATACCTGAACATTGCCTTTCCCCTAGCAATACAAAACAAAGACTCCACTCGTTGGTTCCATCCCTCACAATACACATCACACATATCATCCATGAGGGCATGCAACAGTGTGCCTAGTGCTTGTAAAGACAGTGCATGGTCGCCCTACCTGACATGACCCCGTATCGAGAGTGACAACGTCACTCCCGCCACTAGTATTGCAGGCTCTATACGAGTACCCACCAAGGTAGTCAACAAAGTCCCATCCCATAAGGGGTATCGTGGTTCTACATGTCAGGTTGGAATAACGGTCGCAACTTACACCAATCCATTTTTGAAAACACACATACTCACTTACTCCAGTACACCACTTCTTTATCAAGTGTCTACCTAGCTCATCATCATCTCCATCGGGCATTAGTGGCACTCGACGGGGTTTTCAAAAAGTCTTTGAACTCATTTTGTTTCCATCACCATGCATATCCCAATCCCATTTGCATAGCATCATCTAAGCATCCTATCTACTCCCACCTGCACCACCCTCATAAGAAGGTAGGGTCATGCACAATGCAAGTATCAACAAGAAAGTATTAGAGGCATCCCACCAAAGTGGTCACCACATCAACAGGATCAACATCATGGACATAAGTGATGTATTCCATGCAAATAAAAGGGTTCATAGTCATGGTCAAAGGGTTGCTTGCTTGGCTCAACAAAGTCTTTGGTGTCTTCATAGTCTTCGGGTCCAACTCCCTCTTCAACAGTGTAATCTCTCGTCATGACAAATAATATTAATAATAAGCATCACAAGAAAAAGAGAGCACAAACCCTACTTTTAAAATATTATACTACTCTGATAAATACTAAAAACTCTACTAAAAATATTATCCTAAGGTTTTGGGGTGAAAAACGTTTTCAAAACTACTTTTAACAAAGGATAAAATTTAAAGTAAAACAATACCAAAAATGTTTTCAATAAATTGCACAAGTGGCACCTTAAAATGCTACATAATATTCTAAGAATTATGGTGGAAAATATTTGGGATAGGAATTTTTTTTCCTATGGATTTAATGGAAAACTTACTGAAAAAGAAAAGAAAAGGGCCTCAGATCCAACTGGGCCACAACAGCCGGAGCTTAGCCGGCCCAGGAGGGATCCAACCAAGGCAGGGGGCATGCGCATGGAAGCCGAGGTTTTAAACCCGACGCGCTGGCCCCACAGACAATAGAGAGAGAGGGAAGGCGAGAGAGAGGTGGGGATGACAGGTGGAGCCCTCCAATCATCTCCCTCCTCGCTACAAGGGGACGACGGCTCTCACCGCCAATGATTCCGGTGACAGCGAGGGGAGCTATGGATAGGAACGGACTCAGCATCGAGCCGTCGTTGCTCTGGAGGTTGAGCGGAGGTCGGAGATGCACATGTTCGCCGGTGCCAAGAAAACACGGCAGATCCAATTCGGGAGGAGGTCGCCGACATTGTTCCTCAACCGAAAATGGACGGGGAGGAAGGGGAAAGGGTCAGGGGAACCATAAACACCTAGAGAGACGTAGAGGGGGACCAGAGCAGGACGGTAACCCAAGATTTGACGGAGCCCTAACGCCGCGGAGCCTTAGTCGATCTCGAGCACTGGTGCTCGGGGAGGCCAAATGGGGGATTGTGGAGGATGATAAAGAGTGGGAGAGGGCCAGATGAGGAGAAAGGGTAGCTCCAGGAGCCCTTTTATAGTTGGGATGCGAGTCCACCATGGACCCGTTGTTGGTGTCAAATCTGGTTATCGCGTAGTAGGGGTCCTAAGCTAAGCATCTTGGAGCGACGGTAAAATGGACATAGGATTTTACCCGGGTTTGGGCTCTCTCAAGTAGATAATACCCTATCTCCTTCTTTTGATTGTATTTATATGGGGATAGTACATGGTGCATGTATCTACCACGAGATTGTAGTAATGAATATGAGATTGAGATTGTCTATTGACTAGCCTGGCCTCAGTTTATGTAATGCACCGTAGGCCTAGGGTTTAGAGGAATCCTTGTCTTGTGCGCCATGTCTTCTGGATTCTCCCTTGTATGCATCATGGACTCTCCGAACTAGCACATTAGTGAATCACCTTGGGGGTCCTCGGCCTGACCCACTAGTCAGAAGACGACGTGGTGAGTACCCCCTAGTCCAGGACACCATCAGTAGCCTCCTGAACCAGTCTTTAAGTTGGGGACGCTCCTCGGTTCTTCCTTCAGTCGTCTGTCTTGAAAACTGGTTCAACAAATCTTCCCATCTCCAATCTGGAGGATCGCCGAGGTGTATCTGAAGAGTTGATACGTCGGGCATCTGGGGAGCCCCTTTATGTTCTATGGCATTATCAGTGCCTTGTTATTTTATATGCCACATCTCTTGGTTGAAGTGTTTCCCGTGCGGTGATTTCCTCTTGCGTTCGAGCTCCAACGCTGAACTACATTTGAGTTGTCTTTTTGTAGTCGAGCTCCAATACTGATCGACATCTGAGCGCCAATGATGGGATGTGTCCGAGCTCCAACGCCAGATTGTGTCTAGGGTATCTTTTTTGTAACTAAGATCTAATGATGGTCAACATCCAAGGTGTCATAGATTACGTCGGTCTTGAAAATTTTGAAGGAGTTTATCGAGGCTTAATACCGGGAATAGTATTTATAGAGCCAGCCATTCACATCTGAGCTTTACGCCGGACTGCTTCTGAGGAGTCTCCTATCTTGAGCTTTATGATGGACTGCTTTCGAGCTTAATGTTTGAGATGCCCTCCATGGAGCCAGCGACACTTGTGCCCGAGCTTTATGCCGGATTGCTTCCGAGGTGGTGCACCACCCCAACCGTGGGCTTATTGTTTGTGAATATTTTCAATTGGTGCAATTTATTTTCTGTTGAGATATATAGCCAGTAGTCCTCAAGGTGCGTGTCGGTCTAAAACCCGAGATGCAACTGAAGGTACACATAAAACCACTGATCCCAGTAGCCCCTGAGACTCAGGTTGATTTGCAAAATCAGCTTCCTTGCTCGGCAGCATGCTTTAGTATTTAAAACACGGCGTGTAGTAGTTCCCGAGACTTAGGTTGGGTGCGGCCGACCAACCTGAGGATCGAAACT
This sequence comes from Hordeum marinum, assembly GCA_022496015.1. Lineage (NCBI taxonomy): Eukaryota > Viridiplantae > Streptophyta > Magnoliopsida > Poales > Poaceae > Hordeum > Hordeum marinum. The sequence goes on from CM039678.1 coordinate 313,593,689, forward strand.
CCTCAAAAACTATATTGCACTTTGAATTTGCTGCCTTGAATAGGCAGTGCAGTAGCCCCCGAGCCTTAACTTGGGCATGAGTGGTCAAATTAAGGATCGATATTGATATGACACAAACTTTGTTACGTTTGACACAATTTATGTGTAATGATTCTATGTATCCAAGTACTTTATATCATTAATGCTCGGATCCGCATTGTACAACACTTTGTTGATGCACCATCGGCTTCAACCTCCTTAGCTAGTAGCCAAGGACTGTTTGTCCTACTTTATAAAGCCTTTATAAGGGCAAAGATTTATGACGAACAAGGCAATCCGGACATACAGTTTTATAGACAAAGGTACGCAGAGATATTTGTTATATTACTATTTAACGTAAGAAACATCTTCTCGGAAGAATAGTTCCTTTATAAGTTCCTTTTCCTAGGCTATCATGTTGACCATGATCGTGAAACCTCAAGTTCGATCAAATATTGATGACTTAGTTCGCGGAAAGTTTCCGAACTCTGTGGTCCTTAGTGAACCTAAATTTTCTCTTCCTTCGGTGTCGACCAATTATATTCTTAACATGGCTAGCTTTCGGCTTCACCCAATCTGAGGTACTAACACGGATGACCCAGAAGTATCAATGGCAGAGGTGCTCCTATTAGCCCCTACTCGAACAATCGGGAACGTAGGGGATAAGCACATGAGCCAGGCAAGCCATCTTGCCAAAATCTTAAGTCAAATTGATGCATATTTATGGCTTTATACCGATGGTTACGGAAGGCAGCACTCGTATATTGAATACAAATGCTTTTATGCTATATGCTATTTTGACTCCTTTGTGACCGTTTATCATTTGAGAGTGGCCCATCGTCGGCTTTTACACCTTTGTAGATGCTACGCAAGGTGTTTCTGCAGTAAGAAGACAACCCTTAGCCGATGTCCTGGTGCCCGGAGGCGGTTGTGTTAGCGGAAACAAGGCAATCAGATATCTGGGCTTTATAACTTTCACTTTGTCATAGGAGCTTAAAGTTTGGGAGGCCAGTTACTAGCCCCTAGTTAGTGTTCGGTGTCAGATTAGGTCAAGTCGTTAACACTACGACCAATTTTATGAAAGGCTCATTGATTAATATGGTCATCGGATCATCGACTAGTTTACACTCATTGTGACAGTCAGTTTTTGGATTTCTCCACTAGGTACTTGACCAGTTAAACCGGAAGTACAATCGCAGTGGTTCTCCCTTTGCACTCCTAGACAAACAAAGCGGAACGTAGGAGGAAAGCACAGGATCCCGGAGAACCAACTATTGACCGAAGACACAATTCGAAACTGGTGCATTTAAAGCAATATCCGAGAAAGTTTTTGGTGGATTCGGATCTAGTCACAGCCCCCATCGATACTACCGGTGCTTTACAAGTGTACTGTGAGAGTTATGCTTAGAAAAAACAAAAAATTATGAATTTTTGTTTTGTTTAGATAAGAGAAAATTGTGCCAATCCAAAACTAGCCTTCAAATTAATATGTGCTTCGGTCATGCTTTAACATGATACATCCAATCTCCAGGCTCCAAGCTGGCCACCCTTTGGCTTCAACCTGCAAATCCCGAAGGTGGAGTGTTCCTTCGAGACCTGTTTAGTGAACTAAACTCGAGCGGCTTTAGAAAGAAACTAGGCTATCCGGCTATTGACCACACACTACTGTCGGAAAAAGGAGTTGGAGAAAATACTTTGCAACGACCAAGAAGAAACACATTTATTATAAAATGTCTCATACAAATTTAAGAACCCCAAGTTAACTCACGTAAAGAAATTGAACAAACCAAGTTTTTAACAAACATTTTTTTCTGAAAAAAATGTAATGTTTGGTTGAACCGAATAAAAAGTAAAATTTTAAAGAGAGCTAAGCACGAAAATGACTTAGTTGGTTAATAAGCTCGGAGCGGTCCATGGTTGTGGCGGGATGAAGACGTAGTCCTTGGCAAGGCTGAGGTCCCAGCCCCCAAGCCCGAGGAAGGCGAGCGAAGAGCTCAGGTTGAGAAGCGGCAACGTAACACGGTTCTTGCGGCGAGGCAAAGCGTGACTACAAAGACGAGGAGACAGAGTAGTTCGGCAACGTGACGACGAAGCCCCTAGTTATCATGGGAGAAGGAAGTGGTTTTAACAAGGAATGTTTTTGTTTTGAGACAAAAACACAACTCTCGGTTGAACTGAACAAAAATTAAAAACTTAAGAAATTTGAGCATGAAAACGACTTAGCTGGTTAATATGCTCAGTGTTGATGACATGGGCCGAGCTTACAGCTGGTCAAGGTCCTAGCGCCCAAACCGATACCCAGATGGCCGAGCAAGGAGCTCGACTCGATGAAGTCACGACACAATGTTGCCGATGTGGCGATGCACAGCCCCAGTCCAGCTGAGGTGATGTAGTAGTGTCACACCCTGTGATTTGTCTCATGACTAAGTTACCATGACTCAAAAATCAGGGCCAATTAAAACTTGTGTGTGCTTGTTATGCTTGACTTGATTGTTGATTGTCTGATTGCTTGCTAGTGCTCTATATTGATAAAATCCCTCCTTCTCTCAAAACTCTTTTCCTTGATCCACACTCTTATCCAATGGTCATGCCATGTGAATAGGACTTAATTATATTTTTACAAAATATAATTTTGGCCAAAAAGGTTTTATTCAAATTAGGTTTGCGAAACCCCCTGATTTGAGATTTGCACCGCAAGTCCCCAAATTGCGTGAATCCTTTTTCTCCAAATGCTTTATTTGCAACCTAATATATATAACTTCCCAAAACCAAATTTTTTTATTTTAAGAGATTATTTTCACAGTTTATTTAAAAGCTTTTTCTTAAGGCTAGAAATGGTCTTTTATAGGGAAAAATTATTTAAATGCTTTAAAAATATTTGGGAAAATTTAGGAAAACTCAGTGGACATATATTGTCCATATATAAGGGTTTTAACACATGGTCATTTTCAAGATATTGGACAAAACCCTTCAAAACCATTTCTGTCTGTTTCAAGGTTTTGAGATATTTCTATAAGAAATATTCTCAAATAAATCTAGGAAAATTCTAGCATGACACATATGATATATGTGGACACATTGCCAAGTTTCCTATGAATCCCAATTGTTTTGGTTCACCAAAATATCTCAAAACCCTCTCTGTCCAGATCCAAATTTGATAAACTCTACATTACCAATTGTCTCCCCTTAAGCTCAAACTTTGTGGACATGTTATAATCCTCCAATAATGCATCCACACCAAGTGGTGAATCAAGAAAAACAGGTTAACTTGTCCAAATCGCCTCAAAACCATTTCTATTGATTTCAAGAATTTGGTAATATAACATTGCCAAGTTTCCCCATTGGGCCCCAAACATTTTGAGCATGTTATAGTCCCTAAAATATGTCACCACATCAAGTGGTGTATAAAGGGGGATGTATTTGCATAGCTAGATCTAAGAAAATCCATTTCTGCCCGTTTCTAGGGTTGACAACATTTGTATTGCCAAATTTTCTCAAATGATCTCAAAACTTGTGATCACTCCTGTATTTCCCCATACTTTTATCCTGTTAAAACCCACAACAAGTGGAGGCCTTCTGCTTTCCCAAAACTCCATCAAACACCTTCTGGTGTATTCCAGGATTCACTATTCTGACCACTTTTACTCTTCCCCTTGGGCTCAACTCTTTACCAGAGCCTTAGTAGTTCCCCTTTACCCCCAGTAAACTTGGCATGACCATAGATCAATGATTGTCCTGCTAAAACTCTTTTTTTACCCCTTTGCACATCAATTTCTCCTCCCTTTGTCAGCTTCCCTTCTCAACCAAGGAACCCATGCAACATCCAATGCTCTTTACACTTTGTTTTGCCCTCCTAGATTCCCCTTGTCACTAGTGGACATGCTAGGGCATGCCCTGGAGGCAAATGGCATGCATTGGCATGCCAAAGGGGCACTTCAAAGCGCGCTACAGTGCACACCCGCACTGTAGCTGCCGCCCAATGGGTGCCCCCAACAGCCTTGGGCGCCGTGGTCGTGTCCGTTGAGGTTGCCTCGACGTCCTCATCACGGCAGCGTGTCGGGCCCCTCCTCCATTTCCCTCCTCTCTCCTCTATCGTGCGTGCCCTGGCTGGAGGTGAATATCTTCGTTTGAAAGGTTCAAAGCAAATTTAAAGTGAAGTTTAAGATCATCGTGATAAGAAGTAATGTCTGCGATATGATCGTGGAGGTGAATATCTGAGTTACGAGTTTGGCATACAACTTTAGACAATGTGAAAGTTGTTTCACAACACATGCCACCTGGAACACCATAGCGTGATGGTGTGTCCGAACGTCATAGTGTGCTCTATTGGATATGGTGCGTGCTGTGATGTCTCTTATCGTTTTGCTACTATAATTTTGGGGTTATGCATTAGAGACAACTACATTCACTTTAAATAGGGCACCATCTAAAACCATTGAGATGACACCGTGTGAATTATGGTTTGATAGAAACCTAAGCTGTCATTTATTGATGTTAGGGGCTGCGACGCTTGTGTGGAAAATGTTTTCACCTCATGAGCTCGAACCCTAAGCGGACAAATGCATCTTCATAGAATACCCTAAGTACAGTTGGGTGAACCTTCCATCTCAGATCCAAGCATAAAGTGTTTCTTGCTAAAATGTGTCCTTTCTCAAGAAAAAGTTTCTCTCAAAAGAATTGAGTGGGACAAAGATAGAACTTGATGAGGTTGTTGAACCTTTGTTTCAACCAGAGAGTAGCACAGCGCAGAAAGATGTTTCTGTGGAACCTACGTCAGTTGAAGAGGAAGTAAATTATGATGATCATGAAGCTTCGGATCAAGTTACTATCGAACCTCGTAGGTCGAGAAGGACGTGTACTACTCTTGAGCGGTATGACAACCCTGTCTTGGAGGTCATGTTGTTGGACAAAGATGAACCTACGAGCTATGGAGAAGCGATGATGGGCCCGGATTCCGACAAATGGTTAGAGGCCATGAAATCCGAGAAAGGATCCATGTATGAAAACCAAGTATACACTTTGGTAGACTTGCTCGTTGGGCGGCAGGTCGTTGAATACAAATAGACCTTTAAGGTGAAGACAGACGCTGATGGTGAATGTCACCATTTATAAAGCTCGACTTGTCGCAAAGAAGTTTCCGCCAAGTTGAAGGACTTGACTGTGACGAGACTTTCTCACTCGTAGCGATGCTAAAGTCTGTTGGAATTATGTTAGCAGTTGCTCCATTCTTAAGTTATGAAATTTTGCAGATGGATGCCAAAACATCGTTTCCTTCCTTAAGGTAAGGTTGTATGAGATACAACCAGAATGTTTTGTCAGTCCCAAGGATTCTAAAAGGTGTGCAAGCTTCAATGATCCTTCTATGGACTGAAGCAAGCATCTCAGAGTTGGAATATACACTTCGATGAGGTGATCAAAGTTTTTGAGTCTATACAAAGTCTATGAGAAACTTGTATTTACAATAAAGTGAGTGGGAGTACTATAAATTTTTGGTAAGCATATGTGGTTGACATATTGTTGATCAGAAATGATGTAGAATTTCTAGAAAGCATAAACGGTTGTTTGAAAAGAGTTTTTTCAAAGGAAGACCTGGATAAAGCTACCTAATTGTTGAGCATCAAGATCTATAGAGATAGATCAAGATGCTTGATGAGACTTTCAATGAGTACATAGCTTGACAAGATTTTGAAAGAGTTCTAAATGGATCAGTCAGAGAAAGAGTTCTCGCCTGATTTGTAAGGTGTGAAGTTGAGTGAGACTCAAAGCTCGACAATCGCAGAAGAAAGAGAAATGACGAACGTCGTCTCGTATGCCTTAGCCATAGGCTCTAGATTATGCCATGCCGTGTACTCCACCTGGTGTCTGCCTTGCCATGAGTCTGTCAAGGGGTACAAAAGTGATCCAGGAATGGATCACTCGACAGCTGTCAAGATTATCCTTAGTAACTAAGAGACTGAGATGCTTCTTGATTACGGACGTGATAAAGAGTTTGTCATAAAGAGTTACATCGATGCAAGCTTTAACACCAATCCGGATGACTCATAGTAGCAATCTAGATACGTATAGTGGAGTAGCCATTTGGAATAGTACCAAGTGGAGTGTGGTAGCAATATTTACTGTTTGACATAGAGCTTTGCAAAGCACACATGGATCCTAATGTCGCAGACCCGTTGACTATAAGACCTCTCTCACATGCAAAGCATGATCGAGCCCAGAACTCATTGGGTGTTAGATTCATAACAATGTGAATCACATGGTGATGTGAACTAGATTATTGACTCTAGTGCAAGTGGGAGACTGTTGGAAATATGCCCTAGAGGCAATAATAAATTAGTTGTTATCATATTTCCTTGTTCATGATAATCGTTTATTATCCATGCTATAGTTGTATTGATCGGAGACTTAGATGCATGTGTGGATACATAGACAAAACCATGTCCCTAGTATGCCTCTAATAGACTAGCTCGTTGATCAAAGATGGTTAAGGTTTCCTAGCCATGGACATGAGATGTCATTTGATAACGAGATCAAGTTATTGGGAGAATGGTGTGATGGACACGACCCAAACTACAAACGTAGCATATGATCGTGTCAGTTTAATGCTATTATTTTCTGCATGTCAAGTATCTGTTCCTATAACCATGAGATCATGCAACTCATTGACACTGGAGGAGTGCCTCATGTGTATCAAACATCGCAACAAAACTAGGTGACTATAAAGGTGCTCTACAGGTATCTCCAAGGGCGTTTGTTGGGTTGGCATGGATCAATACTGGGATTTGTTACTCCATGTGACGGAGAGGTATCTCAGGGCCCACTCGGTAATACAACATCACAACAAGCCTTGCAAGCAATGTGACTAAGTGTTAGTCACGGTATCTTGTACTACGGAATGAGTAAAGAGACTTGTCGGTAACGAGGTTGAACTAGGTATGGAGATACCGACGATCGAATCTCGGGCAAGTAACATACCGAAGAACAAAGGGAACATCATACGGGATTAAGTGAATCCTTGACATAGAGGTTCGACCGATAAAGATCTTCATAGAATATGTAGGAACCAATATGGGCATCCACGTCCTGCTGTTGGTTATTGACCATAGAGGTGTCTCGGTCATGTCTACATAGTTCTCGAACCCGCAGGGTCTGCACACTTATGGTTTGGTGACATTTCGGTAATATAGAGTTATGTATGGTGGTGACCGAAGGTTGTTCGAAGTCCCATATGAGATCCTGAAAGTCACGAGGAGCTCCAGAATAGTCTAGAGATAAAGATTGATATATAGGAAGTCCTATTTTGGTCGCTGGAAAAGTTTCGGGCTCATCGGTAGTGTATCGAGAGTGCCGGTAGTGTACCGGGAGACCATCGTGAGGGGTATTTCGACCCAAGAGGCCACACGGGCTGTGGGAGAGTGTATACCAGCCCTTAGTGGGCTGGTGGAAGTCCCACACAAGGACCATGCAGCTGGGAAGAAAAACCCAAAGAGAAAAAGGTGGAAAAGGCAAAAAGGCCAAAATAAGGAGGAGTCCTAGTCCTACTAGGATCGAAGGAGGATTCCTCCTCTCCTCCCAGTTCGGCCGAAGCCTAGAGGGATTGGCCCTTGAGCCAAGTCTCCTCCTCTCTTCCTCTTATATATACTAGAGGTTTTAGGGTTTTTGCTCTAGATTTTCAGCCACGTGCTACCCGTTCCTCTAGTGCATAGTTTCTCCTCTAGATCAGTTTTCTGCAGTGCTTAGGCGAAGCCCTGCCGGAATTACTCCACCAGCATCGCCGTGGCACCATCACGCTGCCGGAGAACTCGTCTACCTCTCTGATCCCTCTTGTGGGATCAAGAAGGTGGAGATCATCATCGAGTTGTACGTGTGCTGAACGCGGAGGTGCCGTCCGTTCGGTGCTAGATCGGAAGGACCATGATCAAGATCGCAAGACGGATCATGATGAGATCACGGGATGGATCGTGATGAGTTCGCGGGACGGATGGTGATTGGATCACGGGACGGATCGTGATGAGATCGCGGGACACTCGGCGATTTGGATCGCGAAGACGTTCGACTACACCAACCGCGTTTGTTAATGCTTCCCGCTTGGCGATCTACAAGGGTATGTAGATCCACTCTGCCTCTCCTAGATGCTCATCACCATGGATAGATCTTGCATGCGCGTAGGAATTTTTTTCCCATGCAACGTTCCCCAACACGCTACTACCCTTGTGACCCTGACCACTGGATTCATCGTAATCCTTTTGGGTAACCTGGAAGGAAGCCACCTTGCCAAACGATTGCCGACATATCTTGGACCCAAGTTGGCCATACTAGACAAGGAGCTACCAATAGAAGACACCTTCTCGAATGATGCGGATGTCAAGACCTAGATGATAGTGACACCCTCAACACAGCCCCAGGATGATGCCACCCTGGCCTTCGATGACTAGGGCACAAGACATGCAATGTCATGATATGCATCGCTAATGGAGCAACCCTGTCCTTTTCGTTGTTGTGTCGGCAACCATCGGTGAATGAGAGCCTTGCCATTTGGTCCGCCTCACTATAGTGAGCCGGAGAACGGTCCTCATAATTCCCCCACTCTTGGTGCCGATGTTATTGTCAATGAGACCGACAGGATACAACTCTACCATGCCCTGTTAATGTCATTGCATAAAAGGTTGCCTACCTGGAATGCTCAACGCCTCAGAAGACAAGAAGGCATTGTCACGAACACAAGGACACCAGAAGAGCCTGTCTACAACGGTTGTGAAGAATCACCTTCGTCATCAACACACCAGACCCGAAGTCATCAAGGACTCTTCAGGCGCAACCAGGATCATTTTGACGAACAACAACCAAAGACATAGCAAGACATGAAGAAGACCCAGAATACTAAGTAGACTCCTCTCCAACACAAGAAGCAAGCACGACTATTGAGTCCGAGAACACCTAGGGTAGGATAAGTCGTGTGTCCCCCATGTGAAGCCGAGTCCGTATGATGGTTCGAATGGAACCATGATGTGTGTTGCTTGTTTTTCCTGTTTGTGGTTAAGTGTGAGTCACACTTCTGCCCTAGGCAACAAGTGCGCCACTATATCACCTACCTTACCTTGATGTTTGTGTTCGATCTTTTAGGCACTTGCTATATTGCACTTGCACTATACCACCCCCTTAGGCGCCCTCCTCTATGCTACTTTCCCTCTTCCCCCTCTTGTCAATTGAAGACCAGCAAGACAAGATGCACCAAGGATCCACCTCGACAAGCAACCGACACCGAAGACTTTGACTATAACGAACTCAACAAGAAACAACCCCGTGGAGTTATGCTTTCCCCCCAAGGTTGGAAACCTTCCCTTGACCAGCCTAGACCTCACAAGCTCCCCAGCACAAGTCTCTGATCACGTGTCTAATACACGGATTTCCCAAAGCACTTATTGAGCTTCAATAACCCCTCTGTGGACTAGGTTCATTATGGAGCTAGTGATCATAGTGAACAAACACCCTTCATTCTTATGCTAGCACTAGAACATAGATGCCATAGGAAGGATGATTCTGAGAATATACTAATTGTGGACAATGATTTGATTTAGCCATAATAGATGTCTTGAGGAAATAGTTGAGACCCTTTGGTGGATCACGAGGCTTAATGTTGGTGGACAAACTTGGTGGATCAAGATTGATAAAGTAGCATAACTTACTTTTCCCTTGAGCAAATTGGATTAGTAGGACAAATATGGCCACAAGCTGGAATTCTTGGTGGATATATATGACTTGACTTTGGCAAGTGACGCTTGATGGTGGATTGATGGTGATAAGATAGTAACTGGAGTAACTAGTAGGGGATTCTTACTACATGTAAGACTTGGATTTAAATAGGTGATCCTACTAGGTGCTCAAGATCAATTAAACCATATGGTTCAGAGTAATTTGTATTTAGTCCAATGATCTTGATCATGATACCATGTTTCTTGGAGGATGATAGTAGGAGGAATCGAATGATGTTAGGAATAATTTAGGGGTGTATATAGTCTTGACCTTGGGGTTTAGTTGGCCATGTGTTTGGAGGTTCATGGATATATTGTGATAATAGTCCTTACAATGGTATGTGGATTATATGAACTCGAGGACATTATGCTGGACACCATCGGTGGTGGATTTGTAGGAGTAATGAATCACGTAATAGTAGATGATATGCGTGGATCAATTAAATTGGATTCATAGGAAGGAGACAAAATCTTGGAGTGGTTTATTACATGTTTCCTTATCATAGTAATGCAATACCTTAGACCTTGGATAGGTCAGAAGGAAACTTGGATTGTTAGTGTCGTGATCAAGCTTAGCGGCTTGTAAATTATCTCGAGGATTCTTATATAGGGATATATGTGAGTTAGCTATAGTATACATATGAGATATTCAGCATAGTCCTTCTCTCAAATCGTAGAGATGTGAGTAGCATTTGTAATATTGGAGTTGACTTATATGAGATGATACCTTCGAGGATATAGGCTGATTTTGTTTGGAGCAATAGGCAGTACTATTGGCATCTAATAGTTGTGCTCAGAATAAGGTGTTAGACGTTCACTCACATCCTAAGCTCCTTGAAACCCCGAAGCTTTACGGGACCATGACGCGGTCAGATAATGACAATAGGCCTTGGAGTATAAGCCCTTAGACCATGGTCGATACCCCATTGTGACCACCACCCACCCTTTCCATAAGGAAGGTGGCCACGAAGACCTCTATTAGGATGGACCACAAAACCTTGATACTAGTGACCATCCGGGACGAATGCCTGCTCCTCTCATGAATCCCACGAGCAATGTGTTTATGTGATACTTTGGGAAATAGGTTGTTATCCTCAGGGATGACAAACTTATTTTCCCAATGAGAGAAGGGACAACTTAGTCCAGTTTGGACCAGCCCCAGGAACACTAACTGCCATGTCTCTCAAGTATAAGGTCTCACCTTGAAGGAGTTGGACTCCGCAAAGCACGCTCCCTATAGGAGAAGACTTTCTTGCCCAAGCAAGATAAAGGACCACTGTGATTGCGAAGACACGACAATGACGAAGAAGAAGCAAAATAAGTCAACCTCCACTGCTCTGCCAGCTACATCAACTAGACTACATCTCGCAGCATCAATGCTCAAGCCCGATGAAGCCCTTGGACATCAAGAGGATTAAGGAGCCCCTCGTTTTATATGGTCACCTATTAGTTCCTGACTAGGAAGGGACCAAGGAGCTGATAACGCCCCTCAATCCACCACTTTGATGGTGTACAAGGAGCATGACATCCCTACTCCCTTCAGATGCCTGGAACGGAGTGGAATGACTGTCATGACCTCATTGTTAGCCCCTTTTTGGTTCAATCAAGGACGTAAACCGTGGCTTGACCATGGTAAGCCACCTATCAAAGGTAGTTCACTCCACTTGCCAAGCCTCAGACCTTAGGGACTAGATGGATGTTCTATACTTCTAGATAGTTAGCTTAGCTAGAACCCACTGAAACCTTCCCATATAGTAGACCCGTTTTTGGATACCAAGTCTCTAAGCTCAGTCTTAGGGACGAGACTCAGCATAGACCTTGCCACGGAGAGATGAGTAGACCAAACACTCAAAGACCCTCTAGAAACGTGCATCCATGACAATGAAGACAAATGACCAAAGAAGAATGAAGAATCTACCTGGGCAACTTACTCAAAGAAAAGGTCTCGACGAGAAGCCCATGATGACGCACTTTAGCACACTCAAGGATGGAGACCACCTACGACTGAAGACCTCCTGCCATGAGGAAGGTAAGGACTTCCCCGTCAATGAGAAGCTACACCAAGACTCAACCCTTCTATTCTAACGCAAGACATCTAGATGGCACTAACCAACATGAGCAGTCCTACGACCAGCACACAGACACAACACTTGTCCAGGTATTTCGACTTTGGGATACACACGTAAGCCGGGTACTGCGAGAACCTCATCCACCAAACCCTTGACCATTAGGCAAGCCTAGCATTCTATGAGGATCTCATTCACCCTTAGACCGAGTCAACGGTGCACTTGAAGACATATCATCAAGAACTTCAAGACCTAGAAGGACAACCATGCCGGAGCAGAAGCAACATGGAACGTGAAGACTACCTCACCTCTAAATTTGCGCATCCTTCCCACGCCTAGCCTAGGAATCTCGGGGACGAGATTCTTGTAAGGGGGGTAGGTCTGTCACACCCTGTGTTTTGTCTCATGACTAAGTTATCATGACTCAAAAATTAGGGCCAATTAAAAAAATTGTGTGCTTGTTATGCTTGACTTGATTGTTGATTGTCTGATTGCTTGCTAGTGCTCTATATTCATAAAATCCCTCCTTCTCTCAAAACTCTTTTCCTTGATCCACACTCTTGTCCAATGGTCATGTCATGTGAATAGGACTTAATTATATTTTTACAAAATATTATTTTGGCCAAAAAGGTTTTATTCAAATTGGGTTTGCAAAAACCCCTGATTTGAGATTTGCACTGCAAGTTCCCAAATTGGGTGGATCCTTTTCCCCAAATGCTTTATTTGGAACCTACTATATATATAACTTACAAAAACCAAAAAATATTATATTAAAATATTATTTTCAGATTTTATTGAAAAGATTTTTCTTAAGGCCAGAAATGGTCTTTTATAAGGAAAAATATTTAAATGCTTTAAAAATATTTGAGAAAATTTAGGAAAACTCAGTGGACATATATAGTCCATATATAAGTGTTTTAACACATGGTAATGTTCAAGATATTGGACAAAACCCTTCAAAACAATTTCTGTCTCTTTCAAGGTTTTGAGATATTTCTATAAGGATTTTTCTCAAATAAATCTAGGAAAATTCTACCATGACACATATAATATATGTGGACATATTGCCAAGTTTCATTTCAATCCGAGTTGTTTCACTAGACCAAAATATCTCAAAACCCTCTTTGTCCAGATCCAAATTTGAGCAACTCTACATTACCAACTATCTCCCCTTAAGCTCAAACTTTGTGGACATGTTATAATCCTCCAATAATGCATCCACACCAAGTGGTGAATCAAGGAGAATAGGTTAACTTGTACAAATACCCTCAAAACCATTTCTGTTGATTTCAAGAATTTGGTAATATAACATTGCCAAGTTTCCCCGTTGGGCCCCAAAATTTTTGAGCATGTTATAGTCCCTAAAATATGTCACCACATCAAGTGCTGCATCAAGTGGAATGGATTTGCATAGCTAGATCTAAGAAAATCCATTTCTGCCCATTTCTAGGGTTGACAACATTTGTATTGCCAACTTTTCTCAAATGATCTCAAAACTTGTGATCACTACTGTTTTTACCCATAGTTTTATCCTGTTAAAACCCACAGCAATTGGACGCCTTCTGCTTTCCCAAAACTCCATCAAATTCTTTCTCGTGTATTCTAGGATTCACTATTCTGACCAATTTTACTCTTCCCCTTGGGCTCAAAATTTGACCAGAGCCCTCAGTAGTTTCCCTTTACCACCAGTAAACTTGGCATGGCCATAGATCAATGATTGGCATGGTAAAACTCTCTTTTTAGCAATGTGGACAACAATATCTCCTCTCTTTCTCAGCTCCCCTTCTCAACGAAGTAACCCAGGCAGCATCCAATGCTTTTTACACTTTGTTTTGGCCTCCTAAATTCCCCTAGGCACTAGTGGACATGCTAGGGCATGCCCAGGAGGCAAATGGCATGCACTGGCATGCCAAAGGGGCGCTCTAGAGCATGCTACAATGCGCACCTGCATTGTAGCTGCCACCCAATGGGTGCCCCTGACAGCCTTGGGCGCCGTGGTCGTGTCCTTTGAGGTTGCCTCGACGTCCTCATCATGGCAGCGTGTCGGGCCCCTCCTCCGTTTCCCTCCTCTCTCCTCTATCGTGCGTGCCCGGCACCACTCCGCTCGGCCAGTAGCCGGCTTCGCACACGCGAGCCCCTGAGGATAACTAGCTCTATCTCTCTCACTCCCTTGCGTCATGGACTAGCTCCACCGATGCCTCAGAGCTGCTCCCGCCGGCCCTCATGCCCTCCAGTGACGGCAGTGGCCGGTTCAGTGCATGAGCTCCCGGTGCTCGGTCGTCCACCGTATAAAAGCTCTACCGAGCCCTCCTATGCCCTCCTCTTGCCCCTTCTCTATTCCCCGAAGCCCCTGGACCAGCCCCTCATTCTCCCATGCCTCCCTTATCCTCCAATCACCTCTTGCCACCGCTTCCGCTCGCTCAAAATCAAGCAACACCGAGCTCTCCTCCCTCCCATTCCATCACCAAAAGGGCTCCCTGAAGACCGGTGACCATTCCCACCTCCTGAAGTTGTCGCCAGGACGCCCAAACACCAAATCTGCGGACGGCCGACGGCTTCCCCCACCACCACCCAAAGCCATGGTCACCTCGGCCCTCTCCGACGGCCGTGACCTACCCCAGCGGATGCGCCGCTTCATGCTGAGCTCGCCCATAGGAGGAGCACCGAGGGGGACGAGCGTCGGCATGCGCCCCACCTCCCATCCTCTGCCCCGAGTAGGAGATAGAGGACAACCACCCCGCCAGCTGGCATGGGGGTCCCGCCTGTAAGCAGAAACGATGTCCGAGCCGGCCCCATTTATTGGGTTAAGTGGAAGCGGGATCTCCTGGAGCCGCCTCCCCGCATGAGAAGCGTATCCTATCGAATACGCCTTTGACGTGGTAGCTGTGCAGGCGTAGCTAAGCTACTCGGCAGGACCAGTGGCTATTCCTCGCCCTGTGCGAAGCTTAATTCCACCTAGGTAATTCCTTTTTCTTTTTAATTCCCCGAGGAACAAAATAAATCCTAGGATATTCAAATGGACTCCAAATTTAATGATTCAAATTCCTACAAGCTTCTAAAATCTTGGCCTAACTAAATATGTGCATTGCGCATTTTCCATAAATCTTTTCTATTGAATTCAAATTAAAATTTGAATTTTAACTATGTCAAATCCCACTATGCAAATTCCTAGGCAATTCATGTTAACTCCAAATGGGGTGATTCAAGTTCCTAGGTGTATCTAAATTAATTCACTAAGTTGTGAACATTTTAGCTTACACTTATTCTGCTATGACAAATATTAGGCCATTTCTTCATAAATCATCCACTTTGAAAATCCCTAGGAAAATCATGCCAACTCCAAATCCAGTAAAACCACTACCCTCATGTTTCTAAATCATGCCCTATTTTTTGAGTAGCTCTGCTCATTTTTATAAAAATGTTTTCTACTGACATCTTAAAGGATCATAATTTCCATCATTCCCACCATTCAAAACTCCCCCTTGACCCACAACCACCAAAACCTACTTGGTTATTTTTCTTGTGACCAGAGGTGTCCAAGAAAAATGAAACTCCTATTTATAGAGCGCTCTTATTTTTCTGGTTGTTGTGTTGCTTATTGCGGTTGTTTCCGGCGATAGTTGATGAAGTATAGGAAATGCTCGGAGTGGACAAGAAGCGGGTGAAGACCTCGAAGCCATTGCTAAGCCAGGCAATAAGCTCTTTGACCATGTCAAGAAACCATTTTTCATTGCATGACATATAGCAATTTACTTTTGGCATATTGGATCATGTGGTGTAGTGACCCCTCCGGTGGGCTACTTCCGAAGCTTTTACCATTGACACTTGCATCGTGCATGGCCCTACCACCTTATGAGGGTTATGGGTGTGGGTTTAGATAGGTTGCTAGTAGATGCTACGCAAATGCTTCGGGTTTATGCATGGTGATGGAAAGAAAGAAATGATCTCAAAGACTTTTCAAAAACCCCGTCGGGTGCCACTAATGCCCAAGGGAGATGACGATGAGTTGGGTAACCACTTGAGAAAGAAGTGGCATGCCGGAGCAAGTCAGTGTGTGTTTTCGAAAACGGAGAGTTCTAAGGTCTGCTGACTGTCCCAACCTTACA
Source organism: Hordeum marinum (assembly GCA_022496015.1). Taxonomy (NCBI): domain Eukaryota; kingdom Viridiplantae; phylum Streptophyta; class Magnoliopsida; order Poales; family Poaceae; genus Hordeum; species Hordeum marinum. The sequence continues at coordinate 313,609,628 of CM039678.1, forward strand.
TGCGCAACCAAGATACCCCTTGCGGGATGGGGCTTTGTTGATTACCTTGGTGGGTACTGGCAAGGATCCTGCATTACTAGTGGCGGGAGTGGCGTGGTCACTCTCGATACGGGGTTGTACTAGTATGTACAATCATGCGTTGTCTTCCCAGGCACCGGGCACACCATTGGTCCCCTCATGGATGGTACGATTAGAGCGAGGCTCGGGTGATGTACATCGTGAGGGCTGGGTACCAATCAAGTGGACTCTTTGTATAGTATCGCTAGGGGGAAGGCATTGTTCGGGTGCTTACCTAGGGTATGTTATATACCAGGAGTCATGGATGACACGGATGTTCCCCGAGTCTTGTGGGTAAAGTGTGCAACCTCTGTAGAGCGTAAAACTATTCGAATAGCCACGTCCGCGGTCATGGACAGTTGGAGGTCCTTCTTAGACTACGTCCGGATGTTTTCATGATACTTGGTGGGAGTATGGATGTGATGGTGACAAAGAGGTCACATGAGCTAAGTCTGATGACTTAGTATGGGAATTGAACTAAGTCTGATGACTTAGCATGATGAATGAACATGAGGTGTCCAAGCCCTCCTTATGATGATATCTATAACTTGTTCATATGGATATCTTTCTGCTGTTGATGCATGCTTACTAGTTACTTGATCATGTCATTGCATTAAAAATAGCTTTCCGCACATTACCTACTTAGTGCTATATCATGCATCATTATTGCCTTAGTCAAAACATGGGTTGCTTGCGAGTACATTCAATGTAATCATTGGCTTGCCACTGGTTATTTTATTGGCCAGGCAAGGATGATTAGATTAGGATGAATATAACCTTGGCGACAAACATGCGAGCTAGGACGCTTCCCATTCAGAATGCCTGTAGGGTTAAGGCAGATGGCATGGGTTCACGTTATCGTTGAAGATTTTCACGGCAATCATATGAAGACTTGGCCATCAAGGCCATATTTGAGTAAACCGATATGTAATGGATGTAAGACTCTTGTTATTCAGTTTTTGTATGTTTAGTGAGCATTGATCTCTGGGATCACTAAGCACGTACATTCGGTGATCACGACTTATGAGTCAGGATCCCCACAAGTAGGTTGGCAAGATGACACCAGAGTCCCCAGAATAGGTTGATATAGCGACGCTGAAGCCCCCGGTCCAGCAAGGTGGCGACACAATTCGGTTGATGGGGGTGAGACGAAAACGTCGGCATGCCGAGGTAATCGTGTTACAAGTCGGAGTAAATTACATGCTCACATAATATAGTGCAAGCCAAATGTAATAACAAATAATGATAATATATGTATTTTTAAAGGAATTCTTCTACTTAATTAATTTAAGTGAAGTAAATAATTAAAGAAATATGGCCTGGACGCCGAGGTTGACTCAGCGGAGTGGCGGCAACGAGATGCCAGCATAGGGTCACGCATCAAGGAGATGTTGAGACAACTTGGCGACACACGCGGACGACGACGTCCGCACGCCGAGGCGACGACGTGGACTATCGAAGCTGATTACCTGTGCACACAAAATAGTGCAAGTCCAATAGTAATAATAATAATGAAAAATTCATTGCATAAAAAATTCAAATAAGTTAAAAAGATGGGGCCTGTGCGCCGAGGTCGATGTTGGCATAGATCATTGGCCCATCGGGATGAAAAAATCCGAATTCATAGAGTGATATGAGTTCCGGATGTGGCGTTCGTCGGACAACACACTAGAAGATGGCTAGACCATCACAAAGGCCGTACTATGATCTGTAAACACACGATAGAGCAAACCAATAGGAAGTGTGATGGAACTAATAATTTACACTTAAAAAGCTATTAGGAACTATAGCACCTAATGATTTGCTATGCAGTTACGGGGTGATGTACTAATCAGACATCCGATCCAAATTGATAAGGCAACTAACAATGTAACCGAATGATGTAGTCATCAGACATCCGATACAAATTGATAAGGCTCGTAATTGTTAGCTACGGCATAGTAGACATCCGATCCAATTATAGGAAATCTAGCACCTCACATAAGGGTTAGTTATTAGCAGTACTAGTTTAATACTACTACTCATGGAAGGTCAAAAAAATACTAGTACGTGAAAAAATGACAGACCACAAGTAAAAAAGCGCAGACTGCCTCCGTGCTTAATTAAATAAAAAAATAGAGAGGAAGGATTAGATGTCCCTGTTAGTTTCCGCTGATCAGAAGTCTTGTCCACCACATGTGTGTAGCAGTATATGTCCAACGTGGCTCCTCGGTTGGGGCGATGCTTGACGAAATTGTCTTTCTCCTGCGTGCTCATTTCTTTGACACCTTCTCGGCGCGTAGGAATCGCAACGGAGCTCGGACCTGGCATATCGCTAGTCGCTGGACACTTTTTACGTCCTCGACTAAATTGCGAATTGGGTAGCCCAAGGCAGCAACCATAATTTTGCAAACAAGATTTTTATGCAAAGTAGATCTAACTAGAAAATATCACTTGAGGATTAATCTAGATTTCCGTCACACCGCGACGGTCGCCCAAAAGGCTATCAATGAAAGCACCAATGTCGTTGTCAAATCCGGCATATCTCGTACTAGGAGTCCTAAGCTAGGCATCTTGAAGCGATGGTAACATAGACACATGATTTTGACTAGGTTCGGGCTCTCTCAAAGAGATAATACCCTATGTCCGACTTTTGATTGTATTGATATGGGGATAGTACATAGTATAGGTATCTACCACGAGATTGTAGTGATGAATATGAGATTGAGATTGTCTATAGACTAGCCTAGCCTCGGTTTATATAATGCACCGTAGGCCTGGGGTTTAGAGGAGTCCTTGTCTTGTGCGCCAAGTCTTGTGGAATCTCCCTTGTATGCATCATGGGCTCTCTGACCTGGCCCATTAGTGAATCGCCCTAGGGTCCTCGGCCCGACCCAATGGTTAGGAGACGACATGGTGAGTACCCCATAGTCCAGGACACCGTGACCCATGCGCTGGCGAGGCTAAGCTAGACACTTGAGGAGGAGGAGCACACGACACTTCCCAGGGGGTGCTCCTGGGGTTAGTCCACGAGCGAAGGAGGCAAGGGAGATAGAGGGGGAGCTCGCGCGCGTGAGCTTGCTCACTGGCCGAGCTGGGCGGTGCTGAGCACGCGAGGGAGGAGGGAGAGGGAGGAGGAGAGAGGAGGGGGACAGGGACGCCGCGTGTCCTGGAAGTCGAGGCCGACCAACGGGCGAGATGGAGGAGCTCGAGTGTTGGGGAACATTGCATTGGAAATAAAAAAATTCCTACGCACATGCAAGATCTATCCATGGGGATGACCATCTACGAGAGCGAGAGTGGATCTACATACCCATGTAGATCGCTAAGCGGGAAGCGTTAAGTAACACGGTTGATGTAGTCGAACGTCTACGCGATCCAAATTGCCGAGTGTCCCACGATCCCATCATGATCCATCTTGCGATCCAATCACGATTCGTCTCACGATCCCATAACAATCTGTCCTGCGATCAAATCACGAATCATCTCGCGATGCTAATCACGGTCCTTCCGATCTAGCGCCGAATGGACAGCACCTCCGCGTTCAGCACACGTACAGCTCGATGACGATCTCCGAATTCTTGATCTAACAAGAGGGTGTGGAGAGCTAGATAGAGTTCTCCGGCAGTGCGACGGCGCGGCAGCAGCGGTGCTGGAACTATTCTGGTAGGGCTTCGCGTAAGCACCCCGAAACTTGACTAAAGGAGAAAACGATCTAGAGGAAGTAGAAGGAGCACGTGGCAATTAGGGTTAGCTCTCCCCTCTAAATATTCTAGTATATATAGGAGGGAGGGAGGGGAGGAGGCAGCCCCAAACCCTCAAGGTTTGGCCAATCCTACTAGGAGTAGGATTCCTCGTCTCACTTGCAAACCCTATCGACCTTTCCTCCTTTGGGTTTTACCATCCCTAGCCGCATGGGCCTTAGTGGGGGCTCATCCAGCCCACTAGGGGCTGGTTTGACTCCTCCCACCGCCCATGAGGTCCTTTGGGTCGAGACACCCCTCCCGATGGCTCCTAGTACCCTCCCGGCACTCGCGATACACTACCAAAGTACCCCAAGCTTTTCCGGTGACCAAAACAAGACTTCCTATATATCCACGTTTACCTACGAACCATTCCGGAACTCCTCGTGATGTCCAAGATCTCATCCGGGACTCCAAACAACCTTCAGTCACCACCATACTTAACTCTATACTACTGAAACATCACCGAACCTTAAGTGTGCAGACCCTACGGGTTCGAAAACTATGTAGACATGACCAAGAAACCTCCACGATTAATAACCAGTAGAGGGATCTGGATACCCATATTGGTTCCTACATATTTTATGAAGATCTTTATCGGTTGAACCTCTATGTCAAGGATTCAGGTAATCATGTGCATTGCTCCCTTTGTTCTTCGGTATGTTACTTTCCCGAGATTCAATCGTCGGTATCTCTATACATAGTTCAATCCCATTACTGGCAAGTCTCTTTACTCGGTCTGTAATACAAGATCATGTGGATAACACTTAGTCAAATTGCTTGCAATGCCTATTGTGATGTTGTATTACCGAGTGGGCCCTGAGATACCTCTATGTCAACATGGAGTAACAAATCCCAGTCTTGATCCATGGCAACCCAAGAGACTCCCTTAGATATACCTGTAGAGCACCTTTATAGTCACCCAGTTACGTTACGACGTTTGATACACACAAGGTACTCCTCGGGTGTTAGTGAGTTGCATGATCTCATGGTCATAGGAACAGATACTTGACATGCACAAAACTGTAGCAACAAACGGACATGATCATATGCTACGTTTATCGTTTGGGTCTTGTTCATCACATCGTTCTCCTAATGATGTGAGCCCGTTATCAAATGACATCTCACGTCCATGGCTAAGAAAACTTAACCATCCTTGATCAACAAACTAGTTAACTAGAGGCATACTAGGGACACAGTGTTGTGTATGTACCCACACATGTATTTGAGTTTCCAATCAATACAATTATAGCATGGATAACAAACGATTATCACGAACAAGGAAATATAATAATAACCAATTTATGATTGCCTCTTAGGCATATTTCCAACTGTCTCCCACTTGCACTACAGTCAATAATCTAGATCATGTCACTATGTGATTTGTAATGAATCTCACACCCAATGAGTTCTGGTGTTCAATCATGTTTTGCATGTGGAAGAGGTTTTAGTCAACGGGTTTGTGACATTCAGATCCGTGTGTACTTTGCAAATATCTATGTCATATTGTAGACACTGCTACCACGCTCCACTTGGAGCTATTCCAAATGGCTACTACACTATACGTATCCGGATTATTACTAAGAGTCATCCGGATTGGTGTTAAAGCTTGCATCGACGTAACTCTTTCCGACGAACTCTTTATCACCTCGATAATCGAGAAATATTTCCTTAGTTCTCTAGTTACTAAGGATAATTTTGACCGTCGTCCAGTGATCCACTCCTGGATCACTCTTGTTCCCCTTGACGGTCTCATGGCAAGGCACACAAAGGTGTGGTAGACAACATGTCATACTATATAGAGCCTATGGATAAAGCATAGGGGACGAACTTCATCCTTTCTCTTTCTTCTGCCGTGGTCGAACTTTGTTTCTCACTCAACTCCACACCTTACAAATTTGGCAAGAACTCCTGTTTCCCACTTACTTTCTTGTATATACAAGTTTCTCGTAAACTTTGTATAAACCCAAAAACATTGATCACCTCATCAAAGCGTATATTCCAACTCCGAGATGCTTTCTCCAGCCCATAGAAGGATTGCTGGAGCATCCACACCTTTTAGCATCCTTAGGACTGACAAAACCTTTTGGTTGTATCACATACAACTTTTCCTCAAGTAAACCATTAAGAAATGATGTTTTGACATCCAACTGCCAGATTTCATAATTGAAAAATGCAGCAACAGCTAACATAATTCCAACAGACTTTAGCATCGCTACGGGTGAGAGAGTCTCATCATAGCCAACTCCTTGAACTTCTTGGAAACTTCTTTGCGACAAGTCGAGCTTTATAAATGGTGACATTTACCATCAGCTTCTCTCTTCTTCTTAAAGGTCCATTTGTACTCAACGGCCTGCCGTTCAACGGACAAGTCTACCAAAGTCCATACTTGGTTTTCATACATGGATCCTTTCTCAGATTTCATGGCTCCTAGCCATTTGTCAGAATCCAGGCCCATCATCGCTTCTCCATAGCTCGTAGGCTCATCGTGGTCCAACAACATGACCTTTAAGATAGGGTTACCATACCACTTAGGAGTAATACGTGCCCTTGTCGACCTACAAGGTTCGATAGAAACTTGATCTGAAGCTTCATGATCAGCATCATTAACTTCCTCTTCAACTGATGTAGGTTCGATAGAAACATCTTTCTGCGTTGTGCTACTCTCTAGATGAAACACCTCATCAAGTTGTATCTTCCTCCCACTCAATTCTTTTGAGAGAAACTCTTTTCTCGAGAAAGGATCCATTTTTAGCAACAAACACTTTGCACTCCGATCTGAGATAGAAGGTATACCCAACTGTTCTTAGGGTATCATATGAAATTGCACTGTTCCGCTTTGGTTTCGAGCTTATCAGACATAAGTGTCGCATTCCTAAACTCCGAGAAATCACATATTAGATTTCCATCAAACCATAATTCATACGTTGTCATCTAAACGGATTTAGATGGTGCCCTATTTAAAGTGAATGCAGTTGTCTCTAATGCATAACCCCAAAACGATAGTGGCAAAACGATAAGCGACGTCATAGTACACACCATACCCAATAGAGCACGACCATGACGTTCGGGCGCACCATCACACTATGGTGTTCTAGGTGGCGTGTATTGTGCAACAACTTTCACATTGTCTTAAGTTGTATACCAAACACGTAACTTAGATATTCACCTCCACGATCATATCATAGACAATTACCTTCTTGTCACGATGATCTTAAACTTCACTCTAAATTTGTTTGAACTTTTCAACCGTTTTAGACTTGTGTTTCATTAAGTAAATATAGTCATATCTACTCAAATCCATCAGTGAAGGTAAGAAAATAACGATATCCACTACATACTACTACACTCATTGGACCGCATACATCAACATGTATTATTTCCAATAAGTTACTAGCCCGCTCCATCATACCGAAAACGGGGTCTTCAGTCATCTTGCCCATGAGGCATGGTCCATATGTCTCAATCGATTCGAAATTGAATGAGTCCAAAAGATCCATAAGCATGGAGTTTCTTCTTGCGGTTTATACCAATATAAAATTTAGCGGCAGTGCCACAAGTGTGTGTTATTATAATTATTAACTTTGTATCTTTTGGCATCAATGTTATGAATATGTGTATTACTATGATCAAGATTCAATTAACCACTCCCATTGGGTGCATGACCATTGAATGTATTATCCATGTAAACATAATAACCATTATTCTCTAACTTAAATGAATAACCATATTGCAATAAACACGATCTAATCACATTCATGCTCAACGCAAACACCAAATAACATTTATTTAGGTTTATCACTAATCCTGAAGGTAGAGACAGTGTGCGATGGTGATCACATCTACCTTGGAAACACTTCCAACACACATTGTCACCTCACCCTTAGCTAGCCTCCACTTATTTTGTAGCTTTTATTTTGAGTAACTAACATTTAGCAACCGAAATGGTATCCAATACCCAGGTGCTACTAGGAGTACTAGCAAGGAACACATCAATAACAAATATATCAAATATACTTATGTCGATGTTGCCAGCCTTCTTATCTACCAAGTATCTAGGGTTGTTCCGCTTCAACGACCGTTCTCCTCATAATCGAAGCACTTAGTCTCGGGTTTGGGTTCAACCTTGGGTTTCTTCACTAGAGCAGCAACTGGCTTGCCATTCCTGAAGTTTGTCCCTTCTTGCGCTTGCCCTTCTTGAAACTAGTGGTTTTACTTAACCATCAACACTTGATGCTCCTTCTTGATTTCGACCTTCGCGATGTCAAACATCTTGAATAGCTCAGGGATCATTATTTCCATCCTTGGAAGGTTTATAGTTCATCACGAAGCTCTAGCAGTTCGGTGATAGTGACTTAGAGAAATATATCAATCACTGTTTGAAAGCACAACATGCTCCCTTGGTGGTTTTGATAATTCATTACAACATACATTGTCTCTTGGACTAACACCTCTATCTAGTGTATTTCAGATAATAGACCATGGAGAGTTGAGTTGGCAAAGGATTGTGGAGATTGTGGAATTACCCATGATGCAAGGAAATAGATTGGCCAAGCTTCAAGAAAGAGGACTCTACATTTTACATTTGTGAGAAATCACTTTGAGTCCATAGGAAAGCCAATTCTATTAAAAGGGGGTAAGGTTTTGTTGGTGAACAAAATGCTCGAGCGTGCACAAGTGATAGTCACCCAAAAATCCACAAACTCTCCCACCAAAGTCTGTCCAAAGCCAAATATGGAAAATCGGTGCAACCAACATTCCTATCCTGGTGCCACCGATTCCAAACCCTAGACAGACTCAGCCAAATCCTAACACTTCGGTGCAGCTGACACTGCTTTCGGTGCCACTGAGTTGGGTTGCCAAGTTTCTGTTACGAAAGTTCACATTTTTGGTCCGTTCGAAAATGGTGAATCGGCATCACCGATTTTGGCAAATCTGACCGTTGGTCACCTTGTCGGTACAACCGAGATTCATATATCGGTCCCTCCGAGATTCAAAAGTTGCCACTTTTCATCACTTCAGTACCACCGTGATTTACACATCGGTTTCACCGAGTTGGTCATTTTGTGTGTAACGGTTGGATTTTTGGGGATGCCTATATATGCCCTCCACCACTACCTACTCGAAAGAGAAGCACTCAGAACTATTCAATACCTATCGCACTTAGTTTTCTAAGAGAGAGCCACCTAACCTTGTGTTGAGGTCAAGATCTTTCACTCCAATTATATGGATCTTGATTTCTAACCTACCCAAGTTGCTTTCCACCAATCCCATCTCTTTTACCAAGACAAATGTGAGAGAGTGATTGTGTGTTGAGGAGTCTATCATCTTGAAGCACAAGATCAAGTAGTTCATCGTCATTACCGAGCCTATTACCTTTTAGAGGGTGGTACCTCCTAGATTGGTTAGGTGACGCTTGGGAGCGTCCTACTTCGTGTTGTGGAGTGAACCAAGAAGTTTATACGGGCTAGGAGATCACCTACTTCATGAAGATCTACCCATAGTGAGGATAGTCCTTTGTGGACGGATGCCGTATGGAATAGTCAAGGTTGCTAGTTCATGGACCCTTATGGGTAGAGCCCTCCGTGGACTCTCGCGACCGTTACCCTCCGTGGGTTGAAGACTATATAAACTTGGACATACGATAGCTCCATCTATTGGAACTACGGGAAAAATCCTTGCATCTCCTATTGCGTTTGATCTTCCTATCCCATCTCTTTACTTACATGTGCAATGTCTTTACTTTCCGCTGCCATACATGTAGACATGCATGTGTAGGGCTATTAGACTTGCTAGACTTGTTAAAATAGTTAAAATCTACCAACCAATTAACTTGGTAAACGGTTAGGTTTTAAATTCCTCCTAGTAGTTTATTCAACCCCCCTTTAGACACCCTCTCTCGATCCAACAAGTGGTATAAGAGCTTTGGTCTCCATTGCTTCGGTTTGATCACCGTGGAGGAAGATGGATGTGTCTAGAGTAGAGAGTTTGAGTTGTAGATTGCCCATTCTTCATGGATAGTACTCTAGTCAATGGAAGAATGCCATGATTGACCTATTTAATAGATTCCATCTGACAAAATATATTGAAAATCCCTATGTGCTCCCTAGTGATGAATTGCATCCCACGCACGAAGAGGAAATTAACATGCTTGATAACCTAAGAACTGTCAATCTTATTGTGAGAGGTTCACCAAGGTTCGTGCTTTCTCAACTAAAGAACTTTGCATGTGCCTATACCTTATGGACTGATTTGGATAAAAGATATCCAAATCTTTGCTAAGGAAATCTTGATGAAATTCTTCATAAAACCATTGCTTTTCACAAAATGAAGACTAGTGATCCAAACTTTGATAAATGCCTAATTGAGCTCCGTGATCTTATGCGTGCTAAAGGAGATGTCACCACTATCAACAACATTATATTTGAAGCCATTCACATTCATAAACCTTAACATTGTCATGATCACTATTCTACAAAGTCTCTTGTTCTTTATGACGAGGATTTCCCACTTGATGATGACAATGTGGAACATGACTACTATGAAGAAGATGAGTTGTTCGACATCGAGCACGAGAAGATCATGAAGAATCTGAGCCGGAGGAAAAGAGTGGATTCTTGACAGCGGATGTACGGATCATATGACTGGTGATAAGGACATGTTCTAAGAGATCATGCCTAATCAAGGTCTTCGATGGTACGTGACCTTTGGAGACAACTCTAAGGGTAAGGTACTTGGCCTTGGTAAGGTGGACATATCCCATGATATCTCTATTAAAAATGTTATGTTGATTCAATCCCTTGGCTACAATCTTCTTTCTGTATCTAGGCTTGCCAACTTCGGTTTCAATGTTTTATTCACGCAAGTAGGTTTCCAAGTGTTTCGTCAAGATAATCATAAAATGGTCTTTACCAGTTTCCATAGAGGTGATCTATACATTGTTGATTTCACTAAAATATCCAAGCCTCGCACTTGTTTAATTGCATAATCTTCTAAAGTTTGGCTTTGGCATGGAAGACTTGGACATGTAGGCATGCGCAATCTAGATAAGCTAGTCAAAGGTGATCATATACTTGGTGTTAAAGATGTTATCTTTGACAAGGATAGACTGTGTAGTGCTTGTCAAGCTGGAAAGCAAGTAGGTGAAATTCATACCGTTAAGAACATCATGACTACTAGGAGACCAATTGATTTACTTCATATGAATCTTTTTGGTCCCATAGCTTACAAGAGTCTCGGTGGAAATACATATGGTCTTGTTATAGTTGATGATTATTCCAGATTTACATGGGTATTCTTTCTTGATGATAAGTCGCGGGTTCAAAAGATCTTCAAGAACTTCGCTCGCAAAGCGAAAAATCAGTTTGAAGTGAAGATCAAGAAGGTTCAGAGCGATAACAGATCGGAGTTCAAGAACAGCCATGTGGATACCTTTCTTGATGAAGAAGGCATCTCACATGAGTTCTCGACTACGTACACACCTCCACAAAATGGAGATGTTGAGAGGAAGAACCGGACGCTCATTGAGATGGCAAGCACGATGCTTGACGAATACAAGACGCCAAGACACTTTTGGGCGGAAGCCGTCGAAACGGCATGTCATGCCACAAACCGATTTTACTTGCACGAGCTTCTCGATAAAATGACATACGAGCTACTCACCGGTAACAAACCCCAAGTCGGATACTTTCGGGTATTTGGCTCAAAGTGCTACATTCTTGATAAGCATCATCGTACTAAATTTTCTCCCAAATATCATCAAGGATTCCTACTTGGTTACGGATCAAACTCTCACACTTCCCGTGTCTGCAACAACTTCACTTGAAAATTTGAAGAGACGGTAGATGTGAAGTTTGATGAATCTAATGGTTCGCAAGTCGAACAATTTCCAAATGATGTAGGTTATAAGGATCCTTCAGAAGCCAATCTAGATCTACCCATTGGGAAGATTTGCCCCATGGAGGTGAAGGAAAGTACTTCATCAACTCAAGTGGAAGCCCCCACTTCACGTCAAGGTGAACCTCAAGACGACATGAAGGCATCCATGAGAGGTACACGACGAGATGATGAAGAGGAGGAAGTGCATCACGAAGATCCACCACAACCACCTTCACCAACACCTCAAGGGAACGACACCTTCAACAACAAATAATATGAACGAGATGGTGAAGAAGAAGAAGAAGCTCCACCATCCAACAATCGGAAGCTGACCCAAGTTTGAGCTCAAGTGACCAAGAACCATCCCCTAAATCAAATCTTTGGTGATATAAAACAGGGAGAATCACTCGCTCTAAAACCCGTCTAGCTAAGATTTGTGAGCATTATTCTTTCATCTCTAGCATTGAGACTTTGAAGGTAGAACAAGCTCTCGAAGACGCGGATTGGGTGAACGCTATGCATGAAGAGCTTCACAACTTCGAAATGAACAAAGTGTGGACACTCGTGGAGAAGCCCGAAGATGAGCACAACATTATCTAAACCAATGGGTGTTTCGGAAAAAACAAGATGAATACGGTTAAGTCGTGCGCAACAAGGCTCGTCTTGTAGCCCAAGGGTATATGCAAGTCGAAGGTATGGAGTACGGTGAGACTTATGCCCCCTTCGCTAGACTTGAAGTTATCTGTATTCTTCTTGCTTATGCTAATCACCATGATATCATGCTTTATTGAAGAAGATGTTGGGATTGAAGAAGATGTTGATGTTAAACAACCACCTTGTTTTGTGAATCCAAAGAAACCTAATCATGTTTACAAGCTTCGCAAAGATCTTTATGGTCTTAAGCAAGCCCCTCATGCTTGGTATAAATGTTTAACGAAGTTTCTCATCAAAAAAGGTTTTGAAATTGGTAAAATTGATGCAACCTTGTTCACTAAGAGAGTTAATGGAGAATTATTTGTGTGCCAAATCTATGTGGATGATATTATCTTTGGTTCCACTAACCCTCAATTTAGTGAAAGATTTGGAAGGTTGATGTCCGTGAAGTATGAGATGTCTATGATGTGTGAGCTGGAATTCTTTCTTGGATTGCAAATCATGCAATCACGAGAAGGAACTTTCATCTCTAAAACTAATTATACCAAGGACTTGATCAAGAAGTTCAACATGTAGGATTGCAAAGGTATGAAAACTCCTATGCCAACTAGTGTACATGTTGACCTTACCAGGGAGGATGAACCGGTTGATCAAAAGGTTTATCGATCTATGATTGGTTCATTGTTATATCTATGTGCATCTCGTCCTGATATTATGCTTAGTGTTTGCATGTGTGCTATATATCAAGCTGCACCTAAAGAGTGTCATCTTTTGGCTGTGAAACATATTGTGAGGTACTTGATACAAACACCAAACTTTGGCATTTGGTATCCCAAGGGATCTTCTTTTAATCTTGTTGGCTATTCCGATTTAGACTATGCCGATGACAAGGTTGATAGAAAATCCACCTCTGGTACTTGTCAATTTGTAGGTAGATCTCTTGTGTCTTGGTCCTACAAGAAACAAAACTAGGTATCTCTATCTACTGCCGAAGCTGAGTATATAGCTAGTGGATCTGGTTGTGCGCAATCACTATGGATCACACAAATGCTTAAGGATTATGGAATTTATGTTAAAAATGTTCCATTTCTTTGTGACAATGAAAGTGCTCTTAAGATTGGACATAATCCTGTGCATCATTCTCGAACCAGGGATATTCAAGTTCGACATCATTTCACTCGTGATCATGTTGCCAAAGGAGATATCAATCTTAAGCATGTTCATAGTAACAAACAATCGGCCGATATCTTCACCAAGCCACTTGATGAGAAAACTTTTTGTCACTTAAGGAGTGAGTTGAACATCATTGATGCTTCAAACTTGAGCTAGACTCACTTGGTTGGAAGCAAGGGCATGAGCTTTCTTGTGATCTCCATCTTCACGTAACTCGTTATCATATGCCATGGAATTATATGCTCCCTTGTATTGAATCTAACCTTTTGTAGGTACTTGGAAGAACTTCATTCCACAAGATTTCCATCAACTCCAATCATAAGCAATTTGTCTTGACCAAGTATCCACAACCTCTCTTGATGATGGAAGGAAGAAGACATTAAAAAAATATCCTTAACATATACTTGATCTTAGTTGCAAAATCTTAAGTAGTATCATGTCAATTGGATATATCCATTGTTCTTCCTTGCATGACAAACCTTTGTAGGTGACTAGTGTACTGGAATGAGATGGATTGCTCCAAATTCAAGATGATCTTCACCAACCTTGAGCATCCTCAACAAGTTCACCTACGAGCAATGTCATCAACATCGTTCAAAGGTATGTACTCATATCCTTGAAAAGGCTTTACTCCAAGTCATGGGCTAAAGCAACTCAAGTGATATGAAGACATAAAAATGCTTAATTAACGTAGATTATGACCTATGATCAAGCATTATTGCTTGGATCCTAAGTTAGTATACTCTAATATAGGTGACATAGTCACCACCCATCCTTTAGTTAAGAATCTTGCGTGGTTTTCTCTCTCTTTGCATGATCTCTCATAAGTCGTAACCACTCAAAACTTATCTGTTTGATGTCCTTTGTAAAACTTTCATTTTTGTTTCTTTTTTAAACTATTTCATTTGTCTCTATGAAAACAGAAACTTGGTCTCTCATTCGGAATCACTGATATAAATAACTTGGTTCTTTCGAATTTGCAGATAAGCTGCAACACACAATCTCGGTACCATCGATTTATTTATCCCGGAGTCACCGACTTTCTTGGTATCAAATTTGCTTTCAAAATCTGTGTTTCTTTAATATTGTTTATTTGTTTCTATTCTTGTTCCTTAGATAACTTGTTCATTAAAAAAACTCTCTCTATATATATATGGGAATTTGTAAATTCCGAACGTTCGTCTCTTAGCAATAGATCCAAATGATCTGGTAATCGTTCGATCCTCATCTGGCAGCCACGTTTAGCGCTGGCTTTTTAAACTTTGCGGAGCGTGTGCATGGAACCCACATGCAAAAATTAACATGACCAAGGTTGGAGTCGAACTCTAGACCTCAAGGTCATTTTCGGGGAAGCAAACCATCTGGGCCATGCAACGTTTTATGTTGGTTTTAAGCATCGTGTTGTACTTATATCCACACCTAATGATGATTGTTTTCTAGACAACTTTTAGCTTGTATAGTGTGTTTTCAATGGGATTTTTTCATGAAGATTTATCCAATGTAGCTAATAGCTCATGTATTAACATTGTGGTATTTTTTTTACATTGGGATAAGAATTACTGTAAAAACATACCCGATAACTTCTGTATAAATATACTAACCAGCTCAGCTAGACTAATTGTTGTGTAAAAACATACACATCGCAATATTTTGACCATTTTTCTTGATGTTTTCTTTTTCTATTTTCTTTGAGGAACCTCCATCACGTCTCCCCTAGTTGTTTCAATCGTTTTTCATCTTTTTGTAAGCACACGATGGTGAGGATTCTTAAAAAATAATCTTAGATCAAGAAAAATAGTGTGCAATGAATGATTGGATTTCTATGCACTGGCATGGTAATTTGTGCACTGGATACACGATAACTTACGCACAAACGCGGTGATAACTTTGGCATGGGGCGTGATGAAATATTGTCGTGAAATTTTTTGTGCGAATAGCATGGTAACTCACACATCACATACCTGATAACTTATGTGCCTCGGTCCTGATAACTTTGGCGAGGGCGTGGTGAAATATACTCGCGGTTACTTTAATGTTAATAGCACGGTAACTTACACTTCGCAGCTTGATAACTTATGTACCCCGGTCATGCTAACTTTTGGTGACCAGGGGGTTGATGAAATATACCACCGGTAAGTTTTGCATGAATAGCATGATAAGTCACACACACTACAAACCATGTAACCTATGTACCCTAGTCCTGATAACTTTGGCGACGGGGTGGATATGGGGGAGTTGTTGAAACACACCATAATAACTTATGTGGAAATAACATGGTTTTTTATATCCCGAAGACATGATACCTTATGTACACCCCTAGATAATTTTCGCGCGCCGGGCGTGGCGTGATGAAATATACCCATGTTAACTTTAATATTAATAGCATGGTAACTCACACATCGTACACCCTAGGTAATTTTCGCGAGCGGCGCAAGGGGTGATGGAATATCCCCTGGTAACTTTTGTGTGAATAGATGGTAACTCACACATCACAGATCTGATAACTTATGTAACTTCGGTGCTAAGGGAGAGGGGGCAGGGGTGGTTGATGGAATATCCCATGATAACTTTTATATGAATAACATGGTAACTGACACATCGCAGACCTGATAACTTATGCACCTCGGTCATGATAACTTTGGCATGGGGGGAGGGGTTGATGAAATATCCCCTTGGTAACTTTTGTGTGAATAGATGGTAACACACACATCGTAGACCTGATAACTTATGTACCCCGGTCATAGTAACTTTTGGTGACAGGGACAGGAAGAATTGATGAAATATCCTATCAGTAACTTTTGCGTGAATAGCATGGTAACTCACACATCGTAGACCCGATAACTTATGTACACCGGTCCTGATAACTTTGGCGGCGGGGTGCGGGGTCGGTGACATATCTTCACATACACCCAATAATTTTTGCTTAAATAACATGGTATTTTACGGGCCACAGACCTGATTATATGTGGCCAACAGGCCAACCCGGGTACGCCACAACAAGACACATACCGAAACAGCCCTGAACTGGCACGACCCGCAAACTTCTGTTTATAAGGAGAGTTATGCCATGTCGGCATGTGGACCTCACCCTACGGCCGAGGCACGTCACTGATGGTAGGCGGTATTGTAGACATGATGATTTTCTTACAAACATCATGGTAAATTTTTGATCCAGGCAAAAAAGAAGATAGTTGAAACACCTCCGGTAACTTCAGTGTAAACATGTGATAAGTCAGTACTACGGGCATTGTAACTTTTGACCTGAAAAAAACTTCGTCAAAACATATCAATATGGGATCTAGTTTCGAAGGTCTTGTCGCGACGAATCTTTGAAAACGGTTTTTCAATCGGAGCGGCGGTTTGAGGTACAAAACATTTTGAATTTTGAGTTTTAATTTTGCTATGTCATCAATTTTGTTCTTAGGTTCATGCAGATTCATTAGGTAATAAAAAAATTAGCTAACCCATCTTGCATGGGGTTTATTAGTGGTCTGCATGCGATCGCTGCATGATATGTGTGCTCGGCCGCGGGATGCCATCGTTCGGATCTATCCAATAGATACGAACGTTTGTTATATATCACAGTCCTATATATATATATATATATATATATATATATATATATATAGGGCGAGAAGAACGAACAACACTTCGGGGGAGAAATTCTTTATTCAAGGATCCCTAGCTACAAGGAGAAGAAAACTAAAATTTGAAAAGGGAAAGAAGTTACATTCAATGATTCCCTTAGTCTTTTAATGATCACTACTCCCAAGTTTAACCTTTTTGGTATTTTATGCCAAAGGGGGAGAATATCAAAGCTTCATGCTAAAGGGAGAGTTACATGCTTATGCAAAGGGGAGATATGATTTAGGGGGAGAGGAAAATATCAAAAGCTCACACTTATATAATCAAGGTGAGAACAACAATGTAGGGGGAGAAAACTACTTTTGGAGAAAAGTATCAAGTGAACAAAGGATTCCTTTTCTCACCCTATCCAATCCCAATATCTACATGCTGAGATTCAGGGGAAGAGGATGTACTACCATTTTCATATCTAAGGGGAGAAAAGATATAATAGATTGATGTTAAATGTGGAGACACATTAATCTTAATGATTATCATATTTTATATGTTCTCCATGTATTGGTATTCATTGAGTTCTATTGATTTTGTTTAGTGGAATACTCTTGTGTTTCCTAACATTATTTTCTCAAGTGTGTCTCTACTACTAGAATGCTCAAGAACTCAAGGTAACTATATGCATCATATCTTTGATCAACATGATCCCTTGCTTCTTGCACATATTGTTTGCAAGACTGAAGTCTTGATCAAGGATATACATTTCATTCACATATATTGATGCATATAGCCAAGATACACACGACTCTTATATCCCTTTCATCCATATGTGTGTCCATGCATTCCAAAGCAACTAGCCTTTAAAGGACTGCACATATTTAGGGGGAGCAAATCTAGGTCATGTGTTTCTCAAATTATTCATTACATCCATGCATATCTTTATTTGAAGCTTTGATTGTATGTTGTCATCAATTACCAAAAGGGGGAGATTGAATGCACAACGTGCTCCCTTGGTGGTTTTGATAATTCATGACAACATACAATGTCTCTTGGACTAACACCTCTATGTAGTGTATTTCAGATAATAGTCCATGGAGAGTTGACTTGGTCAAAGGATTGTGGAGATTGTGGAATTACCCCAACACACAAGGAAATAGGTTGGCCAAGCTTCAAGCAAGAGGACTCTACATTTTACATTTCTGAGAAGTCACTTTGAGTCCATAGGAAAGCCAATACTATTAAAAGGGGCTAAGGTTTTGTTGGTGAACAAAATGCTCTAACATGCACAAGTGATAGTCACCAAAACATTGACAAACTGTCCCATGAAAGTCTGTCCAAAGCTAAATATGCAAAATCGGTGCAACCAACATTCCTATCCTGGTGCCACCGATTCCAAACCCGAGACAGACTCAGCCAAACCCTAACACTTTGGTGCAGCTGACACTGCTTTCGGTGCCACCGACTTGGGTTGCCAAGTTTCTGTTACGGAAGTTCACATTTTTGGTCCATCCGAATATGGTGAATCTGCATCACCGAGTTTGGAAAATCTGACCGTTGGTCACCTTGTCGGTACAACCGAGATTCATATATCGGTCCCTCCGACATTCGAAAGTTGCCACTTTTGGTCACTTTGGTACCACCGTAATTTACACATCAGTGTCACCGAGTTGGTCATTTTGTGTGTAAGTGTTGGATTTTTGGGGATGCCTATATATACCCCTCCACCACTACCTACTTGAAACAGAAGCACTCAGAACTATTACGTACCTATCCTACTCAGTTTTCTGATAGAGAACCACTTACCCTTGTGTTGAGGTGAAGATCTTCCACTCCAACCATATGGATCTTGATTTCTAGCCTCCCCAAGTTGGTTTCCACCAATCCCATCTCTTCTACCAAGCCAAATCTGAGAGAGAGAGATTGTGTGTTGAGGAGTCTATCATCTTGAAGCACAAGAGCAAGGAGTTCATCGTCATTACCAAGCCTATTACCTTTTGGAGGGTGGTGCCTCCTAGATTGGTTATGTCTTGCTTGGGAGCGTCCTACTTCGTGTTGTGGAGTGAACCAAGAAGTTTGTAAGGGCAAGGAGATCGCCTACTTGGTGAAGATCTACTCATAGTGAGGCTAGTCCTTCATGGATGGAAGGCGTATGGAATAGTCAAGGTTGCTACTTCGTGGACCCATGGGTAGAGCCCTCCGTGGACTCTCGCGATCGTTAGTCTCCGTGGGTTGAGGACTCCATAAACATCGATGTACGATAGCTCCACCTATCGGTACCACAGGAAAAATCCTTGCGTCTCCTATTGCGTTTGATATTCCTATCCCATCTCTTTAATTACATGTGCAATGTCTTTACGTTCTGCTGCCATACTTGTAGACATGCATGTGTATGGCTGTTAGACTTGCTACACTTGTTAAAATAGTTAAAATCTGCCAACCAATTAACTTGGGAAAAGGTTAGGTTTTAAATTCCTACTAGTAGTCTATTCACCCCCCCTCTAGACACCCCTCTCTCGATGCAACACTATATTATCTCGAAGATAAACTCCCACTTTATTCAAGTGATTGACATGCCGAGACAATCTGCGCACATGCTCACCGATTGAGCTATTCTCCTTCATCTTGCAGGCTAATAATCTTGTTCGAGGTCTCATACCTCGCAACACGGGAACGAGCCTGAAATCCAATTTCAGCTCTTCCAACATCACATATGCTTCGTGACGTTCAAAACGTATTTGGACCCTGAATTCTAAGCCGTAATGCAAGACGTACTGAACTATCAAGTAGTCATCAGAGCATGACTATCAGATGTTCTCAACGTCAACAGTCGCCGTTTGAGGGGGTGGCGCACCGAGCGGTGCATTAAGGACATCAGCCTTTTGAGCAGCAATGAGGACAACCTCAGATCACGGACCCAATCCGCATTATTGCTACCATCATATTTCAACTCTACTTCTTTAGGAACATATATAAAAAATTCAAGGGAGCTACAACGCGAGCTAGTAATCTACAAAATAATTTGCAAAGACATTTTGACTCTGTTCATGATAATGAGTTTAGTTAATCATTTGCTTAAAAACCACCCACTCAAATTGACATCCCTCTGGTCATTCGAGTGTCACATGATCCAAATCCACCAACTCAAGTCCGGTGATCACGTGAGTTGAGGTGGTTTCAATGGTGAACATCTTCATTTTTATCATATCTAATATACGACTCGTGTTCGACCTTTCGGTCTCTTGTGTTCCCAGGTCATGTTTTTAGATGCTAGACTCATCAAGTTTAACCCGAGTGTTCTGCACGTGCAACACTTGCTTGCACCCATTGTATGTGAATGTAGAGTCTATCACACCCGATCATCACGTGGTGTCTCGACACGATGAACTTCCGCAATGGTGCACACTCGGGGAGAACACAATTCATTTGGAAATTTAGGTGAGGGATCACCTTACAATGCTACCATCATCCCAAGCAAAACAAGGTGGATAAAAGGATTAACATCACATGCAAATCATAAGTGACATGATATGGCCATGAACTTGTGCTTTTGATATTCATCTTCAAAGCACCGGCATGATCTCTATTGTCACCAGCATGACACCATGATATCCATCATCTTGATCTCCATCAACGTGTCGCCATCGGGGTTGCCACACCGACTGTTGCTTCCACGACTATTGCTAACTCATAGCGATAAAGTAAAGCAAAAAACGGTGAACATAATTAAAGACAACATTATGGCTCCTATCGGTTTCCGTACTCATCGACATGCATGTCATGATATTCTATAAAAAACATGATCATCTCATACATCACATATATCTCATCATGTAATTGGCCATATCACATCACAACATACCCTACAAAAACAAGTTAGAGGTCCTCTAATTCTTGTTGCAAGTTTTACGTGGCTTCTACGGGTATCTAGCAAGAACAATTCTCACCTACACATAAACCACAACAGTGATACGCAAATTGCTATTGAACCTTCTCAAGGACCACCTTTGTTGAACCCGATCCAACTAGAGTAGGAGAGACAGACACCCGCCAGCCATCTTTGAGCAACAAAGTTACACATCACTCGATGGAACTAGTCTCTTGTAAGCGTACAAGTAAGGTTGGTCCAGGACGCTTCATCCCACAATACTACCGAATCAAAACAAGACCAAGGGAGGAAGTAATCTAAGCATCAACGCCTAGAAACTCCTTTGTGTTCTACATGTGATCTCATCTACACATAGACCTAGCTCATGATGCCATTGTTCGGGAATATTGCATGGGAAACAAAAAAATTCCTACGCACACGCAAGATCTATCCATGGTGATGAGCATCTATGAGAGGGAGAGTGGATCTACATACCCTTGTAGATCGCTAAGCGGGAAGCGTTAAGAAACGCGGTTGATGTAGCCGAACGTCTTCGCGATCCAAATCGCCAAGTGTCCTGCGATCCTATCACGATCTATCTCGCGATGCAATCACAACCCGTCCCTCGATCCCATCATGATACGTCCCGCGATTAAATCACGAATCATGTCACGATCCTGATCACGGTGCTTCCGATCTAGCACCGAACAAACAGGATCTTCGCGTTTAGCACACGTACAGCTCGATGATGATCTCTGCCTTCTTGATCCATCAAGAGGGGGCGGAGGGGTAGATAGGGTTCTCCGGTAGTGCAACGGCGCAGCGATGGTGGTGGTGGAACTATTCTGGCAGGGCATCGCCTAAGCACCACCGAAACTAGACTAAAGGAGAAAATGATCTAGAGGAAGTAGAGAGAGAGTGTGGCAATAAGGGTTAGCTCTGCCCTATACATCCTCTAGTATATATAGGATGGAGGGAGGGGAGGAGGCAGCCTCAAACCCTCAAGGTTTGGCCGAAATTGGAGGTGGAGGAGTCCTGCTCCAATCCTACTAGGAGGAGGATTCCTCCTCTCCACATGGAAATCCTTTCCACCTTTCCTCCTTTGGGTTCCCCCCCCCTGCCGCATGGGCCTTAGTGGGGGGGTTCATCCAGCCCACTAGGGGCTGGTTTGACTCCTCCCACAGCCCATGAGGTCCTTTGGGTCGAGACACCCCTCCCGATGCCCCCCGGTACCCTCCCGACACTCCCAGTACACTACCGAAGTACCTCAACCTTTTCCAGTGACCAAAACAGGACTTCCTATATATCAATCTTTACATCTGAACCATTCCGGAGCTCCTCGTGACATCCAGGATATCATCCGGGACTCCCGAAACACTTCAGTCACCACCATACGTAACTCGATACTACTGAAACGTCATCGAATCTTAAGTGTGCAGACCCTGTAGGTTCGAGAACTATGTAGACATGATCGAGACACCTCCATGATCAATATCCAATAGCAGGACCTTGATGCCCATATTGGTTCCTACATATTCTATGAATACCTTTATCGGTTGAACCTCTATGTCAAGGATTTAGTTAATCTAGTATACTGTTCCCTTTGTTCTTCGATATGTTACTTGCGTGAGATTCGATCATCGGTATCTCTATACCTAGTTCAATCTCGTTACTGGAAAGTCTCTTTACTTGTTTTGTAATACAAAGTCATGTGGCTAACACTCAGTCACATTGCTTGCAAGGCTTACTGTGATGTGTATTACAGAGTGGGCCCTGAGATACCTCTCCGTCACACAAAGTAACAAATCCTAGTCTGGATACGTGTAGAGCACCTTTATAGTCACCCAATTACATTGAGACATTTGATACACACAAGGTACTCCTCCGGTGTCAGTGAGTTGCATGATCTCATGGTCATAGGAACAAATACTTGACATGCAAAAAACTGTAGCAACAAACTGACACGATCATATGCTACGTTTATAGTTTGGGTCTTTTTCATCACATCATTCTCCTAATTATGTGATCTCGTTATCAAATGACATCTCAGGTCCATGGCTAGGAAACCTTAACCATCTTTGATCAACGAACTAGTTAACTAGAGGCATACTAGGGACATAATGTTGTGTATGTACCCACACATGTATTTGAGTTTCCAATCAATACAATTATAGCATGGATAATAAACGATTATCACGAACAAGGAAATATAATAATAACCAATTTATTATTGCCTCTAGGGCATATTTCCTAAATCGAGTTGGTCGGGGATGGCGATTGGGCGGCGACTACAGTGCGGTCGGGAACTATAGCGCGCTCTGGAACGCCTGTTTGGCATGCCATGGCATGCCGACGGCATCCTAGACGTGGCCAACCATGTCCAGTGGGTCCAGTTTTTTTAACATAGTGGAAATTCCATAGGATACTCTAGGAGGTTGATAGAATAATAGGGAAGGGGAAAGAGAGAGATTCCTGTTCTCTAGGAGGGAAATTGGGGTTTTACCCCATCTAACCATTGACCAGGGCTCAGCTCTCTTACTGGAGGTAAAGAAACATAATAGGATAATGTGGTAAAAAGTTGACGTGAAGGAGAATAGAGAAGGTGAGTCAAACAGAGTTTTTACCAAACATGTAGAATGTTTTTGATCAATGATTGGGCAAGTAAATGGAGTCTGCTTGCCTTGAGATTCAATAGGATGAAAATATAGGCATACATATGGTTGATCACCAAGTTTGAGCTTGATTGAATAAAGTTCACAATGTAACTCTCAAAGACTAAAGAAATCAACAGAATCGGCTTCTTGAAGATCTAGGCATGAATTTCCTTTCTCCTTGATGCACCACTTGGTGTGGAATCATCATTTGGGTAATAGGACATACCCACAAAGTTTATGATCAATAGGAGATACTTCACAATATAAAGTTGCTCAAATTTGACTCTCGACAAGAATGGTGTTGGACTGTTTTGGTGAATAAAAACAATTGGTCTTGAGATGAAGCTTTGCAAGATCTTCACATATGTCATATGTGACTTGCTAAACTTTCCTTGGTATTTAGTGAGAATATTACATATAGAAATATTTGAAGAGCTTGATTTAAGGAGAAAGAGTTTTGAGGGGTTTTGCCATTATTTGAACATGACCATGTGTTGAAACTCATATATATGGAAAATATATGTCCACTGAGTTTCCCTAATTTTCCTCAAATATTTATAAAGCATTTACATAATTTTTCCATATAAAAGATCATTTCTGGCCTCATGAACAATCTTTTAAATAAAATAGTAAAATAATCTTTAAAACTATTATTTGCTGGTTTTGCGAAGTCATATATATATAGCAGGTTTCAATTAAAGCATTTGGGGAAAAGATCCACCCAATTTGAGGACTTGCAGTGCAAGCCTCCACTCAGGGGTTTTTGAAAACCTAATTCGAATAAATCCTTTTTGGCCAAAACAGTTTTTTGAAATAATTTTGGGTACTATACACAAGGTACGATCATTGGGCAAGATATTTTTATCAAGGAAGATGACTATAGAGCGGAGTAGAATCTATAAGTGCCAAACACAATGAACCAAACAAGAAAGCATCAAACAATCCAAACAAGCATATGCACTTAAAAAGCTTTAATTGGTTTCAAATTTTGTAAATCGACAATAAAGCAAAATGATACAAACATAGGGTGTGACACTACCTCGAGCCCTCTTCCTCCATCTCCGGCTCTCACACCTCCTCCATTTTGGCATCTCCTTGGCTATCTGTCCCCGCAGTTTGGGATCCCCCAACCCCGACAACACCCTCCTAAGCAGGTCCTTCTCAAGCTCATCCTCGCTCGTTCCTTTGAAGGTTGTTACCTTGGCAACTCTGGCCTATTTGTCCTCCGTAATCCAATTAGCGATGAAGGCCTTTTACGCATCCTTGGTTGGTGCAAACATATTGCCCTCCGCCCAGATGAGTTTTTCCTCCAGGCCAGAGCTCCATGCCATCTCAGCTTCCAGAGAGGGCAATGGCTAATCAGCCTTGACTCCGGAGGCGTCGCACTTAGGCATCCACTGCAGGATTTGGTTCCGGGCTGAATTGAGGTACAGCGTGACAATTTTCGCCGGCAAGTGGAATGGGTTAAACTTACCAAATAGTTGATCAATCAACCAACTATGATCATGGATGGTCAAGTTATTGTCGGGGCCTGGATACAGTCGCATCTAATTAGCGGGGCCATTGTATTTGAAGGAGAACCTGTCCCTCTTCTGAGAGGGTGCGACACAGCGCCGGATGAAGTCAGAACCCACGTTTTCAATGGTTAGTCCAATAGCTTTGAGGCGG
The DNA here is from genome assembly GCA_022496015.1 of Hordeum marinum. Lineage (NCBI taxonomy): Eukaryota > Viridiplantae > Streptophyta > Magnoliopsida > Poales > Poaceae > Hordeum > Hordeum marinum. The sequence goes on from CM039678.1 coordinate 313,634,878, forward strand.
ATGATCATGTTCAACGTCGGGCAGAGTTTGTCGTCAGTAAGGCCTGGTTTGCTCCAGTCATTGCCACGCAAGACACATTCTGCCTGCGCGCAAAAGAAATATGGGGATTTTGTCATCCTTGATCTAGCACCAGTCGCCCCTTCATTCTACCCAGTTTTTGCGCAGTCAGCCAGGGAGGTAGTCACAGTCCTCCTTCTTGCCCTGCAGAATCCAACTTATGTTCCCAGAACAATGCGATTCATCCTCAATCCGGGGCGCGAAGAAATGCCTGAACAAATCCACGTTGGGTACAACTTTGACGAAGTTCTTGCACAGATGGGCAGAGATCTCCATGCATGCTATCGCATTGGGCAAGAAATCCAGGAGGTGGAACCCATATAGCACCATCATAGCATATAAGAAATCATAGAACGGAGGAGAAAGGCCACAGAAGAAGTAGGTGCAGGAAAAGCGATATGAGTCGGAGGGCATCTTATCGTTGGGGCTATCTGGTAGAACCAAGTGTGCTTTGTGCCCCTTTGTGTCTCTCCCCCACATGTAGGCATACCAGTCGATTAGAGTATTGGAATCCATAGTTGATGGGGAGATGACCACGTCTCTCTGCCGCCACTTCTCCATCTCTTTCGCCCTTTTATTCCTCTCTTTCGCCGTCGGTTCCACAGATGCCGCTTCCTGTTTCCCCTTGACAGCAGAGGTCATCTTCTCCATCTTTTGGGCTCTCAGGGGGAAGGATGATCTAGGCGATTCTCGCTGAAATGGAGGCGGCAGCGGGAGTGGTTCTTTGTGGCTTGAGGAAGAAGATGAAGGCGGAGAAACGAATGTGAATGAGCAGCGCCCATGTGCGCCTTCCCCTTTTTATTGGAGGGGATGCACAGGGGCTGGCTCTTTGCTATTTCCTAGGGGAAACTGCCATTTCTTTACTGGCGGTTTGGTTATTCTCCAATGGCTACTATTCCTCGACCCCACAGCCTGTGATAATTGCCCGTAGTGAACATGGGACAGAAGCGCAACATTCCTATGACGTGTGTCCATGCACTATTTGTGGCCTAACTCGACGTGCCGAGCGACACGTATGCCTCAGGCCCGAGGCCTTCTGTGAGGGTATACAAATAGGGGTATTTGTTTTCCCTTGACTTGTGCATGGACAAAAAAGCCTCCAATGCGGCAACCTGAGCCTACCGGGAAAAGACATCGATACCAACCCAGCAAACGATCAAGATAGAACTCCAACAAGCTCGACGCAGCAGCCCAAGCCTAGACTACGGCACACTAAGCACGTCCCCGACGCTTGCTGGGGTCCAGGATGGGTGACCCTTCACGAAGACCAGAAAAGCCATCCCCCAGCAGGCGTGAGCTGATCGGCCACCGCTCCACCGCATCATAAGGCCAATCACTTGTCGATGAAGTGTCGATCCCTCAAGTGGCTAAGTGGCTCTCGCTAAGCATGTGGCGACATGTTGGAAGATGAATTATGCCTCCTTGACACCCGTCCATAGACATGTCAAGCTATGGTACGATAGTTAGCTAGAGCAGTGGTATAAGCTTGCCGGGGATGCGCCCCTGCGTGCCACCTAGACTAGCAATGATGATATTTTGTCCCTAATGCCAGAGTTAGGTATGATAAGCTCTTCTAGCTATCTAATCAGCAAACAATGTCTGTTTTGCCACTGTGGTTGCCCCTTGTGTTATAACAAGAGCCCCAAGGCAACCAACCTCACTATTCGGACTTTCGAACATTTGTACATGCGTAGTAACTCACACGAAGGCAACCCTTGTCGGGCTGGAGCGTTGTACGTTCTTCGTGGTCCTTTGATCAATCCACCCACAAAGAATGAGTAGGGTTTTACGATTCACAGTGGCCCGAACCTGGGTAAATCGCTGTGTCGTCTCACTGTCTCTATTCTTTGTGCTTATGTCCATGCCGTCGCCGAACCACAAAGGGGCCGATGGCCCCATAGCTAATTGAGTGCATCCAACCCTGATACAGCAGGCCTCCTCAAGGAGCAAATGGTCAGCTTCTTGCGCGTCATCTTTACGTGCCTCATAGAATGGCAAAACCTGCGGGGAACCATGCTTAAGCTCCGAGGGAAGGACCGCCTCAGCCCCGTATACAACGAAGGAGGGGGTTTCGCCGGTGGGCTTAGTCGTGATTATCTAGCTAACCCCTCCTAGAGGCCCTCCCAGACTAGCCAACCCCTCCCAGAGGCCTCAAGCTTCCTCTTGAAGCTCCTGGTCTTGAGGCCCTTGGGGACATCAGCATTGGCATGGTCGCCCTGGCTATTACTACACGGGTGTGCCACAGAGGCAAAGCATATTTGTGTACCAAGGTTAGCGCAATATGACCTGAAGAGGCCGCCCGTGAACTGGGACCCGTTGTCAGTGATGATGCAGTTGGGGATGCCAAATCGGCATAAGAGGCCCTTGATACGTCTCCAACGTATCTATAAATTTTTATTGTTCCAGGCTGTTATATTATCAATCTTGGATGTTTTACATTCATTTTATAACAACTTTATATCATTTTTTGGGACTAACCTATTGACATAGTGCCAAGTGTCAGTTGATGTTTTTTGCTTGTTTTTTACTTCGCAGAAAATCAGTACCAAACGAAGCTCAAACACCACGAAACTTTTTGGAGATTTTTTGGGCCAGAAGATATCAAGTGGGCCAAAGAAGGGCCACAAAGGAGGGCCGAGGAGAGCACAAGACACGAGGGCGTTGCAGAGGCCCCAGGCGAGCACTGGTAGGTCGTGCCCACCTCGATACGCCTCTCCATCGCCTATCAACTATATAAATACCCAAATATTCAGAAAACCGTAGGTGAGTCGACGAAACACAATTCTTGTCACCGAAAGTTCCAGAACCGCAAAATCCCATCTAACACCACCACGAAGGGGTGCATCGTCTTCATGGGTGCCTCTTCGATGATGCATGAGTAGTCCACCAGAGACCTATGGGTCCGTAGGCCGTAGCTAGATGGCTTAATACATCATGTCACCATTCTTGTTGCATTACTCTGTTTTTGCATGAACTTAATACACTAGATGCATGATGGATAGCAGTCGATGTGTGGAGTAATAGTAGTAGACGCAGAATCATTGGCTTAGATATCGTCATGATTATTTGATATTCTCTCAATTTCCCAACAATAATTTGTTCGCCCACCATGTGCTATACTCATGAGAGAAGCCACTCTTGAAACCTACGACCCCCGAGTCTACTTTTCCAACATATTCCTTTCCGATCTATCTTTTTTCCATGTTTGTTTTCATATCTACAAATCCAAAAACACAATAATACCTTGCTGCACTTTTTGTTTACATCTTTTACTTTGTGTTCTTGCGAGATATATTTTCCCAACCTACTACAATCTAATCTATCTTATTATCATTAAGAGCTTGACTTCCTCTCTTACGCGCCGGGTTGCTAGTATTTGTTCTTTGTGTGTAGGTGTCATTTGCATAGTTGCTTGGTCTTCCTCCACGGATTGATACCTTGGTTTCTTAACTAAGGGAAATACTTACTGTAGCTGTGTTGCATCACCCCTTCCTCTTTGGGGAAATACTCACACAGTCTCAAGCTACGTCAAAGGAATTTCTGGCACCGCTGTCAGGGAGGAAGCAATCTCTTTGGCATGCCAATCTCTGGTGCCAGGGAGACATCATCAACATCTATCAGGTTCCTAATCACAAATCTCATCTCTTTGCAATTTACATTATTTGCCATTTGCCTCTCATTTTCCTCTCCCCCACTTCACAAATTTGTCATTTTATTCACCTTCTCTTTCTCGTTTGCCTTTTTCTCCTTAGATCTCTATTTTGTGTATTCATGATGCCTGAACGAAAGTATTATGATGTTCCTTACCCCAATATTTTGCGTAAAATTGAGAAGAGTACAAAGGAATATAGGACTACACAATTTGAGCATAATAAGTATTTTACTTAGGAGCTTAAATAACACTCTACCGCACTAGAGGCCATAAAAAACAACTTGATGATATTGGTAGAGAAGTTTCTAATCTTGAATCTAAGTAAGCTCATGCTGACAATCTGCTGGGTAAAATGTCTGACGCACAAGCCAATTTAGTGAATCAAATGGCCGTCAAACCAGTTTCTCTAGAGCATAAAAATGATGAAGATCTTAAAATGATTGGTGTTTGTTCTATTGATTCCTTGTTTAGTAAGAAGAGTCAGTTTTAGCTAGAGGCCGTCCCAATGATGTGGATGGTGAAAATCTTGATGAAAAAATTGATGAAAGTGGGTTTGGAGAGGTCAAAACATTAACTAGTGATGTGCCCACTATTTTGGATTACAAAGACTTTAATTAGGATAGTTGCTCCTTGGTTAAATGTATTTCTTTGCTACAATCCATGATAAATACACCCCGTGCTTATGAACAAAATAAAACTTTTACTAAACATATTTTTGATGCCATGATGAAATCCTTAGAAGAAAAGTTGGAATTAGTGATTTGAATTCCTAGAAAAGTTGCATGACGAGTGGAAACCTACCATTAAAGTCCAGATTAAAAATTGTGAATGCTTTGATTTATGTGATTTGGGTGCTTGTGTTTCCACAATTCCAAAATCTCTTTGTGATGTGCTTGGTCTTACCAATATTGAAGAATGTTCTCTTAATTTGCACTTGATTGATTCTACTATTCAAAAGCCTTCGGGAAGAACTAATGATGTTCTTATTCCTGAAAATAGGAACTATGTGCTCGTAGATTTTATTGTTCTTGATATTGATTGCAATCCGTCTAGTCCCATCATACTTGGTAAACCGTTTTTACGGACTATAGGCGTCATGATTGATATGAAAGGAGGCAATATTAAATTTCAATTTCCAATTAGAAAGGGTATGGCACACTTACTTGGAACAGGAATTAAGAAACCATATGAATCAATCATGAGGGCCCTCTATGGAGTAACAACTAAAGATGACAATACTTGAATCTATGCATTATGCCTAGCTAGGGGCGTAAAACGATAGCGCTTGTTGGGAGGCAACCCAATAAATAAAATTTATCTTATATTTTCCTTCTTGTTTTTGAGTGTTTACACAATTATGCCTCTGTTATGATTGTGTTTTTATGTTTATTTAGTGTTTTTACCAAGTGGAACCTTTAGGATAATTAATAAGATGAGTAGAAACAATGTTGAATCTAAAACAAAAACTTTGACTCCACTGCACGAATTTTCATTTTTTACTGGAGCATTATAATGAGCTGAAATTTTCACACGGTATTTATATAGAAATTCTTTAGGTTGCACTATGTTTTCAGAACGATTACAGTTACTGGAGTACGGGTAGAGTACATATTACTATAGACTGTTGTATTTGAGACAAATTCTGTTTTTGTTGCATTGTGTGCTTGTTTTGATGAATCTATGGCTTGTATTGGATGGTATAAGTCATGGTAAAGTGATAATACAGTAGATATAATGCAATAAGAAAATATTAATGGATTTTCAACAGTACTTAGAGTCATAATTTAGTTTATTATACTAACGGATCTCCCGAAGATTTTGTTAAGTTTTGTGTGATTGAAGTTTTCATATTTTGGGTGAGATCACAATGGATGAAGGAATAAGGAGTAAGAAGATCCTAATCTTGGGGAAGCCCATGGCACCCAAAGTAAATATCCAAATAGGAACAAGCAACTAAGCTTGGGGATGCCCCGAGTGGTATCCCCTCTTTCTTCTAACAACCATCGGTATTTTACTTGGAGCTATATTTTTATTTATCACATATCATGATTATTGCTTGGTACGTCTTGTATGAGTCTTTGCTTGATTTACTTTTTAAGCTTGATGGACACACCTATTTGAGAGATCCAAAATTATGCTATGATTTGTTAGAATTGCTCTGTATGCTTCACTTAAACCTTTTGAGCTATGGAATTGCACTATATGCTTCACTTATATCTTTTTGAGCACGGCGTGCTTTTACTTGTTTGGAGAAATGCTCTCATGCTTCACTTAGATCAATTTTAGAGTTAGTAAATTTTCAAGAAACCCTCTCATGCTTCACTTATACTATTTTGACAGATGAAATTTTTATGCTCCTGATCTTCACTTAAATTTATGTGAGCTTGCCAAAAAGCAATGGTAATATATGAAACTAGTCCCAAAGTGATAGATATTCAAGAGGGATATAATAAAAAACTTTCACAGAGATCATTGGACAAATTAAACTTGATTCTTTGTAATAGTTCTGAGACATGACGATAGTAATATGTGAGTTAGGTTGATGAGTAATTATGCTTAGTAAGAAAATTGGTGTTAAGGTTAGTGATTCCCTATGCAAGCACGAAATTCAATAGTTGTACATGAAATTACATCCTACTTATGGTGCATTATTCGGTATTAGTTATGCTAAATGCTCGCTTATGTGAATTTTCATTTCTTTATTCGTTGCTTCTCAATCTATTTGCTAGCCTTCACTTGTACTAAGTAGAAATACTACTTGTGCATCCAAAATCCTTAAACCCAGTTTTGCCATATGAGTCCACCATACCTACCTATATGTGGTATTTCCATTCCGTTCCAAGAATATTTGTATGTGCCATCTCTAATTTTAAAACTGAATTTTCCTTTTTGTGTGCTCGTACCTCTCATGAAACGGAAGGTGTCGTGGATTTATCACGGCAGATGTCCGGGTGAATGGACTTAGGTTCGGGGCAAAGACGCAACTATGTGGCGGCTTGAAGGGGTTGATCGGAATCGAGAGACATGGAGTTTACCCAGGTTCAACCCCTCCGATGGAGGTAAAAGCCTACGTCCTTCTTGTCTTGTATTGATGATGATGAAGATCTCTCGGTTACAAGGGTGCTAATTGCTACCTCTAATCACGAGAGCCTCTAATCTGTCTATCTCTAATCTCTTGTGTTGTCTAAACTTGTGGACTTGTCCGTCTTCCCCTCTAGGGGCTCTCTACCCCTCCTTATATAGGTGGAGAGGGTAGGCATACAAATAGAGTCCTACTAGGAGTAGGATTAGGACTAGCCTCTCATGAATCCTACTCCGGGTCTTATTTACTTTAAGGGAATCCTTCTCTCTTCGGGCCTTCTCTTGTGAGCCGACAGGCGCCGGCTCACCCGCCGGGTCTTGGGCTTGGTCATCCTGCGACCCGCCTACCGGGTCATTAATAAGATGTCATGTCTTTATGGGGTCTCCTGTGAGTCGCCAGGCCGGGTCATACCGCGGGGTATATCCCCGACATTAGCCCCAAGATTAGTTTGAATTTATTCATGCTAAGCTACTGAAATAAGAATAATAAATATGTTAAGTGGCCGGCTTGCTTTGGCCGACTTATAAAATGGCTCCTCTGAAATCCGGGTCTTTTCTGCATATGAACGAGTCATCTTGATAATCATCTTGCTTGTCAATGTCCTTTGAAAATTTTAAGAATAGTACACCCATATGTCATTGAATCGGCTTCCAATACTCTTGGCGGGTCATCTCCTCCGGGTCATAATCATTGATGATGTCGGGTCATTATCACTGATGACGCTGGGTCAAATAACTAGAATCCAGCTGACTTGATAAAAATATTGGGATGAAAATCCATCTGATGTAAACCGGACTTCCATTGTTGTGGAGCAGGGCGACTTATATAAAGTCTGGCGGGTTATGATCTTTTGATGACGCCGAGTCATAAATGTTGGTAACACCGGGTCTAACAATTGGACTTCATAATTAACATCTTGAAAACTCTCCTCAAAGTTTTTGATATGTCCATATTACCTATAGCCCCCAAGCTCCGAGATTATCCATGATAACTTGGTGCTTTGCAAATAACATTTTGGACTGTGTAACCCCCAAGTGTCGGGTTGTTCTGCCTGCAGCAGCCTGGGACTTATAATTGCCTTATACCTTATAAAGCTTTGGCGGGTGTAGCCCCCAAGGGCCGGCTCATCAGAAAGCATCAGCGGGTGTAGCCCCCAAGGGTCATCTCATCAGAATGTGATGCACCGGGTCTTCAATTTGAACCTCATAATCTGTTTAAACAGTGGAATACTATAGCCCCCAAGTGTCGGGTCGCACGCCTGCGGCGACTTGGGACATTATAAATTTGATGTGAGCGGTGTAGTCCCCAAGTTCCGGGTCAGTAAGAATTATTGGGCTGGGACTTTAGAAAAATATAGAAAGGGCCGACTCATCTCCTTGTGATAATATGGTCTTCCTGACAATAGTGATTTGAAAACCGGCCTGCATTAGCCCCCAAGTGCCGTGGTGCATGCTTGCAACGACAGGGGACTTGCATAATTGATATAAACTGGCTTTGAATAGTGTAGCCCCCAAGTGACGGGTCGTCTGCTTGCTGCGACTCGGGACTACGCAAGAATAATATGGCTCACCACAATTCGTTGAATGAATCCTTGACCGTGGTTGTAATATAACCCGGAATGAATATCCTTCAATAATTCCTTTGTATTTGACATGAAATCCCTGCGCGTGGTTTGCGATGCAACCCGACAAATATATATATACTTGAAGAAATCCACGAGTGTTGTAGATTACTACAGAGTACAATTGAAGAAGTTCGAGAACCAACCAATTATGTGACACGACATTATATCTGACATGGCGGTTCTTCAAGAATAATCAACTTTCCAATATAACGGCAGCTTAGCTATAATAAACAGGACCTGCAAAAACAAGACAAAATATGTTCCGTGTTGCTGTAAGGGTGGCTTGAAAAAGCACAACCCGGAGATGTTATATCTTTCATAACATTGCTCCTTATTTCATAATCTGGCTCTGACCCGGCTTGATAAGCCAGCATGACATGTGAATATGATGAAATATATGATGCAATGTATGATGCCATGTATGATGCAAGATGCAATGTATGATGTAATGTTAACTTGTCAACATTTTTTGGCATAAAGCCGACGGATAGGCGTTAGAAGCTATACCCGAAGGTAGGAAGCCGCCCTCGCTGCGACTCATTTTCCTGAGCCGGAATTTTGTACCTCTACGGCCGGCTAATAGGCGTTAGAAGCTGTACCCAGAGGTAAGAAGCCGCCGTTCACCGTGACTCATTTTCCTGAGCCGGAATTTTGTGGCATAAAGCCTGGCTAATAGGCGTTAGAAGCTGTACCCGGAGGTAAGAAGCCGCCGTTCACCGATCTCAGTTGATACATCAACCGAAATAGTTTTGAAGTCTTCTTGTAAGTCGCTATCTTGTAAACCGCCATCTTGTATAAAGAAGCGGCAGCAGCTCCAAGTGATGATCAAATAAATCCGGGCACCTATGTTTGAATGCTGCATCATGGCGGTTCGTCCTCTTGGGAAACTTTTAATCTTCCGTTAGTAATGTAATAGCCCCCAGGATTGGATTTTCTCTTGCAAAGACCCGGGGTTCTCTTTGAAAACGATCAAATGTGTCTCGCCAACTCTATTGCCCCCGAGTCTTAAGTTGACTCGAAGAGACGGCATGAGAATCTCCATTGGAAGTTGAGGTTGGCCGTGGCGGGTTATAGATGATCCCGCATGATTTGTTTCAATGATCTGCTCGATAGTTCGTCCCGGCTGTTTGTTGAAGTGAACCAAATTGTAGTGGTGGCGACTTGTGCGCCTGTCCGTCGGGCGGCTCATATCGATGAGCACTGCACCGATATATTGATGTAGATCACATTGTGGGTGGCGTCTTGCATGCATCCATTGGGCGGCTCATATAGACGAGCCCTGCACTGATATGTTGTAGATTGCATCACAAGGCGGCGATTCAGAACCATCCGTTGGGCGACTCGTACTGGTGCATGCGGGCCCTGGCATGTTGATGTAGATGTAGAAATCAGCCGCATCATTGTAAGCCGACGCTGTTGTGAAAAATGCCATGGCGTTGTACGCCTGCCGCGGATGGCGAGAGACGGACACGGCGTTGTAAGCCGACGCGGATGACGAGTCGACCATGGCGTTGTTGGTGAAAACCATACCGTGGATACGGCGGCTTTCTGCATCCATTGGGCAGCTCATATTGGCGGGTAAGCACGCAGTACAGGCAGGTTGATGTAAATCGGATCGAGAGGGCGGCAGCTCACGCGCTTCCGCTGGATGGACGAACAAGCAGACGTTTTTCTGGCATGTTGATGTAGTCCGGACCGTGAGGACGGCGGTTTACGCGCATCCGTTGTGTGAGGCGCCACAGACGAATACCAGTACCGAAGGATGCTGGCGTGCGCTCCATCTCCACTATATAATGTCATTTGAATAACTATCCTGTGTAAAAATATTACAGGGCGAAGTAATTGTTTTCGAAAGAATTTAATATGTAGTGATGAATAGATAGGACAGATAGCACCTGATTTTTTTTGTTGGACGAATGCGGGCGTTTCCTCTCATGAAAACTAATATAGAGCCAGAGTATTCGTCCCCCATTATAGTACCAATTTAACTTCTCCACAATGTCGTCTTTTGCTTTTTGAACCAGGCCGACGGGTCGACCAGGCTGCGGGGACGAGGTGGAGCTGGCCAGGCTCAAGCGCGCACAAGGCCAAGACGGAGGCAGGCGAGCCGGAGGGAGGGGCAATGGAGGTGTGGCAGGGTGGAGCCGGCCAGAGCAACGCGTGGAGGCGGGTGAACCGGAGGCGCAGGAGAGCCGGACCGTGAAGGCGGCGCTATGGCAGGGCGCAGTAGCTGCGGTGCTTGTAGAGCAGCGGCGTGCGAGTGGGCAAGGTGAGGCACGGCGGAGAACCGGTGCTGTGGCAGGGCGTAATGATTCGCGGTGTTGTAGGAGCGAGGCCATGGCAATAGACAGGACCAGCTCCTCGGGCGAGTAGAGGCGCAACAGTGGAACTGGTGCAGTGGGCAATAGCCATGATGCGGCGGCGGCTCCTGGCGCGATGGGGTGGCAAAGTCAAGCCGGTCATGGCGCAACGGGCCCTCACGGCAAATCCAAGACGGAGGTCGCGGTGGAGGTGCGGTGCGGAGGCGGCTATGGTGTGGCGGTGTCTCCCAGCACGCAATGGCGAGGCCAGCACCACGGCAGCAAGTGCGGCGGCATAGGACAGCTCGAGGCGAGGCCATGGAGTTTGGTCATCTTGTGGTGAGGTCACGGCATTGGCCGGCCACAACGACGGAGGCATGTGCGGCCATGGACTTGAATCCGTGGTCGATCCACTTTCGGTCATGATACCTGCGCTGCAACACCTGTCCCTTCCTAACTTTTTCTCTCTCTTCTGATGTCTTCCTTTGACCTGCACGTATGTCCAAAGAAAGATAGACTTGTTTTTCTTCCTTAGCTAGCACATGGACATGCCATCCATATATTTGTTCTTCTTGCTTAGTTACTTTCCTTGATACGATTCAAGGGATGCATACTCTTTGGCCTGATGTATTACTACCGAATTTGTCCATATCGATCAACGAATTTGAAAAGGCCATTTACTTTTTCTTCTTCTCCGATCTTAATAGCCAGCAGCAGAATAATAAATTTGATTCGTAATAGACGAGTAGGACTTGTACTCGGATTAGACTAAAAAGCCTTGTCCTTAGGCGTCATGTGCCCAACGAGACAATCCTTAATTGCCGTGTAGATTTGATTAACTAAAGCTTTACCTCTCTGTGCTAGGCTGCGCACTTCTCATATTTATTTTTCACTTTTGTTCTTTGTTTGAATATGGCATAAACCGGTCTAGAGCACCAATCGATTTGGCTTTTGATTCCTTCGCTCCTGTCGACGCCTTGGTTGGTTTCACAAACGCTGGCCGTACATGCTATGAATCTCTTTTCCTTAGATCTTTTCTTTTTTTATGGCCGTCACGGGAACGAGATTGGTCTGACGATGGATGCCCGTGCAACAGTACTGACGATCAAAAAAATTCTTGGCGATCCCAGCGGCAACTCAAAATTGTTGTACATCTTTTCGAATCGGTGCTTCCCCATCCATAAGATTATGAACTTCTCGATCCCAGCAAAAGCTCCCTTCAAGAACATAACATCACCGTGCATCGGCCCCACGGTGGGCGCCAACTGTCATGGATTTAGCACGGCAAATGTCCGAGTGAATGGACTTAGGTTCGGGGCAAAGACGCAACTGTGTGGCGGCTTGAAGGGGTTGATCGGAATCGAGAGACACGGAGTTTACCCAGGTTCGGCCCCTCCGATGGAGGGCAAAGCCTACATCGTGCTTGTCTGGTATTGATGATGATGAAGATCTTTCGATTACAATGGTGCTAATTGCTACCTCTAATCACGAGAGCCTCTAATATGTCAATCTCTAATCTCTTGTGTTGTCTAAACTTGTGGACTTGTCCATCTTCCCCTCTAGGGGTGCTCTACCCCTCCTTATATAGGTGGAGAGGATAGGCTTACAAATAGAGTCCTACCAGGAGTAGGATTAGGACTAGCCTCTCATGAATCCTACTCCGGGTCTTATTTCCTTTAAGGGAATCCTTCTCTCTTCGGGCTTCTCTTGTAAGCCGCCAGGCGCCGGCTCACCCGCCGGTCTTGGGCTTGGTCATCTTGCGACCCGCCTGCCGGGTCATTAATAAGATGTCATGTCTTTACGGGGTCTCCTGTGAGTCACCAGGCCGGGTCATACCGTGGGGTATATCCCCGACCAAAGGGGTGACCGATATTTTTCCATGCTAGATGTGTTATTCTCATGATGAGTGTATATTCACTTGTCATTGCACAGGAGTATGGCGGTAATAGGGATGCCCAGGCCCGAAATGAAAAAACAAATTTACTTTATATTGTCAAATAATATATTCCTGGGAAAGTGTTGGTATGGAAGGCAACCGTGGATCCGTCTAGCCATTGGAAGTGAAAGAATGGTGGAAAAATAATAAACTTTATTTTCTGTTTGTGAACCACTTATGGTATATCTAGCATGGAAATTTATTGAAATCTCTCGGTCGTTTTCATTGACAGGAAAGGCTTGCCAACCAAAATATGTTTCTCTATTAATTTAAACCTTGAGCTCTAGCACCTCTACAAAGCCCTACTTCCCTCGGTGAAGGGCCTATCTATTTACTTTGTGCAATTTTTATTTTTTACTTGAGTCTCCATCTTATCTTATATAGCACCAAGTCGGGGGAACTATGATCGTACTTGAGCATTAGATGTAGCTAATATTTGAGTGTGTTTCATGAATGGATCAATGATTGAGCATGATAGGCTAGGGATAACTTTCTTAAGTGTTGATATTTTGAAAGACATGGTTGCTTGTTGATATGCTTGAGTACTAAAGTCTTCATGTCAAAACTAGACTATTGTTTCGAACCATCTAAAAGTCCAAATGTCCATTCTACAAAAGAAAAGAAAATGTGATGAACATGTTAGGAAGCATTCCACATCAAAAATTCTGTTTTTATCATTTACCTACTCGAGGACGAGTAGGAATTAAGTTTAAGGATGCTGATACGTCTCCAATGTATCGATAATTTTTTATTGTTCCATGCTGCTATATTATCAATCATGGATGCTTTACAATCATTTTATAGCAAATTTGTATCATTTTTTGGGACTATCCTATTGACATAATGCCAAGTGCAAGTTGTTGTTTTTTGCTTGTTTTCTTATTTCAAAGAAAATCAGTATCAAACGAAGCCCAAACACCGTGAAACCTTTTGGAGATTTTTTTGGGCCAGAAGACATCTAGCCGGCCAAAGAAGTGCGAGAGAGGAGGGCCGATGAGAGCACAAGAAACCAGGGCACGCTAGAGGCCCAGTCGTGCCCTGGTGGGTTGTGCCCATCTCGGGACGCCTCTCCACCATTTATCAGCTCAATAAATACCCAAATATTCAGAAAACCATAGGGGAGTCGACAAAACACAATTCCTGCCGCCGCAAGTTTTAGAACCACGAGATCCAATCTAACACCATAACGGAGGGTGCATCGTCTTCATGGCTGCCTCTCCAATGATTCGTGAGTAGTCCACCATAGACCTATGGGTCTGTAGGCATTAGCTAGATGGGTTCCTCTCTCTCTCTTTTGATTCTCAACACAATGGTCTCTTGGAGATCTATTTGATGTGATCACTTTCTGCGGTATGTTTGTTGGGATCCGATGAATTTTGAGTTCATGATCAGTTTCTACCCATGAATATGATTTGAGTCTTGTTTGATTTCTTATTTGCATGATTACTTATAGCCTCGTAGTTCTTCGAATCTTTGGTATAGTTAGGCTAACCTGATCGATTTTTATTGCATTGGGAAGGGGTGCTTTGTGATGGGTTTGATCTTGTGGTGTCCTTTCACAATGATAGAAGGGGCAGGAAGGCATGCATGTACTATTTCCATTAAGGATAACAAGATGGGGTCTATTCCTACATGAATAGATCTTGTCTACATCATGTCACGTTCTTATTGCATTACTCTATTTTTCCATGAACTTAATACACTAGATGTATGTTGGATAACGGTCGATGTGTGGAGTAATAGTAGTAGATGCAGAATTGTTTCGGTCTACTTATCGTGGTCGTTAAGCCTGTATAATGATCATTGCCTTGGATATCGTCATGATTATTTGATCTTCTATCAATTGCCCAACAATAATTTGTTCACCCACCATGTGCTATACTCATGAGAGAAGCCAGTAGTGAAACCTACGTCCCCCGGGTCTACTTTTCCAACATATTTCTTTCCGATCTATCTTTTTGTCGTGTTTGTTTTCAGGTCTATAAATCCAAAAACCCAAAACTACCATGTTGCACTTTTTGGTTACATCTTTTACTTGGTGTTCTTGTGATATCTATTTGCCCAACTTACTACAATCTAATCTATCTTATTATCAACCTCTCTTACGCATCAGGTTGCAAGTATTTGTTCTTTGTGTGCACGTGTCATTTACATAGTTGCTTGGTCTTCCTCCACGGATTGATACCTTGGCTTTTTAACTGAGGGAAGTACTTACCGTAGCTATGCTGTAGCATCACTTCCTCTTTGGGGAAATACCGACTCAGCCTCAAGCCATGTTAGCCCTTGATGAACCTGACGGCCGAGCCAACCGGGATGGTGTGGACGGGCTCAACCTCCACCCACTTGGTCAAATTGTCGATGGTGACATAGATGTAACAGTACCCGCCGACCGCGTGGGGAAAGGGACCCAGTATATCCAACCCCCATACCGCGAAGGTCCAGGAGAGCAGAATCGTCTACAGCCCCTGCACGGGCTGATGGATTGGCTTGGCTTGGAAGTGGCAAGCTTCGCAGGACCAAACCAGCTCGACGGTGTCACGAAGCGTAATAGGCCAATAGAAACCGCTGCAGAACATGTTACCAACGAGGGTGCGCGATGAGGAGTGGTGCCCACAATCCACTTTGTGGATGTCAGTGAGCAACTTGCATCCTTGCTGCTTCGAGATGCACCACAGGAAGACGTTGTTGGGCCGCTTGCGATACAGCTCACCATCTCATAGACAGTAAACGGTGGCCTGTCGGATGATGCATTCTGCTTCCACATCCTCTATGTGAAGGTCGCCGCGTAGTAGGTAGGCCTTGAGCTCGGTGGCCCGATCGCCCTCTTGAGGTTCCAGTGCCAGCAGCAAGCGATCTCCTAAGAGCGGGTTGTAGTCCGCCACGCCCGTTGGCAGCACGGACGATGGATCCTCACACAGTAGCGTGGTGCCGACAGCGAGCGGTGCGGCAAATGTTTTGAGCTTGTCTCCTTTTAGCGAAGTGAGCATGATGCCAGCCCCCGCGCCCTACCTAGAAAAGTCACCATCGAAGCACAGGACTGAGCCACAGGGTGCCTCATCCCCAAGAAGGAGGGATTCGCCCTCGCAAGGCTCCTCCTCGCTTGGGTGTGTCCACTCTGATACCAAGTCTGCCAGGGCCATGGCCTTTATGACTCTGGTGGTGCAAAAATCCAGCTCGAAGGGATGCAATTCAATGTTCCACTCGACAACCGTGCCAGCGTCGTTGGGGCTATGCCGAACCTGCTCCGGTGGGTAGGTAGTGACAACCATGATAGGATGCCCTTGGAAATGGTGACGCAGTTTTCTAGAGGCGACGAGGACCGTGAGGAGGAGCTTGTTGTCACATCCCTAGTTACTCTGTCGTATTGAGCTATCTAGAGTGATACGTGATGTTTCAAGTTTTGATAAACTTAACATAGGGATTAACAAACCCCAACACTTCATTTGATATACAAATTAAAATACTTGTGATTTTCAGCGAATCCAAAATACCCATAAAAATGCTCACCAGTTCTGATGAATGTTGGCAACAATATATCAGGGGTGCATTATATTTTCAGAACCATTTTGGAATTTTAAATAAATCAGCAAAGTTGTTGCGAATCACAAATAAAGCACTATAAATATTTTTAGTTGCTCTAAAATTGCTGAAATTGTTTGTGGGAGTTTGAAATATTCAAACTACATTCCATAAAATATCTCAGGATTTTTGTGCAAAGGGTTTATTCCCAAACAAAATAAAAGAAAAGTTAGAAAATTGAAAACAGAACCAAATGAAGCAAAAACAGAAAAGGGGAAGAGGTACCTCAGCCTCTTACCTGTTCAAGTGGTGGCCCATCCCACCATCAGATCCCCCTGTCATCTTGTTCCTCTGCCATGTCGGCAGCAGCCTACCTGCGTCCCCAGGCCAACGCACGGGTGGATAGACGTCACCGCTGCCGTCCCGATCACTCTCTCCCTTGCTAGTTGCCCCTAGCTCTCTCCCTCGCCTAAAACTCTGTCACACCCTATGTTTTGCCTCTTTTGTCTAAGTTAACATAGCTCAAAAATTAGGACCAATTAAAACTTTTTATGTGCTTGTGATGTTTGACTTGATTGCTAATTGTTTGATTGCTAGCTTGTGCTCTATATTCATAAAACTTCCTCCTACCATCAAGAATTATTTTACTTGATCCAAACTCTTTCCCAATGATCATACCATGTGTATAGGATATAAAACTATTTTTATCAAATATTATTTTGGCCAAACATAGTTTATTCAATTTAGGTTTTCCAAAACCCCTCAATTGAGGTTTGTATTACAAGTCCTCAAATTAGGGGGGATGTTTTACCACAAAGGATTTATTTGGAATCCAATATATATAATACTTCCGAAAAACTCAAAATATTATTTTTAAAGATTATTTTACTATTTTATTCAAAGTCCTTTTCTTAAGGCCAAAAATGTTCTTTTAGAGGAAAAAATTATTTTTATGCTTTAAATTTTTTTGAGAAAATTTAGGGAAACTTAGTGGACATATATTGTCCATATATAAGAGTTTCAACACATATTCATCTTAAAAATACTAGAAAAACCATCCAAAACCCTTTCAGCCTATTTCTTGTATTTGAAATATATCTACAAGAAATATTCTCAAATAAATACAGGAAAATTCTGGCAATTCGCACATGTTATATCGGATGATATTTCAAAGTTTCATCCCAATCCCAATTGATTTGGTTCCCCAAAATATCCTAAAATCCTCTCTGTACATAATCATATTTGAAGATATTTACATTGTGAAGTTTCTACTATTGATTTAAACATTGTAGACATGTCCTAGTCCTCTAATAATGCATCCACACAAAGTGGTGCATCAAGGAGAGCAGATCCACTTGTCGAAATCCCCCGAAACCCATTTCTGTTGATTCCAAGAATCTGGTGATATTGCATTGCCTAGTTTCTCCATTGGGCCCCAAACTTTTTGTACATGTTATAATACCTAAATTATGCCAACACATAAAGTAGTGCATCATGAGAATGGATTTGCAAAGCTAGATCGAAGGAAATCCATTTCTGCCCATTTCTAGGGTTTACAAAGTTTCTATTGTCAACTTTGCTCAATTGAGCTGAAACCTTGTGATCCATCTCTCTTTTACCCACCATTTGATGCTGTTAAATATCATAGTAAGTGAGTAATATTATATTGCCCAAACATCCATCAAACACCTTCTGGTGAAATAGTAAAGTCCCCATTTTCATCGCTTTTACAATTCTCCTAGCTCTCTAATTTTTACCACATATCCTCATGACCCTATTCTACCTCCAGTAAGAAATGTTGCCCCTATCTTAATAATTCGTGGGGCAAAACCCCCAATTACCCCTCATGTACAGCAGGTTTTCCCCTCTCCCTCAAGTTTTATTCTCTCCTAAGGCTGACTGTAGTAGGGGTAACTTAGGTGGTATCATGTACTTGGGAATAGCAAACGTGCTGATGTGGCAAGAAGAGAGAGAGAGGGTTAGAGTAACATAGGTAGATCTATATAATGTTAAGTGCTATACTACTTTGTGTCATGCATGGCAATAAATATGATCTTACGTGATACTACTCTATGATACTATGCACTATGAAGGTAGTATCATACACTAGTATCATATGTATGATACTATTACATGATACTCCCCACTATGAGCAGCCTAAGGACCCCCCCCCCAGAGCATCCAATGCTCTCTTCACTTTGTATACTCCCTACTAGACCCTCTAGACACCGGTCGACGTGTCCAAGACACCACTAGCATGCCATTTGGCCGCTCTAGAGCGTGCTACAGTGCACTAGACCTCTGTAGCGGAGCCCATCCCCACCTCCCGGCCACCTCGGGTGCCTCCCTCTCGCCAGCTGGTCGGTCTTAATGTTTGGGACAGCAACACTCTTGTCCCCATCCTCTCTCCTCCTCTGCGGACCTCTCCTCGCACGCGCATGGCGCCGCCCGAGCGCACCACTGAGCGTGCTCACACACGCGACGACCTGGTCCTCGCCCGCTCCTTCTATCCCTCTCCCTAGTCGTGGATGACATCCAACAATGCCTCAGACGGACTCCCACAACCCTTCGTGCCCTCTAGCAATGGCAGTGGCCGAGCCGGCACACGAGCTCACGGTGCACCGCCACCCTCCTTATACAACCCACCCCAAGCCCCTATTGTCCCTCTCTTGATACCCCTCTCTCACTTGAACCACATGGGCCTCCCAATTCCTCCTCTCGTGCTCTCATCGTTCCCCTATGGCTGATGATGCCCGTCTAGGCCTCGCCCGGATTCCAACTTAGTCGAGCCCCTCCACTCAGTTGAATATCACCGGGGCATTCCCCTCATCGCCATGAGCTCCCCCGTGCCCTTCTTCTATTTTCCGGTAGCGTCAAGCCCTATTCCTAGGGCCGCCGTCATCGCCCTCCGCCATGATCGAAACTGAACACACCATTGAGCTCCCTGGCGGGAATAGGCCCCCCCTCGGATGGGTCTCGGGTTCTTCCCTGAGCAACCGCCGGTGGCCCGAGCCGCCAGAATGGTGCCGGCGGGCACTCTGCCTTGCCTCCCCTGTCACCCCTGCTCGAGCGGGAGGGACAAGAAGGACCCGATATGCGGTCCCCGCCATTCAGTGGCCTAGCGGCTAATGCCCATTGTTTAAGTGGAGATGCGTCACCATTGTTACTCCTTCGTCCCGGGAAAGCGTATTTCCTGAGTGCGCCTTCAACATCGCCTAAACCCCCCCTGCGTGGGTGAACTGAGGGGTCCGCCCAGTGACCATTCTGCGCCCTGAGTGCCCTTTAGTCCTTTGGGTAATTTCCATTTTCCCTTTTTTATTTTTTCTAATAAGACTCATAAATCCATAGAAAAATCATTTCAAGCCCAAATTTGGTGATTCAAATTTCTGCAGATACCTAAAATCATGATCTATCAAAAAATATGGCTTACACATCTTTCCTTCTAACTTTTCCGTATAGTTCAAATTTAAATTTGAATTTGAACTAGCTAATGCCCCACTTATAACATCCCTAGAGCATTCATATCAACTCCAAATGGAATGATTCAAATTTCCGGAGACTCTAAATGTCATGCCCTATTGGTCTAACCATCGTTAACATGTTTATCATACAATTATGTTGCTAGACCAAGTTAATAGCCTCATTTTACATTTATTTCGTCTCAAGAAATTCAAAAGAAATCATGCCAACTCCGAATCCAATGAAACTACTTTCTAATTGTTTCTAAAATCATGTCCTATTTATTGGGTGCCTCAGCTCATTTATATAAAAACCATTCCTGTGAGCTTCTTATATGATCATCATATCCTCCATTTCCACCATTTAAAAAGCCTCATTGATCCAATTCCTGTAGAGCCATTTTAGATATTTTTCTTATGACCAAAGATGTCCAAGAAAAATAAAACTCCTTTTTATATATTACGGTCCTTTTCTGCCAATTGTGTTGCTTATTATGGATGTTTCTGATGGTAGTTAATGAAGTAGACGAAGTGCTCGGAATTGGACGAGAAGCACATGAAGATCTTGAAGACTTTGCTGAGCCAAGAAAGCAGCCCTTTGACCACGACTATGAAACCTTTTTTATTTCATGGAATATAACACTTTATTTCGTGATGTTGATCAAGTTGATGTGGTGACCACTTCGGTGGGATGCCCCCGATACTTTCTTGTTGATACTTGCATCGTGCATGACCCTACCTCCTTATGAGGGTTGTGTGGGTGGGAGTAGATAGGATGCTTAGTAGATGCTACACAAAGTGGGACGGGGTTATGAACGGTGATGGAAATAAAAGGGTTTTCAAAGACTTCTCAAAAAATGTCCAGTGCCACTAATGCCCGAGGGAGATAATAATGAGCTAGGTAACCACTTGATAAAGAAGTGGTTTACCGGAGCAACAAAGTGTGTGTGTTTTCAAAAAGGATTAGATTTAGGATTTGTCAACCATTCCCAACCATACATGTATAACAATGATACTCCTTATGGGACGGGGCTTTGTTGATTACTTTGATGGGTACCAGCAGAGAGCCCACATTACTAGTGGTGGGAGTGACAGGGTCACTCTCGAGACGGTGTCGTGCCGGAAAAGACGATCATGGGCTGTTTTCACAAACACTAGGCACACCGTTGGTCCCTGCATGGATGTTACTTTTGATGTCCATCATGCGGGTTGTGTGCAAACGAGTGGACTCTTTGTTTAATATTGTTAGGGAAAAGGCATTGTTCGGGTACTTACCTTGGGAATGAACAATGCCACGAGTCGTGGCTTCACAAGGAAGTTTCCCGAGTCTTGTGGGTAAAGTGTGCAACCTCTACAGAGTGTAAACCTACGAGAACAACCATGCCCATGGTCAAGGACAGTTGGGTGGTGCTTATTAAACTACGTCAAGTGTTTTCACAAACCGGTGTGTGAGTTGGTGACAAAAGATGACACTTGAGTTAAGTCAGATGAATTGACATGATGACTGACCATGAGGTGTTCAACACCTATTTATGATGATATATGTAACTCATTCATATGGATATCTGCCAACTGTTGATGCATGATTATAAAATTCATTTGCTCATTTCACTTCACTCAAAAATTAGCTTTCTCCAAAATCAGCTACTTAGCGCTATATCATGCATTCTTATTGGCTTGTTCCAAAACATGGGTTGCTTGCGAGTACATTCAAAGTACTCATTGGTTTGCCACTCGTTATTTTATTGGCTAGGCATGGAAGACTAGGTTATGCTGAAGATTACCTTGGTGACGTACATGCGAGCTAGGATGCTTCCCAGTCAGAATGCATGTAGGGTTGAGGCGGATGGCAATGGTTCACGCTATCGTTGAAGATTTTCCGATGTAATCGTATGAAAACATTTCCATGAGGGTCATATTTGAGTAAAACGGTACATAATGGATGTAAGACTCATGTTATTCAGTTTCTGTGTGTTCAGTGAGCGTTGAACTCAAGGATCACTATGCACGTACATTTGGTGAAGATGACTTATCAGTCGGGGTCCCCACAGAGCTGGTATCAAAGCCATTTTCACAGTAGGAAGTGCTTAGTTAGCATGGATGTTATTTAGGACAAAACTATTTTTCCAGACCGTTAAAAAATTACTTACAAAACATCTATATTTTTGACCTCACCTGAATTTTCAAAGGAAGCGAAGGTTTCTGCCTTAGCACTTCCACCCTTATTTTCTCGACTCCCCACGTCTGCTTTTTCAAAACTTTGCAAATGGTCGCTACTACCCTTATGCCTCTAACCACTGGATTCCTTGAAATCCTTGTGGGTAACCTAGAAGGTAGCCACCTTGCTAGACATTTGCCCACATATCTTGGACACAAGTTGGCGACACCAGACAAGGGGCTACCAACAAAAGATACCTTCTCGAAGGATGAGGTATCAAGATTCAGAAGATGGTGACACCCTCGACACTGCCCCAAGGTGATGCCACCTTGGCCCACTATGACAAGGGCATAATACATGCTATGTCAAGGTACACAATCGCTGATAGGGCAACCTTGTCCTTACCATTGTTGTATCGTCAACCACCGATGGATGAGAACCTCACCATTTGGTCCGCCTCATCATAGTGAGGAGGAAAAATGGTTCTGTTCATTCCCCGCTCTTGGTGTCGATATTATCATCACCATGACCGACAAGTTGGAATGCTATATTGCCTTGTTCATGTCATCGCATAAATGATTGCCCACTTGGAACTCTCAATGTATTGGAAGACAAGAAGGCATTGACACGATTATGAAGGCAACAGAAGACCCGTCAACAACAGCTGAGAGGAACCATCTTCATTGTCAACTCACCATATGCGAAGTCATCGAAGAATCTCTAGAACCTAACCACGAGACATAGCGGCACCTGAAGAAGACCTAAAAGACTGAGTTGACTCCTCTCCTAGACACGAAGCAAGCACAACTTCTGAGTCCGAGAACCCCTAGGGTAGGATGAGTCGTGTATTTCCCATGAAAAGTCGAGTCGTATGATGGTTCGAATGGAACCGTGTTGTGTGTTGCTTGTTTCTTCTTGTTTGTGCATT
Source organism: Hordeum marinum (assembly GCA_022496015.1). Classification (NCBI taxonomy): domain Eukaryota; kingdom Viridiplantae; phylum Streptophyta; class Magnoliopsida; order Poales; family Poaceae; genus Hordeum; species Hordeum marinum. Next base: position 313,657,592 of record CM039678.1, read on the forward strand.
GGTGCAGGTCATGATTTTGCCCTAGGGAACAAGTATGCAACTATATCACCTACCTTACCTTAATGTTTGTGTTTGGCCTTTTTGGCACTTGTTTATTGCACTTGCACTATACCACCCCCTTAGGTACTCCTCTCTATTATACTTTTCCTCTTCCCAATCTCGTCAACTCAAGACCAGCAAGACAAGATGCACCAAGGTTCTACCACGACGGAGAGCTAGCATCGAAGACCATGACTACGACATATTCAACCAAGTGCAACCCATATAGCTTTGCTTTTCACTAAATATTGGAGAACCCTCCCTAGCCCAACCTAGACCTCACAAGCTCCCACAGCTCAAACCTTTGATCACGTGTTTAATACATGGATACACCAGATCACCTGTCGAGATTCAGTAACACCCTGCTTAGCATTGGGTTCATTACATAGCTAGTGATCTTGGTGAACAAACACACTACATCCCTAAGCCAGCATTCAAAATGATGATGCCATAGGGAATGTTGTTTTGAGGATGCATGATTAGTAGACTAATGATCTAGCAAGCTGTAGTAGATATCTTGAGTAAGGAGTTGAGATCCTTTGGTGGGTTACGAGACTTTATGTTGGTAGATGAGCCTAGTGGATCAAAGTTAATAGAGTAGCATAACTTGCTCCCCCTTGAGTAAATTGGATTTTGTAGGAAATAGTGATCACATGTTGAAATCCTTGGTGGTTGATAAATGACTTTGACCAGTAATGGTCGTGGATTGATGATATTGCTATAATGGATTGGAGTAACGAGTAGAAATTCCTTTTGGACATAAGATTTGGATTTAAATAGGTAATCCTAGTTAAGTGTTTGTGTTAAGTAGGTCTAGATGGTTCAAAGTAATTTGGATTTAGTCCTATGATCTTGATAATGATACCATGTTTCTCGATGGATGATAAGTAGAAGAAATTGGATGATCGTAGGGATGATTTAGGAGTCTATATGAGATTGACCTTGGAGATTAGTTGGCCATGAGATTCGAAGTTTGTGGGTATAATGTGATGATGGCCCTTGCACGATTTTTGGATTATAAGAACTCTAGGAGATACATGAGGCAATCATTGGTATTGGATCTGTAGTAGTGGAGGATCATGTGATGTTGGATGGTATTCATGGATCGATTAAGTTGGATTCTTAGGAAGTAAACAAGATGTCGGATTCATATAATACGCATTTTCTTGGCATAGTATTGTCACGCCCAAGATGCGGTCCTATCCTTATTTTGGCACGAGGGCCTTGACGGGGATAGAAGCGCATCTCGATGCGTTCGCAAGAATGGATATCATTACAAGTACATGTACGAAAGAGATGAGTATATGGAATTGGCTTACACTCGCCACAAGCTACATCACAGTCACATCAATAAAACAACATACTCAACGTCATACAGAAGAGCAGGGTCCGACTACGGACGAAATCAAACGATAAAATGACATCCACCCTTGCTATCCCAGGCTGCCGCCTGGAACCCGTCCTAGATTGACGAAGAAGAAGAAGAATAACTCCAAATCAAATAGGCAACATGCTCACGTCAAATCATCACATTACCTGAACCTGCAATTGTTGTTGTACTAATCTATGAGCCACATGGACTCAGCAATCTCATTTCCAAGGTTTCAAGACTATTGAAGCTTAATGGGTGAGGTATGGTTAAGTGGTGAGGCTGCAACAAGCCACTAAGCATTTATTTGAGTGGCTAACTTACGTGTACAGAAAATAAAGTATGGTGGTCTACGCATAACGGACGTGAACTAGTAATGATCACTAACTGATCTTGAACACCTACTTACGTCAATCATAACCCCACCGTGTTCTCTTACGGATAAGAACTCACGAGAAGAGAGAGTCACGGTTACGCACACGGTTGGTGTTAAATAAAGTATCCAAGTTTGCCACATAACCGCGGGTACGGCTTCTCGAAAAGATTTAACCTTGCAGGGGTGCTCCAACTCGTCCATCACAAATTAACCACACTTAGTGGGAATATACCTCAACCACGGATCTCATGATCTTCCTAGGCAATTTCCAAAGGAAATCCGACACCTCCAGATAGCCCAAAGAAGATCAGAGTTCCTCATGCAAGACGTTCGAGAAAGGTAAAACAAATCCAGGAAGGCCGCCCGATGTGCCAACAATCCCGATAGGAGCCGCGTATCTCGTTCTCAGGGAACAATCGGATGAGCGATGGTTACCACGCCAAACACCGAGTTACCCTGGGTAGCGTTAATAAGTTGCTCTGGATTGGACCAACACTCATCAAGATCACTCGCCCGGGGTTGATTAAATTATCCGCGGGTGCCGGCGGGTCCCTATGCAATTTCATTAATTATTAGGCAAATGTAATACCAATGTTGGGCCTTGCCAGACAAGTTTTATTCTAACCCGAAAATCAAAGGGGTCCCCATAACAACCCTGAGCATGTTAGGAGCGCTCAATTATGGAACATAACACTGGTTCACAAGTAACTAGGGGCGGCAAGAGTGGAACAAAACACCGAGCAAAAGGCTAAGCCTTCCACCCTTTACCAGGTGTATATGTGCATTAAATTAAACACTATAAGAAGGGCTGAGCAAGCGGTAACATAGCCAAGCAATGGTTTGCTGGGATGTGCAGAGGTTAGAGGCTTTTCATGGCAATGTTGGGAGGCTTGTCAAACAAGTGGTAGGTAGCGCGACATAGCGTTAGAAAATGAGACATCTAGCATGGCAGTGATAGTAATGGTATCCATGGAAATGAGTCATGTTGCCTAAGATCCCGCTCGGAAGAAGAACGAGTCCATGAAGAAGACGAGCCAACGTAGTCGAACGAATCCTCACACTCCGAACACTTTCAGAACTCTATCGAGAAGAAGCAATCCGGTTTAAATATGCAAGGCATGACAATACACATCAAACAACTTCTACACATTAAAGTGAAGCTCAATATGCAACGAGTTGCATATTGATGAAACTCCACGTTCGAATTATTTAGTTCACTCTTGTTAGGTACATGACAATATTAAATTTTGTTAAATATGGTAAGAGGTGAGGCATAAGTAAACTAACTATCTAAGCATTTTAAATGAGGCCGGAAACAACTTATAGTATTTCTGAAACGACCTCATATGTTCATTTAGAAATTGGTCCAGATATGAACTAATCTTGTTTTATATTTGTTAAAAAATGAAATAAATGTCACCATGTGATTCTACATGCCATTCCAGTCGATTTAAATATATGAAACATCTCAAACGGAGCTACGGTCTAAAAGATACGAGCAACGCAAGATGCACATGTCATGAATGCAAATGCATGGAAAATACCATCACAAACATTTCAAATCATGAATGCAGCAAGTTCTTATGAAACTACATAAGATTCTAAGCAATTTTCATCTGCAACATGTTCAAAATTGAGCTATGGTTCAACAATTACAACCAACACAAGTTTTAGTTGAAATCTGCCCAAAGCAGCAACTTAGCATTTTGCACACATGAAAACAACAAGCTACAAGATTATAAAATACAGAAACGAAGCATGGGTCAGTAGTATATAACACAGACTTCATTTGATCTTCACATATCATAAGCAAAACGTGCATGGAACACATGGTAGGAAGCTCACAAGATGGCTACTTGAAAACAGTTTCAAACTTTGTGAAAATACCAGTTTTTGATAGTGCAGTTTTTATCACGAAGGCATATTGACAGCAGTAAAACTATATTCTACAGGGCATATTATGGCATGAAACTTAACAGCGTACTAAAGGACAATATCAACTACAAATAACTCCATAACACCTACCACAAAAGGGTTCTAGATCACTAGCAAATCACATGGGAAGACAGCAACAAAATATTACAGATTCCAGACTTATAAATATTTGGACCCTCAACATAGCAGAATTTTATAGCAAGTTGACAACAACAAAATAACACCTATACATGCATTTCTATGACAAGCAAAATGTCCAGGGGCTAGGACACATATCAAAGGGCATATCTCATGTTCAAAACTATTTCATATCATACATGGATTAAATCCCACAAAGTTAACAAAAGGGCACCACGGCAAAATTACATGCACACAGTGATCAAATGACACAACTAAATGCACCGGTAAATACTATGGATTTTTCTACCCCGAGAACATATATAATATGCATAGGTTCGTGTAGAAAATTAATCACAATTAATTATGCAAGAATGGCCTAATCATCTTATAGCAAGTCATCTATGCAAATAAAATGCAAACATCATGCCAACATTTTATCAAGCATGAAAATGCGACACCGATGATATGAATTTTTTTAATATATGATTTGTTTAATTCCGATGCATGACAAGTAATTATACGCAAATGCAAAATCATGTCAAAAATGTCGAACAACAGAAAATGGCATGTTAAATAATTTAGGCATGGATGAAAATGACATATTAATAATCTACACAATTTTCTACGCATTTAACATATATAAAATACTTTAATACGACTTACGGTTAAATAGTTATTAACGTTTTAAAATCGCATCGGGCCTACACATGAAATAACAAAAAAGGCAGGGGGAGCTGGGCTCACCCTGGCCACTTCGGCCGGCTCGGGAGCTGGCTTGGGCGAGGTTGGGCCGCTCCTGGGCCAAGGGCGCGGCCCACGCGGGGCCAACGCAAGCGCACGAGTGGGCGCTCGTCCTCGTCCTCTACTCGCTTCCGAGCAGGGCACACGGCGGTGCGGCGGCGCTGGCCATCGGCGGATCCGGCGAAGGCGGGCAGCGGATCCGGGCCTGGGACGGGGAAGATCCGGCCGAGGGCGGTTGGATCTGGCGGCAGGGGAGGTCCAGGCGGCGGCGACCTGCGCGGAAGAGAGCTCAGGGGTAAGAGAGAGAGGAGGAGGGCCGAGAGGAAGAAGATGGAAGGAGAGGGAGGAGGAGCTGGTCCGGCGCGGCGGCTCTCCGTCGGCGGCTCCGGCAGCTCTCTGGTGAGGGCCGTCCGAGTCCTGGCACGGGGCTAGCAGCAGCGGCGCTCGTGCGGCAATGGATGGAGGGGCTATCATTGGAGCTCGGGCAAGAGCTCGGGAGCGGGCCCAGATGGGCTTTCCCGGGCTCAGATGGGCTCGGGCGGGCCGGACGGCTGGAGGAGGGAGAACCTTGGGTTTGGCACGAGGAACGAGTGGGATTTAGGTTAGCTGCCCAATTAGGAAGGGGGAGGGGACTATTTATAGGTTTCGGGGCTAGGGATGACTGTCTTTGTCCGTTTTTGGACCACCGGGTGTCGAGTCGATGGTCCGGAAGCGGAGGGGCTATGGTGGCTATGTAGATGGACTAGGGGGGAGATGAGAGGGAAGTGCAGCCCGTGACATGAAGGTTTTAAAACACTGACAACGTCCGACGAAAACCGATAACCTCACTTCTATGACTGACCGACGGGATATCAAACGAACTCGGAACGCGACGAAATTCGACGGGCGGTCTACCTACAATATAACAAGACCGCATGGCAAGTTTCGACCCAATCCAAGAATATTTTGCGCGCACTTAAAAATGGTTTTGTTTAAATGATGTCACGGGCGCGTGCATGTGTGGTTGATCTCGAAACGGGCAACAGCAAGAACGAAGAGAACCGGCAACTACGAACGAATGTAAGTTTTGAAAACGAGTGACGATGCAATGCAGATGATGCGAATGATGCGATGATGAATGCAACAACAAAACGAAACACGGACAAGTACAGAAATAAAAGGGGAATCTTCTAGAATCTTTTGGAGCGTCGGTCCCGGGCTATCACAAGTATTGCAGCGCCTTAAACCTTGGATAGGTCAGTAGGTCACTTTGATTTATAGTGTCATGATCAAGCTTAGCGGCTTGTATGCTATCCCGGTGATTTTTACATAGGGATATAGATGTATGGCTATAGTGTATGCATCAGAGAATGGGTCGTCCTTCTCTTAAAGCTATGGGGATATGTGTACCATGAGTGTTGTTGGAGATAACTTATATGAGGTGATACCCTCAATTCTATAGGATGATTTTTTTGGATAAATAGAAAGGACTATTGGCATCTAAAGAACTGTCCTCAAGGATGAGATGTTAGACGTTCATTTACATCCAAACTCCTTGAAACCCCGAAGCTTTACCGAGCCATAAGATGGTCGGATTATGACCATAGGTCTTAGCTCTCAGTCACAAGACTACGACCAACACTCTACCTCGATCACCACCAATCATGTGCATAAGGAAGGTGGACACAAAGAACTAGATTGCGTTGGCTCACAAACCCCTTAACTAGTGACCACCCGAAACAAAAAGCCCGCACCTCTCGCATATCACATGAGGAACATATTTTTATGATACTTGGAGGAATAGGTTGCGAGAATGCTTTGGCCTCGCGAGGTCCCTACCTCAATGGCGGTTTGTGCCTGGGTCTTCTTGCAGATAGCACCGTCCGAGGCCTGCAAATTTTATAGAAGCCTACGCCAAATGTCCTCCCTAGGTCCATCACATGAAAGGGCTAAGCACCAGTGACCCCAGGAGATGACGTGAATGGGGTTGACCTGCCAGACAGAGCTCAACCACTTGATTTATCAATGCTACAGGGATGGACCCGAGCACAGATGTTGTGCCCAGTCCTCTCACGAGGCGTTCGGAGGTAGGATCACTCGGGAGTGATGACATTCACGCGGGCGAAGAGCCATGCAGGCAAAGGGGAAACGTTAGGAAACATATTACATGCATGAAAATTTGCTAAAATATGGGTTAATACGGCTATTGCAATGGTACGCCCTAATCTCCTTAGGATAATGCGGCCCGACGGGCGCCCTTAAATGGAACAAGTCAAAAAGTTACCTGCCACAGATCAGCAAAAAGTCACCTTGCGGCCATGTCGCTGAGGAGTCGAAGCTGCCATTGCAGCCTGATCTTGTACCTCCACGAGCGTGGCCCTCCCGGGCTCGTCGTCTCCTGGGGCTCGGGACCCATGCTCGTCTGGGCATCTCCTCCAACCCCTCATCATGTCTCGCTAGGAAAGGTGTGGGGACCGCGGCTCATGAGTCGTGATCACCGAATGCATGTGTGCAGTGATCCTAGAGATCAATGCTCACTGAACACACAAAAGCTGAATACAAGAGTCTTACATCAACATTTAGCGTCTTACACAAATAAAGACCATGAAGGTCTAGACATACATAGATAGGTCCAAATTGTCCAAACACTTAAACGAAACAAACAACGGAAATCGTGATCGAAAGCGTGAACCCATTGCCATCTTCCTTAAACTACACTCATTCTGACTGGGATGCATCCTAGTTCGCATGTTCATCACCAATGAACTCTTCAACGTACTCATGTTCTTCCATGTCTGGCCAATTAAATAACCAGTGGCATGCCAATGAGTACTTTGAATGTACTCGCAAGCAACTCATGTTTGGAACAAGGTAATAACAATGCATGATGTAGCAAAAATAGGAATTTTTGTAGAAAGCTAACTTTGAATGCAATGACCTGGTCAAGTAACTAGATAAGCATGCATCAGCTTCTTCTAGATGTCCGTATGAACACGTATAGGTATCATCATGATCAGGGTTGAACATCTCATGTTCATCATCACTTCAAGTCTTCAGACTTTACTCAAGTATCATGCTTCTGTCATCCGCACACACTCACACCAAGTTTGCGAAAACATCTGGATGTGGCATAAGCAGCACCACCCAACTGTCCTTGACCGTGGACACGGCTATTCGAATAGTTTTACACTTTGCAGAGGTTGCGCGCCTTACCCACAAGACCCGGGGAACTTCTATGCCATCCACGACTCACGGTATATTACATACCCGAGGCAAGCACCCGAACAATGCCTTTCCCATGGTGATACTAAACAAAGAGTCCACTCGTTGGTGTGATCCCTCATGATATACATCACACGTATCATCCATGAGGGCAAGCAACGGTGTGCCCGGTTCCTGTAAAGACATCGCATGGCCTTCCACTTCCGGGACGGCCCCGTCTCGAGAGTGACCACTTCAGTCTCGGCACTAGTAATGTGGGCTCCCTGCTAGCACCAACCATAGTAATCAACAAAGCACCTTCCCATAAGGGGTATCATGGTTGCACATGTAAGGTTGGACGGTCGACAAATTAAACCCTCCGTTTTCGAAAACACACATGCTCACTTCCTCTAGTACACCACTTCTTTCTCAAGTGGTCACCCAACTCATCATGATCTCCCTCGGGCATTAGCGGCACCCTACCGAGTTTTCCAAAGGTCTTTGAAATCATCTCTTGCTTTCCATCACTATGCATAACTCCCATCCCACTTGTGTAGCATCTATTAGCATCCTATCCACTCCCACCCGCATAACCCTCATAAGGTGGTAGGGTCATGCACGATGCAAGTGTCAACGGTAAAAGTATCGGAAGCAACTCACTGGAGTGGTCATTACTCCACATGATCAAGTATAACAAAAGTAAAGTGCTATATGACATGCAATAAAAAAATGGTTTCTTAACATGGTCAAAGGGTTGCTTTCCTGGCTCAACAAAGTCTCTGAGGTCTTCAAAGTCGTCGGGTCCAACTTCCTTGTCAATAGCGCAATCTATTGTCACGATAAATAGCGATAAAAAGAATAAGCAGCACACAAAACAGAGCACACAAAGCTAATAGTAAAATGGTACCGTATTCTGTTAAATACTAAAATCTATACTAAATATAGTTGTCTAGGGTTTTGAAGTGATAAAGGTTTTCAAAACTATTTAAAAAGGGGCTAATAATGCCAAATAGGGGTTTTAAATAAAAACAATACAGAAAAGGTTTTCAAATATTTTTACAGGTGGCACAAATAAATTCTATGGAATATTTCAAGATTTTAGGTGGAAAAATAATGGTCAGTGGATTTGTTTTCTAGTCTGTGGAATTTTTGGAAAACAGGGAGAAAATAAAAAGGAAAAATGGCACTGTGCACTCTCGGGCCGAAAGCACCGCAGCCGAGCCGGCCCAAAGGGGAACCGGCCCAGGGCGGGACGGCACGCGCGGCAGGTTTAATTTTAAACCTGCCCACGGGCCCAACCTGGCAGCGAGAGGGGGAAGGGTGAGGGTATGACTGGTGGGCCCCAACTGTCATCCCTCACCTCATGATAGGGTGCAGAGGGGGCTCACCTGCGGGGGCTCAGGCCACGGCGGCTCAAGCGAAGCGCATCGGCACACTCAGGGGCTTCCCGCGCAGTGGAGAGGGTTTGGCTCGGGTATGAGCTCCCGACCATGAGGACGAGGGGGCTGGGCACGAGAGAGTGGCAGAGGGGAGGAGGGAGCGAAAGGAGAGCAGTGGGAGCTCGGGGGAGGGCTTTATAGGCGGGCGCTGGTGCACCGTGGGCGTGGTGCGCCGGTGAGGACGGGGCGCTCACTGGAGGGCGTGGGGAAGGGGGAGAGCATGTCCGGGGCGTTCGTGGAGTTGGTCTAGGCCAGGGGGAGGGAGGAGAGAGGCAGGGGAGCACGCGTGTCACGCACAAGATGCGCGCCTATCCATATTTAGGCACGTGGGCCTCGACAGGGATAGAGGCGCATCTTGTCATTCACAAGTACAATATCATTACATACATTTATGAAGAGAGGAGTATATGAGTTGGCTTACACTCGCCACATGCTAAATTACAATTCCACACAGTTTATTCAAACATCAATCCAAAGACAGGGTCCGACTATGGACGAAAATAAAAGATAAAAGGTTGCAATGACACTGGCTTGCTAGCCCCGAAGATCACGGGCACGGCCACTCTACTCGTCTGGATATGTGACGCACATCCTGCCACCTTCCTCGTCATACACCCACTAGAGCTACGTCACATCATCTGGCACAATCTCGTCTGCACCTACACCTGTATTTGTTGTATTAATCTGTGAGCCACGGGGACTTAGCAATCTCGCGCCCGTGTACCAAGACTATTCAAACTAATAGGTTGGATGGGGGATAACTGTTTAGTTTGCAGCAACACTAAGCATTTATGGTGGCTAATCTGAAGAGAACATGAATGTAAATATGTGGTCTATGATAAACAAGCAAGAACTAGCATGATCGCTAATGGATCCTGAACACCTACTTACGTCAATCATAACCCCACCGTGTTCTCTCTCGAATCATGTTCACGAGCAGAGACGATCATGGTTACTCACACAGTTCGTGTATTTTATTAGATTTTACTTCAAGTTAACTATAACCGGGTGTTAAACAAATATCCAAGTTGCCACATAACCACGGGCACGGCTTTCCGAAAGATTTAACCAAACAGGGGTGCTCCAACTAGTCCATCATAAATTAACCACACTCCGTGGGAATAACCTTGACCACGAATCTCATGATCATCATAGGCATCTCCAAAGGAATGCCGACACCTCGAGATAGCCCGAAGAAAATTAGAGTCCCTCACGCAAGCCCTTCGAAAAAGGTAAAACAAGTCCAATAAGACCTCCTAGTGAGCCAGATCCGCTCCTAGAGCCGCGCGCTCTCTATCAACGGGCGTCATCTGTCTATGCGAAGTGGACGGTTGCCTGAAAATGTCTCGAGCTGCCCCGAGGTGGCACCGCCGACTGCTAGGTGGGTGGACCAACACTCATGCAGAGCACTGGCCTGGGGGTTGATTAATTATCCACAGGGTTGCAAAGCCCTATGCAATGTTATGGCGGTAAAAGTGGAACAAAACACCAAGGAAAAGGCCAAGCCTTCCACCATACCAAGATATATATGTGCATCAAATTAAAATAGCAGTTAATATTGTGATATCTCGAGATATCCATGTTATCACATGGAAACAACCAAGATATATCCATGTTATCACATAGAGGCTATCATGGCAATGTAGGAGTCTTGACATTCAAGTGGTAGGTAACACATATGTAAAGATAATAACAAGACATCTAGCAAAGCAAAAATAGGGTCGGGATCCGGGTACAATCATCTTGCCTGTTGGTTCTTCAGATGGACAAAGAATGGGGTCCTCGTAGTGGTATTCTCCTGGATGCTCGTACTCAGGTTCAACACTCACGTCTACCCAAGAGAAATAGAAACAATAAACAACCAACCAAGGTGCAATTCACAAACAAGATGATGCATGATTCATTTGAAGTATTTAGCATGGCAATCCTAAACTAGTCATGTTTCTCATGCAATAGTTAAGTTAAATACAATTCTGGACAGAACCACATGTTAATTTGCTTAAACATGCATGATCATGGCAAATATGGATGCTTCATGCAAAATCGATTCAAATGCATATGTGGAACGTAGGAAACGGAGTTACGGTTCTCACGCTACGCTCATGGCAAGTTACAAGGGCAAAATACAAGACAATAAAGGCCAAGGGATATTCCTCGGCATTCCAAGGTAGCCACTAGTTAGACATTGAAAAACCAACCAGAATAGGGCCAAAGATCAAGCAGAACCATCGATCATAGCTCCCACAAGCCACAAACACTAAAACAAACAATCTGCCTCAAAACAGCAACTTAGCAACTTTCATAGAAAATATCTAGAGCTACAAGAAGCTTCCAACCACAAACAAGGCATTCACATAAACTAAATAACATGCCTATCCAATCATCCAACTACATAAACTAGAAAGGAAGCACATATGAATAAGCATGAAGCTCACAAGTTGGCATGATGAAACAGATTCTAGGGACTAGAGAAAATCCCAGTTTTCTGGAATCTGAGTTAAGCTGATAGCAAGTTGACAGCAGAAACTAATGGTCATAGAGACCACCTCATGGCATGAAAATTAACAGGATGGTAGATTACAACATGTACAACAAAACAGTAGCGCTGAGCATGAGCTAAAACACAACCTGTCCCTTGGTAGCATCCACTCTTCATGGCATAAAAATATTAATAGATTCTCAGACTTAGAAATATTTAGCATGTTGAAAACAGCAACATTGTAATAACCACTTTGGAGCATGGTTCCCACTTATATGCAAGTCTATCATGTCAAAAGAAAATACTATGGCATTCGACTCATGAAATACTACCACTTCCATGTTGACACAAATATCATAGCAAGCATGGATTAATTACTACTAAAATGACAAAATGGCACTTTGAGACAAAATGACATTTTGTCAAACTTGCTCAAATGACCAAACAAGTTGCACCACTGGATTCCTTGGGTGATTCTTCCCTAAAATCATATATCATACCCATATACTTGCATGTATCAACCTAGCACAACACTAGCTACAAAAATAGCATGCATTCCCATAAGTCAAAACTTACCTAAAATACTCATGTTCATATATGCACATATCCAGTTTTAGTATATTACCAGAAATAGAAATAACCTATTTAACTCACATAAAAACAATAAAACACAACAAAAGAAAACAATATGCAGGGGGCCCACCTGGCATAGTCACTAGGGCCCCCTAGTGGATGACAATTGGGCCAGGGCCCACTGTCATACCCACCACACTAATACACACACAACACACAACACACACACTCTAGTACACACACACACCTACACAGCCACACACTGGATCTGCTGCCACGGCATATCCAACATAGACAACACACACGCAGGCACACACACACTATGTGCATGACCGCACCAGATCCGAGCCGTGGCCACATGGGATCCCACCGGCGGCCACCCACACACCACACCAAAAATGAATAAAAGGCACGCGCGGGGGGGGGGGGTGGAATCGAACCCACGCCCTCCCATTCTCTCCGGAATCGAACCACCACTGGGCTACACGCTCGGCTCCTGATCGAGGGGAAGTTCTAACTGAGATCTATTAACACGCATGGCTAAAATGACGAAACTGAAGAATTAAGACAGCAACAGACAAAGTCACGACAGCGATGATTCCAGCGACTATAGGGCTCTCTGCGGCACAGGCTGGTAGAGAAGAAAGCGGGGAGATTGGCAAACCCGTTCCCCTGCTCGTCTCGCGATGAGGGGGACGAAGGCAATGGCCTAAAGACCATGCCTTGCACTACACGGTGGCGACGCGAGGAGCTACGATGACCGGAGCTACGCAACGACAACAACAAGGAAAAGGATGGGCTAAGCTCTCACATGGGGGGGCGTCGAGCATCCGGTCCTCCGATGGTCGAGGGCGAGGAAGAGGACTTGAAGAGGCCGGCGATGGGGCTCTGCTTGCAGACGACGGTGACGAGGGGGCAGCGTTGCAGGGGTGCTCCTCACTCCCTAGCAACGGCAACGGGATGCGGATGACACCCGCGAGCACCATGCCATCTCCGACGGCGACAAGCAGGCCACCGGAGGCGACGACGATGACCCGATGGCCCCAACGTTCTATCTCTCTGAAACTCAGATCTCTGAACTTACCTGATAGAAGAGTGGGGAGGAAGGAAGGAGGGAGATGGGAGCGCCGGTGGCAGGAGGGGGACACGGAACCCTAGGCAAAGGGGCACGCACGCCGAGGGACTAAATAGTCGTGGAGGGAAAGACCTCGACGTCCGTGAACTCACGGCGACATGAGCTCACTGTGCTCTCTCACGAGCTTACTGACAAAGGAGGACAAGGGGTAGGTCTCCGCTACCTTGCGGGCTGGGCCGGTGGGAAGGAAAAGGGCCAGCTCGCCCTCTCTCTCTCACCGAAAAAAAATAAAACATAAGGATCTCTTTTAAAATAAGAGTAACATAAGAAAGAAAAACCAGCGAAAAAGAAAAGGACTTTACTCAAATCAAAAATACTTTGACACAGAAGGTAATATGCCCCATTTAATAAAATTACAAAGATGATTTTCAGAGCAAGTAAATTAAATACTTTTTAAATAAACAGCCCCTATTTATTGCACATTACCAAGAGCCCAAAGCTCAAACACCAAAGAGAGCGACACACATATACTCAAAATAATATTTCCTACACCATGAACATTTTTATCAGAACTAATTATCAAGTTTTTAACACAGTGGAAAATGATAATGATCCAAAGAGGTTTTTGATGATGTTTGAAAAAGAAGGAGAGGGGTTGTAAACCACACTTGCACACATCCACACATTTCACAAGTTCTACTAACAGCATCACACCAATTCTCACATGGAAGCACACCACAAAATATATTATCCATGACATGATGATGAGATGGTGTCGGGACCCCGATCCTAAGCCATAAGAATCCAGCGTGTAACACATCACATCACTTTGCGGTCTCACGCATGGTTGTCTCCACAGCTGCCACCTTACCTGGGCCGGGACTTTTTGCGTCTTTTGACTCACGTATGTGAATGTGTCGCTAGCATTCAAATGTCAAAGAACCCGGGCCGACATGACTAGTCGTAGAACCAAAGTGGCACATCTATACAGGGACAGGCATACGTAACCCATCAATGCAGGTGTCGATCTCTAGCGTGTGTAGTCGAGTCATAGCAAGCTACAAGGACTCCATTACGTCGTGGGACATAAATGTCATCAATTCATGTAGACGAGTCGTAGCAGGCTACAGGGACTCCATTACACTGCGACACATTTCCCGGAAGGGACAGACACAAGAGCAAAGAAGGATACATGCCGGTCAATCAATGTGTCCGGAGCAGTAGCAAGCTACCAAGGCTCGGTGGAAGCACAAAGAGGCATTTCCCCGTAAAGATTACTACTAAAGGCACACAACTAGGTGTCGGATCCCATACATACCGTTGCACGTCACACGTATGCATGACATGCCCAATACGCGTAGATACAACTATGGCATCACAACATAACCATACAATATTACAACATTTACTAAGAAGGCTCAAAAGAGCCAATATAATAAGATGTTACAAACAGGGGTCGCAAGACCCAACATTCAGAGCATTCAATCCAACAAGAGGAAGTTTAAATATGTCTGGGTACAGACATCTACAAAAGTGGCTACACGAGCCTGAAAAGCTACAACAACCCTACCAAAGGAACGAGACCTCTGTATGGGGTTCCCAAGCTAATCCGATCAACATCGAACTTCACGTCATAAGTACCACTAATGAGACTGACGTCTCCTCTACAAAATCATAATTAAGCAAACGTGAGTACAAGGGTACTCGGCAAGACATACATCAGAACTAACTACATATGCATCAGTATCAATGAAGGGGGTTGTGGAATTTATTACAGCAAGCCAGTTGTGACTCTTGGCTAACCTATACTACGACTACAAGTAGTATCTTTGAGGTGGGATAGCGCACACGAGTCCACATATTCTCCAATCAATACACCACTATGGATCCACTTCTGTCTCCCTACGAGAAGGACATCCATAGCACTCACGCTTATCTTGCTCATTTTAGAGTATCCACTTCAAGTTTTCTATGAACCACATAAGTTCTCCAAGAAGTCCATATCCGAGGATGCTGCTATTCGAACAGATTATTTCATCCTGCAGGGGTATACTTCTTCACACATGCTCTCACCACTTATCACCATATGCACGTCATGCATCTCGGCAACCTTCAAGCGGAAGCACTGGCGTGGGCGTCGGCCATGACCGTCGACCACACAAGACCCTAGTCCAGGTTTATCGCCTATTTGAGACTGAACCCGCACAGAAGTCCAGCCAAAGTTTCCACTATGGCCTCAAACAATGTGCGTAGGGTTCCCAAGCCCACATTCGGGTGCCACTTGGTACACAGTGCCACTGTGCATCTACCGCATCACAGCCCACCCCGTTGGGTAGCGCTATGCACGACAACCATCACTTTTCCTACAAACACCAGAAACTACTTGTGACTCCTGGACAGAGGTCTAGGCGATTAATAAGCCGAGGGGGTCGAGTTATCGGAGCCCAATGTGTGGTAGTAACTGTCTTGGATCACAAACATAGAACTCAATTCTTAAGGTCGGTCCCAATGAGACAACCCGTCATGTACTCCTACATGACCTCTCATCTCTACCTTTACCAAATCGTGTTCACACACTTAGCTCTCACATAGTAGGACATGAACACTGCCATTCCGATTCATCACCCGGATGGATCAGACCCGACACGACACGACTCTAAGCATAGCAGGCACAATAAGTAAGCATGGAATAGTAAGCACAACAAGGCTCAAGCAGTTGCTACTCATGCTAAGTGGTTCCAACTATTTACTGTGGCAAAGACAGGTCATGCAAAGGAATGGGTTCAACTACTGATGACATGTAACAGTTGAATTGTTGTTGTCCTAATGCAGTAAAGAGAGCAGGAGCAAGGGAGTGGGTTCATATCAATATGCTCAAGGGGGTTTGCTTCCCTGACAGTCCTGAAGATATCATTTCTCTTCATCAGTGTCAACGTTCACATCGTCGGAACCATCGTCTACCGAGAGGGAACAAACACAAGCAAACAAGAAAGGAACACATTCAATGTGATGCAACAATCATGCTGCATGAAATGGCATGTTAAGTTACTGAATTGACCTAGTGCTATAGGTAGTCATATTAAGTGAAGTGGAATTCAAATATATACTAAATTCCAGCTCCAACACCATTTATTAAATTATCCTAATCATCAAATGTCCTAATTTGTGATGTTAACATGCTCAAACATGCATGATCATTTTTCTAATCATTTTTCATATATAAATTATTTTCATCTCACTTACAGATTATTTTCTATGATTTTTAGAAGTTTTAACCATTTTCTAGAATTTCCTGAATTATTTTTATTATAAAAATTGATTACTGTGTCAGCCTGACGCCAGCAGGTCGGTTGACCCGGTCTAGGTCAAACCTAACATGCGGGGCCCGCACGTCAATGACACAGGGTTAATCACCACGCTCACCAGGGGTTTGACCCACTTTAGGGCCCAGCGTCAGCGGCTGAGGGGGCTGGTTAGGAGGGTGATTAGCACTAATCATTGTGCCACGAGGGCACCCACCAGAGCTGGGCCGACGGTGACCAAACCCATGGCGGAGCTCGCCGGAGTTGTCCAGAACGGCGCTACAGGCCACAGGCGAGCGAGGAAAAGGCTCTGTGGCATCCTAATGCGTCCAAGAGCATGACCAGGTGCTCAGCTAGTACTGGAACGAGCTCACATGGCGGCGACGACATGGACGGCATCGAGGATCTCTCATCTCTGGTGCCTAGGCTAGCTAGGGGACACCGCAATGACAGGACGAGCGGGAAGAGGAAGAGAGGCTCACGGGGGTTCGGACGAGGGCCTCGGCGAGCTCGGGGCAGCCAGCAGGTGGCGAATCGACGGAGGAGATCCGCGGTGGCCGATGATGAAGAAGACAATGACAACGGCGTCGGTGATGTAGGCCTCCCGCTGCTGAGTGCTTCATCTGGGCGCTCCACGCGGTCGAGTCGGGGCGGCTAGGCTCTCTAGTGGGCTAGAGGAGGCCGGTGGCCGCAGTGGTTGCGAGCGGCGGCGGCCGGAGTTCGGATGGCTCTAGAGAGAGAGCCAAGGGAAGGAGGAAGCAAGGGGAGAGGATAAGGTCAAGGGGGCTCCACGCGTTCTCCAGCGCGGGATAAGGATGCGGGAGGGCTCGCCAGCACAAAGCAGGAGCTGGCTCGCCCGGCGCCGTGCTTCGTCTTGCTTGTGCCTTCTGGCAGAGGTAGATGATGACTGGCATAGGACAGTGGGCTGGGTCGGCTCATGGGCAGGTAAGTCAGGTGGGTCTACTCCCCCTTTTTTTATACTTATTTTTTTATTTCTATCTTTTGTTTTATTTGGTTTGTCAAACAAGTCATTTTATAAAATTCTGATATTTTGCAGGTGAGTCCACTGGATTAAACCAGAGCACCACAAAAGGTTTCAAAACTAATGGACTTGTATTCTATATATATTAAATATAAATCCAAGGGAATAAATTATTGAATTCCCTCAAATGCCTAGTATAAAATGTTTCTGTGATTCAAAAATATTGGTTGGCAAATTTACCTCAGTCCAACATTTTATTTTAACACGAGGAACATTTTCTTGGGTCACTTTGATTCAATTTTTGTATTGCATATGTGAAAAAAATTGAATTCTGGGGCTTGATCATTCCTCATTTCATTTTCATTGAAAATAAAAATGCATGCATGAGTGCAACACAACCAAGGTTAACTAGGGTTGTGATAGATGGCATGATGCATGATGCATGAGATGGAAAGGCAATGAGCACAAAATATTATTCAAACACATGACACATAGGTTCACAAGAGTTACATGCCCAAAATGGCAAGGGCAGCACTTGGGCTGTTACAACTCTCCCACACTACAAGAGGATCTTGACCCAAGATCTAGGAACAAAAGAACTCTGGACATTCGGAACGGAGAAGATCCTCACGTTCCCAAGTAGCTTCTTTATCAGAACGATGAGACAAATTCACCTTGAGAAACTTGATTGATTTGTTGCGAGTCTTATGCTTAGTTTCATCAAGAATAGCCACTGGATGCTCACGATAAGAGAGGTCTTCTTGGAGATCAATGTCTTGGAGGTCAATAGTACGCTCGGGAGTCTTGAAGCACCTCCGGAGCTGAGAGACATGGAAGACATCATGCACATTTGCAAAGTTTGGAGGAAGCTCTAGTTGATAGGCAAGTTCACCTCTCTTGCCAACAACTCTGAAAGGACCAACAAAGCAAGGAGCCAGCTTCCCTTTAGTTCGAAACTGCTGAGTGCCCTTCACGAGAGAAACTCTGAAATAGACTAGATCATTAACTTGAAAGGAGACAACCCAATGTTTGTTATCGTAATAACTCTTCTGCCGGGATTGAGCTGCTTTGAGGTTCTCACGAATGACACGGCCCATCTCTTTTGCTTCGGTGATCATGTCATTGCCCAAAATTTAACGCTCACCGGTTTTGGACCAGTTAAGCGGGGTACAACACTTCCTGCCATAGAGTATCTCGAAAGGGGCCTTGCCTAAGCTAGCCTGAAAGTTGTTGTATGAAAATTCAGCATATGGAAGGCAGTCTTCCCATTTCATGCCGAATGGAATCACATAGGCTCTGAGCATGCCTTCAAGGATTTTAGTGACTCTCTCAACTTGACCACTTGTTTGCGGATGGAATGTAGTGCTGAAACGGATCTTGGTACCCATATCAGTCTGGAAGGACTCCCAAAACTTGGAAGTGAAGAGGATTCCACGGTCACATGAGATGAGCTGAGGAATACCATGCAAAGAAACTATCCTTGACTTATACAACTCTACTAGCTAAGCTGCCGAGATAGATTCTTTGAGCGGAAGGAAATGAGCAACTTTGGTCAGCTTGTCGATAACCACAAATGTGGCATCGTTGCCCCTCTTGGACTTGGGAAACCCAGTGACGAAATCGATCTCCACATGATCGAATTTCCACTCTGGAATAGGCAAAGGCTGAAGAAGACCTGTTGGACATTGATGTTCTGCCTTCACTCTGTGACAAACATCACACTCGTTCACGAAATGAGCAATATCATGTTTCAAGCGAGTCCACCGGAAGGTTTCCTTGAGATCCTGATACATCTTGGAACTGCCTGGATGAATGGATAGAAGAGAATTGTGTGCTTCGTCTATGATAACCTTCCTGAGATCACCTTTTGGAACCACCAGACAGTCCTCAAAGAACAAGGTATCCTTGTCATCAATGCGAAAGCACTTATACTTCGGAATGCCCTTGTTCACACCTTTCTTCACTTTCTTCACCATCGCATCAAGAAGTTGAGCTTGGTGAACCTGATCTTCCAGAGTCAGAGAGACTTGAAGATTGGCAAGAAATCCTTGTGGAATCATCTGAAGGTTAAGCTTGCGGAAGGCCTCGCAAAGCTCGGGTTGAAGACGCTTCAGGATGAGGCTGTTGCAGTATGCCTTTCGGCTGACCGCGTCTGCAATGACATTTGCTTTTCCAGGAGTATACCGAATGCTTGGATTGAATTCCTCAAGCATTTCCACCCAACGAGACTGCCGAGGATTGAGATTGGGTTGAGTGAAAATGTACTTCAAGCTCTCGTGATCGGTGTACACCTCAACTGGTCTGCCCAACAACAAATGCCTACATGTCATCAGAGAATGCGCAACTGCCACCAACTCGAGATCATGAGTGGGGTAGTTCTTCTCGGCAGGATTCAACTGACGTGAGGTATAAGCAACTATCTTCTTATCTTGCATGAGAACACCACCAAGGCCTTGGAGATAAGCATCACAGAAAACTTGGAAAGGCTTTGATTTCTCGGGAGGAACAAGAATTGGAGCTGGAGTCAGTATCTGCTTGAGCGTATTGAACAACACATCACACTCAGGAGACCAAACATAGTTGACATTCTTCTGGAGGAGATTGGATAGAGGCTTAGCAATTTGAGAGAAGTTCTCCACAAATCTTCTGCAATAACTTGCAAGCCCGAGGAAGCTATGAAGATACTTCACATTCTGTGGAGGCTCCCACTTCAAGATTGCCTCAGCTTTCTCAGGATGCACTTTATTTCCCTCGGCAGAGATCACATGCCCAAGGTACACCACTTCATTAAGCCAGAACTCACACTTGGAAAACTTGCCATAAAATCTATGCTCTCTTAGCTTGTCAAGCACAAGTTGGAGATGCTCTGCATGCTCTTCTTCTATCTCCGAGAACACGAGGATATCATCCAGGTAGACCAAGACGAACTCATTCTTGAAAGGAGCAAATATGAAGTTCATCATTCTTGAGAAGGTTGGAGGAGCATTGGCGAGACCAAATGACATGACAGTGTACTCATAACAGCCAAAACTCGTCCTGAAAGCGGTCTTTGGAATATCTTCTTTGCGAATGTGAATCTAATGATAGCCCATGCGAAGATCAAGCTTCGAGAAAACCTTGGCACCTTTTAGTTGTTCAAACAACTCATTGATGTTGGGAAGTGGGTACTTGTTTTTGATTGTCTTCTTGTTCAATGGATGCTAATCAACACAAAGTCGGTCTGTGCCATCCTTCTTCTTGACAAACAAAACACCACAACCCCATGGAGAAGAACTTGGTCTGATCAGACCCAGACATTCTTGTTCATCTAGCTGCTTCTTCAACTCTTTAAGCTCTCCGGGGTCAAGTTTATAAGGGCGTTTGCAAACCAGTTCAGTTCTGGGCTCAAGGTCAATCACGAGCTTGACTGGCTGGTGCGGAGGCATTCCTGGCAATTCTTCTCGAAAGACATCTTCATACTCACAAACCACCAGAATTTGAGAAATAGCCGAGATGTCACCTTTCTCATTAAGAGCACAAATACATCTTCTGAAGGATGAGTCAACTTGACTTGTTTTGCTTGACAATCAACATATGCCTTGTTCATAGCCAGGAAGTCCATGCCCAGAATGATATCAATATCGGAATTTCCGAGAACAACTGGAGATGCCATAAAAGAATAATTGCCCATCTTGATAGAAACATCCGGAACTACTAAACGAGAATTCATCACCTTTCTGGGAGAAACTATTGAGAGAGGCTTGGATAAACTAATGGGACACAAATCATGCATCACCAGTATCAAACAACACTTTTGCAGGAAAAGAATTAACTAAGAGATTACCCATGATCACTTGAGAAGAATCGTCTGCCTCTGCTGCATTCACCATGTTCACCCTTGCTGACTTGGGATTATGCTTCACCATTGCATTTCTTGGATATCTAACTGGAGGAGGAGGCGAAAGACTGTGGGGACCCCAACTCATAAGTCGTGATCACCGAGTGTAAGTGCATAGTGATCCCAGAGATCAATGCTCACTGAAGACACAAAAACTGAATAACAAGAGTCTTACATCCATTATGTATCGGTTTACTCAAATATGGCCTTCATGGCCAAGTCTTCATATGATTGCAGCGGAAATCTTCAACGATAGTGTGAACCTATGCCATCTGCCTTAACCCTACAGGCATTTTGACTGGGAAGCGTCCTAGCTTGCATGACCGTCACCGAGGTAATCTTCATCATAACCTAATCTTTCGTGCCTGGCTAATAAAATAACCAGTGGCAAGCCAATGGGTACTTTGAATGTACTCGCAAGCAACCCAAGTTGTGGAACAAGGTAACAATGATGCATGATATAACACTAAGTAGGTAAATTTGCGAAAAGCTAATTTTGTATGCAAATGAGATGATCAAGTAACTAGTGAGCATGCATCAACAACTAGCAAGTATCCATGTGAACAAATTGCCGATATCATCATAAGTATTGGTTGAACATCTCATGTTCACTCTTCATGCTAAGTCATCGGACTTAGTTCAATCCTCATGCTAAGTCATCGGACTTAGCTCATGTGACCTCTTGTCACCACCACACCCATCCTCACACCAAGGTTTAAGAAAACATCCGGACGTAGTATAAGAAGGAACTCCAACTATCCATGACCGCGGACGCGTCTATTCGAATAGTTTTACACTTTGCAGAGGTTGCACACTTTACCCACAAGACTTGGGGAGCTTCCCTGTCATCCACGACTCGTGGTATATATAACATACCCGAGGTAAGCACCCGACCAATGCCTTTCCCATGGTGATACTAAACAAAGAGTCCACTCGTTGGTGCCATAGCTCATGATATACATTACACGTATCATCCATGAGGGCACGCAACGGTGTGCCCGGTGCCTATAAAGACAGCGCATGACCTTCCACTCTGGGACTACCCCGTCTTGAGAGTGACCTCTTCACTCTCGCCACTAGTAATGCAGGCTCCTTGCTAGTACCAACCATAGTAATCGACAAAGCCCCATCCCATAAGGGTTATCGTGGTTGCGCATGTAAGGTTGGGATGGTTAGGAGACCTTAGAACTCTCCATTTTTGAAAACACACACTCACTTGCCCCGGCATACAACTTCTTTGTCAAGTGGTTACCCAACTCATCATCATCTCCCTCAGGCATTAGTGGAACCCGACGGGGTTTTCGAAAGTTCTTGAAATCATTTCTCTCATTCCATCACTATGCATAGTCCCGATCCCACTTGCGTAGCCTCTACTAGTATCCTAACTACACCCACCCGCATAACCCTCATAAGGTGGTAGGGTCATGCACGATGCAAGTGTCAAGGGAAAAAGTACCGGAGGCATCCCACCGAAAGGGAAACACCACATCGCATGATCAAATATGATGAAAGTAAAGTGCTATATGACATCCAATAAAAATGGTTTCTCATCATGGTCAAAGGGCTGCTTGCCTGGCTTAGCAACGTCTTCGAGGTCTTCACACACTTCTCGTCCACCTCTGAGCACTATGTATATCTCGCCAACTACCATCGGTAAACAACCATAATAAGCAACACAACAAGCAGAAAATAAAAGTGCTCTATAAATAGGAGTTTTATTTTTCTTGGACACCTTGGGTCACATGAAAAATAATTAGGAAGGTTTCATTGGATGTGGATCAACGAGAAATTTATGAATGGAGGAAAACATGGGAATGATAATCCTTTAAGATGTGAATAGAAAATATTTTTATAAAAATGAGTGAAGGCACCCATTTAACAAGGTATGATTTTAGAAACATTTAGGAAGTGGTTTTTCTGGTTTTGGAGTTGGTAAGAACAACCTTCGGATTTTCAAAGTGGGTCACATATGAATAAATGGCCCAATAATTGACATAGCAGAATAAGTGTATGGAAAAATGATCACTACTAAGTGCATGAATTTAGATAGACCTAGGAACTTGAATCATTCCATTTGGAGTTCATAAGAATTCTCTAGGAATTTGCAAAGTGGGGTTCTACGGGGTTCAAATTCAAATTTGAATTTGAACTCAACAGAAAATATTTATGGAAAAAAGTGGAATGCACTTATTTGGGTAGGCCAAAATTTTAGAAGCTTGTAGGAATTTGATTCACTAAATTTGGAGTCCAAATGAATTTATTAAGCATTTACTAGTCTCTCAAGAAAATGAAAAAGAAAAAGGAAAGATATTTACCAGCTTGGGCTAAAGTGCGCATAGGGCGCTAGATAGCCAACTGGGCCGACCCAGTTGCTTAGCCAGGCTGGAGGGAGGGCCACGTCGAAGGCGCACTCAAGGGAATATGCCTTCCCCTGGTGAAGGCGTCCCCCGGCGTCCCCGCCTCCACTTAAGCCACGGGCCCGGCGGGTGGCTCGCTGACAGGAGGGCCCCACCTATCGGGTTCATCGTTCTCCTCTCGTGCCCTCGCACACGGCCGTGGAGAGGGGTGAACCCCGACGGCGATTGACGGCGATTCCATCCACTGCCTGAGTCGTCCGGCCTAACGGCGTGCTCAGGGTCCGAGGTGGTCCTCCTCATGCCGTTCATGGTCGCCGAGGTGCTCTGAGCTGAGCAGGGCACTAGCCACGGTGGAGACCAGCGGCGGCCATGGTGATTCCGACGACTCCGGTACGGGGAAAAGCATTGAAGTGGGGGGGTCAGGCCCCTGAGGTCTTGTTGGAGCTAAGGGAGAAGAAAGGGAGGTCAGGGGTGCTCTGTGTCGTCCGAATGGCAGCGGCCCACGGCGGCGGTGCTCCGGCTCGGGTCGAGCACGTAGAGCGGGGGGGATGGAGAGGCGGGGGTGACTAGGGGTTCAATTGGGAGAGAGAGGAAGCGAAAGGAGGGCAGAGGTGAGCCCGGGGAAGCTTTAATAGGCGAGGGCGTGGTTCACCGTGAGCTCGTGGGCCAGCTTGGTCAATGTCGCGCTGGAGGGCTCGGGGGGTCGTGGGAGCACGTCTACGGGCTTCGTGGAAGAGGTCCATGTCCCGGGAGGGAACAAGGGGGGATAGAGGAGCGCGCGTGTGAGCTCGCCCATTGGCCGAGACGGGCGGCCATGGCGCATGCGTGAGGGAGGCCACATAAGGGAGAAAGAGGAGAGGGACAGGACGGTAGCGTGTCCCGGACGTCGAGGCCGACAAGCTGGCAAAAGGGAGGGGATCGTGGAGGTCGGGGCTGGCGATTGGGCGGCGGCTACAGTGCGAGAGCGCACTGTAGCACGCTCCAAAGTACCCATATGGCATGCCATGGCATGCCATTGGCCTCTTGGATGTGGCCATGCATGTCCAGAAGCTTCACGGAGGTTAAACAAAGGATATACTGCATACGATGCATTGGAGCTTTCATTAGAATGGGGAGGGAGTGGGGATGAAGGTAAAACATTGCTGTCCAGGGGTAGAAATGGGGATGCTACCACACAAATCATTGAGCTAGGGGGCTGGGTTTCTTACTGGAGGCAGAAGGGGGCCAGGTGGGGGTGTGGTAAAAATTTGAGGTTAAGGAGATCAGAGGAAGAGGTGAAAACACTAGTTTTGGTTTTCTGCCAAAAGGTGTTTGATAGAGTTTTGGACAAGTAAAAGGCCTCCACGTGCTGTGGGATTAAACATGATGAAATTATGGGTAAAAATAGGAGTGATCACAGGTTTTGAGCTCATTTGAGAAAAATTGGCAATACAAATGTTGTAAACCCTAGAAATGGGCAGAAATGGATTTTCTTAGATCTAGCTATGCAAATCGATTCCCCTTGATGCACCACTTGATGTGGTGACATATCTTAGGGGCTATAACAAGCACAAAACTTGGCAATGTAATATTACTAAATTCTTGAAATCACCAGAAATGGTTTTGAGGGTATTTGGACAAGTTAATCTGTTCTCCTTGATGCACCACTTGGTGTGGATGCATTATTGGATGATTAAAACATGACCACAAAGTTTGAGATCAATAGGAGATAGTTGGTGATGTAGAGTTGCTCAAGCTTGGATTTGGACAGAGAGGGTTTTGGGATATTTTGGTGAACCGAAACAATTGGGATTGATATGAAACTTGGCAGGATGACCACATATATCATATGTGACATGATAGAATTTTCTAGGATTGAATTGAGAATATTTCTTATAGAAATATTTCAAACCTTGAAACAGACAAAAATGGTTTTGAAGGGTTTTGTCCAATATCTTGAACATGTTCATGTGTTGAAACTCTTATATATGGAAAATATATGTCCACTGAGCTTTCCTAAATTTTCCCAAATATTTTTAAATCATTTAAATAATTTTTCCCTATAAAAGACCATTTCCGGCCTTAAGAACAAGCCTTTAAATAAAATATGCAAATAATATTTTAAAATAATATTTTGTGGTTTTGGGAAGTTATATATATATAGTAGGTTCCAAATAAAGTATTTGGATAAAAAGGATCCACCCAATTTGGGGGCTTGTAGTGCAAATCTCAAATTAGGGGGGTTTGAAAAAACCTATTTCGAATAAAACCTTTTTGGCCAAAATAATATTTTGTAAGAAATACAATTAAGTCCTATTCACATGGCATGATCATTGGACAAGAGTGGGGATCAAGGAAAAGAGTTTTGAGAGTAGGAGAGATTTTAGGAATATAGAGCACTAGCGAGCAAACAGACAATTAGCAAACAAGTCAAGCATAACAAGCACACAAAAGTTTTAATTGGCCCTGATACTTGAGTCATGATAATTTAGTCATGAGGCAAATCACAGGGTGTGACAAAGACATCGCTGGTTGCACTTGTTTGAGTAGTGACTCTTCTGACCTCACTTGTGACATGTAACCTCAGATAGCGGACAAAAGTTGCCTGGAGGAGGAACATTTGCTGACTTGGGTGCCTAGGGCCTTTGCTGATATCCTGGGTTGGGTGGGTGGGAAGAACCACGGCCACCGAACTGTCTCTGCTGCTGAGGAGGACGAAACGGAGGAGGATTAGGAATCCAATATTTCTGCTGCTTAGGGACCATCTCAGAGCTGGAAGAAGAATAGGAATCCTTGGAACACTTCCTTGAGTTCTCCAACTTCGGATGAGTTGCCTCGGCCTTCAAAGCCATATTGTAGAACTGATCAAACTCATGATGCTCTTGAAGGACTAGACCCGGTAGAAGCTCATCCTTGAGACCACCTCTAAACTAATAAATCATGGACTTGTCATCTGGAATATCTTGCTTAGCATCGCGGGCCAGATTCTAGAAGTTGATGTTGTACTGATAGACAGACTTGCTCCCCTACTTCAGGTGCCTGGACTTCTCACGCATCTCCTCGACAAAGCTTGTTGGATTGTAATGGGCCATGAATTCATGACAGAAATCGTCCCAAGTAACAACACGACCGCCCCTAGAATCATTTTATTGCTGCCACCAACCTGCTGCCAGACACTTGAGCTAGAACAACGCGAATATAACAAAGTCCTTTGGTCTGACATTGCTGCACCCAAAATGCTTACTCATGTCACGGAGCTAATCATCTGTATCGAAAGGATGCTCACTACATGTAAAAGACTTGGGCTGGTTGGCAAGGAACTCGTTGAGCGTCGCAAACTGAGGTTGATTCTAAAAATTCCCTTGAAAGCCTTGCTGACCCTGATCTCTTTCTTGCAACATCCTGAGCAACATCTGAGTATTTTCATTGGTTGTGGCCATCATAGCTTGCCAAGCTTCTGGAGGAGGAAGCGGTGGTAGGGGTTGTGGAACATCAGGCTGCTCCTCACCCCGACCCGGATTCCCGTGACTTGGTGGAGACATCCCGAAGATGGACAAGAACATCAACACCACATTCACAAAGATGAATTCAAAAGCTGAATCAAATGCTTGAAATAAATTGAACGAATAACACAAACAACCTTCCTGCTGAAAAATTAGTAAGAATGCCTTTTTCGGGTTTGCGACAACATCATCACATATTAGAAGCCACTTGCAATAACACAAAAGTATTGACCTAACTTCTCAGAACAAATGTATATGTCCTCATACATCTGAAGAAGATAATCCTAGATAACTACATGAGTTCCCACCTAGAAATTTCGAAAACTTTCTGGTTATGCAATCTGGTGTGGGGGGGTACAAGGAGGAAATATCTCACACAACTAGCAAAGCTACACCCCAACTGTGTCCATCCTTCAACACATAACCAGAGGCTTTAGCGAATCCATCTAACTCGAATCCTCGAAAGCACAAATATAGTAACCATGGTGGTACCCCGGACGCCTCCCCAGTATTGGGTGACTCCGACCTTATCTCACCACAACAATTATTGAAGTAATTCCAAACACCCTCCGTCCTAAGATACCAAGGAAGCTGAATGATAACGATGTGCCAAGAATTCCTTGGAGCTCAACTCCCCAGAAGAAATCAAGTCAGACAGGAGGCACCAAGACAAAACTCCATCACATCGGTATCATATAGTTTCCAAAATACCCGTGTGATCCAAAAAAATTGAGCGAGAAGAGGAGTAAAATCAAAATTCCTAAATCAAATACCTCACCGGAGCATTGAGGAGGAGTAAAAAGAAACCTACTCTCCGATATAACTGGACTCAAAATTGTTTTTACTAGACTCGACTCAGCCAAGTTCGATCAAGCAAAGGGCTCCTATGGTCATATGGCTCTGAATACCAACTTTTCATGCCCAAGATGCGCGCCTATCCATATTTAGGCACGGGGGCCTCGACAGGGATAGAGGTGCATTTTGTCGTTCGCAAGTATAGTATCATTACATACATTTATGAAGACAGGAGTATATGAGTTGGTTTACACTCGCCACATGCTGAATTACAATTCCACAGAGTTTATTCAAACATCAATCCAAAGACAGGGTCCGACTATGGACGAAAACAAACGATAAAATGTTGCAATGACACTGGCTTGCTAGCCCCGAAGATCACGGGCACGGCCACTCTACTCGTCTGGATATGTGACGTACATCTTGCCTCGCTCCTCGTCATACTCCCACTAGAGCTGCGTCACATTATCTGGCACGATCTCGTTTGCACCTGCACCTGTATTTGTTGTAGTAATCTGTGAGCCATGGGGACTCAACAATCTCGCGCCTGGGTACCAAGACTATTCAAGCTAATAGGTTGGATGTGGGATAAGTGTTTAGTTTGCAGCAGCACTAAACATTTATGGTGGTTAATCTTATGAGAACATGAATGTAAATATGTGGTCTACGATAAACGAGCGAGAACTAGCATGATCGCTAATCGATCTTGAACACCTACTTACGTTAATCATAACCCCATCGAGTTATCTCTCGGATCATGTTCACGAGCAAAGACGATCACGGTTACTCACATAGTTGGTGTATTTTATTAGAGTTTACTTCAAGTTAACTATAACCGGGTGTTAAACAAATATCCAAGTTGCCACATAACCGTGAGCAAGGCTTTCCGAAAGATTTAGCCCTGCAGGGGTGCTCCAACTACTCCATCATCAATTAATCACACTCTACGGGAATATCCTCGACCATGGATCTTGTGATCATCCTAGGAAACTCCAAAGGAATTCCGACACCTCGAGATAGCCCGAAGAGAATCAGAGTCCCTCACGCAAGCCATTCGAAAAAGGTAAAACAAGTCCAGCAAGACCTCCCAGTGAGCCAGATCTGCCTCTAGAGCCGTGCGCTCTCTATCAACGGGCTTCATCCGTCTATCCAAAGTGGACGATTGCCTGAAAATGCCTCGAGTTGCCCCGAGGTGGCACCGCCGACTGCTTGGTGGGTGGACCAACACTCATTTAGAGCACTAGCCCGGGGGTTGATTAATTATCCACGCGGTTGCAAAGCCCTATGCCATTTTATTAAGTTGTTTAAGCAAATAGCACCAATGTTGGGTCTTGCCATACAAGTTTTAATCTCAACCAAATAATCAAGGGGGTCCCCATCACAACCCCAAGCATGTTAGGAGCACAAAGAATGGAAACATAACACCGGTAACAAGAAACTATGGCGGTAAAAGTGGACAAAACACCAAGCAAAAAGCCAAGCCTTCTACCATACCAAGATATACATGTGCAGCAAATTAAAATAGCAGTTAATATTGTGATATCTCCAGATATCCATGTTATCACATGGAAACAACCTGCACCAGCAACTCAGAACGCTATAAGAGGGGCTGAGCAGCGGTAACTTAGCCAAACAAGGTTTGCTAGGATGTGGAGGGTTAGAGGCTATCATGGCAATGTAGGAGGCTTGACATTCAAGTGGTAGGTAACGCATATGTAACGATAAGAACAAGACATCTAGGAAAGAAAAAATAGTTTTGGGATCCGGGTACGATCATCTTGTCGTTTGGTTCTTTAGAGGGACAAAGAGCGAGGTCCTCGTAGTGGTACTCTCCTGGATCCTCGTACTCAGGTTCAACACTCGCGTCTACCCAAGATAAACAACAACAATAAACAACCAATCAAGGTGCAATGCACAAACAAGATGATGCATGATTCATTTGAAGTATTTAGCATAGCAATCCTAAACTAGTCATGTTTCTCATGCAATGGTT
The DNA here is from genome assembly GCA_022496015.1 of Hordeum marinum. Taxonomy (NCBI): domain Eukaryota; kingdom Viridiplantae; phylum Streptophyta; class Magnoliopsida; order Poales; family Poaceae; genus Hordeum; species Hordeum marinum. The sequence continues at coordinate 313,687,706 of CM039678.1, forward strand.
TAGTTATTTACAATTCTGGACAGAACCTCATGTTAAGTTGTTTAAACATACATTATCATGGCAAATATGGATGCTTCATGCAAAATCGATGCAAATGCATATGTGGAGCGTAGGAAACGGAGTTACGGTTCTCACGCTACGCTTACGACAAGTTACGAAGGCAAAATACAAGATAATGAAGGCCAAGGGCTATTCCTTTCCATTCCAAGGTAGACACTGGTTAGGCATTGAAAAAATAACCACAATAGGGACAGAGATCAAGCAAAACCATAGAGCATAGCTCCCACAAGTCACAAACACTAAAACAAACAATCTGCCTCAAAACAGCAACTTAGCAACTTTCACAACAAATATCTAGAGCTATAGGAAGCTTCCAACCTCAAACAAGGCATTCATAGAAAGTGCATGACGTGCTTATCAAATCATCCAACTACACAAAATGGAAAGGAATTACATATCAATAAGCATGAAGCTCACATGTTGGCATGATGAAATAGATTCTAGGGACTCGAGAAAATCCCAGTTTTCTAGAATCTGAGTTAAGCAGATAGCAATTTGACAGCAGAAACTAATGGTGATAGAGACCACCTGATGGCATGAAAATTAACAGGATGGTAGAGTACAACATGTACAACAAAACAGTAGCGCTGAGCATGAGCTAAAACACAACCTGTCCCTTGGTAGCATCCACTCTTCATGGCATAAAAATATTAACAGATTCTCAGACTTCGAAATATTTAGCATGTTGAAAACAACAACATTTTAATAGCCACTTTGGAGCATGGTTCCCACTTATATGCAAGTCTATCATGTCAAAAGAAAATACGATGGCATTCTACTCATGAGATACTACCACTTCCATGTTGACACAAATATCATATCAAGCATGGATTAATTACAACTAAAATGACAAAATGGCACTTTGAGACAAAATGACATTTTGTCAAACTTTATCAAATGACCAAACAAGTTGCACTAATGGATTCCTTGGGTGATTCTACCCCAAAATCATATATCATACCCATATACTTGCATGTATGAACATAGCACAACACTAGCTAGAAAAATAGCATGCATTCCCATAAGTCAAAACTTACCTAGAATGCTCATGTTCATATATGCACATATACAATTTTAGTATATTACCAAAAAATATAGCTAACCTATTTAACTCACATAAAAACAATAAAACACAACAAAAGAAAACAATATGCACGGGCCACCTGGCATAGTGACTAGGGCCCCCTAGTGGATGACAAGTGGGCCAGGGCCCACTATCGTACACACCACACTAATACACACACAACACACACACGCTAGTACACACTGACACCTACACAACCACACACTAGATCTGCTGCCACGACAGATCCAACACACACAACACACACGCAGGCACACACACACACTATGTGCACGGCCATACCAGATCCGGGCCGTGCCACACGGGATCCCACCGGCGGCCACCCACACACCACACCAAAAAATGAATAAAGGCGCGGGGGGATCGAACCCGCACCCTCATGTTCTCTCCCGAATTGAACCACCACTGCGCTACGCGCTCGGCTCCTGACCAAGGGGAAGTTCTAGCTGAGATCTATTAACATGCACGGCTAAACTGACGAAACTGAAGAATTAAGACAGCGACGGACCGAGGCACGGCGGCACTGATTCCAACGACTACAGGGCTCTCTAGTGGCATGGGACGGCAGAGAAGAAATCGAGGAGATTGGCGAACCCGTTCCCCTGCTTTTTTCGCGACGAGGGGGACGGAGGCTGCGGCCTGAAGGCCATGCCTCGCACTACATGGCTGCGATGCAAGGAGCTATGGTGACCGGAGCTACGCAATGGCAATAGCGAGGAAAAGGATGAGTTGAGATCTCACAAGGGGGTCGACAAGCAGCCGGTCCTCCGATGGCCGAGGGTGAGGAAGAAGACTCGAAGGGGCCAGTGACGGGGCTCTGCTTGCAGACGATGGCGACGACGGGGCGGCATTGCAGGGGTGCTCCTCACTCCCTAGCACCGGGAACGGGACGCAGACGGCACATGCGAGCACCAGGCCATCTCCGACAGCGGCGAGCAGGCCACAGGAGGCGACGACGACGACCCGATGGCCTCGCCGTTCTCTATCTTTAAAACTCACCTCTCTGAACTTACCTAACAGAAGAGAGGGGATGAAGGAAGTAGGTATAAGGGAGCGGCGGCGGTAGAAGGGGGACGCGTAACCCTAGGCGAAGGGGCACGCACGTCGAGGTACTAAATAGGTCACGGAGGGACGGACCTCGACGTCCATGAACCCACGGCGACGCGAGCTCACTCTGTTCTCTCTCTCTCACGAGCTAACTGACGGAGGAGGAAGAGGGGCAGGTCTCCGCTACCTTCCAGGTTGGGCCAGTGGGAAGGAAAAGGCCCAGCTCGCCCTCTCTTTCTCACAGAAAAAAACCCAGAGGGATCTCTTTTAAAATAACAGTAACACAAGAAAAAAAACCAGTGAAAAAGAAAAGGATTTTAGTCAAACAAAAATACTTTGACACAGAAGGAAATATGCCCTATTTAATTAAAGTACAAAAATGATTTTCAGATCAAGTAAAATAAATACTTTTTAAATAAACATCCCCTTTTTATTGCAAATTCCCAAGAGCCCAAAGCTCAAACACCAAAGAGAGCAACACACATATACTCAAAATAATATTCCCTACACCATGAACATTTCTAACAAAATTAATTATCAACTTTTTAACCCAGTGGAAAATGATAATGATCCAAAGGGTTTTTTGAAGATGTTTGAAAAAGAAGGACAGGGGTGGTAAACCACACTTGCACACATCCACACATCTCACAAGTTCTACTAACAACATCACAACAATTGTCACATGAGAGCACACCACAAAATATATTATGCATGACATGATGATGAGATGGCATGATGCATGATGCATGAGATGGAAAGACAATGAGCAACATCATATTATTCAAACACATGACAACATAGGTTTACAAGAGTTACATGCCCAAAATGGCAAGGGCTGCACTTGGGCTATTACAGCGCGTGTGTGAGCCTCGTGGCTGGCTAAGCTATGCGGCGTTGTGCATGCGTACGGGAGGTCGCTAGAGAGAGAAGGAGGAGGGGGACAACATGGTGGGGTATTGCGGACGTCGAGGGCTTCTCAGAGGACAGCTCCTCGCGCCCCAAGGTTGTCGGGTGGATCGGGATGGGTGCAGCTAGAATGCGGGAATTCACTTTAGCATGCTCCAAAGCATGCCTTTGTCATGCCAGGGCATGCTTGCATGCTCTGGACGCGCTCCTGCATGTCCACTAGCTTGTGGATGGTCTGGAGATGCTCTAGGAGCTATGGGGAGCTAGGGAGAAAGAAATGGAGTAGGGGAGGGATAAAAATGCTCCTGCCATGGCTGTCCCAATGTGAAAATGGGGGGTTTTACCCCATCTCCCAGTGGCTTATGGAACTGAGACTTTTACTGCAGGGGAAAGGGGTGAGTGAGTAACTGTGGTAAAAATTTGAGAGCAAGGGGGAGAGTGAAAGTGGTGAAAACAAATACTTTACGATTTCACCAGAAGATGTTTAATGGAGATTAGGGCAAGCAAATGGACTTTGCTTGCCATGAGTTTTGACAGGATCAAATGGTGGTTGAAAATAAGCCTTATCACCAAGTTTGAGATGGTTTGATGAAAGTTCACAATGTAGCTTTGTGGAACCCTTGAAATCAACAAAATCTGGTTTCTATAGATCTAGTTATGTTAAGCTAATACCCTTGATGCACCACTTAGTGTATCATAATTATTTGGTGATTAGAACATGTCCACAAATTTTGGAGTCAAGGGAAGAAACTTCACAATGTAAAGTTGTTCGAATTTGAATCTGGACAGGGAGGGTTTTGGGATGGTTGATGAACCAAATTAACTTGGATTGAGATGAAACTTGGCAAGATCGTCACCTATGATAGTGTTGACTTGCTGAAATTTTCTAGGAATTTATTGAGAATATTTCTTATAGAAATATTCCAAAAGCTTGATTAGGACAGAAAGGGTTTTGAGGGGTTTTGCCAATCATTTGAACATGACCATGGGTTGAAACTCATATATATGTAAAATATATGTCCACTGAGTCTCCCTCAATTTTCTCAATATTTTGAAAGCATTTATATATTTTTCCATATAAAAAACCATTTCTGGTCTTAAGAAAAATCCTTTAAATAAAATATTAAAATAATCTTGAAAATTAATATTTGGTGATTTAGGGAAGTCTCATTTGAGGTGTTTTTCAAACCTAATTTGAATAAATCCTTTATGGTTAAAATAATATTTGATAAAAATAGTTTTGGGCACTATTCACATGGCAAGATCATTAGGGAAGAAGTTTGGGTCAAGGAAGATGAATATGAAGAGGGATAGAATCTAGGAGTGCCATATAACACAATCATCAAGCAAGCAAACATCATTGCAAACAAGCACAAGCACTCTGAAAAAGTTTTAGTTGGCTCCAATTTTTATAAACCCAAGCATAATAAGGGGATAGAAACACAGGGTATGACAGACCTACCCCCCTTACAACAATCTTGTCCCCGAGATTCCTAGGCTAAGCACTAGAGAGATAAGGGAGCTCAGATCTAAGATAGTCTTCACTCTCCTAGGTTGCTTCAGCTTCAGTGTGGTTGCTCCACTGGACCTTCAAGTACTTGATGGTGCGGCTTCGGGTGTAGCGTTCTGCCTCATCCAGAATGAGAACTGGCCTCTCAAGATAAGTGAGGTCTCGCTGAAGATTGATGGCTTGATGGTCGATATCCTTATAGAGGTCGGGGCGGTTGGGAACTTGGAGGCACTTCCGGAGTTGTGACACATGAAAGACGTTATGCACATATGATAGCTCGAAAGGTAGTTCTAGTTGATAGGCAACTTCTCCTCGCATTGTTGTGATCTTGAAGGGGCTGATGTATCTTGGTGCCAGCTTTGCTTTGACATGGAAACACTTGGTTCATTTGAGAGGCATGACACGAAGGTAGACATGGTCATCAACACAGAATCACACTTCTCAGCGGTGGGAGTCATCGTAGCTCTTTTGTCTTGACTTGGCGGTCTCAAGGCACTCTCGGACGAGTTGAACTTGCTCTTATGCCTCGCGGAGGATGTCTGGCCCAAAAACCAATCGTTCTCCGGTCTTTCACCAGGGAGTACGGCACTTGCGCCCATACAACAACTCAAATGGTGCCACCTGAAGGCTTGACTGATAGCTGTTGTTGTAGGAGAACTCAACAAATGGTAGGCAATCTTCCCACTTGGCTCCATACGCCAAAACACAAGTGCGGAGCATATCTTCGAGTATCTGATTTACTCGTTCTATTTGCCCACTGGTATAGGGGTGAAAAGGAGTGCTGAAGGAGAGCATAGTTCCCATAGCTTCTTGAAACCTCTTTCGAAATCTTGAGGTGCCCTGGGTTCCTCGATCCGACACCATTTCCTTTGGAACTCCGTGGAGACTTACGATGCGGTTGATGTAGAGGTTTGCGAGCTGGCTTTCATCATAGGTGGTCCTGGCGGGAATGAAGTGGGCTACCTTGGTCAGGTGGTCGACAATGACCTAAATAGAATCATGTCCTTTTCTTGACCTTGGTAATCCAGTGATGAAGTCCATTCTGACTTTGTCCCACTTCCATTCAGGAACTTTGAGAGGTCGCAATAGCCCAGCGGGTCGTTGATGCTCAGCTTTGACCCTCTGGCATATGTCACAATTAGCGACAAATGTGCCTATTTCCCGTTTCAGGCCATGCCACCAGAATCTTGCCTTGACGTCTTGGTATATCTTGTTTCCTCCAAGATGGATGGAGTAAGGAGTGTAATGAGCTTCTTGCAAGATCAAGTTTTGGAGCTCCTCTTTGTTGGGTACATAGATGCGATTCCCAAACCATACAATTCCTTGTTCATCGACTGAGAATCCTGGGGCCTTGCCTGCCTTGATCTTCCTCTTGACGCCTTCAATGCTCTCGTGTCCCTTTTGAGCTTCCTTAAAATCATCCATCAAGGTGGGCTTTGCTTCGAGGTTGACGAGGAATCCGGGTGCAACTAGCTCCATGCTGAAGCCTTCAAGCTCTTCATACTTAATCATGGCATTCAAGGAACAAGCCTTTCTACTTAAGGTGTCTGCTACCACGTTGGCCTTTTCCGGGTGGTATTGAACACTAAGGTCGTAATCCTTGATCAATTCCAACCATCTTCTCTACCTAATGTTCAATTCCCTTTGGGTGAAAATACACTTCAATCTCTTCTGGTGTGTGTATATCTCGCATCACTTCCCTACAATGGTAATGTCACCATGTTCTCAAGGCATGAACCGCGGCTGCCAACTCAAGATCATGAGTAGCATAGTTCTCTTCTTGAGGACATATCTATCTAGATAGATATGCTACGACTTTGCCTTCTTGCATCAGAACACCTCCAAGCCCGGTTCTTGATGCGTCACAATATATCACAAACTCCTTGTGAATATCGGGGGTGACCAAAACTGGGGCTGTGTTCAATCTCTTCTTGAGCTCCTTGAAGATTTCCTTGCACTTAGTTGTCCATTCAAACTTCTTGTCCTTCTTCAAAAGCTGGGTCATGGGTCGGGCAATGCTCGAGAACCTTTCCACAAATCTGCGGTAATATCCCGCGAGTCCGAGGAAGCTCCTAACTTCCTTCACAATGGTTGGGGTTTGGCATTCAGTTACGACTTCAATCTTGGAAGGATCCATTGATAATCCTTCTACAGTCAACACATTACCCAAGAATCCAACTTCATGTAGCCAGAATTCACACTTGCTGAACTTGGCATAAAGCTAGTGTTCTTGAAGCTTCTCTAGGACCAATCTCAAGTGTTCCTCATGCTCTTCTGCAGACTTGAGGAAGATGAGTATGTCATCTATGAAGATGAGAACGAACTTGTCCAAGTACTCCATGAAGACTTTATTCATGAGGTACATGAAGTAGGAAGGGGCATTGGTTAACCCCAAGGAGACGCACTAGGGCAAATGAATCCCTTTCTGAGTTGCTCTACCCGTTGCTTCTTCAATTCAGCCAACCCTTCAGATCCCATCCTAAAGGCCTTCTTATAGATGGGCCTTGATCCGGGCATAATCTCAATGATGAACTCAATGTCGCGGTCAGGAGGTATTCTGGGCAGCTCATCTGGAAAGACATCCAAGTATTCACATACCACTGGCACTTGCTCCAACTCAATTCCATATAGATAGTTAGCTTGGGGGGCTTGAGCAGAGATAGGGTTGGGAACATACTTAACTTCCACTCCTTGGCTATTGGTCATGGTAACAATCCTCTTGGCACAGTCTAACAAGCCTTCGTGCTTGGTCAACCAATTCATGCCAAGGATGACGTCCAAGCCTGGTGAATCTAGAATTATAAGGTCCGCCAGGAAGTCTAGCCCATTGATGTTAATCTTCACTCCTTTACATCCTATCCTGGACTTAATAACTGAACCTGGGGTTTGTAGCAACATACGACTACCCAAGGGTGTAGGTCTCATGCCACTCACTAAGGCAAACTTTTGAGTGACAAAAGATTGGGAAGGTCCACAATCAAACAGTACTATTTCTGGGGATGAGTTGATGGGGAACGTACCTAGTATGACGTCCAGGTCTTCCTGGACTTCCTCTGTGGTGACGTGGTTCACACGACCCTTGCCATTGTTGGGCTGGTTGCAGGGAGTTGGGTTCCTTGGTGGTGCTCCACGGCCTTGACCTTTGTTTGGCGCATTGGGACGTGGGGCATCTGGCTTCTTGTTGGGGCATAGCTTAGAGATGTGTCCAGACTGACCACATCCAAAACAAGTACATGCCCAGGGATGTTGTTGTAGTTTCTGCCACCATTGGTTCTATTGGGGTTGTTGTAAGTTGGCCTGGGATTGGCATACTGCTAAGGCTGGTAGCTCGAACGAGGCATAGGAGGTCTAGCCAGCTGTGGCTGATAGGTTGGCTTGGCTGGGGCTGGCTTCCATGGGCGAGGCTTCTGGTTGCTGGAGCTACCCTTGCTGATCATCTTGTGCTTGTGAGTGTCGTTTATGGCACGACGCTTGTATTCCACCATGAGGGCCTTGTTCACCAGGTCGAAGAAGGTACGATAGTCGCACACAATGGGATAATACTATAGGGTCTGTTGAAGTCCTTCCATGAAGCATTCCTTCTTGGCAGCCTCCGTGTTTAAATCTTTGGGTGCATACCTTGATAGTAGGTTGAACTTCTGGAGGTACTCCTTGACAGAGCCACTTAGTCGCTTCAGCGCTCGGAATTCTCTCTTCTTGATAGCCATGATCCCAGAAGGAATATGGGCAGTGCAAAATCGTTCCTTGAAGTCATTCCAAGTGATCACACGCTCACCTTGCATGACCTTGAATCCATCCCACCAAGCTTGGGAAGTACCTCCGAGGAAGTGAGAGGCATAAAGAACCTTCTCACGGTCCTCATTGCAATTGACCACTGCAAGGAGGTCCTCGATGGTGCGGATCCAATCGTCAGCATCCAAGGGTTCAACAGTCTCGGTGAAGGTCAGGGGCGAATTCCTCATGAACTCAGACAGAGTGGAGCAGCCATTGCCATTCCTACCTTGCAGCTGGTTGTTCACAAGGGCCTGAGCCATCTGCTGAATAGCAGCATTGTGGGCTTGGCATTCCTCCGGGAAAACTTGGAGAAACTGAGCTATGGTCATGTTCTCCGATGGAGGTGGTAGCGAGGGAATGTCGCCTTGTGGCGGTGCCTGGTGTCCTCCGGCATGAGTAGCCATACCAGCTCCCTGTTGCTGGCTTGAGTTGCCAACTTCAAGGTTGGCGAAGGAGCTGCTGTAGGTAGCAGTCACCATCCTGTTTCGAGTAGCCAAGTCAAACATCTGGGACAGTTGAGAGGAAAAGTAACAATGGAAAAGCGCGCCTAAGGGGGTTGGTCGAGTGCAAGTGTGGTAAAACAAAGGTCGAAAGACCAACATATATTAAGATAAGATAGACGATGGAGTCGCTTACATGTTGCCTAAGGAAAAAAGCGCGACTTGCATCGGTACACAAACAACAAAACAATCAATAAGCACATATGGTTTCATATGAACCATTACACGGACTCGACTTCGCATGAGGGGTACATGACTGCTCCTACCCTAGGGGTTCTCGGACTCAGGTGGTGGAGTGCTTGGTCTCATAGTCACGCTCCTCTGGCTCTTCCTCCTGTTCATCATCTGAATGGGCATCATTCCCGGTCGAAAGGGTTGGGGAACAAGGAGGCCCATCCCGACGACGCTTCGCCAGCAGGTAGGTGAAGAGCTCACGGTACTCCTTCGCGAAACTAGCAGGTTTAATTTTAAACCTGCCCGCATTCCCAACCTGGTAGCAAGAGGGGGACGGGTGAGGGTATGACAGGTGGTCCCCACCTGTCATACCTCACCTCGAGACAGGGAACAAAGGGGGCTCACTGGTGGGGGATCAGGCCACGGCGGCTCAAGAGGAGCACATCGGCACACTCAGGGGCTTCCCGTGCGTCGGTGGGTGGTTGAGGCGTCCGCTGAAGCAGAGGGCAAAAACCGCACGGCGGCGAGGGTTTGTGTAGCGACCCGACCTGAAAGGTCAAATCTCCGGTCTTTTTGTACCATCCCAAGATCATGCTGGTACACACACGGTACATCGATGTATATATCAAAGGGAAATCACACAGCATAAATTAATCGAAATCTCATATCGATTCCTTTATTACAATAATGATTACAATAAAGTGGCTGAAGGCCAACTCATGAGAATAACTAAACTTGTGGAAGCTTCAAAGGTAGTTGAGTCCATCTGACTCCAAGGGCATCTCACCGAGCGTAGAGCATATCGTCACTCCTGGTCAGAAAAGTACTCTGCAACATGATACGTTGCAGCCGTATAGGTCAGCATATTGAATATGCCGGCAAACTCACAAGAGAGGGGGTAAAGTAATCATCTAGTCTATATGCAAATATGGCAGGTGGGGTAGTAAGTTTTTGCATAAAGCCAATTTTTTTCTACAACAAGAGAGGGCAAAGGAATAATTACTACAATGTTGGTTGATTAATGAGATTGTTCCACCAACCAATTCTCATACCCAAGTTGATATTAATAACCCACATCAATATAATTAATTGTGTTGAGAGTTACAGATAGTTTCAGTTCCTTTGGCTCAAACTGTCCATGACCATGGACACGGCTAATCGATTAGGTTTGGGTACTCTGCAGAGTTTTGCACATGTTCCCCACAAGATTTGGTCGCCTCCGTTTGATTTCTCACAATTCAGGGTGTTTGAGAAATGGATGACCAAAACATGGTCTTCTTAAGGGTTTCCCTAAGACTCTGTCGGTGCCCATCCTTTCCTACTGTTCTTCTACATCTCGTAGCACCGCCTGTCCAGGGTCACCACTATATCCAACCAAGCCAGAGCCCATAATGACTTGTGGCTGTGCAGGTAAGCCTTGGGTCTTGAAGCATCCATCCATCTCTTTGTGCCTGGGTGGACCTTTCCGCATGAATACCGACACATCTCCAGCATCATCTAGGCTAACCACTGGTTTCTCCAGGGTGCCGTTCAACCATCATGCACCCATAGGTAAGTTGAAGAACTTGGAGTCTTGAAGACTTTATCATCATGTAGGTCTCGAAATTATTAACTCACAACTCTCATGAATCACACAGCCGACCCCGTCTACTAATAGCATAGCAAAATGTAAAACAATGTTTGCCGGGGCCAATGTGTCAAAGGGTTGAGGGGTACCTACCACATGATACTACAACAAGTAACCAAGTTTCCAATTTACCTACTTTGCATGCAATTGGTGTGATGGAATAACTAATGCAATAAAACATAGCTATACATGATCAAAGTGACTTGCCTTGTAGACGATCCTCGTAATCAAGTGACTCTAGATAACAAGCTTCGCACTCCGGACGATCTAACGAATCAAACAAGAGCACACCATAAGCATAAATACAAAACAATTCACACAATTCAGCAGGGTTCACCAAACAATACTAAAACCATTCAATAGTATCAATCAAGAAAAAGAAATAAAAATAAAAATATTTTGACTCACAAAAATATTTTTAGTGTCAAAAACTTCTACTACTACTACTTTGAGACAAACAACCAAGCAATAGCTAGTACAAAAAGAATTAGTAAGAAAATCAATTTTAGTAACCAGAATCAATTTCACTAAAACTTTTGTGTAAAGAAACACTACTAAAATGAAAATAACTAGAATCTTCCTATAACTTTGGAATAGGAAACCAAAACAATGATATTATTAACACTAACACTATTATCATCATATTACTTAACAGAATTGAATTACTAAAATTATTTATTAGAAATCTATCTTAATCATCTAACTACTTTGTGAAAGTAAAACTAAATTGTTTTATAAAACTATACCTAATGAAAAAGATATAAAGATTTCCTATAACAACAAGGTATAAAACTAAACCATCATTCTAAATATTAGCAAGTAATGTTACCTAAATATTTGAAACAACAGAAACTCATGAAAACTATTAACAAAAGTTAAACTAATTCAGGTTCAACTTAAATTAAAATTAGGAAAACTAAACTACATTAAGAACTAAACAGATTCTGTTTTTGTTAAAAACAGTAACTAAATCTATTCAAAAAATACTCAATGAATGTAGAATGATAGGATTAACTAATACCAAACAGTGGCAAAAAGATTCACTCAAAAATATATTTTTACACTATAGTTATACAGATTTTAGTAATTTGAACAAATTTGATTAGATTCAAAATTTAAAGCTCAAATTTGACATCTAAGCATACAAACATAAACTACATCAAATATGTGAACTAATTCAAAAAGAATCAACTAAAAACACTAAATAGTTTAAAAGATATAACAAAAACACAAACAGAAAACATTCTGTTTTCTAAAACAGAAAAGAAAAGAAAAAAACTGATCGAACGGACAGGGTGACGTGGCATTCTCTGGTTGGCTAAGGGTTGTGCGAGATCTAACGAATCGAGCGGTCGACCAAGCTGTAGAGGATACTGGTTCGGTTTTAAAATGATCTAATCTGACGCGTTGATCTACGATCGAACGGATAAGAGCGGGAGAGGGGGCTCACAGAGAAGGGGGTCGCTGGCGAGGGGGTTCTCCGGCGAGGCCGAGGCGACGAGGTCATTGGGGCGGCGCTCCGGTGGTTGGGGACAGCGTCCAAGGGTTTCAAACGACGGCGGTGGGTCTCCGGCGTACTCTCGTGGTGTCGGAGGGGAGTGGGGACGAGTGTGGCGATGGCCAGGTGCTCTCGAAGCTTCAGATGGGGATCCGAACTCCGGCGAGGGTGTGGTGCAGCTGGCGAGGTAGAGTGGGGCTCGAGGGTGGAATGAGGAGCGGAGGGTCGAGGATACTTAGAGGGCCGGTGCGGTGGTCGGGGAAGGAAAGAGGAGGGAGATCTGGAGAGGATGAATCTCCGGTGAGGTCCTGTCGACGCGAGGAGGAAGGCGACCGTGGCATCTTCGGGATCGGGCGGTGGGGCCGGGGCGTCAGAGAGAGGGAGGGCGGCGTCAGCACGTCGGTCGGTCGGCTCGGAGCGGTTTTGGGAATTAACTGCTGTGGGCCGGCCCGTTTCAAATTAAAACGTTTCCTTATTTTAATATCCAGAGCAGTAAAACTCATTTAAAAGCATTCAAAACATTTCTTAATATAGGAAATATATATATCAAAATGATCAGGAGAATTAATACTATTCAATGAACATTTTTCCTCTATCATATTGAATACTTTGAAAAAAATATTTTTCAGAAAATGCTTATTTGATTTTAAATCCTTTAGCAATAATTTTTCAAATAGCCCCCTGGGTTTATTGGTCAAATATTTCACCAAGATGCCCCTGGTGTGGAGTGTCATGTTACTCCCCTCTTTTCTTTGAACTTTTCTAGAGGTTTTCAAATAGGTGAAACAAGAAGAAGGGAAAGATGAAAGTGACATTTCAGAAATTCAAAAGAAGCACTTCAACCATTATATTCATTCAAACAATATGATGATGATGCATGGCTATATATCATAACATTCCAAAATATAATTTTGGGATGTTACAAACCTACCCACCTTAAGATGAATCTCGCCCTCAAGATTCGGGTTGGCTAGAAAATAGGTGCGGATGGTCTCTACGAAGATCTTCTTCGCATTCCCAGGTGGCTTCCTCCTTGGTGTGGTGACTCCACAGAACCTTACAGAACTTGATGATCTTGCTTCGGGTAACTCTGTTGGCAGTCTTGAGGATTCTGGCAGGCTTCTCCTCGTAGGTCAGGTCACTGTCAAGTTGTATGGCCTCTAAGGGCACTGTGTCTCTCAAAGGAATATCAGCCATCTCAGCATGGCATTTCTTCAACTGGGAAACATGGAAAACATCATGAACTCTGGACAGTCCTTTCGGCAATTCCAGCTTGTATGCAATTTCGCCTCTATGTTCCAGAATTTTGTAGGGGCCTATGAATCTGGGTGCTAACTTTCCTTTAACACCAAACATCTTGATTCCTCGAAGTGGGGACACACGGAGATATGCTCGATCCCCTACTTCATATGTCACCTCCTTGAGTTTGTTATCAGCATAGCTCTTCTGCTGGGATTGAGCTATATTAAGTCGGTCTCGTATCAGTTTGACCTTATCTTCAGAATCTCTGATGAGATCGGGACAAAAAGTTTTCGGTCTCCAACACCATCCCACGTGAATGGTGTTCTGCACCTCCTTCCGTATAAAGCTTCGAAAGGGGCCATCTTCAGACTGGTCTGATAATGGTTGTTGTATGAGAACTCCGCGTAAGGTAAGTTGTCATCCCAACTGGACCCATAGTCTAGCGCACAGGCTCTCAACATGTCCTCCAGAATCTGGTTGACTCTCTCAATCTGTCCATCGGTCTGCAGATGAAAAGTTGTACTAAACTCTAGTCTTGTACCCAAAGTTTCTTGTAGCTGATGCCCAAACTTTGAGGTAAATTGTGTTCCTCTATCTCATACGATACTCCTCGGAACTCCATGCAGACATACGATCCTGGTCATATATATCTTGTCTAGCTTAGCACTGGTATAAGTGGTTTTCACTGGAATGAAATGAGCCACCTTGGTCAAGCGATCGACCACTACCCAAATGGAATCATATCCTGAACGGGTCCTAGGTAGTCTTGTGATGAAGTCCATACCGAGCTTATCCCATGTCCACTCAGGTATCGGCAAAGGTTGGAGTAACCCTGCTGGTTTCTGATGTTCCGCCTTTACTCACTAACAAACATCACATACCGCAACATGTTCGGCAATATCTTTCTTTATAACTGTCCACCAGTAACTTTCCTTCAAATCCAGGTACATCTTGGTGTTACCTGGGTGTATCGAGTATGGTGAATCGTTGGCTTCTTGAAGTATCAACTTCCTGAGCTCTAGGTCATGGGGCACATAGATTCAGTTCTCAAACCATATAGTACCCTGTTCATCTTCACGAAAGCCTTTAGACTTGCCTTCCTTCATTCTCTGTTGTATCTCCGCTATCTCCTTGTCTAATTTCTGGGCTTCTCGAATTCTTTCGGTCAAGGTGGACTGAATCTGAAGTGTTGCAACATATCCTTGCGGAACTATCTCTAACCGAAGCTCTCTGAGATCTTTGGTTAACTCTTGGGGTAATCCTCCGGCTATGAGTGTGTTCACATAACTCTTCCGACTCAGAGCATCGGCCACAACATTTGACTTTCCTGGATGGTAATGTAATCTCATGTCATAGTCCTTGATTAACTCTAACCATCTCCTCTGTCTGAGGTTCAACTCCTTCTGCGTGAAGATATACTTCAGGCTCTTTTGATCAGTGTACACATCACAACTATTTCCAACAAGGAAATGTCTCCAAGTCTTGAGTGCGTGCACTACGGCTACAAGCTCAAAATCATGGGTGGTATAATTCAACTCATGCCGTCGTAGCTGTCTGGATGCATATGCTACAACTGTTCCCTCTTGCATGAGTACTCCTCCAAGCCCTTGACGGGATGCGTCACAATAAACCTAGAAGTCCTTCCGATTGTTTGGCAGTATCAACACTGGGGCTGTGACCAAATGTTGCTTCAATTCCTGGAAACTGGCCTCACATTCCTCAGTCCAGATATACTTAGACTCTTTCCTAAACAGCTCTGTCATGGGCTTGGCAATCTTTGAGAAATTCTCAATGAATCTCCGGTAATATCGAGCAAGTCCGAGAAAACTGTGGATCTCCTTAACTGAGGTGGGTGCCTTCCACTCGGTGACTGCTTCAACCTTATCGGGATCTACTGCTATTCCTTCTCCGGAAATAACATGTCCAAGGAATCCGGCTTCCGTCAGCCAAAATTCACATTTACTGAACTTGGCATACAACTGATGCTCTCTAAGCTTCTCCAGAACTAAACGCAAGTGCTCCTTGTGTTCTTCCTCGCTCTTGGAGAATATCAAAATGTCATCGATGAACACCACGACAAACTTGTCCAAATATTCCATAAATACTTTGTTCATCAAATTCATGAAGTAGGCAGGAGCATTAGTCAAACCAAAGGACATGATTGTATACTCGTATAAGCCATACCTGGTGGTGTAAGCTGTTTTGGTTATATCATGTTCACAAATCTTCAGTTGGTGATACCCTGATCGAAGATCGATCTTGGAGAATACTTTGGCGCCTACTAACTGGTCAAATAGGTCATTAATCATCGGCAGAGGGTACTTATTCTTGATAGTCACCTCATTCAATGCTCGATAATCGACCACCATCCTCAAGGTTTTATCTTTCTTCTCCACCAAAAGAACTGGGGCTCCCCAAGGTGATGAACTTGGGCAAATATATCCCTTGTCCAATAGCTACTTAATCTGCTTCTTGATTTCCAGTAAATCATTTGCGGGCATCTGATAGGATCTCCTGGAAATTGGGGCTGTCCCTGGTAGTAGCTCTATTAGAAACTCAATCTCCCTATCTGGTGGCATGCCTGGTAATTCATCAGAGAATAAATTTGCAAAGTCTCGTACAACTGGTACTTCCTCCTGCACAACTCCTGTGAGGGAATTTAACCGAGCACTCATCTGTGTGCGTCAGGATACATACTTAATCCTCTTGTTCTCCGGAGTGGTGAGTGAAATAGAACTGCTGGGGAAATCAAGATTTCCTTCATACTTGGTCATCCAATCCATGCCTAGGATTACATCCAATCCCTGGGATTCTAAGATGATGAGGTCGGTAGGAAAAACATGGTTTCCTATGTGAAGTTTCAGGGCGTGGCATCCTATTCTTGCCGTTATCATTCCTCCTGGGGAATTTACCTTAATGGGCTGACTAAGGGTTCTGGTGGGTAAACCATACTTTTCCACAACTACCCTTGATATGCATGAATGAGTTGCACCAGAATCAAAAAGTACCATAACTGGACGTGAATGCAATAAAAACTTACCAACCACAGTCTCGGGCTGATCATAGACTTCTTCCACATCGAGGTGGTTCACCTGAGCACGAGGAAACGGATTTGGCTTCTTAGCTACGGAGTTGCCGTTTCCATTCCCTTGCTTGTTCTGAGGGCATTCAGTGGCATAGTGCCCTGTCTTCTGACACTTGAAACAGGTGATATGGTTCAGATCCTTCTGAGCTGGAGCGGGACAGTGTTGGTTGCCATTCCCACTTCCATTACCATTCTTGAAGCTGCCATTGTTGGGACGATTATTCCCATTTCCTCCATGGTTGTGGCCTCCATGGTTGTGCACTGGATGAGTGTGTCCTCCATACTTACCGGTCCTTGATCCGGTATTTCCTGAGTATGGGGTGTAGCGGGGCTTCTGATGAACTCCAGAGGTAGACCTCCCCTGTGCATACTTCCTCTTGCGGTTCTCAATTTGCTGCTGCTTCCCCTCCAAGATGAGGGCCTTGTCTACCAGCTCCTGGTAGTTGCTGAAGGTAGCCACCATCAGCTGCACGCTCAACTCATCATTTAGTCCTTCCAAGAACTTCTCCTGCTTGGCTGCATCATTGGCCACATCTCCTGGTGCATAACGAGCCAACGTACTAAAGTCATCCACGTACTAGGCCACGGAACGGTTCCCCTGGCGTAAGTTGCGAAACTCACGCTTCTTCAGACTCATGGCTCGAGCTGAGACATGTGCGGTGCAGAAAGCTTGCTTGAACTGCTCTCAAGTCACATCAGCAATGGGGTATGTGGTGGTGTATTTCTCCCACCATGAAGCTGTTGGGCCCTCTAGTTGATGGGCGGCAAAACGCACTTTTTCAGCCTCAGTGCATCCTGCGGTGGTGAGTTCCCTCTCCATCTTGCGGAGTCAATCATCTGCCACAACGGGCTCTGTGCTGCTGGAGAAGATTGGGGGATTCAGTCTCAGAAAACGGGTGAGGTTGTCGTCTTGAGGTGGAGGGTGGTTGTTGTGGTTGTTGGTCTGATTCTGAATCAACAAGTGCATCAGGGCGTTCTGCTGCTGAAGAAGTTGGGTGAGCTCTGGCGGGAAAGTGAAGTCGGGCTCACGTCGCGGAGGCATCTTGCTGTTTTTAGAGGGGTGAGCATTAGAATAGAACAATGAATTAAAAGGGAAATTCACTACCCATATGCAATGCAACAAACATATCACACCAAACACTCATTCATGTATTCAACTCAAGGTCAAACATCGACATACAAATCTCCAATCAAACTAAACATCGACCTACGCTTTAACGACAAAAAATGAAGATACATGGGGGCATAACTAAAGTTTTCCTCAAAAGTACATGGTGAAGTGGTCTCCTCCGGTGGTGCTCTCCTCATAGTCATCATCGTTGCTGATCAATGGAGCCATGTCTCCCTCGGGATGAAGATTTTCACCCATGTCCATCTGTTCCTCCAGAGTTGCGATGCGAGTGTTCAGCTTGTCGATCTTCTCTAAGAAATCCTTCACCTCATACTCATGCTCGTACTCGGCTTCCCGTAAATCAGCTTCGAGGTCAATCTCGCGGTTCATCAGCCTCTTGATCGTCTTCTTGTCGGCACATACCCGAAGCTCCAAGGTCCTGACGTGCGTCTCCAAGGTCTGGATATAGGAAATGGTGGTGTCTTCGGTGGGAGTGGTTATGATATTTCCATTTGCATCCCTGCGACAAACCACGCTGAGTCCTGGTGAAATGGTTCCATCTCTCTATTCCTCCTGAATACGTCCAAGGGCACGATGAATGGCCATGTCTCTCCCAAGTATCCAACTGGGTGCCACAAACTTGAAGTCGATTGGTTCCTTCCGATTCCCAAAGGTCTTCCCTGGGATGTGCACCTCGATACTGTAGCGTCCGTCTTGTGGAAAAGACATGATAGGAGTCCTGATGATGCTCGGCAAAGCAATCCTCACGTCCCTGACGATCCTCATCAGCTCCTTGCCAAAGGGCATCGTTGCGTCAGGCTGGCAAACCTCCGTGATCAAAACTGGGATGAAGGTGGCCATCTATAAATTTTGAAATAATCGGAGGGAAGTCAGAAACGAGTAGATGAGAGTATAAGAATTTTAAAGACAAAGAGAAATAAATCCTAAGGCTTTTCCAATCCTAGAGGTTACGTCCTACGGTCAGCGTGTGCTCTGATACCATTTCTGTAGCGACCCGACCTGAAAGGTCGAATCTCCGGTGTTTCTGTACCATCCCAAGATCATGATGGTACACACACGGTACATCAATGTATATATCAAAGGGAAATCACACAAGATAAATTAAACGAAATCTCATATCGAGTCCTTTATTACAATAATGATTACAATAAAGTGGCTGAAGGCGAACTCATGAGAATAACTAAACTTGCAGAAGCTTCAAAGGTAGTTGAGTCCATCTGACTCCAAGGGCATCTCACCGAGCGTAGAGCGTATCCTCACTCCTGGTCGCAAAAGTACTCTGCAACATGATACGTTGCAGCCGTATAGTTCAGCATATTCAATATGCCGGCAAAGTCACAAGAGAGGGGGTAAAGTAATCATCTAGTCTATATGCAAATATGGCAGGTGGGCTAGTAAGTTTTTGCATAAAGCCAAATTTTTCCTACAACAAGAGAGGGCAAAGGCATAATTACTACAATGTTGGTTGATTAATGAGATGGTTCCACCAACCAATTCTCATACCCAAGTTGACATTAATAACCCACATCAATATAATTACTTGTGTTGAGAGTTCCAGATAGTTTCAGTTCCTTTGGCTCAAACTGTCCATGACCGTGGACATGACTACTCGATTAGCTTTGGGTACTCTGCAAAGTTTTGCACACGTTCCCCACAAGATTTGGTTGCCTCCGTTTGATTTCTCGCACTTCGGGGTGTTTGAGAAACAGATGACCAAAACATGGTCTTCTAAAGGGTTTCCCTGAGACTCTGTCGGTGCCCATCCTTTCCTACCGTTCTTCTACATCTCGTAGCACCACCTGTCCAGGGTCACCACGATATCCAACAAAGCCAGATCCCATAATAACTTGTGGCTGTGCAGGTAAGCCTTGGGTCTTGAAGCATCCATCCATCTCTTTGTGCCTGGGTTGACCTTTCCGCATGAATACCGGCACATCTCCAGCATCATCTAGGCTAACCACTGGTTTCTCCAGGGCGCCGTTCAACCATCATCCACCCAGAGGTAAGTTGAAGAACTTGGAGTCTTGAAGACTTGATCATCATGTAGGTCTTGAAATTATTAACTCACAACTCTCATGAATCACACAGCCAACCCCGTCTACTAATAGCATAGCAAAATGTAAAACAATGTTTGCCGGGGCCAATGTGTCAAAGGGTTGCGGGGTACCTACCACATGATACTACAACAAGTAACCAAGTTTCCAATTTACCTACTTTGCATGCAATTGTGGTGATGGAAGAACTAATGCAATAAAATATAGGTATACATGATCCAAGTGACTTGCCTTGCTGACGATCCTCGTAATCAAGTGACTTTGGATAACAAGCTTCGCACTCCGGACGATCTAACGAATCAAACAAGAGCACACCATAAGCATAAATACAAAGCAATTCACACAATTCAGCAGGGTTAACCAAACAATACTAAAATCATTCAATAGTATCAATCAAGAAAAAGAAATCAAAATAAAAATATTTTGACTCACAAAAATATTTTTAGTGTCAAAAACTTCTACTACTACTACTTTAAGACAAACAACCAAGAAATAGCTAGTAGAAAAAGAAATAGTAAGAAAATCAATTTTAGTAAACAGAATCAATTTCACTAAAACTTTTGTGTAAACAAACACTACTAAAATGAAAATAACTAGAATATTCCTATAACTTTGGAATAGGAAACCAAAACAATGATATTATACACCCTAATATTATTATCATCATATTACTTAACAGAATTGAATTACTAAAATTATTTATTAGAAATCTATCTTAATCATCTAACTAGTTTGTGAAAGTAAACCTAAATTGTTTTATAAAACTATACCTAATGAAAAAGATATAAAGATTTCCTATAACAACAAGGTATAAAACTAAACCATCATTCTAAATATTAGCAAGTATTGTTACCTAAATATTTGAAACAACAGAAAATCATGAAAACTATTAACAAAAGTTAAACTAATTCAGGTTCAAATTAAATTAAAATTAGGGAAACTAAACTACATTAAGAACTAAACATATTCTGTTTTTGTTAAAAACAGTAACTAAATTTATTCAAAAAATACTCAAATCATGTATCATGATAGGCTTAACTAATACCAAATAGTGGCAAAAAGATTCACTCAAAAATATATTTTTACACTATAGTTATACAGATTTTAGTAATTTGAACAAATTTGATTAGATTCAAAATTGAAAGCTCAAATTTGAAATATAAGCATACGCATATAAACTACATCAAATATGTGAACTAATGCAAAAAGAATCAACTAAAAACACTAAATATTTTAAAATATATAACAAAAACAAAAATAGAAAACATTGTGTTGTCTAAAACAGAAAAGAAAAGCAAAAAAACTAATCGAACGGACAGGGTGACGTGGCGTTCTCTGGTTGGCTAAGGGGTGTGCGAGATCTAATGAATCGAGCGGATGACCGAGCTGTAGAGGATACCGGTTCGGTTTTAAAAGGATCTAATCTAACGCGTTGATCTACGATCGAACGGATAAGAGCAGGAGAGGGGGCTCACAGAGAAGGGGGTCTCCGGCGAGGGGGTTCTCCGGCGAGGCCGAGGCGACGAGGTCATCGAGGACGGCACCCCGGTGGTTGGGGACGGCGTCCGAGGGCTCCGAACGGTGGCGGCGGGTCTCCGGCATACTCTGGTGGTGTCGGAGGGGAGCGGGGACGAGCGTGGCGACGGCCAGGTGCTCTGGAAGCTTCGGATGGGGATCCGAACTCTGGCGAGGGTGTGGTGTAGCGCTCTGGCGAGGTAGAGTGGGGCTCGGGGGTGGAATGAGGAGCGGAGGGTCGAGGCTAGTTATAGGGCCGGTGCGGTGGTCAGGGAAGGAAAGAGGAGGGAGATCCCGAGAGGATGAATCTCCGGCGAGGTCCTATCGATGTGAGGAGGAAGGTGACCGCGGCGTCTTCGGGATCGGGCGGTGGGGCCGGGGCATCAGAGAGAGGGAGGGCGGCGTCAACGCGTCGGTCGGTCGGCTCGGAGCGGTTTCGGGAATTAACTGTTGTGGGCCGGCCCATTTCAAATTAAAACGTTTCCTTTTTTAATATCCAGAGCAGTAAAACTCATTTAAAAGCATTCAAAACATTTCCAAATATAGGAAATATATATATATCAAAATGATCAGGAGAATTAATGCTATTCAATGAAAATTTTCCTCTGTCATATTGAATACTGTGAAAAAAATATTTTTCAGAAAATGCTCATTTGATTTTAAATCCTTTCGCAATAATTTTTCAAATAGCCCCCTGGTTTTATTTTTCAAATATTTCACCAAGATGCCCCTGGTGTGGAGTGTCATGTTACTCCCCTCTTTTCTTTGAACTTTTCTAGAGGTTTTCAAATAGGTGAAACAAGAAAAAGGGAAAGATGAATGTGACATTTCAGAAATTCAAAAGAAGCACTTCAATCATTATATTCATTCAAACAATATGATGACGATGCATGGCTATCTATCATAACATTCCAAAATGAAATTTTGGGATGTTACAGTTTGGCTCGGGTTCGAGCTCCCGACCATGAGGACGAGGGGGCTCGGCACGGGAGAGCGGCTGAGGGGAGCAGGGAGCAAGAGGAGAGCAGCGGGAGCTCAGGGGAGGGCTTTATAGGCGGGCGCCGGTGCACTGTGGGCATGGTGCGTCGGTGAGGACGGGGCGCTTGCTGGAGAGCGCGGGGGAGGGAGAGAGCATGCTCGGAGCGTTCGTGGAGTTTATCTAGGCTAGGGGGGAGAGGAGATAGGCGGGGGAGCGTGCGCGTGTGAGCCCCGTGGGTTGGCCGAGCTGTGCGACGCCGGGCACGCGTGCGGGAGGTCACCGAAGAGAGAAGGAGGAAGGGTCCAAGAGGGAGGATTCTTGAAGATGTCGAGGGCATCTCAAGGGATAGCTCCTCACGCCCCAAGGCTGTCGGGTGGCTCGGGATGGGTGCAGCTATAGTGCGGGCATGCACTGTAGCGTGCTCCGGAGCATGCCTTTGGCATGCCATGGCAAGCTTGCGTGCTCTGGACGCGCTCCTACATGTCCACAAGCTTGTGGATGATCTTGAGATGCTCTAGGAGCTATGGGGGAGCTAGGGAGAAAGAAATGGAGTAGGGGAGGGATAAAAATGCTCCTGCCAGGGCTGTCCAGAGGTGTAAATGGGGTTTTTACCCCATCTCCAAGAGTCTTATGGACCTGAGACTTTTACTGGAGGGGTAAGGGGTGAGTGAGTAACCGTGGTAAAAATTTGAGAGCAAGGGGGCGAGTGAATGTGGTGAAAACAAATACTTTACCATTTCACCAGAAGGTGTTTGATGGAGATTAGGGCAAGCAAATGGACTTTGCTTTCCATGAGATTTTACAGGATCAAATGGTGGTTGAAAATAAGCCTCATCACCAAGTTTGAGATGTTTTGATGAAAGTTCACAATGTAGCTTTGTGGAACCCTAGAAATCAACAGAATCTTATTTATGTATATTTATGTTAAGCTAATACCCTTGATGCACCACTTAGTGTAGCATCTTTATTTGGTGATTAGAACATGTCCACAAAGTTTGGGGTCAACAGGAGAAACTTCACAATGTCAAGTTGTTCAAATTTGAATCTGGACAGGGATGGTTTTGGGACGGTTGATGAACCAAATTAACTTGGATTGAGATGAAACTTTGCAAGATCATCACCTATGATAGTGTTGACTTGCTGAAATTTTCCTGGAATTTATTGAGAATATTTCTTATAGACATATTCCAAAAGCTTGATTTGGACAGAAATGGTTTTGAGGGGTTTTGCCCATGATTTGAACATGACCATGTGTTGAAACTCATATATATGGAAATATATGTCCACTGAGTCTCCCTAAATTTTCTCAAATATTTTGAAAGCATTTAAATAATTTTTCCCTATGAAAAACCATTTCTGGTCTTAAGAAAAAGCCTTTAAATAAAATATTAAAATAATCTTTAAAATTAATATTAGGTGGTTTTTGGAAGTCTTATATATAGTAGGTTTGAAGTAAAGCTTTTGGGAAAGAAGGATCCACGCAATTTGAGGATTTGTAGTGCAAACATCATTTCAGTTTTTTTTTGAAAACCTAATTTGAATAAATGCTTTTTGGTTAAAATAAAAGTTGATAAAAATATTTTTGGGCACTATTCACATGGCATGATTATTGGGCAAGAAGTTTTGGTCAAGGAAGATGAATATGAAGAGGGATAGAATCTAAGAGTGCCATAGACAACAATCAACAAGCAAGCAAGCAACAATTCAAACAAGCATCAAGAACTGAAAAAGTTTTAAGTGGTTCCAATTTTTCTAAACCCAAGCATGAGAACGTGATACAAACACAAAGTGTGACACAAGGTGCAAACATGGCACGGGCGAGGTGCTGGAACGTGTCGCCGGCGTTTGCGAGGCCAAAGGGCATCCAGACGTAGTTGTGCGGGAAGACCCACCCGTGGTCGACACGTGTCGACCAAAAGAGGCCCTGTGACGAGGCGCTGTTGATTGCTAGCGTGTTGACACATATGCGCGGCTAGTCTACCGGGCCAACGATGGCGGTTATGATTGGTGGTGCAGGGCAGTCCCATCCTCGCGCGGCCTGTGCTTCCTAAAGCTCCTCGATCGCCTTCATGACTGACACATGCGAGCTTGGCACCTTGTGCCGTGCCCCTGGCCCTGGTAGTCGTGTGTCAGGCCCCACCCTCAGGTTGTGCCCTAACGCCTCTCTTGTCTCACCAGCCAAGACGGGGCCTCCTCGGTGGAAGCCCGAGAGCCCAACCCAAGGGGGCGCCGAGTGTGCTTTCCTATGCGATGGAAGGTGTGGCCCAGTCCCCGGATGTAGAGCACGAGGCTCCTCCCTTGGATGTTCCATCCCCTAGTCGCTCCACGGTGGTGGGCTGCTACGTGCATCCTCACGAGGTAGGGCATCCTCCTTGTCATCAAAGCGCTCGGCCGCAGCAGCGCAGTAACCACGCTCGGGGGAGCAGACGGTATCCTTCTCATTGCAAGCAATAGTGATGACGCCGTCACTCCCTGGTATCTTGAGTATGTTCTAGCCATGATGAGTCGCCACCGTAAACTTGGCGAGACCCGGGTAGCCTAGGATCACGTTGTATGTGAGGTGCATGTGGGAGACGTTGAAGATGTTGATCTCGGTGTGGTAGTTCTTGTGTCCGCCGAAGGTGACGGGCAGGCATATTTGCCCAATGGAAACTGTGGACCAATCAGTGACTCTCGAGAAGGCCTTGGTCAGCATGAGCTGGTCTTACAATATTTCGAGCGTCTCGAATGTCTCAATGGAGAGGACATTGAGCCCCGCTCCACTATCGATGAGGGTCTTGGTGACAAGGACGTTGCTGATGGTCGGGGTGCACAACATGGGGAGCCTGCCGGCCAGGGTTGAGCACCTAAGCTAATCCCTCAAGTCAAAGGTGATGGAAGTCTAGGACCACTTGAGAGGACGCATGGCCTCGAGCTTTGGGAGAGTCGTGTTCACCTCCCACGCGAACTGCTAGAAGATGCGGTTCGATGCTGGGGCCTGGGTGCCGCCCAGAATAGAAGCTACCATCCTGACCTCCTGGAAGCCCCCAGCCCCATCGTCCTGCCTGTCCTCTTCCTTCCTACTAGGTGGAGGTGGTAGTGGTCGTAGGCCGGCCTCACGAGTCTAGCCACAGCATCACCCCTCCGGAGGGTCATCGCGCCAGCAGTCCTGCCGAGCCTGATCACGCCAGGGGTCCTCCAGAGGCTGGTCTCACCACCCCTGACACGGTTCCCGGTTGTCCCAACAGCCTCCATTGTGACCTCTGTCGTGTCCGAAGTCGCGGTCAGTGCGTCCGGGGCGCCGGCTGAAGTGTTTGGCATGGACTAGCCTGACTTCCCGGTAGTCGGCGGTTTCGTGGTTGTTGGTGCCATGGAAGATGTAGGTCGGTCTCCCCCGTGCGAGATGCTCCTCGCCTCAGCTGCGCTTTGCCTCAGGCTCATTCGCGAATACAGCTAGATCCTTCCGCTTCACCTCCTTGGCTTTGGTCTTCTTTTCCTCTGGCTCTGCCGCCAGAGGCTCACAGAGTGATACGCGGCCCTCTTCGTCCTTGGCGCACATGTACGGCAGGATGAATATCTCCACGACGGAGCACAATTCGTCGTTCATGGTGAGATCTTATTTCATCTTGAGATCCGTGACACCATCGGTGAAAGCGGACATGATAGCCTCATCTGACACCGTCAAGACCTTGAGGCATGTAGTCGTGAAGCGATGTATGAACTTGTGCAGGGTCTCTCCATCTTGTTGGTTCACACGCCACAGGTCATTCACAGTGAGCGCGCGGTCGCGGTACCTTGGAAGTTGGCGACAAAGCGCTTGCACAAGTCATCCCAGGAGGTGATGGACCCCTCCGGGAGGTTAAGGAGCCGGGATTGCGCGCGGCCCTTGAGCGCCATGGGGAACCAGCACGCCATGACCTTGTCATCTCCACCGGCGCCCGGATGCTCAGCAAGTAGAGCTATAGGAACTCGGCGGGATCCGGGTGCCTTCATAGTGAGGGGGTAGATCGGGTTTGAACTTGCAGGGCCATGTAGTTGGATGGAGCTCCAGTGTGATGGTGAGGCAGCCCAGCGGCTCCACCGGTGCTGCTGCATGTGTGGCTGGGGCCCGGTCTTGACGCTCCTGAGGGGCTACCCCTAGTGGTGCCCGGTCGCGACGCCGGTCTATAGGATCGAAAGTAGGTCTAGAGGGGGGTGATTAGACTACTTGACCAAATGAAAATCTACTTTTTCCCAATTTTAATTTTTGGCAGATTTTAGCATAAATAGTATGTCAAGTACACCCTACACATGCATCTCTAAGAGTATTGCAGCAGAAAGTAAAGACATTACACATGTAAGTAAAGAGAGGGTAAGGAAAGCAAACACAATTGGTGACACGATGATTTTTCCCGTGGTTCCGATAGGTGGTGCTATCGTACATCCACGTTCATGGACGGTTCCACGAAGATGCAACCTTGACTATACCATGACAGCCTATGTCCAGGACGGGCCTTACTTGGGGTAGAACTTCACGAAATAGGCGATCTCCTTGCCCTTACAAACTTCTTGGTTTACTCCACAACATGAAGTATGAGGCTCCTAAGCGACACCTAACGAATCTAGGAGGCACCACCCTCCAAAAGGTAATAGGCTCGGTAATGTCGATGAACTCCTTGCTCTTGTGCTTCAAGATGATAGACTCCTCAACACACAATAACTCTCTCACAGATATGCCTTGGTAGAAGAGATGGCATTAGTGGAAAGCAACTTGGGGAGGCTATAAATCAAGATCCATATGGTTGGAGTGGAAGATTTTGACCTCAACACAAGGATAGGTGGTTCTCTCTCAAAAAATTGATTCTGAGTGCTTAATTTTCAAGTAGGTGGTGGTGAAGGGGTATATATAGGCGTCCCCAAAAATCCAATTGTTACACACAAAATGACCAACTCGGTGACACTGATGTGTTAATCTCGGTGGTACCAAAGTAACCAAAAGGTGGCAACTTTTGAATCTCGGAGGGACCGATATACGAATCTCAGTTGCACCGATGAGGTGACCAACGGTCACAATGCTCATTCTCGATGCGTCGATCAACAATCTCGGAGGGACCGAAACTGTGAACTTTTGTAACAGAAAGTTGGCAGCCAGAACTCGGTGGCACCGGTATGGAATTGGTTGAACCGAAGTGGCTAGGGTTTGGATGAGTCCGTCTTGGGTTTGGAACCGGTGGCACCGGGATGGAAATGTTGGTTGTGCCGATTTCGTGTGTTTGGCTTAGAATAAACTTTGGTGGATGAGTTTGTGGGTGTCTTCGGAGACTATTACTTGTGCACGTATGAGCATTTTGTTCACCAACAAAACTTTACCCCCTTTTAATAGTATTGGCTTTCCGATGGACTCAAGGTGATTTCTCACAAATATAAAATGTAGAGTCCTCTTGCTTGAAGCTTTGCCAACCTATTTCCTTGCATCATGGGGTATTCCACAATCTCTTTCCCAACCCATCATTGAACTTGCCTAAAATATACCTGATGAAAACATTAGTTCAATGACTTTTATGTTATTATGAATTACCAAAACCACCAAGGGAGCAAATGTGCTTTCAATCTCCCCTTTTTGGTAATTCATGACAACATAGATCAAAGCTTCGACCTATGATATAATCAATGAATATAATCATCGCTTTGAGAAGTATGTGATAAGCAAGAGGTCCCCCTAAA
The DNA here is from genome assembly GCA_022496015.1 of Hordeum marinum. NCBI lineage: Eukaryota > Viridiplantae > Streptophyta > Magnoliopsida > Poales > Poaceae > Hordeum > Hordeum marinum. The sequence goes on from CM039678.1 coordinate 313,715,575, forward strand.
TTTGTGCATTATTTCGGATTTGCATTTGAATGCAAATGCACAATCGATTAGGTACATGGGGCACTTGTTCCTTGTCACATACATCTTGGTGGTGTGCGAGAATAATTAGAGGGAACATCATAGCACAACACAATCAAGCAATGTAGAAAGATCATCTCATAAAGCATTAAGATGATAGGAAGTAGTATCACACAAAAGTGTATGACAAGCAACCAAAAGACAATTGTTTTTGAAAAGCAATAAACACCAAAATTCTCTCTCACTCGAAGCCTAAAGATCTATATACACTTCTCCCCCTTTGGCAACAAGTTACCAAAAAGTGTAAAGGCATATATCTAAGCGTTCTTGGGCTGATCTCCTCCGATTATTGATGAAGGAATCGAGAAAACAACATTGGTGAAGATCTCTGTAGATGTCGTGGATGGAGTTGGAGTAGCAGCTGAAGGAACTAGAGATGATGGAGCAGGAGCTGAGATGATAGCAGCAGGAGCTGATGAAGAGGGCCTCAAGTCTGGAGCTGGCACAGTGGCTGATCTGGCCTGAGTAGGAAATTGTGTCCTTGTCCTAAGAGGTGATCCATCCTCCTCATCATCATCATCATCATTTGAAGAAGTGGTGTGAGGAAGTGGCACTGAGTCAACTTCCTTCTGGAGCTCTGTGACTGTCTTAGTCAGCCTGTCAAACTTATCATTAAGAGTCTTGATCCTTGTTTCAAAGATCCTCACAAGACTGTTCTGGTTGTCCAAAATCCCCTTAATGTCCTTTTGCATGTCCTGAACTGATGATATCAATAGATCCATTTGCTCATTTCTATATCTGGGACTTGAGCACTAGTGGCTCGAGCTGCCTCTGCCTCTACCTGAGCTACAAATGTGGGATGATCTGACTCCATCACCACGATGTTATACTCAAGCCTTGGCTGTAGGGGTAAATGGGGACTATCAAGAGCAAATATGTGCTTCTCAATCTAAGAGTTAATAAGCATATGGATATGGGGTGCATAGCAGCAAGAGCGCTTCTGATGAGCAGCAACCCTTTTAACTATCTCAGCAATCAAGTCCATGACTCTGATCCTAGTGTGTCTGTCAAGGTGGATCAACATGTTGATGGACTAGCCTCGGATCATCTTGTCATCTCCTGACTTGGGCATCAAGGTATGCCTCAGAATGGTGTTCATGGTGCGGAGGCCAGCTTGAAGATAGTAGATGGATCCAAGCTTGTGAGATTGCACCTTGTCCGTAGGGATAGGAGTATACATATCCTTCATGGTATTGTAGCATGCCTTGGATTCTGTGTAGACATCCAAGTCTCCATCCTGAACCTCAGGGACTCCTAGAAGTGCAGCCCATTCATCAACTTTGGAATCATATCTTGCTCCTTCTGTCATCCATACAATCCTACCATCTCCATAGAAAGGTGCAGTGGAGTAGAATTGCATGATCATTTCATCATTCCATGCAGTAAATTCTCTGCCAACAAATTCATCCAAACCAATGTAGTGGAAATTCTCTTGGACACTTGGAAAATATTCCTCATTGTCCTTAACGAATTTCCAGTCACCATACCTCATGTCGCTCACAGCTGGACTCTTATCAAATGGCACAGTCTCATAGAAATCTTGTTGCTCTTTGGTATAGAATCTGTAGTCCACAACTGTCTTCTTCCTTTGGGCATATGGATCTATAGCTATTCATGCCCTCAAACCTGCGTCTTTCCTCTTCTTCATATCTTCAGCAAGTGCATAGCTGGCATTATGTAGTGGAAGGTGTGGTCTAAGTTTCATCAAGGTTCTTAAATCATCATCATCCTCAACTCTGGAAGAAGTTCCCTTGTCCTTTTCAGAAGCTGGAATTTGCCTGGTGTCTTCTTAGGCTTATCAGTAGTAGCCTTTTGGGATTTTGTGCTCTTGGATGTACCAGACTTGGGCATAGCATGATCTAGAAGTTTCTTGGCCTTCTTCTTGGGAGGAGCCTTTGCAGCTGGCTCATCCTCCTCTTCAGCAGGAGCTGCCTCCTCTGGATCTTCATCCATGGATGTAGGCCTACCAGTCACATGGATTATCCTCTTTCTGTCTCTCTTCTCCCTGCCTTCTTAGGCATAGACTTCCTTGGGGATCAATGGTCACTGCTGCCCTAGCACTCTCATGTGCTTTGATAGTTTCAGCAGGTGCATAAATTTTGCTGACCACTCTCCTAGAAGAGGTGGCCTCATTTGCTGACTTCTTGGCAACTTTCTCTTACTTCTTGGAAAGAGACTCCTCAGGCACAAAATATGAATCTTCCTCATCTGAATTCAGCTTCTTCCTGGCCCTGGTGGAAGCCTTGGGTAACCCATGGGAGCTGGGGGTGCCTGGATCTGAAAAAGAACTAGGCTCGGGACTAGTGCCTGAACTCATGTCAACACCCTGCTCTGGCAAATTCTGACTGTCTGACTCTGACATGTTGACCCTTTGAATAGTGTATAGAAGAGTGGAATAGTATAAGTCATCACAAAACATTCAGCTGGTTTTTGAAAGTTTGAACAGAAAAATTATAGATGTAGTTCACTAAAAAAATTGAATTTCGGTGTCATCGAGTCAAACATTTCGGTGCTGCCAAAAATCACTAAACACTTATACGAAACATGGCAACAGTTTCGGTCAGACCGAAAACTATCACCCAGTCCCACCAAGTTTTGTCCTTAGTAGCACAAAGAGGCAATCGGTGGAACCGATTTTTCTGACTCAGTGTCACCGAGATGCAATATTACGGGCAACTAAACCTAAAATTTTCCAATTCTCTAGACTATAGAGTTAATCTTTTGTATAGATCAATCTCAAACTGTGGCAAGATAATGGTGAAACTGTAATGCTCAAGATTTGGAGGTTGGAGTGCAAGAGGGGTCTGAATCCGTACCCTAGCTCAGTGACGGATCTGTTGTGGCGGGGACTGGGGCAATGATTTTGTCGATGGTGACGATTCCCAGCGGTGGAGGAGTGCGGGAAGACAAGGGCGACAACTAGGGGTCCTTCTGCGACAGCTTAGGGCTTGGGGTGCGATGGTTTGAAGAGTGAATTTTCGAAACGTCGGGACCACCAAATATATACCCTTCACTGTTAGTGACACCAATTCTAAATTTTCGGAGTCATCGAGTTTCTCAACTGTCAGCTGACAGGGAAACTTCGTGTAACCGAGAATATAGAATCGGTAGTACCGAGGAAAGAAATCCAGATCAACCCTAGGCATTTGGTGTGACCAAGATTTTGGTGTTTGTTCCACCGAGATGCACTTGGGAGGTTTGAATGGTCAGTCCTTGTCAGTACGAAACTATGAGTCCTCCACACACAAAGGGATCAAAAATCACTTGTTCAAATTTTGTGATGCAGCATGAATAGAGTATGATGTGAGGAAGCATAAATAGCTAAAGAAGTGGTCCTAGGAATTCTTGTATGTCCAATTGGCAAAAAAAATATGAAAATCCAAATAGCAACAATTGGATATCCTCGAATGAGTAAATAAATGCACACCAACATGCTCACACAATAAGATGTCAAATGAAATCATGGCAAACATGCACAAACATAATAGCATCTAACAAGCACTTTTGGCGATGACGGAGTCATCTATATATGAGTATATTGACTTAGGAGCCAAGTAAGAATACTTGATCATAGGGCATACTCATCGTTTAAGCACAAGTGGGGTTACCACTTTCACATAAAGCATTTAATGTTGTCACATTCTTTTGAGATGCTTTAACTCAAGTATTAGATTAAAGTTCCCCCTTGATGTGACATTACCCCATAACCTCATAATATGGATAAACTAACCTTTGCTTTTTTCAAAGAATACTTCATGTTGGTGAGATAGCAGTGGATGCTCAACGTTGATGAAGATCACCAAGAGTTGGGAGCATCCTTGTTGTTTCGTTACTCTTCTCACCTACATGGGTTAGTCCCAACACACAAGAGACAAATAAAAGGATATCTATGGACATGGAGTGCAAGGCATATGTGATGATGTCCATTGATTTGTTGATTACCTTGTCCCTTGCTTACCTTTGAGGGAATGTGTGACTCCTTGCACTATTGCATAGAGTTTATGTTGATTGCAAATAGTCCTTGCCACTAACGAATATGAGTGAATTTCATTGGAAGAGTCACCCCACAAGAATTCTCTAGTTCTTATTCTTGGAGACTCACATCAAGTTGATGGGGATCCTTGGTGTTGAAGTAGCACTTGTTTAGGTTGAGCTTGTAGTAGCCTTGGGAACCCACTTCACCAAAGCTTGGGATTCATCTTCATATGAGTCAAAGTCCTCTTGAATCTTGTTCTTGTCCTTGAGCTTGGTGTCTTGTGGTGTAAGGTCATCTTGAGATTTTGTTCCCTTGGGATGAGTATTTTCATACTTCTCCTTTTGAGGAACAAACTTGGGATTAGTATATTCACCTTCTTGCCATTTGACTCCATTAGCGTTGAAGTAGCCAACACCATGATTCTTCCGGTATCCTCCATGCTTGCGTACAATCTCCTCAAATTGTTTCCACCCTTCAAGACTCTTGTAGATATCATTCTCTATAATCCCTTTCATGAGTTCATTTTCTTTCTCAAGTGTAACTTGGCTAAGAGAAGAGTTAGTGGGATCAAGAGAACTACTAGAAGCAATATCATTGGATTTATCATTTTTATTGCTACTAGTTGAAGAACCTTTCTTTCCTTTGTTTTTAACTTGATTAGACTTAACTTGAGGCATGAATGTAGATAAGAGAAGTCATTTCGCTAGATAATTGGAAGTCTTCTTTCGAAGATCACCATTGATAGCTTTAAGGAACTCATGCTCTTGCTCTAAATTGAGCTTCTCGAAGCGTAGCTTCTCATGTGTCCTTACAAGCTCTCTATGATCTTTTAGACTTGAATCATGAGCTAACTTAAGAGTTTTTAGTTCTTGAGTTAGTCGTTCTATTTCCAACTTATCATCATCACACGAGTTATCTATACTAGAGTGAGTGCTAGCAAGTTCATTTTGACTATCATTACTAGTTTTGTCAAATAGCAAGTCATCTTTAATTAACAAGTCATCTTCATCACAATTGAAATCAAGATACTCAGGGCGTGATACCTTGGGGACTTTAGCCATGAAGCAGCTTCCACTCCCTTCATTTGGCGAATCAAATAGATCATAGGAGTCGGTAGTCACTAGAGAAATTCCGGCAACACCTTCATCTTGACTATAGTCCGAGTTGGAGTGATAGCTTCTCTCGGAGTGGTTGTCGGAGTGGGAGCCAGAAACCAATTCACCAACATGAGCTTGATGTTTCCTTGTTGAGTAAATCTTGGTGTACTTGTCCTTCTTCTCCAAGTCCCTACTTCTCCTTGAGGGTCTTCGTTCATAATGATCATCTCTACTCCTTCTCTCTCTTCAAGGTGACTCGTCTCTTGAGCTTCGTATTCTTGGTGACACTTCTCTTCGTTTGTAAGGAGCCATGCACTCATTGGAGTAGTGTCCGGGCTTCCCAAAATTGTAGCAGTTTCGGTCACGACTTGACGAACGCTTCTCTTCATGTCTTGAGCTGGAGCTTCGATCTTTGCTTCTATTCTTGTAGAACTAGTTGAATTTCTTAACTATGAGGCTTATCTCTTCCTTTGTGACAAGGTTGTCGCTCGATGTAGCGGGAGCATCACTTGTGGCTTTGTAAGCACTGCTAGACTTGTGATGAAGCTCTTCCTTTGTCGGGACCCTGAACCTAAGCCATAAGAATCCAGCATGTAACACAACACATCACTTTGCGGTCTCACGCACGGTTATCTCCACGGCTGCCACCTTACCTGGGCCGGGACCGTTTGCGTCTTTTGACTCGTGTATGTGAATGTGTTGCTAGCATTCAAATGTCAAAGAACCCAGGCCGACATGACTAGTCATAGAACCCAAGTGGCACATCCGTACAGGGACAGGCATGCGTAACCTAGCAATGCAGGTGTTGATCTCTAGCGTGTGTAGACGAGTCATAGCAAGAAACAAGGACTCCATTACGCCATGGGACATAAATGTCATCACTGAGCATAGACGAGTCGTAGCAGGCCATAAAGAGTACTACTAAAGGCACCCAACAAGGTGTCGGATCCCATACATACCGTTGCATGTCACATGTACGCACGACATGCCCGATATGCATAGATACAACTATGGCATCACAACATAACCATGCAACATTACAACATTTATTTAGAAGGATCAGAAGAGCCAACACAATAAGATGTTACAAATAGGGGTCACATGACCCAACATCACAAGCAATCAAACAACATGCGGAAGTTAAACATGTCTGGGTACAGACATCTACAAAAGTGGTTGGAGGAGCCTTAAAAGCTACAACGTCCCTACCAAAGGAACCATATCTCTTTCTGGGATTCCCAAGCTAATCCGGTCAACATGGAACTTCATGTCGAAAATACCACTAATGAGACTGATGTCTCCGCTGCAAAACATAAATTAAGCAAACATGAGTGCAAAGGTAATCAACAAGACATACATCAGAACTATGTAGATATGCATTAGTATCAATGAAGGGGGTTGTGGAGTTTATTGCAGCAAGCCAGCTTTGACTCTTGGCTAACCTATACTACGACTACAAGTAGTATCTTTTAGGTGGGATAGCACACACGAGTCCACATATTCTCCAATCAATACACCACTATGGATCCACTCCCATCTCCCTACGAGAAGGACATCCATAGCACTCATGCTTATCTTGCGTATTTCAGAGTATCCACTTCAAGTTGTCTATGAACCACATAAGTTCACCAAGTAGTCCATATCCGAGGACACAGCTATTCGAATAGATTCATAACCCTGCAGGGGTGTACTTCTTCACACATGCTCCCGCCACTTATCGCTATGGGCACATAAAAGGCACATCAGCAACCTTCAAGCGGAGCCCAGCGAGGAAGTCGGCCCTGACCGTCAATCACACAAGACCCTAGTCCAGGTGTATTGCCTATTTGAGAATGAACCCACACGGAAGTCTGGCCGCAGTTTTCGGTACGGCCTCAAACGATGTGCGCAGGGTTCCCACTTGGTACACCGTGCCACTGTGCCTATACCGCATCATAGTCCACCCCGTCGGGCAGCGCTATGCACGGCCGCCAACACTTTTCGTACAAATACCAGAAACTAGTTGCAACTCCTGGACAGAGGTCTAGGCAATTAATAAGTCAAGCGGGATCATATTGTAGGGCCCAATGTGTGGTAGTAATTGTCTTGGATCACACACATAGAACTCAGTTCTTATGGACGGTCCCAATGAGATAACTCGCCATGTACTCCTACATAGCCCCTCATCGCTACCTTTACCAAATCGTGTTCACACACTTAACTCTCACACAGTAGGACATGAATGCCATTCCGATCCATCACTTAGATATATCATACCCGACATGACATGACTGTAAGCATAGCAGGCACAGTAAGTAAGCAAGCATGGATGAGTAAGCACAACAAGGCTCAAGCAGTTATTACTCAAGCTAAGTGGTTTCAACTATTTACTATGGCAAAGACAGGTCATGCAAAGGAATTGGTTCAACTACCGAAAACAGGTAACAATTAAATCGTTATTGTCCTAATGCAATAAAAGAGAGTAGGAGCGAGAGAGTGGGTTCATATCAATATGCTCGAGGGGGTTTGCTTGCCTGACAGTTTTGAAGATATTACTTCTCTTTATTAGTGTCATCGTTCACATCGTCAGAACCATCGTCTACCGAGAGGGAACAAGCACCGGCAACAAGAAGAACCAACATTCAATTTATGCAATGCACAATCATGATGCATGATATGACAAGTTAAGGTACCGAATTAACCTAGAGGAGTAGTTAGTCAAGTTGGTTGAAGTGTAATTCAAACAAGTTTGAATTCCAACTCCAAATGATATTTCTGAAATTGACCTAATTATAAAATGTCCTACATGGTGCTAATAACTTGTTCAAACATGCATGATCATCGCATAAACAGATTCATTGGATTTTTTTGATCATTTTTCATATATAAATTATTTTCATCTGACTTACAGATTATTTTCTATGATTTTTAGAAGTTTTAAACATTTTCCGAAAATATTAAATATTTATTGATTTATTTGAATTCTAGAAACAGATACTGCGTCAGCCTGAGGTCACTATGACGTCAGCAGGTCAAAGGCGTCAGCCCAGGTCAAACCTGGTGGCTGGGCCCCACCTGTCAATGACACAGTTCATAACAGAGTTTTTAAGTTAATTCTAATTATTAAATTAAAAGGGTCAGGCCCATATGTGAGTGTCTAATTAGATTAATTAAAAAAATTAGTTATTTTTAATCTAACAAAACTAAAACAAGGTTGGGCCCACCTATCTGCGACCCAGGGTCAACCCGTGGTTGGTCGGGTCAAAGCCACCGGCGGCTCAACGCCGGTAATAACAGACACGGCGGGGGTCGCCAGAAATCCTCCTCCGTTGATCATTTGGGCGGCGGAAGGTACCCGGAGGTAGCCCGTGCTCCCGCGCGTCCATTTGCTGCAACGGAAGGACGTGGGGTCGACTGCATCAGCGACGGCGACATGGCTAGCAGCAGCCGGAGGTCGGGTCCGAAGGGAAGTTGGCTAGGGCACGCTGGGGAAGAGAGGAAACACGGGTAGGAGCGAGAGGGGCTCACAAGGGGGGGTAGGAGTGCTTAGATGGCTCGAGGAGGCTGCTGGCGCAACAAATCGGCGGCGAGGAGCTTCGGTCTGGTGCGGAAGAGAGAGCAGGGGAGAGGGGGGCAGCAACAGGGGGAGAGAGGAAGCTCCATGGGGCCTCCGTGGCGCGGGTAAGGCAAGGGGAAGAAGCTCCATGTCAAGGAGGAAGTGGAGGCCGACACGCGCGGTGCCGACACCTCGGCTGCCTACTGGCCGGAGGTGGGAGATGACCTCCCCACCACTGGTGGGCTAGGATGGGCTTCCCAGTTGTGCTAGTGAGGTTTTGCCCCTCTTTTATTTCTTATTTTCTGTGTTTTCTTTTCTTCTGACATTTGTTTTATTTTGTGAGGTCAAAATATCTAGCACAATAATGCCCACAATTTTTATGAAAAAATAGTTTGATTATTTCAAACTTCCACAAAAAAGGTTTGGGCATTTTTGGACATCTATCATATTTATAATGCTTTATTAGTGATTTCCAGAAACTTCCCTAATTTATTTAATTGGCCAAAATAGTTGCTAATATAAAATTCACCCTTGATATGTTGTTGCCAACATTTATCCAAGAGGGGGAACATTTTTGAAGAGCATTTTGAATTCACTCAATTATCTTAATAATTTAACCTATTTGAAATTTATCTGTGCTAGGGTTTGATCACCCCCATTCCAAATTATTTTGATGTTAAACATGATGTAATGAATTCTCAATGATGAAACTAGTACAAGCAATTTCTAGGGCTGTGACAACTCACCCCCACTAAACAAAAATCTTGCCCCGAGATTCAAGCATAAAGAATGAGGAAGAGGGGACAGTAACTAACACAATCTTCATGATCCAGTTGCCCTCCTCGAAGATGTTGCTTCATTTCATCAGCTTGACTTTGGCGTCTTTGCTTCCAATATCTTCATCCAACATGATGACAACATGGATAGAAAGCTTTATAAGAATCGATCTTTACAAAGATCGAGTGACTCATGATCAACTCGTAGAATGAGATGTGATAACATCTCTCGAGCTGAGACACAAAACACACATTGAGAATAATGAATGAGGCAGATGACGGAGGTTCAATTGGTAAGCAACAATTCCACACTAAAACAGATGGTGAAGGGGTTTGAAAGTAGTGAGGAGTTAGTTGCCCTTCATACCATAACGGGCACCTCAGGGAAGGTGACTCGTAAGATTATCCCCTAAGTGGCAAAAAGAATTACTTTTGATACAAAGATCATTGAAACTCTTCATACCAGCCTAAGGCAATTCGCAAACAATCGTTGGACGGAATTCAAAGAATGGCATACTCAGATCGGAAGGAAACTAGAGGTATAAAATAACTCGGCAACGGAAGGCACATTCCAGTTAATACCGAGAGTATAACCCAGTGTCTGAGTGTGCTCTCAAGAACTTAAGCATTTCCATATTCATCAGGGTTTTTACCAACATCCGTGCCAAGGATTCTAGAAACACATCATACTACCATGATGAATAATGATGGAGGATGCAGATGCAAAGGAAGACAACACTTTCCCAGATTTCACCTTAGCTATACCAAGGGAGCAGAATCTGGATGATAGACCGAGAGACATTTAGCACTCCGCTTCTAATGTTCTCCTTGATGAAATAGTGTAACCCAATTATAGGTAACGTTTGGTATCTAGAACATCAAGTAAAAAGGTCGGACTTCGGGATCTCAAAGGGTCCATGAGAAATAACTTCTGAATAAGTCATGCGAAAACCTCATGGGGAAGTGCCTAAGGTTGCTGATACAAGATATTATAACAATAGGTCTTTCGGCATAGGTGCGTTAGCCACAGCATCACTTTACCGCTTACAGCGAGACCAATATTATAATTCTTGGGAATGTTCCTACCATATATCTGCCTGAGATTCAGATCTGGTTGGTGCCGGGATATTCCAGACTAAGCATGTCTGAAGTAGAAAGTTTGCACCACAAATTGAAAAGATGATGTTGCGAGATTCTCAAGAAATGAACTATGGAAGGCAACTCCAAAACATGAGCTGGTTTGCAAGACAAATGTGAACACGATGTCCAAGGCAAGCATGACCATATGGTCTTACAACAAAACACTACCGAGCTCGGGTTAGGAACCATCATTACGAATAACAAAGTCGGGTGCAAGTCTGTCTAGTACCTTCAGAGTAGCACTTAACTTCTTTTCCTTAAACAAGTCAATAAGGGGCTTGGTGTGCTAGGGAATACATATGGAATGGAGGGGGCCAGCCTATCAAACCATAGCATACTTTGCACATGCATGACTAACTTGGGATGATCCCAAAGGAAGCAAAAATTGCTTTCCTCGAATTCATGGCAGTAACTTGCATCTAATGCATGTGGAGTGAGAGGGAGTCACTTCTTACACCTAACATATACTTCATGTACAGAACACGAAGATATTGCCTACAAAAGTTTCCAACACTAGCTTCATGTTCATCATGACTCATGGAAGAGATGAAAATGTTGTCGATGGGCTTAACAACAATTCATCGAGATATCCATATAGATGGAATTCCACAACTATGGTAACATGGTGATAGCACTGGTCAGACCAAGGATATAACGGTGTATTCTCGAGGATACATCCACGAGTAAGACAACATTAGGAAGATCTTTGGTTCTGATTTTGATGTGACAATAACCCATACTCAAATAAATGGTTGTACAAGTTGATAGGTGCATCAATTGGTCACAAGGATCAATCCATGAAGATATCATCTTTCTTCTACACATACAAGCAACAACCACAAGATATCCCTTTAACATGAGCTAAGTTAGATCAAGCTTCTATCTTCCAACTCTCCAAGTTGTTGTTTGGCTTAACCAACTAGTTCAGGGTTATCCAACAAAGAGTCTTGGAGAAGGGGTGATTTATAAAACGACCATTGTGATCACGAACTCAACATAACGGTCAAGGAACACCTTGGTAATACTTCCGAGAAGATATACGGTAAATCACAATCCACCGATATGTTATCAAGCTCGGGAACAATATTGCTTTTCAAGGCAAGACGATATGATCAACAAAGTGAAGGATTGACAAAATCCTATCTCGTTTATCGAAAAGTGTACCATGGAAAATGGACTAGGTAGCACTATCACTCCTTAAGTGGTGATTCAATGACCAACACACTAAGGATGAAATTATTGTCCATTAACTACCAAGCAACAAAGTTGCTAGGGGTATTGATTTCACACATCATGATTCTCTTGTTGGTATCCTGGTTGTAGACAATGCAGAGACCGGTTAATGAATGATGATGGCGAGAAGTATCACTACATCAAGATTTCATAAGAGGGAGTGCAGTTCTCAGGATAATCTTGACATGAAGAGGGTAATACCTCAAGGTAGAACAGAGCAAAAGCGGAATTGGAATTTTGATCTGCGGAGTACAACTGCTTTGACCCAATCCGAGAAATGGATGAGGTATGGGAGTTTGCTTCTCCTAGTCATTCTGAAATGGAATGGCTTGACAGACCACAAGAATAGTCGACATCGATAAGACAATGCATGACATACCATTGACTACCACTAATACTGAAGGTCAGAATACAATTGAAGAAGGGCAACTCCAGAGCACCTGATTTTTCCTGAGTTGTAGATACATGGATTGAATATGTCAAACAGAGTTCAACATGTCTCTTCCAGATAATCCATGCAGAACGAGGGATTGGCAGAGTCACAACTATGGGATAGAGAACTCATCAAGAGCACTCATGTTGTGGTCTTTCATTCACAAAGAACTTCTGCCATAGCTGATTCATGGTATTGGAAGAATGATATACCACAAACCTTGAGGACTATAACAAGGTTACTAAGCATCCTAAGGGAACGAGCAAATACTATCAACAAAAGCGAGCAGAATGATTCTTGGGTTCAAGAACCCAGATACAGAATATCCATTGACTAAGTAGCATCACAACATGCTTTTGATAATGATGGCCAGAATTATCACACTGGAAACAAAATACACAACTAGACTATTGGGTGGTTCAATTGAATAACATGGTTTCCTAAACACCTTCATCATAAACGTCGAGGAAAAATAGTACCTCAACGCAACAATTAGTGTGCTTTGTCTAGCCTGAAAGACATTAACTCAAGATGAAAGAGTTTTGCACCTGCATCAGATTATTTAGAAACCTTGGATAACTCGGACAACATAACGGCTGTACCGGCGTGAAATATGAGGCAACCTGCAAGACAACTGACAACATAACAATGAATTCTTAAGGAGACATTGATCCAAGAAGACAACAACTTTCCTATAGGTCTCCAACATAGTAACTCGTCATCCTAATAGATAGATGAGATGGCATAGTTCTTCATCCCGTAGAAAAGAAGAGGGTGACTCAGAATTAGAATGACATGAGGAAAGGAGTTAAAAGAGCCTTACGTTCCCTTCCACAATCAATTTCCTTATATATAACTAAAGCAGTTCTTGACTCAACATCGACCAATTTGGCTTGGTAATCCTACAGGTAGTCATGCTCTGATACCAAAGCTGTCGGGACCCCGATCCTAAGCCATAAGAATCCAGCCTGTAACACATCACATCACTTTGCGGTCTCACGCATGGTTATCTCCACGGCTGCCACCTTACCTGGGCCAAGACCATTTGCATCTTTTGACTCACGTATGTGAAAGTGTAGGTAGCATTCAAATGTCAAAGAACCCGGGCCGACATGACTAGTCGTAGAACCCAAATGGCACATCCGTACGGGGATATGCATACGTAACCTAGCAATGTAGGAGTCGATCTATAGCGTGTGTAGACGAGTCATAGCAAGCTACAAGGACTCCATTATGCCGTGGGACATAAATGTCATCACTGCACGTAGACGAGTCATAGCAGGCTACATGGACTCCATTACACTACGAGATATTTCCCCGAAGGGATAGACATAGCAGCAAACAAGGATACATGCTGGTCAATCAATGTGTCCGGAGCAGTAGCAAGCTATCAAGGCTCGGTGGAAGCACAAAGAGGCAGTTCCCCGTAAAGAGTACTACTAAAGGCACACAACTAGGTGTCGGATCCCATACATACTGTTGCACGTCACACGTACGCACGACATGCCCGATATGCATAGATACAACTATGGCATCACAACATAACCATACAACATTACAACATTTATTTAGAAGGCTCGGAAGAGCCAACACAATAAGATGTTACAAGTAGGGGTCACATGACCCAACATTCAGAGCAATCAAACAACAAGCGGAAGTTAAACATGTCTGGGTACATACATCTACAAAAGTGGCTGGAGGAGCCTGAAAAGCTACAATGACCCTACCAAAGGAACCAGACCTCTGTCTGGGATTCCCAAGCTAATCCGGTCAACATCAAACTTCATGTCGAAAATACCACTAATGAGTCTGACGTCTCCTCTACAAAACATAAATTAAGCAAACATGAGTACAAAGGTACTCAGCAAGACTTACATTAGAACTATCTACATATGCATCAGTATCAATGAAGGGGGTTGTGGAGTTTATTGCAGCAAGCCATCTTTGACTTTTGGCTAACCTATACTATGACTATAAGTAGTATCTTTGAGGTGGGATAGCGCACACGAGTCCACATATTCTCCAATCAATACACCACTATGGATCCACTCCCATCTCCCTACGAGAAGGCCATCCATAGCACTCACGCTTATCTTGCGTATTTTAGAGTATCCACTTCAAGTTGTCTATGAACCACATAAGTTCTCCAAGTAGTCCATATCCGAGGACGCGACTATTGAATAGATTCATAACCCTGCAGGGGTGTACTTCTTCACACATGATCCCACCACTTATCGCTATGTGCACATAAAAGGCTCCTCGGCAACCTTCAAGCGGAAGCCCAGCGAGGAAGTCGGCCACGACCGTCAATCACACAAGACCCAAGTCCAAGTTTATCACCTATTTGAGACTGAACCCGCACGGAAGTCCGGCCAAACTTTCCGCTACGAACTCAAACGATGTGCGCAGGGTTCCCAAGCCCACCATTCGGGTGCCACTTGGTACACCGTTCCACTGTGCCTATACCGCATCATAGACCACCCTGTCGGGCAGCGCTATGCACGGCCGCCAACACTTTTCCTACAAATACCAGAAACTAGTTGCAACTCCTGGACGGAGGTCTAGGCGATTAGTAAGTCGAGCGGGGTCATGTTTTAGGGCCCAATGTGTGGTAGTAACTGTCTTGGATCACAAACACAGAACTCAGTTCTTAAGGACGGTCCCAATGAGACAACCCGCCATGTACTCCTACATGGCCCCTCATCGGTACCTTTACCAAATCGTGTACACACACTTAACTCTCACACAGTACAACATGAATGCCATTCCAATCCATCACTCATATATATCATACCCGACATGACACGACTCTAAGCATAGCAGGCACAGTAAGTAAGCAAGCATGGATGAGTAAGCACAACAAGGCTCAAGCAGTTGTTACTCGTGCTAAGTGGTTTCAGCAATTTACTCTAGCAAAGACAGGTCATGCAAAGTAATGGGTTCAACTACCGAAAATAGGTAACAATTGAATCATTGTTGTCCTAATGCAATAAAAGATAGAAGGACCGAGAGAGTGGGCTCATATCAATATGCTCAAGGGGGTTTGCTTGCCTGACAGTCCTGAAGATATTACTTCTCTTTAATAGTGTCATCGTTCACATCGTCAGAACCATCGTCTACCAAGAGGGAACAAGCACTGACAACTAGTAGAACCAACATTCAATTTATGCAATGCACAATCAGGATGCATGATATGACAAGTTAAGGTACTGAATTAACCTAGAGGAGTAGTTAGTCAAGTTGGTTGAAGTGTAATTCAAACAAGTTTGAATTCCAACTCCAAATGATATTTCTTAAATTGACCTAATCATAAAATGTCCTACCTGGTGGTGATAACTTGTTCAAACATGCATGATCATGGCATAAACAGATTCATTGGATTTTTCTGACCATTTTTCATATATAAATTATTTTCATCTGACTTACAAATTATTTTCTATGATTTTTAGAAGTTTTAAACATTTTCCGAAAATAGTAAATCATTTATTGATTTATTTTAATTCCAGAAATAGATACTGCGTCAGCCTGAGGTCACTATGACGTCAGCAGGTAAAGGCGTCAGCCCAGGTCAAACCTGGTGGCTCGGCCCCACCTGTCAATGACATAGTTCATAACAGAGTTTTAAAGTTAATTCTAATTATTAAATTAAAAGGGTCAGGCCCATATGTGAGTGGATAATTAGATTAATTAAGCAAATTAGTTATTTTTAATCTAACAAAAATTAAACAGGGCTGGGCCCACCTATCTGCGACCCAGGGTCAACCCCTGGTTGGTCGGGTCAAAGCTGCCGGCGGCTCAACGCTGGTGATAGCAGACACGGCGGGGGTCACCGGAAATCCTCCGACGACGACCATTCGGGCGGCGGAAGGCACCCAGAGGTAGCCCGTGCTCCCGCGCATCCATTTGCTGCAACGGGATGACGTGGGGTGGACTTCAGCGGCGGCGGCGGCATGGCTAGGAGCGGCCGGAGGTCGGGTCCGGAGGGAAGCTGGCTAGGGCACGCTGGGGAAGAGGGGAAACATGGGGAGGAGCAAGAGGGGCTCACAAGGGTGGGCAGGAGTGCTTAGACAGCTCGGGGAGGCTGCCGACGCAACGCATATGCGGCGAGGAGCTTTGGTCCGGCGCGGAAGAGAGAGCACGGGAGAGGGGGAGAGCAGCAGGTGGAGAGAGGGAGCTCCACGGGGCCTCCATGGCACGGGTAAGGCGAGGGGAAGCATCTCCGTGGCATGCAGGAGGTGGAGGCCGGTGCGCGCGCGGCTGACACCTTAGCTGCCTACTGGTCGGACGTGGGAGATGACCTCCCCACCCCTGGTGGGTTGGGATGGGCTTCCCACTTGGGCCAGTAAGGTTTTGCCCCTTTTTTATTTCTTTTTTTCTTTTTTTCTTTTCTTGTGACATTTGTTTTATTTTGCGAGGTCAAAGTATCGAGCACAATAATGCCCACAATTTTTATGAAAAAATACTTTGATTATTTCAAACTTCCACAAAAAGGTTTGGGCATTTTTGGACATCTATCATATTTATAATGCTTTATTAGTGATTTCCAGAAACTTCCCTAATTTATTTAATTGGCCAAAATAGTTGCTAACATAATATTCACCCTTGATATGTTGTTGCCAACATTTATCCAAGAGGGGGAACATTTTTGAAGAGCATTTTGAATTCACTCAATAATCTTAATAATTTAACCTATTTGAAATTTACCTGTGCTAGGGTTTGATCACCCCCATTTCAAGTTAATTTGAAGTTAAACATGATATAATGAATGCTCAATGATGCAACTAGTACAAGCAATTTCTAGGGTTGTGACATCCTTGTCTTTGAGTGTCATCTCATGAGCAACAATTCTACCAAGCACTTCCGTTGGCTTGAGATCTTTGTAGTTGGGCATCATTTCGATCAATGTACAAATGTTATCATATCGATCATCCAAAGCTCCAAGTATCTTCTTGATGATGAATTTGTCGGTCATTTTTCGCTTCCTAAGCCGGCAATCTCAATTGTGATGACAGCTAGCCTAGAGTACATCTCAGCGATTCCTTCAACATCCTTCATCTTGAACTTCTCAAGCTGACCTTGACGAACATCTAACTTGGATTCTCTCATGGACTCTGTTCCTTTGTGCATATCAGCCAAAGTATCCCAAATCTCTTTTGTGTGTTCAAGACGACTGATTTTGTTCAATTCTTCGGGGCATAGGTAGTTGTAGAGAATGTCACATGCTTGAGCATTGAGTTGCAACATGTTCAATTCATCCGCAGTCGCTTCACGATCGGGTTCTTTTCCTTCCGCAAAGAATTCACCTTGCAAGCCAACACGAACAATAGCCCAAACGACAGGATTATGACCAAGCAAATGCATTTTCATTTTGTGCTTCCAACTAGCAAAATTTCTGCCATCAAAGTACGGACCTCTATGGTGATAGTTTCCCTCACTAGATGCCATACTTCTCCTAGGTCATGAAACCAATGCAATGGAGACCAAAGCTTTGATACCACTTGTAGGATCGAAAGTAGGTCTAGAGGTGGGGTGATTAGACTACTTGACCAAATGAAAATTTACCTTTTCCCAATTTTAATTCTTGGCAGATTTTAGCATTCATAGTATGTCAAGTACACCCTACACATGCATGTCTAAGAGTATTGTAGCGGAAAGTAAAGACATTGCGCATGTAAGTAAAGAGAGGGTAAGGAAAGCAGCACAATTGGTGATACGATGATTTTTCACGTGGTTCCGATAGGTGGTTCTATCGTACATCCACGTTCATGGAGTCTTCAACCAACAAAGGGTAACGGCCGCGAGAGCCACAGAGGGTTCTACCAACGGAGAGTTCCACGAAGAAGCAACCTTGACTATACCATGATGGCCTATGTCCATGGAGGACTAGCCTTACTCAGGGTAGATCTTCACAAAGTAGGCGATCTCCTTACCCTTACAAACTTCTTGGTTCACTCCACAACACGAAGTAGGAGGCTCCCAAGCGACACCTAACCAATCTAGGAGGCACCACCCTCCAAAAGGTAATAGGCTCGGTAATGTCGATGAACTCCTTGCTCTTGTGCTTCAAGATGATAGACTCCTCAATACATAATCACTCTCTCACAGATATGGCTTGGTAGAAGAGATGGGATTGGTGGAAAGCAACTTGGGGAGGCTAGAAATCAAGATCCATATGGTCGGAGCGGAACATCTTGACCTCAACACAAGGGTAGGTGGTTCTCTCTTCGAAAACAGACAAGATAGGTATGGAATGGTTCCGAGTGCTTCTCTATCGAGTAGGTGGTGGTGAAGGGGTATATATAGGCATCCCCAAAAATCAAACTGTTCCACACAAAATGACCAACTCGGTGACACCGATGTGTTAATCTCGGTGGTACCGAAGTGACCAAACGGTGGCAACTTTTGAATCTCGAAGGGACCAATATAATTCTCTCGATTGCACCGATAAGGTGACCAACGGTCAGAATACCCATTCTCGCTGACGCCGATTCAACAGTCTTGGAGGCACCGAAACTGTGAACTTGGGTAACAGAAAGTTGGCACCCTGAACTCGTTGGCACCGGTATGGAATCGGTTGCACCGAAGTGGCTAGGGTTTGGCTGAGTCTATCTTGGGTTTGGCATCGGTGGCACTGGGATGAAAATGTTGGTTGCATCGATTTTGAGTGTTTGCCTTAGAACAGACTTTGGTGGGAGAGCTTGTCAGTGCCTTTTGTGACTATTACTTGTGCACGTATGAGCATTTTGTTCACCAACAAAACTTTACCCACATTTAATAGTATTGACTCTCATATGGACTCAAGGTGATTTCTCACAAATATAAAATTCAGATTCCTCTTGCTTGAAGCTTTGCCAACCTATTTCCTTCCATCGTGGGGTGTTCCACAATCTCTTTGCCAACTCATCGATGAACTTTTCTAAAATATACTTGATGAAAACATTAGTTCAATGACTTATATGTTGTTATGAATTACCAAAAAAACAAGGTAGCAAATGTGCTTTCATGGTCCGGCAGTGCGGGGAGCGCACACGCATTGACGCGTGGCCGGGGCACCACCTCGTAGCTTACTTCATCTTTGCCCTTCCCTACGGCTCGCGGGGCTGGTCACGCGGGCGCGCTTCGCATCTGGGCTCGGGGTCGATGTTGTGGAGGAGGTGGTGGCACATCGGGGGCCACGTTGTCTGCTAGGGAAGGTTAGGGTCGAAATGAGTAGAAGAGCGCTGAAGTGTTGTGAATAGCACTGACGAGCTACGTGATGCGTGGAAGCCAGTCATCATAGTGGTCAGGGGCCAGGTAGTAGCAGAGCAGCTCGTTCGCCATGGCAAGTGCGCCCGAACCGCGCGCCGGCCCGGGCCGGACGTGGGAGGATGACCCAGTAGCTGGGACAATCGACGGAGTGGAGGTGTGACTGCCGGGCCTGTGCGGTGACCGACTGGGAGGAGTCTTATTGTTCATGGGCATCCAGGCCCGTGGTGGCATTGGCCGCAGGCGAGGGGCACCGGCGTGCACTGACGCGGCCCACGGGTGCCGTCTAGGCAACCTGGGCAGCTCGGCGCTTGGCGCGGGCTCGGCAGGCGTCAAATATTGGAGCGGCGAGGTGGGAGAAGAGCTTGTCTCGAGGAAGGCTTCGACACACCCCCTACCTAGCACGCCAAATGTCGGATTTCGAGCTCCGCAAAACCCTCAAGGTTTGAACACATGGGCGTGTGCAAAGATCGCATGCAGCTTCGCCCTAATTAGCTCGCTACTCGTTGTTTACTATGGTGATCTCACACAATGATGAGGAAGAAGATGAACATGGTGGTTTACCTAGGTTCGGGCCGCTGGGAAGTGTAATACCATACTCCTGCTTTGGTGTATTGACTCTCAGGTAGGTGTGGTGGATGAACAAGTATAGTGGTTTTGAGTCACATGATGGTGCTCTAGTGGTGTTCTTGGCTCTTTGCATTGCCTTGTGGTTCGTCGAGTGGTTCCGTCGGATCCTCCTTTGTCGGTGCACTAGAGTTTTGGGCTCTCGAGTGCCCCTTACTCATGCACGTGTAGTGGTAGACGCCCTCGCGGCAAGGCCCAGCAGGGACTTGCTAGATACCAGCACAGGAGAATCATGATCACCGACAAGGCCTTGCTGGGAGGGCTATAGACCCACCAGACAGGGAGCCCGACCCCGGCAAGGCAAGGACCCAACAAGGCAAAGCCCTGAAAAGACCCGCCAGCGCACGGGCCAGGTGTCAATCCATGGGATTCCAACAGTGGCGTATAGTGCGTACACGGGGTGTACAGAGCTACAGCGCTATCATACCTAACACTGACACAATAGGACAGGCACATTTAATGCACCGTCAGGCATCTCTGTCCTCCACCCTTTCCATGGTGCGGCCTAGCCTCTATATATAACGATGGCCCGGGTCCTCTTCCCTTATCACAATAGCAGGAAGGGATCCCACAATGGCCAAATTTGAAGGGGGCAGCAGTACATTCGCACCCTATCCAAAGGTGGTCTTTGCTTTCAAAGTAGCTGTCGATGATGCATACGTGGGCTCGGTGATGACATCCACCCTGCAGGGCTCATGGTCTTGGTCTTGTTCCACCAAAATGGAAAGCTTTGGGGGCTCTTCGGGATTCCGCGTACGTCCTTGCTTCCTTGGCACAAAAGGAGAAAGTGCACCACCTGGCCTTCCCTGCGTCATCTTTGACTCCTGAGGCCGGGTTCTGCATAGAGATCTCCACTACTTCGGAGGGGGCCTGAGAAGGCACATCTCACGAGGGCCTTGTCTTGAGTGGAGCTGCGCCAGGACGTTTCTGGCTGATGTGGTGGGCCATGTCTTGGGCCGCAGGCAGGTAGGTCTGGGTACCCCCGTTCCCAAAACGCCGACAGATGTTACATCAAGGGGGAGCCTTACTCTAAGACTTGAGTCAAAGCATGTCATATAATGTGACAACATTAACAAGCCTTATGTAAAAGTGGTAACCCCACTCGTGCTTAAATGATGAGTATGACCTATGATCGAGTATTCTTACTTGGCTCCTAACTCAACATACTCATATATAGATGACTACGTCATCGCCAAAATGCTTGATAAATGCTAGTATGTATGTTTATGTTTGCCATGATTTCATTTGACATCTTATTGTGTGAGAATGTTGGTCTGCATTTCATTATCCATTCGAGGACATCCAATTGTTGTTATTTAGAATTTGATTTTGTTTTTGCCAATTGGATGGACAAGAATGCCTAGGACCCTTCTTTAGCTATATATGCTTTCACGTCTCATATTCTATTCGTGTTGCATCACAAAATTTGAACAAGTACTTTTCAATCTCTCTATGTGAGGAGCATTAGGAGTTCCATATCAACAAAGGACTGACCATTAAAACCTCCCAAGTGCATCTCGGTGGAACCAATCCAAAATACTCGGTCCCACCGAATGCCTTGGGTTGATCTAGTTTTCACACTGGGTATCACCGATTCCATTTTCTTGGTTACACCATGTTTCCCTATGAGCTCACAGTTGAGGAACTCGGTGAGACCGATAAATTAGAATCGACTTCACCGACAGCAAAGGGTAGATTTCCTCGTGGACCTGACTTTTCAAATTCAACCGCAAAAGTCTATTACCTCCAACCCTAAGCTTCCTCTCTAGACCCCTGGTCATCGCCTTCATCTCGCCGTGCGCCTCTGCTGTTGGGAATCGCCACCGCCGATAGAATCTTGTCCACCGTCAACGCATTAGCGGATCCTTCACTGAGTTTTGGTATGGATCCAACACTATTTGCGCTCCCCTACCGATTCATACGCATTAGAGTAACTTTTATCGATAATCCGCTGATTGTAATCCTCTCAATCCTCTAGAAACCTCAAAAGTTTAGCGAACGAAAGATTTTTGGTCTAGCTTGTCGGATTTCAGGCTCCGCAAAACCAAAGAAGTTCGAACACAGGGGCATGTGCGAAGATCCCCTGTAGCCTCACCCTACCTAGCTCGTTGGTCGATGATTTCCACAATGAACTCGCACGATGACAAGGAAACAGGTGCACACATTGATTTACCAAGGTTCGGTCCGCTGCGAAGTGTAATACCCTACTCCTACTTTGGTGGATTGCATCACAAGGAGGTTTGTGGATGAACTAGTACACTAGTGGCTTGCCTCGCGACGGGGCTCTAGTGGTGTTGCCTCTCTTCTGTTGCCTCTCAATCGCCCCCATGCTGCCTTCTATGCTGTAGCCTAGCCTCTATTTATAGTGCCCCGGGTCCTCTTCCTTATCGCTATGGCGGGGGATAGTAGTACATCTTTATCCTGACGAAAGGTGGTCTTTGCGTGAGAAGTAGCTATTGACGATGCAGAGGTGGGCTCGTCGATGACATCCTTCCTAATGGGCTCGTGGTCGTGGTCTTGTTGCATCAGAATGGAAACCTTTGCGGGATGCTTTGGGAACCCACGTACGTCCTTGACCCCTTTGCACCAAAGGGGAAGTTGTGCGGCTGGCACGCTCGTGCTTGCCTATCCTGCCTTGCGTCATCCCCGGCCTCCCGAGGACAGGTACTGCATAGAGATCTCCGCTGCTCCGGAGGGGCCCCTAGGAGGCATGTCCTTGCTGGTTTTGATGATGCTTCCCTCGCGAGCCCAAGGCTCTCGTGAGGATCTTGTCTTGAGTCAGGCCTTGCTGGTTTGTACTGGCCGATGGAGTGAGCCTCGCCCTAGGCCACAGGCTAGTAGGTCTAGGTACCCCCGTTGCCAGAACACCGACAGTAGCCCCTGGCCCAAGGCACGCCCGAATCGGCTGCTAAGCGAAGCCGTTGAAGGTGGACCGAAGCAACATGGGCCCCGTTGCCTGTGGGTAAGGCTTGTCGCGCGGTGATCTCTGAGAGGTCGTCGCCTCCTCTTCTTCATGTTGGCTCAGCAATTGTCAGGTTTGTCAAATTGCAAGGCGCACGCTAACACTCCGTCTTTGTTCCCCATCGATCTTGCCGTCCTTCCCTCGGCTCTAGACTTTTCCACCAAAGCGCTACACGTGCGCCGCCATGGTATTTTGCCATGGCCCCCAAGAAGAGGGAGGGTGAGGGCTTGAGGGCACCGAGGACCATGTCGGCGCTGGAGGCTGCACTGGGCTGGTCCTTGGTGGTGAATCCAGAGTGGTTGGAGAAGGTTCACCTGGTGGTCGCCACCAGTTCCAACGAATGGGGGGAAACCAAGATTTAGCTGGGCTCACGGCCTCGGAGCGAGCTTGAGACCCCCGTCATCCCCCTTCATCTCCATGCCCTCCTTGCAGGCTTACTGCCGCCATTCACAGGCTTCCTCTCCGTCGTGCTTTCGAATTATCGGATCTACGTGCTCCGCCTTAACCCCGACTCCCTTGTCCTCCTTTCGGCCTTCACGTTTCTGTGTGAGGTCTTTCTTAGGTGTCTTCCTCTCCATGTCCTTGCTCCTCCACTTCTTCTCCCTCGAGTTAAACTTGGGGAACAGTGCTTTGGGTGCATGTCCCTGAGAGGAGCAGACGCATCGGCCGGGCGGGTCCTCGATGATAGACTCGCTCTAGAGGAGGAAGGATTTCGGTGGCGGTGGGTGTACATCGATGCTGCTGAGGCCGGCCCCCTGTTTCAACCTCCGCTGGTCCCCTCAGTGCTGAATCTTGGGTGGCGGCATGAGGAGCTTGCTGACCAGCGGCTTTTGCGGGTCCTAGCTAGGCTGGTGAGTCCGAAGAAGGCAGGCATGACAATGGCGATGGTGATGTGGGAATTCACATGCCGACGAATTGCTCCCCTTCAACGCCGCTCCCGCCTGATGTGGGCCTTCACACGCCCTCATGACTCCATGAGGATCCAGGCCCCACCTATTTCTTCCAGAGTGCTACGCGAGCTGCTCCGCTGCCTGACTCGCAATGAACCTGACGAGCTCCCCCGGGGCGACCTCCCCTTTTACAATTACAAGGACCGGGAGACCCTTGTCATGAAGATGCTGCCTTTTGATGAGTGGGGATTCCTTCCTCCGGAGGGAGCGCGTCCCAGGGTGACCCCTTTGCGGGACTCGGTGCCCCGGGGACCCTGAAGCTACGGCCCCTCCCGTAGCTGAGGTGGGACATCCTTCGTAGCTCGCTCCTCCAGTTCCCGCTTCAAGACAGCTCGGGGTCAAAGGTGACACCCCATCGATGATGGAGGCTACCGCCTCCGCTGCTGAGTGCCAGGTGTCGGTTGTTTGTACATTGTCCCTCAGTCCCCGCCCTGGCCAGAAGAGGAAGGTGGTGTGATAGCCTAGCTTATTAGGGATGATAGACTACTCATATCAATAAGGAATTCCTTCTTTTCCGGGAGCCCATTCAAATAGAATTCTCAGGTTAAGCGTGCCTTGCTTGGAGTAGTTCTAGGATCGGTGACCGACCGGGAAGTTGGTCCCGGGTGCGCATGAGTGAGGACAAATTGTGCAGAAAAGGCTAGTATTGAACTGTGGGGCCAGTCTAGATCCCACCAAGAGTAACGACCACCAGCGGGTGTGTCCGGAGCGTTACAAGTTGGTATCAGAGTTCGCGGTCATGTTGTTCACGAAGTTGGTGAACCGTCGTGTTACTCCCAGGTTAAGCGTGCTTGGCTTGGAGTAGTTCGAGGATGGGTGGCCGACTAGGAAGTTAGTACCGGGTGTGCATGAGTGAGGACGAAGTGCGCAGAAAAGGCTAGTATTCATCTGTGGGGCCAGTCTCGATCCCGCCAGGAGTAACGACCACCGACGGGTGTGTCTGGGACATTACAGGCGCCCAGGGGCGGCCGCTCCCCAGCGCCGATGAAGAAGAAGTCGATCACCGTGGATGAGTAAGTGCATGTTCCCCCTCAACCTTCCTTTTGCACTCCCCCTCCGAGTTTCTGTTCCACACTCTCCCCACCGCTGAAGGAGAAGTCGAGTGGCCGCCGCCTACTTCTGGGGCCGCTGGGGCCCGTCTTCCGCCGAGTGCGAGGTTCTGGCTGCCAGGACACCCATGTCTGAGCCTGCTCGGCCTTCAGGGGTCCTCGAGCACGAGCCTCCTTCGATCTTCCTTGCCCATGGCCTCCAGCTCCCAACGGTAGGGCTATGCCCTCCTCTAACAGCCTTCCCAAGGGGCATGTTGCGTTGTGCCCTTGGGCCTCCTTCGCTTGATGATGTGGGGTGTCATGGGGCACGTCATTCTTCTGGGCGGTCAGGCGGAAGCCCCCAGCCCCTGAGTAGTCGTCTGGGCTGGGCGGCCCATCGCGTGCCTCCCCGTCCAGCCTGGGGAAGGCGAAGACCCTGGATGGGCCCTTGGGCTCGCGAGTGACCGAAGCGCCATGCGGTGGGGTTGGCTCCAAACCGTGGCGGGGGCGGTAGGTCCCCTGGGGGTGGAGCTCGCCAACAAAGATGCACGTTTGGAGATGGAGCGCCAGTGCCTCACACAGGAATGGCATCGTCTTGAAGTCGTCATGAACTTCGACCACCTGCAGCACGAGAGCGCACATGCAGTTTCCAAGGAGTCCCTTGCCGAGGCAGTGGAGGCTCCTGAGTGCGCCTTTGCTGAGGCTCAGGAAGCCGACTGCCAACACAAGGCCTCGATGAGCTTCAAGCCTTCAATGCTGCCCTTGAAAAGCAGATTCAGGCGCGGAAGGCCAGACTTGATGACCTGACCATCGAGTTCCTCAACGCTGGTGTGAGACCCCATGTGGCCGGGGACGCGTTGGTGATGGAGGCGCTGGAGCAGAGCCTGGAGCAGGAGAGGCTGGAGGTGACGGAGCGCCAGGTGTTGCTTCTCGAGGAATCCCTCCCCACCCGCGAGGTGCAGGCTTAAGAGGAGATTCCTCGAGAAGCAACACCTGGCGCTCCCTCACCTCCAGCCTCTCCTGCTCTAGGCTCTGCTCCAGCGCCTCCATCACCAACGCGTCCTCGGCCACATGGGGTCTCACACCAGCGTTCCCTTCTCCAGGATTATCGCGCCAAGTTGAAGCTTCAGGAGTTTTGTTTCTGCAAGCAACACGACCAACTGAGAGGCGAGGCGAGCGAGCTCAGGAGGAGGTTAGCGGCAGAGGAACGATGTTAGGAGGCTGCGGTGGATGCCCAAGAGGCTACCGAGGCCAAGCTATCCTCCCTCCGCAAGTAGGTGAAGGGGGTGACCTCCCACGTGGAGAAGGCTTTGGACGAGGCGAATCGGGCCCACGGCCTTAAGCACACGCGCTCCAAAATGTTCTAGTCCCTCGAGAGGAGGGCCCCTTGGGCCTTGAGTGACATTTGTGGTGAGAGAATCGCGAGCCCCCTCGTCCGCAACGACGCCGGGTACCAGAGCTTCTCCTCTAGGGTTGTGGAGTGCCTTGAGAGGGGCGTAGAGAATATCGGTAATCTTGCGAAGGAGAAGCGTCGTGATTCTCTTGCGCAGGCGGCCTCACGTGTCTTGAGCCACCTCCTTCGCCTCGACCCGCACTTCGACTTCGAGGCGGTGCTCGGTCCCGTACCTGAAGTCACTCGCGCTGCCCGTGCCGATTGGGTCGAGCACCATGTGGAGGACTTGATAGCAATGCTTTCTTCTGACTAACCCGGGGGCCAGGCTGGAGCAGAGGAACAAGAGGCCGATGGTGCTGGTGACGATGATAGCAGTGGCGACTGCACGTCCCCTTGAGTAGCCTTCTCTTTTACATGGCGGGGTTATGCATCTGGCCTAGTGGAAACTTTATTGTATTTTTAAGAATACCCTTGAATGTGCTTCTGAATGATGAGGTGTGTTGTGCCGCGCTTCCTCTTGCTCAGGGTTCCTGCCAACTCGATTGACACGCTCGTGGTAGGCTTCTTCATCGGGGAGGTTTAGCAGTGGCGCTTGGGGGGTCCAAAAGTCCTGGGGGTTTATTTCTCTCATGAGTAAGGCATGTTGGGAGCCCTTTCGGAACTCTACGTTTGTAGGTCCCAGTCCAGCACATTTCCTGACCATCGTAAGGGGCATCTGGATCACCAGGACGCAAGTACGGGGTGAGGCCTCTACACCCTTGATACCGAACGGATCGCCAGGACGACATCAAGGGGTGAGGGGCTATATGACCGGTAATGCTCCTGAGGCGTGCTGCTCAGGAGCTCCCTTTGACACTCAAGCATCTCTACGTTGCTAGGTCCAAGTCCCACACATTCCTCGACCACCATAAGGGGCGTCCAGATCGCCAGGATGCGACTACGGGGTGAGGCCTCGACACCCTTGATGCCGACCGGATTGCCAGGATGACATCAAGGGGTGAGTGGCTATATGACTGGTAAGGCTCCTAAAGCGCGTTGCTCAGGTGCCCCCTTTGACACTCGAGCGGCTACCAAAAAATTTGTTTTCTGCCCCGGGAGGTCCGAGCCTGTAGAGGCTCTTGATATGACGGGTTAGGCCATGGGCGGAGCAAACGAGCAAGCATAAAGCGACACGCGCCTGCAGACCCTCTCAGGAGCGCCACGCGAAGATCCGGGCGCCAAGGCCTTGGCAAGGTGCGGGCACCATGCCCCTAGCCCCCGCTCGCGGGGTGCAAGGAGGAGGGGAGCAGGCGAGTGCTTTCCCTGAAGCAAGCAAGGTGTAAAACGAGGATTGTTATCAAAGAGAACGACACCCCTTCCCTCCGGAAGAAAAATGCAAAGACACCAAATTCTATTCCAAAAGGCGGCAAGCTTGAGTACAAAAAGGATTCTCAAAGGAGGCAATTTCGAATACAAAAAGGAGCAAGAAACAACCGCGTCCGGCTCTTAGGGTAGTCTTCGTCTTCCCCTAGCATGAAGCATAGGGCATCCATGTTGTGTGGGCATAGCCGTTGGAGGGTAGTGTTGTCCACCAGTGAGGAGCATGGGGCTTCCACATGGGCGTGGGAAGGAACCCCTCCGCGTCCTCGGGGGGCTTCGGGTGCATACAACCCACTGATTATTACATGAGAATGTCACGGGTTGGTCTTGGGGATGTAAAGGGAGCTCCATGCCTCGCGGACATGAAGCCCACTCCAAGCCCCCAAGCTTGGCGCGACAAAGGTAGGGTCGGCTTCGGACGGGCCCTTGAGCGTAGGGGGCCCACGTCCTCTCCGACAGGACGGCTAGCCCCAGGAGGGGCCCCTAGGCATCACAGAGCCCGTGGCCGGGTGCCGTCATCGTCGTGATGGCACAACCCCCTATGCCGTGGGTCGGGACTGGATGGCCCTTCCATTGCGCACGAGGCGTGCACCCTAGACAGTGCCCTAACGCGTGTCGCTGGGGCACTCGGGGTCCCCACGCAAGTACCTGAGACCCTGCCCCCAGGCTGGGCGAGCTGGGACAGGGGACATGGGCGATTACATGACCACCCACCGGTGATCGAACGAAACCCGACCGGAGACATGGGCGTGTGTTCCACCCTCCATCTCCAAGCAGTCATCGCATGCCCCATAGACATGGGCATGTGTTCCACCCTCCGTCTCTAGGTTGGGATCATGGCCTGAAGACATGGGATGTGTGTTCTAGCCTTCGTCTCCAGGCTAGGGCCATCCGACCTGGGGACTTGGGCATGCGTTCCACCCTCCGTTCCCATGCAAGTGACCCCCGGTCCCCAGACCCAGATGCCTACTCAAATGCAGCTTCCTACTAACGGGTGTGCCTCGCGAAGCTGCCAACGACGGGCATCCTCGTGAGGCCAACCCCGCAAGCTGCCCTCGCGAGGATGTGCATACCATCCTAGACGAGATCTGCTTGTGAAGTCGCGTATGTTCCTCCCGTTGCTATGGTAGCCAGCATTGCTTCCTTCATGACCCGAGCGCTCGTCAACATGGGCGTTGTAGAGTTGCTTGATCCCCTGGGCGCCGACGTAGTCGATCCTCTGGTCCTCCTCCCTAGTCCTGATGGGCAGACTGAGGGGCGCGAGGTGATGCCCCTCTCATGCGGCCAACACCTCCCACCGGTGTCCGTCGGCGCCTGCGGTCAGCTCCTGCATCCCCGGCGACTCGTGCCAGACCCCCAGCAAGCATGGGTCACAGCGGACGTCACTAGCGCGCCCATGCAATCCAGGCGTCGTGCCACTCGGTTTAGCAACTCCGCGGGCACGAGCCCCTTGAGATTCACCTACGTCTAGCCGGTGGCGGTGACGCGCCTGGGGGCACGCCTGGCCTAGTTGTTGCGGCAATCGCACATAGCATGGTGGCATAGTAGCTCATCGCCACAAGGAGCATGACATGTCTATGTGTCGGGTTGTGGCAGACCCGGAAGGGCGACGGCGTGGGCCGAATGCCGGGAATGGCCGGCATGGAAAGGGCGTACCGTGCGGTTGGTGAAGGCGGTAGCCCCCGGCGCCTATCAAGTGCCAAACCAGTGATGGTGCCCACCAATGGGGAGGCAGAACGACACGGGGTGCCAATGCCCGCCGGCGCCGCCCACGCCACGTGAGTAGCCTGGCGCTCAGCACGATCTCGGCGACCTTTTGCCATGAGTGCGGCGAGCGAGACGGAGCGAGGTTTGCGTGTGGGTTCTAACACGCCCCCTACTTGGCGCCCCAAATGTGAAGTTTCTCCTATTGATCGAAAAAAATTTGGGCATGTCCTAATCCTCTAATAATGCATCCACACCAAGTGGTGCATGAAGGAGAGCAGATCCAATTGTCCAAATCCCCCCAAACCCATTTCGGCTGATTCCAAGAATTTGGTGATATTGCATTGCCAAGTTCCCCCATTGGGCACCAAACTTTTTGTATATGTTACAATACATAAATTATGCCACCATATAAAGTGGTGCGTCAGGGACAATGGATTTGCAAAGCTAGATCCAAGGAAATCCATTTATGCCCATTTCCAGGGTTTACAAAGTTTCTATTATCAACTTTGCTCAACTGAGCTCAAACCTTGTGATCCATCTCACTTTTACCCACCATTTGATCCTGTTAAATATCACTGTAAGTGAGTAATATTATAGTGCCCAAAAATCCATCAAACACCTTCTGGTGAAATAGTAAAGTCCCCATTTTCACCACTTTTAATATTCTACTAGTTCTCAAATTTTTACCACGTTTCCTCATGACCCTATTCTACCTCGAGTAACAAACCCAGACCCCGTCTCAATAATTCGTCGGGTAAAACCCCCAATTACCCTCCCGGATAGCAAGTTTTCCCCTCTCCCTCAAGTTTTCTTCTCTACTAAGGCTGGCCATAGTGGGGGTAACTTAGGTGGTATCATGTACATGGGAATAGCAAAGATGCTGATGTGGCAAGGAATTAAAGAAGTGAGAGAGTGTTAGAGTAACATACGTAGATATCGTATCATGTTAAATGCTATGCTACTTTGAGTCATGCATGGCAATAAATATGATCTTATATTATACTACTCTATCATACTATAAACTATGAATGTAGTATCATACACTAGTATCATATGTATGATACTAGTACATGATACTCCCCACTATGATCACCCTAAGGACCCCCCCCCCCCGCCCCTAGAGCATCCAATGCTCTCTCCACTTTGTATACTCCCTACTAGAGCATCTAGAAAATGGTGTCCGCGTCCAAGACACGAATGGCTTGCCATTTGGCTGCTCTTGAGCACGCTATAGTGCACCAGAGCACTATAGTGGCGCCCATCCCCACCTCCCGACCACCTCGGGCGCCCCCTCTCGCCGGCTGGTGGGCCTCGACATCTGGTACACGCAACACTCTTGTCCCCCTCCCCTTTTCTCCTCTGCGGACCTATACTCGCACGCGCATGGAGCCGCCTGAGCGCACGTGATTGTAAGGATTGTTGCTCATGAGATGACATTCAAGGATAAGGAAGAGCTTCACAAAAAGTCTAGCGATGCTTACAAAGCCACAAGTGATGCTCCCGCAACCTCAATCGACAACCTTGTCACCGATGAAGAGATAAGCCTCATGGTCAAGAAATTCAATAGGTTCTACAAGAATAAAGGAAAAGATAGAAGATCCATCTCAATATATGAAGAGAAGCATTCGTCAAGTCGTGACCGAAACTGCTACAATTGTGGGAAGCCCGGACACTACTCTAATGAGTGCACAGCTCCCTACAAAAGAAAAAGAATAGTCACCAAGAAAATGAAGCTCAAGAGATGAGTCCTCTTGAAGATAGGGAAGGAGTATAGATGATCGTTATGAACGAAGACCGTCAAGGAGAAGTAGGGACTTGGAAAAGAAAGACAAGTACACCAAGAGCTACTCAATAAGAAAAAATCAAGCTCATGTGGGTGAATGTGTTTCTGGCTCCGAATCCGATAACCACTCCGAGAGAATCTACCACTCCAACTCCAACTATAGTCAAGATGAAGGTGTTGTCGGACTTGCACTAGTGACGAGCGACTCCTACGACATATTTGATTCAAAAAATGAAAGGAGTGGAAGTTTCTTCATGGCTAAAGGCCCCAAGGTATCACACCCCGAGTATCTTGATTCAATAGTGATGAGGATGATTTGTTAGGAGATGATGACTTGCTATTTGACAAATCTAGTAATATTAGTCAATATGAACTTGGTAGTAACCACTCTAGTCAACATAAGTCGTGTGATGATGATGAGTTTGAAATAGAATGACTAACTGAAGAACTAAACACTCTTAAGTTCTCTCACGAGTCTACTCTACAAGATCATAGAGGGCTTGAAAGGACACATGAGGAGCTTCACTTCGAGAAGCTTAATTTGGAGAAAGAGCATGAATTCCTTAAAGCTATCAATGACGATATTCGAAAGAACGCTTCCTCTTATCTAGCCAAATGACTACTCTCGTCTACATTCATTCCACAAGTAAAGGCTTAGAAAACTAGTAAGAGAGGCAAGAAAGGTTCTTCAACTAGTAGCGATAAAAATGATAAATCCAATGATATTGCTGCTAGTAGTTCTATTGATCCCACTAACACTTCTCTTAGCCAAGTTACACTTGAGAAAGAAAATGAAATTTTGAAAGGGATTATAGAGAAAGGTATCTACAATAGTCTTGTCGGGTGTAAGCAATTTGAGGAAATTGTACGCAAGGAGGATACCGAAAGAACCATGGCATTGGCTACTTCAACGCTAATGGAGTTTATTGGGAAGAAAGTCAATACCCCAAGCCCAGGTTTGTTCCTCAAAGGGAGAAGTATGAAAATACTCTTCCCAAGGGAACAAAAGCTCAAGATCACCTTCCGCCACAAGACCAC
The DNA here is from genome assembly GCA_022496015.1 of Hordeum marinum. NCBI lineage: Eukaryota > Viridiplantae > Streptophyta > Magnoliopsida > Poales > Poaceae > Hordeum > Hordeum marinum. Next base: position 313,747,935 of record CM039678.1, read on the forward strand.
AAGCTCAAGGGCAAGAACAAGCTTCAAAAGGACATTGACTCATATGAACATGAATCCCAAGATTTGATGAAGTGGTTTCTCACGGCTACTTCAAGCTCAACTTTTACAAGTTCCACTTCAAAACCAAGGATCCCCATCAACTTCATGTGGGTCCTCAAGAATAAGAACTAGAGAAGGTCTTGAGGGGTGACTCTGCCAATGAAATTCACTTACATTCATTATTGGCAAGAACTAGTTGCAGTCAACATCAACATTATGCAATAGTTCAAGGAATCACACATTCCCTTAACGGTAAGCAAGGGAAAAGGTAATAAAAAATCCATGGACATCATCATGTATGCTTTGCACTCCATGTCAGAAGATATCTTTGTATTTATCTCTTGTGTGTTGGGACTAACCCATGTAGGTGAGAAGAGTAAGAAACAACTAGGATGCTCCCAACTCATGGTGATATTCATCAACTTTGAGCATCCACCACTACTTCACCTACATAAGTCCTTGTCGGATTTCGGGCTCCGCAAAACCATCAAGGTTCGAACACAAGGGTGTGCGCAAAGATCCTCTAAAGCCTCGCCCAACATAGCTCGCTACTCGATGGCTACTACGGCAAACTTGGACGATGCCGAGGAAGAAGATGAACATTGTGGTTTACCCAGGTTCGGTCCGCTAGGAAGCATAATACCCTACTCCTGGTTTGGTGGATTGCCTCTCGGGGAGGTGTGGTGGATGAACTAGTACAATGGTTTAGAGCCTCATGAGGGAGCTCTAGTGGTGTTCTTGGCTCTCTCCCTTGCCTTGTGGTTCGTCGAGTCATTTTTCTCAGATCCCCCCTCTACGGTGCGGCCCAGACTCTATATATAGCAGTGGCACGGGTCCTCCTCCCTTATGAAAATGGTTGGATGGGACCCCACAACGGCCAAATTTGAAGGGGGACATGAGTACATCCGTGCCATGTCCAAACGTGGTCTTTGCCTGCAAAACAGCTGTCGAGGATGTAGAGGTGTGCTCGGTGATGACATCCTCCCTGCGGGGCTCGTTGTCATGGTCTTGTTGCACTGGAATGGAAACCGTTGGGATATGCTTCGGGAACCCGTCTACGTCCTTGCTCCCTTTGCACCAAAGGGGAAACTGCGCCGCTTGGCGCGCTAGCACCCACCTGTCCTTCCCTGTGACATCTTTGAATCCTGAGGTCGGGTTCTACATAGAGATCGCCACTGGTCCGGAGGGGCCCTATGGAGGCCCATCTTTTCTGGTCTTGGTGTCGTTCATCCTCATGAGCCTGGGGTCCTCATGAGGGCCTTCTCTTGAGTCGAGTCGCGCCAGGCTGTGTCTAGCTGATGAGGTGGGCCATGTCCTGGGACGTAGGCAGGCAGGTCTGGGTACCCCCATTCCTAGAATGTCGATAGTAGCCCCTGGGTCCAAGGCGCGCTCGAGCTGGCTTCTAGGAGAAGCCTTCAAAGGTAGCCCGAAGAACCGTGGGCCTCGATTGCCTGCGGGCCAGGCCCAACATGCGGCAGATTCTAAGGGGCCATGCCCCTCTTCTCGCCATGCCATCTCAGCCGCCGTCAAGTCTGTTAAATTGTCTGATGCACACCACCAAGCTGCCTTTGCTCCCCGTCGATCTGGTCGTCTATTTATCCCTCTTCTACAACTCTCGCCTCTTCTGCCAATCCCTTGCATGCGCCGCTCTGCCCCCTTGCCATGGTTTCCATGAAGAGAGAGGGCAAGGGCCCGAGGGCACCGACCAAAACGTCGGTGCCTATGCCCATGCTGGGCCGGTCTTCGATGGTGAATCTGGAGGGGTTAGAGAAGGTTCAACTAGTGGTCGCCGCCTGCTCCAACGAATGGGGGGCGACCAAGATTTGGCCGGGCTCGTGGCCCCAACGTGAGCTTTCGGCCCCCGCCATTCCCCTCCATATAAATGCCCTTCTTTCGGGCTTGCTCCCGCCGTTCTCAGACTTCCATGTGCCCAACCTTGACCCTGGCTCCCTTGTCCTCCTCTCGGCCTTCGCGTTCCTGTGCAAGGTCTTCATGGGTGTCTTCCCCTCTATGGCCCTGCTACTCCACTTCTTCTCCCTCGAGTTAGTCTCTAGGTGACAATGCTCTGGGTGATTGTCCTTGATAGGAGCTGATGTATCGACCGGAGGGGCTCTCGATGCCGGACTCTCTCCAGAGGCTGAAAGGTTCCGACGGTAGTGGTTGTACGTCAACGCAGCTGAGGCCGGCCCCTTGTTTCAACCCCCGCTGTCCCCAATGGTGCTGCAACATGGGTGGATGCATGAGAAGCTTGCAGACCCACGGCGCAGGCAGGTTCTATCTAGGGTGGCGAGGCTGAAGGAGGCGGGCGTGACGATGGCGCTTGTGGTGCGGGAGTTTGTACGCCGGCAGATCGCCCCCTTCAGCACCATTCCCGCCCAATGTGGGCCTTCACATGTCCTCATGATCCCATGAGGCTCCAAGTCCCGTCTCTTTCTCCAGACGTGTTACGTGAGCTACTCTGGCAAGGTCCCGCAGGGCGGCCTCCCCTTATATAACTACAAGGACCGGGGAGCCCTTGTGTTGAAGATGTCGCGCTTCGATGAGTGGGGTTTCCTTACTCCTGAGGGGTCGCATCCGCAGGGTGTCCCCTTCACGGGGGCCCTAACCCCCGGGGGCCCTGAGGACACTGCTCTTCCCGTGGTCGAGATGGGGCGCCCTTTGCTGCATGCTTCCTCGAGTCCCGCCTCGGGTCAGCCCGAGACCGAGGGTCGCACCCCCTCGATGATAAGGGACGCCACCTCTGCTCCTGCGGACAAGGTGCTAGTCATCGATTTGTCGTCCCCGGCCCCCGCTCCGGCCAGAAGAGGAAGGCCCCCAGGGGCGGCCGCCCCTCGGCGCCTTGGGCGTCGGCGAAGAAGAAGTGGATCGTCATGGATGAGCAAGTGTCTGCGTCCCCTCGACCTCCCCTTCGGTGCCCTTGTTCTGAGCTTGTGTTTCGCAGGCTCCCCCTCGGTGAAGGAGGAGAGAAGTCGATACCGTCTGCTTCCTTAACCGCCAAGATTCTTTTGGCCTCGCCTTTCGTCGGTCGCGAGGCCCTGGTCACCAAGTTTCCCGTGGCCGCGCCTACTCATCCGTTAGGAGGACTCGAGCGTGAGCCCCCTGCGATCTTCTTCGCCCGCGGTCTTTAGCTCCCCAACATGGGGCGGCACCCCTCGCTGGTGTCCTTCCCGGAGATATGTCGTGCAGTGACCTTGGGCCCGCTTTGTTTGATGACATGGGGCTCCAGGAGGTGCGTCACCCTTCCGGGGCGGTTATGAGGGAGCCCCAAGTCTCGGGGAATGCGTTAGGGCTGGGCGATCGTTCACATAGCTCCCCCGTCCATCCTGAGGAAGGTGTAGACCCTGGCTGGGCCCTAGAGCCCGTGAGTGACCGGAGCGCCGTGCGGTGGAGTTTGCTCCAAACTGTAGTGGAAGCGGTGGGATGTCTAGGGGTAGAGCTCGCCAACTGTGATGCTCGCTTGGAGAGGGAGCATAAATGCCTTGCACAGGAATGGCATCATCTTGAAGTCGTCGTGAACTTCTGATGCCTACAGAGCGACCACGCCCATGCAAAGGCTGGGGAGTCCCTTGTCGCTGCGGTGGAGGCCGGAGAGCGCGCCCTTGCTGAAGCTCAGGAAGCCGACTGCCGACAGAGGGCCTCGGAGGAACGCCTCGAATAGCTCCAAGGCTTCTAAGCCGCCCTTGAAAGGCAGATCCAAGTGCGGAAGGCCTCACTTGATGGCTCGGCTCCCGAGTTCCTTCCTCTTGGTGCGAACCCCCGCATGCCCTTGGACACATTGGCCATGGAGGCGCGGGAGTAGGGCCTGGAGAAGGAGAGGCTGGAGGTGAGGGAGCGCTAGGCATCACTTTCTGAGGAGTCCCTTCCCTCCCATGAGGCGAGGTTCCAGGACGTGGTCGACAACAAGGTGGCAGAGGCTTGGCGCTCCCTTCTCCAAGACTATCGCATGAAGATGGAGCTCTAGGAGTCCCGCTTCTGCAAGACACATGACCACCTGAAAGACGAGGTTGATGCCCTCAGGAAAAAGTTAGACCGAGAGGAGGGACGTCGGCAAGCCGCGATAGATGCCGAGGCCGCTGCCGAAGCCAAGCTAGCTTTTCTTTATAAACTAGTGAAGGGTGTTGCTTCCCTGGCAGAGAAGGCTTCAGACAAGGCGGACCGTGCTCGTGGCCTCGAGCACATGCGCTCCCAGATGTTCCGGTCCCTTGAGGGGAGGGCCAACCGGGCCTTGAGCGACATCTGTGGCGCAAGCGTCTCGAGCACCTTGGTTCCAGATGATGCCGGGTACCTAGGATTCCTTCCCAGGGTCGTGGAGTGCCTTGAGGGGGGTGCGGATAAGATCTGCATGCTTGTGGAGGAGAAACGCCTGCTGTTGTCACATGAAAGGAATGCACCTGCTGCTAGAAACGCTATAAGAAGGTCTGAGCATGCGGTAACATAGCCACACAATTGTTTGCTAGGATGTGGAGGGGTTAGTGGCTTATCATGGAAATGTTGGGAGGCTTGACATACAAGTGGTAGGTAACGTGACATAGTGATAGCAAACGAGACAACTAGCATGTCAATGATAGTAGTGGTATCCAGGGAAATGATAATCTTGCCTGAGATCCCGCTTGGAAGAAGAACAAATCCATGAAGAAGACGAGCCAACATAGTTAAATGAATCCACACACTCCAAACGCTTTTGGAACTCTATCGAGAAGGAACAATCCAAAAACAACAATCAACGCACGGTACACCATAACATATGCATGACATGATGCGCAAAAAAATATGATGCATGTCCGGTTTAATTATGAAAGGCATGGCAAGGACAACAATCAACTTCTACACATTCGGTGATGCACAATATGTGTCGTCGTTTTCTGACGACAGATGCCAGAGGTAGGCTTGTCATAGGTGGTTGGGGCCGAAGGATGCCGACGGGCTCCGGGTGCAAGATTGGGCACAATCAGTGGTGACGCATGATGTACCTAGGTTCAGGGCCCTCCATGGGAGGTAACACCCTAGTCCTTCTTGGTCAAGTTGGATGGCATGATGTGCTTACAAGGATACTCCTAGAGCTAGGTCTAGAGTAGGAAGAAGGAGCAGCTGGCTCGTCTTCCTTCGTTGCTAGGATGCTATGTAGGGAGAGTTCTGCATGGGGTGTGTGTGAGCGATCGTCCATCCTCGTTGCATGGGGGGCTCGGGGGGTTTTATAGGCCAACCCCTCATCTCTATAATGTATTCCAAGGTACAGGGGTGGAGGGACCCGGCTGGCAGCCTCTGCGACCGGCCAGGGGGTCCAAGCCTTCGAGCCGTCTCGTCGTCTATAGGGTCCACTGGTTGTAGGGTCCCGTTGCCAGCGGGGGGGCCGCCAGCCGGCACTGCGATTGGGCCTCGCCCACCTACAGCGGCACAGGTCACCCGAGAGGCGTCGTCTAGTGCCAGCCGGCTGAAGTCTCCGATACTACTGGATGCACTGTAGCCACGCCGGGGCAGGTAAACGAGTGGGCGAGGGCGCGCCGGTACTGTTTCCCCGCTCGGTCATGCTCGCCAAGGTCAGCGGACTGGACGGTCGGATTGTAGCCATGCGCGCCCGTGCGTCAGTGGCCATTGTGGCCATAGTGTCGCCCGTTGTGGCAGTCGTGTCTTGTCGTTGTACCCGCGCGCAGAGGGGCAGGACGTTGCATGTCCGCCCCAGGGTCAACGGAGGAGGCGGCTCGGAGGCAGCCGGCCGTGCCCAGCCGGCCGGGGGTCAAGCCGGCTCCTCGACCAACCGTCCGTGTTGCCAGCCGGCGGTAGCTCGATCCGGCCGTCCCCTAGCCGGTTGCATAGTTTCTCTTTGAAGTGGAAGGGGGAAGAACCCCGTTCCTTTGGCCTACCTAGGGGTAATAACCCCGTCAGTAGTCCCCGAAGCCGGCAGGGGCCCGCGTCCAGCAGATGGAGGAGAGCCGGCAGCTTCACCCCAGCGGTAGCTGCTACCGGCGCGAAACCGAAGAACCAGCAGGGTCGGCCGTTGGACCCGACACCTCGGGTTCCGGCGCGTCGCCCCGGGTCCCAAGCCGGTCTGTCGCGTGCCATCGGGCGAGTAATTATGTGCGGGCCCCCCAAAGGATGGGAGATGGGACGTCTCCCTAGGCCTAGCCCGCTAGGCCTTGGGCGTAGCCTGGTAGGCCTCAGGGCACAGGTCGGGATCCTCTACGCCCCGAAGCGGTCATTCCGGCCCGAGCCGCTCATGCATGCGCGGAGTTTCCGGGAGAGTGGGCACAATTAATCCCCATGTCCCTCGGTCGTGGCCTCCCCTTTAAAAGGGGAGGAAGGGCAGGGGCGGAGATACCCGCATCCCACTCGCCCCCTTGCTGCCTCATCATCTTGCCTTCATTGCTCTCCTCTCCCCCTCGCGCAACTCTATTCTCGAGGCCGCAAACGCGCCCGCACGCCACCGTTCTGCCGCAATGGCCGATGGACGCAGGGGAAGCTGGACCGGATCCATCATCACCGAGGGAGACATCACAGACCTCCGCCACGCATGCATGCTACCGTCGGCGGAGCGCGTGGTCGCATGCACACCGGGCGACGAGGTGGTGCCGGCACCGCAGCCGGGGGAGCAAGTCGTCCTCCTGTGGCATTTCTCCCGCGGCTTTGGGCTCCCGGTGAGCCATTTCTTCTGATTGCTCATGGACCCTTTCGAACTCCAGCAGCACCACCTTGGCCCAACATGATCCTTTACCTCGTCGGCTTCGAGACGCTGTGCGCGGGGTACCTCGAGGTCCTTCCTTTTCTCGACTTCTTCCACGCCCTGTTTTATCTCAAGGCGTTGAAGAGCAGTGCCTGTGGGGGCACGGCGGTGTGCTGTCGCGGCACCGCGTGCTTCCTGCCCTTCTCCCTGATCGAATCCGTCAAGGGGTGGCATCGGATGTTCTTCTATGTGAAGAACACTGACCCAAACCTGGACTTCCTCCTGCTGCCGCCGTTCGTCAACGTGTAGTCCTCCAGGATGACCTGGCTGGGAGCCTGTTAGTGCATCTAGTGCCCCTTAGTGATTTTGGTGTATTGAAGACTTATAGATTAAGGCACTAATGTGTTTGTGAGTGTACACAGGCTCTATAAGTCGATGAGGAGTTTGATATATTCGGAGATTATCGACCCCTAAAAATGAATGTATTCAAGTGAAGACTTTGCTAAAGACTTTCTGAAGACTTTGGTGAAGACTTTGTGAAGACTTTGAAAATGAAGAAGTTGGTGTGACCTTGAATATATGAATGCAGAATATGAAGCATGAAGACTTTGTGAAGACTTTGAAAATGAACAAGTTGGTGTGACCTTGAGTATATGAATGAGGAATATGAAGCGTGAAGACTTTGTTTTCATAGTTTCATTTCCTTTATTTGAGTCATAGGAAACACCGTATTGTTAAAGGGGGTCGAGGTAATACTAAGGAAAATTTCCAACTGATGCTCAACTCCAAAATCCGCAACCCATACAATCCTTCGAGTGAAGCCTTTGGAAATCTCTTACAATTCAGACACGTTTTTTAGATACAGAGACAAAGTTCTTCTGGACTCTGAGGAAATTGATCTGACTGAGGAGTTAGGATTTCGCTAGTGCGAATTGCCTACAAGTGAGGATTAAGATAAGCTGAGGACTTTCATAGTTCAAAATTCCGACCGTTGCTGTTCTTAGCGCCAGCTGTCCCCAATCGTTCTTACCCACATAACGGTCATATCATTGGGGGCATTTATGATTTATCATGTCAGGTTGCACCCTGTCTATAAATAGCCAACCCCCACAACCACTAGCTGGTTGGCTGCTCTGAGAGAGAACTGACACTTGTCATTTGAGATCAACCCATCCTCTGAGGACTCTGTGAGAAAATCATCAGTGAGGAAAAACCCACAAACCAAACCATAAAATCCATAGTGATTGAGCATCACTGAAGAAATTCCTGTGTGGAACCGACGCTTGTTACCTGTGAGGACTATGTATCCTCCAAACGGTTAGGCGTCATGGTCTAGTGCTCCTGTAGTCAATTGGGGACCACGAAGTGACCTTGGTCTAGAGCATCCAGCAGTAAATTGTGGATTGCCAGGTGACCAGTTTGTGAGGGTTTTGGAAGTCTACCCTGAAGACTTACCACGAGTGTTGGGCGAGGACTGTGTGACCTTAGCTCAAGGAGAATACGGTAAGAACTGTGTGTCCTGGGACTGTGTGTCCTCTGGTTTAAATACTAGGCCGCTCCAAACTAGACGTACGACTGTCACGGCAGTTGGAACTGGGTCATCAAACCACTGTCTTCATCAAGCTATCTAGTTCTATTTCCTCAACCCCTCTATTCCTCATATATCTGTTGATGAAATTGATTGTTTCAGTTGGAAGAATTTGGCTAAAGACTTTCACAAATTCCTCACCTCAAATTCTTCAAGTTACCTTGTTCATCACTCCTTATCCTGTAACACGCTACTCTCTATTTGTGCATGTTTCATTTAATAATGAAGACTATGCTGTCACTATGTTTCTCATGCACTTGAGTACTTATTCTGCTGCTAGTTATTCATCACATTTCAAATTCCACATAGTTGAAATTCCTCAAATGATGAATTTGTAAAAATCGCCTATTCACCCCCCAACTAGCCGATATAACGCAGTTTCAATTGGTATCAAAGCAGGTACTCCCTCGCTCTGTGTGATTTTGGTTTAACCACCTGGAGTTTTAGTTATGTCGAGTGCAGGTATGATCAAGGTTTCCGCGGGATGTCCTACCTTCGATGGGACAGTCTAGCCCTACTAGAAGAACAAGATGCGTATGCACCTTGAAGCTATTGACAACGATCTCTAGTACGTTGTGGAAAATGGTGTGCCCTCTGTCGCTCCCACTATTACTATTGTTGATGTGAAGAGATTCAAGCAACTCGATTCTCAAGCAAAGAATATAATCTGTGGTCATTTGAGCAAAGGACAGTATGGTAGAGTGAGTGCTTTGGAATCTGCTAAGCTTATCTGGGATAGGTTGTCCAAAGTCAACGAAGGTGTTTCCACTCAACGTGACTCTCGTGTTGATGTTCTTCACAATCTCTTCAACCGCTTAAAGAGGCTTGACAATGAAAATGTTCAGCAAACATTTGATCGCCTCACTGATATATCAAATGAACTTCAAGCACTGGGTGCCATTGATATCACTGACCATGAAGTGGTGAAGAAACTGCTTCGATCTCTCGATTCCTCATTTGATACTCTAGTTTTGATGATTCAAGAACGTGGAGACTACAAAGCTCTTGATCTTGCTGATATTCTTGAGAGACTCAATACTCATGAATTCCAATAAGCTGAGAAAAGAGACCTCTACAGGCCAAGCTATGGAAGATCTCGTGCTCTGAAGGCAAAAGCAATTTCCTCATCTGAAGAAGAAGATTCTGACAGCAGCCTTGGTGATCCTGAAGAACTAAGTCAGGAACTAGCGATGCCTGTGAGGAAATTCCAGAAGTACTCAAGACGAGGTGGATTTGGAAAGTCATCAAAAAGTGGCTTGAGGAAATCAGATTCCTGAGAAGATTACAAAAATAGAACGTGTCATCGTTGCAAGAAGCCTAGCCACTTTATCTCTGATTGTCCTCTCTGGGAAAAAGACTCAAAGAAGAAGAAGAAATACAAGGATGATAGTTCTGATGACTCAAAGAAAAAGAATAAATCTTCAAAGTCCTCATCTGCAAAGTCCTCATCTTCAAAGTCCTCAAAGCACAAGAAGAATGGTTCCAGAAAGGCTCGAGCATTCATTAGCAAGGAAATGGATTCTGAGGAAGAATCTGAAGAATATGAAGAACAGGAAGAATCTGAGGAGGAATCAGAATCTGGTGTCGCCAGCCTTGCTCTCGCTACTGCGTTCGTCAGCAAGTCCATCTTCAATGAAGAATATGACCACTCCAACGACTCTGACGTCAGCAATGATGATTATGCTCCCACTTATTGCTTTATGGCAAAAGGCTCAAAGGTACACAAACATCATTCCTCATCTGAATCTAGTGAAGGTGAATCTGATGATTATGTGAAACCTAGATATTCTAAAATTCTTAAATTGCCACTAAGCAACAAAGTGCACTTGAAAAGCTTCAGAAAATGCTAAACAAAAGCGATGATCTGTTAAACCATGAAGTGGATCGGACTCCAACTCTGTCTATTGATCTTAAAAGTCTTCAGGCAAAGTATGATAACCTTCAGAGTTATCATAACGACCTCTTAGCCGAGCATGAGAAGCTTTCAGATGAATTTCTTCAAAAAGGGCAAGATCTTGAAAAGCTAAGGGTGTCAAATGAGGATCTCCAAAAGGAAAAGGATTCCTTACCGGCTCAACAGATCAGTAACGCTCAGGAAGAATTTGTTCCACCTTATTTGAAATGCATCGAACGTGAAACTGCTAATTCTTCACCTGAATGTTCAAATGCTTCTATTGCTGCAATTTCTTCAACTATTCCCGTGGTCTTAAATTCCTCATCTGAGGATACCACTAGTATCACTGTTGACAATGCAGGGTTGAAGGAATTGTATGCGACAGGCATATACAAAAGTCTCAAAGGGCATCAAACCCTTTGTGATGTGCTCAAAAAGAAGATGCTGAACAGGAACCCTGGGAAAGAGGGTATTGCCTTTGTGAGGAAACTCAACGCTGATGGATCCTACTGGATACCTGAGCAGTACCCCAAAACCTCATGGGTTGCTGCAAAAGGATCTCCTGTGGATCCATCCACTTTATCTGGCTTTTCTTGTGAAACTTCATATTCCTTAGTTGAGTCACTTGACTCCAATTACAGATTCTTCAAAAATAAGTCAAGTGAAGTATTTATTAGATATGTTGGAACTAAATGCAGGAACGGTTCTCCTATGAAGAAAATCTGGGTTCCCAAGAGCTACCTACAAAATTTTCAAGTGAATGTCCTCACGACACCACTCATGAGGAATCGGAATCCCAGACCAAATTCCTCAAATGGTCAAAATCATCATTCTTGTGCTAATGCCTCTGTTTCGCAGGGAAAACCTAAGAATTATGAATATATGCATTATTCTTCAAACCATTATGTTCATAAGTCCTCGAAGAATTTCTCTGCTTATTCATTTGAATACTCTAACCCTTCCCCTGTGAAATGAAGCGCACTTGCTTCAATGCCTCCCTTCTCACATGGTGCTTGTAGAATGATGAATTCTTTGCCACCCCTCCAAGTGTGGGTGGTGAAGAAAACAAATTGACATCTTATGCAAGGTCAGGTCTCCATATGAATTTGAACATCTGATGAATTTGCTGTAGACCTGAGAAAATTCTTGAAAGGACGCAAGTTAACCATGATGAAATGAATTCTTCATTTCTCACGTCCTCACTCTACTTGCTTACTATCTTGTGTGATGAAATTATGTTTGATGAAATTGATATCATATTCTTTACTCTGAAGCATATGAGTTCGTAAGTTGTACCAATTCATCTGCAGGATGATAACTTAAAAGCTACTAAGTGGGTTCTCGATAGTGGATGCACAAACCACATGATGGGTGACAAGAATCTACTGATGAATTTGCCAGTCACTCCATCTCCTCTGAAGCATATCACCTACGCAGACAAAGGAAAAAAGCAAGGTATTGGGACTTGGTAAGGTTGCTATCTCAAAGGACCGAACCATGAAGAAGGTGATGCTTGTTGAATCCCTCGGGTTCAACCTTATATCTGTCTCAATGCTTTGTGATCTGGATATGGTTGTCATATTTGGAAAATAGCATTGTGTTGTCATCATGGAATCTGACAATTCCAAAGTCTTCGAAGGATATAGCAGAGGAGACCTGTATATTGTTGATTTCTCTACAGGTCCTCAACCTGCCACTTGCTTACTTGCAAAGTCTTCAGAAGGCATCGACGACTTGGACATGCTGGTATGAGGAATCTGCACACACTCGTGAAGAAAAAGCACGTCATTGGCATCGAGGGTGTCAAATTCCTCAAGGACCACCTTTGTGGTGCATGTGAATGTGGGAAAATGACCAGATCCAAGCATCCCTCAAAGACAATCATGACCACTACGCGACCTTTTGAATGGCTTTGTATGGATCTCTTTGGTCCCACTCACTACTCCGTAACAAATTCTTCAAGTTTGTATGGATTTGTCATTGTTGATGATTACTCTTATTACACATGGGTGCATATCATTCTGTACAAAAATGAAGTGCAGGATGTCTTCAGACGGTTTGCTTCAAGAGCCTCCACCAACTTTGGTGTCAAGATCAAACATATCAGGAGTGATAATGGGACTGAATTCAAGAACACTAACCTTGATGAATATCTTGATGAACTTGGTATTACTCATGAGTTATCTGCTCCTTACACTCCTCAGCAGAATGGCATCGTGGAGCGCAAGAACGGGACTCTTGTTGAGATGGCTCGAACCATGCTTGACGAATACAAAACCCGTCGTCGCTTCTGGCCTGAAGCAATTGATACTGCATGCCACATCATCAACAGGGTATATCTTCACAAATTCCTCAAGAAGACTTCATATGAGCTCATGACAGGCAAGAAACCCAATGTAAGTTATCTCAAAGTCTTTGGTGCAAAATGCAGGATCAGAGATCCTCACCACAGTTCTAAGTTTGAACCGAAATGACATGAAGGTTTTATGCTTGGTTATGGAAAGGACTCGCACACCTACAAAGTCTTCAACACCTACCATCACAAGGTGGTTGAAACTGTAGATGTGCGGTTCAATGAAACTAATGGCTCGCAAAGAGAGCACCTGCCTTCTGTGTTAGATGAACAATCTCCTGAGGAATCCATCAAGCTGAAGGCAACTGAAGATGTCATACCCACTGAGGAAATCATTTCAACAAATGAAGACTCTCATGCTGATATACCTAAAGAAAATGGTGCTGATGAAACTCCTCATCCTTGTCAACCTGCACATCCAAGAGTAGCAAATGAAGTGCAGATTGACAAAATCATCGATGACAACAATGCACCAGGTCCTCTCACACGCTCAAAAGCTTCACATCTAACTAACTTTTGTGGGCACTTTGACTTTGTCTCTATCTTAGAGCCCACCAAAGTTGATGAAGCATTCAAGGATCCCGGATGGATTCAAGCTATGCAAGAGGAATTGCATCAATTCAAGCTCAACAACATGTGGGAACTTGTCAAGCGGCCAGATCCTCGCAAGCATAACATCATAGGTACCAAGTGGATCTACCGCAACAAGCAAGATGAAAATGGTCTTGTGGTGAGGAATAAGGCTCGACTTGTAGCTCAAGGCTATACACAGGTTGAGGGAATTGACTTTGATGAAACTTTTGCACCTGTTGCTAGACTTGAAGCTATTCGCATATTATTGGCTTACGCTAACCATCATAATATCATATTATATCAAATGGATGTGAAAAGTGCATTCCTCAATGGTAAGCTTGAGGAAGAAGTATATGTTGCTCAACCCCTAGGTTTTGAAGATCCTAAGCATCCTGACAAAGTCTTCAGACTAAACAAGGCCCTCTATGGCCTCAAGCAGGCTCCTCGGGTGTGGTACGACACTTTGAAGGAATTCCTCATGAAGAAAGGCTTCAAACCTGGTTCACTCGACCCTACTCCTTTCTCGAAATCCTATGACAATGAACTATTCATATGCCAAATATATGTTGATGATATTATCTTTGGATGGACTGACAAACGTTACAGTGATGAATTTGCCTATATGATGAGTGAAGAATATCAAATGTCTATGATGGGAGAGTTGAAATTCTTCTTAGGTCTTCAAATTCGTCAGCAAGACAATGGCATCTTCATCTCACAAGAGAAATACCTCAAAGATGTTCTGAGGAAATTCGACATGCAAGATTGCAAAGGCGTCAAAACTCCAATGCCTTCAAAAGGCCATCTCTGCACTGATCAAAATGGTAAAGATTTCGATCAGAAGGTATACCGCTCCATGGTTGGCTCCTTATTGTACCTATGTGCATCTAGGCCTGATAGAATGCTAAGTGTCTGTATGTGTGCTCGATTCCAAGCAACTCCGAAGGAATCACACCATAAGGCTGTGAAACATATTCTTCGATACTTAGCTCACACACCAACACTTGGATTGTGGTATCCCAAGGGCTCAAATCTTCATCTCGTCGGATACTCTGATGCTGACTATGCTCGAGATCGCGTGGATCGCAAGTCAACCTCAGGCACATGTCATTTCCTCGGACGATCCTTAGTCTGGTGGTCCTCGAAGAAGCAGAACTATGTTTCACTCTCTACTGCAGAAGCTGAGTACATTGCTGCTGGCTCATTTTGTGCTCAGTTACTATGGATGAAGCAAACCCTCAAGGACTACAAAATCAAGCTGAAGAATGTGCCTCTTTTCTGCGACAACGAGAGTGCCATCAAGATTGCGTACAACCCTGTTCAACACTCCAAGACTAAGCACATCCAGATTCGTCATCACTTTCTTCGAGATCATGTACTCAAGGGCGACATCTCCATCAATCACATTCCTACTGAAGAACAACTGGCCGATATCTTCACAAAGCCCTTGGATGAAAAGAGATTTTGCAAGTTGTGGTGTGAGCTAAATATCTTAGAATCTTCGAATGTTCTTTGATGAAGAACACACATCATAACACGTATGCAAAATTGATGGCTTATATGTGCAACACACGAAGTGACTTTTTTATTCAATCATTGAAGAATAACTCTCTAAGTGTGAAGAAATTAATGAAGAATTTGATTCTCAGAAATCTACGACAACTGTAAGCGGTGTGTGAAATCATCATTCTTATACGGTGGGTTAAGCCACCAACCAAAAGTTGAAGTTCTTCAAAATTGAGTACTGTTGAAAATTCTTCAAATTATCAAATTCCTCAAATTTGCAAATTCCTCAAGTTTTTCAAATTCATCAACTTTTCGAATTCTTCAAATCTTTTGAGAGTCATATATACTTTTGAGTTTTTCAATGTCCTCAACAGCATTCACTTATTGCTAATTCTTCAAGTTGATTTTCATCTAAGTGAATGTGATTGGACCCTTTCCCCGTCTATGCTAAACTCAACCCAGTCTGTTCACAAATTCCTCATATGCATTCTACTTTGAAACTTGTTCAAAGTCTTCACTGTGTCCTTGACAGCTCAAGAATTTGCGAACGAAAACTTTGAAATCTTCACTACCAAAATTTTCGGCGATTCCCGCTCAAATTGTTCCGATTCCCGTGCCTGGATAACCCAGAATCCTCCACAATCTTCACTACCCAGATCGTGGGTGACACCTATCGCGTGGAGAGCAAGGGTCAGGGGCAATCCTGTCCAAAATCTTTGGGAGGATCCGTGTTTACTTCCTCTATAAATGCCCCCTTCCCATCTACTATGCTCGGTTACTCCGCATCTCATCTCTCTCCCGAGCTCCATCCAATCGCCACCGCTAAAGTCATCGTCGCCGGTGAGGAAGAGCTTCGCTGCCTCAACCTCGT
Organism: Hordeum marinum; assembly: GCA_022496015.1. Lineage (NCBI taxonomy): Eukaryota > Viridiplantae > Streptophyta > Magnoliopsida > Poales > Poaceae > Hordeum > Hordeum marinum. Next base: position 313,763,417 of record CM039678.1, read on the forward strand.
CGTCGCCGTACTCACATCAGCCGCGGAAATCTTCATCCCGTCGCCGCTGTAGTTGTCTCCTTCTACCAAGCTAGGGCGTGGGAGATCTGAACGGACAAACCTCCTCAGTTCATCTCTGTGTTCGTCGTGTTCTTCACCAGGGTAATTAATATTTATTTTTACTACCCATGTTTGATCCTCAACTACAACTACTATTCCTCAAATATGTGTTTAAACATTATAAATCAAATACACAAGCACCTTCATCTCCTCATACTTGATACTTGATGATTTTTCCTAAGTAATGACTTTCTTCAAGATTCCTCAATTGTGCGAATTCTCAAATTTGCACAACTCTGGAACCTGAGGCTAAGAACACTTAGTGAAAATCCTCAAGACATCCATGGTCAAATTCCTCACACCTATCTCTCTTAAAATTTCTTAGAACGCATATGACCTCTTCAAATTCTTCGCACCTATACTCTATTCACAGGTACAACATGTCCGTTGATGAATCACTAGGTTCTCATCAACTTAACTCATTTGCAGCGCTACTTGAAGAAAAACTGTGTACCTCTTTAGAATCTTCTAGAGTTCATATTCCTCAAGTGAAGAAAATGTCTGATGGAAAGAAACCTCAGAAAGGAGGGAAAAAGCCAGATATGCACACTGCATTTGAGATCCCTGAGGATCTATATGATGAATATTGCACACCCGACGAAGAAACTCATGGAAAGGAGACGACCAAGCAGAGGAAGATTCGTCTGCAAAAGATTGAGAGGAGATGGGCCAAAGAATGGAGAGAATATCATTATGTAACTCCAAAATACATGATGAAATTCGCTATGAAACCACCTTGCAGCAGGCCTCCTCTAGCTCCTAACCAAATTGCAGATCCTTCTAGCACCAAAACCGGTGAGGACTTTTCTGCCATGTGGGAAAAGCAACAAGCCAAATTGGCGAGGAAAGCCAAAGAGGCTGTGAAGAAATTCAATGAGGATTCTGCTGCTGCTGCCTCTGCCGGAGCTTCTGCTAGTGCATCAAAGAAGATGTTGAAGAAATCTGCTCTGATAATTGACTCTTCAAAATCTTCACTTCAAATTCCTCAAGGTCAAAGGCCTCATCCCAGAAAACCTTCAGCTCCTGGAACTGTTGTTGCGCAGTCATCTGCAACTGTCAAACAGTCCTCAACTCCAGTGCATCTGGCAACATGCAAAAGGACTGATGGTTTCGCATTAGTGCTGAAGCTCGCTGCAAGCCCCTCCACTACTACAAAGTCTTCAACCAGTCCCTCTACACTTAAACTGAAGAAGATAGCTGGACGTAATCAAAAACCAAGCTCTCACACCAGCAAGGCTCTGGTTACAATTCCCTCAGATTCTTCTTCTGATGATGATGAGGAGGAGGAGGAGGAGGAGGAATTGGTAGAAATCATCAGACAGAGTCAGCACAGGGCTGCTAAAGCAAAGGGGAGCTCAGTTCCTCTCATGTTGGATCCCAAGTTGATCCTCAACTTCATTGATATATGGCATGAGGACCCAAGTACTCCACTTTCCTCACTAAATCTGCCTCCTGAAGTGGATCATGTCCTCACCCATTTCATCTCTGAAGAACAATGGAAAAGAGAGCAAGCTCAGAGGGCTAAGAGGAACAAGACTCGCAAAGAAAAGTTTCTACACAAAAATGTGATGAACTTGACCCCAAATCAACCGGTCACAGTTCAGTCCGAGATTCGCACTCTCTCCTTGGATCAACAAAGATATGATGTTGAATGGCAGGGCACCAAGGTTAGACTCGTAAAGGCTGCTAATGCAGCTGTAAACGATCACAACACCAGGGTTGCAGCTCGATCGCAACCACAAAAGACTCAGTCTGAAGAAAATGCTCAGACTGAATATGAAATTCCTCAGGCTGCTGATGAAAGTGCTCAGCCTGAAGAAACTGCTGAAGAAAGAGCTTTTGCATCAAAAGCATCTGTGAGTGCTGCTGAGGAAACTCAAACCACTGATGAACATGCCAGGACAACCCCCAATGTTGTGCCTGAAGAATCTGATAGGCCAGCTAAAGAATCCACTGTGCCTCAAGAAACTGAACCACCCAGGGCGGCTGCATTAGTCCTTCCTCAGCTACACCTCTTGATGCAACTCCAATTTCCTCGGCACCAGCCTATGCTATTGTGCCAACTGCAGAAGCATATGATGTCCCTCACGAAGAAGAGAATCATTTGGCTGCTTCCTGAGAGCCTCTTGATGAGGAAATTGTCATTGATGACACTGCATCAACTCCCAAGGTATCATCTCCCCAGCTTCTGCTAACTGCTGGCGCTGAAGAAATTGATGAAGAAGTTGACATTGGTGACACTACTCCTGTCATCAATGATGAATATTGGGAATCTGCACACCCCAACTCACCTGTGGCAACTCCTCTGATGCTGCTTCCTCAGTCACCTGCACAAACTAAGGAAATACCTGAAGATTCTGAACACATGTATCTTCCAGACCCTGAAGAAATTCCAGCTGCAACAGCTGAGGAAATTGATGCTCCGGCCACTACAAATCACTCGGTCTGTAGTTCCTCCCATGCCAATTGAGATCAAAGGGCGCAATCGACCAAATCTTCAACCTAAGCAACGAATGCCATTCAAAGGTTCGGTCCGCCCCAAATTCCTCAGGACAAATTTCTTCAATGAACACATGTTCTTCACAGGGCCAAATCCGTATGATTCTGCTCGAGCTGGTCGCACAAGGTTCTGGACTCCTACTCAAATGAACTACTATGCCACTATTCTATGTGACAAGAAGAAAATCTTCGAGCACCACAACATTTCTCATGTGGACACGGAGTCAATTCCATCATTCACGTCGGTGCTCCAATTTCTTCATGATGCTGGGCTTCTTCCCTTCTGCGTACATGTCTGTGACTGGAACAACCATTTGATTCTTCAATTCTATGCCCTCTATACATTAGTGGAAATTCGTCAGACATCAACTCCTGGGTCTTGGACTGGATGACTGGAACAACTCATTTCACTGCAAGCTCTTCTGAATTGCTTCAGTCTGTCCTAGTTCCAATTCCTTCAGATGAAGCTCGCTGCCTGTTCAATGATCCACCACTGCCAAATCAGATGATGAATGTGATGATGAAGAAATTAGCGCCTGGAAAGCCTCAAAGGACAACCTTTCTTGTGAAGGATTTGTTGTATGTACAAAGAACAGTCTATCGCATCCTCACTCACACCCTATGTCCTCAGAAGGGGCACAACTCTGAAGAAGAAGAAGTTGAAGGAATCATGAAGAATATGCTTTTCAACATCATTCATGGGATTCCCATCAATTTTCATGATTTCTTCATGAGGACTCTGGCCGATGCTGCTATGTCACCATTTGAGTTGAAGCCCTTTGCTCCCTGGATTATGCATTTCCTCAGAACAAAGTCTTCAATGCACTTTGAGGCTGACTTCCAAAATCATTTCAGTTTTCTGTTCCCGATTGAAGTCCTCAAAAGCACAATTGATGAAGGAAAAGGCAAGGTTGTCATTGATCAAGGCACTCATCCATTGGATGGTCAGTTTCGTCAAGCAGCATCCTACTCCACCAATGATGACTCTGCAACACAGGACTCCTCTGCGAAAACCTCTGCACAAAAGCCTCATGCAACTGCTCCTCGTGTGATGACTGATCGTGAGCTTCTCTTAAGTCTTCATCAGAAGGTCGATCGAAATCAGAAGTGGGTCAAGCGTCAACTTGGGTATATTGTGCAGAATATCACTATGACACAGAACACTGTCAAGAGGAATCACTACTATGCTCATGAAAACCTCAAGCGCTCTTGGGCTGTGCTAAATCACATCATGTCTTCTGAAGAATTGGATGAGCTGAACTTTGAAGAATATCCAGACTTTGCTCGCTGTCCTCAGAAGAAGTTCAAGAAAGTCCAAGTTCCTCTGATGGTCACCAGTTCCTATTCTTCATCTCGCGAGCGCGAGGAAGATGAAGTCATTGATGATACTACTGCTGGACCTGCATCAACAATCGACCCCGACAACGCTGGTGCTCCTTCTTCACCAACAAAATGAAATTCCTCATGGGGCGTTAGTCATCATTTTTTCTTCCCTTTTGGTTCTCAATGACAAAGGGGGAGAAAATTTGAGTTAGTGTTCAAGCGGGTCTACATATATGGGCTATTTTTATTTAAGTTGCAACTCTCGCTCGTCTGAAGTTTTTGGTTATTAAGTTGTAAACTTAAGTCCGATGGTGGTCTGACACTTTTGAACTATTTCCTCACATGTCTATTTCCTCAATTACCTTAATGCATGCATGCTGAATTTCGTCAGACACCATTTTCTTCACGCATTTCAAATTCTTCATTTCATATGTTCAAATGCGTGTATGAATTACAAGATATAGGGGGAGTTCTCCATGTTTTGAACCTGCCATGTGCATTTGCAGCCCAAAGCAAATTCCTCAAATATGCACATCTTCAGGGGGAGTTCTACTATATCTTGCAATCAAATTCCTCAAAATCTGTACGTTCACTTCATATGTTTATCCCCGTTGAAAACTTAACCTATTTGTCATCAACCACCAAAAAGGGGTAGATTGTTAGTGCGTCTAGGGCCCCTTAGTGACTTTGGTGTATTGAAGACTTATAGGTTAAGGCACTAATGCGTTTGTGAGTGTACACAGGCTCTATAAGTCGATGAGGAGTTTGATATATTCAGAGATTATCGACCCCTAAAAATGAATGTCTTCAAGTGAAGACTTTGCTGAAGACTTTCTGAAGACTTTGTGAAGACTTTGAAAATGAAGAAGTTGGTGTGACCTTGAATATATGAATGAGGAATATGAAGCGTGAAGACTTTGTGAAGACTTTGAAAATGAAGAAGTTGGTCTGACCTTGAATATATGAATGAGGAATATGAAGCGTGAAGACTTTGTTTTCGTAGTTTCATTTCCTTTATTTGAGTCATAGGAAACACCGTACTGTTAAAGGGGGTCGAGGTAATACTAAGGTAAATTTCCAACTGATGCTCAACTCCAAAATCCAAAACCCATACAATCCTTCGAGTTAAGCCTTTGGAAATCTCTTACAATTCAGACACGTTTTTCGGAGACAGAGACAAAGTTCTTCTGGTCTCTGAGGAAATTGATCTGACTGAGGAGTTAGGATTTCGCCAATGCGAATTGCCTACAAGTGAGGATTATGATAAGCTGAGGACTTCCATAGTTCGAAATTCTGACCATTGCTCTGCTTAGCGCTAGCTGTCCCCAATCGTTCTTACCCACATAACGGTCATATCATTGGGGGCATTTATGACTTACCATGTCAGGTTGCACCCTGGCTATAAATAGCCAACCCAAACAACCACTAGCTGGTTGGCTGCTCTGAGAGAGAACTAACACTTGTCATTTGAGAGAAACCCATCCTCTGAGGACTCTATGAGAAAATCATCAGTGAGGAGAAAACCACAAACCAAACCATAAAACCCATAGTGATTGAGCATCACTGAAGAAATTCCTGTGTGGAACCGACGCTTGTTACCTTTGAGGACTGTGTATCCTCCAGACGGTTAGGCGTCATGGCCTAGTGCTCCTGCAGTCAATTTGGGACCACGAAGTGACCTTGGTCTAGAGCATCCAGCAGTAAATTGTGGATCGCCGGGTGACCAGTTCGTGAGGGTTTTGGAAGTCTACCCTGAAGACTTACAACGAGTGTTGGGCGAGGACTATGTGACCTTAGATCAAGGAGAATACGGTAAGGACTGTGTGTCTTGGGACTATGTGTCCCCTGGTTTAAATACCAGGCCGTTCCAAACCAGACGTACGACTGTCACAGCAGTTGGAACTGGGTCATCAAACCATTATCTTCATCAAGCTATCTGGTTCTATTTCCTCAACCCCTCTATTCCTCGTATATTTGTTGATGAAATTGCTTGTTACAGTTGAAAGAATTTGAGAAGACTTTCACAAATTCCTCACCTCAAATTCTTCAAGTTACCTTGTTCCTCACTGCTTATCCTGTATCACGCTACTCTCTATTTGTGCATGTTTCATTTAATCATGAAGACTATGTTGTCACTATGTTTCTCATGCACTTGAGTACTTATTCCGCTGCTAGTTATTCATCACATTTCAAATTCCTCAAAGTTGAAATTCCTCAAATCATGAATTTGTAAAAATCGACTATTCACCCCCCTCTAGCTGATATAACGCATTTTCAGAGCCGCCCCGCGTGGCATGGCTGTGGCGGAGCTCGGCCGGCTCGCGCAGCTAAAAAGCGCCAAGGGGTTGGTTGCGGCGACCTGGCGGTGGCCTTCATCTCGCGCTAGGTGCTGCCTCTACAGTTGGTGCACACCGGATCTGTGACATATCCGGCCGCCATGACCACTACTGGCTATCCACCGTCGACCTGATGCCGGCTTCGACGAGACAGCTTCTCTTTGTTCATTTCTTGCGAGCCGGCAGCCGGCAGCGAACCTTACTTTGTCGTGCTGACCGCAGCTATTGGTGTGACAGAACACGCCGGACGGCCAGCATGTCACACCCTGTTTTTCTGTCACATTGTTATGTTTGGGTTTACAAAATATGGAGCGAACTAAAACTTTTTCTATGTGCTTGTGCTTGATTGCTATGTTGTCTGCTTGCTTGATGATTGTGGTGTGGCACTACTAGGTTCTATTACACTTCAAATTCATCTTCCATGTCCCCCAAACCTCTTGCCCAATGATCATGCCATGTGAATAGTGTCCTAAACTATTTTTATCAAATTTTGTTTAACCAAAAATGATTTGTTCAAATTAGGTTTTCAAAACCCCCTGTAATGGGGTTTGAATTGCAAGTCTTCAAATTTGGTGGACCCTTCTTTTCCAAAGGCTTTATTTCAAACGTACTATATACTCCCTCCGTTCCAGAATATAAGGTGTATTGGTTTCTGTGCAAGTCAACCATTTGAATGTTTGACCAAGATTGTAAAACAAAATAATGACATTTGCATTACCTAATAGGTAAAATATGAAACTACTTTTCATGATGGATCAAATGATATAAATTCCGTATTGTGGACATTGATATATTTTTGTCAAAACTCGGTCAAACATGCACTCATTTGACTTTTGAAAAAACAAATACACCTTATATAAAGGAACGGAGGGAGTATATGACTTCCCAAAACTACCAAATATTATTTTTAAAGATTTTTTTCATATTTTATTTAAAGGCTTTTTCTTAAGGCCAGAAATGGTTTGTTCTATGAAAAAATTATTTAAATGCTTTGAAAAAAATTGAGAAAATTTAGAGAAACTCAGTGGACATATATGTTCCATCTATATGAGTTTCACCACAAGGGCATGACCAGATCATAGGCAAAAGCCCTCAAAACCCTTTCTTTTCAAATCAAACTTTAGGAATATTTCTATAAGAAATATTCTCAATCAATTCCAGGAAAATTCCACCAAGTCAAAGCTATCATAGGTGATGATCTTGCAAAGTTTCATCTCAATCCAAGTTGGTTTGATTCATCAAACCATCCAAAAACCATTCATGTCCACAATCAAATTTGAGCAACTTTACATTGTGAAGTGTCTCCCCTTGGCCTCAAACCTTGTGGGCATGCTCTAATGGCCAAATAGTGATGATACACCAAGTGGTGAATCAAGGGTAAAAGCCTAGCATCAATGGATCTATAGAAATCTAATTCTACTAATTTCTAGGGTTTATCAAATCACCATTGTCAACTTTTTCCCATTGGGCTCAAACTTGGTGAAACCTCTGATTTCTACCTAGCCTTTGACCCTGGTAAGTATCTCAGTGAGATGGTTACATCTTCTTGCCCAAAAGACCACCAAACACCTTCTGGTGATTTGGTAAAACCCCCATTTTCACCCTCTTCTCTTTTACCCTTGCCCCCAACTTTCTACCACAACCTCACATAGATACATTCCACCTCCGGAAAAAGTCCCAAGCCATCAGGCCACTATGAGGTGGGATAAAACCTCTATTTTCACCCCTGGACAACATCTTTTTCTATCTTTCCCTTTCCCTTTCTTTTCTCCCTAGCCCTGCTTAGCCTCTAAGGCATCCAAAGAGCATCTCGAGGCCCTCCAGGTTCTAGCGGACAAGGTGGGGCATCCCAGAGTGCACAGGCAACGGCAATGCCGTCCATACGCATGCTCTGGAGCGTGCCACAGCACGCTCCCGCACTGTAGCCACCACCCAATGGTCGGCCCCGACAGCCTTGGGCCTCCCGGTGTGTCCCTCGAGACGCCCTCGACGTCCGTGACACAGCCAGTGGTCAGACCCCCTCTCTCTCCTCTCTCCTCCACCCTCCCACACGCATGCTTGGTGCCGCCCAGTTCAGCCAACCAGGGAGCTCACACGCGCGGGCATCTCTCCCTCTCTCTTTCTTCACTCTGGCCTACACCAACCCCAGGAACGCCCCTGGCTCGCCATCTCTCTCGCTCTTGTGGCCTCTGAACTCGGCCACAAGCTCGCCGGCGCACCAACATATGGTGGAATCACCCCCGCCTATAAAAGGGCCTCCCGGGCACCTCTCTCCCCTCTGGTCCCCCTCTACTCTCCCGAGAAACCTCCCTGAGCCCCCTGAGAGCCCCCGACGTCTCTGTGCTTAGGATCGACCCGAGGGCCGACGCGGCCATCTCCCCGTCGATCTCCGGTACGAAGCCTCTCCGGCCCCCGTTTCTCTCGTTGGTCCTTCCTTGCCCTCCTGACGCGATCCCCTCCGTCTCGTCTTCTTTGCATCCCCAGGCAGCCCTGACGACCACCTCCCGAAGGCCCCTCCACCGCGGGGACTCGCCGCGGGCGGCTCCGACCTGCTCCGGCCTCCCTTCCACCTCTAGAGGAGTGGCAGGTCGATGTCGAACCCATTCCCGCCTCCAGATCCCCTCGCAACGCCTCCCTTCACCGCCGGTGAGCTCTCCCCCTTCCTGTCTCGATGTGGGAGAAGGACCCGACAGGTGGGGCCCACCTATCGGCCTCTCCTCCCCTCTCCCTTGCCCTCTCTCTCCCCCACGGTCACTGACGGTTGAGCCCCACGCGTCAGGTTTAAACCTGGCCATGCGTGAGGCCGGCTGGCAGGCCAGCTGGGCCAGCCCAGCCACTGGCCGCTTCTGGCCTAGGTCCCCGTGGCCCTTTTTCTTTTTCCTTTTCTGTGGGATTTTGCAAAAATCCCACAGGGCCACATTAAATCCTATGAAAATAATTCTTTCACCTAAATTCTTAGCATAATCCCTAGAATTTAATAGTCCCATTTGTAAGAATGTTTGAAAATATTTTTAGTACTGTTTCATTTTAAAACCTATATTTAGGCACCTTTGTACCTCTGTTAATTTATTTTCAAAATGATTTTCACAACAACACCCTAGGGGATATTTTTAGTATGACATTGGGTATTTATCAGAATAGATTAGCATTTTTAATAAGTAGTTGAGTGCTCTGTTTTTGTGTGTTGCTTATTTTATCGTTATTTTATCGCGACGATAGATTGCTCTGTTGACGAAGAAGTTGGACCCGAAGACTTCGAAGACCCCGGAGACTTTGTTGAGCCAGGCAAGCAGCCCTTTGACCATGATGAGAAACCATTATTATTGCATGTCATATAGCACTTTACTTTCATCACCCATGGTGTTCCCCTTTCGGTGGGATGCCTCCGATACGTTTTCATTGACACTTGCATCGTGCATGACCCTACCACCTTATGAGGGTTATGCGGGAGGGTGTAGATTGGAAGCTAGTAGATGCTACGCAAGTGGGATCGGCACTATGCATAATAATGGAAAGAGAGAAATGATTTCATGAACTTTCGAAAACCCCGTCGGGTGCCACTAATGCCCGAGGGAGATATTGATGAGATGGGCGACCACTTGAGAAAGAAGTGTTGTGCCGGAACAAGTGAGTATGTGCTTTCGAAAACAGAGAGTTCTCAGGTCTGTTGACCATCCCAACCTTACATGCGCAACCACGATACCCCTTATGGGATGGGGCTTTGTTGATTACTATGGTTGGTAATAGCAATGAGCCGCATTACTTGTGGCAAGAGTGAAGTGGTCACTCTTGAGACGGGGTTGTCCCAAAGAGGAAGTTCATGCGTTGTCTTTACAGGCACCGGGCACACTGTGGCGTGCCCTCATGGATGATACGAGTGATGTATATCATGAGGGATGGCACCAATGAGTGGAATCTTTGTTTAGTATCACCATGGGAAAGGCATTGTTCGGGTGCTTACCTCGGGTATGTTATATATACCGCGAGTCGTGGATGACACGGTAGTTCCCCGAGTCTTGTGGGTAAATTGTGCAACCTCTATAGAGTGTAAAACTATTCGAATAGCCACGTCCGCGGTCATGACAGTTGGAGGTCCTTCTTAGACTACATCTGGATGTTTTCATAAACCTTGGTGTGAGTATGGGTGTGGTGGTGACAAGAGGTCACATGAGCCAAGTCCGATGACTTAGCGTGAGGATTGAACTAAGTCCGATGACTTAGCATGAAGAGTGAACATGAGATGTTCAACCAATACTTATCATGATATCTGCAATTTGTTCACATGGATACCTGCTAGTTGTTGATGCATGCTCACTAGTTACTTGATCATGTCATTTGCATACGAAATTAGCTTTCGACAAATTTACCTACTTAGTGGTATATCATGCATCATTGTTACCTTGTTCCACAACTTGGGTTGCTTGCGAGTACATTCAAAGTACTCATTGGCTTGCCATTGGTTATTTAATTGGCCAGGCATGGAAGAGCAGGAGTTCTTGGTGATGAACATGCGAACTAGGATGCTTCCCATTCAGAATGCTTGTAGCTTAAGGCAGATGGCATGGGTTCACGCTTTTGACCAAGATTTCTGCTGCTTGTTCTATTTAAGTATTTGGCCCTCATGGCCCTATCTATGTAAGACTAAGACCATCGTGGTCATCATTTGTGTAAGACGTTAAGTGTGGATGTAAGACTCTTGTTATTCAACTTCTATGTGTTTAGTGAGCATTGATCTCCGGGATCACTATACACGTGCATTCGGTGATCATGACTTATGAGTCGGGGTACCCACACCGCACCCCCAAATCTTCGAGGCGGAGCGCGAACACTCCGACTTTAAAGACTATGAGCGGGGAGGCCCGCCGGAGGACGGGGTGGACTCCTCAGGAGGAGTCGAGGAGACGGCGACCCCAGCGGAGCCGGAGGGTCTGACACAGCCGGGGAGCCTAGCGGAGCTGGTGAGTTCCCTATTTCCCCCACGATCAGGGACTGGACGGACAACGATGATGATGACGACTATGATGATGATGTGATGATTCTGAATGATCCTCCTTCCTCAGCTCAGCAGCGTCGGCTCGGGCGGAGCGAGGAGCGACCGGCTCAAGTCCCGGCGGCCGGAGCCGCCAACCGGGCTAAGAGACCGGTGCAGGAGGAGCCGGTGGCCCTGCCACCCGCCCATAAGCGGGTCAAGGTGGCCACGAGGAAGCCGTCGGCGCGCGCCAAGCTGACCTTGCCCCTTGACATCGGGTAAGTTTTTCTTTTTCTTGCGTGTGCGTCCTTCCGGGTTGCGAGCCGGTGGATGAATGACCCTTGTGCACCGCAGGGACCCCATTGAGCTCCACGAGGGGGAGCCGGCGGGGGATCCGATGGATGCCGCCAGCCGGCTGGCCCGCCAGCACGCGGCCACCTAGCGAGAGGAGAAGAGGATGCTTGCGGAGCTGCGAGCCTTAAAGTCCGGAATGAGAGGTGGGGCCTCGCACTCTGGGACTTCGAGCGGCGGGAGGCGAAGGAGGTCTAGAGACCCCGCACGGGCGTCAGACTCGGCGGCAGAGTCGACCCGGCTTTCGAGGCCCCCGTTGAGCGAGCCGCGAGGGGCGCTTATGGAGCCGCCTACGCCTCCATCCGCGGAGGAGGAGGCCCAAGCGAGGGCGGCGGCAGCGGAGCCGGCCCCCGAAGCGACCCAGCCGGAGGTGCCGGTAGTGACACCGCCCATGGTCGAGTCGGCCCGGGTCGACGTGCCGGAGGCTCCAGTGGCCCCGAAGGCGGCACCAGGGGCTGCGTCGGAGGCCACGCCGGAGGTGGCGGCCATGGAGACGAAAGTGCCACCCGGGCCTGGAGGTGGAGGCAGCGACAAAGCCGGGCGAGGGGCCGGCGGGGGGCGACTCCCGGATCCTCGCCGTCATCAACCCACCCCGGGCCTGGCGGACCCTGCCGATCTTGCAAGAGGTGCTTCGGGCCTTGGAGGCGCTGGCACGAGTCCAAACCCTACCGGCTCCCCCGACCGGAGGCCCAATCCCCTCGTTCGGGGAGTTGGGGAGTGCTTTGGACCGGTGCCGCCAGGAGCTGGCTCGGTTTGCACAGGCGGCAGACGCCACCCTGCAGCATGCAGAGGTAAGCACGGTCGCCCATGTTAGAAAATTCAGTGGGGGTGCGCAAGTGCACCCACTGCGTATAGCCCCCGAGATGCAGGCCGGCTGACCGGCTGACGGGCAGCCGAGCCGGATCTCCTTGGCATCTTTTGACTTTGGCTCCGTGTGACAGGAGGGGAACTCCCAATGGCAAAAGCTATTCGAGGAGGCGGTCGCCATCCACGACTGTGGCAAGCATGGTTTCTACCGGCCGGAGGAGGATTTGGCATGGGTGCAAGGTATGTCGAGTCTTGTGGGAGGGGCACGTAGCCCCCGGGAGCCAGGTCGGCTGCCTGGCAGCCGAAGCGGATGTAGAAAGGGCCAGCTGATGCATGTTTTGTTTTTGCAGACAAGCTGACTGCCCTCCGGATGGAGAAGACCGGGTTCGTCTCCGAGCGGGACTGGCTGGCGCAAAGCGTCCAGGAGGTCACGCAGGAGGGACCGATTGGCCGCGCTACTGGTGGACGGGGAGGCGGCCCAGGACCGCCTCAAGGCCGACATGGCGCTGGAGGTGGCGGCCAAGGAGACGGCCGTCAAGGAGGCGGCTGATGCCGCCCAGCGAACTGCCACCCTCCAAGGCAAAGTGACCCACCTCAAGAGGTCGCCCGAGGAGCTTAAGGGTTCCCACGCTAGGGCAGAGGCGGCGTTGGCGTCGGAGAAAAATTCATCGCTCCACTTTGCCACCCAGGTGGACGACTCCCTTGAACATAAGTGTCTGCTTTTCCTGTTTCGAACCGGTTGCTTTTTCCTTTGCTGGTTCTTCTATTTGATTTGCCCTTCTTTCCTTCTTCCCTTTCTTCTCTTAGGACGCTTCCCGGAAACTCAGCGCCGTTGAGGAGCACCGGGAGAACCTCCGGGCGCATGGCCGCACCATCGAGGGGGGCACCGCGTGGGATATGGTGGAGCTTGGGCTCGCCATTGAAAACCAGCTGATCCACCTCGAGCGGAGCGTGGAGCGGCTGAAGACGGCCGACAAGGTGGTCATCTCCGCCTTGTGGCTGGACCGTGGGGAGCTCCGGCGAACCGCGTGGCCTTGTGGTTGGAGCACGCCGTGGCCCAGCTCGTGGCCTGGAAGGCGTCAGTGGCCCGAGCCGGCACACAGATGGCGCTCCGGTTCGTCACGTTATGGTATCGTGGCATGGATTTGGGCCGGCTGGCCACTATGCGGGATGAGCTAGCCGAGGAGCGGGAGGCCCGTGAGCCGTCACTCGTCCACCGGGCCAACGAGCTCGTGTCGTACATTGACGCGGATGAGTTCCTGCTGGCCCTTCGCATGGACGGTGATATGGTGAGTGAAGACTCCTTCGGCATCCCCCAAGGTCTGGCAGACGAGGAGGTTGCCAACAAGAGCACCGACTCGAGCGGTGAGACGGCTGGGACCGCGGAGGCCGCCTCGAAGGCCAAGGAGGTCGACCCGAAGGCCGCCCAGCAACGTGTCGGCTGGAGGCGCGCCGGCTGGCAACCCGCCGGTGGCCTGAGCCCCTGTGCGTTTTTATCTTTCCTTTTCTTTCCTGCAAGTTAGGCTCATGTCCACCCACTTGGGGTGTAATGTAATGAACCGTGCTGGCCGTGGGCCACTTTTGTCATAACATTCGTACTGTGAATATTTAGTGTGTTTGCCTTATTGCACATGCTTGCTCATCCTTATCCTTTTTCCCTTTTGGTTCCTTCTATTCCGCCCCTTTTCCCCTTTGGTTTCGGCCCCGCCAGCCCGACAGCCGGGAGCCGGTCTGTAGCTGGGTCGGGGCGTCCGCCTCGAGGGAGACGGTTTTGAACTTAGGAACCACAAGAGCTTTCTTAGGATAAGTAGAGTGGTATAGGTGAGGCGGTGATCCGGCTGGTTCTAGCCAGCATCTCCTTTGTGATCGATCTTTTGTGTGAGCTAAGTTTTGCCGCCCCAAGGCCCCGTCAGCCAGACAGCCGGGAGCCGGATCTATAGCTGGGAGGGGTGGGAGGGCTTGCTCGGCTCACACTACTTGGTCAATTTTTGAGAGAGGCGACCTAGGTCAAGCCAGCGAGCCCCCGGGCCCGGGAGCCGGGTCGGGGAGCCAGTGAGTGAAGATACCTTTGACGGAAGCGAAAAGAGCATTCCCCAAGAGCGGGCCTGGGGCACCCATTGAACTCATAAGCCCAAAAGGGAAGGGATACATACATACACTAGTCTTGTCAGCAGTAAAAAGGACGGAGGAGCGCCGCATTCCATAGGCGCTCGGTCTCCTCATCGGAGGCGTCTCTTTTGCGCTTTTGCGGTTCTGGGAGTCTATTAGATAGTATGTGTTGTTGTGCAACGCCTTGCCGACGATGAACGGGCCCTCCCATGGGAAGGACAACTTGTGTTGTTCGGCTGTTCGCTGGATCTGCGTGAGCACCAGGTCCCCTTCATGAAAGGAGAGTGGCCGGATCCGCTTGTTGTGGTAGTGCCAGAGCTTCTGTTGGTAGATTGTCGTCCGGCTTAAGGCCAGCTCGCGGGCTTCTTCGAGTAAGTTGACGCTGTGTTATCTTGCCTCCTTTGCATCCTTCTCTGTGTATAGGGCGACCCGAGGCGAGTCGAACTTGATATCTGTGGGGATAATCGCCTCGGACCCGTATACAAGGAAGAAAGGCGTATACTCGGTTGATCGGTTAGGGGTGGCCCTGAGACTCCAAAGGACAGCCAACAGCTCATCGATCCAGCAGCCAGCTGTCCTTACCAGCGGCATCACGAGCCGGGGCTTGATGCCGGACAGGATGAGGCTGTTTGCCCTCTCGACCTGGCCGTTTGACTGTGGATGAGCGATGTAGGCCAGGTCAAGCCGGATTTCTTGCTTGGAGCATAAATGCAAGAGGGCGCCCTTGGCGAAGTTCGTGCTATTGTCGGTGATGATGCCGTGAGCGACGCCGTAGCGAACCATGATGTTGTTGATGAACCGGACGACCGTGGGGCCGTCTAGCTTCATGGTTGGTCATGCCTCGATCCACTTGGTGAATTTGTCAACAACCACCAGCAAATGTGTCATGCCGCCTCGTGCGGTCTTGAAGGGACCCACCATGTCCAGCCCCCAGACGGCGAAGGGCCACGAGAGGGGCATGGTCTGGAGGGCTAATGCTGGCAGGTGGCTCTGCATGCTGAAGCGCTGACAGCCCTCGCACTCATCGACCAATTTCTTGGCTGCCTCGAGAGCACTAGGCCAGTAGAAGCCATGGCGGAAGGCCTTGGCCACCAGGGTCCTGGAGGTGGCGTGATGCCCGCACTCACCTTTTTGGATGTCGAGGAGAATCTCCAGACCCTTTTCCGGCTCGACACATCGCTGGAAGACGTCAGTGGTGCTGCTATGGACACGCTCGTTGTTGATGATGATGTATGCCAAGGTCCGGCACTGAATTTGCCTCGCCAAGGCCTCACCAGGGGGGAGCTCGCAGCATAGAAGGAACGCCAAGATAGGCTAGGCCCATGAGGGAGCCGAGACAGGGGCTGGCTCGGGAGCCCCTGGGCCTGGATGTTCAGCCCCCGAGACCGGCTCGCCAGCCCGCGGGGCCAGCTCGCCAGCCCCCGAGGCCGGCTGGTCGATTGTCATCATGACAACCGCGTCGTGGAGCCAGCGGCCTCGGATGCAGCCGGCTCGACTGGTGCCGGCAGGGCGGCAGAGGTTATGGGAGCCGGTGGTGAAGATGCCGAGGGGGCAGCCGGCGCCGCCGATGGGCCGGCAGCATCTTCCGGCACGAAGATTGATTCCGATTCTAGGGAAGTCTAGATCGACGGCTTGAGCAGCCGCTCGAGGGAGACGCCGGCTGGGAAGGTCTACCGGGTAGAGCCGATCTTTGCCAGCGCGTCGTCCGCCTCGTTGTCCGCTCGTGGGACGTGATGAAACACATAGCCCTCGAAGGAGCCGGTGAGTTGTTGTACTAGGAAGCGGTAGCTGGCCATGTTGGCGTCCCTGGCGTCTCGTTCGCCAGAGACCTGCTGCACCATGAGGTCGGAGTCGCCGAAACATAGGATGCGCCTGATGCCGATCTCCTTGGCGAGCCGGAGGCCATGGACGATGGGCATGTACTCGGACACGTTTTTTGAGGCGGCAAAGTGGATCTGGAAGGCGTACTTGAGCTGGTCACCTTTCGAGGAGGAGAGGACTATGCCGGCACCCAGGCCGGTCCTCATTTTCGAGCCGTCAAAATGCATGCGCCAATGTGTGGAGTCCGGGTGAGGTGGCATGAACTCGGTTTCCGCCTAGTCAATGAGGAAGTCGGATAACGCCTGTGACTTGATGGCGGTGCGAGGTTCGTACCAGATCTCGTGATCGGCGAGGGCGATGACCCATTTGGCAATTCGGCCGGTGGAGTCCCGGTCGCTCATGATCTCGCCGAGCGGGGTCGTGCTCACCACGGTGATGGTATGCTCCTAGAAGTATTGTTTGACCTCCTTGGCGGCGAAGTATATGTCAAAGCACATCTTTTGGTAGTGGGGGTAGTTTTGCTTGGACGCGGTGAGGACCACGCTGAGGTAGTAGACGAGGCGCTGGACCGGTAGGGACTGGCCCTCCTCTGGCCGCTTGACCACCAGGACGACGCTGATGACGTGAGTGGTCGTCGTGATGTAGGAGAGCAAGTGTTCCTTCTTAGCTGGCGCGGCCAGGATGGGCACGCGGGTGAGAGCCTTCTTGAGGCCGCGGAAGGCCTCGTGCGCCTTGTCGAGCCAATCGAACATTCCCGGCTTCTTGGTGTGACCCGGCTCGACCAGAGCCATCTTGTGAAGGAGCCCGTAGAGGGGCAGGGCCTTCTCCCCCACCCGGCTGGTGAACCGGCTGAGCGAGACGAGGTAGCCGGTGAACTTCTGGACATCACAGAGCCAGGTCAGCTTGGGCATGCGCTCGATTGCGCTGATCTTCTTGGGGTTAGCTTGGATGCCGTGGGCGGACATGAAGAAACCCAAGAGTTGGCCGGCTGGGACGCCGAAGACACACTTCTCCGGGTTGAGCTTGATCTTGTATTCGCGTAGGTTTGCTAAGGTCTCTCGGAGGTTGTCGAGGAGGCTGAAGTGCTTCTTGGTCTTGACGATGATGTCATCAACGTAGACGTGGACGTTCGTGCCTATCAGAGGCAGGAGGCAGTTCTGCATGCACCACTGGAAGGTGGCACCTGCGTTCTTCAGGCCGAAGGACATGATGATGTAGTAGTAGGCCCCAAAGGGCGTGATGAAGGAGGCCTTGAGCCTGTCTTCCGGATCTAGCTTGTTCTGGTGGTAGCCGGAGTAGGCGTCCAGGAAGGACAGTAAGTCGCAGCCGACCGCGGAGTCGATGACTTGATCGATCCGTGGTAGGGCGAATGGGTCCTTGGGACACGCCTTGTTCGGGCTAGTGTAGTCGATGCACATGCGCCATGTCTTGTTTTTCTCCAGCACCAAGACTGGGTTGGCCAGCCAGTCCGGGTGGAACACTTCCATGATGAACCCGGCTGCGAACAGCCGGGCGATCTCTTCTCCTATAGTGCACCACTTCTCCTCGGAGAAACAGCGCAGGGGTTGCTTGACTGTCTTGACATCCGGCCAGACATGTAGTTTGTGCTCGGCGAACTTCCTCGGAACACCCAGCATGTCCATGGGGGACCATGCAAAGATGTCCCGATTCTCGCAGAGGAAGTCGACGAGCTCACCTTCCAATTTGTTGTCGAGGCGGGAGCCGATGGTGACGCACTGAGCCGGGTTGGCCGAGTAGAGCGGGATATTCTTGGTATCCTTGTATGGCTGGAAGGAGGCCTCGCCGACGGACTGCGAGGGGGGAGCCGGCATGGCCGGCTGGTTGGCGGCAAGGGCCACGAGCCGGTCGAGCTGCGGCTTCTCCTTGGCGATGTCTAGGGCCACGGTCAGCCACCGACTACCGTCCCGAGTGCACTCGATTGACATCTTGTAGTCGCCCGTGATGGTGATGATTCCCTTGGGGCCTGGCATCTTGAGCGTGAGGTAGGTGTAATGGGGGACCTCCATGAATTTGACAAGGGCTGGTCGGCTCAGCAGCGCATGGTAGGGGCTTGCAAGGTCCACGACCTCGAACAGCACTGGCTCGCGGTGGAAGTGGCCAGGTCCTCCGAAGAGGACGTCGAGCATGATCTTGTCGACAGGGGAGCAGGATTTTCCACACACGATGCCATGGAAGACCGTCCGGCTCGCCTGTAGGTCTTCTATCTTCAGCCCCAGCTTGTGCATTGTGTCGAGGTACAAGATGTTGATGCTGCTGCCACCATCTACCAGCACCTGTGAAAAGCAGCAGGTGTGCTTCTCGGTGGCGATGGTGGGGTCGAGAACCAGAGTGTAACTGTCGGGACTTGGGATCACGGCGGGATGATCCTCCTGGCTCTAGGTGACCGGCTTCTCCGACCAGTGCATGAACTAGGGAGTTGTTGGTATGATGGCGTTCACCTCACGATGGAGCTGGCGTTGAGCATGTTTGCTCGTCTCTCCACTAGTGAATACGACGTAGCAGTCATCCTAGTTAGGGAACTGGTCAATCAGACGACCGACGTTCAGGGCCGGAGCCGAAGCCGGCACCGAGGCGACATCTAGGGCCGGGGCCGGCACACGGGCAGGCGGCGCGGGCGGAGCCGGAAGGCCGTCCCCCCGGGACAGTCGCTGTGAGAAGCTGCATTACCGGAGCATGTGTGTAGAGGGTTTGGTCCCTGAGTGGTTCTTGCAAGGTAGGTTGATCATCTGCTCGAAGGTAAGCTTCAGTTGCCAAGCAGCCTTGCTAGTGCGTTGGCGCTGGCTGGAAAACTGGGCAGCCGGCTCCTGCTCCTCGATGGTGGCGACCTGTCGGCTCCCGTAGCAGGGATCCGGCTGGTCGTTCTTGCATTTGTTGTTCTAGGACTGCCGGTTGTCGGCAGCCGGCCAGGACATTGCCGGTGTTGTCGTTGCCTTGGTAGGTGAGGTCGTCTTGACCCGGATGGCTGAATCGGCCGTGGCGTATTTGTCCGCCTTGGTAATGAACTCGGCAAGCGTGGCCAGCTCAAAGCATAGAAGCTTGTGCTTGCGGGAGGTGCCATCTTGACATCCTTCGATGAAGTATTGTATGGCTTGCACCTCGTGCACCCCCTCGTAGGAGTTGCGGAGCTCGGTCCACCGGGTGAGGTAGTCGTAGAGGGACTCGTCCAGCCCCTGAACGCACATAGCAAGTTCACAGGGGCGGCCAGGCCGCTTGTAGGTGTCGGTGAAGTTGCGGACGAAGGCCTCTTCCACGTTCGCCCAGGTGTTGATGTTGCCGGCCACCAGGCTGTTGAGCCAGGTGCGGGCCGAGCCGATCAGCATGAGGGGAGCATAGAAAATGGCAACATGCATATTCCCTCTGGCGATGCCGACCGCGGTAGTGTACTCGATCAGGCAGTCCTTGGGTTTGGCGGCCCCGTTGTACTTCAGGGTGTCTCGGGGGAGCATGAAGCCGGTTGCGAACGGCTCGTTGCGAATCTGAGGGCCAAAACAGGCCGGGCCAATCGAGCCATCCTCCTCGGAGGGGGCCGACTACGCGAGCCAGTCGATGCGGAGGCGAGCATCGTTCTCGCTGTGGGGAATACGTGGACCGAGCCGAGCCGAGAGCTCGGGGCGGATGGCGGGTGGAACCAATCGTTCTGTCTCATGCCGCGGGGTGGAGTATGCCCGTGGCTGTGCCGGCTACCGGGTACCAGTGCCTCATGGTGGCGGCTGCTGCGAGGCGGGTTGTTGGTGCGCCAGCTATTAACAGCCGGCTGCTCGCTCCCCGGCAGCTGAGAGGGCCGGGGGTGGCTACCCTCGACCTGGCGACCGGTGATGCGAGGGGAGCATGATTGCTGAGCCGGCTAACGACCAGCAGTCCCCGTGCCCTCACGCTCGGGCCGAGGGCCTTCTGAGGTGGTGCCGCCAGCCGCGAGTAGGTGCTGCTGCGTGTCAGCGGCGTCGATGAGGTCCTTGATGTGGCGCTCGTGGGCGGCACGTTCTTCGCCGTCCAAGGTAGCCAAGTTCTCATAGGCTACCTTGAGGGCCCGCAGGTTGGCTGTGGGGGTGTCATAGATGGGCATTTTGCCACCCAGGATCTCGGCAACCACAAGATCGTGGTTACGCACAGCCCCAGGCCGGCTGGGCTTGGTGCCAGCCGGGGTGAGACCATAAGCGTAAGCCTATTCCCGCTGGGCGGCCTCCTTGTGGCACCACATGTCCACGAGGGTGGTGGCGTCCTCGAACAGGACGTGGCGGTGTTAGCCTCGGCCCGCGCACGTCCGGAGGAGGTGGAGGAGATGATGGCCATTCCCCCATGCGATCGTGGGAACCATTGGACGGGGTCGCAGCGAGTGCGCCCACGGCCATGGGCGGACCAGCTCAGACGAGCACCTGGTTGGGGTACTCGTTGGTGCTCGGAGCTTTGGTGAGGCAAAGCATGCCGAAACGCTCGGTGAGCGCGTCGATGTCGAGCGCAAGGTCAATGGAGCTGCCTGCAGGGCATGCCGGAGCAAGCCGCACGAGCCCGCGGTTTTGCCTAGACGTGCGGCGTGGCGTGGAATGGCGAGCTGTCCCGCTCGGAACATGAATCCGGCTGGTGTCGCATACGGCCCCACGGTGGGCGCCAACTGTCGTTGTTTTCTCATGACAGATGCCATAGGTAGGCTTATCGTAGGTGGTTGGGGCTGAAGGATGCCGACGGGCTCTGGGTGCGCGATTGGGCACAAGCGATGGTGACACACCATGTACCTAGGTTCACGGCCCTCCGTGGGAGGTAACACCCCTAGTCCTGCTTTCTCTAGTTGGACGGGATGATGTGCTTACAAGGATGCTCCTAGAGCTGTGTCTAGAGGAGGAAGGAGGAGCAGCCGTCTCGTCTTCCTCCGTTGCTAAGGATGCTATGTAGGGAGAGTTCTGCGTGGGGTGTGTGTGAGCGATCATCCGTCCCCGTTGCATGGGGGGCTCGGGTGTTTTTATAGGCCAATCCCCCGGATCTATAATGTATTCCAAGGTATAGGGGTGAAGGGACCTAGCTGGCAGCCTATCTGACCGGCCTGGGGGTCCCACCCTTCGAGCCGTCTCGTCGTCTATAGGGTCCAACGTCTGTGCGGTCCCATTGTTAGCAGGGGGTCCGCCAGCCGGCTCTGTGATTGGGCCTCGCCCACCGGCCGCGACACGTGTCGCCCGGGAGGCGGCGTCTAGGGCCAGCCGGCCGAAGTCTTCGATACGCCCGGCGACACTATAGCCACGCCAGGGCAGGTAATCGAGTGGGCAAGGGCGTGCTGGCACTGTTTCCCCGCCCGTCGCGCCGCCGAGTGTGGGGACCCCGACTCATAAGTCGAGATCACCGAATGCACGTGTACAGTGATCCTAGAGATCAATGCTCACTAAGCACATAGAAGCTGAATAACAAGAGTCTTACATCCATACTTAACATCTTACAGAAATAATGACCACAAGGGTCTTATTCTTACATAGATAGCGCCACACGGGCCAAAAACTTATAATAGAACAAGCAGCGGAAATCTTGGTCGAAAGCGTGAACCCATGCCATGTGCCTTAACCTACAGGCATTCTAACTGGGAAGCGTCCTAGTTCGCATGTTCGTCTCCAATGAACTCGTCAACATACTCCTGTTCGTCCATGCCTGGCCAAATAAGTACTTTGAATGTACTCGCAAGCAACCCAAGTTGTGGAACAAGATAATAATGAGGCATGGTATAGCACTAAGTAGGTAACTTTGCGGAAAGCTAATTTTGAATGCAAATGTCATGATCAAGTAACTTGTAACATGCATCAGCAATAAGTAAGTGTCCATATGATAAAGATACCGATATCATCATAAGTATCGGTTGAACATCTCATGTTCACTCATCACGCTATGTCATCGTACTTAGTCCAATCCTCATACCAAGTCATCGGACTTAGATCATTTGACCTCTTGTCACCATCACACCCATACTCACACCAAGTTTCATAAAAACATCCGGAGCACCACCCATCTATCCTTGACCGCGGACATGGCTATTCGAATAGTTTTATACTCTACCAAGGTTGCACACTTTACCCACAAGACTCGGGGAACTTCCATGTCAAACACGACTCGCGGTATATAACATACCCGAGGTAAGCATTCGAACAATGCCTTTCCCATGGTGATACTATACAAAGAGTCCACTCGTTGGTGCTATCCCTCATGATATACATCACTCGTATCATCCATGAGGGCACGCAACGGTGTGCCCGGTGCCTGTAAACATAGCGCATGACCTTCCGCTCTGGGACGACCCCGTCTCAAGAGTGACCACTTCACTCTTGTCACTAGTAATGCGGGCTCCTTGCTAGTACCAACCATAGTAATCAACAAAGCCCCGTCCCATAAGGGGTATCGTGGTCGTGCATGTAAGGTTGGGACTGTCGACAAATCTTAAATCTAAACCGTTTTTGAAAACACAATCTCAACTTGCTTCGGCACACCACTTCTTTCTCAAGTGGTCACCCACCATCTCATCATCTCCCTCGGGCCTTAGTGGCACCCGACGGGGTTTTCGAAAAGTCCTTGAAATCACCTCTATCTTGTCATCACTATGCATAAGCCCCATCCCATTTGCGTAGCATCTAATAGCAACCTAACTACTCCCACCCGCACCACCCTCATAAGGTGGTAGGGTCATGCACGATGCAAGTGTCAACAGAGAAGTACCAAAGGCATCCCACCGAAAGGGGAACACCACAACACATGATCAAATATGATGAAAGTAAAGTGCTATATGACATGAAATAAAATGGTTTCTTATCACTCAACAAAGTCTCTGGGGTCTTCGAAGTCTTCGGGTCCAACTTCGTCAATAGCGCAATCTATCGTCGCGATAATATAGCGATAAAAGTAAGCAATCACACAAAACAAAGCACTCAAACTACTACCAAAAATGTCCACCTACTCTGATAAATACTAAAAGTCGTACTAAAAATATTCTCTTAGGGTTTTGTTGTGAAAAAGATTTTGGAATTAAAATAACAGAGGAAAAAAGGTGCCAATATGTAAGTTTTAAAATAATACAGTACTAAAAACATTTACCAACATTTTTACAAATGGCACTATTAAATTCTAGGGATTATTTTATGAATTTAGGTGGAAGAAAAATTGGCATTGGATAAATATTTCCTTATGTGGGATTTTTGGAATTTGCTGGAAAAATAAAAAGGGAAAAGAAACGGGCACAGTGCCCTGGCCGGAGGAGGCCAGCAACTGTGGCCCAAAGGCCAACCAGCCCAGGTGAACCGGTGCACGAGCGCGCGCGTTCGAACCTGACGGCTGGGCCCCGACGGCTAGCGATAGAGAGAGAAGGGGAGAGAGGTGAGGATGACAAGCGGGCCCTACCTATCATCTCCAACCTCGCAACAGGGTGGTCGGCGTGCTCACCGGCGATGATGCAGGGCACGGCGACGACAAACGAAGGCGGGGATGAGCGCGCGTCCACCCACCGGTCCTCTGGAGGTGGAACGGAAGCCTGAGGTTCCCAGAGTCGCCGGCGGAGGGCATTTCGGGAGAGGTCACCGAAGCCGTCCCGTGCTGCAAAAAGGACGGGAGGAAGAGGGGGAAGCATAGCGCGGCAAGGGAGGACCAATGGGAGAGGAATGGGGGCGGAGGGGCTCTGTCCCCGGAGATCGACGATGAGGTTGCCGCGGCGGTCCTCGGCCCGATTCCGAGTGCAGGAGCTACGGGAGGTTCTTGGAGCGCACAGGGTGGCTATAGGGGAGAGGAGAGGGAGAGCAGAGGGGAGAGAGGGGCTCGGGAGGCCCTTTTTATAGAGGGGATGGGAGTCCACCGAACGTTGTGCGCCGGCGAGCGCGTGGTCGAGTCCAGAGGGAGAGGGAGGCTCACGGGACTACTCGGGGGCGTTCATGTGGTTGGTCTACGCCGAGCGGGAGCAATGCGAGAGAGAGAGGAGGGCGCGCGTGTGAGGTCACGGGTTGGCCAAGCTTGGAGGCGCTCGGCACGCGTGGGAGGAGGGAGGAGGAAGGAGAGAGAGGAGGGGCCAACAAGGGTGGCGTGGCGCGGGCGCCGAGGGGGACCAAGTGGCGCAAGGGGGAGGCCCGAGGCTGCCGGAGCCATGCAGTCGCCAGCAGCTACAGTGCCTGTCGGCACTGTAGCGTGCTCCAAAGCGTGTGTTTGGCATGCCACGGCATGCCAACGACGTCTTCTGTGTGGCCACTCATGCCTAGGCGGTCTAGGGGAGTTAACAATGGAGAAAAGGGCATGGGATGCTCTGGTGATGCCTTAGGAGAGAAGGGAGGCTAAGAGAGAGGGAGAAAACTGTTGTCCAGAGGTGAAAAATGAGGGTTTTACTCACTTACCCATGGAGCTTTGTCTAGGGAGAGTTACTGGAAGTAGCTAGTAACTCAGAGAGACTATGGTAAAAAGCTGGGGCCAACGGTAAAGTTGCTCAAATTTGATTCTGGACAGGAATGGTTTTGGGATGATTTGATGGACCAAATCAACCTGGATTGGGATGAAACTTTGCAAGATCATCACCCATGACAGTGTTGACTTGCTAGAATTTTCCTGGAATTTATTGAGAATATTTCTTATAGAAATATTCCAAAAGTTTGATCTCAACGGAAAGGGTTTTGAGGGGTTTTGCCTATGATCTGATCATGCCCTTGTGTTGAACCTCATACACATTGAAAATATATGTCCATTGAGTTTCTCTAAATTTTCTCAACTATTTTAAAAGCATTTAAATAATTTTTCCCTAGGAAAAATCATTTATGGCCTTCAGAAAAAGTCTTTAAATAAAATGTGAAAATAATCTTTAAAAATAATGTTTGGTGGTTTTGAGGAGTCATCAATATAGTAGGTTTGAGATAAAGCCTTTGGGAAAGAAGGGTCCAACTGATTTGAGGACTTGCAGTGCAAACCTCATTTCAGGGGGGTTTAGAAACTTAAATTAAATAAATCATTTTTGGTTAAAAAAATGATAAAAATAGTTTTGGGCATTATTCACATGGCATGATCATTAGGCAAGGATTTTGGATCAAGGAAGATGATTATGAAGTGGAATAGAACCTAGTAGTGCCATAATACTCAATGAACAAGCAAGCAAACAACATAGCAAGCAAGCACAACCACATAGAAAAAGTTTTAGTTGGCTCCAAATTTTATAAACCCAAACATAACAATGTGCTACAAACACAAGGTGTGACAGACCTTCCCCCCTTACAAGAATCTCATCCCCGAGATTCGTAGGCTAGCGCTAAAAAGATAAGGGAACTCTGATCTAAGATAATCTTCATGCTCCTAGGTTGCTTCTGCTTTAGTGTGGTTGCTCCACTGGACCTTGAAGTAATTGATGGTGCGGCTTCGGGTGCAGCGCTCGGCTTCATCGAAAATGCGAACTGGCCTCTCACGATAAGTGAGATCTGGCTGAAGATCGATGGCTTGGTGGTCGATGTCCTTGTAGATGTCGGGGCGGTTGGGAACTTATAGACACTTCTGGAGCTGTGACACATGAAAGACATTGTGCACATATGACAGCTCGGAAGGTAACTCTAGATGATATGCAAATTCTCCTCGCCTTGCGGTGATCTTGAAGCGGCCGATGTATCTAGATGCGAGCTTCCCTTTGATGTGGAAACGCTTGGTTGCTTTGAGAGGCGTGACATGGAGGTAGACATAATCTCCGACATTGAGGTTTAGTTCTCGGCGGTGAGAATCGGCGTGGCTCTTCTGTCTTGACTTGGCGGTGTCAAGGCGCTCTCGGACAAGTTGAACTTGCTCGTCAGCTTCGCGGAGGATGTATGGTCCAAAAGTTAACCCTTCTCCGGTCTCTGACCAGTTGAGGGGAGTACGGCACTTGCGTCCATACAACACCTCAAACGGTGCCATCTGAAGACTCGATTGATAGCTGTTGTTGTAG
Source organism: Hordeum marinum (assembly GCA_022496015.1). NCBI lineage: Eukaryota > Viridiplantae > Streptophyta > Magnoliopsida > Poales > Poaceae > Hordeum > Hordeum marinum. Next base: position 313,789,653 of record CM039678.1, read on the forward strand.
GAGAACTCGGCGAATGGTAGGAAATCTTCCCATTTGGCTCCATATGCCAAAACACAAGCGCGGAGCATATCTTCGAGTATCTGATTTACTCGTTCTGTTTGCCCACCGGTCTGAGGGTGAAATGCAGTGCTGAAGGAGAGCTTGGTTCCCATAGCTTCTTGAAACTTCTTCCAGAATCTTGAGGTGAACTGGGTTCCTTGATCTGACACGATCTCCTTTGGAACTCCGTCAAGACTCACAATGCAGTTGATGTAGAGATTTGCGAGTTGGCTTGCATCGTAGGTGGTTCTGACGGGGATGAAGTGGGCTACCTTGGTCAGGTGATCAACAATGACCCAAATGGAGTCATGTCCCTTGCTTGACCTTGGTAAACCAGTGATGAATCCATCCTGATTTTATCCCACTTCCATTCAGGCACTTTGAGAGGTTGCAATAGCCCAGCAGGTCGCTGATGCTCAGCTTTAACTCTCTGGCATATATCACATTTAGCAACAAAAGTGCCTATTTCCCGTTTCATGCCATGCCACCAGAATCTTGCCTTGAGGTCTTGATACATCTTAGTTCCTCTAGGATGGATGGAGTAGGGAGTGTCATGAGCTTCTTACAAGATTAGGTTCTTGAGCTCCTCTTTGTTGGGCACGCAGATGCTATTCCCGAACCATACCACTCCTTGTTCATCCGCTGAGAATCCTGGGGCCTTGCCTGCCTTGATCTTCCTCTTGATACCTTCAATGGTCTCATGCACCTTCTGGGCTTCTTTGATGTCATCCATCAAGGCAGGCTTTGCTTCAAGGTTGGTGAGGAATCCTTGTGTGACCAGTTCCAAGACGAAGCTTTAAAGTTCTTCATACAAGGCGGGTAGCCTTTCCTTAATCATAGCATTCAATGAACAAGCCTTTCTGCTTAAGGCGTCTGCTACCACGTTGGCCTTTCTGGGGTTGTATTGAACACTGAGGTCGTAATCCTTGATCAACTCCAACCATCTCCGCTGCCTCATGTTCAACTCCCTTTGAGTGAAGATATACTTCAAACTCTTGTGGTCTGTGAATATCTCACATCGCTTCCCCAGAATGTAATGTCGTCATGTCTTCAACGCATGAACCACGGCTGCCAACTCGAGATAGTGAGTTGTGTAGTTCTCTTCATGAGGATGTAGTTGTCTAGATAGATATGTTATGACTCTTCCTTCTTGCATCAGAACACCTCCAAGTCCGGTTCTTGATGCGTCACAATAAATCACAAACTCCTTGTGAATATCAGGGGTGGCCAAAACAAGGGTTGTGGTCAATCTCTTCTTGAGCTCCTATAAGCTTTGCTCGCACTTAGCTATCCACTCAAAATTCTTGTCTTTCTTCAAAAGTTGGGTCATGGGTCGGGCAATGGTCGAGAACCCTTCCACGAACTTGCGATAATAACCCACGAGTCCGAGGAAGATTCTGACTTCCTTCACCGTGGTTGGGGTTTGCCATTCAGTCACAACTTCAATCTTGGCACGATCCACTGATAATCCTTCTGCAGTCAACACATGACCCAAGAGTCCAACTTCATGCAGCCAGAGTTCACACTTGCTGAACTTGGCATAAAGCTGGTGTTCTTGAAGCTTTTCTAGGACCAATCTCAAGTGTTCCTCATGTTCTTCTTCAGACTTTGAGAAGACGAGTATGTCATCAATGAAGACAACAACGAACTTTTCCAAGTACTCCATGATGACTTTATTCATGAGGTACATGAAGTAGGCAGGGGCATTGGTTAGCCCAAATGACATGACTGTATACTCATATAGGCCATACCGGGTTACAAATGCCGTCTTCGAGATGTCTTGGGGTCTGATCTTCAGCTGATAGTACCCAAACCTAAGGTCAAACTTGGAGAACACCATGGCTCCGTTCAACTGATCAAACAGGTCTTCAATCTTGGGGAGTGGGTACTTGTTCTTTATCGTGACCTCATTGAGAGAACGGTAATCGACACAAAGTCTGATAGTTTCGTCCCTCTTTGACACAAATATAATAGGCGATCCCCGAGGAGAGGCACTAGGGCGAATAAATCCTTTTCTGAGCTGCTCTGCTAGTTGCTTCTTCAACTCAGCCAACTCTTCAGATCCCATCATGTAGGCCTTCTTATAGATGGGCCTTGATCCAGGCATAAGCTCCATGATGAACTCAATGTCGCGGTTAGGAGGCATTCCGGGCAGCTCATCAGGAAACACATCCAGGTATTCACATACCACTGGCACTTGATCCAACTCAACTCCCGATAGGCAGTTAGCCTAAGGGGCTTGGGTGGAGGCAGGGTTGGGGACATACTTGACATCCACTCCTTGGCTATTAGTCATGGTGAAAATACTCTTGGCACAGTCTAGCATACCTTGGTTCTTGGTCAACCAATCTATGCCTAGGATCACATCCAAGCCTTCTTACTTCAGGATGATAAGGTCGGCTAGGAAGTCTACCCCATTGATGTTAATCTCAACTCCCTTACAACCTATCCCAGACTTCATAACTGAACCGGGGGTTTGTATCAACATACGACTACCCAAGGGTGTAGGTTTCATGCCACTCTCTAGTGCAAAATTTTGGGTGACAAAAGAATGTGAAGCTCCACAATCAAATAATACTGTTGCTGGGGTTGAGTTGACGAGGAACATACCCAGTATGACGTCCGGGTCTTCCTGGGCTTCCTCTGCGGTGACGTGATTCACACGACCCTTGCTATTGTCGGGACGGTTGCGGGGAGCTGGGTTCCTTGGTGGTGCTCCACGGGCTTGACCTTGGTTTGGCACATTGGGGCGCGGTGCATCTGGCTTCTTGTTTGGTCAAAGCTTAGAGATGTGTCCAGACTGACCACATCCAAAGCAGGTGACCTGCCCAGGGTTGTTGTTGAAGTTCCTGCCACCGTTGTTATTATTGGGGTTGTTGTTGTAGGCTGTCCTGGGATTGGCATACTGCTGAGGCTGGTAGCTCGGACGAGGTGCAGGACGTCCAGCCTGCTGCGGCTGATGGGTTGGCCTCGCTGGGGCTGGCTGCCATGGGTGAGGCTTTTGGTTGCTTGAGCTTCCCTTGCTAACCATCTTGCATTTGCGAGTTTCATCGATGGCACGACGCTTGTCTTCCAGCATGAGGGCCTTGTTCACTAAGTCGAAGAAGGTACGACAGTCGCAGATGATGAGCTGATACTGCAGGACATGTTGAAGTCCTTCCATGAAGCGTTCCTTCTTGGCATCCTCTGTGCTGACATCTTCAGGTGCATACCTTGACAGCAGGTTGAACTTCTGCAGATACTCCTTGACAAAGCCACTTCCTTGCCTTAGCGCTCGGAATTCCCTCTTCTTGATAGCCATGATCCCAGAAGGAATGTGGGTAGTGCGGAATCCTTCCTTGAAGTCATTCCACGTGATCACATGTTCTCCTTGCATGACCTTGAATCCATCCCACCAAGCTCGGGCGGTACCTCCGAGGCAGTGACAGGCATCAAGCACCTTCACATGATCCTCATTGCAGTTGACCAACGCAAGGAGGTCCTCAATGGTGCGGATCCAGTCATCAGCATCCAATGGTTCAACAGTCTTGGTGAAGGTTGGGGGCGAGTTCCTCATGAACTCAGACAGCGTGGAGCGGCCATTGTCGTTCCTGCCTTGCTACTGGTTGTTCACAAGGGCCTGAGCCATCTGCTGGATAGCAGCATTGTTGGCTTGGCGCTCCTCCCGGAGAACTTGGAGAAACTGAGCTATGGTCATGTTCTCCGACGGAGGTGGTGGCGGGGGAATGTCGCCTTGTGGCTGCTCCTGGTGTCCTCCAGCATGAGCAGCCCCACTAGCTCCCTATTGTTGGCTCGAGTTGTCGGCTTCAGGGTTGGTGAAGGAGCTATTGCGGGTAGCAGTCACCATCCTGTTTGGAGCAGCCAAGTCAAACAAATGGGATTGGCAAGAGGATAAGCAATAACAGCAAAGCGTGCCTAAGGGGGTCGGTCAAGTGCAAGTGTGTTGAAACAAAGGTCGAAAGACCAACAACATATATTAAGGTAGGTGATGGAGTCGCTTACATGTTGCCTGAGGCAAAGGCGCGACTTGCATCGGAACACAAACAACAAAACAAACAACAAGCACACATGGTTTCATATGAACCATTTACACGGACTCGACTTCGCATGAGAGATACATGACTGATCCTACCCTAGGGGTTCTCGGACTCAGGTGGTGGAGTGCTCGGTCTCGTAGTCACGCTCCTCTGGGCCTTCCTCCTGTTCATCATATGAATGGGCATCGTTCCCGGCCGAAGGGGTCGGGGAACGAGGAGGTCCATCCTGACTACGCTTTGCAGGAGGGTCGGTGAAGAGCTCACGGTACTGCTTCGCACTCATGCGACGACTACGCGTAGGTGCATCACTAGCTAGGGGTACTCCTCCTCGATAAGCGACAGCTGGTCGTCCCTCGGGGGCTCCATCCTTCTTGATCTTGGCTGGCTTCATCTTGGCTTGTCGAAGTAGCTCTCGGGTGTGGTGAAGTTCCTCGCGGAGCTTCACGGACTCCTTCATCAAGTTGTGAACCAGACTATCGGCGGAGAGGCTGAAGTAGGTCTGGAACCTGAGTGGTGCGCCATCTTCCTTGGTTGGAATCAGCGTCCAACTCTCGCCAAAGTCATCCTTCTTGAAGGGAAGGTAGTGAGTAGCTGGCTCGTCAGCCATCTCTGGAATGATGTCTCGAAGGTGTAGGAGTGCCTTGCGTGCAGCTGTCTCGACTGCGAGTATCATGGCTTCCATCTGTGGTCCTTCAAACAACCAACTAGTCGAGGATTCGTTTGCCTTCACAACCACATCTACATGGTACTCTTTTGTGACGGCATCAACCCAGTGCTCGTGGTAGAGGAAAATGGGTGGTTGACGAAACTGGCACTTCTCTAGGCTATCCCCAAGCAGTAAGGGAAAGCCGGATGTTAGGAAGGCTTCGGGTACGACGACCATCTACAAAGATTTTGAAAGGAGGAGAGTCAGCAAAGTGTTGTGTGAAGCATAGGAGTGGTAGATAGTGTAGAATTCCTAAGTTCCAATGGTAGGTGTAGTTTTGAAAACAAATTTTATCCTGTCTAACGTCCATGCTAACTAAGGGCTTCCTACAGTTAGGATGGCTCTAATACCAGCTCTGTGAGGACCCCGACTCATAATTCGAGATCACCGAATGCACGTGTACAGTGATCCCAGTGATCAATGCTCACTGGACACACAAAAGCTGAATAACAAGAATCTTACATCCATACTTAACGTCTTACACAAATAATGACCACAAGGGTCTTAGTCTTACATAGATAGGGCCACACGAGTCAAACACTTAAAATAGAACAAGCAGCGGAAATCTTGGTTGAAAGCGTGAACCCATGCCATCTGCCTTAACCTACAGGCATTCTGACTGGGAAGCGTCCTAGTTCACATGTTTGTCTCCAACGAACTCGCAACATACTCATGTTCTTCCATGCCTGGCCAATTAAATAACCAGTGGCAAGCCAATGAGTACTTTGAATGTACTCGCAAGAAACCCAAGTTGTGGAACAAGATAATAATGATGCATGGTATAGCACTAAGTAGGTAACTTTGCGGCAAGCTAATTTTGAATGCAAATGTCATGATGAAGTAACTTCGAACATGCATCAACAGTAAGCAAGTGTCCATATGATCAAGATACCAATATCATCATAAGTATCGGTTGAACATCTCATGTTCACTCATCACTCTATGTCATCGGACTTAGTCCAATCCTCACACCAAGTCATTGGACTTAGCTCACGTGACCTCTTGTCACCATCACACCCATACTCACACCAAGTTTCATAAAAACATCCGAACATAGTTTAAGCAGCACCACCCAACGGTCCTTGACCATGGACACGACTATTCGAATAGTTTTACACTCTATCGAGGTTGCACACTTTACCCACAAGACTCGGGGAACTTCCATAACATACCCAAGGTAAGCACCCGAACAATGCCTTTCCCATGGTGATACTATACAAAGAGTCCACTCGTTGGTGCTATCCCTCATGATATACATCACTCGTATCATCCATGATGGCACGCAACGGTGTGCCCAGTGCCTGTAAAGACAACGCATGACCTTCCTCTCTGAGATGATCCCATCTCAAGAGTAACCACTTCACTCTTGCCACTAGTAATGCGGGCTCCTTGCTAGTACCAACCATAGTAATCGACAAAGCCCTGTCCAAGGGGTATCATGGTCGTGCTTGTAAGGTTGGGACGATCGACAAATCTTAAATCTAACCCATTTTTGAAAACACAATCTCAACTTGCTCCGGCACCCCACTTCTTTCTCAAGTGGTCACCCACCATCTCATCATCTCCCTCGAGCATTAGTGGCACCCGACAGGTTTTTCGAAAAGTCCTTGAAATCACCTCTATCTTGTCATCACTATGCATAAGCCCCATCCCGTTTGTGTAGCATCTATTAGCAACCTAACTACTCCCACCCGCGCAACCCTCATAAGGTGGTAGGGTCATGCACGATGCAAGTGTCAACGGAGAAGTACCGGAGGCATCCCACCGAAAGGGGAACACCACAACACATGATCAAATATGATTAAAGTAAAGTGCTATATGACATGCAATAAAATGGTTTCTTATCATGGTCATAGGGCTGCTTGCCTGGCTCAACAAAGTCTCCGGGGTCTTCGAAGTCTTCGGGTCCAACTTGTTCGTCAATAGCGCAATCTATCGTCGCGATAAAATAACGATAAAAATAAGCAATCACACAAAACAGAGCACTCAAACTACTACCAAAAATGTCCACCTACTCTGATAAATACTAAAAGTCATACTAAAAATATTCTCTTAGGGTTTTGTTGTGAAAAAAGATTTTAGAAGTAAAATAACAGAGGCAAAAAGGTGCCAATATGTAGGTTTTAAAATAATACAATACTAAAAACATTTACAAACATTTTTACAAATGGCACTATTAAATTCTAGGGATTATTTTATGGATTTAGGTGGAAGAAAAATTGGCATTGGATAAATATTTCCTTCTGTGGGATTTTTGGAATTTGGTGGAAAATAAAAAGGGAAAAGAAACGGGCACAGTGCCCTGGCCGGAGGAGGCCAGCAACTGGGTCGGCCCAGAGGCCAACCAGCCCAGGCGAACCGGCGCGCGCGCGCGTTCGAACCTGACGGCTAGGCCCCAATGGCCAGCGACAGAGAGAAGATGGGGGAGAGGTGAGGATGACAAGCGGGCCCCGCCTGTCATCTTCAACCTTGTGACAGGGTGGCCGGCGTGCTCACCGGCGATGATGCAGGGCTTGGTGACGACAGGTGAAAGCAGGGATGAGCTCAGCGTCGACCCGCCGGTCCTCTAGAGGTGGAACGGAGGCCTGAGGTGGCCGGAGTCGCCGGCGATGAGCCCTTGCGACAGAGGGCGCTTCGGGAGAGGTCATCGGAACCGTCCCGTGCTGCAAAAAGGACGGGGGAATAGGGGGAAGCATCAGCATGGCAAGGGAGGACCAATAGGAGAGGAATGGGGGCCGGAGGGGCTCTGTACCCGGAGATCGACGATGAGGTTGTCGCGGCGGTCCTCGGCCCGATTCCGAGCGCAGGAGCTACATGAGGTCCTCGAAGCGCGTAGGAGGGGCTATAGGGGAGAGGAGAGGGAGAGCAGAGGGGAGAGAGGGGCTCGGGAGTCCCTTTTTATAGAGGGGGCACGAATCCACCGAACGTTGTGCGCCGGCGAGCTCGTGGCCGAGGCTAGAGGGAGAGGGAGGCTCACGGGACTGCTCGGGGGCGTTCCTGGGGCTGGTCTACGCCGAGCGGGAGCAATGGGAGAGAGAGAGGAGGGCGCACATGTGAGGTCGTGGGTTGGCCGAGCCGGGCGGCGCTCGGCACGCGCGGGAGGAGGGAGGAGGAAGGAGAGAGAGGAGGGGCCGACAAGGGTGGCGTGGCACGGACGCCGAGGGGGACCAAGTGGCAGAAGGGGGAGGCCCGAGACTGTCGGAGCCATGCAGTGGCCAGTGGCTATAGTGCCTGTGGGCACTATAGCACGCTCCAGAGCGCGTGTTTGGCATGCCACGGCATGCCAACGGCGTCTTCTACGTGGCCACTCATGCCTAGGGGGTCTAGGGGGAGTTAACAATGGAGAAAAGGGCATGGGATGCTCTGGTGAGGCCATAGGAGAGAAGGGAGGCTAAGAGAGAGGGAGAAAACTGCTGACCAGAGGTGAAAAATGAGGGTTTTACTCACTTACCCATGGAGCTTTAGCTAGGGAGAGTTACTGGAACTAGCTAGTAACTCAGAGAGACTGTGGTAAAAAGCTGGGGCCAACGGTAAAAGGATAAGAGGTGAAAATGTTGGTTTCACATAATCACCAGAAGGTGTTTGATGAGGTTTTTGGCAAGAAATAATTACCATCTTCTTGAGATACTTAATAGGGTCAAAGGCTAGGTGAAAATGAGATGCTCCGCCAAATTTGAGCTCAAGGAGAAAAAGTTGCCAATGGAAATTTGGTGAACCCTAGAAATTGGCAGAAACTTATTTCTGTAGATCCAATGTTGCTAGGCTTTAACCCTTGATGCACCACTTAGTGTATCATCACTATTTGGCCATTAGAGCATGGCCACAAAGTTTGAGGCCAAGGGGAGACACTTCACAATGTGAAGTTGCTCAAATTTGATTCTGGACAGGAATGGTTTTGGGATGATTTGATGGACCAAACCAACCTTTATTGGGATGAAACTTTGCAAGATCATCACCCATGACAGTGTTGACTTGCTAGAATATTCCTGGAATTTATTGAGAATATTTCTTATAGAAATATTCCAAAAGTTTGATCTCAACAGAAAGGGTTTTGAGGGGTTTTGCCTATGATCTGATCATGCCCTTGTGTTGAAACTCATACATATTAAAAAAATATGTCCACTGAGTTTCTGTAAATTTTCTCAACTATTTTCAAAGCATTTAAATATTTTTTACCTAGGAAAAACCATTTCTGGACTTAAGAAAAAGTCTTTAAATAATATGTGAAAATAATCTTTAAAAATAATGTTTGGTGATTTTGAGGAGTCATAAATATAGTAGGTTTGAAATAAAGCCTTTGGAAAAGAATTGTTCAACTGATTTGAGGACTTGTAGTGCAAACCTCATTTCAGGGGGGTTTAGAAACTTAAATTATATAAATCATTTTGGGTTAAAACAAAATTTGATAAAAATAGTTTTGGGCATTATTCACATGGCATGATCATTGGGCTAGGATTTTGGATCAAGGAAGATGATTATGAAGTGGAATAGAACCTAGTAGTGCCATAAAACTCAATCAACAAGCAAGCAAACAACATAGCAAGTAAGCACAACCACATAGAAAAAGTTTTAGTTGGATCCAAATTATATAAACCCAAACATAACAATGTGCTACAAACATAGGGTGTGACACCGAGGTCAACGGGCTAGACGGCCGGACTGTAGCCATGTGCGTCCGTGCGTCAGCGGCCACTGTGGCCATAGTGTCGCCCGTCGTAGCGATTGTGTCGTGTCATTGTACCCACGCGTAGAGGGACGGGACGTTGCATGTCCTCCCCAGGGTCAACGAAGGAGGCGGCCCAGAGGCAGCCGGCCGCGCCCAGCCGGCCGAGGGTCAAGCCGGCTCCTCGACCAGCCGGCCGTGTCGCCAGTCGGCGGCAGATCGAGCCGGCCGTCCCCCAGTCGGCTGTGGGCAGCCGGTCGCATAGTTTTTCCTCAAAGCGAAACGGGAAAGAACCCCGTTGCTTTGGCCTACCTAGGGGTAATAACCCCGTCAATATGCAACGAGTTGCATATTGATGAGACTTCACATTCAAATTATCTAGTTCACTCTCGTTTGGTACACGACAATATTAAATGTTGTTTAACATGCAAGAGATGAAGCACAAACAACTACATCATCTAGGCATTTTAAAAGAGACCTAAAACAAAATATAGCACTTTCGAAACGACCTCATATGCAAATTATGAATGTGGTCCATATCTAAACTAAACATGTTTTATATTTGTTAAACATGAAAATGAAGTGTCCCATGCTATTCTAATCGTTTTCCTAGGCAGGTTACATATGTGGATCATATTAAAGAGAGTTACGGTTAATTAGGTATGACAAAAACCGTTTTAACATGACATATATGCAAAATAATGCAACAACAAGCTTAAATATTTTAAACATGCATGAAGGTGACATATTGTCAATCTACACGAAATTGTAAGTATTTTTCATATAAAATATATTTACATGTATTGCATGGTTATTATAGATATTAATGCATGAACTAGGGAGAATTTTTATTAAACAATAAATCCCTAGATAATTGGACAAAATCGTTGAGCAAAAAGAAAACTACTCAGCGGGCCGAATTTGTAGCACACTACAGCGGCCCATGAGTGAGAATGAGTGGAACCTAGGACCTCCTGCATGCATGGACACAGACATGTTGACCAGTTGCTCTACGAACTGACTTATCATCATATATGGATTCGCGTGTATATAACACAGAACCTCGATGTAGTCTAAATGAAACAGTAAAACAACAGAGCGTGAAAAAATAGGGGCACCTGGGATTTGAACCCAGACACCTCGGGTTACTGCGCACGACGATGACCAACTCGGCTAGCAAGGCATTCGTAAAACAATTCGTTGCCCGACCGTCTTGAACGTAGAATGAAAAATGCGAGCTTTGGCCATGGATTACCGACGATGCTTTCCGGTGACGGCGCGGAGCAAAGCGACGACTGTCGCAGCAACAAGGCCAAGGCGGGCATGCGGGATTGGCAGGGGAACCTCCTCACCATGCTGGATTGTTGCGGCCAACGCGAGCACTCTCCTCGCTCTCTCGAACTGGCAAGTGCGCGAGCAGAGGCTCGAGCAGCACTGTCCACCGGCACACTGGATGGGTGCGGCGGCACAGATCGACAGCAGGTCGAGGCTGGCAATGCAGGCGTCGGGAATCATCGGGAAAGGCATCGCTTGACCAGAGAAAGGGCAGCATTGGCGTGGGGGTCTCGGCTCCATGGTCATGGCTATACAGAGAAAGTTCAGAGGGAGCAGAGTGATGAGCATGAGAAACAGAAACAGGGGAAGAAAGATAGGCATGGCGCTGGTGACCTTTTGGTCGCCGACGGCGGGGTCCTGCTTGACGTCCAACGAGGGCTCTCTAGAGCTTCGGTTGGTGGTGATGAACGAAGAGCGGCGGAGAAGCTTCCGGTGGCCATGGCGATGCGTCCTGCGACAGAATCAGAGAGAGGGGGTTGAGAAACTGAGAGAGGCGGCGCGACTGGCCTGGTTCGGTCTTCCGACGGCGGACAGTCGGATGACGACGAGGCACGGTGGGCGAAGCGCGAGGTGCACGAGAGGAGGAGGCCAGGAGAAGTGCAGATGCAGGCAGGAGGACGGGGAGGCTCGAGCTCCTTGCGGGCACGGACGCGTCCAGGCGCGAGACAAGCCCCTGGATCGGGCGCTGGTTGGTGAGGATGAGGAAATGAGGCGAGGAGGAAGATAGTGGATTTGGTGGGGATCCCGAGAGAGAGTGTCGGAAACGGGTGGAGGATGGGACATGATGCCTAAAAATTAGGGTTGGACATGCTTTAAATAGGTTTTGTCCTTTTTTGACCGTCTGATTTTGATCAGGGGGTTTAAAAAGGAGGGATAGGCTAGGTGGGCTGGCGGGCTGTGTTCGAGAGGCTAGATGGGAAGAAAGGGAATTTGGTGGCCCATGACACGGGATTTGTCAAACTAAAAATGTCCGATAATTTAACCGGCTAATGCTGCTATATATTTATCCATTGGGGTATCAAACGACCTTCGATTGTGACGAAATTTGACAGGCGCTGTACCTACAATAAAACATGACCGCATGTCGACTTTTGACTAAATCCGAGAATATTTTATATGCACTTTTAAAAAACAATATTTTAAAGATGTCGCGGGCATGTGCGTGTGTGGGTAGACTCGAAACGGCCGATGACGAAAACTGAGATAACCGGCGACTATGAACAGATACAAGTTTTTAAAACGACAACAACAGAGTGTCGATGCAATGCGGATGATGTGAATGATGCGATGATAAATGCGACAACCAAACGAATCACACGACGAGAATGGAAATAAAAGGGAAATCTTCTAGAGCGTCAGTCACGGGCTGTTACACAGACGTTTGCTCATGCTCGTGGCCTGGTGGGGTGGCGGAACCTTCACTTCAAGTATGACGGGGTGGCGACGCTCTTCATCAAGGTCTTTAGGGGAGAGGGTGAGCACCTGGGGTGTTGCCCAAAAGATGTCGGACACGGCGATCTTGGAGATGAGCTTGCCCTTCTTAACGGGCGCCGCGCCTCCAGCGGCAGCGACACCCCCTCCGAGGGGAGCCCAAGCGACAGCAGTGGCAACAGCTATGATGCGCCAGCGCGCCCGCACCTCAGGAGGTAGCCAGCCGCCACGGGGTCAGTCCTCCGCTCCTGAAACATCCGCGACGGCGCGCCTTCACGAGCCCGTGAAGGAGGAGGGGGACACCAATTGAGTGCTGATGCGCGGACCCCGGGGCTCCCGAAGCGGCAGCCCCCGTGGGGGGCTTTCCCACTTTTCCTCCTTTTCCTGCTCCTGCAATCAAAGAACCAAGGGAGGCACTGCGGGCGTGTAATGAATTTGGGCACTTGCCTCTTTGTATCTGTGCTTCTGCTACCTATCCTTGCCTTTGTGTTTTCGTTAATTGAGGTCGTCTTCCGGTTGTGATTAGGGTACTTAGCTTTGGCATGTTCGTGGTATGCTCCAGGGGAGGCGTGGCTATGGCGCTTGGGGAGTCCGGACGTCTTGTGGACCTCTTCTTCTTACGGGTGAGGTAGGTTGGGAGCCCTTTCGGCACTCTGTGTCTATAGGCCCCAGTCCTGCACATTTCCCTACCACCTTAGTGTATGACCGGATCACCAAGGACACAACTATGAGGTGAGGCGTTGACACCTTTGATGCCGATCGGATCACCAAGTACTAGATCGAGAGGCGAGTGGCTATATGACTCGTAACGCTCCTGAAGCGTGCTGCTCAGGAGCCCCCTTTGACGCTCAAGCAGCTGTACATCGGCAAGTCCCAATCTCGCACACTTTCCTACCACCGTAGTGTACGACCGGATCACCAAGGATGCAACTACGAGGTGAGGCGTCGACACCCTCGATGCCGACTGGATCACCAAGGACGACATCGAGAAGTGATTGGCTATATGACAGGTAAGGCTCCTGAAGCGTGCTGCTCAGGAGCCCCCTTTGACGCTCAAGCGGCTCCCCAAAGAATTTTTTTGTTTCCTGCCTAGGAGGGGTAGGCCTCCCGAGGTTCCGAGATGGCACGTTGGACCGTGAATTGAGCCACCGAGCGAGTACAAAGCGCCATGCGCCTGCTAACTCATCCGAGAGTACCACGCGAGGATCCGGGTGCCAAGGCCATCGTGAGGTGCGAGCACCGTGCCCCCCAGCCCCCGCTCGTGGGGTGCGAGGGGAGGGAAGTAGGTAGGTGCTCGACCTGAAGAGAGAAAACCCAAAATGGGAAATGGCAATGAAAAAAATCTGTGACATGTTTCTTTAAAACATGATTTGGAAAAAGCCTCGAGTTTTGTTTCAGGAAAGTTGGCAAATCCAAATATGAGAAGAGCAAATAACAGCCGCGTCCAACACCTAGACTAGTCTTCATCTTCCCCCAACACTAAGTGTAAGGCATCCACGTTGCATCGGCATAGTCATTGATGGGCAGTGTTGAGTTATCCGCCAGCGCGGAGCTGTGGATTCCACATTGCGTGGGAAGGAACCCATCTGCGTCCTAGGAGGCTCCTAGCGTATACAACCAACTCATTATTACATGAGAGTGTCACCGGTTGGTACCGGGGGTGCTCAAGGAGCTCCATGCCTCGCGGGCATGAAGCCTACTTCAGCCCCTAGGCTTGGCGTGCCGAATTAGGTCGGTCGGGACGGGCCCTTGGATGTAGGGGGAACCCCCACACCACAGAGCCCGCGACCGGGTGCCGTCATTGTAGTTAAGGCGCTACCCACTGCACCGCGGGTCCAGCCAAGCAAGGCCCTTCCATTGCGCGCGAGGCCGGCACCCCGGGCGGTGCCCCAGCGCGCCTCGTTAGGGTGCCCCGGGTCCTCATGCAGGTACTCGAGGTCCTGCCCCCTGGCTCGACGAGCTAGGCCTAGGGACATGGGCAAGTACAAGATTGCCCGCTGGTGATGGAGCAAAACCTGACATGGAGACATGGGTCTATGTTCCACCCTCCTTCTCCAAGGGGGTGTCGTGCGCCCTGAAGACAGGGCCGTGTGCTCCATCCTCCGTCTCCAGGTTGGGATCATCTGGCCCGAAGACATGGGTGTATGTTCCACCCTCCATCTCCAAGCTGGGGCCACCCGACCCGAGGACGTTAGTGCATGTTCTACCCTCCATTCCTAGGCTAGTGACCCCCGGTCCCCAGACCTAGACGGCTACTCAAGGTAGCTCCCTACCAACGGGTGCGCCTCGTGAAGGTGCCTATGCTGGTCATCCTCAGGAGGCCAATCCCTCAAGCCGCCCTCACGAGGCTGCGCATACCACCCGCCGCGAGAGCTGCTCACGGAGTCGCGTAGGTGCCTCCTACAACCGTGGTAGCCGGCGTTGCTTCCTTCATAGCCCAGGCGCTTGTCAACATGGTCATTGTAGAGTTGCTCGAGCCCCCGAGCACCAGCGCAGTCGAACCTCTGGTCCTCCTCGCTGGTTCTGTCAGACATGCAACAGGGAGTGAGGGGATGCCCCTCTCGTGCAGGCAGCATCCCCAACCGGTCTCTGCCGGGGCCTATGGCCAGCTCCCGCGGCCCCGGTGCCCCGGGCCAGGGCCCGACGAGCACAGGTCGTCGCGGACGTCCCGAACATGCCCATGCGGCCTGAGCGCTGGTCCTGCCGGTTGAGTGAGTTTGCGGGCACGATTCTCGCTAACGTACACCACGACCCCATCGGTGGTGGCGACGCGCTTGGGGGCATGCCTGGCCCAATCGTTGCGGTGATCATGCGCAGCGCTATGGCGTTATAGCTCGCGTGCCACGAGGAGCGCGACGTGTCTGTGCATCGGGTCATGGCTGTCCTGGAAAGGCGGTGGCGTGGCCCGGATGCGGGGAAAGGCCGGGGCGACGAGGGCGTGTTGTGTGTCTTGTGAAGGCGGTAGCCCCCGGCGCCCGTTGCCGAGACCCGCCGGTGCCGCCCGCGCCACGTGGGTGTTGGAAATATGTCCTATAGGCAATAAATAAAGTGTTTATTATCATATTTCCTTTTTCAATATAATTGTTTATTATCCATGCTATAATTGTATTGATTGGAAACACATTGCATGTGTGGATATGTAGATAACACTTTGTCCCTAGTGTGCCTCTAGTAAACTAGCTCATTGATCAAAGATGGTCAAGGCTTCCTAGCCATTAACATGAGATGTCATTTGATAACGGAGAATGATGGGATGGACAAGACCCAAACTATAAACGTAGCATATGATCGTGTCCGTTTATTTCTACAGTTTTCTGCATATCAAGTATATGTTCCTATGACCATGAGATCATGCAACTCACTGACACCGGAGGAGTGCCTTGTGTGTATCAAATGTCGCAACATAACTAGGTGACTATAAAGGTGTTGTACAGGTATCTCCGAGGGTGTCTGTTGGGTTCGCATGGATCAACACTGGGATTTGTTACTCCGTGTGATGGAGAGGTATCTCAGGGCCCACTCGGTAATACATCACAATAAGCCTTGCAAGCAATGTGACTAAGTGTTAGCCACGGGATCTTGTATTATGGAAACTAGTAAAGAGACTTGCTGGTAACGAGGTTGAACTAGGTATGGAGATACCGACGATCGAATCTCGGGCAAGTAACATACCGAAGAACAAAGGGAACATCATAAGGGATTAATTTAATCCTTGACATAGAGGTTCGACGGATAAAGATCTTCATAGAATATGTAGGAATCAATATGGGCATCTAGGTTCCGCTATTGGTTATTGACCGTAGAGGTGTCTCAGTCATGTCTACATAGTTCTCCAACCTATAGGGTTTGCACCCTTAAGGTTTGGTGACATTTCGGAAGTGTAGAGTTATGTATGGTGGGGACTAAAGGTTGTTCGAAGTCCCGGATGAGATCCCAGACGTCACGAGGAGCTCCGGAATGGTCCGGAGGAAAAGATTGATATATAGGAAAGTGGTGTTTGAACTCTGGAAAAGTTTTGAGCATTTCCGGCAGTGCACTCGGAGTGACGAATGGGTTCTAGGGGACCACCAAGTGGGGCCCACACACCCCAAGGGGCCACGTGGTCCTTAGGGGTTAGTTCACCAGCCCCTGGTGGGATGGGAATCCAGCCCAAGAAGGCCTATGCGCAAGGAGGAGGAGTAAGGGCCAAGTTTGGGAGGAGTCCCACTAGGAATCCACCTCCCTTGTGGGAGGTGGACTCCTCCCCTTGGCTTCGGCCGAAGCTCTCCTTGGAGGAGGGGCTAAGGCTGCCTCCTTTCCCCTCCCTCCTATATATACTAGAGGATTTTTAGGGCAGCCCCAACCCTAATAGCCACATGCTGCCCTCTTCTTCTTCTAGATCGTTTTCTCCTCTAGATCGGTTTTCGATGGTGCTTAGGCGAAGCCCTGCTGGAATTGCTCCACCACTATCGCTGCAATGCCGTCGCGCTGCCGGAGAACTCGTCTACCTCTCCGCTCCCTCTTGATGTATCAAGAAGGAGGAGATCTTCATCGAGCTGCATGTGTGCTGAACGCGGAGGTGCCGTCCGTTCGGTACTTGATCGGGAGTTCGTGGGACGGCTTGCGATTTGGATCACGGACATGTACCACTACGTCAACCGTGTTCTTTAAAGCTTCCGCTTAGTGATCTACAAGGGTACGTAGATCCAATATCTCCTCTCATAGATGCTCATTTCCTAGATTGATCTTGGTGAAGCCTAGGAATTTTTTTGTTTCCCATGCAATGTTCTCCAACAGTGGCATCATGAGCTAGGTCTATGCGTAGATGAGATCTTGAGTAGAACACAAAGAGTTTGTGAGCATTGATATTCAGATTGCTTCCTTCCTTAGTATTTTCTTGGTTCAGAGGTATTGTGGGATGAAGCGGCTCGGACCGACTTTACGAGAGACCGTGTTCCATCGACTTACATGTCACTTCGTCGCATAAAGATGGCTGGCGTGTGTCTGTCTCTCCCACTTTAGTTGGATCAGATTTGATTAAGGTGGTCCTTCTAGAAGGTTGAAAAGCAATCTTCATATCACTGTTGTGGTTTTGCGTAGGTAAGAATCGTTCTTGCTAGATACCCATAGTAGCCACGTAAAACATGCAACAACAATTGGAGGACGTCTAACTTGTTTTTGCAGGGTATGTTGTGATGTGATATGGCCAATTGCAAGATGTGATATATGTTATGTATGAGATCATCATGTTTTGGTATAGAATATCACGACTTGCATGTCGATGAGTATGGCAACCGGTAGGATCCATAGGATTGTCTTTAATTATTGTATGACCTGTGTGTCAATCATTAAGCGCTATGTAATGCTTTACTTTATTGCTAAATGGTAGCAATAGTAGTATGAGCATAGTGGGCGCGACAACCCCGATGGTGACACAATGATGGAGATCATGATGATGGAGATCATGGTGTTATGCCGATGATGATGAAGATCATGCCAGTGCTTTCAAGATGTGATAAAAAGCACAAGTTCATGGCCATATCATGTCACTTATGATTTGCATGTGATGTTAATCCATTTATGCACCTTGTTTTGCTTAGGATGACGGTAGCATTATAAGGTGATCCCTCACTTAAATTTCAAGATGAATTGTGTTCTCCCTGAGTGTGCACCATTGCGAAAATCGTCGTGTCGAGACACCACGTGATGATCGGGTGTGATAGACTGTACGTTCGCATACAACGGGTGTACGCCAGTGTTGCACATACAGAACACTCGTGTTAAACTTGATGAGCCTAGCATGTAAAGAAATGGCCTCGGAACACAGGAGACTGAAAGGTCAAGCATGAGTCATATAGTTGCTATGATCAACATGATGATGTTCACCATTGAAAGCACCTTAACTCACGTGATAATCGGAATTGAGTTGGTGAATATGGATCATGTGTCCCTCTTCTGACCTGAGGGATGTAAATTTGAGTGGCAGCTTTAGTAATTTGATTAACTAAACTCATTAACTTGAGCAATAGTCTTTGTAAGCTTTGCATATTTATATTTTAGATCAATGGTGTCGGGGAACGCAACAGAAAACAAAAATTTCCGATATAGCGAGCACGCCTAGGACCACTATGGAGACTGCATACAAGGTTTGATCTGATCCGTACTGACTCGAAGCGCAGCGGTAGAAGAGTCGGTGGAGATCGTTGGTGCAGATCCCCACAGCTAGGATTTTACAACCTCCCAACCGCGAGGATGTACTCCCTCGTCGGACAGCCCTCCGGGAGGCGGTCGGACAGTCCCCCGGACGATGTCGCGGACAGCCCTTCGGGAGGACCCTCGAAACTCGAACGGAGACTCGGACAGCCCTTCGGGAGGACACTCGAAACTCGAACAGAGACTCGGACGGACCTTTGGGAGGACACTCGAACAGCCCCACGGGCAAAAGATCGAAACTACGACCTCTCTACGGGGTTGCACACATACGGTGTCATCTATCCGGCAGGGCTTCGCCGTCCAGAACTAGTTCCTGTCGGAACCCAGACAGCCTTTCAGCTCTACAAAAGACTCTTTTCGTGGGAGGGAAAGAGAGAGCTTGCAAAGCAAAGCATGTGTATGAGAGCACAAGGATGAAGATATGGCAGCCCACATCTCCTCTATTTATAGGAAAACCAAGGGTAGGGTTGGGACTTGAAAATACCAAACTACCCCCACTTTATGTCACACATAAAAAACATAAGAAGGAAAAAGGGGTGCCATGTGGAGCTCCATGGAGGAGCTCCACCCTTGGCTGGCCAACCCTTGGGCCCCCCCCCATGAGGAGCTAACTTGCTCCCCAATCCCTTCTAGAAGCCTTTTTGGAAATATCGAAAAAGGTCCTTTTCCATAAATATCCAAAAAGCACTTTCACTATTCACGACGACATTTTTCAGCGTCCGATCGAACTGAAAATATTTATGTGGGCTTAGAACAATTCTAGTACCCCACTAAAATAATTTTTAATGCGATCCGGAACAATTCCGGAATAAAGATTTTCATCTGCGAAAAGCATCTGAAGCGAACATTTCCGGTTTTTCTTCCGGAAAATTCCCAGAAGTTTCCAGAATGATTCTGGCACCCTCCAAGAATTATCAGGCATGTGCCGAAACCAATTTGACTTAATGGTATCCCCTTAAACTACTTTTTAGTTTTACCGAAACTGTTCCGGTGACCTGTGTGCAGAACTTTTCCGCTGTCCGAAACTTTTCCGGTGTCCGAAACTTTTCGGTGATATTCTCTCAGACTCCCTGTCTAGTATTCAACAGATAGATGACCCTTAAGCATGTGACCCTATAGGTTCGGTGAAGCATAGACATGACCTGGAACCCCTTCCGATCAATGATCAACATCGGAGCCGTGGACACCCATATTGACCCCTATACCCACAAGAATGAATATTCGAGTGAACCTCTAGTTGCCGTGAGCTATTCCTGTTGCTTCGCGATATGTTACAATTACCCGAGGTGAGACATGTAGGCATCCTCGTGGATCAACAACTTATCCACTATGCCAGTTACCTCGTTGCCGGTATTGTTCTCTTTTCTCGTTCCCGTGTTCCGGCATCCCCGTGATCAAATCACAAAGTGTCTGGCCAGACGATGATGGATACCGTAACACCGAGAGGGCCCAGAGATATCTCTCCATCGTCGGAGGAGAAAATCCCAATCTTGATCTAACAAGTTGCTTGACATACTTTTCCATGAACCCATAAGCCGCCGTAATAGCCACCCATTTACGGATGACGTTTAACAAACCCCAAAGTTCATGAAGCAAGCATGAAGAAACTCGATACTCTCATGGTCTAAGGAATTATGCAAACATTAACCATCTCTATGTTAATTACCATTAACTTGTGACGAATGTATCTCATAGCATAACATCAATTCAGATCGATTCAACACGAGTGTTCTACCAACATCGCGTCCTCAAAATTGCCAGCATAGCCATGCCCATGATCAGGAAAACAGGACCATCATGCAACACTTGAGCCAGTCTTAGAGGCAAGACTAGGAATACAATTTACCGTTTATTATACCACACGTGCACATGAGTTTCCCTCCAAGCCTCATTTAATTTGTAGACTCGAGAATCATTGCAGTTATAGCATGGAACATAAACATTCATTACAAACTTTGGAGATACAAAATAACTGTTATTACTGCCTCTAGGGCATATCTCCTACAGACTCCCACTTGCACTAGAGTCATAATCCAGTTACATGGCTTCCCTAACACCAATGGCTATCCGGTGTTGCTCATGCTTTGCTCGTGGTAGAGGCTTTGTCATCGAGTCTGACACATTCAGATCCGTGTGAACTTTGCGAACTTTCACTAAACCTTCTTCGACATGATGTCGAATGAGTTTATATTTGCGTTGAATATGCATTGTATTATGGTGCGAACATGGCTCCCTTGTCTGAGCCACGGCGCCACTATTATCACAATAGATCTCCACCGGGTCCAGAGCACTTGGAACCACACCAAGGTCTTCAAGAAATTGCTTGATACCGAAAACTTGCTTGGAGGCTTCAAAAGCAGCAACATATTCCGCCTCCGTTGTAGAATCCGCCACAGTCTTTTGTTTGGAACTTTTCCAATCAACTGCACCGCCGTTCAATATGAAAATATAGCCAGATTGAGATTTGAAGTCATCTGGGTCAGTCATGAAGCCTGCATCAGTGTAACAACTTACAATGAGCTCTTCATCACCTCCGTACACAAGGAGTAAATCCTTGGTCCTTCTGAGGTACTTAAGAATACCCTTGACCGCGGCCCAGTGTTCCAATCCTGGATCACCTTGGTACCGACTGCTAACACTTAGCGCATAGGAAACATCCGGTCTTGTACATAGCATGGCATACATAATAGAACCAACTACCGAAGCATATGGAATAGCATTCATTTGTACTCGCTCATCGAGGGTCCGAGGACTCTGATTCTTGCAAAGCACTGTGCCAGGTGACATGGGGAGTAGGCCTTTCTTGGAGTTCTCCATGTTGAACCTTTTCAACACCTTGTCAATGTACGTGCTTTGGCTAAGCGCTATTAGGCATCTTGATCTATCTCTATAGATCCTGATGCCCAATACATATGCCGCTTCACCTAAGTCTTTCATTGAAAAACTCCTTTTCAATGAGTCTTTTATTTCACTAAGAAAATTCACATCATTTCCAATCAACAATATGTCATCCACATACAAGATTAGAAATGCTTTTGCGATCCCACTAAACTTCTTGTAAACACAAGATTCTTCATCGTTCCTGATGAAGCCAAACTCTTTGACAACTTCATCAAAACGAATGTTCCAGGTCCTTGATGCTTGCTTCAGACCATAAATGGCTTTCTGAAGCTTACATACCTTTCTAGCATTCTTAGGATCGACAAAACCTTCTGGCTGTATCATGTATACATCCTGTTCAAGGTTTCCATTTAGGAAAGCCGTTTTGACATCCATCTGCCATATTTCATAATCGAAATAAGCAGCAATTGCTAGTAATATCCGAACAGACCTAAGCATAGCTACGGGCGAGAAAGTCTCGTCGTAGTCCACTCCTCGAACTTGCGTGAACCCTTTCATGACAAGTCTAGCTTTGTGGATAGTAATGTTACCATCCGCGTCCATCTTTCTTTTGAAAATCCATTTACAACCAATGGGTTTTACGCCATCTGGAAGTTCTTCCAAGTTCCAAACTTGGTTTTCGTACATGGATTCCTTTTCGGATCTCATGGCCTTGTGCCATTCCCTTGAGCTAGGCCCTGCCATCGCTTCCTTGTAGTGCGTAGGTTCATCATCTTCAAGAATGAAGATTTCGTTATGAAACCACTCAGGTGGCTGGATAGCCCTACCTGATCTGCGTGGTTCAGTTACAACATTGTGTGAAATTTCCGCATCACATCCGACAACTTCCGGCTCGGTTGTAGGGATAATTTGCGGAATTACTTCCGGTTCCTTAGCCATATCAACGGTTGCCAAAGATTCACTAATCTCATTAAGTTGTACTGTCCTCCTACTCAATTCTTTAGCGAGAAATTCTTTCTCGAGAAAGTGTGCAACCTTTGCGACAAACATTTTGCCTTCGGACTAGTGGTAGAAGGAATATCCAATGGTGTTATTTGGATAACCTACAAAGTAACATTTGTCTGATCTAGGTTCTAGTTTGGTTGGCGGTAAACGTTTTACGTATGCCTCACAACCCCAAACCTTGAGATGCGACACACTAGGTATCTTCCCACACCACATCTCATGTGGTGTCGTCTCAACAGACTTAGACGTCGCTCTGTTTAATGTATAAGCGGTAGTGAGTAGTCACTTGACCCCAAAAAGATATCGGTAGATCTATAAGAGACATCATCGACCTTACCATGTCTAACAGGGTTCGGTTACGTCATTCCGACACTCCGTTTCGCTGTGGAGTTCCGGGAGGCGTAAGTTGTGAAACGATTCCACGGTCACACAGATGTTGGCCAAACTCATGACTAAGATATTCGCCTCCGCGATCAGACCGCAGAAACTTAATCTTTTTGTCACGATGATTTTCTACCTCATTCTGAAAATCTTTGAACTTTTCAAAGTTTTCCGACTTATGCTTCATCAAGTAGATATAGCCATACCGACTTAAATCATCAGTAAAAGTCACGAAGTAAAAATACCCTCCCCCTGCGGCCGTGTTCATTGGACCACATACATCACTATGTATTATTTCCAATAATTCACCCGCCCGTTCAGGATGACCCGTGAACGGCGTCTTGGTCATTTATCCCATCAAGCAAGCTTCACATGTGTCAAATGATTCAAAATCAAGGGACGGTAAAACTCCATCTTTATGGAGTCTTTGCATGCGTTTCTTTCCGATGTGGCCAAGCCGACAGTGCCACAAGTAAGTGGTGGTGGTATCAGCCTTCTTAAGGAGTTTAGCATTCACGTTAAATACATCATTTCCACAATCAAGATACAGTATGAAAAGGCCCCCAACAATGCGTGCAAATCCATAAAACATATCCTTACAATAAAGTGAACAACCATTGTTCTCAGACTTGTAGGAGTAACCATCGTGTACTAAACAGGATCCAGAGATAATGTTTCTACACAATAACGGAACAAAATAACAGTTACTAAGTTCCAAAATAAATCCTGAAGGGAGACGTAGAGGCATAATGCCGACGGCTTGAGCGGCGATCCCAGTGCCGTTCCCGACACGCATCACGACTTCATTCTTTGCCAGCTTGCGCACCTTCTGAAGCCCCTGTATCGAGTTGCAAATGTGAGCAACCGATCTGGTACCAAATACCCAAGACTTAGAATTTTCGCTAGAAAGCAAAACGTCAATGACATTAACTTGTATAACAATTATACCTTTTCTGGTTTTCCCGCACTTCTTATCTTCCAGATACTTCTTGCAGTTTCTCTTCCAGTGTCCTGTGCCCTTGCAGTAGAAGCACTCAGTTTCATTCTTGGCTCCGCCCTTAGATTTGCGTTGGAAGCCGGTCTTACCGGCGCCCTTGCCCTTCTTTGGCTTGCCTTTCTTTTTGAAACTGGCAGTTTTATTCACAAGCAACACTTGCTTGCGATTTTTCTGCAGTCCTCCTTCAGCAGTTTTCAGCATGGCAAGCACCTCATTTGCTGTTTTGTCCATCCCATTCATGTTGTAGTTCATGATAAAACCGCCATAAGACGGGTGGAGTGAACCTAGCAATAAGTCCATAACATGCTCTTCTGGAAGTGGGAATTCCAGGATTTTAAGCCTTTTAGCGTAGCCAATCATATTGACTACGTGCTCGCCAACTGAACTGCCCTCAGCCATCTTGGTCTCCGCCATCATTTTCATGATGTCAAAACCTTCAGCCTGTGCATTAAACTTGTAAAGAGCATCCAGATCCTTGATCATATCAAAGGAGTTATGGAATACAAAACGTTTTTGAAGCTCTGAACTCATGCAAGACAGCATGAGGCACTGCACTAAGTTGTAATCATCATCCTTAGTGGCCTAGACATTTTGTATGTGTGCCGCGGCTGTTGCCGCCGATTTAGGAAGAAGAGGTCCGTCAAGCACATACACTTTCTTAGCACCCCGAAGGAAAATCCTCAGGGTATGGACCCAGTCCGCATAGTTGTTTCCATTCGCAGCTAACTTCTCTTTCTCTAACATAGGGCCTAAGTTGAACGCGGTGTTGCGTGCCATTTGATCTACAACGGAAAACACAAGTTCATTTAGACTTCATTCACAATGATTTTTGGCACTGGTGAATAAATAATTTTTTATTCTAAGGTGCACTCCCACTCAAATCAATATCTCTCATAATTGATTGTGAGTGATTCAAGACCTAACTTTCAATTCAGCGTCAAGGATGTAACCATCTCAAGTGACGAGAATCTGAATTGGTAGGCCAACTTGCCAATCACATCTCTATGTGACTCTTGTTCATCTTTCGATGCGTGTGTTCTGAGCTCATGACTTTCATGCCTGAACGTCAAGACAACCAAGTGATCTCGCTGCGAGGTCTCAACTCACCCGCCTCACACTTCTCTAATCGTTCGTACCCATGTAACCATGTGATACCTCGAAGAGATAGGTGCCGTGATGGTGCTACACTTGGGAGAACACTAACTACTTGATATTCTAAGTGAGAGATCACCCTAATAAAAAGCGACTACCGTGCAATTAAGAAGGGTGCATCAAGAGGGCTAAACATCTCAGGCAATTCATAATAGCATGATATGGTATAGCCCCTTCTGACGGAGAAGTCAAGTATTTCTTCGTCTTCGGCATTCGCGTCGGTGTTCACCTCTGCGAAGATTGCTACCACCTTGTCGATGCACCAGATAATATTGCTATCTCTATAGCTAATAAAATAAGTGCATTACATAAGGTTGACACGCAGGTCATTAAAGTGCAATCATATGGCTCCAGCCATCATGCCGAATCATGACACGCAGGTGATGTTAATTACATCATATAGCCATCTCATACATAATCAAATTGATTATGAGCATTGCTATACCACATCACATGCAAACCATCCTGCAAAACCAAGTTAGACGCCTCTAATCGGTTTATACAAAATTTTATTTTACGTGGCTTCTAAGGTTTTGACTCAAACCGCAGCTACCAACGTTTATCATCAAGTATGATAATTTAGGTTGCTAGATTAACTTTCCAAGGTGTATGAAACACGAGATGATAAAATCTCAAGCCCCATACTAAACTTCGTCATACGCTTGACCCCCATGCAGATCATATCTGCATTGCCCTTTCGTCTGCAAAACATCCATCTTTCTTTTGACTATGGTGGAACCCAAAGAACTATTAGCACTTCGTTGATCTATCAATCAGCATACTCAAGAGCAGCATGAAAGGATCGCGGATTGCCAGAACTTTGTAAGATTCCACCATTCCGTCAAGATATGGACTACGCAAATTCACGGGAAGCAACAAGAACATCGGGTAACAGATTTCATCTGCTACCCGCACAAATAATTTTCAGCAATAGATCTCATCTACTACAAAATTATACTATGCAATACCCATACATCTCATGTATTCTAGATCATAACATGCATCTACTCATAGCCTGGCTCTTGATGCCACTGTTGGGGAACGTGACAGAAAACAAAAAATTTCGGTATAGCGAGCATGCCCAGGACCACTATGGAGACTGCATACAAGGTTTGATCTGATCCGTACCGACTCGAAGCGTAGCGGTAGAAGAGTCGGTGGAGATCGTTGGTGCAGATCCCCGCAGCTAGGATTTTACAACCTCCCAACCGCAAGGATGTCCTCGCTCGTCGGACAGCCCTCCGGGAGGCGGTCGGACAGTCCCCCGAACGATGTCACGGATAGCCCTTCGGGAGGACCCTCGAAACTCGAACGGAGACTCGGACAACCCTTCAGGAGGACACTCAAAACTCGAACGGAGACTCGGACAGTCCTTCGGGAGGACACTCGAACAGCCCCTCGGGCAAAAGATCAAAATTACGACCTCTCTACGGGGTTGCACACATACGGTGTCATCTATCCGGCAGGGCTTCGCCGTCCAGAACTAGTTCCTGCCGGAACCCAGACAGCCTTTCGGCTCTATTGAAGACTCTTTTCGTGGGAGGGAGAGAGAGAGCTTGCAAAGCAAAGCATGTGTATGAGAGCACAAGGATGAAGATATGGCAGCCCACATCTCCTCTATTTATAGGAAAACCAAGGGTAGGGTTGGGATTTCAAAATACCAAACTACCCCCACTTTATGTCACACATAAAAAACATAAGAAGGAAAAAGGGGTGCCATGTGGAGCTCCATGGAGGAGCTCCACCCTTGGCTGGCCAACCCTTGGGCCCCCCCCATGAGGAGCTAACTTTCTCCCCAATCCCTTCTAGAAGCCTTTTTGGAAATATCCAAAAAGGTCCTTTTCCATAAATATCCAAAAAGCACTTTCACTATTCACGACGACATTTTTCAGCGTCCGATCGAACTGAAAATATTTATGTGGGCTTAGAACAATACTAGTACCCCACTAAAATAATTTTTAATGCGATCCGGAACAATTCCGGAATAGTGATTTTCATCTGCGAAAAGCATCTGAAGCGGTTCCGGCAGCTCCGGAACATTTCCGGTTTTTCTTCCGGAAAATTCCCAGAAGTTTCCAGAATGATTCTGGCACCCTCCAAGAATTATCAGGCATGTGCCGAAACCAATTTGACGTAATGGTATCCCCTGAAACTACTTTTTAGTTTTACCGAAACTGTTCCGGTGACCTATCTGCGGAACTTTTCCGCTGTCCGAAACTTTTCCGGTGTCCGAAACTTTTCGGTGATATTCTCTCAGACTCCCTATCTAGTATTCAACAGATAGATGACCCTTAAGCGTGTGACCCTATAGGTTCGGTGAAGCATAGACATGACCTGGAACCCCTTCCGATCAATGATCAACATCGGAGCCGTGGACACCCATATTGACCCCTATACCCAAACGAATGAATATTCGAGTGAACCTCTAGTTGCCGTGAGCTATTCCTGTTGCTTCACGATATGTTACAATTACCCGAGGTGAGACATGTAGGCATCCTCGTGGATCAACAACTTGTCCACTATGCCAGTTACCTCGTTGCCGGTATTGTTCTCTTTTCTCGTTCCCGTGTTCCGGCATCCCCGTGATCAAATCACAAAGTGTCTGGCCAGACGATGATGGATACCGTAACACCGAGAGGGCCCAGAGATATCTCTCCATCGTCGGAGGAGAAAATCCCAATCTTGAGCTAACAAGTTACTTGACATACTTTTCCATGAACCCGTAAGCCGCCGTAATAGCCACCCATTTACGGATGACATTTAACAAACCCCAAAGTTCATGAAGCAAGCATGAAGAAACTCGATACTCTGATGGTCTAAGGAATTATGCAAACGTTAACCATCTCTGTGTTATTTACCATTGACTTGTGACGAATGTATCTCATAGCATAACAACAATTCAGATCGATTCAACACGAGTGTTCTACCAACATCGCGTCCTCAAAATTTCCGGCATAGCCATGCCCAGGATCAGGAAAACAGGACCATCATGCAACACTTGAGCCAGTCTTAGAGGCAAGACTAGGAATACAATTTACCGTTTATTATACCACACGTGCACATGAGTTTCCCTCCAAGACTCGTTTAATTTGTAGACTCGAGAATCATTGTAGTTATAGCATGGAACATAAACATTCATTACAAACTTTGGAGATACAAAATAACTGTTATTACTGCCTCTAGGGCATATCTCCTACAAATAGCTCGCACAATAGCACCCCTGAATTTTAATGCGTTCCTAGAGAAAGCTAAGTTGAAAGATGATGGAAGTAACTTTGTGGAGTGGGCGCGTAATCTGAGGATTATCCTAATGGCTACCGAGAAGGCATATGTCCTTGATGCACCGCTTGGTAACCAACCCGCAGAATTGTCATCCAAAGACATTAAGAATGCTTGGGAGGCACGTTCTGGAGATTACTCAATAGTTTAGTGTGCAATATTGTATGGCTTAGAATCGGGTCTTCAAAGACGTTTTGAATGTGATGGAGCATATGAGATGTTCCAGGAGTTGGAGTTTATGTTTAAGAAGAATGCCCGTATCGAGAGGTATGAGACCTCCGATAAGTTCTATGCTTGCAAAATGGAGGAGAACGGGTCTATCAGTGAACATATACTCAGAATGTCTAGGTATTCTACTCGCCTGGTGGAGTTAGGGATGCCCCTTCTGCCAGAGGCGATCACTGACAGAGTTCTTCAATCATTGCCACCAAGCTACAAGAGCTTTGTGCTGAACTATAACATGCATGGGATGAATAAGTCAGTCGGCGAGTTGTTTGCGATGCTAAAAGTCGCTGAGTCTGAAATCTATCTAGAACATCAAGTATTGATGGTCAATAAAACCACTAGTTTCAAGAAGAATGGCAAGGGCAAGAAGGGTAACTCCAAGAAGGGTGGCAAATCAGTTGCTCCTCCCATGAAGAAACCCAAGGCTAGACCCAAGCCAGAAACTTAGTGCTTTCATTGCAAGGGAACTGGTCACTAGAAGCGGAACTGCCCCAAGTATCTGGCTGAAAAGAACATGGCCAACAACAAACAAGTTATATATGATATAAATTTTATTGATGTGTACCTTACTAGCTCTCGTTGTAGTGCTTCGGTATTGTATACCGGTTCGGTTGCTCACATTTGCAACTCAAAACAGGAACTACGGAATAGACGAAGGCTGGCGAAGGACGAATTGATGATGCGCGTGGGAAATGGTCCCAAGGTTGATGTGATCGCCATAGGCACGCTCTCTCTTCGATTACCATCGGGATTAGTGATGAACCTGAACAATTGTTATTTAGTGCCTGCGTTAAGCATGAACATTATATCTGGATCTTGTTTATTGCGAGATGGTTACTTATTTAAATCAGAGAATAATGGTTGTTCTATTTATATGAGTAATATCTTTTATGGTAATGCACCCAATGTGAGGGGTTTATTCATATTGAATCTTGATAGTGATGATACACATGTTCATAATATTGATGCCAAAAGATGTAGAGTTGATAGTGATAGTACCACTTTCTTGTGGCACTGCCGTTTAGGTCATATTGGTGTAAAACGCATTAAGAAGCTCGATGCTGATGGACTTTTGGAGTCACTTGATTTTGAATCACTTGACACATGTGAACCATGCCTCATGGGCAAGATGACTAAGACGCCGTTGTCTGGAACAATAGAACGGGTGACTGGTTTGTTGGAAATCATACATACTGATCTGTGTGGTCCAATGAACATTGAGGCACGCGGTGGATCTCATTATTTTGTCACCTTCACTGATGACTTAAGTAGATATGGGTATATTTACTTAATGAAACACAAGTCTGAAACCTTTGAAAAATTCAGGCAATTTCAGAGTGAAGTTGAGAATCATCGTAACAAGAAGATTGAATTCTTGTGATATGATCGAGGAGGAGAATAACTGAGTTATGAGTGTGGCAGTCACTTAAGACAGTGTGGAATTGTTTCACAATTGACACCGCCTATAACACCACAACGTAATGGTGTGTCTGAATGTCATAATCGAACCTTATTAGATATGTTGCGTTCTATGAAGTCTCTTGCCAATTTGCCACTATTGTTCTAGGGTTATGCATTAGAGATAGTTGCATTCACTTTAATTAGGGCACCATCGAAATCCGTCGAGATGACGCCATATGAACTATGGTTTGGCAAGAAGCCAAAGTTGTCGTTTCTTAAAGTTTGGGGATGTGATGCTTATGTCAAAAAGCTTCAGGCTGGAAAGCTGGAACCCAAAGCGGAGAAATGTGTTTTCATAGGATACCCAAAAGAGACAGTTGGGTATACCTTCTATCTCAGATCTGAAGGCAAAGTGTTTGTCACGAAAAACGGAACATTTCTTGAGAAAGAGTTTCTCTCGAAAGAATTGAGTGGGAGGAAAATAGAGCTTGATGAGGTTATTGAACCTTTCTTCAACCAGAGAGTAGCGAGGTGCAGAAAGATGTTTCTATGGAACCTACCACAGTTGAAGAGGAAGTTAATGATGATGATCATGAAGCTTCGGATCAAGTTACTATTGAACCTCGTAGGTCGACAAGGGTGCGTACTGCTCCTGAGTGGTACGGCAACCCTGTCTTGGAGGTCATGATGTTGGACAACAATGAACCTATGAGCTATGGAGGAGCGATGATGGGCCTGGATTCCGAGAAATGCTTAGATTCCATGAAATCTGAGATGGAATACATGTATGAAAACAAAGTATGGACTTTGGAAGTATTACCTGAGGGGCGAAAGGCCATTCAGAACAAATGGATCTTTAAGAAGAAGATGGACGTGGACGGTAATATCACCGTCTATAAAGCTCGACTTGTGGCAAAGGGTTTTTCACAAGTTCAAGGAGTTGAATAGGATGAGACCTTCTCACCTGTAGTGATGCTTAAGTACATCTGAATCATGTTAGCAATAGGTGCATATTTCTATTATGAAATTTGGCAGATGGATGTGAAAATAGCGTTCCTCAACGGTTTTCTTGAGGAAGAGTTGTATATGATGCAACCAGAAGGTTTTGTCGATCCAGATAATGCTGGCAAAGTGTGCAAACTCCAGCGATCCATTTATGGACTAGTGCAAGCATCTCAGAGTTGGAATACGCGCTTCGATGAGGTGATCAAAGCGTTTGGGTTTATACAAGTTTATGGAGAAGCTTGTGTTTACAAGAAAGTGAGTGGGAGCTCTGTAGCGTTTATAATATTATATGTGGATGACATATTTTTGATTGGAAACAATATAGAAATGCTGGGAAGCATGAAGGAATATTTGAACAAGAGTTTTTCAATGAAGGACCTAGGCGAAGTTGCTTTGATATTAGGCATTAATATCTATAGAGATAGATCGAGATGCCTTATAGCACTTTCACAAAGCACATACCTTGATAAAGTTTTGAATAAGTTCAAAATGGATCAGTCCAAGAAGGGGTTCTTGACTGTGTTACAAGGTGTGAAGTTGAGTAAGACTCAATGCCCAGTGACTACAGAATATAGAGAGAAAATGAGTGTCATCCCCTATGCTTCAGCCATAGGCTCAATCATGATTGCAATGATGTGCACAATACCCGATGTCAGCCTTGCCATAAGTATGGCCGGAAGGTTTCAAAGTGATCCTGGAATGGAGCACTGGACAGCGGTCAAGAATATCCTTAAGTACCTGAAAAGGACTAAGGAAATGTTTCTCGTTTATGGAGGTGATCAAGAGCTCGTCGTAAAGGGTTACATAGATGCAAGCTTTGACACTGATCCGGATGACTCTAGGTCGCAAACCGGATACGTATTTATTCTCAACGGGGGAGCAGTAAGCTGGTGCAGTTCCAAGCAAAGCATGGTAGCCAATTCTACATGTGAAGCGGAGTACATCGCAGCCTCGAAGGCAGTGAAGGAAGGTGTCTGGATGAAGCAGTTCATAACAGATCTTGGAGTAGTGCCCAGTGCACTGAATCCAATGACTCTGTTCTGTGACAACACTGGTGCCATTGCTCTGGCCAAGGAACCAAGGTTTCACAAGAGGACCAAACACATAAAGCGACGCTTCAATTACATCCACGATTACATCGAGGAGAAGGACATATATATTTGCAAAGTGCACACGGATCTAAATGTTGCAGACCCGTTCACTAAACCTCTTCCAAGGGCTAAACATGATCAACACCAGAACTGCATGGGTGTTCGATTCATTACAATATAAATCACATAGTGATGTGAACTAGATTATTGACTCTAGTGCAAGTGGGAGACTATTGGAAATATGCCCTAGAGGCAATAAATAAAGTGTTTATTATCATATTTCCTTGTTCATGATAATTGTTTATTATCCATGCTATAATTGTATTGATTGGAAACACATTGCATGTGTGGATATATAGACAACACTTTGTCCCTAGTGTGCCTCTAGTTAACTAGCTCGTTATTCAAAGATGGTCAAGGTTTCCTAGACATTGACATGAGATGTCATTTGATAATGGGATCACATCATTAGGAGAATGATGGGATGGACAAGACCCAGACTATAAACGTAGCATATGATCATGATAGTTTATTGCTACAGTTTTCTGCATGTCAAGTATATGTCCCTATGACCATGAGATCAGGCAACTCACTGACACCGGACGAGTGCGTTGTGTGTATCAAACATCAAAAAGTAACTGGATGACTATAAAGGTGCTCTACACGTATCTCCGAGGGTGTCTGTTGGGTTAGCATGGATCAACACTAGGATTTGTTACTTCGTGTGACGAAGAGGTATCTCAGGGCCCACTAGGTAATACAACATCACAATAAGCCTTGCAAGCAATGTGACTAAGTGTTAGCCACGAGATCTTGTATTACATAAATGAGTAAAGAGACTTTCCGGTAACGAGGTTGAACTAGGTATGGAGATACCGATGATCGAATCTCGGGCAAGTAACATACCGAAGAATAGAGGGAACATCATACGGGATTGACCGAATCCTTGACATAGAGGTTCGACCGATAAAGATCTTCGTAAAATATGTAGGAATCAATATGGGCATCCAGGTCCCGATATTGGTTATTGACCGTAGAGGTGTCTCGGTCATGTCTACATAGTTTTCGAACCCACAGGGTCTACACACTTAAGGTCCGGTGACGTTTCGGTAGTGTAGAGTTATGTATGGTGGTGACCGAAGGTTGTTCAGTGTCACACCCTGTGTTTGTGTCACATTGTTATGTTTGCGTTTCTAAAATATGGAGCCAACTAAAACTTTTTCTATGTGCTTGTTCTTGCTTGCTATGTTGTCTGCTTGCTTGATGATTGTGGTGTGGCACTACTAGGTTCTATTCCACTTCAAATTCATCTTCCATGTCCCCAAACCTCTTTCCCAATGATCATGACATATGAATAGTGCCCAAAACTATTTTTATCAAATATTGTTTTAACCAAAAATGATTTATTCAAATCTGGTTTTCAAAATCCCCTGAAATAAGTTTTGCACTGCAAGTCTTCAAATTAGGTGGACCCTTCTTTTCCAAAGGCTTTATTTCAAACCTACTATATATATGACTTCCCAAAACCACCAAATATTATTTTTTAAGATTATTTCATATTTTATTTAAAGGCTTTTTCTTAAGGCCAGAAATGGTTTTCCCTAGGGAAAAATTATTTAAATGCTTTGAAAATATTTGAGAAAATTTAGAGTAACTCAGTGGACATATATTTTCCATATATATGAGTTTCAACACAAGGGCATGATCAGATCATAGGCAAAACCCCTCAAAACCGTTTCTTTTAAAATAAAACTTTTGGAATATTCTATAAGAAATATTCTCAATAAATTCCAGGAAAATTCCAACAAGTAAACACTATCATACGTGATGATCTTGCAAAGTTTCATCTCAATCCAAGTTGGTTTGATTCATCAAACCTTCCCAAAACCATTCCTGTCTAGAATCAAATTTGAGCAACTTTACATTGTGAAGTGTCTCCCCTTGGCCTCAAACTTTGTGGGCATGCTCTAATGGCCAAATAGTGATGATACACTAAGTGGTGCATCAAGGGTAAAAGCCTAGCATCAATGGATCTACAGAAATCTGATTCTGCTAATTTCTAGGGTTTATCAAATCACCATTGTCAACTTTTTCCTCTTGGGCTCAAACTTGGTGAAACCTGTCATTTGTACCTAGCCATTGACCCTGGTAAGTATCTGAGTAAGATGGTAACATCTTATTTCCAAAAACACCACCAAACACCTTCTAGTGATTTGGTAAAACCCCCATTTTCACCCTCTTCTCTTTTACCCTTGCCCCCAACTTTCTACCACAGCCTCACATAGATACATTTCACCTCAAGTAAAAGTCCCAAGCAATTAGGCCACTGTGAGGTGGAGTAAAACCCCTATTTCTACCCCTGGACAACACCATTTCTACCCCCTCTACCCTTTTCCTTCTTCCCTAAGGCTTCTCCAGAGCCCCCCTAAGCTTCTCCTAGCCGTTGGGCATCTTCTAAAGCCGCAAGACACTAGAGGACACGCAGTGGGCTTAAAATATGCCCAGGTGTGCCATTTGGGCGCTCTGGAGCGTGCTACAGTGCACTCCAGTACTGTAGCCACCCCTGCCCGGTGCCGCCTGTTAGCCTTGGGCCTTCCTTGCATGTCCCCTTGGTCGGCCTCGGCTTCCGCAACGAGGCAGGCAGTCGACCCCCTCTCTCCCCTCTCTCCTGTATCTCTCCTCTCCTCCCTCGTGCGCGCATGACACCAACCGAACCGGCCAGTAGCCGCGCTTGCACGCGCGACGCCCTTGGCCCCCCTCTACCTGTGCGCGCTCTCCAGGGCATCTCCTGTGGGCCCTAGCCCTGCCGTCGCCCCTCCTTGCCCTGTAGTGGCTCAACGGCGGGTGCCCGAGCTCTCCCGCGCTCGCCACTCCCCCTGACTCCGCCTCGCCTATTTAAAGGAGCCCCAAGCACCCCCTCTTTCTTTCCATGGCCTCTTCCACTCCCAGTCTCCCTCTGAGCCGCCCTAGAGACCGCCCGGAGCCCTTGTGCTCGGGATAGACCGAGGCACCGCCACGTTGGGGCTTCGTCGATCTCGGGCTACCGGCCTGCTCCAGCCTTACTTTCTCCTCCTTTGAGCCCTAGTGAGCTCCCGTGTCTTCCCCCTTCCTCCCCAACCGTTTTGCTGCTCGGAGCAGCGTCGGTGACCCTCTCCCGAAGCGGTTCCTCCGCGACCTCCTCCCTGTCGGTGACTCCGATCTCCTCCGGTCGCCCTTCCACCTCCAGAGGACCGGCAGGTCGACGCCGAACCCGTTCCCGCCTCCAGATCCCCTCGCCACGCCTCCCTTCGCCGCCGGTGAGCTCTCCCCCTTCCTGTCCCAAGGTGGGAGAAGGACCCGATAGGTGGGGCCCACCTGTCGGCCTCTCCTCCCCTCTCTCGCGCCCTCTCTCTCTCCCCGCGGTCACTGACGGCCGGGCCCCGTGCGTCAGGTTTAAACCTGGCCGCACGCGAGGCCGACTGGCTGGCCAGCTAGGCCGGCCCAACCATTGGCTGCTTCTGGCCTGGGTCCCCATGGCCCTTTTTATTTTTCCTTTTCTATGGGATTTTGCAAAAATCCCACAGGGCCTAAATTAAATCCCATGAAATTAATTCTTTCACCTAAATTCTTAGTATAATACCTAGAATTTAATAGTGCCATTTGTAAGAATGTTTGAAATATTTTAAGTACTGTTTCATTTTAAAACATATTTTTAGGCACCTTCTTACCTCTGTTAATTTATTTCCAAAATGTTTTTCACAACGAAACCCTAGGGTGGTATTTTTAGTGTGACATTGGGTATTTATCAGAAGATATTAGCATTTTTAATAAGTAGTTGAGTGCTCTGTTTTTGTGTGTTGCTTATTTTATCGTTATTTTATCGCGACGATAGATTGCGCTATAGACGAAGAAGTTGGACCCGAAGACTTCGAAGACCCCGAAGACTTTGTTAAGCTAGGCAAGTAGCCCCTTGACCATTATGAGAAACCATTTTTATTGCATGTCATATAGCACTTTACTTTCATCATAATTGATCATGTGATGTGGTGTTCCCCTTTCGGTGGGATGCCTCCGATACGTTTCCATTGACACTTGCATCGTGGATGACCCTACCACCTTATGAGGGTTATGCAGGTGGGTGTAGATAGGATGCTAGTAGATGCTACGCAAGTGGGATCCGGACTATGCATAGTGATGGAAAGACAGAAATGATTTCAAGAACTTTTGAAAACCCCGTCGGGTGCCACTAATGCCCGAGGGAGATATTGATGAGATAGGCGTCCACTTGAGAAAGAAGTGGTGTGCCAGAACAAGTGAGTATGTGCTTTCAAAAATGGAGAATTCTAAGGTCTGCTGATTATCCCAACCTTACATGCGCAACCACAATACCCCTTATGGGACGGGGCTTTGTTGATTACTATGGTTGGTACTAGCAAGGAGCCGCATTACTAGTGGCAAGAGTGAAGTGGTCACTCTTGAGACGGGGTCGTCCCAGAGAGGAAGGTCATGCGCTGTCTTTACAGGCACCGGGCACACCGGTGCGTGCCCTCATGGATGATACAAGTGATGTACATCCTGAGGGATGGCACCAACGAGTGACTCTTTGTTTAGTATCACCATGGGAAAGGCATTGTTCGAGTGCTTACCTCAAGAATGTTATATATACCACGAGTCGTGGATGATACGGAAGTTCCCCGAGTCTTGTGAGTAAAGTGTGCAACCTCTGCATAGTGTAAAACTATTCGAATAGCCGCGCCCGCGGTCATGGATAGTTGGAGGTCCTTCTTAGACCTTAGGAAGCCCTTAGTTAGCATGGACGTTAGTTAGGATAAAAGTCGTTTTCGAAACTACACCTAGCATTGGAACTTAGGAATTCTGCACTATTTACCTCTCCTATTCTTCACACAACACTTTGTTAACTCTCCTCCTTTCAAACCTTTGTAGATGGCCATTGTACCCGAAACCTTCCTGACATCCGGCGTTCCCTTACTTCCGTGGATAGCCTAGAGAAGTGCCAGTTTCGCCAACCACCCATTTTCCTCTACCACGAGCACTGGGTCGATGCCGTCACGAAGGAGTACCACGTAGATGTGGTCATGAAGGCAAACGACTCCCCGACCAGTTGGTTCTTTGAAGGACCACGGATGGAGACCATGATGTTTGCCGTCGAGACAGCTGCACGCAAGGCACTCCTATACCTTCGAGATATCATTCTAGAGATGGCTGACGAGCCGTCTACTCCCTACCTTCCCTTCAGGAAGGATGACCTTGGCGAGAGTTGGACACTCATTCCGACCAAGGAAGATGGCACACCACTCAGGTTCCAGACCTACTTCAGCCTCTCCGCCGATATCCTGGTTCATAACCTGATGAAGGAGTCCGTGAAGCTCCGCGAGGAACTTCACCACACCCGAGAGCTACTTCGACAAGCCAAGACGAAGCCAGACAAGATCAAGAAGGATGGAGCCCCTGATGGATGACCGGCTATTGCTTATCGAGGAGGAGTACCCCCAGCTAGTGATGCACCTACACGTCATCATCGCATGAGTGCGAAGGAGTACCGTGAGCTCTTCACTGACACTCCAGCAAAGTGTAGTCGGGATGGACCTCCTCGTTCCCTGACCCCTTCGACCGGGAATGATGCCCGTTCAGATGATGAACAGGAGGAAGACCTAGAGGACCGTGACTATGAGACCGAGCACTCCACCACCTCACTCCGAGAACCCCTAGGGTAGGATCAGTCATGTGTCCCTCATGTGAAGCCGAGTTCGTGTAATGGTTCATATGAAACCATGTGTGATTGTTTTTTGTTTTGTTGTTTGTGTTCCGATGCAAGTCGCGCTTTTGCCTTAAGCAACATGAAGCGACTCCATCGTCTATCTTAATATATGTTGGTCTTTCGACCTTTGTTTAACACACTTGCTCTTGACCAACCCCCTTAGGCGCGCATTTCCGTTGTTGCTTATCCTCTTATCAATCCCATTTGTTTGACTTGGCTGCTCCAAACATGATGGTGACTGCTGTCCACAACAACTCCTTCACCAACCCTGAAGCCGGCAACTCCAGCCAGCAACAGGGAGCTGGTGGGGCTGCTCATGCGGGAGGACACCAGGAGCAACCACAAGGCGACATTCCCCCGCCACCACCTCCGCCGGAGAACATGACCATAGCTCAGTTTCTCCAAGTTCTCCGGGAGGAACGCCAATGTCACACCCTATGTTTGTAGCACATTGTTATGTCTGGGTTTATAAAATTTGGAGCTAACTAAAACTTTTTCAAAGTGCTTGTGCTTGTTTGATATGATGTAGGCTTGCTTGATGATTGTGTTATTTGGCACTACTAGGTTCTATTCCACTTCCTATCTCATCTTCCTTGTTTCAACCAAAAATGATTTATTTAAATTAAGTTTCCAAAACCACCTGAAATGAGGTTTCAACTGCAAATCCTCAAATTGGGTGGATTCTTCTTTTCCAAAAGCTTTATTTCAAACCGACTATATATAAGACTTCCCAAAACCACAAAATATTATTTTTAAGGATTATTTTCACATTTTATTTAAAGGCTTTTTCCTAAGCCTAGAAATGGATTTTCCTAGGGAAAAATTACTCAAATGCTTTAAAAATATTTGAGAAAATTTAGACAAACTGACTGGACGTATATTTTCCATATATATGAGTTTCAACACAAGGGCATGATCAGATCATAGGCAAAACCCTCAAAACCCTTGTTGTTTGGATCAAACTTTTGGAATATTTCTATAAGAAATATTCTTAATAAATTCCAGGAACATTCCAGCAAGTCAACACTATCGTGAGTGATGATCTTGGAAAGTTTCATCTCAATCCAAGTTGATTTGTTTCATCAAACCATCCCAAAACCATTCTTGTCCAGAATCAAGTTTGAGCAACTTTACATTGTGAAGTGTCTCCCCTTGGCCTCAAACTTTGTGGGCATGCTCTAAAGTCCAAATAGTGATGATACACTAAGTGGTGCATCAAGGGTTAAATTCTAGCATCAATGGATCTATAGAAATCTGATTCTGCTAATTTCTAGGGTTCTTAAAATTTCCATTATCAACTTTTTCCCCTTGAGCTCAAATTTGGTGAAGCATATCATGTATACCCAGCATTTGACCCTAGTAAATATATCAGTAAGTTTGTAAACTTACCCTTCCCAAAACACCACCAAACACCTTCTGGTGATTTGGTAAAACCCCTATTTCTACCTCTTACCCTTTTACCCTTGCCCCCAACTTTTTACCACATCTTCTTGCACTGCCCAAGTACCTCCAGTAAAAAAACCAGGCCCTCAGGTCACGAGGAGGTGGGGTAAAACCCCCATTTTCACCCCTGGACAACATCTTTGTCTACCTCATTCCCCCTTTTCTTCTTTCCTAAGGCATCCCGCAACATCCAATGCCCTACCCTCTATTGTTAAACCCCTAGATCCCCCTAGACATAGCCGACCACGCAGAATACGCCATTGGCATGCCGTGGCATGCCAAACGCGCGCTCTGGAGCACGCTACAGTGCTGATAGGCACTGTAGCCATCGCCCACTGCATGGCTCCGGCGGCCTCGAGCCTTGCCCTCGCGCCACTTGGTCCCCCTCGGCATCCGCGCCACGCCACCCTTGTTGGCCCCTCCTCTCTCTCCCTCCTTTGGCCCCTCTCGCACATGCCGTGGCTGCCCGAACTGGCCAACCACCGGGTTCGCACGCGCGTGGTCCCACGCCCCTCTCTCCTCGCCCTCTGGTCGTGGATGATGCCCAGGAACGCCGCGGACCCCTTCTCTCCCTTCCTCGAGCCCTCCAGCGAGCGCCACATCCTTGCCGGCACACGGGTCCACGATGGTCTGCCCCCTCCTTCTATTTAAGCCACCCAGGCATCTCTCTTCCCTCCTTTGGCTCCCTTCCACCCCTATTGCGCTCCCAAACCACTCGAGCGACCACCCGAAGCCCTAGTGCTCGGGATCGACCGAGCAGCCGCCGCGGTGGAGCTCCATCGATCTCGAGACACAGGCCTGCTCCGGCCCCTTCATCGAGCTCGTAGGGTCCCTCAGACCTCTTACCCTCACCTACCCATCCATTTCCTATAGAGGAGCATCGCCGGCGACCCCTTCCGAAGCTACCTCCGTCGTGGGTGCTCACCGCCGACAGCTCCGACCAACTCTGGCCTCCCTTCGACTTCTCCTGGAACGGTGACGGCCTCCTGAACTCATTCCCGCCTCCAGATCCCCTCGCTGCACCTCCCTTTGCCACCGGTGAGCTCTCCCCCTTCCTATCCCAAGGTGGGAGAAGGACCCGATAGGTTGGGCCCACTTGCCGGCCTCTCCTCCCCTCTGCCGCACCCTCTCTCTCTCCCCCGCGGTCGCTGACGGCTGGGCCCTACGTGCTAGGTTTAAACCTGGCCATGCGCGAGGCCGGCTGGCTGGCCAGCTGGCCCAGCCCAGCCACTGGCCGCTTCTGGCATGGGTCCCCGTGGCCCTTTTTCTTTTTCCTTTTCTGTGGGATTTTTGCAAAATCCCACAGGGCCAAATTAAATCCTATGAAAATAATTCTTTCACCTAAATTCTTAGTATAATCCCTAGAATTTAATAGTGCCATTTGTAAGAATGTTTGAAAATATTTAAAGTACTGTTTCATTTTAAAACCTATATTTAGGCACCTTTTTACCTCTGTTAATTTATTTCCACAATGTTTTTCACAACAAAACCCTAGGGGGATATTTTTAGTGTGGCATTGGGTATTTATCAGAATAGTTTAGCATTTTTAATAAGTAGTTGAGCGCTCTGTTCTTGTGTGTTGCTTTTTATTTTATCGCGACGATAGATTGCGCTGTTGACGAAGAAGTTGGACCTGAAGACTTCGAAGACCCCAGAGACTTTGTGGAGCCAGGCAAGCATCCCTTTGACCATGATGAGAAACCATTTTTATTGCATGTAATATAGCACTTTAATTTCATCATACTTGATCATCTGATGTGGTGTTCCCCTTTCGGTGGGATGCCTCCGATACGTTTCCATTAACACTTGCATCGTGCATGACCCTACCACCTTATGAGGGTTATGCGGGTGGGTGTAGATAGGATGTAGTAGATGCTACGCAAGTGGGATCGAGACTATGCATAGTGATGGAAAGAGAGAAATGATTTCAAGAACTTTCGAAAACCCCGTCGGGTGCCACTAATGCCCGAGGGAGATATTGATGAGATGGGCGACCACATGAGAAAGAAGTGGTGTGCCGGAACAAGTGAGTATGTGCTTTCGAAAACGGAGAGTTCTAAGGTCTACTGACCATCCTAACCTTACATGCGCAACCATGATACCCCTTATGGGATGGGGCTTTGTTGATTACTATGGTTGGTACTAGCAAGGAGCCAAATTACTAGTGGCAAGAGTGAAGTGGTCACTGTTGAGACGGGGTTGTCCTAGAGAGGAAGGTCATGTGCTATCTTTACAGGCATCGGGCACACTGTTGTGTGCCCTCATGGATGACACGAGTGATGTATATCATGAGGGATCGCACCAACGAGTGGACTCTTTGTTTACTATCCCCATGGGAAAGGCATTGTTCGGGTGCTTACCTCGGGTATGTTATATATACCGCGAGTCGTGGATGACACTGAAGTTCCCCGAGTCTTGTGTGTAAAGTGCGCAACCTCTGCATAGTGTAAAACTATTTGAATAGCTGCGTCCGAAGTCATGGATAGTTGGAGGTCCTTCCTAGACTATGTCCGGATGTTTTCATAAACCTTGGTGTGACTATGGGTGTGGTGGTGACAAGAGATCACATGAGCCAAGTCCGATGTTGTAGCGTGAGGATTTGACTAAGTCTGATAACTTAGCATGAAGAGTGAACATGAGATGTTCAACCAATACTTATGATGATATCTACAATTTTTTCACATGGATACCTGCTAGTTGTTGATGCATGCTCACTAGTTACTTGATCATGTCATTTGCATACACAATTAGCTTTCCACAAATTTACCTACTTAGTGCTACATGATGCATCAGTGATACCTTGTTCCACAACTTGGGTTGCTCGCGAGTACATTCAAAGTACTCATTGGCTTGCCACTAGTTATTTAATTGGCCAAGCATGGAAGAAAAGGAGTTTGTTGAAGAGTTCGTTGGTGACGAACATGCGAACTAAGACGCTTCCTAGTTAGAAGACCTGTAGGTTAAGGCAGATGGCATGGGTTCACGGTTTTGACCAAGATTTCCGCTTCTTGTTATATTTAAGTATTTGGCCCTCGTGGCCCTATCTATGTAAGACTAAGACCTTGATGGTCATCATTGGTGTAAGACGTTAAGTGTGGATGTAAGACTCTTGTTATTCAGCTTCTGTGTGTTCAGTGAGCATTGATCTTTGGGATCACTGTACACGTGCATTCAGTGATCACGACTTAAGAGTCAGGGTCCCCACATTTGGAGTCCCGGATGAGATCTCGGATGTCATGAGGAGCTCCGGAATGGTCCGGAGGTAAAGATTGATATATAGGAAAGTGGGTGTTTGAACTCCGGAAAACTTTCGGGCATTTCCGGCAGTGTACCAGGAGTGACGAATGGCTTCCAGGGGACCACCAAGTGGGGCCCACACATCCCAAGGGGCCACAAGGGCCTTAGTGGTGGCACACCAGCCCCTGGTGGGCTGGGCAGCCAGCCCAATAAGGCCTATGCACAAGGAGGAGGAGTAAGGGCCAAGTTAGGGAGGAGTCCCACTAGGAATCCACCTCCCTTGTGGGAGGTGCACTCCTCCCCTTGGCTTCGGCCGAAGCTCTCCTTGGAGGAGAGGCTAAGGCTGCCTCCTCTCCCCTCCCTCCAATATATACTAGAGGACTTTGAGGGCAGCCCCAACCCTAATAGCCACGTTGTGGGGACCCCGACTCATAAGTCGAGATCACCGAATGCACATGTACAGTGATCCCAAAGATCAATGCTCACTGAACACACAGAAGTTGAATAACAAGAGTCTTACATCCATACTTAACGTCTTACACAAATAATGACCACGAAGGTCTTAGTCTTACATATATAGGTCCACACGGGCCAAACACTTAAAATAGAACAAGTAGCGGAAATCTTGGTCGAAAGCGTGAACCCAAGCCATCTGCCTTAACCTACAGGCATTTTGACTGGGAAGCATCCTAGTT
Organism: Hordeum marinum; assembly: GCA_022496015.1. Classification (NCBI taxonomy): domain Eukaryota; kingdom Viridiplantae; phylum Streptophyta; class Magnoliopsida; order Poales; family Poaceae; genus Hordeum; species Hordeum marinum. Next base: position 313,832,566 of record CM039678.1, read on the forward strand.
TGCATGTTCGTCTCCAACGAACTCTTCAACATACTCCTGTTCTTCCATGCCTGGCCAATTAAATAACCAGTGGCAAGCCAATGAGTACTTTGAATGTACTCGCAAGCAACCCAAGTGTGGAACGAAGTAACTATGATGCATGATATAGCACTAATAATGGGTAAGTTTGAGGAAAGCAAATTTTTGAATGCAAATGACATGATCAAGCAAATAGTGAGCATGCATCAACAATTAACAAATGTCCATGTGAACAAGTTACAAACATCACCATAAATAGCGGTAGAATATCTCTTGTTCATTCATCATACTAAGCCATCGGACTTAGTTTAATTCCCTCGCCAAGTCATCGGACTCGGCTCATGTGACCCCTTGTCACCATCACATCCATACCCACACCAAGTTTCACGAAAACATCTAGACGTAGTTTAAGCAGCACCACCCAACTGCCCTTGACCATGGACACGATTATTCGAATAGTTTTACACTCTACAGAGGTTTCACACTTTACCCACAAGACTCGGGGAAGTTAAATGTCATCCACGACTCGCGGTATATAACATACCCGAGGTAAGCACCCGAACAATGCCTTTCCCATGGTGATACTATACAAAGAGTCCACTCATTGGTGCCATCCCTCATGATATACATCACTCATATCATCCATGAGGGCACGCAACGGTAGGCCCGGTGCCTGTAAATACAACACATGACCTTCCTCTCTGGGATGACCCCATCTCAAGAGTGACCACTCACTCTTTCCACTAGTAATGCGGGCTCCTTGCTAGTACCAACCATAGTAATCAACAAAGCCCCATCCCATACGGGGTACCGTGGTCGTGCATGTAAGGTTGGGACAGTCGAAAAATCTTAAATCTAATCTATTTTCGAAAACACACATACTCACTTGGTCCGGTACACCACTTCTTTCTCAAGTGGTCACCCATTTCATCATCATCTCCCTCGGGCATTAGTGGCACCCGATGGGGTTTTCGAAAAGTATTTTATATCATATCCTTCCTTGCCATCACGATGCATAAGTCCCGTCCCATTGCGTAGCATATATTAGCAATCTAACTACTCCCACCTACACAAGCCTCATAAGGGGTAGGGTTATTCACGATGCAAGTGTCAACGGAGAAGTACCGGAGGCATCCCACCGAAAGGGGAACACCACAACACATGATCAAATATTGTGAAAGTAAAGTGCTATATGACATGCAAGAAAATGGTTTCTTATCATGGTCAAAGGGATGCTTGCGTGGCTCAACAAAGTCTCCAAGGTCTTGGAAGTCTTCGGGGCCAACTTGTTTGTCAACAGCGCAAACTATCGTCGCGATAAAATAACGGTAAAAATAATCAATCACACAAAACAGAGCTCTCATTCTTCTACCAAAAATGTTCTCATACTCTAATAAATCCTAAAAGTCATACTAAATATATCTCTTAGGGTTTTGTAGTGAAAACGATTTTGGAATTAAAATAATAGAGGCAAAAAGGTGTCAATATGTAGGTTTTAAAATAAGACAGTACTAAAAACGTTTACAAACATTTTTACAAATGGCACTATTAAATTATAGGGATTATTTTATGAATCTAGGTGGAAGAAAAATTGGCATTGGATAAATATTTCCTCCTGTGAGATATTTGGAATTTGCTGGAAAAATAAAAAGGGAAAAGAAACGGGCACAGTGCCCTGGCCAGAGGAGGCCAGCAACTGGGCGGGCCCAGAGGCCAACCAGCCCAAGCAAACCGGCGCGTGCGCTAGCGTTCGAACCGGATGGCTGGGCCTCGATGGCCAGCAACAGAGAGAGGTGAGGATGACAGGTGGGCCCTGCCTATCATCTCCAACCTCGCGACAGGGTGGCCTGCATGCCCACCGCCTATGATGCAGGGCACGACGACGTCAAGCGAAGGCGGGGATGAGCTCAGCGTCGACCCGCGGGTCCTCTGGAGGTGGAACGGAGGCCTGAGGTGGCTGGAGTCGCCGGTGATGAGCCCTTGCGGCGGAGGGCGCTTCTGGAGAGGTCACTGGAGCCGTCCCGTGCTGCAAAAAGGACGAGAGGAAGAGGGGGAAGCATCATCGTGGCGAGGGAGGTCCAACGGGAGAGGAATGGCGGCCGGAGGGGCTCTGTACCCGGAGATCGACGATGAGGTTACCGCTGCGGTCCTCGGCCCGATTCCGAGCACAGGAGCTATGGGAGGTCCTCGGAGCGTGCAGGGGGGATATAGGGGAGAGGAGAGGGAGAGCAGAGGGGAGAGAGGGTCTCGGGAGGCCCTTTTATAGAGGGGGTGCGGGTCCACCGAATGATGTGCGCCAGCGAGCTCGTGGCCTAGGCCAGAGGGAGAGGGAGGCTCACGGGACTACTCAGGGGCATTCCTGGGGCCGGTCTACACCGAGCGGGAGCAATGGGAGAGAGATAGGAGGGCACACATGTGAGGTCATGGGTTGGCCGAGCCGGGCCGCGCTCGGCACGCGTGGGAGGAGGGAGGAGGAAGGGTAGAGCGGAGGGGCCGACGGGAGTGGCATGGCGCGGACACCGAGGGGGACCAAGTGGCGCAAGGGGGAGGCCCGAGGCTGCCGGAGCCATGGAGTGGCTAGCGGCTACAGTGCCTGTCGGCACTGTAGTGCGCTCCAGAGCACGCATTTGGCATGCAACGACATCTTCCGCGTGGCCACTCATGCCTAGGAGATCTAGGGGGAGTTAACAATGGAGAAAAGGCCATGGGATGCTCTCGTGATGCCTTAGGAGAGAAGGGAGGCTAAGAGAGAGGGACGAAACTGTTGTCCAGAGGTGAAAACGAGGGTTTTACTCACTTACCCATGGAGGTTTGGCTAGGGAGAGTTACTGGAGGTAACTAGTAACTCAGAGAGACTGTGGTAAAAAGCTTGGGCGAAGGGTAAAAGGATAATAGGTGAAAATGTTGGTTTTACAAAATCACCAGAAGGTGTTTGATGATGTTTTGGGCAAGGAAGAATTACTAGATTACTGAGATACTTACCAGGGTCAAAGGCTAGGTGAAAATGAGATGCTCCACAAAATTTGAGCTCAAGGAGAAAAAGTTGCCAATGGAAATTGGTGAACCCTAGAAATTGGCAGAAACTGATTTCCATAGATCCAATGATGCTAGGCTTTAACCCTTGATGCAACACTTAGTGTATCATCACCATTTGGCCATTAGATCATGCCCACATAGTTTGAGGCCAAGGGGAGACACTTCACAATGGAAAGTTGCTCAAATTTGATTCTGGACAGGAATAGTTTTTGGATGATTTGTTTGACCAAACCAACTTGGATTGGGATGAAACCTTGCAAGATCATCTCCCATGACAGTGTTGACTTGCTAGAATTTTCATGGAATTTATTGATAATATTTCTTATAGAAATATTCCAAAAGTTTTATCTGAACAGAAAGGATTTTGAGAGCTTTTGCCTATCATATGATCACGCCCTTGTGTTGAAACTTATACATATTGAAAATATATGTCCACTGAGTTTCTCTAAATTTTCTCAACTATTTTCAAAGCATTTAAATAATTTTTCCCTAGGAAAAACCATTTCTGGCCTTAAGAAAAAGTCTTTAAATAAAATATGAAAGTAATCTTAAAAAATAAAATTTGGTGGTTTTGAGAAGTCATATATATAGTAGGTTTGAAATAAAGCCTTTGGAAAAGAAGGTTCCACCTGATTTGGGGACTTGCAGTGCAAACCTCATTTCAGCGTGTTTTGGAAACTTAAATTAAATAAATCATTTTTGGTTAAATAAAATTTGATAAAAATAGTTTTGGGCACTATTCACATGGCATGATCATTGGGCAAGGGGTTTGGAGCAAGGAAGATGATTATGAAGTGGATTAGAACCCAGTAGTGCCATAAAATACAATCCACAAGCAAGCAAGCAACATAGCAAGCAAGCACAAACACATAGAAAAAGTTTTAGTTGGTTCCAAATTTTATAAACCCAATCATGACAATGTGCTATAATCACAGGGTGTGACACACGTGCTACCCTCTTCTTCCTCTAAATGGTTTTTTCCTCTAGATCGGTTTTCAGTGCTGCTTAGGCGAAGCCCTGCTGGAATTGCTCCACCACCATCGCTGCAATGTCGTCGCGCTGCCGGAGAACTCGTCTACCTCTCCGCTCCCTCTTGTTGGATCAAGAAGGCGGAGATCTTCATAGAGCTGCACGTGTGCTGAACACGAAGGTGCCGTCCGTTCGGTACTTGATCAGGAGTTCCTGGGACGGCTTGCGATTTGGATCGCGGAGACGTACCACTACATCAACCGTGTTCTTTAACGCTTACGCTTAGCGATCTACAAGGGTACGGAGGTCCAATCTCTCATCTCATAGATGCTCATCTCCTAGATTGATCTTGGTGAAGCGTAGGAATTTTTTTGTTTCCCATGCAATGTTCTCCAACAGTGGGCAGCTCACCGCTCAGCGCGGACTCGACGTCCTTTTGCCATGAGTGCGGCGAGCAGAGGCGGGGTGAGACTTGAGAAAAACATTGGCACCCTCCCTACCTGGCGCGCCAAATGTTGGATTTTGGGATCCGCAAAACCCTCAAGGTTCGAACATAGGGGCTCGTGCAAAAATCCCCTGTACCCTCGCCCTACCTAGTTTGCTACTTGATGGTTACTACTATGAACTCGCACGATGACGAGGAAGAAAATGAACACATTGGGTTACACAGGTTCGGGTCGCTGGGAAGCGTAATACCCTACTCCTTTTGTGGATTGCCTCTCGGGGAGTTGTGGTGGATGAACTAGTACAGTGGTTTAGAGCCTCATGAGGGTGCTCTACTAGTGTTGTTGGCTCTCTGCCTTGCCTTGTGGTTCGATGAGTGGTTCCTTTGGATCCCCTCTCTATGGTGCGGCCTAGCCTATATATATATCGGTGGCCCAGGTCCTCATACCTTATCACAATGGTGGGAAGGGATCCCACAACAGCCAAATTTGAAGGGGGACAAGAATACATCCCCGCCCTATCCAAAGGTGGTCTTCGCCTGCAAAGTAGTTGTCGATGATGCAGAGGTAGGCTCAGCGATGACATCCGCCTTGTGGGGCTCATGGTCGTGGTCTTGTTGCACCGGAATGGAAACCTTTGGGAGGCGCTTTGGGAACCCGCGGAAGTCCTGGCTCCCTTTGCACCAAAGGGAAAACCACACCACTTGGCGCACTAGCGCCCTCCTGTCCTTCCCTGAGTCACCTTTGACTCGTGAGGCCTGGTTCTGCTTAGAGATCTCCGCTGCTCCGAAGGGGGCCTGAGGAGGCCCATCATTGTTGGTCTTGGTGTAGTTCTTCCTCGCGAGCCTGGGGTCCTTGCGAGGGCCTTGTCTTTAGTGGAGCCACACCAGGCTTTGTCTGGCTGACGAGGTGGGCCATGCCCTCGGCCACAGGGAGGTAGGTCTGGGTATCCCTACTCCCAGAACACCGACAGTAGCCCCCGGGCCCAAGGCGCGCCCGACCTGGCTTCTGGGCAAAGCCTTTGAGGACGGCTCAAAGCGCGCGGGCCCCAAACGCCCGCGAGCTAGGCTTTACAAGCGTCAAATGCCTGGGCGGTGACGCCCCCGCTCCCCGAAGGCGTCAAGAACCACCCCAGTCAAACTAATGCGACGCTCGTGTGCAGCGCCGGCCATCATTGCCCTTCCTTGAATGTTGTTGCTGCCTCGGGCCTCTACTCAACGGGGCACGCGGAAGTGACCCGTCGAGCGGTAGGGGAGCCAACATGGATGGTACCGCACCGATCGAACCGCTCCACGACGCCCGAGAGGCGCATGACGCCCACTCTCCCATGATGCCTTGTGGCTGCCATTACGCCTATCAATCCGCCCCGCCCCGGGTAGGGGGGATGTTGCAGTCTCGATGTGTCTTCTTGCTTCAATTGCTCCACGGAGAAAACCCTCTTCTTCTCCCAGCTTCTCCTCCTCGATGACGTCTGAAGAAGCGCCACGTGGAAACGCGCTTCTCCGCCGGCTCCCTTGCACTCCTCTAGAGGCAATGGCGGGGGGCCCATGGGTTCGGCGGAAATTCGTCGGCGTTGGGCCATGGTCGATGAGTGAGTGATCCGCCGTCTCCTTCTTTCTTTGTTGACATGTCCAATGCACCAGCCTGATCATCTCCTCCTTCTAGGGTGCCGACGGCCAAGTAGTGCAAGCTCAGCGAGCTCCAGGAGGAGGTGGCCGTGCTGCGGGCCCAACTGACGATAGTCGATGCTACCTTCCAAGCCGCCCTCAGGGGCGATGCGGAGGTCAAGGTGGAACTGGCATTTCTCCAGGCCTAGGTCAAGGAGGCGGCCGATGCCATGTAGGCCACACAGGATGAGGCGGCTTACGCCAAGATGTTGGAGTCCTAGTGTGCCAAGAAATACCTCGACATCGCTCATCGCACGGCCGGCGCGGTGAGCCGGTTCATTGGGGAAGCCCCTGCTCTTCCTTGCGTGCAAGGCGACGGGGGCTACCTTGAATTTTTCTGCCGGGTGGGGGGGTGCTAGAGACTGTCATCTCCCACGTGAACTTGGATAGCGAGGCCGACGCGCATGACCTCCTGGAGCTTGCCTTGACGCGCATCTTCTCCAACTTGCGCCACCTCACCCCGGAGATCGACCTCCAGCGCGTCATAGAGTGGGTGCCTGAGGGGCTCCAGAGGTCCCTCCAGGACGAGGTTCGCCTGCACGTGGAGTCCCTGGTGGAGCGGTTCATCCAGGTGTCCACTCCCGGAGTGAAGGGTGGCTCGGGCGCCATGGCAGTCGGTGACTCGGAAGGCGACATCGACTCCTCCTCCTATACTTCCCCTGCCTCCGTTTCCTGGTACCTACAATAGTTTAAGAAGAACTCGGCCCCTATGGGCGTTAATGTTTATGCGCATTACCTTCTCCTTTGTTTCACTTTCTTCAACCACTGGTCAACTTCTTGTAATGACGTGACATAATTTTCTTGCACTAGGCTTGGCGTCGCCGCTGATGTAGCCCGATGATGGTGGCCGGCTTGGCCTCATGAGGCACTCCTTGCTGAGGGGAATCCCGTGGCCGCCAGCCCCGGGTTCGTGGCCTTGCTGCTCGTCGTTTGCAGGGTCTCGGTCTTTGCGTCATTTCCTTTGGTGCTTCAGGCCTCAGGGGTCTTGGTAGCCGCGCATAGTGGCCCGCAGTACCTACATTATCATATTAGTGCCCACAACACTTTTCCCGTCCTCGGGGCCCCCATTAGATTGGGAGGCTCTTGCTTGGTTTGGTAGTGTACTTAGCTTGTGGGCTGTTGAAGATCTCATGCTCCGCGAGGCACGGCCAGGTTGTCCAGATAATCTGTTATTCCACCTGGGGTGCATCTTCCTTGCTCGCTAGTGGGGCGGGTTGGGAGCCCTTTCGGCACTTTGTGTCTGAAGGCCCTAGTCCTGCACATTTCCCAACCATCGTAGTGTATGACCGGGTGACCAAGGACAACACTATGAGGTGAGGCCTCGACACCCTCAATGCTGACAGGATCACCAAGGATGACATCAAGGGGCGAGTGTCTATATGACGGTAAGGCTCCTGAGGCGTGCTGCTCAGAAGCCCCTTTGACGCTAAAGAATCTCTACGACGGCCAGTCCTAGTCCCGCACATTTCCCTACCATCGTAGTGTACGACTATATCACCAAGGATGCAACTACGAGGTGTGGCCTCGGCACCCTTGCTGCTGACCGAATCACCAAGGACGACACCGAGGGGCGAGTGGCTATATGACTGGTAAGGCTCCAGAGGCGTGCTGCTCAGAAGCCCCTTTGACGCTAAAGAATCTCTACGACGGCCAGTCCTAGTTCCGCACATTTCCCTACCATCGTAGTGTACGACTATATCACCAAGGACGCAACTACGAGGTGTGGCCTCGGCACCCTTGCTGCCGACCGAATCACCAAGGACGACACCGAGGGGCGAGTGGCTATATGACTGGTAAGGCTCCTGAGGCGCATTGCTTAGGAGCCCCCCTTAACGCTCGAGCGGCCCCCATTTCGCCCTGCCGGGTTCTACCTCAAGAGGCCAATGCACTGGGGCTTCCCGAGACTCCATGCTGCGGTGCCGTGCCGTGGTCGTAGCCCTCGAGCATGGGTTGACTGCCCAAAGGTGAAAGCCCCTGAGGCGACAGGGACTTGCCATCCAGCCCCGAGGTGCCCCGGGGAGGACCGTAGCGCACGACGCCTTGCGAAATGCCGATCCATAAAAAGGATAACTCAAGATTGGTAAAAAAGTGAGAGCAAGGAGAGAAAAGTCCCCGCCCCTCATTCTTTTAAATATAGAATTCTGAACTCTTCAAACTTAATTCCAAAAGGTGGCAATTCGAACACAAAAAGAATCAAGCAAAACGCCACATCCCGCACCTAGCATGGGAATAGCAATTGATGTGCAATGTTCAGTTGTCCGCCAGCACGGAGCTGTGGCTTCCACACTGCATGGGAAGGAACCTCTCCACATCCTTAGGGGGCTCCGGGCGTATACAACCCACTCATTATTAGTTGAGAGTGTCACGGCCGTAGATAGTTGGGCAAGCCCCTAGGCGCTCGGCATGGTTCCTCCCAACTCCGTTAAGAGCTACCCCATGCATTCTTGCTTGGTTGTGCGCCTCTATGACCCAAACCTGAATGCATTGTTCCCCACGTAGCCACAGGATTGCGCTCCCACGGCCCAATCATGAGCACAATGCATCCGGCGCAGCCATAAATGTGTTTTGTCGATGAAGCCGCCTTGTGAAGTGTCTGGGAGCTGGCTGGGCATCGCGGCGAGGGCCTCATGAGGCCTAGACTCCTGAGGCTGTGCCGGTGTTCCAGTTGTCGCGGGTGTCCCACGTTACTTGCGTCATTCTGCCCCAAGGCCTTCACTCCCAAAGCCTCGAGGCATGGCTCAGTGTTGCTTCCTCGTGAGGGTGGCATCTTGTGCCGTGCCCGGTGGGCCCAAGGACATCCTCCCTCTTTCTCCTGCTTGCATCGTAAAGACTCTATGCTTTGTAGGGGGGAGCACCCAAGCCCAGCTCGGGAGGACGCACGGGGCTTCCCCTATTCTTGGGGGGCGCCCGATCCGGGCTGGTGTACCTAGGAACAACGTAGCATGGTACATAGGGCTCCACATAGGGGCCCGATTCTCATCCTGAGCCATCCGGCGGGACGCCGGGGATGGTGAAAGCACAATGTGCTCCCTTGGTGGTTTTGATAATTCATGACAACATACATTGTCTCTTGGACAAATATTTTCAACTAGTGTATTTCAGATAAAGTCCATAAAGAGAGTTGGTCTGGCAAAAGGAGTGTGGACAATATCCCCATGAAGAAGGAGAAGGAAATAGATTGGCCAAGCTTCAAGCAAAGGATTCTACATTTTATATTTTGTGAGAAATCACTTTGAGTCCATAGGAAAGCCAATACTATTAAAAGGGGGTAAGGTTTTGTTGGTGAACAAAATGATCAAACGTGCACAAATGATAGTGACCACATACACCCACAAGCTCTTCCACAAAAGTCTATCAAAACCAAATACTCAAAATCGGTGCAACCAACACATTCCACTCGGTGCCACCGATTCCAAACCTCAGACCCTCTCAGATAAACCCTAGCTTTTCGGTGCAATCGATTCTACTTCGGTGCCTCCGACTTTGGGTTGCCAACTTCCTGTTATGCAAGTTTACAAAATCAGTCCCTCGAAGTTTTGTGAATCGGTGTCACCGATATTGGCAATCTGACCGTTGGTCACCTTATCGCTACAACCGAGTTTTATGTATCGGTCTCACCAAGATTCGAAAGTTGCTACCTTTGAGGCAACTCGGTACAACCGAGATTTACACATCAGTTCCACCGAGTCTGACTTGTTAGGTGAAACGGTTGGATTTATGGAGATGCCTATATATACCCCTCCACCACCACTCACTCGCAAGAGAAGCACTTAGAACAGTTCCCCACTCATACCCACTAATTTTCTGAGAGAGAGCCACCTACTCATGTGTAGAGATCATGACATTCCATTCCAACCATATGAATCTTGATCCCTAGCCTCCCCAAGTTGCTTTCCACCCAATCAATCATTTCTACCAAGCCAAATCTATGAGAGAGTGATTGTGTGTTGAGGAGTCTATCATCTTCAAGCACTAGAGCAAGGAGTTCATCGACACAATCAAGCCTATTATCTTTTGGAGGGTGGTGCCTCCTAGATTGGTTAGGTGTCGCTTGGGAGCCTCCTACTTCAAGTTGTGGAGTGAACCAAGAAGTTTGTAAGGGCAAGGAGATCGCCTACTTCGTGAAGATCTACCCCGAGTTAGGCTAGTCCTCCGTGGATGTAGGCTGTCAAGGTATAGTCAAGGTTGCTTCTTCGTGGAACCCTCCGTGGATAGAGCCCTCCATGGACTCTCGCGACCGTTACCCTCGGTGGGTTGAAGACTCCATGAACATGGATGCACAATAGCACCACCTATCAGAACCACGGGATAAAACTTCTTGTCCTTCATGCGTTTGATCTGTCTATCTCTACTCCTTACTTTCATGTACAATTTCTTTACTTTCTATTGGTATACTTGATGACTTGCATGTGTTGGGTGTCATAGACTAGTTATATATGCTCAAACTGCCAACTCTTGAACTTATGCTTGAGGTAGTTTTAAATTCCTTCTTGTAATCTACCCCCCCTCTAGACATACACTTCTTGTGATCCTTCAATTTGTATCAGAGCATTCGTCTTCATTGCTTCTGTTTCAACACCGTGGAGGTAGATGGATGTGTCTAGTGTTGAGAGTTTGTATTGTAGAGTGCCAATTCTTGATGGAGAGTAGTATAGTCGATGGAAGAATGCCATGATTGATCTATTTGACACATTCTGTTTGACAAAACATATTGAAAATCCCTATGTGCTCCCCATTGATGAATTGCATCCCACACACGAAGAGGAAATTAACATCCTTGGTAACCTTAGAACTGTCAATCTTATTGTGAGAGGCTTACCAAGATTCGTGCTTTCTCAATTGAAGAACTTTGCATGTGCTTGTAATTTGTGAATTGATTTGGAGAAATGATCTCCAAATCTTTCATTAGGTAATCTTGATGAAATTCTTCATAAAACTATTGCTTTTCATAAAATGAAGCCTAGTGATCCAGACTTCGATAAATGCCTATTTGAGCTCCGTGATCTGATGCATGCTAAAGGAGATGTCACTACTATCAACAATATTATTATTGAATCCATTCACATTCATAAACTTGAACATTTTCATGGTCATGATTCTAATGAGTCCCCTTGTTTTTATGACTAGGAGATTCTGCCAAATGATGACAATGAAGTACATGGCTACTATGATGAAGATGAGTTGTTCGACATCAAGCATGAAAAAATCATGAACAATATAAGTCTATTGGCAAACTTCAAGGATTACATGTCCGGTGGAAAAGAGTGGATTCTAGATAGTGGATACACGGATCACATGACTGGTGATAAAGACATGTTCCAAGAGATGGCGCCTAATCAAGGTCCTCGAAGGTACGTGACCTTTGGAGACAACTCTAAGGGTAAGGTACTTGGCCTTGGTAAGGTGGCCATATGTCATGATAGCTTCAGTCAAAATGTGATGCTTGTTGAATCGCTTAGCTACAATCTTCTTTCTCTATCTAGACTAGCAGACTTTGGTTTCAATATGCTATTTACCAAAGTAGATTGCCAAGTGTGTTGTTTTGATAATCATAAAATTGTCTTTACCGGTACTCGTAGTGGTGATCTATACATTGTTGATTTCACTAAAAAGGCCCAACCTCGTACTTGTCTCATTGCAAAATCATCTAAAGGTTGGCAATGGGATATAAGGCTTGGACATGTAGGCATGCGCAATCAAGGCCAATCATATTCTTGGTATTAAAGATGTTATCTTTGAAAAAGATAGACTTTGCAGTGCTTGTCCAGCAGGAAAGCAAGTAGGTGGAAGTCATCCGGTCAAGAACATCATGACCACTAGGAGACCACTCGAGTTACTTCATATGGATCTTTTTGGTCCCAATGCTTACAAGAGTCTCGGTGGAAACTCTTATCATCTAGTTGTAGTTAATGATTTTTCTAGATTTACGTGGGTATTCTTTCTTGATGATAAGTCGCGGGTACAAAAGATCTTCAAGAACTTTGCACACAAAGCGCAAAATCAGTTTGAAGTGAAGATGAAGAAGGTTCAAAGCGATAACGGATCAGAGTTCAAGAACACCCATGTGGATGCCTTTCTTGACGAAGAGGATATTTCACATGAGTTCTCTTCTACGTACACACCTCATCAAAATGGAGTTGTTGAGAGAAAGAACCTAACCCTCATTGAGATGGCAAGAACGATGCTTGAAGAATACAAGATGCCATGACACTTTTGGGAAGAAGCCGTGGAAACAGCGTGTCATGCCACAAACCGACTATACTTGCACAAGCTTCTCGGTAAAACAGCATATGAGCTTCTCACCTGCAACAAAACCCATGTTGTATACTTTCGGGTATTCGGCTCCAAGTGTTACATTCTTGATAAGCATCGTCATGCTAAATTTTCTCCCAAATCTCATGAAGGTTTCCTACTTGGTTATGGATCGAACTCTCACACCTACCGTGTCTACAACAACTTCACTCAAAAAGTTGAAGAGACGGTAGATGTGAAGTTTGATGAATCTAATGGTTCGCAAGTCAAACAATTGCCAAATGATGTAGGGCATAAAGATTGTTCGGAAGCTATCCAAGACTTGCCCGTCAGCAAGATTCGTCCCATGGAGGTGAAGTAAAGTACTTCATCAACCTAAGTGGAAGCTCCTACTGCAGATCAAGTCTACCGAAAATACGACATGGAAGCATCCACAAGAAGTACACGACAAGATGAAGAGGAGCAGGAAGTACATCATGAACATCCACCACAAACTCCTTCACCACCACCTCAAGGCGATGAACATGTTGACAACAACGGATATGAAGGAGATGATGATGAAGAAGAAGATCCACCAACTAACAAGCCTAAGCTACCCCGAGTTCGAGCTCAAGTAACCAAGAACCATCCACTAAACCATATCTTTGGTGACCTAGAAAGAGGGAGGATCACTCGCTCTAAAACTCGCTTGACTAACTTTTGTGAGCATTATTCGTTCATCTCTAGCATTGAACCCTTGATGGTTGATCAAGATATTGAAGACATGGATTGGGTGAATGCTATGCATGAAGAGATTCACAACTTCGAGAGGAACGAAGTGTGGACACTCATGGAGAAGACCTAGGACGAGAAAAACATTATCGGCACGAAATGGGTATTTCGCAACAAGCAAGATGAAGATGGTCAAGTTGTAGGCAACAAGGATCACCTCGTAGCCCAATGATATACACAAGTTGAAGGTATGGACTACGGTGAGACCTACGCCCCCTTTGCTAGATTAGAAGCTATTTGAATTCTTTTTGCTTCTGCTAATCACCATGATATCACACTTTACCAAATGGATATTAAAAGTGAATTTTTAAATGGTGAGATAGAAGAAGAGGTTTTTGTTAAGCAACCACCTGGTTATGTAAATCCAAAGAAACCTGACCATGTTTACAAACTTCGCAAAGCTTTATATGGTCTTAAGAAAGCTCCTCGTGCTTGGTACAAATGCCTAATGAAGTTTCTCATTGAAAAAGGATTTGAAATTAGTAAATTTGACGCAACCTTATTCACAAAGAGTGTTAATGCTGAATTATTTGTGTGCCAAATTAATGTTAATGATATTATCTTTGGATCTACTAACCCATAATTCAGTGAGAAGTTTGGAAGGTTGATGTGAGAGAAATATGAGATGTCAATGATGTGTGAGCTGAAATTCTTTCTTGGTCTACAAATCAAGCAAACAAGATATGGTAATTTCATCTCTCAAACTAAGTACTTCAAGGACTTGATAAAGAAGTTCAACATGCAAGAGTGCAAAGGTATGAAAAATCCCATTCCCATCGGCGGACAGGATGATCTCACCAAGGAGGGTGAACTGGTTGATCAAAAGTTTTATCGATCAATGATTGGTTCATTGCTTTATCTATGTGCATACCGTCCCAGTATTATGCTTAGTGTTTGCATGTGTGCTAGATATCAAGCTGCACCTAAAGAATGCCATCTTAAGGCTGTCAAACACATTGTGAGATACTTTATACATACTCCAAACTTTGGCATTTGGTATACCAAGGCATCTTCTTTTAATCTTGTTGGCTACTTCGACTCGGACTATGCAGGTGACATGGTTGATAGAAAATCCACCTCGGGTACATGTCAATTTCTTGGTAGATCTCTTGTGTCTTGGTCCTCCAAGAAACAAAACTCGGTATCTCTATCTACTGCTAAAACTGAATATATTGCTGCTAGATCTTGTTGTGCGCAATTATTATGGATGACACAAACACTTAAAGACTATGGAACCAATGTTAACAATGTGCCATTACTATGTGACTATGAAAGTGCTATTAAGATTGGCCATAATCCTGTGCAACATTCTCGAACCAAGCATATTCAAGTTCGACATCTTTTCATTCGTGATCATGTTGCCAAAGGAGATATTAATCTTAAGAATGCTCGTACTAACAAGAAATTGGCCGGCATCTTTACTAATCCACTTGACGAAAATGTGTTCTATCATTTGAGGTGTGAGCTGAACATCATTGATGCTTCAAACCTAAGCTAAGATCGCTCGGATGCTTGCAAGGGTATGAGCTTTATTGTCTATTCGATGCTATTACCTTGAATATCATATCTTGGAATTCTATGCTCCCTTGTCTTGCATCTAACCCTTTTGTAGGTACTTGGAAGAACAATACCCCACGAGATTGCCATCCACTCATTTTTATGCAATCTTGTCATGACCAAGTATCCACAACCTCGCTTTGATGATGGAAGGAACAAGACAACAAAACATATCCTTTACATATATCCCTCAATTACTAAATCTCAATTGGTATTATGTCATTTGAACATATCATGTTCTTCCTTGCGTAACTAACCTTTGTAGGTGAAAAGTGAACGAAAAAAACAAGGCTTTCTCCCAACTCAAGATCATCTTCATCAACCTCAAGCATCCTCATCAAGTTCACCTACAAGCTTCATCAAAAACATCACTCAAAGGTATGTACTCATATCCTTAAAAAGGGCTTTACTCCAAGTCATGAGATAAAGACACTCAAGTGATATGATAACATTAAAATGCTTAATCAAGAAATGGTAACCCCATTTTGAGCTTAACGATGAGTATGACCTATGATCAACTATTCTTGCTTGTCTCCTAAGTCAATATACTCTAATATGGTGACCTAGTCACCGCCCATCATCTAGATAAGATCTTAGTTGGTTCATTCTCTATTGTTTCTTGGAACCATTCAAATCTTTACTAGTTGATACCTCTTTGTAAATTATTCGCAATTGGTACAATTCATATGTTTTTCTTTCCTTGTAGATTCTTTTGAAACTTTTGTCTTTTGTTCAAATTTTCACATTTGCCCAGTTCCTGTTTATAGCCTTGGTGCCTCTGATCCAAAGGACTCGGTTCTACCGATTCTATAAATAAACTGCATAATAACATATCGGTACCACCGACAATTTTGTCTCGAAGCCACCGACTTTCCATTTTGATTTAGTCTGTGGTTGTTTTTTTGTAAAAATTGTGTTCCTTTTGTGATTTATAAATTCTTTAATAATTCCTTAAAAAAGGGAAATAAATACTTTCAAGGATCCCTAACTCAAAGCAGGAGAAGTTCTGCAAATTCTTAGTTAATTCCAAGGGAGACAAGTTATTTTCGATGAATCTCTAATTTTTCTCACGATTATCATATTCTATGAATCCTACATTCTATGACCCTTGTTCTCAAGGATCCCTTCTTAATTGATGATACCCGTATCTGACCCCATGTATGACCTTTTTGGAAATTAATGCCAAAGGGGGGAATATACAAAGATTCAAGCTAAAAGAGGGAGATACATGCTTACGCAAAGGGGGGGATATAATTCAGTGGAAGAGAAGAATATCAAAAGTTTATACTTATATAAACAAGGGGAGAATACCAAATTAGTGGGAGAAAATATGTTTTGGAGAAAGATCTATGTATTGCATTTGATTCTCCCATGTCAGAATTCTCTCACCTTATCCAATCCCAATATCTACATGCTAAGATTCAGGGGGAGAGGATGCCCTACATTTTCATATCTAAGGGAGAAAGTTTTAAATGATCTTGGATACATATTAATCCTAAAGAATACTATCTTATATATGTTCTCCCTATCTTGGTACTTTTGAGTTCCATTGCCTTTGATTGATAGCATACTCTTGTGTTTCCTAACATTGTTTTCCCAAATGTATCTCTACTACTAGAATGCTCAAGAGCTCAAGGTAAGTATATTCATCATATTCTTGATCAAGATGATCTCTTGCTTCTTGCACATATGGTTTGCAAGAGTGAAGTCTTGAACAAGATGCACCTCATTCATATACATTTGATGCATACTGCCAAGATACACCTGACTTATCTTATCCCTTCGTCTACATGTGTGTCCATGCATACCAAAACAACTATCCCTTAAAGGGATTGCACACATTTAGGGGGAGCAAGTCTAAGTCATGTACCTCTCAAAGTCTCCATTATATTGGCATATCTTTATTTCAAGCTTTGTTGTATGTTGTCATCATTTACCAAAAAGGGGGAGATTGAAATCACAATGTGCTCCCTTAGTGGTTTTTATAATTCATGACAACATACATTGTATATTGGCAAAGTCCATAGAGAAGGAAATAGAGAGTGTTAGTCAGGAAGATGTGTGGAGACTATTCCCATGAAAAAGAAGGAGAAGGAAATAGATTGGCAAAGATTCAAGAAAATGACTCTACGTTTTACCTTTTGGGGGAAATCACTTTGAGTCCATAGGAAAGCCAATACTATTAAAAGGGGGTAAGGTTTTGTTGGTGAACAAAATGCTCATACGTGCACAAGTGAAAGTCACCACATACACCCAATAGCTCTTCCACAAAAGTCTGTCAAAAGCCAAATACTCAAAATCGGTGCAACTAACACATTCCACTCGGTGCCACCGATTCCAAACCTTAGGCAGACTCAGCCAAATCCTAGCTTTTCGGTGCCTCCGAGTTTGGGTTACCAACTTCCTGTTATGCAAGTTTACAAAATCGGTCCCTCTGAGTTTTGTGAATCGAGTTTACAAACTCGATCCCTCTGAGTTTACAAAATCGGCATCACCGAGATTGGCAATGTGACTGTTGGTCACCTTATCATTGCAACTGAGTTTTATATATCGGTCTCACTGAGATTCAAAAGTTGTTAACTTTGAGGCAACTCGGTACAACCAAGATTTACACATCGGTTCCACCGAGTCTGACTTCTTAGGTGTAATGGTTGGATTTTTGTAGATGCCTATATATACCCCTCCACCACCACTCACTCGCAAGAGAAGCACTCAGAACAGTTCCCCACTCATATCTACTGATTTTCTAAGAGAGACACCTACTCATGTGTTGAAATCATGTCATTCCATTCAAACCATATGAATCTTGATCTCTAGCCTCCCCAAGTTGCTTTACATCCAATCAATCTCGTCTACCAAGTCAAATCTATGAGAGAGTTATTGTGTGTTGAGGAGTCTATCATCTTGAAGCACAAGAGCAAGGAGTTCATCGACACTATCGAGCCTATTACCTTTTGGAGGGTGGTGCCTCCTAGATTGGTTAGGTGTCGCTTGGGAGCCTCCTACTTCGTGTTGTGGAGTGAACCAAGAAGTTTGTAAGGGCAAGGAGATTGCCTACGTCTTGAAGATCAACCCAGAGTTAGGCTAGTCCTCCGTGGACATTGGTCGTCATGGTATAGTCAAGGTTGCTTCTTCATGGAACCCTCCGTGGGTAGAGCCCTCCATGGACTCTGGCGACTGTTACCCTCCGTGGGTTGAAGACTCCATGAACATGGACGTACGATAGCACCACCTATCGGAACCACGGGATAAAACTTCATGTCCTTCATGTGTTTGATCTCTCTATCTCTACTCCTTACTTTCATGTGCATTGTCTTTACTTTTTGCTGCTATACTTGATGACTTGCATGTGTTGGGTGTCATGGACTAGTTATATATGCTAAATCTGCCAACTCTTGAACTTATGCTTGAGGTAGTTTTAAATTCCTACATGTAGTCTATTCACCAGCCTCTAGAGATACACTTCTAGTGATCCTTTAGATGGTCCCTCCAGGCGGCAGCAGGGTGCCGCCCTGTGCGCGCAGCCTGCAGACCCTCCTGCGTCGAGCCTCGGAGCGAAGTTGCTTACCTCTGCCATCGCCGTTGGGTGGGCCACACGCCTCCTGACATGGATGGCTTCCTCGGCAATCCCATGCGTCCTCACCGTTGTTGCTTGTTTGTTTGGACGCCTACGCCACTTCCTCCCTACGTAGGATAGCGTGCTCCTGCCTAGTCCATCGAGGTTGTTGAAGGTCCACCGTGTCACAGAGGCGCGCGCTAGTGTGTGCGTGGGGCTCCCCATTGCTTCCTTCAAGCGCTCGGTCGTCGTGGCTAGCTGTGTCCCGAAATCGGTCACCAGAATTCGAAGGAGAAGGAGCACGGTGGCCGACGGGCCCCGCTCGGGTTCGCCCAGGGGCGGAGGGGGCACTCCGTCGGCGGGCTTGGGGACAGGCACAATGAACGAGCCCCCAACGCCAGAACAAGGGTGAGGAGCCACGACCCTCCGCACGACGATGATCAGTTTGGCGATGTGGTCGGCCCACACATCGAAGCCCTCCGTGTGTCGGGCGGTGCCGCAGCATCTCGCTTGCCAATAGTAGTGCATCATGCGTGTCGAGGTCCCCCACGTAGGTGCAACGCGACACTGATGCTGAAGGCGCCGCCAGCCCGCCATGTGTTTGGGCGACGCGAGGGGTGGCGACGGCGGAAGCGATACTAACGGCTTGACACTATCCACCCAACACTATGCCAGTAGGGCATGGGTCTCCAGTGGCAGCGGTGGGATCGATGAAAGCTGATACACCGCGAGTGAGGGAAGCTTATTTGGCGCCGGCCATCAAAGCGGTGGAGCGGGGGGGGGAGCGGAGCTAGGCTTGAATAAGACTCCGACATGCCCCTACCTGACACGCCAAATGTTGTATTTCGGGCTCCACCAAACCCTCAAGGTTCGAAGACGAGGAAGAAGATGAACACGGTGTTTTACCCAGGTTCGGGCCGCTGGGAAGCGTAATACCCTACTCCTGCTCTGGTGGATTGCCTCTTGGGTAGGTGTGGTAGATGAACTAGTACAGTGATTTTGAGCCTCACGAGGGAGCTCTACTGGTGTTCTTGGCTCTCTACCTTTCCTTGTGGTTCTTCGAATGGTTTGTCCGATCCACCTTCTATGGTGCGACCTAGCCTCTGTATATAGCAGTGGCCCAGGTCCTCTTCCCTTATCACAATGGCGGGATGGGGTCCCACAATAGCCAAATTTGAAGGGTACAAGAGTACATCCACACCCTGTACAAAGGTGGTCTTCGCCTGCAAAGTAGCTATCGATGATGCAGAGGTGAGCTTGGCGATGACATCCGCCCTGCGGGGCTCGTGGTCATGGTCTTGTTGCACCGGAATGGAAACCTTTGGGAGGCGCTTCAAGAACCCGCGTACGTCCTTGCTCCCTTTGCACCAAAGGGGAAACTGCACCGCCTGGCGCGCTGGCGCCCGCCTATCCTTCCCTGCATCACCTTTGACTCCCGAGTCTGGGTTCTGCATAGAGATCTCCGCTGCTCCGGAGGGGGCTTGAGAAGGCCCATACTTGTTGGTCTTGGTGTCGTTCTTCCTCACGAGCCTGGGGTCTTCGCAAGGACCTTGTCTTGAGTGGAGTCGCACCAGTCCGTATCTGGATGACGACGTGGCCATGCCCTAGGACGCAGACAGGTAGGTCTGGGTACCCCCATTCTCAGAAGACCAACAACAGTGCCCCAGCGCGCCTTGCTGGGGCACCCAGGGTCCCCACGCAAGTATGAAAGCACATTTTCTCCCTTGGTGGTTTTGGTAAATCATAACAACATATAAGTCATTGAACTAATGTTTCCATCAAGTATATTTCAGGAAAAGTTCAATGATGGGTTGGCAAAGAGATTGTGGAACACCCCAAGATGAAAGGAAATGGATTGGCAAAGCTTCCAGCAAGAGAACTCGACATTTTATATTTGTCAGAAATCACCTTGAGTCCATAGGAAAGCCAATACTATTAATAGGGTTAAAGTTTTGTTGGTGAACAAAATGCTCATACGTGCACAAGTGATAGTCACCAAAGACACCCACAAACTCTCCCACCAAAGTTTGTCCTAAGACAAACACT
The DNA here is from genome assembly GCA_022496015.1 of Hordeum marinum. Taxonomy (NCBI): domain Eukaryota; kingdom Viridiplantae; phylum Streptophyta; class Magnoliopsida; order Poales; family Poaceae; genus Hordeum; species Hordeum marinum. Next base: position 313,852,881 of record CM039678.1, read on the forward strand.
CAAAATCGTTGCAACCAACATTCCACATTTGTTGCCACCTATTCCAAACCCTAGACAGACTCAGCCAAACCCTAACCCTTGGGTATAGTCGATACTGCTTTTGTTGCCACCAAGTCGGGCTGTGTAGCGACCCAATCTGAAATGGTCGAGTCTCCGATGTTTCCGTACCATCCCAAGATCATGTTGGTACACACACGGTACATAAATGTATATATCAAAGGGAAACTCACAACGCTTTATTAATCGAAATCTCATATTAAGTCCTTTATTACAATAAGAATTACAATAAAGTGGCTGAAGGCCAACCCATGAGATAAACTAAACCAAAATCTTGCGGAAGCTTCAAGGTAGTTGAGTCCATTTGACTCCAAGGGCATCTCACCGAGCGTAAAGCGTATCCTCACTCCTGGTCGGAAAATTATTCTGCAACATGATACGTTGCAGCCGTGTAGGTCAGCATATGGAATATGCCGGCAATGTCACAAAAGATAGGGGTGAAAAATAATCATCTATTCTATATGCATATATGGTAGGAGGGGTAGTAAGTTCTGCGTAAAGCCAATTTTTTCCTACAACAAGAGGGGGCAAACCAGAAGTTTTTACTACAATGTTGGTTGATTAATAAGATGGTTCCACCAACAAATTCTCATACCAAAGTTGTCATTAATACCCACATCATTATAATTTTTGTGTTGAGAGTTCCGGATAGTTTCAGTTCCTTTGGCTCAAGTTGTCCATGACTGTGGAAACGGCTAATCGATTAGGTTTGAGTACTCTGCAGATTTTTGCACACGTTCCCCACAAGATTTGATCGCCTCCGTTGGATTCCTCGCACTTCAGGGTGTTTGAGGAACGGATGATCAAAACATGGTCTTCTAAGGGGTTCCTCTGAGACTCTGTCAGTGCCCATCCTTTGCTACCGTTCTTCTACATCTCGTAGCACCTCCTATCCAGTGTCACCACAATATCCAACCAAGCCAGAGCCCATAATGGCTTGTGGCTGTGCAGGTAAGCCTTGGGTCTTGAAGCATCCATCCATCTCTTTGTTCCTGGGTGGACCTTTCCGCGTGAATACTGGCACTTCTCCAGCAACACCTAGGCTAACCACTGGCTTCTCCAAGGCGCCGTTCAACCATCATCCACCTAGAGGTATGTTGAAAACTTGGAGTCTTGAAGTCTTGACGATCATGTAGGTCTTGTAATTATTATCTCACAACTCTCATGAATCACACAACCAACCCCGTCTACTGATAGCATAGCAAAATTAAATCAACATTTCCCAGGGCCAAAGTGTCAAAGGGTTGAGGGGTGCCTACCACATGATACTACATCAAGTAACCAAATTTCCAAATACCTACTTTGCATGCAAATGGGGAGATGGTAGAACTAATGCAATAAAAACATGGGTAAAACATGATCAAAGTGACTTGCCTTGCTGCCGATCCTCGTACTCGAGTGACTCTAGATAACAAGCTTCACACTCCGAATGATCTAACGAATCAAACAAAGCACACAATAAGCATAACCACAATACAATTTACACAACAACAAAGTAAACTAATAATACTACAATAATCAATAGCACAATCAAAAGAAAGAAATCAAACAAAGTAGAAAGCCTCTCCACTTTTGGTGGCAAAAACTTCTACTAAGACATAATAAGACAAAAATTGTTTTCAGCATCTAATAAATAAATAACAGAAAGTAAATACTAAAATTTTATTAGAAAACAGGAAGTATTTCACCATAAAACTATTGTGCAAAAGAAATACTACAAAACCTTTTACTAAACAATACTTACGGTGAAAACAATGTTTACCTATTAAAATAGAACACAAAACAAAACAAAATATTTTTATTAACTGAAAATAAATCTCCTAATGTTGAACAATAGAAAACTAAAAGAACTACAACAGAAAGTTAAACTAAAAGAAAATCAAAATAAAGTAAAATAAAAACAATTTACTTAAACCCTAAGAAGAACTAAACAAAATCTGTTTTTGCTAAAAGGTCTAATCTAAAATATCCTAAAAAATCTCAAACAAAGCAGGATGATAAAGCTAACTAATACAAAACAGTGGCAAAAAGAATCACTCAAAAATAGGTTTTTAAACTCAAGTTATTCAAGTTTTAGTGATTTCCTCAAATTTAAAAAAAATCAAATTAAAAGTTCAAATTTGAAAAATAAAACTACAGACAGAAACTACGTGAAATTTGTGACATGTTGCAAAAAGAATCAATCAAAAACTCTAAATATCCTAAAAGATATAACAGAAATAAAAACAGGACTAATCTGATTTCTAAAACAAAAACAGAAAAGAAAAAAAATAACCTAACGGACAGTGGGCTACGTGTCATGCTGTGGTTGGCTGAGGCCGTGTGCGTGCGGGGGTTAACGAGCGGATGGCCGGGCTGTAGAGGATACCGGTTCGGGTATTTAAATGATCTAATCTTAGGCGTTGGATTTAGATCGGATGGTCTAGGGGGGTGGCGCTTACATGGAGAGGTTGGAGGGTCTCCGGCGACGGGCGACGGAGGCAAAGCGTTTGAGGTGGTCGGGGACGGTGTCACGGTGGTCGAGGGCAGGGTCCGAAAGGTCCAAACGACGGCGGCGGTCCTCCGGCGACGATTGGTGGCGACGGTGGGGTGTGGGGGTGACGGGGCCGACGACCACGATCTCCGGGAGCTTCGGTGGAGAGCCAAGCTCCGGCGAGGTGCGAGGCGGTGCTCTAGCGAGGGGAGGTGGGGTTTCAGGGAGAAATGAAGCGCGGTGAGGCAGAGGCATTATATAGCGGTTGTGAGGGCTCGTGAAAAGGAAAGTGGAGAGAGATCTGGCGCGGTGGAATCTCGTCGGCGAGGTAGGAGGGGGAAATAAAGGGGATGACCACGGGGATCGCGTGGTCGGTTGGTGGGTCCCACGCGACAGAGAGAGGGGAGAGGGGTTTGTGGCGTCGGTGGCCGATCTGAATTAATTTCGGATCTGGTGTGGGTGTCGGTGGGCCGGTGGACTTTCCTAATACGCGATTTTTTTCCTTTTTTCTAATTTACAGAGAAAGGAAACTAATTTATGGCAATCAAACCATTTCCAAAAAATGAAGATTTATATATTAAATTGACCAGAGGAATAAATGCAATATAATGAACATTTTGCCACGGCCAAAATAAATACTTTTAAAAAAATATTTTCAGAAAATGCCTAAATTGATTTTAATTCTTTTGGAATAAATTTTCAAATAACCCCCTGGGTTTTATGGTTCAAATACTTCACAAAAAATACCCCTGATATGGAGTGTCATGTTCCTACTCTCACAATTAAATATTTCAGGGTTTTGCAAGATAGGAAAAACAAGTGATGGAAAAAAAATAGAGCTGGCCTTTCAGAAATCCAAAAGGGAAACTTCAATAATTCATTTCACTCAAACAACATGATGATGATGCATAGCTATATTTCATAACATTCCAAAATGAAATTTTGGGATGTTATAGGCTGCCAACTTCCTCTTACGCAAGTTCACTGTTTCGGCCCCTCCGAGATTGTTGAATCGGCGTCACAGAGAATGGGCATTCTGACCGTTGGTCACCTTATCGGTGCAACCGAGATTCCTATATCGGTCCCTTGGAGATTCAAAAGTTGCCACCTTTTGGTCACTTTGGTACCACCGAGATTAACATCTCGGTATCACCGAGTTGGTCATTTTGTGTGTAACGGTTGGATGTTTGGGGATGCCTATATATACCCCTTCACCACCACCTACTCGATAGAAAAGCACTCAGAACCATTCCATACCTATCCTATCAGTTTTCTGAGATAGAACCACCTACACTTGTGTTGAGGTCAAGATCTTCCACTCCAACCATATGGATCTTGATTTCTAGCCTCCGCAAGTTGATTTCCACCTATACCATCTCTTCTACCAAGCCATATATGTAAGAGAGTGATTGTGTGTTGAGGAGTCTATCATCTTGAAGCACAAGAGCCAGGAGTTCATCGACATTACCGAGACTATTACCTTTTGGAGGGTGGTGCCTCCTAGATTGGTTAGATGCCGCTTGGGAGCCTCCTACTTCACGTTGTGGAGTGAACCAAGAAGTTTGTAAGGGCAAGGAGATCACCTACTTCGTGAAGATCTACCCCGTGTAAGGCTAGTCCTACATGGATGTAGGCCGTCATGGTATAGTCAAGGTTTCTTCTTCGTGGAACCCTCCGTGGGTAGAGCCCTCCATGGACTCTCGTGACCATTACCCTTTGTGGGTTGAAGACCCCATGAACGTGGACGTACGATAGCACCACCTATCGGAACCACGGGAAAATCATCGTGTCACCAATTGTTTTTGCTTTCCTTACCCTCGCTTTACTTACATGTGCAATGTCTTTACATGTGCAATGTCTTTACTTACATGTGCAATTTTTATTTGGTCAAGTAGTTTAATCACCCCCCCTCGAGACCTTGCCCCCAGGCTAGGCGAGCTGGGGCTGGGGATATGGGCGAGTACATGACCACCCGCTAGTGAAAAAACGGAACCCGACGCGGAGACATGGGCGTGTGTTCCACCATGCATCTCCAAGCGGGCGTCATGCCCCACGAAAACATGGGCGTGTGTCTCACCCTCCATCTCCAGGTTGGGATCCTTTGTCCTGAAGACATGGGCGTGTGTTCCACGCTCCGTCTCCAAACTGGGGCCACCCGACCTAGGGAAATGGGTGTGAATTCCACCCTGTGCTCCCAGGAAAGTGAACCCCAATCCCCAGACTCAGATGCCTTCTCAAGGCAGCTCCCTACCAGCGGGTGCGCCTCACAACGCTGCCAACGCTGGGCATCCTCGCAAGGCCAACCCTGCAAGCCGCCCTCATGAGGATGTGCATGCCAGGGCACACGAGAGCCGCTTGCGTTGCTTCCTTCGTCGCCCGGGCACTCATCAACATGGTTGTTGTAGAGTTGCACGAGCCCCCAGGCGCCAGCATAGTGGAGCCTCTGTTCCTCCTCCCTGGTCCTAGTGGGCGCACTAAGGGGCGCGAGGCGACGCCCCTCTCACATGGCCAGCACCTCCCACCACTCTTCGTCGTTGCCTACGGCCAGCTCCTACATCCCCGACAACTCGTGCCAGACCCTCAGTGTTTGCGGGTCACAGTGGATGTCCCGAGCGCACCCGTGCCATCCAGGCACCATGCTAGTCGCTTGAGCGAGTCCATAGGCAAGACACCTGTTGAGATACGCCTAGGTCCTGCCGGTCACGGTGACGCGCCTGGGGGAACGCCTGGCCTAGTCGTTGCAGCGATCATGCGCAACGTGGTGGCGTTGTAGCTCATGCACCATGGGGAGCACAACATGTCTATGCGTCGGGTCATGGCAGACCCGGAAGGGTGAAGGCGAGGGCCGAGGCAGCAATGGCGTGCCATGTGGTTGGTCTAGGTGGAAGCCCAAGGCGCCTGTTGAGTGCCCGATCAGTGATGGTGCCCGCCGATGGGGAGGCAAAACCACGCAGGGTGCCGAAGCCTGCCAGCGCCACCCGAGCCACGCCATTAGTGTGGCGAGTGGAGGCTAGGCGAGGTTTGCACGTGGGTTCCGACAGGCCCCCTACCTAGCGCCCCAAATGTCAGATTTCAGGCTCCGCAAAATCTAAAGAAGTTCGAACAAAGGGCGTGTGCGAAGATCCCTTGCAGTCTCACCCTACCTAGCTCGCTACTCGATGATTTCTACGGCGAACTCGCACAATGATGAGGAAGCAGGTGCACGCAATGATTTCCCGTGTTCAGGCCGCTGTGAAGCATAATACCCTAGTCCTGCTTTGGTGGATTGCCTCACGAAGAGGTTTGTGTATGTACTAGTACATTGGTGGCTTGCCTCGCATGGGGGCTCTGGTGGTGTTTCCTCTCTAATGTTGCCTCTCTACCCCCCTGCCTTCTACAGTGCAACCTAGCCTCTATTTAGAGTGCACCGGGTCCTCTTCCCTTATCGCTATGGCGGGAAGGGATCCCACAACGGCCAAATTTGAAGGGGGACAGTAGTACATCTTTATCATGATGAAAGGTGGTTTCCGCCTGCAACGTAGGTGTTGACGCTGCAGTGGTGGGCTCGGTGATGACATCCTTGCTACTAGGCTCATGGTTGTGGTCTTGTTGTACCAGAATGGAAACCTTTGGGGGACGCTTTGGGAACCCGCGTACGTCCTTGCCCCCTTTGCACCAAAGGGGAAACTATCCGCCTGGCGCACTAGCGCCCACCTATCCTCCCTTGCATCATCCCCGGCCTCCCAAGGACAGGTACTACATAGAGATGTTTACCGCTACGGAGGGCGCCTGAGGAGGCCCGTCCTTGCTGGTGTTGATGACACTTCCCTCGCGAGCCCAGGGATCTCGCGAGGGTATTGTCTTGAGTCAGGCAATGCTGGTCCGTACAGGTCGGCGGAGTGGGCTGCGCCCTAGGCCACAGGCTGGTGGGTCTGGGTACCCCCGTTCCTAGAACGCTAACATTGCCATCCGCAAAACCGAATCTGGGTGGCATCGAGTTAGAAAAATTGGCTCTACCGATTTTTTTTGGACTACTGAGGACAGTCTCGGTGAAATAGAGTGACAATTTTCGGTGTGACCGAAAATGCTCCCAAGTTTCTGTAAAGAGTTCTATGCATCTCGGTGGTAACGAAACTTTTGACTCAGTGACACCAAAATCACTTTTTGCCGAAAGCTATAACTAAGAATTTCTTTGTTCAATCTTTCAAAAATCTCTATATTTTGTGATGACTCAACCCTTCTACTCCTCTATATTCTATTCACAGGGTTAGAGATGTATGTATCAGAGGATAGTGAGAACAACCTGAAGGAGCTCAGTGTTGACACAGATCGAGGCAGTAATCCAGACAAGAGCTCGTCTTTTTTTGATGATGTTCCCAGCTAATTAGACCTTTCCAAGGCAGTAACAAGGACTAGGAGGAAGCTCAACTAAGAGGAAGAAGACTCTGATTTTGTGCTTGATGTAGTTCCTGCCAAGGATAAACAGGACAAGGCTAACAAGACTTCCAGGAAGCCCACTGCTGAGGCTACCTCTTCGAAGAGGGTGGTCAAGAAGGAGTATGCCCCCTTAGACACTATGAGAGCACTTGAGAGCTCCCAGGGCACCATGACCATTGAGCCTCCCAAGGATAAACAGGACAAGGCTAACAAGACTTCCAGGAAGCCCACTGCTGAGGCTACCTCTTCGAAGAGGGTGGTCAAGAAGGAGTATGCCCCCTTAGACACTAAGAGAGCACTTGAGAGCTCCCAGGGCACCATGACCATTGAGCCTCCCAAGAAATCTATGCCCAAGAAGGCTGGAGAGAAGAAGAAGAGCAAAAGGAGGATCATTCATGTTACTGGCAGCCCTACCTCTATGTTTGAGGACCAAGTAGAGGCTGTTGCTGAGGAGGAGGAGGAAGAGTCAGCTTCAAAGGCTCCTCCCAAGAAGAATTAGAAACTGATGTCAGAAGCTATGCTTAGACAAGCACCTCCCAAGGTGTGACGGGATCTAGACTGGCCTCAAAGATCAATACTAGTCACTTTGTCCTTACTCATGCGCACCCGGGACCAACTTCCCGGTTGGTCACCCATCCTAGAACTACTCCAAGCCAAGCACGCTTAACCTAGGAGTTCTGTTTGAATGGGCTTCCAGAAAAGAAGGAATTCCTTATTGATATCAGTAGTCTATCATCCCTAATAAGTCAGGCTATCACATACACAACCACTCAGAACCGACGTCCTCGTTGGGTCATAGGAACGTTCCCACTTGGCACAAACGTCTGTGCTTCCAGTCCGATACAGTGGTCATTACTCCTGATGGGATCTAAACTGGCCACACACATCAATAATAGTCTTTTCTACGCACTTTGTCCTCACTCATGCGCACCCGGGACCAACTTCCCGATCGGTCACCCATCCTAGAACTACTCCAAGCCAAGCACGCTTAACCTGGGAGTTCTGTTTGAATGGTCTTCCGAAAAAGAAGGAATTCCTTATTGATATGAGTAGTCTATCATCCCTAATAAGCCAGGCTATCACACAAGGGCAAGCCAGCTAGAGCCGAGAAGCCCTCTGCTCCCAAAACCAAGAGGTTCTCCATAGAGATTCCAGCTTCTGAGAAGAACAAGGCATCTTCATCCGGAGATCTAGAGGAGGATGCTATGTATGCTTTGATGAAGCTCGGGACACACGTTCCAGAGCATAACACCAGCCACTTGCTAGCTGAGGCCATGAAGAAGAGGAAGGACCAAGGGCTGAGAGATTGGAGAGCAACTGATCCATATTCACAAAGGAGGAAGACTGTTGTGGACTACATGTTCTATATAAAAGAACAACAAGACTTCTATGAAATTGTATTGCTTGATAAGATCCCTGCTGTGAGTGATATGAGATATGTGGACTGGAAGTACATCAAGGACAATGAGGATTACTTCCCAAGTGTGCAAGACAACTTTCATTGAATTGGACATGATAAGTTTGTTGGCAAGGATTTCACAACCTGAATGATGAAATGATCATGGAATTCTACTCCACTGCTCATTTCTATGGAGATGGTAAAATTGTGTGGATGACTAAAGGTGCCACGTATGAATCCATAGTTGATGAGCGGGCTGCCATCTTAGGAGTCCCAAAGGTGGAACATGGTGATATTGATGTGTACTCTGAGCCCAAGGCAAGACACAATGAGATGAAGAACATGTATAAGGAGATTCCTACTGCACATCTAAAGTCTCACAAGCTAGGATCAATATATTTCCTCGAGGATGGTCTACGCACGATCAACACTATCTTAAGGCACACCTTGTTGCCTAAGTCTAGAGATGAGAAGATGATCAGCTACTCCATCAACACACTGCTCCATCTAGATGAAGATACGAGATTCAGAGTGATGGACTTGATTGTTGAGACTGTGAACAAGATTGTTGCTGATGAGAAGCACTCATGTTGCTATGCACCCTATATCCAGATGCTTATCAACTCTATGTTGTAGAAGCACATCTTTGCGCTTGATCGGCCACATCTGTCATTCTTGCCAGAGCTCGAAGACTACGTTGTGGTGATGAACGCAGATCATCCCACATCAGCTACAACATAGGCACAGGCAGAGGCAGCAAGATACACTAGTGCTCAGCCGCCCATGACCAGGAGTGAGCAGATGGGTCTACTCGTTAGCTCAATGCTTAGCATGCAGAAGGACGTCACCAACATCCTGAAGAACCAAGAGAGCCTTGCGAGGATTGTTGATGACAAGTTTCATAGTCTCAACAACAAGGTGGATGGGCTCACAATGACTATGAATGAGCTCAAGAAGGAAGTTGATGCTATGAATATCTCTCACTCTACATATGATGATGAGGAGGAGGATACTGCACCTCTCATGGCGAGCACTCAGTTCAGGACTCAAGCCAGGACTCCCACAGTAACAGCTCCAGAGAGGAGACCTTCTTCATCAGCACCAGCTACAGCCACATCAACTCCATCAGCGCAACCAGTTCCTCAAGTTGCTACACCAACTCCATCCATGACATCAGTAAAAGTCTTTGCTGATGTCATTCTCTGGACTCCAACTTCAGCTACTAGAGGAGATTAGCCATGGAAGAGCATTATTCTATACCTTTGAACTTTTTGGTAACTTGTTGCTAATAGGGGAGAAGTTGTATAGATCAATAGGGCTGAGAGAGAGAATTGGTTTTTATTGCTTTTTCAAAACATTTGATATCTTTTGGTTTGGACGTGTTAACCTTTGTCGGTGTTTGATCATACACTTGATGTGTGTTGCTACTATTTCCTATCTCTATGATGCTTATGAGATGATCATTCACTTTGCCTGATTGTGTTGTGCTATGATATCCATTCTTACTATTCTCGCACTCCACCAAGATGTATGTGACATGGAAAAAGTGCCCCATGTACCTAATCGATGGTGCATTTGCATTCAAACGCAAATTCAAAATAGTGCAGAAATTTAGGGGGATCTCTTGCTTATCACATACTTCTCAAAGCGATGATTATATTCATTGATTAAATCATATGCCAAATCTTTGATCTATATGTTGTCATCAATTACCAAAAAGGGGGAGATTGAAAGAACATTTGCTCCCTTGGTGGTTTTGGTAATTAATAACAACATATATATAATTGGACTAATATCTACAGCGAGCATATTTTAGGAGAAGTTCAATATTGGGTTGGTAAAAGGATTGTGTAGAAATCCCTAGATGCAAGGATTTGGATTGGCAAAAGATTCAAGCAAAGAGGACTCTACATTTGACTTTGTGAGAAATCACTTTGAGTCCATAGGAAAAGCCAATACTATTAAAAGGGGGTAAGGTACTATTGGTAAACAAGATGCTCCACGTGCACAAGTGATAGTCACCAAAAACACTCACAAACTCTCCCACAAATTCTGTCTAAGCCATTCATGAAAATCGGTGCAACCAACACTATCCACTTGGTCCCACTGATTTCCAAACTCAAACAAGGCCTGCCAAACCCTAGCACATCGTTGCAACCGATCCCACTTCGGTGCCACCGAGTTCAGCTTGCCAACTTTCTGGTACCTCGATTCACAAAATTGGAAGCTCTGAGTTTTTGGATCTGCGTCACCGAGATTTGGATTCTGACCATTGGACACCTGATCGGTACCGCCAAGATTTCTATATCAATGTCACTGAGATTCAAAAGTTGCTACCTATTGAGCAACTCGGTACCACCAAGATTCACACATTAGTGTCATCGAGTTGGTAACTTTAGGTGTAATAGTTGGATTTTTGGAGATGCCTATATATACCCTCCCACCACTCACTCGCAAGAGAAGCACTTAGAACATATCCCCACTTATCCCATCAGATTTTGTGAGAGAGAGACACCTACTCATGTGTTGAGATCATGCCATTCCATTCGAACCATATGAATCTTGATCTCTAGCCACCCGAAGTTGCTTTCCACCCAATCAATCTCTTCCACCAAAGCAAAATCTGTGAGAGAGTGATTGAGTGTTGAGAAGTCTATCATATTGAAGCACGAGAGCAAGGAGTTCATCGACATTATTGAGCCTATTATCTTTTGGAGGGTGGTGCCTCCCAGATTGGTTAGATATCGCTTGGGAGCCTCCTACTTCATGTTCTGGAGTAAACCAAGAAGTTTTTAAGGGCAAGGAGATCCCGTACTTTGTGAAGATCTACCCTGAGTTAGGCTAGTCCTCCGTGGACGTAGACCATCATGTTATAGATAAGATTCCTTATTCGTGGAAACCTCCATGGGTAGAGCCCTCCATGGACTCTCACAACCGTTACCCTCCATGGGTTGAAGTATCCATAAACGTGGACGAACGATAGCACCACCTATCGGAACCACGGGAAAAATCTTCATGTCTCCAAATTGCCTTTGATCTTCCTACCCTTCCTTTACTATTCATGCTTGTCTTTACTTTCCACTGCTATATTCGTAGACATGCATGTGTAGGGTGTGCTTGACTTGCTATCAATGCTAAAATCTGCCAACACGTGAAATTGGGAAAAGGTAGAATTTTTATTTGGTCAAGTAGTCTAATCACCCCCCTCTAGACATACTTTTGATCCTACGGAATGGCACTGGCGGGCGCTCTGCCTTACCTCCTCATTCATCCCTGCTCGAGCAGGAGGGAGAAGAAGGACCTAACAGGCGGGCCCCACCAGTCAGTGGCCCAGCGGTTGGGGGCCACTATTTAAGTGGAGACGCGTTACGTTGTTACTCCTTCACCCAGGGAAAGCGTACTTCCCGAGTGCACCTTCGATGTCGACTAAACCCCCCTGCGTGGGTGAACTGATGGGACGGCCCAGTGGCCATTCTGCGCCCTTAGAGCCATTTAATCCATTGGGTAATTTCCATTTTTTCTTTTCTTTGTTTGCTAAGACTCATAAATCCATAGAAAAATCATTCCAAGGCCAAATTTGGTGATTCAAATTTCTGGAGATTCCTAAACCATGATCTATCCAAAAATATGGCTTACACATTTTCCCTGCTAACTTTTCTATATCGTTCAAATTTGAATTTGAATTTGAACTAGCTAATGCCCCACTTATAAAATCCCTAGAGCGTTCATATCAACTCCAAATGGAGTGATTCAAATTTCCTGAGACTCTAAATGTCATGCCCTATTTGTCTAGCCATGGTTAACATTTTTACCATGCAATTATTATGCTGTACCAAATTATTAGCCTCATTTTCCATTTATTTCATCTTAAGAAATTCATAGGAAGATCATCCCAACTCCAAATCCAGTGAGACCACTTTCTAATTGTTTCTAAAATCATGCCCTATTTATTGGCCACGTCGACTCATTTTTATAAAAACCTTTTCTATGAACTTGTTATATGCTCATCATATCCTCCATTTCCACAATTTTAAAAGGCTCATTGATCCAACTCCAGTAGAGCCATTTTAGATATTTTTCTTAGGACCAGAGATGTCCAAGAAAAATAAAACTCCTATTTATTACTTTTATTTTCTGCCAATTGTGTTGCTTATTATGGTTGTTTTCGGCGGTAGTTGACGAAGTAGACGGAGTGCTCGGAATTGAACAAGAAGCGTGTGAAGACCTCGAAGACTTTGCTGAACCAGGCAAGCAGCCCTTTGACCATGACTATGAAACCCTTTTATTGCATGGCATATAACACTTTGTTTCGTGATGTTGATCATGTTGATGTGGTGACCACTTCGTGTGATGCCCCCGATACTTTCTTGTTGATACTTGCATCATGCATGACCCTACCTCCTTATGAGGGTTGTGCGGGTGGGAGTAGATAGGCTCCTTAGTAGATGCTACGCAAAGTGGGACGGGGATATGCAAGGTTATGGAAATAAAAGAGTTTTCAAACACTTTTCAAAAAACCCGTCGGGAGCCACTAATGCCCGAGGGAGATGATGATGTGCTAGGTAACCACTTGATAAAGAAGTGGTGTACCGGAGCAAGTGAGTGTGTGTTTTCGAAAACTGATCAGATTTAAGATTTGACAACTGTTCCCAACCTTACATGTACAACCATGATACCGCTTATGGGATGAGGCTTTGTTGATTACTTGGATGGGTACTATCAAAGAGCCTGCATTACTAGTGGCAGGAGTGACGTGGCCACTCTCGATACGAGGGCGTGCCGGAAAGGACAATCATGGGCTGTTTTCACAGACACCGGGATCATTTGTCCCCGCATGCTTGTTACTTGTGACGTACATCATGCAGGCTATGTGCCAACGAATGAACTCTTTGTTTACTAGCGTCATAGGAAAGGCATTGTTCGGGTACTTACCTCGGGTATGAACAATACCGCGAGTTGTGGCTTGACACGTAAGTTCCCTTAGTCTTGTGGGTGAAGTGTGAAACCTCTGCAGAGTGTAAAAATATTCGAATAGCCTTGTCCATGGTCAAGGACAGTTGTGTGGTGCTGGGTAAACTACGCCAAGTGTTTTCACAAAATGGTGTGTGAGTTGGTGACAAAAGATGACACTTGAGTTAATTCAGATGACTTGACATGATGACTGAACATGAGATCTTCAACCCCTGCTTATGATGATATGTGTAACTCGTTCATATGGATATCTACCAACTGTTGATGCATGCTTACATAAGTTATTTGATCATGTCACTACACTCAAAAATTAGCTTTCTACAAAATCACCTTCTTAGTGCAATATCATGCATTGTTATTGGCTTGTTCCAAAACATGGGTTGCTTGCGAGTACATTCAAAGTACTCATTGTTTTGCCATTGGTTATTTTATTGGCCAGATATGAAAGACTAGGTTATGATGAAGTTTACCTTGGCGACGTACGTGCGAGCTAGGATGCTTCCTAGTCAGAATGCATGTAGGGTTAAGGCAGGTGGCAATGGGTTCATGCTATCATTGAATATTTTCCATTGCAATCATATGAAGACTTGGCCATGAGGGTCATATTTGAGTAAAACGGTACGTAACGGATGTAAAACTCATGTTATTCAGTTTTTCTGTGTTCACTGGGCATTGATCTCTCGAATCACTATGCTCATACATTCGGTGACCATGACTTATGAGTTGGGGTCCTCACATGCTCGCCATGGCCGCCCCACACGCAGCTCGCCACCTTTGCACTGGTAGCCACAACCACTCTCGAGCCTCCCCATCAACCCCATGACCTCAGCCTCTTTGCCCGCAACCTCCACGCCGAGCAGCTCGACACCAGGAGCCCCCAATCGCCGCCCCGAGGTCGTCTCCAACCTTCGGCCGCCAAGAACACTAGGAACCATGCATCATCTCTACGCCGTCCTCGAGCTCACTTCTGACGCCTCTGCACTCACCGTGAGCCCATGGACCCATTCCTCCATTCCTCGATGTCGATTGGTAGTCGTAGTCGTCGATTGCATCAAGGCCAAAGAGCGTCGCCGCACGAGCTCGTCACTGGGAGCTATTCCGGTGACTGTTAGCTGCCCCACTTGGCCCAACGAGTTCATGTGCTCGCGTAAAGCACGTAGGTGCCCTCAGGTGGATGATCCACCCACTAAGTCATTGATCCCGAGCTCAACCAAACGCCAATACCCGCAAGGCTCATCGATGGCGAGGATTCTAGCGACCCCGTGGCCACTTGACCCTCCAACTCGATGCGGACAAGCCAGCGCGACGTCTTGGTAACCTCCATGCGTCCAACCACCGCCATTTGCATCGTTCTATGCCAAACCGCCGTTGTTTGGTCACCATCGCGAAGCTCCGGCGATGTCTGACGTGTCTAGTCATTAGTGGCTATTCCCACTAACTAAAACAGCTAACAACCGCTGACAATGGGCCCTCACCCAATTTAAAGCCCAGGTCAACGCGGGGTTTGTCCCTAAGTCAATGGCATGGAGACACCACATGTCAGTGACACTAACCAGCCTTGGGGCACTGACGAGTGGACCCCACTTGTCCGATTTGACCTGGCAACAGTTGTTGACCTGCTGATGTCATGCCGATGCAAGGTTGACGCAATAAAGGACTTTCTAGTTTATAAAAATTCTAGAAAATAGTTAAAACCTCAAAAATTCATAGAAATTTATCTATAACTCGGAATAAAACAATTTACATATGAAATATTATCAAAAAATCCAAAGAATCCATTGGTTCTATTATCATGGATGTTAGAGCAAGTTATACATGTTGATCAGGTCAAATTAATTAAAGAGTATTTTTAAAATACCTTATTTGAAGTTGAGTTCGATCTTTGGTTCAGACCAGCTTTAACCAAACTGTTGATAGGTGCATTAGCTCATCCAAAATATTTGTGTCATGCCATTATCATGCATCATATTGCCGCACTTGTTGTGTATTGATTGTTACTTCATTTGTATTGCGGTAGGCTCTGCTCCACCGGATACCCACGAGTATCCCACGGAAGCAGAGTACCCTTTTGCTGGTCTGCAATGCAAGCAACCTCATTGATCATATCCGATACAATCCTACTCTCCCGCTCTTTCTCTTATTCATTGCATTAGGACAACAACGTTTCAACTGTTACTTGTTTGGGTAGCTGAAGCCATTCCTCCGCATGACCTATCATTGTCATAGTAAATAGCTAAACCAAGCAACCTAGCATACCTGGTAGATGCTTGATCCATGTTATGCTTTACCTATTGTGCTTGCTATGCTTAGAGTTGTGTCAAGTCAGATTCATCTGGGTGATGAACCAGAGTCAAATGATTGTGCTTTGATGTGATGAGTTAAGTGACGAACCTAATTTGGTAAAGGTGGCGATGAGAGGCTATGTAGGAGTACATTGCGGGTTGTCTCATTGGATCGCTCTTAAGAACTGAGTACTTGTTACTACCACGCATTGGGTCCGAAACCAATGGACCCTCTCGGCTTATTAATCGCCTCGTCCTCTGTCCACGTGTTGCAATTACTTTATAGTGTTTGTAGCTTATGCTGAAGGCCGTGCGTAGCACTGGCCTTAGGGGTGGGCTATGATGCGGCAGGCACGTGGCACGGTGTACCAAGTGGTACCCGGACAGTAGGCTTGGGAACCATGCGCATATTGTTTGAGGCCGTAGCGGAATCTCCGACCAGACTTCCATGCGGGTTCAGTTTCGAATAGGCAATAAACCTGTACTAGGGACTTGGGTGGTTGAAGGTCATGGCCGACTCCCTCGTTGGGCTTCTTCTTGAAGGTTGTCGAGGTGCCTTTTTATTGTGCACTTAGAGATAAGTGTCGAGAGCGTGTGTGAAGAAGTACACCCCTACAGGGCATGAATCTGCTCCAATAGTCGCGTCCTCGGATATGGACTACTTGGAAACATATGTTCTTCATAGATAATCAAACGGATACTCATAACAGTCTCAAGACAAGTGTGAGTACTATGGATGGCACTCTCGTAGGTGATAGGAGAGGGTCCATGATAGAGTATTAATGTGGTGTTAGTGGACTCATGTGCACTATCTCATACTTGTTCAAAGAACTAGTAGTCATAGTATAGGTTAGCCAAGAGTCAAAGATGTCATTGGTGCATGAACCCCACTACTTCCCTTGCTGATACATGATCATGAATAGACTAGGTCTGATTTAAAGACTTGTTGGGTATGTTTGTAATCATGTTTGCTTAATAACTACTGCATATGTGAACCAGGACCCATCTGGTGCGTTCTATCTAGATGTCGATGACGATGAGTACCTGGTATTCCAGCTACGATCTGATGCCTTGGGATGGGATGTAAATAGTCAGGCTTTATGCCTTTTTACCTTTCATCTATATGTACTAAGACATCTTTAAGCTTCCACATTTCTTGTATGACATTGTTTGTATGACTTGAGTGTCAGGTCATGTGACCCCTACCTGTATGAATATATTATGCAAGGCTCTTCTGAGCCTTCCAAATAAAACTTGTGTTTTGTATGGTTATGTTGTGATGCCATAGTTGGATCAATGCATATCGGGCATGCCATGTGTACCTGTGATGTGCAACAGTATGAATGGGATTCGACACCTAGTTGTGTGGACTCTTTATAGGGAAATGCCTCTTTGTGCTTCCGCTTAGCCTTGGTAGCTAGCTAGTGCTCCGGACACATTGATTGACCAGCGTGTATCCTTCTTTGCTGTTACGTCTGTCCCTTCAGTTAAATGTCTCGCAGTGTAATGGAATCCATGTAGCCTGCTATGACTCGTCTATGAGAATTTGATGAAAGAAATGTCTCACAGCATAATGGAGTCCATGTAGCTTGCTATGACTCATCTACACACGTTGACGACCGACACCTGCATTGTTAGGTTAGGTACGGTTGTTCCTACATGGATGTGCCACTTGGGTTCTATGACTAGTCAGGTCGACCCGGGTTCTATGACATTTGAATCCTAGCGACGTATTCACATATGTGAGCCAAAATTCACCAACTATCCCGGCCCAGGTAAGGTGGCAGCCATCAAGATAACTATGTGTGACGCCGCAAGGTGTTTTGATGTGTTACATGGAAGATAATTATAGCTTAGTATTGGGGGACCGAGAGCGTTGGTATCAGAGCCTGACTGACTGAAGGAGTACCAAGCTAAACTGGCCGAAGTTGAGTCTAGAAATACTTTAGTTATGCAAGGGAATTGATTGTGGTAGGAAACGTAAGGTTCTTTTTACTTCTATTCTCGAGTCATTCTATTCTGACACACCCTCATCTTTTCTACGGGGTTAAGGACTAGGCTTCTTATCAATCTCTTAGGATGATGAGTTACTATTCCTTGGACTTGAAGCCTAGATTGTTTGAGAGTCAACTCCAAGTTTTCAAGTATTTTCTATGTAACAAAATAGTTTGCTACGGAACCTTGAAACTAAAAAGTTGAGTGGTTATGCTATCCAATCTTTTGGAGGTTGTCTCAAAATCTTTTTGAGCAATTACAGCTGTGCCCAAT
Source organism: Hordeum marinum (assembly GCA_022496015.1). Taxonomy (NCBI): domain Eukaryota; kingdom Viridiplantae; phylum Streptophyta; class Magnoliopsida; order Poales; family Poaceae; genus Hordeum; species Hordeum marinum. The sequence continues at coordinate 313,870,747 of CM039678.1, forward strand.
TTCTACTAGGAGCTCTAATGCATTTGCAATATTCTCTATTTCAGATGCCTTCTCATCCTTCTCGTCAGGTGGTACATTTGACCAAGTGCATTTATTTACCGGGTCAGGTGGTATGTTAGTCAGGCTTATGATGGAGACTGGTTATCGCTGGTACCTTGTGTACACATTGGAGGACCAATGTCGTGACTTCAACTAGAGCTAGTACTTGCATACTGTTAGGATATATCCATTGTACCCTAGAGCCGCAGAGCCGCTCCATTGGACGTATGCACTAGGAGTTACCATAGATATGGTAGTTCAGGAGGCCACCGACACGATGTGGACCATCATGAGAGCTAACCATGGGCTACTTCCGAACACGGAGTTCTACTATGTATAGGATCGATATAAGAGTGTCTAGAGGGGGGTGAATAGACTACTAGAAGGATTTTAAAACCTAACCTTTTCCCAAGTTAATTGGTTGGCATATTTTAACTATTTTGGCAAGTCTAGCAAATCTAACAACCCTACACATGCATGTATACAAATATGGCAGCGGAAAGTAAAGACATTGCAGATGTAAGTAAAGAGATGGGATAAGAAGATCAAATGCAATGGGAGACACAAGGATTTTTCCCGTGGTTACGATAGGTGGTGCTATCGTACGTCCATGTTTATGGAGTCTTGAACCCACGGAGGGTAATGATCGCGAGAGTCCACGGAGGTCTCCACCCATAAGGGTCCACGAAGTAGCAACCTTGACTATTCCATACGGCTTCCGTCCACGAAGGACTAGACTCACTATGGGTAGATCTTCATGAAGTAGGCGATCTCGTTGCCCTTACACACTTCATGGTTCACTCCACAACACGAAGTAGGAGGCTCCCAAGCGACACCTAACCAATCTAGGAGGCACCACCCTCCGAAAGGTAATAGGCTCGATAATGATGATGAACTCCTTGCTCTTGTGCTTCAAGATGATAGACTCTTCAACACACAATCACTCTCTCACAGATTTGGCTTCGTAGAAGAGATGGGATTAGTGGAAAGCAACTTGGGGAGGCTAGAAATCAAGATCCATATGGTTGGAGTGGAAGATCTTGACCTCAACACAAGGGAAGGTGGTTCTCTCTCAGAAAACTGAGTAGGATAGGTATGTAATAGTTCTGGGTGCTTCTCTTTCGAGTGGATGGTGGTGAAGGGGTATATATAGGCATCCCCAAAAATCCAACCGTTACACACAAAATGACCAACTCGGTGACACCGATGTGTTAATCTCGGTGGTACCGAAGTGACCAAAAGGTGGCAACTTTTGAATCTCGGTGAGACCGATATAGGAATCTCAGTTGCACTGACAAGGTGACCAATGGTCAGAAATGCCAAACTCGGTGATGCTCATTCAAATTCTCGGACAGACTGAAAGTGTGAACTTGCATAACAGAAAGTTGGCAACCCAACTCGGTGGCACCGAAAGCAGTGTCAGCTGCACCGAAGTGTTAGGGTTTGGCTGAGTCTGTCTAGGGTTTAGAATCGGTGGCACCAAGATAGGAATGTTGGTTGCACCGATTTTGAATGTTTGGATGGAGACAGATTTTGGTGGGAGAGCTTGTGGATGTTTTGGTGACTATCACTTGTGCATGTATGAGCATTTTGTTCACCAACAAAACCTTACCCCTTTTAATAGTATTGGCTTTCCTATGGACTCAAAGTGATTTCTCACAAATGTAAGATGTACAGTCATCTTGCTTGAAGCTCGGCCAACCTATTTCCTTGAATCTTGGAGTAATTCCACATCTCCACAATCCTATTGCCATCCCAACTCTCCATGGACTATTATTTGAAATGCACTAGCTAGAGATGTTAGTCCAAGAGACAATGTATGTTGTGATGAATTATCAAAACCACCAAGGGAGCAAGTTGTGCTTTCAATCTCCCCCTTTTTGGTAATTGATGACAACATACAATCAATGCTTCAAATCAGGATATGCAAGGATGGAATGAAGACTTTGAGAAACATGTGTGCAGTCCTTTAAAGAATAGTTGCTTTGGAATGCATGGATACACATATGGATGAAGGGATATAAGGAGTCATTTGTATCTTGGCTATATGCATCAATATATGTGAATGAAATGTATATCCTTTATCAAGACTTCACTCTTGCAAACAATATGTGCAAGAAGGAAGGGATGATGTTGATAAGATATATGATGCATATACTTACCTTGATTCCTTAAGCATTCTAGTAGTAGAGACACACTTGAGATAACAATATGAGGGAACACAAGAGTATTCTACTAAACAAAAGCAATAGAACTTCACGAATACCAAGATATGGAGAACATATAAGATATGATAATCCTTAAGATTGATATGTCTCCTCTTTTTAGCATAAACGTTTTATAGCTTTTCTCCCCTTAGGTATGAAAGTGGTGGTTCATCCTTTCCCCCTGAATCTCAGCATGTAGATATTGGGATTGGATAGGGTGAGAAAAGGTAATCCTTTGTTCATTTTGGAAATTTCTCCAAAATTAGTTTTCTCCCCCTGCATTGTTACTCTCCCCTTGTGTATATAAGTGTGAACTTTTGATATTTTCCTCTCCCCCTAAATCGTATCTCCCCCTTTGTATAAGCATGTAAGTCTCCCTTTAGCATGAAGCTTTCATATTCTCCACCTTTGGCATAAAATACCAAAAAGGTTAAACTTAGGAGTAGTCACAGGGATCATTGACAAGGAAGGGATCCTTGAGAACAAGGGTCACTGAAAGTAGGGTTCATGAAAAGACTAAGGGAATCATTGAATAAAGAATTTCTCCCCCGGAGTATTCTTTGTTCTTCTCCCCCCAATATATTTTTTAATGAAGGGGTAATCTAAGGAACAAGAATGTCTCAAGAATAGAAAAAAATAAGAAAAAATTAAGGAAACACAGATTTAGAAAAGAAAACTCGGTGACTCGGCGATAAATAAATCGATGGTACCGAGATTGTGTAGTGCAGATCATCTGCAAATTCGGTAGAACCGAGTTATTTGTATCGGTGACTCCGAATGAGAGACCAAGTTTCTGTTTTCACAGAGACAAACGAAATAGTTTCAGAAATAAAATGCAAAAGTTTTACAAAGTACATTAAATATATAAGATTTGAGTGGTTACGAGAGATCACACAAATAGAGAGCAAACCACGCAAGACTATTAACTAAATGATGGGCGGTGACTAGGTCACCTATATTATAGTAGATTGTCTTAGGAGCCAAGCAAGAATACTTGACCATAGGTCATACTCAACGTTTAAGCTCAAAATGGGATTACCATTTTTTGATTGAGTATTTTGATGTCTTCGTATCACTTGAGTTGCTTTAGCCGATGACTTGGAGTAAGGCCTTTTCAAGGATATGAGTACATACCATTGAGTGATGTTGATGACGTTGCTCGTAGGTGAACTTGTTGAGGATGCTCGAGGTTGATGAAGGTCATCTTGAATTTGGAGCAACCTTTTCATTCTAGTACACTAGTCACCTGCAAAGGTTAGTCATGCAAGGAAGAACAATGGATATATCCAATCGACATGATACTACTTAAGATTTCGCAAGTGAAATCAAGTATATGTCAAGGATATGTTTTTCTTGTCTTCTTCCATCCATCATCAAGAGGGGTTGTGGATACTTGGTAATGACAAGATTGCTTATGATTGGAGTTGATGGCAATCTTGTGGAATGATGTTCTTCCAAGTACCTACAAAAGGTTAGATGCAATACAAGGGAGCATAGAGTTCCATGGCATATGATAACGAGTTGCGGGAACATGGAAATAACAAGAAAGCTCATGCCCTTGCTTGCAACCGAATGAGTCTAGCTCAAGTTTGAGGCATCGATGATGTTCCATTCACTCCTCAAATGACAAAATGTTTTCTCATCAAGTGGCTTGGAGAAGACATCGTCCAATTGTTTGTTAGTATGAACATGCTTAAGATTGATATCTCCTTTTGAAACATGATCACGAATGAAATGATGTCGAACTTGAATATGCTTGGATCGAGAGTGTTGCACAGGCTTATGTCCAATTTTAATAGAACTTTCATTGTCACAAAGCAATGGAACATTTTTAACATAAATTCCATAATCCTTAAGCGTTTGTGTCATCCATAGTAAATGCGCACAACAAGATCCAACAACAATATACTCAGCTTCGGCAGTAGATAGAGATACCGAGTTTTGTTTCTTGGAGGACCAAGACACAAGATATCTACCTAAAAATGACATGTACCCAAGGTGGAATTTCTATAAACCTTGTCATCGGCATAGTTCGAATCAGAATAGCCAATGATATTAAAAGAAGATCCCTTGGGATACGAAATGCCAAAGTTTGGTGTTTGTATCAAGTATCTCACAATATGTTTCACAACCAAAAGATGACACTCTTTACGTGTAGCTTGATATGTAGCACACATGCAAACAGTAAGCATAATATCAGGATGAGATGCACATAGGTATATCAATGAACCAATCATAGATCGATAAACCTTTTGATCAACCGGTTCATCCTCCCTGGTAAGGTCAACATGTCCACTAGTGGGCATAGGAGTTTTCATACCTTTTGCAATCCTGCATGTTGAACTTCTTGATCAAGTCCTTGGTATACTCAGTTTGAGAGATGAAAGTTCCTTCTCTTGATTGCCTGATTCGCAATCCAAGAAAGAATTTCAGCTCACACATCATAGACATCTCATACTTCTCGGACATCAACCTTCCAAATCTTTCACTGAATTGAGGGTTAGTGGAACCAAATATAATATCATCCACATAGATTTGGCACACAAAAAATTCTCCATTAACTCTCTTAGTGAAAAAGGTTGCATCAATTTTACCAATTTCAAAACCTTTTTCGATGAGAAACTTCGTTAAACATTTATACCAAGCACGAGGGGCTTGCTTAAGACCATAAAGAGCTTTACGAAGCTTGTAAACACGATTAGGTTTTTTAGGTTTCACAAAACCAGGTGGTTGCTTAACATAAACCACTTCTTCAATTTGACCATTTAAAAATGCACTTTTGATATCCATTTGATAAAGCGTGATATCATGGTGATTAGCATAAGCAAGAAGAATACGAATAGCTTCAAGTCTAGCGACAGGGGCATATGTCTTACCATAATCCATACCTTCGACTTGCATATATCCTTGGGGTACGAGACGAGCCTTGTTGCGCACGACTTGACCGTCTTTGTCTTGTTTGTTCCTAAACACCCATTTGGTTCCGATGATGTTGTTCTCATCTTCGGGCTTCTCCACGAGTGTCCACACTTCGTTCCTTTCGAAGTTGTGAAGCTCTTCATGCATAGCGTTCACCCAATCCACATCTTCAAGAGCTTGTTCTACCTTCAAAGGCTCAATGCTAGAGATGAAAGAATAATGCTCACAAAAGTTAGCTAGACAAGTTTTAGAGCGAGTGATTCTCCCTATTTGTATATCACCAAAGATTTGGTTTAGGGGATGGTTCTTGGTCACTTGATCTCAAACTCGGGTCAGTTTCCGATTGTTGGATGGTGGAGCTTCTTCTTATTCATCATCATTTCCTTCATCTTCGTTGTTGTTGAAGGTGTTGTTTCCTTGAGGTGGTGGTGAAGGTGGTTATGGTGGATCTTCATGATGCACTTCGTCCTCTTCATCATCTTGTCGTGTACCGCTCGGGGATGCCTGCATGTCGTGTTGAGGTTCACATTGACATGAAGTAGGGGCTTCCACTTGAGTTGGTGAAGTACTTTCCTTCACCTATATGTGGTGAATCTTGCCGATGGGTAGATCTAGAGTAGCTTCTGAAGGGTCCTTATCACCTACATCATTTGGCAATTGTTCGACTTGCGAACCATTAGATTTATCAAACTTCACATCTACCGTCTCTTCAACTTTTCGAGTGAAGTTGTTGTAGACATGGTAAGTGTGAGAGTTCGATTTATAACCAAGCAGGAATCCTTCATGAGATTTAGGAGCAAATTTAGTACGACGATGCTTATCAAGAATGTCGCACTTTGTGAGGACCCCGAGTCATAAGTCGTGATCACCAAATGTACGTGCACAGTGACCCCAAAGATCAATGCTCACTGAACACACAGAAACTGGATAACAAGAGTCTTACATCGATTACATGCGGGTTTACTCAAATATGGCCTTTATGGCCTAGTCTTCATATGATTGCAACGGAAATCTTCAACGATAGCGTGAACCCATGCCATCTGCCTTAACCTTACAGTCATTCTAACTAGGAAGCGTCCTAGCTCGCATGTCTGTCACCAAGGTAATCTTCATCATAACCTGATCTTTCATGACTGTTCAATAAAATAACTAGTGGCAAGCCAATGAGTACTCTGAATGTACTCACAAGCAACCCATGTTTGGAACAAGGCAATAACAATTCATGAAATACCACTAATCGGTATTTTGCGGAAAGCCAATTTTGAATGCAATGTCATGATCAATCAGCTATGTGTAAGCATGCATCAATAGTTGGCAGATATCCATATGAACAAGTTACAAATATCATCATAAGCAGGTGTTGAACATCTCATGTTCATTGATCACATCAAGTTCAGACTTGTCTCAAGTATCATCCTTCTGTCATTCGCACACACACACACCAAGTTTGTGAAAACATCTGGACGTGGCATAAGTAGTACCACCCTACTGTCCTTGACCGTGGACACGGCTATTTGAATAGTTTTACACTCTGTAGAGGTTTCACGCTTTACCCACAAGACTCGGGGAACTTCCGTGTCATCCACGACTCGCGGTATATTACATACCTGAGGTAAGCACCCGAACAATTCCTTTCCCATGGTGATACTAAACAAAGAGTCCACTCGTTGGTGCCGTCCCTCATGATATACATCACACGTATCATCCATGAGGACATGCAATGGTGTGCCCGGTTCCTGTAAAGGCAACGCATGGCCCTCCACTCCGGGACGACCCCATCTCAAGAGTGACCACTTCACCCTCACCACTAGTAATGCGGGCTCCCTGTTAGCACCAACCATAGTAATCAACAAAGCCCCATCCCATAAGGGGTATCGTGGTTGCACATGTAAGGTTGGGATGGTCGACAAATCTTAAACCCTCTGTTTTCGAAAACACACACTCACTTATTCCGGTACACCACTCCTTTGTCAAGTGGTTACCCAACTCATCATAATCTCCCTCGGGCATTAGTGTCACCTGAGGTTTTTTTTGAAAAGTCTTTGAAATCATTCCTTTGCTTCTGTCACCATGCATAATCCCGATCCCACTTGCGTAGCATCTACTAGCATCCTATCTACTCCCACCCTCACAACCCTCATAAGGATGGTAGGGTCATGCACGTTGAAAGTATCAACGGTAAAAGTAATGGAGGCATCCCACCAAAGTGGTCACCACATCACATGATCGAAAACAAGGAATAAGGTGCTGTATGGCATGCATGAAAATAGTTTCTTAACATGGTCGAAAGGCTGCTTTCCTGGCTTCACAAAGTCTTCGAGGTCTTCACACTCTTCTCGTCCAACTCCGAGCACTCCGTTTATCTCGTCAACTACTGTCAGTAAACAACCACAATAAGCAACACAACAAGCAGAGAATAAAAGTGCTCTATAAATAGGAGTTTTATTTTTATTGGACATCTCTGGTCATAAGAAAAATAACCAAGGAGGTTTTTGGTGGATGTGGGTCAAGGGGGAGTTTTGAATGGTGGCAACGAATGAAATGATGATCTTATAAGGTGTCCACAAAAAATATTAGTGTAAAAAGGAGATGATGTACCCAACAAATAGGGCATGATTTTAGAAACATGTGGGAAGTGGTTTCACAAGATTTGGAGTTGGTATGAGTATTCTAGGGATTTGCAAAGTGGGTCACATAGGAAGAAATGGCCCAATAATTGACATAGATGAATAATTGTAAGACAAAATGTTGACCACTTAGGGCATGAATTTGGACACAACTAGGAACTTGAACCACTCCATTTGGAGTTGATATGAAGGCTCTAGGAGTTTTGCAATGAGGGGGTTTTATAGTTCAAATTTGAATTTCAATATGAACAGGCCATAAACTTTTGGTGGAAAAATATGAGAGTTGCATCATTGGCTAGGTGGCATTTCTAGGAGACTGTAGAAATTTGAATCATTAAATTTGGAGATTCCTAGAATATAATATGGATTATTTTGTTTCACTTGAAAAAGAAAAAGAGAAACCCTCACCAAATGGGCTAAGACGTGCACTGAGCGTGAGATAGCACTGGTCCAGCCCAGCAGGTCGAATTCGCCCGCGGAGGAGCCACGCCGAAGACGGTTTTCAGGTAATGCATTTCCCTTACGGGAAAACGGTTTCCAGCAGACGCCGCTTCCACTTAATATGAGAGCGGGCCCGACCGGACACCTCAGAGGCTGACCGGTGGGGTTGCCGGCCCCACTGGTAGGTTTGTCTCCCTCCTCTTGCAACTCTTGTGTGGAGAACAGCAGAGGCAGAGGCTGAGCGCGTCGGTGCTTGCTCGATGACACCGACTGCTTCTACCATCATTTAGCGCGGCGGCAAGGTCCGGAGGACTCGCTGCATCCGTACAGGGCACGCATGCCGGCTGGGGATGGCTATGGCGGCGATTGCATTGGCAGCCACGAAGGAAGCTTTCGGATGTGGCTATCCCCAGGCGCCCGATGAGCGGAGGGAGGATGGATGTGGCGGGGGAGCTTCGACGTGGTGAGGGGGAGGCACTAGTTCGTCCAGCGGAGGAGAGGGACCATTGGGCGCTCGAATTGGCGCGGAAGCCACTAGCGGGCTTTGGCCATGGAAATGGCACGAGGGGCATAGGGAGGTCGGGGAGCCGGTCCAGGGGCTCCATGGGATAGAGAGGGGGCTAAGGGACTGAGAGGGGCGCTCCACGGGGCCTCTTATAGCCGGCCCAGGGCACGCCATGGACCATGTCCATGGGAGGTGCTCGGGCATGCCCGGCAGGGGAGAGAGGAGGGCAAGGGAGGAGGGGCCCGATAGTGTGGCATGTTGAGGACGTCGAGGCGACCTCGGGAGACACTACCGAGAGGCCCAAGCATGTCGGGGGCATGCATAGGCGGAGGCTACAGTGCGGTCGGGCATTGTAGCGCGCTCTGGAGTGCCCATTGGCCTCTTTGGCGCGGGCATGTATGTCCAGTAGCTAGAGGCAGGTAAAACAAAGTGAAAATAGCATAGGATGCCCCTGGGTTTTCATTAGAATAGAAGGGGAGGCCGAGAGAGAGGGGAAAACTAGCTATCCAGGAGGGAATCATTGGGTTTTACCCCCAAAATAATTGACCTATGAACCTGAAATTGTTACTGGAGGTACAGGGGAATGAGGATAAGGTGTGGTAAAGATCTCAGGTTAAGGAGAATAGTGGAAGGGGCCCAAACAACTAGTTTGGTAACTAAGTAGGAGGTGTTTGACGAGTGTTTGGGCTAGCAAAGGGAGTTTGCTTGGAATGATATTTAACTGGATGAGTTAGAAGGTAGAAACAAGGTTGATCACGAAGTTTGAGATTGATTGAAGAAAGTTCACAATGTGAACTTGGTAAACCCTAGATATCAATAGAAATAGGTTTTTATAGATCTGGTCATTCTAAGCTATTATCCTTAGTGCACCACTTTGTATGGTGGCATAATTTGGATATTAGAGCATGCCCAAAAAGTTTAGGGCCCAAAGGGGAAACTGGGCAATGCAAACATTCCAATTCTTGAAATCAACATAAATGGGTTTGAGGGGATTTGGACAAGTTAATCTGTTCTCCTTGATGCACCACTTGGTGTGGATGCATGATTGTAGGATTAGAGCATGTCCACAAATTTTGGGAACAAAAGGGGACAATTGGCAATGTAGAGTTGCTCAAATTTGGATCTGGGCAGATAGGATTTTCGAATATTTTGGTGAACCAAAAAACTTGGGATTGAGGTGAAACTTGGTAAGATGACCACATATAACATATGTGACATGCTAGAATTTTCCTAGATTTATTTGGGAATATTTCTTATAGAAATATTTCAAATGCTTGAAATAAGCACAAATCGTTTTGAAGGGTTTTGTCCAATACTTTGAACATGACCATGTGTTGAAACTCTTATATATGGACAATATATGTCCACTGAGTTTTCCTAATCTTTTGCAAATAGTTTGAAAGCATTTAAGTAATTTTTCCCAATAAAAGACCATTTCTCGACTAAGAAAAAGCCTTTAAATAAAATAGTAAAATAATCTTTAAAATTAATATTTGGTGGTTTTGGGAAGTCTTATATATAGTGGATTTCAAATAAAGCATTTGGGGGAAAAGAATCCACCCAATTTGGGGACTTGCAGTGCAAATCTCAAATCAGTGGTTTTGCAAACCTAATTTGAATAAATCCTTGTTAGCCAAAATAATATTTGATAACAATAGTTTTGGGTACTATTCACATGGCATGATCATTGGACAAGAGTTGGGATCAAGTAAAAGAGTTCTTGAGGGTAGGAGGATGTTTTATGAATTATAGAGCACTAGCAAGCAATCAAACAAGCAAGCAAATAGCACACAAGTCGAGCATTCTTATGCACTCAAAATGTTTTAATTGGCCCAAATTTTTGAGTCACGTTAACTTAGTCTTGAGGCAAATCACAAGGTGTGACACACTTTGTGCCAAATACCCAAAAGTATCCGACTTTGGATTTGTTATCGGTGAGTAGCTCGTATGTCGTTTTACCGAGCAGCTTGTGCAAGTAAAGTCGGTTTGTGGCATGACATGTTGTTTCAACGGCTTCTGCCCAAAAGTGTCTTGGCGTCTTGTATTCGTCAAGCATCATTCTTGCCATCTCAATGAGTGTCCGGTTCTTCCTCTCAACAACTCCATTTTGTTGAGGTGCTTACGTAGCTGAGAACTCATGTGAGACACCTTCTTCGTCAACAAAGGTATCGACATGGGTGTTCTTGAACTCCGATCCGTTATCTCTCCGAACATTCTTGATCTTCACTTCAAACTGATTTTGCGCTTTGCGAGAGAAGTTATTGAAGATCTTTTGAACCTGCAACTTATCATCAAGAAAGAATAACCACATAAATCTGGAAAAATCATCAACTATAAGTAGACCATAGGAATTTCCACCGAGACTCTTGTAAGCATTGTGACCAAAAAGATCCATGTGAAGTAACTCGAGTGGTCTCCTAGTAGTCATGATATTCTTAACGGGATGACTTCCACCTACTTGCTTTCCATCGTGACAAGCACTACAAAGTCTATCTTTGTCAAAGATAACATCTTTAACACCAAGTATATGATCATCTTTGATTAGCTTATCTAGATTGCGCATGCCTACATGTCCAAGCCTTCTATGCAAAAGACAACCTTTAGAGGATTTTGCAATTAGGCAAGTGCGAGATTTGGATCTCTTAGTGAAATAAACAATGTATAGATCAGCTCTATGGAAACCGGTAAAGACCATTTTATGATTATCTTGACAAAACACTTGGCAATCTACTTTCCTGAATAACATATTGAAACCGAAGTCAGCAAGTCTAGATATGGAAAGAAGATTGAAGCCAAGGGACTCAAAAAGCATAACATTTTGAATAGAGCTATCATGAGATATGGCCACCTTACCAATGCCAAGTACCTTACCTTAGAGTTAACTCCAAAGGTCACGTACCGTCGAGAACCTTGATTAGGCGTGATCTCTTGGAACATGTCTTTATCACCAGTCATATGATCCGTACATCCACTGTCGAGAGTCCACTCTTGTCACACCCTGTGTTATATCACCTTGTTATGTTTGGATTTACAAAATTTGGAGCCAACTAAAACTTTTTCAATGATTGTGCTTGATTGAATTGTTGCTTGTTTGCTTGTTGATTGTTGTTTATGGCACTCTTAGATTCTATTTCTCTTCATACTCATCTTACGACCCAAACCTCTTGCCCAATCATCATGCCATGTGAATAGTGCACAAAACTATTTTTATGAAATTTTATCTTGACCAAAAAGGATTTATTCAAATTAGGTTTTCAGAAAACCCTCAAATGAGGTTTCCACTACAAGTCCTCAAATAGGGTGGATCCTTCTTCCCCAAAGGCTTTACTTCAAACGTACTATATATAGGACTTTCCAAAAACACCAAATATTAATTTTAAAGATTATTCTTATATTTTATTTAAAGGTTTTTTCTTAAGACCAGAAATGGCCTTTCATATGGAAAAATTATTTAAATACTTTCAAAATAATTGAGAAAATTTAGGGAAACTCAGTGGACATATATTTTCCATATATGTGAGTTTAAACACAAGGGCATGTTCAAATCATGGGCAAAACCCCTCAAAACCCTTTCTGTTCAAATAAAACTTTTGGAAAATCCAGGAAAATTTCAGCAAGTCAACACTATCATAGGTGATGATCTTGCAAAGTTTAATCTCAATCCAAGTTGATTTGATTCATCAAACCATCCCAAAACACTCCCTGTCCAGATTCAAATTTGAACAACTTTACATTGTGAAGTTTCTCCCCTTAACCTCAAACCTTGTGGACATGTTCTAATTACCAAATAATTATGCTACACTAACTGGTGCATCAAGGGTAAAATCATAGCATGTCTAGATCTAGAGAAACCAGAATGTGTTGATTTCTAGGTTTGTACTAAGTCCCATTGTAAACTTTCATCAAACTCTCTCAAAATTGGTTATAAGCCCTACTTGTGACCACCCTTTGATCGTGTGTATTATCAAGGCATGTAGGATTCATCTACTGGGCCAAATCACCATCAAACAGCTTCTGGTGAAATGGTAAGTCTCTGATTTCACTCCCTTTCTCTCTTCCCCTTGCCTACAAACTATTACCACACCTTCTGGCAATGCCCAAGCACCCCCAGTAAAAATCCCAGGTTCTCAAGCCACGGGGAGGTGGGGTGAAACCCCTATTTTTACCCCTGGACAGCCCTGGCAAAGCTTTCTCTCCCCTCCCCTCTTAGTCTATTCCTCTCCTGAAGCATCCAAGGCACTTTCCTCTAGCCTAGGCACCCCTAGATCCCCCTGGGAACTCTTGGCCACGCACAAGACGTCGTTGGCATGTCGTGCCATGCCAAACACGCACTCTAGATTGCGCTACAGTGTCGACAGGCACTGTAGCCATGGCCCACTGCATGGCCCCGACCACCTCGAGCTCCCCACTCTTGCCAAATGGTCAGCCTCAGCGTCCGCGCCATGCCACCTTGTCAGGCCCGTCCTCTCTCTCCCTCCTCTGTCCCTCCTCGCATGCGCCGTGGATGCCCGAGATGACCAACCACAGGGCTTGCACGCATGCGCTCCCCCGCCTCTCTCTCCTCTCCCCCTCAGCCTAGACCAGCCCCAGGAATGCCACAGACTCGCCTTCGCCCCCTCTGATTGACCCTTGGCCCCGGCCCCGAGCTTGCCGGTGCACCCGAGCTCGATGGACCATCGGGTGCCTATAAAAGAGCCTCCCTGGCCCCTCTCTCTCCCCTCTGGTCTCTATCCCCACTCCCCAGCTACCTCCATGTGCCCCCTAGAGAGCCCCCGACGCCTTTGTGCTCGCGATCGAGCCGAGGACCGCCGCAGACATCTCACTGTTGATCTCCAGGTACCAAACCTCTTTGGCCCACATTCCAGTCTCGTTGGGTTCCCCTCAGCTCCCTGACCCATTCCCCTCCTTTTCCCATTCATTTGGTGCACGGAGTGAGCGGCACGTCCTCCTCCTGAAGCTCCTCCGCCGCAGCCATCTCCCCCTCGGCGACTCTGGCCACCTCTGGCCGCCCTTCCACCTCTAGGAGACCGGAGGCTCGACGCACAGCGTGTCCCCGCCTCCAGCTCCCCTCGCCGTGCCTCCTTCTACCGCCGGTGTGCCTCTCCCCCCTCTGCCCCGAGGTGGGAGAAGGATCCGATAGGTGGGACCCACCTATCGGCCTCTCTCCCCCTCTCCCACGCTCTCTCTCCCCCTCGCGGTCGTTGACGGTCGGGCCCCGTGCGTCAGGTTTAAACCTGGCCGCGCGCGAGGACGGCTGGCTGGCCAGCTGGGCCAACCTAGCCACTGGCCGCCTCTAGCCCAGGGTCCCGTGGCCTTTTTCTTTTTCTTTTCTATGGGATTTTGCAAAAATCCCATAGAGCTCAATAAAAATCCTATAACAATAATTTTTGCACCTAAATTCCTTCAATATTCCCTAGAATTCAATAGTGCCCTTTTTGTAAAATTTTGAAAACCTTTTATTTTATTTTAAAACCTATATTTACGCATCTCTTTCCTCTGTTAAATAGTTTCAAAAAAATCTTCATAACAAATTACTAAACAAACATTTTAATATATATCAGAGTAGGCTAGCATTTTTAATAGTAGTTTGTGTGCTCTGTTTTTGTGTGATGCTTATTTTATCGCTTTTATTCGCGACGATAGATTGCGTGGTTGATGAGGAAGTTGGACCCAAAGAATTCGAAGAGCCCGGAGACTTTGCTGAGCCAGGCAAGTAGCCCTTTGACCATGTTAAGAAACTTTTCATGCATGACATATAACACTTGTTGTTTTGATGATTGATCATGAAGTGGTGTTCCCCCCTTCGGTGGGATACCTCCGATACTTTTGCCATTGACACTTGCATAGTGCATGACCCTACCACCTTATGAGGGTTATGCAGGTGGGAGTAGATAGGATGCTAATAGATGCTACATAAGTGGGATGGGATTTATGCATAGTGATGGGAAGGAAGAAATGATTTCAAAGACTTTTCGAAAACCCCGTCGGGTGCCACTAATGCCCGAGTGAGATGATGATAAGTTGGGTGACCACTTGAGAAAGAAGTGGTGTGCCGGAGCAAGTGAGTGTGTATTTTCGCAAACAGAGAGTTTTAAGGTCTGTTGACCGTCCCAACCTTACATGCGCAACCACGATAGCCCTTATGGGATGGGGCCTTGTTGATTACTATGGTTGGTGCTAGAAGGGACCTCGCATTACTACTGGCAAGAGTGAAGTGATCACTCTTGAGACGGGGTCATCCCGGAAGTGGAAGGCCATGCGCTGAGTTTACAGGCACCGGGCACACCGTTGCGTGCCCTCATGGATGTTATGTGTGATGTGCATCATGAGGGATGGCACCAATGATTGGACTCCTTGTTTAGTATCACCATGGGAAAGGCATTGTTCAGGTGCTTACCTCGGTTATGTTATATACTGCGAGTCCTGGATGACACGGAAGTTCCCCGAGTCTTGTGGGTAAAGTGTGCAACCTCTACAGAGTGTAAAACTATTCGAATAGCCGCGTCCGCGGTCATGGATAGGTGGAGGTCCTTCCTGAACTACGTTTGGATGTTTTCGCAAATTTTGTGTGAGTGTGTGTGTGTGTGTGTTGGTGACAAATAGGTTACCTAAGCAAAGTCCGATGACTTACCTTGACGATTGACTGAGTCCGATGACTTAGCAGAATAGATGAACATGAGATGTCCAATCCCTGTTCATGATGATATGCGTAACTTGTTCATATGGATATCTGCCAACTGTTGACGCATGCTTACTTATTTATTTGATCATATCATTGCACTCAAAATTGGCTTTCCGCAAATTACCTACTTAGTGTTATATCATGCATCATTATTACCTTGTTCCATAACTTGGGTTGCTTGCGAGTACATTCAAAGTACTCATTGGCTTGCCACTGGTTATTTAATTGGCCAGGCATGGAAGAACAGGAGTATGTTGAAGAGTTTGTTGGAGACAAACATGCGAACTAGACGCTTCCTAGTCAGGATGCATGTAGGTTTAAGGCTGATGCCATGGGTTCACGCTTCGATCAAGATTTCCGTTGCTTGTTCTATTTAAGTGTTTGGACCTCATGGCCCTGTCTATGTAGGACTAGACCTTTGTGGTATTTATTTGTGTAAGACGGTAAGTGTGGATGTAAGACTCCTATTATCCAGCTTTTGTGTGTTCAGTGAGCATTGATCTCTGGGATCACTGGACACGTGCATTCGGTGATCACGACTTATGAGTCGGGGTCCCCATAGAGCTAGTATCAGAGCCATCCTGACTATAGGAAGCCCTTAGTCAGGATAAAACCGTTTTCAAAACTAGACCTAGCACCTATGCTTAGGAATTCTTCATAGTTTACCTCTTCTATTCCTCACACAACACTCTACTGACTCTCCTCCTTTCAAACCTTTGTAGATGGCCATCATACCCGAAGCCTTCCTGACATCCAGCTTTCCCTTACTCCTTGGGGATAGCCTGGAGAAGTGCCAGTTTCGCCAACCACCCATCTTCCTCTACCACGAGCATTGGGTTGATGTCGTCACGAAGGAGTACCACATGGATGTGGTCGTGAAGGCAAACGACTCCCCGACTAGTTGCTTCTTTGAAGGACCACAAATGGAGACTATGATACTTGCAGTCGAGTCAGCTACACGCAAGGCACTACTGCACCTATGAGACATCCTTCCAGAGATGCCTGATGAGCCGGCTACTTGCTACATTCCTTTCAGAAAGGATGATCTTGGTGAGAGTTGGACACCGGTTCCAACCCAGGAGGATGTCACACCACTCAGGTTCCAGACCTACTTCAGCCTCTCCGTTGATAGTCTGGTTCACCACTTGATTAAGGAGTTTGTGAAGCTCCGCGAGGAACTTCACCACACCCGAGAGCTACTTCGGCAAGCCAAGACGAAGCCAGACAAGATCAAGAAGGATGGAGCCCCCAAGGGACCAACTGTTGCTTACAGAGGAGCCATGCAAAGCGTCGTCGGGATGGACCTCCTCGTTCCCTGACCCCTTCGACTGGGAATGATGCCCGTTCGGTTGACGAACAGGAGGAAGACCCAAAGGAGCGTGACTACGAGACCGAGCACTCCACCACCTGAGTCCGAGAACCCCTAGGGTAGGATCAGTCATGTACCCCTCATGCGAAGTCGAGTCCGTCTAATGGTTTATATGAAACCTTGTGTGCTTGTTGTTTGTTTTGTTGTTTGTGTTCCGATGCAAGTCGCGCTTTTGCCTGAGGCAACATGTAAGCGACTCCATCGTCTATCTTAATATATATGTTGGTCTTTCGACCTTTGTTTTAACACATTTACACTCTACCAACCCCCTTAGGCGTCCTTTATCGTTGTTGCTTTCCCTCTCGTCTGTCTCAGTTGTTTGACTTGGCTGCTCCAAACAGGATGGTGATTGCTACCCGCAACAGCTCCTTCGCCAACCCTGAAGCCAGCAACAGGGAGCTGGTGGGGCTGCTCATGCTAGAGGACACCAAGAGCAGCCACAAGGCGACATTCCCCTGCCACCACCTCCACCGGAGAACATGACCATAGCTCAGTTTCTCCAAGTTCTCCAGGAGGAACGCCAAGGCAACAATGCTGCTATCCAGCAAATGGCTCAGGCCCTTGTGAACAACCAGCAACAAGGCAGGAACGGAAATGGTCGCTCCACGCTGTCTGAGTTCATGAGGAACTCGCCCCCAACCTTCATCGAGACTGCTGAACCATTGGATGCTGGTGACTGGATCCGCACCATCGAGGACCTCCTTGCATTGGTCAATTGCAATATGGACCATGAGAAGGTGCTTTATGCCTCTCACTGCCTCGAAGGTACCGCCTGATCTTGGTGGGATGGGTTCAAGATCATGCAGGGTGAGCATGTGATCACTTGGAATGACTTCAAGGAAGGATTCCGCACTACCCACATTCCTTCTGGGATCATGGCTATCAAGAAGAGAGAATTTCGAGCACTGAAGCAAGGAAGTGGCTCTATCAAGGAGTACCTGTAGAAGTTCAACCTGCTGTCAAGGTATGCACCTGAAGATGTCAACACGGAAGCTGCTAAGAAGGAATGCTTCATGGAGGGACTTCAATAGACCCTGCAGTATCATCTCCTCGTCTGTGACTGTCATACCTTCTTTGACCTGGTGAACAAGGCCTTCATGCCAGAAGATAAGCGTCGTGCCATAGACAACACTCGCAAGCGCAAGATGATCAGCAAGGGTAGCTCAAGCAACAAGAAGCCTCACCCCTAGCAGCCAGCCCTAGCCAGGCCAACCTATCAGCCACAGCAGGCTAGACCTCCCGCGCCTCATCCGAGCTACCAGCCGCAGCAGTATGCCAATCCCAGGCCAGCCTACAATAACCCCAATAACAACAATGGAGGCAGGAACTTCAACAACAACCCTGGGAAAGTCACTTACTTTGGATGTGGTCAGTCTGGACACATCTCTAAGCTCTACCCCAACAAGAAGCCAGATGCACCGTGCCCCAATGTGCCAAACCAAGGTCTAGGCTCTGGAGCACCACCAAGGAACACCGCTCCCTGCAACCAGCCCAACAATGGCAAGGGTCGTGTTAATCATTTCACCACAAAGGAAGCCCAGAAAGACCCGAACGTCATACTGGGTACATTCCTCGTCAACTCAACCCCAGCAACAGTACTGTTCGATTGTGGAGCATCACATTCTTTTGTCACCCAAAAGTTTTCATTAGAGAGTGGCATGAAACCTACACCCCTGGGTAGTCGTATGTTGATACAAACCCCGGGTTCAGTTATGATGTTTGGGATAGGGTATAAGGGAGTGAAGATTGACATCAACGGGGTAGACTTCCTAGCAGACCTTATAGTTCTGGATTCACCTAGCTTGGATGTCATCCCTGGACTGAATTGGTTAACCAAGCACAAGGGCATGTTAGACTGTGCCAAGAGGATTGTCACCATGACCAATAGCCAAGGAGTGGAAGTCAAGTATGTTCCCAACCCTACCTCCACTCAAGCCCCTCAGGCTAACTGTCTATCGAGAGTTCAGTTGGATCAAGTGCTAGTGGTATGTGAATACCCAGATGTGTTTCCTAGTGAGCTGCCCGGAATGCCTCCTGATCGCGACATTGAGTTCATCATTGAGCTTATGCCCCGATCAAGGCCCATATATAAAAAGGCCTATAGGATGGGATCCGAAGAGTTGGCTGAATTGAAAAAGCAACTGCCAGAGCAGCTCAGAAATGGATTCATTCGCCCAAGTGCCTGTCCATGGGGATCACCTATTTTATTTGTGTCAAAGAGGGACGGAACTATCAAACTCTGTGTCGATTACCGTTCTCTCAATGAAGTCACAATAAAGAACAAGTACCCACTCCACAAGATTGAAGACCTGTTTGATCATTTGAATGGAGCCAAGGTGTTTTCCAAGATCGACCTCAGGTCTGGGTACTAGCAGCTGAAGATCGGACCTCAAGACATTCTGAAGACGGCATTTGTAACCCGGTATGGCCTCTATGAATACACGGTCATGTCATTCGGGTTAACTAATGCCCCTGCCTACTTCATGTACCTCATGAATAAGGTCTTCATGGAGTACTTGGACAAGTTCATTGTCGTCTTCATTGATGACATACTCGTCTTCTTCAAGTCTGAACAAGAGCATGAGGAACACTTGAGATTGGTCCTAGAAAAGCTTCGAGAGCACCAGCTTTATGCCAAGTTCAGCAAGTGTGAATTCTGGCTGCATGAAGTTGGATTGTTGGGTCATGTGCTGACTACAGAAGGATTATCAGTGGATATTGCCAAGATTCAAGCCGTGACTGAATGGCAAACCCCAACCACCGTGAAGGAAGTCAGGAGCTTCCTCGGACTCGCGGGATATTACCGCAAGTTCGTGGAAGGGTTCTCAAGCATTGCTCGACCAATTACCCAGCTTTTGAAGAAGGACAAGAAGTTCAAATGGACAGCTAAGTGCGAGGAAAGCTTCGAGGAGCTCAAGAAGAGATTGACCACAACCCCAGTTTTGGCCACCCTCAATATTCACAAGGAGTTTGTGATTTATTGTGATGCATCAAGAACCGGGCTTGGAGGTGTTCTGATGCAAGAAGGCAGAGTTGTAGCATATCTACCTAGATAGCTACGACGCCATGAAGAGAACTATGCAACTCATGATCTTGAGTTGGCAGCCGTGGTTCATGCCTTGAAGACATGGCGACATTACCTTCTCGGGAAGCGATGTGAGATATTCACAGACCACAAGAGTTTGAAGTATATCTTCACTCAAAGAGAATTGAACATGAGGCAACGAAGATGGTTGGAGTTGATCAAGGATTACGACCTCAGTGTTCAGTACCACCCCAGAAAGGCCAACGTGGTAGCAGACGCTTTAAGAAGAAAGGCTTGTTCCTTGAATTCTATGATTAAGGAAAGGCTACCTGCCCTGTATGAAGAACTTGAGAGCTTCGCCTTGGAACTGGTTGCACGAGGATTCCTCGCCAACCTCGAAACGAAGCCAACCTTGATGGATGATATTAAGGAAGCTCAGAAGGGACACGAGAGCATTGAAGGCATCACGAGGAAGGTCAAGGAAGGCAAGGCCCTAGGATTCTTAGTGGATCAACAAGGAGTTGTATGGTTCGGGAATCGCATCTGCGTACCCAACAAAGAGGAGCTCAAGAACTTAATCTTGCAAGAAGCTCACGACACTCCATACTCCATCCACCCTAGAGGAACCAAGATGTATCAAGACCTCAAGGCAAGATTCTGGTGGCATGGCATGAAACGGGAAATAGGCACATTCGTCGCTAAGTGTGACATATGCCTGAGAGTCGAGGCTGAGCACCAGTGACCTGCTGGACTTTTGCAACCTCTCAAAGTGCCTAAATGGAAATGGGACAAAGTTGGGATGGATTTATCACCGATTTACCAAGGTCAACTAGAGAACATGATTCCATTTGGGTCATCGTCGATCACCTGACCAAAGTGGCCCACTTCATTCTCGTTAAGACAACCTACAATGGGAACCAATTGGCCAACCTCTACATCAACCGGATTGTGAGCCTCCACGGGATTCCTAAGGAGATTGTATCGGACCGAGGCACCCAGTTCACCTCAAGGTTCTGGAATAGGTTCCAAGAAGCCTTGGGAACCAAGCTCTCCTTCAGCACTACTTTTCAACCCTAGACCAGTGGACAAATTGAACGAGTAAATCAGATACCCGAAGATATGCTCCGCTCTTGTGTCTTGGATTATGGAGCCAAGTGGGAAGACTGCCTACCATTCACTGAGTTCTCCTACAACAACAACTACCAGGCGAGTCTTCAGATGGCACCATTTGAGGTGTTGTATGGATGCAAGTGTCGTACTCCCCTCAACTGGTCAGAGACCGGAGAAGGGTTAGTCTTTGGACCAGACATCCTCCGCGAAGCAGAAGAGCAAGTTCAACTCGTCCTAGAGCGACTCGAGACAGCCAAGAGCTGTGCCGACTCCCACCGCCGAGATGTGAGCTTCTGTGTCGGTGACCATGTCTACCTCCGAGTCACGCCTCTCAAGGGAACCAAGTGTTTCCATGTCAAAGGGAAGCTTGCAACAAGGTACATCGGCCCCTTCAAGATCACCGCGACGCACAAAGAAGTTGCCTATCAGCTAGAGCTACCTTCCGAGCTGTCGGATGTGCACAACGCCTTTCATGTGTCACAACTCCGGAAGTGTCTCCAAGTTCCCAACCGCCCCGGCCTCTACAAGGACATCGACCATCAAGTCATTGATCTTCACCCCGACCTCACTTATCGTGAGAGGCCAGTTCGCATTTTGGACGAAGCCGAGCGTTGCACCCGAAGCCGCACCATCAAGTACTTCAAGGTCCAATGGAGCAACCACACTGAAGCCAAGGCGACCTGGGAGCGTGAAAATAATCTTAGATCTGAGTTCCCTTATCTTTTTAGTGCTTAGCCTGGGAATCTCGAGGACGAGATTCTTGTAAGGGGGGTAGGTTTTTCACACCCTGTGTTATAACACCTTGTTATGTTTGAATTTACAAAATTTGGAGCCAACTAAAACTTTTTCAATGATTGTGCTTGATTGAATTGTTGATTGTTTGCTTGTTGATTGTTGTTTATGGCACTCTTAGATTATATCCCTCTTCATACTCATCTTCCTTGACCCAAACCTGTTGCCCAATGATCATGCGATGTGAATAGTGCCCAAAACTATTTTTATCAAATTTTATCTTGACCAAAAATGATTTTTTGAAATTAGGTTTTTAGAAAACTCTGAAATAAGGTTTGCACTGCAAGTCCTCAAATTGGGTGGATCCTGCTTCCCAAAAGGATTTACTTCAAACCTACTATATATAAGACTTTCCAAAGCCATCAAATATTAATTTTAAAGATTTATTCTTACATTTTATTTAAAGGCTTTTTCTTAAGATTAGAAATGGCCTTTCATAGGGAAAAAATATTTAAATGCTTTTAAAATATTTGAGAAAATTTAGGGAAACTCAGTGGACATATATTTTCCATATATATGAGTTTCAACACAAGGGCGTGTTCAAATAATGGGCAAAACCCCTCAAAATCCTTTCTGTTCAAATCAAACTTTTGGAATATTAATAAATTCCAGGAAAATTTCAGAATGTCAAAACTATCATAGGTGATGATCTTGCAAAGTTTCATCTCAATCCAAGTTGATTTGGTTCATCAAACCATCCCAAAACCCTCCCTGTCTAGATTCAAATTTGAACGACTTTACAATGTGAAGTTTCTCCCCTTAACCTCAAACCTTGTGGACATGTTCTAAGAACCAAATAATGATGCTACACCAAGTGGTGCATTAAGGGTAAAAGCTTAGCATGTCTAGATCTAGAGAAACCAGAATTGTTGATTTCTAGGTTTCCACTAAGTTCCATTGTGAAATTCCAGAAAACTCTCTCAAACTTGGTGATAAGCCCTACTTGTGACCACCGGTTGATCGTGTTAATTATCAAGGCATGTAGGATTCATTTATGGGGCCAAATCACCATCAAACACCTTCTAGTGAAATGGTAAGTCTCTGATTTCACCTCCTTTCTCTCTTCCCCTTGCCTCTAAACTATTACCACACCTTTTGGCAAAACCCAAGCACCCCCAGTAAAAATCCCAGGTCCTCAAGCCACGGGGAGGTGGGGTGAACCCCCCATTTTTACCCCTGGACAGCCCTGGCAGAGCTTTCTCTCCCCTCCCCTCTTACTCTATTCATCTCCTGAAGCATCCAAGGCACTTTTCTCTAGCCTAGGCACCCCTAGATCCCCCTGGACACCCTTGGGCATGCACAAGACGCCGTTGGCATGTCGTGGCATGCCGTTGCCCACTGCATGGCACCGACCACCTCGATCTCCCCCCTCTTGATAGATGGTCGGCCTCGGTGTCCGCCCCATGCCACCTTGTCGGGCCCCTCCTCTCTCTCCCTCCTCTCGGCCTTCTCGCATGCGTCGCGGCCGCCCGAGCCGGCCAACCATGGGCTCACACGCGCGCACTCCCTCGCCTCTTTCTCGTCTCCCCCTTGGCCTAGACTAGCCCCAGGAACGTTGCAAACTCGCCCTCGTCCGCTCTGATCGACCCTGGCCCCGGCCCCGAGCTCGCCGGCACACCCGAGCTCGGTGGACCACTAGGCGCCTATAAAAGAGCCTCCCAGGCCCCTCTCTCCCCTCTGGTCTCTCTTCCCACTCCCCAGCAACTTCCATGTGCCCCCAAAGAGCCCCCGATGCCTCTGTGCTCAGGATCGAGCGGAGGACCGCCGCGGCCATCTCACCGTTGATCCCCGGGTACCTCCCCTCTTCGCCCCCCATTCATGTCCCATTGGGTTCCCCTCATCTCCCCGACCCATTTCCCTCCTTTTCCCCTTCGTTTGGTGCGCAGGTGACCAACACGTCCTCCTCCCGAAGCTCCTCCGTCGTAGCCATCTCCCCGCCGGCGACTCCGGCCACCTCCGGCCTCTCTTCCACCTCTAGGAGACTAGCGGCTCGACGCAAAGACCGTTCGCGCCTCTAGCTCCCCTCGCCATGCCTCCTTCCACCGCCGGTGAGCCTCTCCCCCCCCTCCCCTCTGCCTCGAGGTGGGAGAAGGATCCGATAGGTGGGACCCACCTGTCGTCCTCTCTCTCCCTCTCCCTCGCTCTCTCTCCCCCTCGCGGTTGCTGACGGCTTGGCCCCGCGCGCTAGGTTTAAACCTAGCCGCGCGCGATGCCAGCTGGCTAGCCAGCTGGGCCGGCCCAGACACTAGCCACCTCTGGCCTAGGGTCCCATGGCCTTTTTCTTTTTCTTTTTTGTGGGATTTTGCAAATATCCCATAGAGCTCAATAAAAATCGTATAACAATAATTTTTTCACCAAAAACGTAGGATATTCCCTAGAATTTAATAGTGCCCTTTTTGTAAAATTTTGAAAACCTTTTATGCATTGTTTTATTTTAAAACCTATATTTAGGCATATTTTGCCTCTGTTAAATAGTTTCCAAAAATGTTTTTCATAAAAAAATACTAAACAACCATTTTTCATATAGTCTTTAGTATTTATCAGAGTAGGGTAGCATTTTTAATAGTAGTTTGTGTTCTCTATTTTTGTGTGATGTTTATTTTATCGCTTTTATTCGCAACGATAAATTGCCCTGTTGACGAGGAAGATAGATCTGAAGACTTCGAAGACCTCGGAGACCTTGTTGAGCCAGGCAAGCAACCCTTTGACCATGTTAAGAAACTTTTCATGCATGACATATAGCACTAGTTGTTTCGATGATTGATCATGAAGTGGTGTTCCCCACTTCGGTGGGATACCTCTGATACTTTTACCATTGACACTTGCATCGTACATGACCCTACCACCTTATGAGGGTTATGCGGGTGGGAGTAGATAGGATGCTAATATATGCTACACAAGTGGGATTGGATTTATGCATAGTGATGGGAAGGAAGAAATGATCTCAAAGACTTTACGAAAACCCAGTAGGGTGCCACTAATGCCCGAGAGAGATGATGGTAATTTGGGTGACCACTTGAGAAAGAAGTGGTGTGCCGAAGCAAGTGAGTGTGTGTTTTCTAAAACAGAGAGTTTTAAGGTTTGCTGACCGTCCCAACCTTACATGTGCAACCACTATATCCCTTAGGGGATGGGGCCTTGCTGATTACTAAGGTTGGTGCTAGCAGGGATCTCGCTTTACTAGTGGCAAGAGTGAAGTGGTCACTCTTGAGACGGGGTTGTCCCGGAAGTGGAAGGCCATGTGCTTTCTTTACAAGCACCGAGCACACCGTTGCGTGCCCTCATGGATGATAAGTGTGATGTACATCGTGAGGGATGGCACCAACGAGTGGACTCATTGTTTAGTGTCACCATGGGAAAGGCATTGTTCGGGTGCTTACCTCGGGTATGTTATATACAACGAGTTGTGGATGGCACGGAAGTTCCCCGGTCTTATGGGTAAAGTGTGCAACCTCTGCAGAGTGTAAAACTATTCGAATAGCCGCGTCCGCGGTCATGGACAGTTGGAGGTCCTTCTTAAACTAGTTCGGATGTTTTCGCAAACTTGGTGTGAGTGTGTGTGTTGGTGACAAAGAGGTTACCTGAGCAAAGTCCGATGACTTGACGATTGACTGAGTCCGATGACTTAGCATAATAGATGAACATGAGAGGTCCAATCCCTGTTCATGATGATATCTATAACTTTTTCATATGGATATTTGCCAATTGTTGATGCATGCTTACTTAGTTATTTGATCATGTCATTGCACTCAAGATTGGCTTTCTGCAAATTACCTACTTAGTGTTGTATCATGCATCATTATTACCTTGTTCCACAAGTTGGGTTGCTTGCAAGTACTTTCAAAGTACTCATTGGCTTTCCACTAGTTATTTATTTGGCTAGGCATGGAAGAACAGGAGTATGTTGAAGAGTTCGTTGGGGACGAACATGTGAACTAGGACGCTTCCAGTCAGAATGCGTGTAGGTTTAAGGCTGATGGCATGGGTTCACACTTCGATCAAGATTTCCGCTGCTTGTTCTATTTAAGTGTTTGGCCCTCATGGCCCTGTCTATGTAAGGATAGACCTTCATGGTCTTTATTTGTGTAAGACGTTAAG
This sequence comes from Hordeum marinum, assembly GCA_022496015.1. Classification (NCBI taxonomy): domain Eukaryota; kingdom Viridiplantae; phylum Streptophyta; class Magnoliopsida; order Poales; family Poaceae; genus Hordeum; species Hordeum marinum. Next base: position 313,896,561 of record CM039678.1, read on the forward strand.
TGTGGATGTAAGAGTCTTGTTATCCAGCTTCTGTGTGTTAGTGAGCATTGATCTCTAGGATCACTGTACACGTGCATTCGATGATCATGACTTACGAGTCGGGTCCCCACAAATCTTTTCCTCTGGATATGTAATCGTTAAATTTTGCCATAAGACTCAGATTCTTCATGATCTTCTCATGCTTGTTGTCGAACAACTTATCTTCTTCATTGTAGCCATGTTCCACATTGTCATCATCAAGTGGGAAATCCTCATCATAAGGAACAAGAGATTTGTTAGAATAGTGATCATGATAATGTTCAAGTTTATGAATGCAAATGGCTTCGAAGATAATGTTGTTGATAGTGGTGACATCTCCTTTAGCATGCATAAGATCACGGAGCTCAAATAGGCATTTATGAAAGTTTGGATCATTAGGCTTCATTTTGTGAAAAGCAACAATTTTATGAAGAATTTCATCAAGATTTCCTAATGAAAGATTTGGATATCATTTCTCAAGTTCTTCAATTGAGAAAGCACGAATCTTGGTAAACCTCTAACAATAAGATTGACAGTTCTTAGGTTACCAAGCATGTTAATTTCCTCTTCATTTGTGGATACAATTCATCAATAGGGAGCACATAAGGGTTTTCAATATATTTTGTCAAATGGAATCAATCAAATAGATAAATCATGGCATTCTTCCATTGGCTATAGCACTCTCCATCAAGAATGGGCACTCTACAACTCAAACTCTCTACTCTAGACACATCCATCTTCCTCCTTGGTGATTAAACCGATGCAATCGAGACCAAAGCTCTGATACCACTTGTAGGATCGATAGAAGATTGTCTAGAGGGGGGTGAATATACTACTAGCAGGAATTTAAAACCTAACATTTTCCCAAGTTAATTGGTAGGTAGATTTTAACTATTTTAGCAAATCTAACAGCCCTACACATGCATGTCTACAAATATGGCAGCAGAAAGTAAAGACATTGCACATGTAAGTAAAGAGATGGGATAGGAAGATCAAAAGCAATGGGAGACGCAAGTATTTTTCCATTGGTTCCGATAGGTGGTGCTATCGTACGTCCACGTTTATGGAGTCTTCAACCCACAAAGGGTAATGGTCACGAGAGTCCACAGAGGGTTCCACCCATAAGGGTCCACGAAGTAGCAACCTTGTTATTCCATACGGCTTCTGTCCACGAAGGACTAGCCTCACTATGGGTAGATCTTCACGAAGTAGGCGATCTCCTTGCCCTTACAAACTTCTTGGTCACTCCACAACACGAAGTAGGAGGCTCCCAAGCGACACCTAACTAATCTAGGAGGCACCACCCTCCAAAAGGTAATAGGCTCGATAATGACGACGAACTCCTTGCTCTTGTGCTTCATGATGATAGACTCCTCAACACACAATCAATCTCTCATAGATTTGGCTTGGTAGAAGAGATGGGTTTGGTGGAAAGCAACTTGGGGAGGCTAGAAATCAAGATCCATATGGTTGGAGTGGAAGATCTTGAGCTCAACACAAGGGTAGGTGGTTCTCTCTCACAAAACTGAGTAGGATAGGTATGGAATAGTTCTGAGTGCTTCTCTTTTGAGTGGGTGGTGTTGAAGGGGTACATATAGGCATCCCCAAAAATCCAATTTTTACATACAAAATGACCAACTCGGTGACACCGATGTGTTAATCTTGGTGGTACCGAAGTGACCAAAAGGTGGCAACTTTTGAATCTTGGTGAGACCAATATAGGAATCTCGGTTGCACCGACAAGGTGACCAACGGTCAGAAATGCCAAACTCGGTGACGCCGATTCAACATTCTTGGACGGACCAAAAGTGTGAACTTGTGTAACGGAAAGTTGGCAACCCAACTCGGTGGCACCGAAAGCAGTGTCGGCTGCACCAAACTGGCTAGGGTTTCGCTGAGTCTATCTAGGGTTTAGAATCGGTGGCACGGGGATAGGAATGTTGGTTGTACCGATTTTGAATGTTTGGCTAGAGACAGACTTTGGTGGGAGATCTAGTGGATGTTTTTGGTGACTATCGCTTGTGCACGTATGAGCATTTTGTTCACCAACAAAACCTTACCCCCTTTTAATAGTATTGGCTTTCGTATGGACTCAAAGTGATTTGTCACAAATGTAAAATGTAGAGTCCTCTTGATTGAAGCTCGGCCAACCTATTTCCTTGAATCTTGGGGTAATTCCACAATCTCCACAATCCTATTGCCAACGCAAATCTCCATGGAATATTATGTGAAATACACTAGATAGAGGTGTTAGTCCAAGAGACAATGTATGTTGTCATGAATTATCAAAACCACCAAGGGAGCATGTTGTGCTTTCACTATGTTCCTGCGTCACTAGGAGGAGAGGAGGGATATTGATACGTCTCCAACGAATCTACTTTACGTAACACTTTTGCTCTTTTTTGGACTTTAATTTGCATGATTTGAGTGAAACTAACCCGAACTGACGTTGTTTTAGCAGAACTACCATGTTGTTGTTTTTTGTGCAGAAATAAAAGTTCTCGGAATAGAACGGAACTTTCTGGAAAATTATTTTGGAATATAGGAGGAATATTGGAGCCATAATCCACAAGAGAGGGGGCCAGGGTGGTCACCCTCCATGAGGGCGCCAGATCCCCTAGCGCGGCCAGTTGCAGCGTTCCCACCTCATGGGCCCTCTGACCCTAATTCCAGTGCGATAAAATCCTAAATTTCCAAAAAAAACAAAGTGAAAATTTCACCGCATTTCATGATACGGAGCTGCCGCCACCTCCTATTATTCATCAGGAGGCCAGATCTAGAGCCCGTTTGGGGCTACGAAGAGGGGAATCTTCGGTCTTTGTCGTCATCAACCCCTCTCCATCACCAATTCCATGATGCTCCCCCCTCCCCCGAGAGTGAGTAATTCCTAAGGTAGGCTTGCTGGTCGGTGAGGATTTCGATGAGATTCATCATGTAATCGAGTTAGTTTTGTTAGGTCTTGATCCCTAGTATCCACTGTGTTCTAAGATTGATGTTGCTATGACTTTGCCATGCTTAATGCTTGTCACTAGGGCCCGAGTGCCATGATTTTAGATCTGAACCGTTTATGTTACCATCATTATATCTATGTTCTTGATCCGATCTTGCTTGGTCATATGCACCTATTACGTGATAGGATCCGTCAACCCCATAGTGACAATATTTGGGATAATTCACGGTGATGACCATAGTTTGAGGAGTTCATGTATTCACTATGTGTTAATGCTTTGTTCTGGTTCTTTATTAAAAGAATGCCTTAATATACCTTAGTTTCCTTATGGACCCCACTGCCACGGGAGGTTAGGACAAAAGATGTGCTGCAAGTTCTTTTCCATCAGCACGTATGACTATATACGGAGTACATGCCTACATTATATTGACAAACTGGAGCTACTTCTGTGTCGCCCTAGGTTATGACTGTCATATGATGAATACCGTCCAACGAATACACTGATCCAGTGCCTACGAGCTTGCTAAGTTACTACTACTGCTCTTACTACTACACTTGCTACAAAATCACTACTACTACTATTACCGCTACCGTTATTTCTACTACTTCTATCAAACTATCATATTGTTGTGCTACTGATCACTTTGCAATAGATATTTATCTCCAGGTGTGGTTGAATTGGCAACTCAATTGCTAATACTCTCAAATATTCTTTGGTCCCCCTTGTGTCGAATCTATAAATTTGGGTTTAATACTCTACCCTCGAAAACTATTGTGATCCCCTATACTTGGACAGAGCCGAGAAATTAAGGTTTTGTCGGTTGAGTCGCTGCTGCTGCAAGTCGAAGATGTATCTGATGTTGGTCAGCTACTAGTACTTCCAAACCATGGAACATTCATCAGCGTAGCTGCTGCTATTCCACATCATCACGAAAAGGACCAACAGGATCTGCACTTCTCACGTGGGTTGACTACCAATCAGTTTTTTGATTATATACCTTCGTCTCCACTACGTCCACAAGAGCAACTTGGCATTGGAAGATCCATCAAGGACACCACCAGCTGAATTCAAGAGACCGTGTCAGAATACTACTACGTTGATGAAGCATCACGATACAAAAATGAAAAAAGAAAGAGAGAGGAAGGCCGTCGCGGATTCGGTCTCCACCGCTGCTACTGCACCATGGCCAGTTCGAGCTCGACTCCGGCTCGTCCCCGTGCTCCAGCCGAGCCTTCGGACCCGGAGACATCGTCCGCGCCGCCATAGAGACTGAACTGCCCGCCGGTGACTTGAATCGATCATGGACTCGGTGCTACCGGCACCAGCACAACTTTGCCTCTACTATCACAGACTCGTGTTTGAGCCGGTTTTCGTCGTTGCGCCGTCCACGCGTCGAGATACCTCGCCGTGGTTCCGCCTCGCACTTCCGGCTCCTCCTCCGCCAGAACTACCGCAAGTTGCTGGCATGGCGTGCCTCTGGTTCGCGCAGCAAGTCGTCGTTTTGGCCCGCCGGTGCACCTTCCTCCGAGCCACCTCGTTGCTCCGTCACGGCCTCGCCTCTCCTACTACACCCCTAGCTACCGCCACATCCGCTGCTGTGGCTCTGGTTCGCCACGCTTGCAGAGACGGACAGATGGCGCCATGCTCCATCACGGGTTCCACTTCGTCGTTGCTACCCACCTCTACCGCAGGATGGCACGGTTGAGCCGCCCGGTCCAAGGCGTGCTTGTCGTCTGCCACCGAGCCTCCGCCAAGGCCTGCTTGCGGTCCGACTCCGAGCCACCACCGAGATTTGCCTTCTTCGGTTTGCTCCTGCGCGCCTCCGCAACCACCGTTTCCCTTGCCTCATGTGCTTCCGTCGCCGGGTCTCCAAGCCCTGCCTCACCTCATGTTGCCATGCGCCTCGACTTCAAATTCAGGATCGCTTCCGCCTCGCTGCCACCGTGGCCTTTCCGAGTCACCGCTGGTTCTCCTCCGCTTCTACGCGTCCAAGTCATCCCGGTTCCGCCACAGTCTCCTCCGCCGGTTCAACGCGTCGGCCAGCCACAACCGCAACTCGCCGCTGGTGCGCCTCCAAGCCGCCTCCACCATGCCTTGCCTGGCCGGTGTGCCGCCGCGGCCGACTCTTCCCTGCTGAGCCTCCCCCGACTCGATCTTCGTCTACCGCACCCCGCCTTGCCGCTGCCACAAGCCACCGCCGTCGCTGTGTGTCTCCGCTGATGCCATGAGCCGCTACCGTGGCCTCACCTCGCCTCGCCTCCATATACCTCGTGCTTGCACCCCTCGCTGCCTAAGCCGACCTCCGCGTCAGCCACTCCCCTCGCTCGGGGAAGGAAAAAATGGAAGAGCTTTGGATAAAAAAGCAGTGGGGAGTCCCTAAAAAATCGATGGCAGCATCTGGCAAATTATTTGAGGAAGACAACAAAGATACCCTTTGTGTACATATAAGGGTCAAAAAGAATTCAACAACAGTACTACAAGGGAATTTACGGACGCTACGGTCATCTGTCGTCTGAACAAATCAGGTGAAGTCCATCCAGTTAATTTTTATTGATGCATTTTTTCGAGAACAATTACTATCGTCTGCAATGTATTCTATGTAGGACTGCCAAAGTGACAATCATACCACGGATGCAAAGCTCACAACAGTGCTCGCCTATATGTTCGTGCCAGCCTACAATGCCCACGGCTGACTCTCCCATCCGCTCTTACAACACCTTGGTCAACCTCAACCTTGCATAGGTTCACATCGTGTTATAAACACCAAGGTATACAATAAGTGTCGCGAAGATCATCAACATGCCGGGGAAGCGCCTGCTTGTTCCACCGGCGCGGATGTGCGTGAGCCGCCCAATGGACACGGCGAGCCATTGTACCCGCAGTATGGTTTTCACCAACAATGCCACGACTGTCTCTCACTACTGCACCAGCTTACAATGCAATGGCTGTCTCTCGCCAACCTGCCGGCTTGCAATGCCGTGGCGTCTTTCACAATAGCACCGGCTTACATTACCGCAGCAGATCTCTACGTCTACATCAACACGCCAGGGGCCGCGTTTACCAGTACGACCCGCCCAACGGATGGTTCTGAATTGCCGCCTTGTGATACAATCTACAACATATCGGTACAATGCTCGCCTGTACGAGCCGCCCAATGGACAAGCGCACAAATCGCCGCCATTACAGTTTGGTTCACTTCAACAACCAGCCGGGACGAACCATCGACCGGATTATTGAAACAAATCTTACGGGATCATCTATGGCCCGCCCCGGTCAACCTCAACCTTCAGTGGAGATTCTCAAGCCGCCTCTTCGAGTCAACTTAAGATTCGGGGGGCTACAGACATGGCGATACACATTTGGTCGTTTTCAACGAAAACCCCAGGTCATGGCAAAGTTAACCCGATCCTGGGGGCTACTGCATTTTGGCGGGAGATTAAAAGTTGCCCAAGAGGACGAACCGCCGAGATATACCGTTCAAACATGGGTTCCCGGATTCATTGGATAATCATTAAGTCACTTGGAGGCTTCTGCCGTTTCTTCATACAAGATGGCGGTTTACAAGATGGCGACTTACAAGATGGTGCACAAAGTTGACTCCATCAACATGATCATCCAGGGGGACTTCCCACCCACCAGGTGTAGCTTATCAAACCCTAACGGTCGGCTCTCAAGCAAAATAGTTGACTCCGTCAACATGATCATCCAAGGGGCTTCCCACCCACCGGGTGTAGCTTATCAAACCCTATCGGTCGGCTCTCAAGCCAAATAGTTGACTCTGTCAACATGATCATCCAGGGGGCTTACCGCCCACCGGGTGTAGCTTACCAAACCCTATTGGTCGGCTCTTAAGCCAAAAAGTTGATTCCATCAACAAAGGTCACTTGGGGGCTTCCCACCCACCGGGTGTAGCTTACACACCCTCTTGATCGGCTCTTAAGCCAAACAGGGTTAAACCTGCCCGTAAGCTGATGTTACTCTGCTAGGTGACCCGCCGAACTATTACCAGTTAATCTTGCCTAGAGACCCTGAGCCGGTTCAAAGAAATTGATGGCCAATCTCCATAGAGGCCTTTGTACTGGTTAAGGTTAAAACGGCAACTCTTGTCACGTGAGGGCCGGCTTACGGAAAGCAAGGATAACCTCTCCCATCTACTACCGACTCTCCGCTATGTGGCCCATTCGTACTCTTAGACAGTTAATCCTTGAGGACCCTGTACTGTTTAAGGTTAAAACGACGGATTTATGTCACGTGAGAGGCAGTTTTTGGGCTATCAGGGTACTCATGCCCTACCGTGTCTCTTCTGGGATGTCACACTTCCTTTCAGTTAATCTCGCTTAGAGACCCTGAGCTAGTTCAAAAACTTAACGGCCAATCTCCACAGAGACCCTGTACCGTTAAGGACTTTTAAGTGGCGAGTCAACCCAGTAGAACCGGCACATGAGCTATTCAAAAAAATTCAAAAAACAAATCAGGAAAGATATAACATCTCCACGTTGTGCTTTATAAGCCGCCCTTACAACAATGCAGAATATATTCTGTCTTATTTGTTTTTATAGGTCTTATCTCTTAAGATGAGCCGCTATTAAGTATGATGAATAAATTCTACAAGAGCAAATGGATCTTTAATAGCCAACCTGGCTGGATCTTCATCATGGTTTGTCATAACCAGTACTAACTGATTGGGGTTTTCAAGCTAGCTCAGAGAATTCATTATTTTTCAAGAGATGCCCTATCAGATATAATGTCGTGTCATCTAATTGACCGGTTCTCGGATTTCTTCAATTGTGCTCTGTAGTAATCTACAACACTCATGGATTTCTCCAACATATATTTGGCCGGGTTGCACCGCAACCACGAGCAGGGATTTCATGTCAAAGACAAAGGAATTATTCCAGGATATTTATTTCAGGTTATATTACAACCACGATCAAGGATTCATTCAATAAATTGTTGTCAGTCATGTTATTCTTACATAGTCCCAAGTCGCTATTATTGAATGAATCCTTGACCGTAGTTGTAATATAACCCAGAATAAATATCCTAGAATAATTCCTTTGTCTTTGACATGAAATCCCTGCTCATGGTTGCGGTGCAACCCAACAAATATATGTTGGAGAAATCCATGAGTGTTGTAGATTACTACATAGCACAATTGAAGAAATATGAGAACCAGTTAATTAGATGACACAACATTATATCTGATAGGGCGGCTCTTGAAAATAATGAATTCTCCAAGCTGGCTTGAAAACCCCAATCATTTATTACTGGTTATGACAAACCATGATGAAGATCCAACCAGGTTGGCTATTAAAGATCCATTTGCTCTTGCAAAAGTTTTTCATCATACTTAACAGCGGCTCATCTTAAGAGATAAGACCTGCAAAAAGAAATAAGACAGAATATATTCTGCATTGTTGTAAGGGCGGATTATAAAGCACAACCTAGAGATGTTATATCTTTCTTGATTTGTTTTTTGAAATTTTTTGAATAGCTCATGTGCCGGTTCTACTGGGTTAACTCGCCACTTAAAACTCCTTAACAGTACAGGGTCTCTATGGAGATTGGCCGTTAAGTTTTTGAACCGGCTCAGGGTCTCTAAGCGATATTAACTGCAAGGAAGTGTGACGTACCAGAAGAGACACAGTAGGGCATGAGTACCCCGATAGCCCCAAAACTGCCTCTCACGTGACATAAATCCGTTGTTTTAACCTTAAACAGTACAGGGTCCTCAAGGACTAACTGTCTAAGAGTACGAACGGGCCACATAGCGGAGTGTCGGTAGTAGATGGGAGAGTTTATCCTTGCTTTCCGTAAGCCGGCCCTCACGTGACAAGAGCCGCCGTTTTAACCTTAACCAGTACAGGGTCTCTATGGAGATTGGCCGTCAATTTCTTTGAACCGCCTCAGGGTCTCTAGGCGAGATTAACTGGTAAGAGTTCGGCGGGTCACCTAGCAGAGTAACATCAGCTTACATGCAGGTTTAACCCTGTTTGGCTTAAGAGCCGATCAAGAGGGTGTGTAATCTACACCCGGTGGGTGGGAAGCCCCCACGTGACCTTTATTGATGGAATCAACTGTCTGGCTTAAGAGCCGACCGATAGGGTTTGATAAGCTACACCCGGTGGGTGGGAAGCCCCTGGACGATCATGTTGACGGAGTCAACTATTTGGCTTGAGAGCCGACCGATAGGGTTTGATAAGCTATACCCGATGGGTGGGAAGCCCCCTAGACGACCATGTTGATGGAGTCAACTATTTGGCTTGAGAGATGACCGATAGGGTTTGATAAGCTACACCTAGTTGGTGGGAAGCCCCCTGGACGATCATGTTGATGGAGTTAACTTTGTGCACCATCTTGTAAGTCACCATCTTGTAAACCGCCATCTTGTATGAAGAAACGACAGAAGCCTCCAAGTGACTTTATGATGATCCGGGCACCCGTGTTTGAACGGTATATCTCGGCGGTTCGTCCTCTTAGGCAACTTTTAATCTTTCGCCAAAAATGTAGTAGCCCCCAAGATCGGGTTAACTTTGCCATGACCCGGGGTTCTCGTTGAAAACGACCAAATGTGTCTCGCCATGTCTGTAGCTACCGAGTCTTAAGTTGATTCGAAGAGGCATCTTGAGAATCTCCATTGAAGGTTGAGGTTGACCGGGGCGGGCTATAGATGATCCCGTATGATTTGTTTCAATAATCCGGTCGATGGTTCGTCCCGGCTAGTTGTTGAAGTGAACCAAACTGTAATGGCAGCGATTTGTGCGCCTGTCCGTTGGGCGGCTCGTACAGGCAAGCACTACACCGATATGTTGTTGATTGTATCACAATGCGGCGATTCAGAACCATCCGTTGGGCGGCCCGTACTGGTAAACATGGCCCTGGTATGTTGATGTAGACGTAGAGATCAACCGCGGTACTATAAGCCGGTGCTATTATGAAAGACGCCACAACGTTGTAAGCCGATGAGGATGGCGAGAGACGGCCATGGCAATGTAAGCCAGCGAGGATGGTGAGTCGGCTACTGCGTTATAAGCCGGTGCAGTCGCGAGAGACGGTCATGGCATTGTTGGTGAAAACCATATTGCGGGTATGGCGACTCGCCGTGTCCATTGGGTGGCTCACGTACATCCGCTCCGGTGGAACAAGCAGGCGCTTCCTTGGCGAGTTGATGTTCTTCGCGACACTTATTGTATATCCTTGGTGTTTATAACACGATGTGAATCCGTGCAAGGTTGAGGTCGACCAAGGTGTTGTAAGCGCGGATGGGAGAGCCAGCCGTGGGCATTGTAGGCCGGCGCGAACATACATGCGAGTGTTGTCTTGTGCTTTGCATCCACGGTATGACTGTCACTTTGGCAGTCCTGCATAGAATACATTGGGTAATTGTTCTCGAAAAAATGCATCAATAAAAATTAACTGGATGGACTTCACCTGATTTGTTTAGACGACAGATGAATGTAGCATGTGTAAATTCCCTTGTAGTACTATTGTTGAATTCTGTTTGACCCTTATATGTACACAAAGGGTATCTTTGTTGTCTCCCTCAATGATTTTGCCAGATGTTGCCATCGTTTTTCAGGGACTCCCCACTGCTTTTTTATCCAAAGCTCTTCCATTTTTTCCTTCCCCGAGCGAGGGGAGTGGCTGACGCGGAGGTCGGCTCAGGCAACAAGGGGTGCAATCACGAGGTATGCGGAGGCAAGGCAAGGTGAGGCCACGACGGCAACTCATGGAGCCGGCGGCGACTCATGGCACCAGCGGCGGCTCGCAGCAGCGACAAGGCGGGGTGCGGTAGACGGAGATCGAGTTGGGGGCGACTCAGTAGGGCCGAGTCGGCCGCGGCGACACACCGGCCAGGCAAGGCATGGTGGAGGCGGCTCGAAGGCGCACCAGCGGCGAGTTGCGGCAGTGGCTGGCCGGCGCGTTGAATAGGCGGAGGAGACCGGGACGGAACCGGGATGACTTGGACGCGTAGAAGCGGAGGAGAACCAGCGGTGATCCTGAAAGGCGGCGGTGGCAGGCAAGGCGGAAGCAAGCCCGACTTTGAAGCCGAGGCGCACGGCGACGTGAGGTGAGGCAGGGCTAGGACACCCGACGACGGAAGCACAAGAGGCAAGGCAAATGGTGGTTGCGGAGGCGCGCGGGAGCAACCCTTAGAAGGAAAATCTCGGTGGCGGCTCAGAGTCGGACCGCAAGCAGGCCCTGGCGGCGGCTCGGAGGCAGACCGCAAGCATGCCTTGGCCCAGGCGGCTCAACCGCGTCATCCCACGGTAGAGGTGGGTAGCAACGGTGAAGTGGAACCCACGATGGAGCACGGCGTCGGCCGTCCGTCTCTGCAAGCGTGGCGGAGCAGATCCACAACAGCGGATGTGGCGGTAGCTAGGGGTGTAGTAGGAGAGGCGAGGCCATGGTGGGCGCCAACTTTTGTGGATTGTCACGGCAGATGTCTGCGTGAACAAACTTAGGTTCGGGGCAGAAGCGCAACTATGTGGCAGCTTGAAGGGGTTGGTCGGAATCGAGAGACGCGGAGTTTACCCAGGTTCGGCCCCTCCGATGGAGGTAAAAGCCTACGTCCTGCTTGTCTGGTATTGATGATGAAGGAGATCTCTCGGTTACAAGGGTGTTGTTTTGCTACCTCTAATCACGAGAGCCTCTAATATGTCTATCTCTAATCTCTTGTGTCTATATAACTTGTGGACTTGTGAACTTGTCTTTCTAGGGGTGCTCTATCCTTCCATATATAAGTGGAGAGGATAGGTTTACAAATAGAGTCCTACTCCCGGTAGGACTAGGACTAGTCTTTCATGAATCCTAATCTGGGTCTTGTTTCCTTTGTGAGGGAATCCTCTCTCTTTTTCGGGCCTTCTCCTATGAGCCGCCTGTCGCCGGCTCACACGCCGGGTCTTGGGCCTGGTCGTCCTGCGACCCGCCTGCCAAATCACCAATAAAACGTCATGTCTTTACCAGGTCTCCTCAGAGTCGCCAGGCCAGGTCATACCGCGGGGTATATCCGGATCCATCTCGAGCGAACCAGCGAGCTCCACCAAGATCTCCTCCCCTCCTTGATTTCACCTCCTGTCCAATTCACCATAGCCAACCACTGCGTCCATGGATGCCCACCACCTTCACTCCCTCCCAGATGCGTCCAATGCCTGCAGATCCCTGTGTCTAGTGCCCGGAGGCCCGCGCCCGGAGGCTCGAGCGACGAGATCTCGAGCTCCTCCCTTCGTCGAGCCGAGCGGGTCGTCCACCCCTGCTCTGCGCCCCCGTATCACCGGCCGAAGGAGCACAATGACCAGGCCAACCCCGCTCGCCCACCTATTTGCCCGCAGCCTCCATCTTGCGTCCGGCCGACCACAGGAGCCACCGACGCATCCCCGCCGTCGTCAATCAGCAACAGCAGCCAAGGAATTCCCAGGACCCCGATGCCCTCTCCTTCCCGTGCTCTCTCCCTCCCTCTAACTCCTTCTTTGTTTTTCTTTGTCTCTCATTTTCTTTCCTCCCTCTCGGTCTCTCCAAGGAACCCCGACGCCCAAGGAGCATCAAGTTCGCTAGACCTCCATGGCTGACCGAGCTCGTCGAGAATGGAGGCCCTTACCCAGCTCCGCCAGGTCGGCCAAGCCAAGTCATCACTGTTCCTTTTGTTTTTCCACGGGTCCCTCTGACCCCGCTGCGTGGTGGGCTGCCATGGCCATTGACGACAAGTTATCATTGCCTGAAGTTTGAGCAGCCTGCCCCTGGTCTCCCTTTTTGATGTGCCGTCACCGGATCTGGAACCCCCCACCTCCGGATCCATTAGTTTTCCGCGCCTCCTCGTTGTCCTGCTCCCGGTTACCCTGCCATCCAGGAAAGTCATGCGTCTCAGCCGCGTCAAGGTCCGGTTTCCTCTCCCAGTTCCTTGAATTCACGAAGCAAAGGCCTGGGTTTTGGCTTAGTTCAAAATGACCTGCCCCTGTTTTTGTTCAACAAAGCTCAGTAGCCAAGCTGGTCATCCCAGCGAACCATCAGCAAGAGGTCCTGGGACCGAATACCAGTGAACCCAATATGTTGCCTCCGCATTTATTTTTTCCCAAACATGCACAACCGGTTTGTGGTCAGATCTGTTGTTGGGCTTGCCCAGTGCACTACATTTGGCTCGTTCCTATTTTTTTCTATCCCTGCAATTTTGTCAATTAGGCCGTGAATTACATATTTATAGAAAGTCCGTCTAACTCATGCATTTAATAACTCGAGATCCGTGCGTCATATGAGAAAACTTTATATATGTAAAATGACTAGAATTTCATGTAGATTCATAATAAACAACTCTCACATATGTTTAAAATGCTTAACTTGCTGTTTTCATGTAATTTGCATTAATGCCATGCTAAAATGATTTATTTCATAACTAATTATCCGTAGCTCCACTGAAAATGTTTTACATATGCAACTTGACTAAAAAACGTGTAGAATCACATGGTGTAAATTATTTTGCTTTTTTAACAAATATAAAATTGTGTTAGGACAGATCTGGACCAATTTCATAATTTGCATATGGGGACGTTTCGGAAATGCTATAAGTTGTTTCCCGCCTCATTTAAGATGCCTAGATAGATAGTTTACTTAGGATTCACCTCTTGCCATGTTTAACAACATTTAATATTGTCGTATACCTAACAAGAGTGAACTAAATATTTGAATGTGGAGATTCATCAATATGCAACCTGTTGCATATTGAGCTTCACTAAATGTGTAGGAGTTGCTTGTTGTGTTTTTCCATACCTGATAATTAAATGGACATGCATCATATTGGTTTGTGCATCATGTCATGCATATGTTGTGGTGTACCATGTGTTGATTGTTGTTTTTGGATTGTTCCTTCTCGATAGAGTTCCGAAAGCGTTCGGAGTGAGAGGATTTGTTCGACTACGTTGGCTCGTCTTCTTCATGGACTCGTTCTTCTTCCCAGTGGGATCTCAGGCAAGATGACACATTTCCCTGGATACCACTACTAACATTGTTGTGCTAGTTGTCCCACTTTTATCGTTATGTCACGCTACCTACCACTTGTTTGACAAGCCTCCCAACATTTTCATGATAAGCCTCTAACCCGTCCACATCCCAGCAAATCTTTGTTTTGCTATGTTACTGCTTGCTCAGCCCTTCTTATAGCGTTTCTAGCTGCAGGTGCAATTGCTTCCATGTGTAAAAATGGACATTCTTTTGTTATCACAATATTATTGCTATTTAATTTAATGCACATATATACTTGGTAAAAGGTGGAAGGCTTGGCCTTTCTCTCGGTGTTTTGTTCCACTTTTGCCGCCCCTAGTTACTTGTGAACCACGTGTTATGTTACATAATTGAGCGCTCCTAACATGCTCGGGGTTGTTATGGGGACCCCCTAGGTTTTTGTTATAGGATAAAGCTTGTCTGGCAAGACCCAATATTGGTTTTACCATTTGCCTAATAATTAAAATTGCATAGGGACCCGCCGGCACCCGCAGATCTTTAATCAACAACCCAAGCCAGTGCTCCTCATGAGTGTTGGTCCACCTACCTAGCAGTCGGCGGTGCCACCTCGGGGCAACTCGGGGCATTTTTAGGCTACCGTCCACTTCCCATAGACGGATGATGCCTGTGGAGAGAGAGCGCACGGGTCTAGATGAGGTTCTGGCTCACCGGGAGGCCTTGCTGGATTTGTTTTACCTTTCTTGAACGTCTTGCGTTAGGAACTCTAATCTTCTTCGGGATATCTCGAGGTGTCAGATTTCCTTTGGAATTGCCTAGGATGATCATGAGATCCGTGGTCGAGGTTATTCCCATGGCGTGTGGCTAATTTGTGATGGATGAGTTCAAGCACCCCTGTAGGGTTAAATCTTTCGAAAAGTCGTGCCCACGGTTATGTGGCAACTTTGGAAATTTTGTTTAACACCCTGTCATAGAAAACTTGAAGTAAACTCAAATAAAATACACCAACCGTGTGCGTAGCCATGACTGTCTCTTCTCGTGAGTCCTTATCCGAGAGAGAACACGGTGGGATTATGATTGACATAAGTAGGTGTTTAGGATCATTTGGTGATCATTTCTAGTTCACGTACGTTATGTGTAGACCACCATACTTTAACTTCTATATTCGTAAGTTAGTCACTCAAATAAATGCTTAGTCGCTTGCTGCAGCCTCACCACTTAACCATACCTCACCCATTAAGCTTTAATAGTATTGATACCCTTGCAAAGATTCCTGAGTCCCTGTGGCTCATAGATTACTACAACAGTAGTTGCAGGTGCAGGTAATGAGATGATTTGTCGTGAGCATGATGCTTGTTTGAATTGGAGTTCTTCTTCATCATCAATCTAGGATGGGTTCCAGGCGGTAGCCTGGGATAGCAAGGATGGATGTCTTTTTGTCATTTGTTTTCGTCCATAGTCGGACCCTGGTCTTCTGTATGATGATTGAATATGCTTTTGTATTGATGTGACTCTGATGTAGCTTGTGGCAAGTGTATGCAAATTCCATATACTCATCTCTTTTGTAAATGTACTCGTAATGATATCCATTCTTGCAACACGACGAGATGCACTTCTATCCATGTCGAGGCCCTCATGCCAAAATAAGGATAGGATCACATCTTGGGGTGACAAGTTGATATCAGAGCCTGTACAGACCTAGGAGACCCCTTGACTGATCGAACTTGGCCGAGTCGACTCTAGTAAAAAAAACTATTTTGAGTCTAGTTATAACGGAGAGTAGGATTCTTTTTACTCCTCTTCTATGCTCTAGTGAGGAATTACGACTTAGGAATTTTGATTCTACCCTCTTCTAACTCAAAACAAATTTAGGATCACGCAGATATTTAAGAATCTCTATGATGTTGATGTCACGGAGTTCTGTACTTGGTGCCTCCTGTTATCAAGGAGTAGAGCTCCAAGGGATTTTTGGCACATCATTATCATTCAGTTTCCTTGGTATTTCAGGACGGAGGATGTTCAAAATTACTTCAATACTTTTCGTGGTGAGATAAGATTGGAGTCACCCAGTACTGGGGAGGCGTCCGGGGTACTGCCATGTTTGGTATCATTGTGTTTTCGAGGGTCCGAGATAGATGGAGTTCTGAAGCCTCTGGTTATGTGTTGATGCATGTATACAGTTGGAGTGTAGGGCTTGTTAGTTGTGTGAGATATTTTGTCTCCCTGTATGCCCAACACTCGATTACATAACCTGAAGATTTTGGGAGTTCTTAGGTGGGAATTCAAGTAGTTACCTAGGTTATCTTCGAACAGATCATGATGTGAGGTTGGGGTTCGACATCTAGTGGATTCGTTTGTTCACGGTCTTTCTTACAGAGGATAGTCTCGATATATGTCATCATATATGCTTCGTCAAGCCTTGTAGTTCGCTATGCCTAGGGAGCATATTCGAGCATCATTTCAATATGACAATCCAATGTATGATCAAGCCTGTGCAAACCTTACCACAAAAATATGTTATGCATTTGTTTCCAGCTTGTTTCGTAAGCCTCATCCTTGGTTTTATTTTTCAATATGGTATTCGAGTTGCTTTGATGCCAAGCGGTGATTTCATATCTTTCCTAATAAGTGTTCTCATATTTCTGTGAGAATGATAATTCTTTTTCCCAATCAAGTTGTCATATCAATTCTTTTCAACAGGTGTGCTTCTCTTCAAGATAATTCTATCCTCTTCAATAATTGCTAGATCAATCCTCATGTTTCTTTCCAGAGTACTTTTCATCCGTCCTAAGTTGTCTTTGTTTTCTCCACCCTCCCGCCCTTTTCTATTCAATAATTATATTCTCATCCAAGTGCCTTTTCTATTCATGTGATGCTTCCGCTACCATTTCTTCATATTGTGTCCGGAATCTCTTGGGGAGATTCTCAAGAGTGTCAATTTCAAGATCTATCCTCATATTCGTTGTTCTTGTTGTTATTCTTCTCTAGTGGATTCAATTATAGATCTCGGTGTTCATCATATCTTTTCATTCATTAAATGCTTTCTGTGTTCGAATTCTCATCAAGCCTCTCTTATTAATTCATCCCTCTATGTTCTATCCGGAGTGCTGAAGATATCTCAGAAAATTCATGTTTTCTTTCAATCCTTCCAAATTATTTTGAGGTTCTCACCTCTTGAAGTTTTCATTTCTACCGGTGCAATCTCTCTTCCTAAGAAATTGTTTCAACGGTGCTCTCTTTGAGTGGGTGCATAACCCATAGTTTTTTCCTAGGATCTTACCTGGCTCTTCTTTTCTTTCCGGAGATGTCCTCAAGTTCTTTTCAATATGATGTACAAATGATTTTCATCAGTCATATTCCTTCTTCACGATCGCTTTGAATTGTTTTTCATCATTGGCTCAACCTTTCTTTATTCATTCTTTCATAGTGTCTTAGTAATTCATGGTGTTTCTTCTCATCATTATTCTCAATATTGAAGACCGGAGGAGAGTTTCTCTTAATCTTGGTCCATTCTCTTGAAGATTTGTCATCTCATCTTGATGCTTTCCTCTCAAATTGTTTCTATTCATGAGAAATTTCTCCCATATCTATCTGGCGCTTTCAGAATTGTTTTTATTTCTCAATCCTCCGAAGGCCATTGTTTCAGAAGATTTCTTCGTTCTCAGCTTTCAGCTTTTGTTCTCAAATTCTTTTCAAGTGTTGTTACTTCGCTTGTATCTCAATTGTACTGGTGCTTCAATCCAGTTTTCTATTGGGTGGATTGTGATCTCTTCATTCTCATGTTTCTCCTTTCATTCGTATTATCTTCATTAGTTGCAAATTCTCATCGGTGTTCCTGTTCAAGACTTCTTCAAGTTTGTGTTCTATCTCTCTCTTCAATATTTTCAAGAAGAATAAGTTGTGTGCTAAATTTGTTGCTTTTCATTAATTTAACTGGATGAAGGATAGGCATAACATAATTCTTTTTCTTTTCTTCAAGATGATTTCAATCCTTCTTCCGGAGTTATTAATGATATCAAATTCTTGATTTATGTTGTTCAGCTTTTCTTTTTCGGAGTTCCAAGATTTCTCAAGTATCTCTTCATGAAGCTTCTTATAAATCATGACAAGCCTTCCATCTTATTCTTTCCAACCTTCATTCTTTGATCATCATTTGTTTTCGGAGTTCTTCAAGATGCTTCTTCATGGTGGTTTGTTAAGGATGTAATTATTCTCGAATTATTCTTCAAGATTCTTGCTGGAGGTGCTCAAGTGTTCTTTATCTTGAATTTCTAAGTTCAATTCCTTCTCCTTTGTCTTTTAAGATGGTATTATTAAATTCTTTATTATGATGAGTCACGAAGGAAGATTGTCAAGAATGAGATAAGTAAGCCCATCTTGTTTTCTCGGAGTTATCTTGGGTTGGATTTCACCTAAAGCATTTCCTAAGGATTGTTGTTATCATGGTGTCATAAATGATTCAAGTCTCTCCTCCACCTCTTGGTGAAAGAAGTTTTTGCATATCTTATTGCTCTCGAGCAAGAAATTGTTTTTGTTGTGGCAGCTTGTCACCTCATAACTCTGAGATGTTTTCCATAAGCCTATAACAAGCTATTCCTTTCGTTGTTGATTCTCCATCAACTCTGTTCAACCATGGTTTTAAAATTCAATGGTGATAGAAGTTATCATTTTGTTCTCCGTTCTTTTCCTTTCAATGATCTAGCTTCTATTCTTTTCTTCCGGAGGCATTGTGATGTTGCTCCCTTCCACCCTTCATCTCGTTTTGTTAAGATCATGTTCTTTCTTGCTTATTCATTTTACCGGAGTGTTTTGTTCTATGTTCAAGTTCTTTCATTCTTATCAAGTTTTGCTTCTCTATCCTATCGAAGTGCTGCCGAAATTTCTTGTGAATTCTTTGTCACGCCCAAGATGCGCGTCTATCCATTTAAGGCACGAGGGCCTCGCAAGGGATAGAGGCGCATCTTGCCGTTAGCAAGAATAGTATCGTTACAACATACAATAATGAATGAGAAGAGTATACAAGTTGCCTTACACTCGCCACATGCTAACTTACAATGTCACTCAAATCACAGCATCAAGTTGAACACAGGGTTTGACTACGGACGAAATCAAACGATAAAAGAAGTTGCAAATGATACTATCAAGCTATCCCAACGATCACGACCAGGTCCTCTACTCATCCGGATACGTCACGTACATCCTGCCTCTCTCCTCATCATACTCCCACTGGAGCTGAGTAAGATCATCCTGCACGAACTCATCTGAACCTGCACCTAGATTGTTGTAGTAAACTGTGAGCCACAGAGGACATAGCTATCATGTGCCCGGGTACCAAGACTATTTAAGCTTTTAGGAAGGAAGGGTGATGTTTAGTTTGCAGCAGCACTAAGCATTTTTATGGTGGCTAGCTTACGCAACATGAAATAAATATGAGTGTCCTACGAAGACGGTCGAATCTAGAATGATCTCTAGGAGATCCTGAACACCTACTTACGTCAATCATAACCCCACCGTGTTCTCTCTCGGTTCATGTTCACGAGCAGAGACGATCACGGCTCCTCATACAGTTGGTGTATTTTAATTAGAGTTTACTTCAAGTTTTCTATAACCGGTTGTTAAACAAATATCCAAGTTGCCACATAACCCCGGGCACGGCTTTCCGAAAGTTTTAACCCTGCAGGGGTGCTCCAACTAGTCATCACAAATAACCACACTCTGTGGGAATAGTCTCGAATGCGGTTCTCGCGATCATCATAGACAATTCCAAAGGAGCCCAACACCTCGAGTAAGCCCGAAGAAAGTCAGACTTCACACACAAGGCATTCGATAAAGGTAAAACAAATCCAGCAAGACCACCCGACGTGTCAACAACCCGACAAGAGCCGTGTATCTCAGTCTCAGGACACGACGGATGAGCGATGGTTACCACGCCAATCACCGAGTTGCCCCGGGCGACGTTAATAAGCTGCTCTGGGTTGGACCAACACTCATGCGGAACACAACAGAACCTCATGTTAAGTTAATTATACATGCATGAACATGGCAAATATGGATGCATCATGCAAAATCTATGAAAATGCATATAAGGATCGCAAGAAACGTAGCTACGGTTCTCGAGATACGCTCACGACAAGGCACGGAGGCAAAACACAAGATCACCAAATACCTGGGCTAATTATTGGCATTCCAAGGTAGCCACTGAATAGGTGATGAAAAACAAATCACAATAGACTCAAGAATCACTCAATACCATGGAGTATAGCTCCCACAACACACAAAACAACATTGCACTCAACCTGCCACGAAACAGCAACATAGCAATTTGAAACGCTCACAACTATTGCTACAGGACTCTACAGCCACAAACAAGACATGTACATAAACTACACCACACAAACACCAATTCATCCAACTATGCAATCAGCAAAAGAGCTACACATCACTATGCATGGAGCTGTCAAGTAGGCATGATGAAACAGGTTTTTAGGGACTTAGTGAAAATTCTAGTTTTCTGGAATCTTGGTTAATAAAGTAGCAAATTAACAGCACTGGTTAGATATTCTAGAAAGCTCCAAATGTCATGAAAACTAACAGGATGATATATGGCAACATACACTATAAATAACTAACACTGAGCATGATCAAAATCCCACCACAGCACTTGCTACAGTCCACTCTTCATGGCAAAACAATAACAACAGATTCTCCAGACTTGGCCATTTATAGAGCAGGTTGGGAGAAACAGAAAGTAGCTCGATAAACAGCATGCTTCCCACTTATATAGAGACTTAACAGGATTAATAAAAATACTGGGGAATTACCAACAACTTTGACTAACAACTTCATGTTGGCAAGATCTTTAAAGCATGCATAGATTAATTCATATGAAAAAGACAAAAGGGCATCACGGCATAGAAATGCAGTTTTGTCAAGTTGCCCCAAAGTCAAATCTGACTTCACAGAGGCATTCATGGGTTGAAACTACCCCAAATGTATTACTAATACCCCTATACTTGTTTGGAGCAAGTAGGAGTAAACCTAGGTCGAAATTTGACCTATAAGTTAGGGGTGACTTATGTCACTTGTGCATATGCAAGGAAATGGACCCAAAATGACTTGTAGGCTATTAGTACATGTTGTAAGTGGTTAAATAGCATCCTAGTAACATGTCAACATGGCATATCATCAAATACTAAGAAGAAACTAGCTAGAGAAGGATCCATGCTCATATGCTCAATTAAGGTAAAACCTACACATGGAGCTACACATGCACATGGATGAGTGTATGTAGACATACACACACAACTCACACTCACATACATCACATGGCACACCCCATGTGCCAAGCACACGCTACATGGTGCACCACACACCTTTCACACACCACTCACTAGCACACCTACACTTGTATGTGTGTGTGTAACACACACATACACACACATAGCACCACACTATGCTTGCACTCACCCACTACACTCATATGTGGGTATGTGCAAGGGCACATACACACATATGACCCACACACACACTCACAAGCACACACATGCATACATTACATACATACACATACATGGGTGTATATGCACATGGGTGCATACCCCCATATACACCACACCAACATACCACAAGTGCATGTGCAAACATGCACACACACACCCTCACACAACACTAACACACACATATGTGTATGTATACACTAGGTGTATACACACACATATCCATGTATACATGCAAGGGCACTCACACACCACCATATATACATAAAAAAATCAAAACAAAACCCTGAATCTACCATACATGCATACATATATACACACAATTTAAGAAAGGAAAGAAAGAAAGAAAAAAAGAAACAAAAGGGAAAAGGGGGGAAGAAGGGGATCGAACCCCAGACCTGGAAGACACACACCGCACACCACACCACTGGGCTACGGGCTCGGTTCTTACTAGTATAGGCGCTGCACTCCTCTTATACACACATAACACACAAGCCCCTGACTGATGAAACTGAAGCGAGCAGAGCAGAGCACAGTGGCGGCGATAGAGCAACGGCGACGATGCCAGCGAGCATAGGGGGCACTCCGGCGAAACAACCCACCTGCGGGGGAAGAGGGGCCCTTGGGGAACCCATCCCCACATCTATGACGGCATGACGCGGCAGCACGGAGGCGCTCGAGCTCGAGCTGCAGCTCGGCTCGAGGCACGGCGGAGGCAGAGGCCACGAGAGATGGGCGCTACGGCGAGAGGGATACGGGCTGCTCATCAAGGGAATGTCGACGACAAATCGGCCATGAATCAGCGGCGGCGAAGAGGAAGGAGAGGCGGGGACGCGGCAGCGACAGAGAGGAGGAAGACCGGCCGCGCTGCGACGGCGAGGAGGAAGAAGAAGACCTCCCAAGGCCTCCTAGATCCGGGAACGGGACGGCGGCACGACTGTGGAGGCCCTGGACGCCATGGACGACGAGGGGCTTGACGGAGACGACGAGCTAGTCGCCGGCGATGATGCTGCACACTCTGAACCTCGCCGAGACCCTTACCTGACAGACAAAAGAAGCAAGGAGGGAGAGCGATGGAGGGGGAAAGAGGAGCGGCGGCGGCAGCTAGAGGGAGAGGAACCCTAGGCGAGGGGGCACGCATGCCAAGGGGAGGATAAATACGCGCAGGCTGACGGCGACGACCGATGGAAAAGGCGACGGCGGGGCGGCTCCGTCTCTGATCCCCACTCACGGAGAGGAGAACGGAGCAGGTGACCGTCACTGTGGCTCTGGGCTGGGGCTCAGTCCACTTGCTCCTTCCCTCTCTCGCACAAAACAGAAAAAAAGGAGGGGGGTTTTCCTATAATAAAACAGCCACATTAAAATAAAACCCCAGAGCCTATAAAAGGTTTTTATAATAAAACAAAATAGTTTTGAAGAGAAAATAATATGCTCCAATATAACAAAATATAGAAAAGATTTTTAGGACAAGTTATTTTATTAATATAATAATAAAACAGCCCCTTGTTGAATAGTTTTCAGAAACCAAACCTATTCAAATATGAAAAACTACACTCCCAATATTCATAGGACATATTGGGCCAACACATGAACATTTCTAAAAGGTTTTTAAAACAACTTAAATCTGCCAAGAAATCATATAGGAACAAAAGGCAAAGGAGAAGGGTTTTTGAGAAGAAAGAAAAGAGAGGGAGAAGAGGATGAAGTAGCACACATGGAGACCACCACTCTCAAGGTCACAACCACTCTAGGCACATACACACATATACACCACCACAACACAAGAACAAGATGAATGCATGATGATGAAATGATGGATGACATGGTGCATGAATGCAATTCAAACACATGGGGCAAGGTGTAATCATATCATAGCTCATGACACAAGGTTCATACAAGGGGGTTACATGCCAAATAAGGTAGGGACGGCACTTGGGCTGTCACAACTCTCCCACACTACATGAGGATCTCGACCCGAGATCTAGGAACGGAAGAAGTCTGGAAATTCGGAACGGAGCAGGTCCTAACGTTCCCAAGTAGCTTCTTTGTCGGAATGATGAGACCACTTCACCTTGAGGAACTTGATAGACTTGTTGTGAGTCTTACGCTCAGTTTCTTCAAGGATTGCAACTGGGTGCTCACGATAAGAAAGATCAGCTTGAAGATCGATGTCTTGGAGGTCAATGGTTCGCTCTGGAGTCTTGAAGCATTTTCGGAGCTGGGAAACATGGAAGACATCGTGCACGTTCGCGAAATTTGGAGGAAGCTCAAGTTGATATGCAAGACCACCTCTCTTGTCAATAAGTTTGAATGGACCAACGAAACGAGGAGCTAGTTTCCCTTTGATTCCAAATCGTTGCGTGCCTCTCATGGGAAAAACTTTGAGATAGAAAAGATCATCCACTTGGAAGGAAACATCCCGATGTTTGCTATCATAATAGCTCTTCTGACGGGGCTGAGTTGCTTTGAGGTTCTCACGAATGACATGGTACATATCTTCTCCTTCCGTGATCATGTCATTGCCCAATATCTAACGCTCACCGGTTTCAGACCAGTTAAGCGGGGTACGACACTTTCTGCCGTAGAGAATCTCGAACGGGGCCTTGCCTGAACTACCTTGGAAGCTATTGTTGTATTAGAATTCAGCATATGGAAGGCAGTCTTCCCACTTCATGCCGAATGATATCACACAGGCTCTGAGCATATCTTCAAGAATCTGATTGACCCTCTCAACTTGACCACTTGTCTGCAGATGGAACGCCGTGCTAAAACGGATCTTAGTACCCATAGCAGTCTGGAAGGACTCCCAAAACTTGGAAGTGAAGAGACTTCCACGATCAAAAGAGATGAGCTGAGGAATACCATGCAAAGAGACTATCCTTGACGTATACAACTCTGCAAGCTGAGCTACCGAGATAGATTCTTTGACTGGCAGGAAATGGGCAACTTTTGACAGCTTGTCGATAACCACAAAGATGGCATCGTTGCCTCTCTTGGACTTGGGGAACCCAGTTACGAAATCCATCTCCACGTGATCGAATTTCCACTCTGGGATAGGCAAAGGCTGAAGAAGACCTACTGGACGTTGATGTTCCGCCTTCACTCTGTGGCAAACATCGCACTCATTGACAAACTGACAATTTCACGTTTCATACGAGTCCACCAGAAGGTCTGCTTGAGGTCCTAATACATCTTGGAACTGCCTGGATGGATGGACAGAAGAGAATTGTGTGCTTCGTCCATGATAACCTTTCTAACATCACCTTTTGGAACCACAAGACGGTCCTCAAAGAACAAGGTATCTTTGTCATCAATACGAAAGCACTTATACTTCGGAATGCTCTTGGCCACACCTTTCTTCACTTTCTTCACCATAGCGTCTAGCAGCTGCGCTTGGCGAACTTGATCTTCCAGAGTCGGAGAGACTTGAAGATTGGCAAGAAATCCTTGCGGAATCATTTGAAGGTTGAGCTTGCGGAAGGCTTCACAAAGCTTGGGTTAAAGAGGCTTCAAGATCAGACTATTGCAGTACGCCTTACGGCTGAGCGCGTCTACAATGACATTTGCTTTCCCAGGAGTATACTCAATACTTGGATTGAAGTCTTCAAGCATTTCCACCCAACGAGATTGCCGAAGATTGAGATTGGGTTGAGAGAAAATGTACTTCAGGCTCTTGTGATCAGTGTACACCTCAACTGGTCTACCCAACAACAAATGCCTCCAAGTCATAAGAGCATGCACAACTACCGCCAACTCAAGATCATGAGTGGGGTTGTTCTTTTCGGCAGGCTTCAACTGACGCGAGGTATAGGACACAATCTTCTTGTCTTGCATAAGAACCCCACCAAGGCCTTGGAGAGAAGCATCACAAAAAACATAGAAAGGCTTGGACTGCTCCGGAGGAACAAGAACTGGAGCTGAAGTCAGTCTCTACTTGAGCGTATTGAAAGCTGCATCACACTCAGGAGACCAAACATACTTGACACTCTTCTGGAGGAGATTGGATAGAGGCTTAGCAATTTGAGAGAAGTTCTCCATGAATCTTCTGCAATAGCTAGCAAGCCCGAGGAAACTTCGAAGCTGCTTGACGTTCTGAGGAGGCTCCCACTTTAAGATTGCCTCGACTTTCTCAAGGTGCACTTTAATTCCCTCGGCAGAGATGACATGCTCGAGGTACACCACTTCGTTGAGCCAGAACTCACACTTGGAAAACTTGGCATAGAACCAATGTTCCCTTAACTTGTCAAGCACTAGGCGGAGATGCTCTGCATGATCTTCTTCTGTCTCCGAGAACACCAGAATATCATCAAGGCAAACCAAGACAAACTCATTCTTGAAAGGAGAGAAGATGAAATTCATCATCCTTGAGAAGGTTGGAGGAGAATTCGCAAGACCAAACGACATCACGGTGTACTCATATGAGCCAAAACTCGTCCTGAACGCGGTCTTGGGAATGTCTTCTTCACGAATGCAGATTTGATGATAACCCATTCGGAGATCCAACTTGGAGAAAACTTTGGCACCTTTCAGTTGCTCAAACAACTCATTGATGTTGGGAAGTGGGTACTTGTTTCTGATTGTCTTCTTGTTCAATGGCCGGGAATCAACACAAAGACGATCCGTGGCATCTTTCTTCTTGACAAACAAAACACCACAACCCCACGGTGAAGAACTTGGTCTGATCAGACCTAGACGTTCTTGCTCATCTAGCTGCTTCTTCAACTCTTTCAGCTCTTCAGGGCCATGTTTATACGGGCGCTTGCAGACCGGTTCAGTTCCAGGCTCGAGATCAATCACGAACTCAACTGGCCGGTGCGGAGGCATTCCTGGCAATTCTTCTGGAAAGACATCTTCATACTCACAAACCACCGGAATTTGAGAAATCACTGAGATTTCACCCTTCTTGTTGAGATCAAAGAGACGGATTGTGTCATCGCGATCTGCGAAAATAATCACGTCTTCTGAAGGATGAGTCAGCTTGACTTCTTTTGCTTTGCAATCAATGTGAGCCTTATTCATAGCCAGGAACTCCATGCCCAGAATGAGATCAATATCAGAATTGCAAAGAACAATTGGAGAAGCCAGAAAAGAATAATTCCCCATCTTGATGGAAGCATCTGAAACAATCATATGCGAACTCATGCGCATCCCCGGAGAAACCACACAAAACGGACTAGCTAAATGCTCCACAGAAAACTCATGCATAGCGACAAAAGGCTTGGATATGAATGAAAGCGATGCACCAGAATCAAATAAAACTTTTGCAGGAAAATCATTAACTGAAAGATTACCCATAATCACATCATTGGACTGCTCTGCTTCTGCTGCATTCACCATATTCACTCTGACTGACTTGGGATTATGCTTCACCATAGCATTGCCTCGAGGCTTCACAGGAGGAGGAGGCGGAAGACGCCGCTGGTTGCACTTGTTGGCATAGTGACCCTTCTTGCCACACTTGTGACAAGTCACCTCAGAGAGCGGACGAACATTGCCTCGAGGAGGAACAAGAACAGCCTTGGACGCCTGATTCTTCTGCTGGAAACCTGGGTTGGGTGGGTGGAAAGAACCACAACCACCAAACTGCTTCTACTGTTGAGGAGGACGAAACAGAAGAGGATTTGGTGCCCAATACTTCTGTTGCTTAGGAACCATCTGAGAGCCGGAAGAAGAAGAATATGAATCCCTTGAACGCTTCTTGGAGTTCTCCAACTTGAGCTGAGCTGCTTCAATCTTGAAAGCCATGTTGTAAAACTGATCAAACTCACGAGGCTCTTGAAGAACAAGGCCTGGCAGAAGCTCATCCTTGAGACCACCTCTGAATAGATCATAGCCTTATCATCTGGAACATCTTGCTTGGCATAACGAGCTAGATTTTGGAACTCAATGTTGTACTGGTAGACTGACTTGGTTCCTTGCTTCAGGTGCCTGAACTTCTCACGCATCTCCTTGACAAAGCTTGTCAGAATGTAACGAGCCCTGAAGTCAAGACGGAAATCGTCCCAAGTAACAACACGATCGCCCCTAGAATCCTTGTACTGTTGCCACCAATCAGTTGCCTGACCCTTCAGCTGGAACGATGCAAACCTGACAAAGTCCTCTAGCCTAACATTGCTGCACTCAAAATGCTTGCTCATATCACGAAGCCAATCATCAGCATCTAGAGGCTGCTCACAACAGGTGAAAGTCTTGGGCTGGTTGGCAAGGAACTGATTGAGAGTCGCGAACTGCAATTGATTCTGAAAATTGCCTTGAAAACCTTGCCAACCCTGCTCCCTTTCTTGCAACAGCCTGAGCAACATCTGAGTGTTCGCATTGGTTGCGACCATCACAGCTTGCCAAGCTTCTAGAGGAGGAGGCGGAGGAGGCGGTGGTGGGGGTGGTGGTGGACCATCAGTCTGCTCCTCACCACGACCCGGATTGCTGCGAGTTGGTGGAGCCATCCTGAAGATGGACAAAATGCATCAACACCTCATTGATAAGATGAAACATAGGCTGAATCAAATGCTTGACAGAATTGAGCAACACACATAGCCTTCCTACTGAAAAATTAGTAAGAATGCTTCTTCGGATCATGATAACCTCATTAGACATAATAAGCTACTTGCAATAACACAACAGGTATTGAGCTAAGCGCTCGGAAAAAATGTACGTGCCCAATACATCTGGAGAAGATGATCCTAGATGACTACAAGATTTCCCACCTATGAACTTCTGAAAACTTTCTTGTTTATGCAATTCGGGTTGCGGAATCAGGAACCTGCCCTAGGCAATCAGCTGCGACTTCATCCGCAACCTTCCACACCATAATTCAAGACATTTCGCAAACTCATCTAATCTCGAATCCTCAAACTCACAACGATACTAAACCATGGTGGAGTTGGAAATATGCCCTAGAGGCAATAATAAATTAGTTATTATCATATTTCCTTGTTCATGATAATCGTTTATTATCCATGCTATAATTGTATTGAATGGAAACACATTACATGTGTGGGTAAATAGACAACACTCTGTCCCTGGTATGCCTCTAGTGAGCTAGCTCGTTGATCAAAGATGGTCAAGGTTTCCTAGACATTGACATGTGATGTCATTTGATAACGGGATCACATCATTAGGAGAATGATGTGATGGACAAGACCCAAACTACAAACGTAGCATATGATCGTGTTAGTTTGTTGCTACAGTTTTCTACATGTCAAAGTATGTGTTCCTATGACCATGAGATCATGCAGCTCACTGACATTGGAGGAGTACCTTGTGTGTATCAAATGTCTCAACATAACTGGGTGACTATAAAGGTGCTCTATAGGTATCTCCGAGGGTGTCTGTTGAGTTGGCATGGATCAAGACTAGGATTTGTTACTCCGTGTGACGGAGAGGTATCTCAGGGCCCACTCGGTAATACAACATCACAATAAGCCTTGCAAGCAATGTGATAAAGTGTTAGTCATGGGATCTTGTATTACGGAACGACTAAAGAGACTTGCCGGTAACGAGGTTGAACTAGGTATGGAGATACTGACGATCGAATCTCGGGCAAGTAACATACCGAAGAGCAAAGGGAACATCATACGGGATTAACTGAATCCTTGACATAGAGGTTTGACCGATAAAGATCTCCGTAGAATATGTAGGAACCAATGTGGACATCCAAGTCCTGCCATTGGTTATTGACCGTAGAGGTGTCTCAGTCATGTCTACATAGTTCTCGAACCCGCAGGGTCTGCACACTTAAGGTTTGGTGACGTTTCGGTAGTATAGAGTTATGTATGGTGGTGACCAAAGTTTGTTCGGAGTCCCGGATGAGATCCCGGACGTCACGAGGATTTCCGGAAGGGTCAGGAGGTAAAGATTCATATATAAGAAGTCCTATTTTGGTCGCCGGAAAAGTTTTGGGCTCATCAGTAGTGTACCGGGAGTGCCGGGAGTGTACCGGGAGACCACCGGGAGGGGTATTTCGACCCAAGAGGCTTCATGGGCTGTGGGAGAGTAAATGCCAGACTTTTGTGGGCTGGTGGAAGTCCCACACAAGGCCCATGCGGCTGGGAGAGAAAGCCCAAAGGGAAAAAGGTGGAAAAGGGCCAAAAAAGGGAGGAATCCTAGTCCTACTAGGATTGGAGGAGGAGTCCTCCTCTCCTCCCCACTTTGGTCGACCCAAGGGCTGGATTTTTGGCAGACAAGACTCCTCCTCCTCTCCGCCTATATATACTAGAGGATTTTAGGGTTTTGGCACAGAATTTTCAGCCACGTGTTACCCGTTCCTCTAGTGCATAGTTTCTCCTCTAGATCGGTTTTCTGCAGTGCTTAGGAGAAGCCCTGCCAGAATTGCTCCACCACCATCACCGAAGCGCCATCATGCTGCCGGTGAACTCTTCTCCCTCTCCACTTCCTCTTGCTGGATCAAGACGGTGGAGATCATCATCAAGCTGCACGTGTGCTGAACGCGAAGGTGTCGTCCGTTCGGCGCTAGATCGGAAGGACCGTGAACAAGATCGCGAGACGGTTCATGATGAGATCGCGGGATGGATCGTGATGAGATCGCGGGACGGATCGTTATGAGTTCGCAGGACGGATCGTGATTGGATTGCGGGACGGATCGTGATGTGATCGTGGGACGCTCGACGATT
Organism: Hordeum marinum; assembly: GCA_022496015.1. Lineage (NCBI taxonomy): Eukaryota > Viridiplantae > Streptophyta > Magnoliopsida > Poales > Poaceae > Hordeum > Hordeum marinum. The sequence goes on from CM039678.1 coordinate 313,926,606, forward strand.
TGGATCGCGAAGATGTTCGACTACACCAACCGTGTTTCTTAACGCTTCCCGCTTAGCGATCTACAAGGGTATGTAGATCCACTCTCCCTCTCGTAGATGCTCATCACCATGGATAGATCTTGCGTGTGCGTAGGAAATTTTTTGTTTCGCATGCAACGTTCCCCAAAAGTGGCATCATGAGCTAGGTCTATGTGTAGATGAGATCTCGAGTAGAACACAAAAGGTTTGTGGGCGTTGATGCTTAGATTGCTTCTTCCCTTGGTCGGATTTTGGTTCAGCGATATTGTGAGATGAAGCAGCCCAGACCAACATTACTCGTACGCTTACGAGAGACCGGTTCCCTCGACGCAACTTGTTGCCTAGATGGCTTGCGGGTGGCAGTTTCTCTCACTTTAGTTGGATCGGATTCGACAAAGGCGGTCCTTGAGAAGGTTGAAAAGCAAATTATGTATCACCGTTGTGGTTTATGCGTAGGTGAGAGTCATTCTTGCTAGAAACCCGTAGCATCCACGTAAAACATGCAACAACAATTAGAGGACGTCTAACTTGTTTTTGCAGGGTATGTTGTGATGTGATATGGCCAATTACATGATGTGATATATGTGATGTATGAGATGATCATGTGATGTATAGAATTTCACGACTTTCATGTCGATGAGTACGGCAACCGGCAGGAGCCATATGGTTGTCTTTAATTATTGTATGACCTGCATGTCAATCATTAAGCGCTATGTAATGCTTTACTTTATCGCTAAACGGTAGCAATAGTAGTAGAAGCATGCAGGGCGTGACAACCCCGATGGCGACATGTTGATGGAGATGAAGATGATGGAGATCATGGTGTCGTGCCGGTGACGATGGAGATCATGTCGGTGCTTTCAAGATGGAGATCTAAAGCACAAGTTCATGGCCATATCATGTCACTTATGAATTGCATGTGATGTTAATCCTTTTATGCACCTTGTTTTGCTTAGTACGACGGTAGAATTATAAGGTGATCCCTCACTTAAATTTCAAGATAAAATTGTGTTCTCCCCGAGTGTGCACCGTTATGAAAGTTTGTCGTGTTGAGACACCACGTGATGATCGGGTGTGATAGACTCTACGTTCACATACAACGTGTGCAAGCCAGTGTTGCACATGCAGCACACTCGGGTTAAACTTGACGAGCCTAGCATGCACAAACATGGCCTCGGAACACAAGAGACCGAAAGGTCGAACATGAGTCATATAGTAGATATGATCAACATGATGATGTTCACCATTGTAACCACCTCAACTCACGTGATGATCGGACTTGAGTTGGTGAATTTGGATCATGTATCACTTGGATGACCGGAGGGATGTCAATTTGAGTGGGAGTTCTTAAGTAATATGATTAATTGAACTCATTATCATGAACATAGTCAGTAGTGTCTCTGCAAAATTATGTTGTAGTTTACTATCTCACGTTGTAGCTCCCTTAAATTTTATATGTTCCTAGAGAAATAGAGTTGAAAGATGATGGTGGAAATATTGTGGACTGGCTCCGTGACTGAGGATTGTCCTCATTGCTGCACAGAAGGCTTATGTCCTTAATGCACCGCTCGATGCACCAACCCCTCTAGCGTTGTTTGTAGATGTTGTGAACATCTGACAGGCACGTTTTGATAACTACTTGATAGTTTAGTGCGTCATGCATTACGGCTTAGAATTGAGGCTTCGAAACGTTTTGAACGTCACGGAACATATGAGATGTTCTAAGAGCTGAAATTAGGATCTCAGGCTCGTGCCCGTGTTGCGAGATATGAGATCTCCAACAAGATTCTTTGCCTGCAAGATGAACGAGAATTGCTCAATCGTTGAGCATGTGCTCAGATTGTCTGGGTGCTACAATCGCTTGAATCAAGTGGGAGTTGATCTTCTAGATAAGATAGTGATTGATATAGTTCTCCAAGTCACTTTCACTAAGCTACTAGAACTTGGTGATGAACTATAAAATGCCAGGGATAGAAATAATGATCCCTGAGCTGTTCGCGATCTTTGACACCGTGAAGGTAGAAATCAAGAAGGAGCATCAAGTATTGATGGTTAGTCAAACCACTAGTTTCGAGAAGGGCAGGAGGAAGGAGGGAAAACTTCATGGATAGCAAGTCAGTTGCTGCTCCAGTGAAGCAACCCAAAGTTGAACCCCAAAACCGAGACTAAGTGCTTCGATTATGAGCAGAGCGGTCGCTGAAGCGGAACAACCCTAAATACTTGGTAGATAAGAAGGCTGGCAATGTCGACAGAAGTATATTTGATATATGTGTTATTTATGTGTACCTTGCTAGTACTCCAAGTAGCACCTGGGTATTGGATACCGGTTCGGTTGCTAAATGTTAGTAACTCGAAATAAAAGCTACGGAATAAACGGAGCACTAAGCTAAGGGTGAGGTGACGATGTGTGTTGGAAATGTTTCCAAGGTTGATGTGATCAACATCGCACGCTCTCTCTACCTTCGGGATTAGTGACGAACCTAAATAAATGTTATTTTGTGTTTTGCGTTGAGCATGAACGTGATTAGATCATGTTTATTGCAACACGGTTATTCATTTGAGTTAAAGAATAATGGTTATTCTGTTTACATGAATAATACCTTCAATGGTCATGCACCCAGTGAGAATGGTTTGTTAAATCTTGATCATAGTAATACACATGTTCATAACATTGATGCCAAAAGATACAAAGTTAATAATGATAGTACCACATACTTGTGGCACTACCGCTAAATGTCATATTGGTATAAAGCGCATGAAGAAACTCCATGCTGGTGGATCTTTGGACTCATTCGATTTCGAATCGGTTGAGACATGTGAACCATGCCTGTTGGTCAAGATGACTAAGGACCCTGTTTTCTGTTTTGATGAAGCGGGGAAGTGATTTATTGGAAATGATACATGTTGATGTATGCAATCCAATGAGTCTTGTAGCGAGCGGTGGATATCATTATTTTCTTATCTTCACTGATGATTTCAGTAGATATAGTGTATATTTACTTCATGAAACACAAGTCCGGATCGTTTCAAAGGTTCAAGCAAATTCAGAGTGAAGTTTAAGATCATTGTGACAATAAGATAAAAATGTTTGCGATATGATCATGGAGGCGAATATCTGAGTTACGAGTTTGACATACAACTTTAGACAATGTGAAAGTTGTTTCACAACTCACGCCACCTAGAACACCATAGTGTGATGGTATGTCCGAACGCCATAGTCATGCTCTATGGGATATGCTGCGTGCTATGATGTCTATTATCGTTTTGTTACTATAATTTTGGGGTTATGCATTAGAGACAACTACATTCACTTTAAATAGGGCACCATCTAAATCCGTTGAGATGACACCGTGTGAATTATGGTTTGATAAAAACCTAAGTTATCATTTCTTAATGTTTGGGGTTGAGACGCTTGTGTGGAAAATGTTTTCACCTAATGAGCTCGAACCCAAAGCGGACAAATGCATCTTCATAGAATACCCTAAGAACAGTTGGGTGAACCTTCTATCTCAGATCCAAGCATAAAATGTTTGTTGCTAAAACTGGGTCCTTTCTCGAGAAAAGGTTTCTCTTGAAAGAATTGAGTGGGAGGAGGATAGAACTTGATGAGGTTATTGAACCTCTATTTCAACCAGAAAGTAGCGCAGCGCAGAAAGATGTTTCTATGAAGCCTACGTCAGTTGAAGAGGAAGTTAATGATGATGATCATGAAGCTTCGGATCAAGTTACTATCGACCTACGAGGAAAATAAACTTGATGAGGTTATTGAACCTTCACTTCAACCAGAAAGTGGCGCAGCGCAGAAAGATGTTTCTGTGGAACCTACGTCAGTTGAAGAGGAAGTAAATGATGATGATCATGAAGCTTCAGATCAAGTTACTATCAAACCTCGTAGGTCGACAAGGTTGTGTACTGCTCCTGAGCGGTACGACAACCCTGTCTTGGAGGTCATGTTGTTGGACAACAATGAACCTATGAGCTGTGGAGAAGCGATGATGGGCCTGGATTCCGACAAATGGTTAGAGGCCATGAAATCCGAGAAAGGATCCATATATGAAAACCAAGTATAGACTTTGGTAGACTTTCTCATTGAACGGCAGGTCGTTGAGTACAAATGGATCTTTAAAATGAAGATAGACGCTGATGGTGAATGTCACCATTTATAAAAGCTCGACTTGCCGCAAAGAAGTTTCCGGCAAGTTCAAGGAGTTGACTGCGATGAGACTTTCTCACTCGTAGCGATGCTCAAGTCTGTTAGAATTATGTTAGTAGTTGCTGCATTTTTCAATTATGAAATTTGGCAGATGGATGCCAAAACATCGTTTCCTTTCTTGAGGAAAGGTTGTATGTGATACAACCAGAAGGTTTTGTCAGTCCTAAGGATGCTAAAAGGTGTGCAAGCTTCAGTGATCCTTCTATGAACTGAAGCAAGCATCTCGGAGTTGGAATATACACTTTGATGAGGAGATTAAAGTTTTTGAGTCTATACAAAGTTTACGAGAAACTTGTATTTGCAATAAAGTGAATGGGAGCACTATAGAGTTTCTGATAAGTATATGTGGATGACATATTGCTATTCAGAAATGATGTAGAGTTTCTGGAGAGCATAAACGGTTGTTTGAAAAGAGTTTTTCAAAGGAAGACCTGGATAAAGCTACCTAATTATTGAGCATCAAGATCTATAAAGATAGATCAATATGTTTTATAAGACTTTCAATGAGTACATACCTTGACAAGATTTTGAAAGTGTTCAAAGTGGATTAGTCAGAGAGAAGTGTTCTTGCCTGCTTTGTAAGGTGTGAAGTTGAGTGAGACTCAAAGCTCGACCACGGCAGAAGAAAGAGAAAGGATGAATGTCGTCCCCTATGCCTTAGCCATAGGCTCTGTATAGTATGCCATGCTTTGTACCGCACCTGTGTGTGCCTTTCCATGAGTCCGTCAAGGGGTACAAGAGTGAACCAGGAGTGGATCACTGGACAGCAGTTAAGATTATCCTTAGTAACTAAAAGACTAAGGAGATGTTTCTCGATTATGGAGGTGATAAAGAAGTTCGTCGTAAAGAGTCACGTCGATGCAAGCTTTAACACCAATCCGGATGACTTGTAGTAGCAATCTGGATACGTATAGTGGAGCAGCCATTTGGAATAGTACCAAGTGAAGTGTGGTAGCGGTGTTTACGTTTGACATAAAAATTTGCAAAGTACACACGAATCTGAATGTCGCAGACCGGTTGACTATAAGACCTCTCTCACATGCAAAGCATGATCGAGCCCCACAACTAATTGGGTGTTAGATTCATAACAATGCAAATCACATGGTGATGTGAACTAGATTATTGACTCTAGTGCAAGTGGGAGACTGTTGGAAATATGCCCTAGAGGCAATAATAAATTAGTTATTATCATATTTCCTTGTTCATGATAATCGTTTATTATCCATGCTATAATTGTATTGAATGGAAACACATTACGTGTGTGGGTAAATAGACAACACTCTGTCCCTGGTGTGCCTCTAGTGAACTAGCTCGTTGATCAAAGATGGTCAAGGTTTCCTAGTCATTGACATGTGATGTCATTTGATAATGGGATCACATCATTAGGAGAATGATGTGATGGACAAGACCCAAACTACAAATGTAGCATATGATCGTGTTAGTTTGTTGCTATTGTTTTCTAAATGTCAAAGTATGTGTTCCTATGACCATGAGATCATGCAGCTCACTGACATCGGAGGAGTACCTTGTGTGTATCAAACGTCGCAACGTAACTGGGTGACTATAAAGGTGCTCTACAGGTATCTCCGAGGGTGTCTGTTGAGTTGGCATGGATCAAGACTGGGATTTGTTACTCCGTGTGACGGAGAGGTATCTTAGGGCCCACTCAGTAATACAACATCACAATAAGCCTTGCAAGCAGTGTGACAAAGTGTTAGTCACGGGATCTTGTATTACGGAACAAGTAAAGAGACTTGCCGGTAACGAGGTTGAACTAGGTATGGAGATACCGACGATCGAATCTCGGGCAAGTAACATACCGAAGAGCAAAGGGAACATCATACGGGATTAACTGAATCCTTGACATAGAGGTTCGACCGATAAAGATCTTCGTAGAATATGTAGGAACCAGTGTGGACATCCAGGTCCTGCCATTGGTTATTGACCGTAGAGGTGTCTCAGTCATGTCTACATAGTTCTCGAACCCGCAGGGTCTGCACACTTAAGGTTTGGTGACGTTTTGGTAGTATAGAGTTATGTACGGTGGTGACCGAAGGTTGTTCGGAGTCCCGGATGAGATCTTGGACTTTACGAGGAGCTCCAGAATGGTTAGGAGGTAAATATTCATATATGGGAAGTCCTATTTTGGTCGTCGGAAAAGTTTCGGGCTCATCGATAGTGTACCGGGAGTGCCGGGAGTGTACCGGGAGACCATCGGGAGGGGTATTTCGACCCAAGAGGCTTCATGGGCTGAGGGAGAGTAAATACCAGCCTTTTGTGGGCTGGTGGAAGTCCCACACAAGGCCCATGCGTCTGGGAGAAAAAGCCCAAAGGGAAAAAGTTGGAAAAAGGCCAAAAAGGGAGGAATCCTAGTCCTACTAGGATTGGAGGAGGAGTCCTCCTCTCCTCCCCACTTTTGTCGACCCAAGGGCTGGCTTTTTGGCAGCCAAGACTCCTCCTCCTCTCCTCCTATATATACTAGAGGATTTTAGGGTTTTTGCACAGAATTTTCAGCCACGTGCTACCCGTTCCTCTAGTGCATAGTTTCTCCTCTAGATCGGTTTTCTACAGTGCTTAGGCAAAGCCCTGCCGGAATTGCTCCACCACCATCACTGGAGCGCCATCACGCTGCCGGTGAACTCTTCTCCCTCTCCACTTCCTCTTGATGGATCAAGACGGTGAAGATCATCATCAAGCTGCACGTGTGCTGAACGCGGAGGTGTCGTCCGTTCGGCACAAGATCGGAAGGACCGTGAACAAGATCGCGAGACGGTTCGTGATGAGTTCACGGGACGGATCATGATGAGATCGCGGGACGGATCATGATGAGATCGTGGGACGGATCGTGATGAGTTCGCGGGACGGATCGTGATTTAATTGCGGGATGGATCGTGATGTGATCGCGGGACGCTCGGCGATTTGGATCGCGAAGATGTTCGACTACACCAACTGCGTTTCTTAACGCTTCCCGCTTAGCGATCTACAAGGGTATGTAGATCCACCCTCCCTCTCGTAGATGCTCATCACCATGGATAGATCTTGCGTGTGTGTAGGAAATTTTTTGTTTCCCATGCAACGTTCCCCAACAGGTGGTACCCCGGACGCCTCCCCAGTACTGGGTGACTCCAACCTTATCTCACCACGATAAGTATTGAAGGAATTTCAAACATTTTCCGTCCTGAGATATCAAGGAAGCTGAATGATAACGATGTGCCAACATTCCTCGGAGCTCAACTCCCCAGAAGAAATCAAGTCAGACAGGAGGCAGCAAGACAGAACCCTGTCACATCGCCATCATATAGATTCCAAAATACCCGCGTGATCCCACAAAAATTTTGAGCGAGATGAGGAGTAGAATTAAAATTCCTAAGTCGGAAACCTCACCAGAGCATAGAAGAGGAGTAAAAAGAATCCTACTCTCCGATATAACTAGACTCAAAATAGTTTTACTAGACACCACTCGACCAAGTTCGAACAAGCAAAGGCTCCTATGGTCGTATGGCTCTGATACCAACTTGTCACGCCCAAGATGCACGCCTATCCGTCTAAGGCACGAGGGCCTCGCAAGGGATAGAGGCGCATCTTGCCGTTAGCAAGAATAGTATCATTACAACATACAATATTGAATGAGAAGATTATACAAGTTGGCTTACACTCGCCACATGCTAACTTTCAATGTCACTCAAATCATAGCATCAAGTTGAACACAGGGTCCGACTACGGACGAAATCAAACGATAAAATAAGTTGCAAATGATACTATCAAGCTATCCCAAAGATCACGACCAGGTCCTCTACTCATCCGGATACGTCACGTACATCCTGCCTCTCTCCTCATCATACTCCCACTGGAGCTGAGTAAGATCATCCTGCACGAACTCATCTAAACCTATACCTGGATTGTTGTAGTAAACTGTGAGCCACAGAGGACTCAGCTATCATGTGCCTGGGTACCAAGACTATTTAAGCTTTTAGGAAGGAAGGGTGATGTTTAGTTTGCAGCAGCACTAAGCATTTTTATGGTGGCTAGCTTACGCAACATGAAATAAATATGAGTGTCCTACGAAGACGATCGAATCTAGAATGATCTCTAGGAGATCCTGAACACCTACTTACGTCAATCATAACCCCACTGTGTTCTCTCTTGGTTCATGTTCACGAGCAGAGACGATCACGGCTACTCACACAGTTGGTGTATTTTAATTAGAGTTTACTTCAAGATTTCTATCACCGGGTGTTAAACAAATATCCAAGTTGCCACATAACCACGGGCACGGCTTTCCGAAAGTTTTAACCCTGCAGGGGTGCTCCAACTAGTCCATCACAAATAACCACACTCCGTGGGAATAGTGTCGAACGCGGTTCTCGCGATCATCATAGACAATTCCAAAGGAGCCCAACACCTCGAGTAAGCCCGAAGAAAGTCAGACTTCACACGCAAGGCATTCGATAAAGGTAAAACAAATCCAGCAAGACCACCCGACGTGTCGACAACCCAATAAGAGCCATGTACTCAGTCTCAAGACACGACGGATGAGCGATGGTTACCACGCCAATCACCGAGTTGCGCCGGGCGGCGTTAATAAGCTGCTCTGGGTTGGACCAACACTCATGCGGAGCACTGGTCCGGGGTTGATTAAATTATCCACGGGTTTGCAAGACCCTATGCAATTAATTAAGTTGTTAACCAAATGTAGTACCAATGTTGGGTCTTGCCAGACAAGTTTTAATCTCCACCGAATAAACAAGGGGGTCCTCATAACAACCCCAAGCGTATTAGGAGCGCAAAATATGGAAAACATAACACCGGTAACAAGGAAATAATGGCGGCACGACTGGAACAAATCACTTAGCAAAAGGCCAAGCTTTCCACCAATACCAGATATATATGTGCATTAAATTAAATAAAAGAATTTATGGTGATATTCAATCCATGTTATCACATGGAACAACCTGCAACTAAGAACGCTAAAAGAGGGGCTGAGCAGCGGTAACTTAGCCAATCAACGGTTTGCTGTGATGTGGAGGTTAGAGGCTGTCATGGCAACATGGGGGCTAATATCATGTGGTAGGTAGCGCACATGTAACGATAAGAACGAGAAACTAGCAAGCAAAGATAGTATTGGGATCTGGGTACGATCATCTTGCATGTTGGTTCTTCAGCGGAACAAGTAGCGGAATCCTCGTAGTGGTACTCTCTAGGGTCCTCGAACTCAGTTTCGACACTCGCGTCTACCCAAGAGAAACAACAAATAAATAACCAACCAAGTTGCAATGCACAACCAAGATGATGCATGATCCATTTAGTGAAGTTTTACAACATGGCAATCCTAAACTAGTCATGTCTCACATGCAAAGTTGTATATTAATGGATCTGGACAGAACCTCATGTTAAGTTAATTAGACATGCATGAACATGGCAAATATGTATGCATCATACAAAATCGATGAAAATGTATATAAGGATCGCAAGAAACGGAGCTACGGTTCTCGAGATACGCTCACGACAAGGCACGGAGGCAAAACACAAGATCACCAAATACCTGGGCTAATTCTTGGCATTCCAAGGTAGCCACTGAATAGGTGATGAAAAACAAATCACAATAGACTGAAAAATCACTCAATACCATGGAGTATAGCTCCCACAACACACAAAACAACATTGCACTCAACCTGCCATAAAACAGCAACATAGCAATTTGAAACGCTCACAACTATTGCTACAGGAATCTACAGCCACAAACAGGACATGTACATAAACTACACCACACACACACCAATTCATCCAACTATGCAATCAGCAAAAGAGCTACACATCACTATGCATAGAGCTATCAAGTAGGCATGATGAAACGGGTTTTTAGGGACTTGGTGAAAATTCCAGTTTTCTGGAAGCTGGGTTAATAAAGTAGCAAATTAACAACACTGGTTAGATATGCTAGAAATCTCCAAATGTCATGAAAATTAACAGGATGATATATGGCAACATACACTACAATTAACTAACACTGAGCATGATCAAAATCCCACCACGGCACTTGCTACAGTCCACTCTTCATGGCAAAACAATAACAACAGATTCTCTAGACACGGCCATTTATAGAGCAGGTTGGCAGAAACAGAAAGTAGCTCGATAAACAGCATGGTTCCCACTTATATAGGGACTTAACATGTATAATAAAAATACATGGGAATTACCAACAACTTTGACTAACAACTTCATGTTGGCAAGATCTTGAAAGCATGCATAGATTAATTCATATGAAAAAGACAAAAGGGCATCACTGCATAGAAATGCAGTTTTGTCAAGTTGCCCCAAAGTCAAATCTGACTTCACAGAGGCATTCATGGGTTGAAACTACCCCAAATGCATTACTAATACCCCTATACTTGTTTGGAGCAAGTAGGAGTAAATCTAGGTCGAAATTTTACCTATAAGTTAAGGGTGACTTATGTCACTTGTGCATATGCAAGGAAATGGACCCAAAATGACTTGTAGTCTATTAGTACATGTTGTAAGTGGTTAAATAGCATCCTAGTAACATGTCAACATGGCATATCATCAAATACTAAGAAGAAACTAGCTAGAGAAGGATCCATGCTCATATGCTCAATTAAGGTAAAACCTACACATGGAGCTACACATGCACATGGATGAGTGTATGTAGACATACACACACAACTCACACTCACATACATCACATGGCACACCCCATGTGCCAAGCACACGCTACATGGTGCACCACACACCTTTCACACACCACTCACTAGCACACCTACACTTGTATGTGTGTGTAACACACACATACACACACATAGCACCACACTATGCTTGCACTCACCCACTACACTCATATGTGGGTATGTGCAAGGGCACATACACACATATGACCCACACACACACTCACAAGCACACACATGCATACATTACATACATACACATACATGGGTGTATATGCACACGAGTGCATACCCCCATATCCACCACACCAACATACCGCAAGTGCATGTGCAAACATGCACACACACACACCCTCACACAACACTAACACACACACACATATGTGTATGTATACACTAGGTGTATACACACACATATCCATGTATACATGTAAGGGCACTCACACACCACCATATATACATGACAAAAATCAAAACAAAACCCTGAATCTACCATACATGCATACATATATACACACAATTTAAGAAAGGAAATAAAGAAATAAAAAAAGAGAAACAAAAGGGAAAAGGGGGAAGAAGGGGATCGAACCCCAGACCTGGCGGACACACACAGCACACCACACCACTGGGCTACGGGCTCGGTTCTTACTAGTATAGGCGCTGCACTCCTCTTATACACACGTAACACACAGGCCCCTGACTGACGAAACTGAAGCGAGCAGAGCAGAGCACAGCGGCGGCGATAGAGCAATGACAATGATGCCAGTGAGCACAGGGGGCACTCCGGCGAAGCAACCCACCTGCGGGGGAAGAGGGGCCCTTGGGGAACCCATCCCCACATCTACGACGGCAGGACGCGGCGGCACGGAGGAGCTCGAGCTCGAGCTGCGGCTCGGCTCGAGGCACGGCGGAGGCAGAGGCTGCGAGAGACGGGCGCTACGGCGAGAGGGACTCGGGCTTCTCACCGAGGAAACGTCGACGACGAACCGGCCACGAATCGGCGACGGCGAAGAGGAAGGAGAGGCGGGGACGCGGCGGCGACGGAGAGGAGGAAGACCGGCCGCGCTGCGACGGCGAGGAGGAAGAATAAGACCTCCCGAGGCCTCCTAGCTCCGGGAACGGGACGGCGGCACGACCGCGGAGGCCCTCGACGCCATGGACGACGAGGGGCTCGACGGAGACGACGAGCTAGTCACCGGCGATGATGCTACGCACTCTGAACCTCGCTGAGACCCTTACCCGACAGACAAAAGAAGCGAGGAGGGAGAGCGATGGAGGGGGAAAGAGGAGCGGCGGCGGCAGCTAGAGGGAGAGGAACCCTAGGCGAGGGGGCACGCACGCCGAGGGGAGGATAAATACGCGCAGGCTGATGGCGACGACTCACGGAAAAGGCGACGGCGGGGCGGCTGTGTCTCTGATCCCCACTGACGGAGAGGCGAACGGAGCAGGTGACCATCACTGTGGCTCTGGGCTGGGCCTCGGCCCACTTGCTCCTTCCCTCTCTCGCACAAAACAGAAAAAAAGGAGGGGGTTTTTCCTATAATAAAACAACCACATTAAAATAAAACCCCAGAGCCTATAAAAGGTTTTTATAATAAAACAAAATAGTTTTGAAGAGAAAATAATATGCTCCAATATAACAAAATATAGAAAAGATTTTTAGGACAAGTTATTTTATTAATATAATAATAAAACAACCCCTGCTTAAATAGTTTTCAAAAACCAAACCTATTCAAATATGAAAAACTACACTCCCAATATTCATAGGACATATTGGGCCAACACATGAACATTTCTAAAAGGTTCTTAAAACAACTTAAATCTGACAAGAAATCATATAGGAACAAAAGGCAAAGGAGAAGGGTTTTTGAGAAGAAAGAAAAGAGAGGGAGAAGAGGATGAAGTAGCACACATGGAGACCACCACTCTCAAGGTCACAACCACTCTAGGCACATACACACAGATACACCACCACAACACAAGAACAAGATGAATGCATGATGATGAAATGATGGATGACATGGTGCATGAATGCAATTCAAACACATGGGGCAAGGTGCAATCATATCATAGCTCATGACACAAGGTTCATACAAGGGGGTTACATGCCAAATAAGGTAGGGACAACACTTGGGCTGTCACATTCTTGCTTGTTCCTCATGTCGTTCTTCATCTCTTTCGAACTTTCAATCATCAATGGTTTCACTCGTTTGTCAGAGAAGCAACAAAGTTTACCTATTGCTCTTTCTCTTCACCATCTCATTCTTAGATCTTGGGACGAGATCCTCGTGTAGTGGAGGAGAGTTGTAACAACCCGGGACCGACGCTCTAGAAGATTCCCCTTTTGGTTCCATTCTCGTCATGTGTTCCGTTGGTTGTTGCATTCATCATCGCATCATTCGCATCATCTACATGACATCGACACTCATTTTCAAAAACTTGCATCCCTTTGTAGTTGCCAGTTCTCTCCGTTCATGTCGCCGACCGTTTCGAGACCAACCACACATGCACGCACCCGCGACATCGATAAAATATTGTTTTTAAAGTGCGTTTAAAATATTCTCGGATTGGGTCGGAACTATGTGTGCGGTCTTGTTATATTGTAGGTAGACGTTTGCCAAATTTCGTCGCAATCAGAGGTCGTTTGTTACCCGAACGGTCAGCCATAGTCGTGCCGTCATCGGTTTATTGTCGGGCGTTTCGGTGTTTCAAAACTCTATCACGAGCTGCACGTATTCCCTCTCTTCTCATGCCTTGCCCCTCTGGATAGTGCACAGACACCTCGCGCGCCTGATAGCTTCCCCGAATCCGAATCGTCAAGTCATGATCATTGGATCCGAATCAACCCCGTAATATCCTAAACCATCACCGGTTTTTCAATTGGACTCCCTAACCTTTTTATGTCAACCGTTCGATCTAAATCGAAAAGTACACATAGTCCGTAGCCTACTCGCATAATGATGTATAACAGTCCAAACCTAAAGTTTGGGGACAAGATCCCTTGTTTACCTCCCTCGTACCACCATTGTCTTCTCCACCTCGAGATCCATCCCGAGCGAACTAGCGAGCTCCACCAAGATCTCCTCCCCTCCTCGATTTCACCTCCTGTCCAATCTACCATAGCCAACCACTGCATCCATGCATGCCCACCGCCTTCACTCCCACCTGGACGTGGCCAATGCCTGCAGATCCCCGCGTCCAGCGCCCGGAGGCCCGCACTCATAGCCCCAAGCGGCGAGAGCTCGAGCACCTCCCTGCATCAAGCCGAACGGCTCGTGCTCCCCCACTCCGCGCCCCTGTATCATCGGCCGAAGGAGCACAACGACCAGGCCAACCCCGCGCGCCCACCTCTTCACCCGCAGCCTCTACCGTGCGTTCGGCCGGCCACAGGAACCGCCGGCGCGTCCCCGCCGTCCCCAATCAGCAGCAACAACCAAGGAATTCCCAGGACCCCGATGCCCTCTCCTTCCCCGTGCTCTCTCCCTCCCTCTAATTCCTTCTCTGTTTTTCTCTTTCTCTCATTTTGTTTCCTCCCTCTCGGTCTCGCCAGGGAACCCCGACGCCCAAGGAGCATAAAGTTCGCTGGACCTCCATGGATAACCGAGCTCGTCGAGAACGGAGGCCCCTGCCCAGCTCCGCCAGGTCGGCCGAGCCAAGTCATCGCCGTTCCTTTTGTTTTTTTCCTCGGGTCCCTCTCAATCCGCTGCGTGGTGCCCTCGTGGGTTGCTGCTATGGCCATTGACGACAAGTTGGCATTTCTTTTTTTCCCAAATGTGCACAACCGGTTTGTGGTCAGATCTGTTGTTGGGCTTTCCCAGTGCATTCCGTTTGGCCTGTTCCTATTTTTTTTCTATCCCTACGATTTTGCCAATTAACCTGTGAATTACAGATTTATAAAAGTCCCTTTAATTCATGTATTTAATAACTCGAGATCTAAGCATCATATGAAAAAACTTTATATATGTAAAATGACTAGAATTTCGTGTAGATTCATAATAACCAACTCTCATATATGTTTAAAATGTTTAACTTACTGTTTTCATGTAATTTGCGTTAATGTCATGCTAAAATGATTTATTTCATAACTAATTATCCGTAGCTCCGTTGAAAATGTTTTACATATGTAACTTGACTAGAAAAACTTGTAGAATCATATGGTGCAATTTATTTTGCAGTTTTAACAAATATGAAATTGTGTTAGGACAGATCTGGACAATTTATTAATTTGCATATGGGGACGTTTCGGAAATGCTATAAGTTGTTTTCGGCCTCATTTAAAATGCCTAGATAGATAGTTTACTTAGACTTCACCTCTTGCCATGTTTAACTACATTTAATATTGTCGTGTACCTAGTATCATTGCTATGCTAGTTGTCCCGCTTTTATCGTTATGTCACGCTACCTACCACTTGTTTGCCAAGCCTCCTAACATTGCCATGATAAGCCTCTAACCCCTTCACATCCCAGCAAACATTTGTTTGGCTATGTTATCGCTTGCTCAGCCCTTATAGCGTTTCTAGCTACAGGTGCAATTGCTTCCATGTGTTAACATGGACATTCTTTTGTTATCACAATATTATTGATATTTAATTTAATGCATATATATACTTGGTAAAAGGTGGAAGGCTTGGCCTTTTGCTTGGTGTTTTGTTCCACTTTTGCAGCCCCTAGTTACTTGTGAACCCGATGTTATGTTTCATAATTGAGCGCTCTTAACATGCTCAGGGTTGTTATGGGGGCTTCCTTGATTTTCGTTTTAGGATAAAGCTTGTCTGGCAACGCCCAACATTGGTTTTACCATTTGCTAAATAACTAAATTGCCTAGGGACCCGTAGGCACCCGCGGATCTTTAATCAACAACCCGGGCCAGTGCTACTCATGAGTGTTGGTCCACCTACCTAGCAGTCAACGGTTGCACCTCGGGGCAACTCGGGGCATTTTCAGGCTACCGTCCACTTCGCATAGACGGATGATGCCCGTGGATAGAGAGAGCATGGCTCTAGAAGTGGATCTGGCTCACCGGGAGGCCTTGTTGGATTTGTTTTACCTTTCTCGAACGTCTTGCGTGAGGAACTCTGATCTTCTTTAGGATATCTCGAGGTGTCGGATTTCCTTTGGAATTGCCTAGGATGATCACGAGATCCCTGGTCGAGGTTATTCCCGTGGCGTGTGGTTAATTTTTGATGGATTAGTTGGAGCACCCCTGCAGGGTTAAATCTTTCGAAAAGTCGTGCACGTGGTTATGTGGCAACGTTGGAAACTTTGTTTAACACCAGGTCATAGCAAAATTGAAGTAAACTTAAATAAAATACACCAAACGTGTGGGTAACCGTGACTGTCTCTTCTCGTAATTCCTTATCCGAGAGAGAACACGATGGAGTTATGATTGACGTAAGTAGGTGTTCAGGATCAGTTAGCGATCATTACTAGTTCACGTCTGTCATGCGTAGACCATCATACTTTAATTTCTGTATTCATAAGTTAGACATTCAAATAAATGCTTAGTCGCTTGCTGCAGCCTCACCACTAAACCATACCTCACCCATTAAGCTTTAATAGTCTTGATACCCTTGGAAATGAGATTGCTGAGTCCCTGTGGCTCATAGATTACTACAACAACAGTTCCAGGTATAGGTAATGAGATGATTTGTCGTGAGCGCGATGCTTGTCTGAATTGGAGTTCTTCTTTATCAATGTAGGATGGGTTCCAGGCGGCAGCCTGGGATAGCAAGTTGGATGGCTTTTTGTCGTTTGTTTTCGTTCGTAGTCGGACCCTGCTCTTCTGTATGATGATTGAATATGCTGTTGTATTGATGTAACTCTAATGTAGCTTGTGGCGAGTATAAGCCAATTCCATATACTCATCTCTTTTGTAAATGTACTTGTAATGATATCCATTCTTGCAACACGACGAGATGCACTTCTATCCCTATCGAGGCCCTCGTGCCAAAATAAGGATAGGATCACTAAGTTGAATGACAACATCTTACTAAGTTGAATGATATAGCCACCCTATTTGCTCATGATGAGAAGATTCACTACTATTATGTTCTCAAATTATTTCAGTTCTCATTAAAGGGTGATGCTAAGATACGGTACAATGGTCTTACTCCTGGTTGTGTGCGTAGTCCCCAGGATAAGATTTATTACTTCTCTGAAAAATATTTTCCTGCTCATAAGAAACAAGCTACCTTACAGGAAAGATTTAACTTTGTGCAAATTGAAGAAGAGAGTCTCCCACAAGCTTGGGGAGGCTTTTCCAATTTCTTAATTCTTTGCCTGATCATCATCTTAAGAAAAAAAATACTTGATATCTTCTATAATGGACTGACTGATGCTTCTAGGGACTTCCTAGATAGTTGTGCTAGTTGTGTTTTCACGGAACGAACTATTGAACAAGCTGGGGAACTATTGAATAATACATTACAAAATTATGATGATTGGACTCTCCCTGGACCACCACTTGAGCCCACTCCGAAGAAGAGGGGTATCTTATTTCTCAGTCCTGAAGATATGCAAGAGGCAAAGAAATGTATGAATGAAAAGGGTATTAAGGCCGAGGATGGTAAGAATTTACCACCTATTGAAGAAATACATTGAGTAAACACACCACGACCTCCAAAGGTGGTAGAGGTAAATTGTCTATTAAAGTTTGATGAAGGTAGTATCCCTTACAATAAACATCCTAGTCAATTCTTATATGAGTTTGATAACTACATTAGGAGACAAGATCATTTCAATGCAAATGTTCTGAAACAACTGAAAAATAATCCTGATATGATTGCCTGCCTGAGTTACTTGTTATATAGAAATAGTAATGATGTTAGAGGTGTAGGAAAACATACCTATGGTTCAAACTCAGTTAGAACAACTTGCTAAATATCAAAGAGAATTCCTTGATGAAATGAATAATAATAATATGAATTACCATGCTATTAGAGTAGTGACTAGAGGAGGTAGAATGACCAAAGAACCTCTTTATCTTGAAGGTCATCCTAAAAGAATTCAACAAGTCTCTCAAGGAATTAATGCTGATACACCTAGTCCTTCTAATAAGAATAAGAAAAAGAAAAATGATAGGACTTTGCATGCTTCTAGTGAACCTGAGATAGAAAAACCTCCTTATGATAATAATGATGTATCTATTTCGGATGCTAACACTCAATCAGTAACGGACATCCACCTAGTGATAATGATGATCATAGTGAGGTTCATGAGGATACCTGTCGGGACCCCGATCCTAAGCCATAAGAGTCTAGCATGTAACACATCACATCACATTGCAGCGTCATGCACGGTTATATTCACGACTGCCACCTTACCTGGGCCGGGACCATTTGCGTATATTGGCTCACATATGTGAATATGTCGCTATTATTCACATGTCAAAGAACCCGGGTCGACATGACTAGTCGTAGAACCCAAGTGGCACATCCGTAGAGGGACAGACATATGTAACCCAACAATGTAGGTGTCGGTCATCAGCGTGTGTAGACGAGTCATAGAAAGCTACAAGGACTCCATTATGCCATGGCACATTACAGTCATCATTGCGCTTAGACGAGTCGTAGCAGGTCCAAGGGACTCCATTACACTGCAAGACATTTCCCGAAGGGACAGACACAACAAGAAAGAAGGAGCAGTAGCAAGCTGGCTCAGTGGAAGCAAAAAGAGGCATTTCCCCATAAAGAGTACTACTAAAACCACACAACTAGGCGCCGAATACCATACAATCCGTTGCACGTCACACGTACGCACGACATGCCCGATATGCATAGAGACAACAATGGCATCACAACATAACAATACAATATGACAACATTTATTTAGAAGGCTCAAAAGAGCCTTGCATAATATGTTCATACAGGATGGGTCACATCACCCGACACTCAAGTCATACACACAAAGTCATACAAGCCATGCGGAAGCTTAAAGTTGTTCGAGTACAGACAGATGAAAGGTAAAATGGCATAAAGCCTGACTATCTACAGCCCATCCCAGGGCATCAGATCGTAGCTGGGATACCATCTATGCGTCGTGGTCGACGTCTATGAAGAACCAACCAGATGGGTCCTAGGTCTCATCTACAACATTTGTTAAGCAAACATGAGTACAAACTGACTCAACAAGTCTTTAAAGCAGACCTAGTCTATTCATGCTCATGTATCAACAAGGGTAGTAGTTGGGTTTATGCAACAATTATGGCTTTGACTCTTGGCTAACCTATAGTACGACTATTAGTTCATTAAACATGTCTTGAGATAGCACACGATTCCACTAACACCGCATAAAAACTCTACCATGGATACGCTTCCGTCACCAACGAGAGTGCCATCCACGGTACTCACACTTGTCTTGAAACTTCTACGAGTAACCATTAACATTGTCTATGAACAACATAAGTTCTCCAAGTAGTCCATATCCGAGGACGCGGCTATTCGAACAGATTCATACCCTAAAGGGGTGCACTCCTTCATATACGCTCTCGCTACTTATCGCTATGTGCACATAAAAAGGCACCACGAAAAGCTTCAAGTGGAAGCCTAGCGAGGGAGTCAGCCACGACCGTCAATCACACAAGACCTCTAGTCCAGGCTATCGCCTATTTCAGACTGAACCTGCACGGAAGTCCGGTCGAAGTTTCCGCTACGGACCCAAATGATGTGCGCAAGGTTCCCAAGCCCAACATCCGGGTGACCCTTGGTACACTGTGCCACTGCCTACCATGTCATAGTCCACCCCTAGGGTCAGCACTACACACGGCCTCCAACATAGTTGTAAACACCAGAAACTACTTGCAAATCCTGGACCAAGGACTAGGCGGTTGATAAGTCGAGAGGGGTCAAGTTACTGCAACCCAATGTGTGTTAGTAACTAGTTTTGGATCACAAACATGGAACTCAGTTCCTAAGAACGTTCCCAATGAGACAACCCGCTATGTACTCCTCCATAGCCTCTCATTGCTACCTTTACCAAATCAGGTTCATCATTTAATTCATCACATCAAAACAACATTTTTTACTCGGTTAGTCACCTAGAAGAATCAGACCTAACAAAACTTTAAGCATAGCAAGAATGGCAAGTATAGCAGGTAAAGCACATCAAGGCTCAAGCATCTACCAGGTATGCTATGTTGCTTGGTTTAGCTATTTACTGTGACAATGACAGGTCATGCAGAAGAATGGGTGCAACTACCGAAACAGGGAACAACTTAATCATAAAGTCCTAATGCAATAAGCGAGGGAATGGGATGTTATCGGAATGATCCATGAGGTTGCTTGCCTTTCAGGTTGACGGAAAGGTACTCTCCTTCAGTGGGATACTCGCGTGTATCCTCGGGAGCAGGACCTACCGCAACACATATGAATTAAAAATTAATACACAATAGGTACAACAATATGATGCATGTTCATGACATGGCAATATGATTTAGATGAGCTAATGCACCTATCAACAGATTGGTTAAAGCTAGTTTGAATCAAAGATTCAAACTCAATTTCAAATAAGGTATTTTCAAAAACCCTTTAATTGATTTGACATCATCAGCAGGTAAATCTTGCTCTAAAATGCATGATAATAGCATCAATGGATTCCTTGTGTTTTTCTAATAATTTTTCATATATAAATTATTGCAATCTGAGCTACAGATTAATTTCTATTATTTTTAGAAGTTCTTGTCGTCGTTCTGGGAACGGGGTAACTAGACTTGCCTGCCTGCGGCCCAGGACGTGGCGCACTTCATCGACCAAATGGGACCAGGGAGGCCCCCCTCAAGACAAGGCCCTCGCAAGGGCCCTGGCCACGCGAGGAAGAATAGCGACAAGACCCGCGAAGGATGGGACTCCTCAGGACCCCTCCGGAGCGGCGGAAATCTATATGCAAGGCCCTGCCTCAGGAGTTAAAAAGACACAATGGAGGACAGGCGAGCACCAGTGCGCTAGGTGGCGTAGTTTCTCCTTTGCTGCAAAGGAAGCAAGTACGTACGCGGGTTCCCAAAGCACCCCCAAAGGTTTCCATTCCGGTGCAACAAGACCGCAACCACCAGCTCCGCAGGACGAATGTCACTGCTGAGCCCGTCCTTGCGGCGTTGATAGCTACTTTGCAGGCGAAGACCTCGTTTGGGCAGGGCAAGCACGAACCCCTGTCCCTCTTTAAAATTAGGAGTTGTGGGATCCCTTCCCGCCATTGAGATAAGGGAGGAGGACCCGGGCCATCGCTATATATAGAGGGTAGGCTGCTTTGTAGAGAGGGATCTGAATCATATCGACCAACTCCATAGTCACCAAACCACAGGGAGCCTAGGACACCACATAGAGCCCTCAGGAGGCCCCAAAACACTATACTAGTTCATCCACCTCACCTCCTCGAGAAGCAATCCACCAAAGCAAGAGTAGGGTATTACGCTTCGCAGCGGCCCGAACCTGGGTAAACTGTTGTGTTCATCCTCTTCCTCGTCATCGTGCGAGTTCTTTGCTATGTTCATCGAGTAGCGAGCTAGGTCAGGCGAAGCTGCAGGGGATCTTCGCACACGCCCCTGTGTTCGAATCTTAAGGGTTTTGCAGAGCCCAAAATCTGACATTTGGCGCGCCGGGTAGGGGGCGTTTCAAGGTCTTCTCCAAGTTTCGTCCTCCCGAAGCTTTGCTGCTCCGATGGCCGGCGCTCAACAAGCTTCTCTGGGCCGTGGCAGGACGGCCTCTGTCAACCCCACCGTGGCGGTCGGAGGCCCTCGCCCCGGCATCGTGGTACTAAGCAGCTAGTACCGGGTCGCTAGCGTTGCCTCCACCGTTGCTGCCCCTCGCGCGACTCAAGCGCACGGCGAGCGAGCAGCGCCCTTGGCATCAGCAACACGTCAAACCAACGTGGGAGACCTCGACGTGCATGATGCGCTGCTAATGGCGAGCGAGATGCTCCCCCACCGACCGACGCACGGGGCTTGGACGCATGGGTGAATCACATCATGGAGCTAGTCGCCATCGCCTAGCGCGCCACCCTTTCTCGCTCTTCTTCTAGACCGCAGGCGTCAGGCACCGGGGGCTTGCATGCCTAGCCCTACCCCGGCCTGCCGGTGGAAGGGCCCCTCCCATGCCGGACACTGTGCTCCTTCTCCTTCGAATCCCGGTGACCGGTTTTGGCGCGCAGCCCAAAGACAACCATCAGGCACATGGAAGAAGCGGCGGGGCGCCCGGTGCGCACACCGACACACATCTGCGCAACCCGGCGGGCTCTCAGTAGCCCGGGTTAGCCAAACGGGAGCGCGCCATCCGGCGTAGTAAGCGGGCGGCACATGCGTCCGGACGATCAAGCAACGACGACGGAGGCGCATCAGGGTACCAAGGGGGGATCTACAGTAGGTGACGCGAGGCCCACCCAACCGCGGTGGCAAAGGTAAGCAACTCAGCTCTGAGGCCTGGCATAGGAGGGCATATGAGCAACGCGCGCGGGGCGACCTCCCCCCGCCACCGCGAGGGACCATCCCCGCTGCACCGGTGAAGGACTTAAGAGGAGGACCGAGAACCTACGTGAAGCCCTACGTACCATTCTACGTCATACCACCTGGCCCACCTAGCGGGGGGGAGGGGAGGTTCAAGTGCCTACCGTAGGCGCCAGCACCCTCCAAGAGTAAGAAGCACCCTGGGTGTCCTCATCGAGCCGAGCCTGGGGCTCCCGGCAGCGGAGCGTCGGGCCCAGGCCACGCGAGCAGGAGGGTGCCCCCAGGTCGTGGGGCGCGGCACCAGCCGGTGCCCTTGCGGGAAAGTGACGACAGACCAAGCCCGCATACCCCAGGAGTGATGACCTAGGTGGAGCGACAAGGCACAAGCAGCACGAGCCACCCGCGGAAACTACAACACCAATATGGCCTCGGAAGGCCGGGTCTCATGAGGTCCATGGGACCTTGTCCGGAGTGCACATGGACGCCTCATGAGGCAATTTTCATCGACAAAACACCCTTTCGTCCGCGCCGACGCATCGTGCTCATGTTTGGGCCTCGGGGGCGCAACCATGAGGTCGCGCGGGGAATGATGTGATCAGGTTAGGGTCATAAGGGTGCGCAACCGGGCTAAAATGCATGAGAGTGTTCTCGACGGAGCTGAGAGCCACCAGGCCGTGCGCCTGGGGGCTTACCCTGCTACCTACATCAACCCGTGACACTCTCACGTAATAATGAGTGGGTTGTACACACCCGGAGCCCCTCGAGGATGCGGAGGGGTTCCTCCCACGCAACATGGCATCCACAGCCCGGAGCTGGCAGAGAAGACAACACTGGCCATCAATGGCTATGCCCATGCAACATGGATGCCCTACGCTCAACACTGGGGGAAAACGAAGGACAACCTAGGAGCCGGCCGCGACATTTGCTTGCTTCTTTTTGATGTTTAAGTTGCAATTTTTTGGAATGAAGCATGAGAATTTGGAAACCTTATATTTAAAAGGGGGGTCTCTCTGCGTTTCGTCGTTTGAAGTCTCTCTTTTTGAATGGTATTTCGCAAGGAGCCAAATGCTCCACACCTCCCCGAGGCGCCACAGAGCTAGATGGCAAGGACTTGCCGCCTCAGGGGAACTCAATTTTTAGCTGTCGGCCCTGCTTGGGGGCTCCGACCGCAGCACGACATCACAACATGGGGTCTCGGGGGGCCCTAGGGCCTCCTGAGCGACACATGGAAGGACGGAATGGGGGATCGCTCGAGCGTCAAAGGGGGCTCCTAAGAAGCACACCTGAGGAGCCTTACCGGTCATAAGGCCACTCGTCCCCTCTAATGTCGTCCTTGGATTCTGATCGGCATCAGAGGTCTCGGGGGCTTGCCCCGTGAAGTGCATCCTCGGTTTCCAATCGTACCTAATGTTCGTGGGGAAATGCGTGGGACTAGGACCTAATAACGTAGGGCGGTTTGAGCTTCGAAAAAGGGGGCTCCTGGGGAACGTGCCTCGGGAGCCTTACCGGTCATAATGCCACTCGACTTCTTGGTGCTGTCCATGGTTTCCGGTCGGCATCAGGAGTACCGGGGCCTCGCCTCATGAAGTACGTCCTGTTTGGTCATACCTAACGACGGTAGGGAAATGTGCGGGACTGGGACCTACACACGCAAAGTGTCAAAAGGGCCCCCAGACTGTTCAGCAGGTAAGAAGAAGATATCACGGACGGAATCACAGCTTGACGGAACAACCCATCTCACCTCACGACGCAGGATCGCCAACGTCATACAAAGCTAAGTATACTATCGAACCCATCAAGAGCCTCATGGTGTAATAACGACCATAGGAATGACATGAGGACTGCACACGCTAACTTAAAAATGCAGTAACTACGGATACTACGCGCGGCTGCCAAGGCCCCCAAGGGATGAAGCGACAAAGGAGGCGACACGCGAGGAGAGGCTCGATCGCGATGAGACGCGAGGCCTAGGGCCCGACAGGAGGGGGTAAGCCTTGCGGGAGCCGTATCGCGGGCCAACACAAGGGCACGACCATGGTGGCGCCAACCAACACCACAACCAGCAAGTCGAGGAAGAAAAGCAAGACGACAAAGGTAACATGCAAAAGATTAATGCCCCATGGGGCAGGGTCCTTGTTTGAGCATTACAGGTACCGGTAAATAGGAATGGAGGGTGCCTAAGGGGAGGAGTTGCCGTTGCCGCTAGCGCCGTCGGCCGGCTCGGCGTCGGACCCGTCCTCCTCGCTTGAGGTGGGCACCTGGATGAACCGGTCCACCATGGCCTTAACGAGTGGGCGCGTTTCGTCATGGAGGGGGCATTGGAGCTCGTCGGGCACCTGCTCTCCAAGGCGCAGGAGGTCGAGCTGCAGGGCGAGGCAGCACAGGTTGGCGAAGACGAGCATCAAGGCAAGGTCCAGAAGGACGCGCCCGTCGGACACGTTTCCGTGTCGATGCAAGAGACGCCAGTCTCCAGTGCCTCCACCACCTTCCAAAATAACTCAAGGTAACCCCCATCGCCACACGTGCGGCAACGCGGGGGCGTCCCCAACGAACCGGCTCACCGCACTGGCCGCATGGCAGGCGATGTCCTGAAACTGCTTGGCACGGAGAGATTCCAGCAGCTTGGCATGCACCGCCTCATCCTTGTCAGCCTACATGGCGCCGGGCGCCTCTTGGACCTAGGTTTGGAGGGACGTCAGTTCCGCCCGTGCCTCGGCCTCGCCTCGCAGGGCGGCATCGAAGGCGGCCTCGACGGTGGTCAGCCGAACCTGCAGCATCTCTACCTCCTCCTGAAGCTCGCCAAGTCTGCGCTTCTTGGCCATGGAAGTCCTAGAAGGATGGGAAGGAGATCAAGCACCAGACGATGGACAGAAGAGCGAGAGAATAGGGAGGCGGTGGATACTTACTCGTTGGCTAGGGCCCACCGCTGGTGAACTCGCCCCGACCCCGAGGGCGCCCTGCCGCCGCCTGCAGAGGAGGGCGAAGGAGCCGGAGGTACCGACCGCTTCCATGCGCTTGTACTGCTTCCTCCGGACGCCATGAAGAATAGGGGACAAGAAGGAAAGAGGGTTTTGTGCTGGCGGAGTGAAGGAAACAAGGGAAAGCCTCAAGACTGCAATACCCTTTCTTGTCCAGGGACATGGCGGATTTAGAGGCGTAACCGTGGCCACGAGGCATCGTGGGAGGGCAGACGTCGCATGCCCTTCGGGTGGCATGAGGCAGTTCGGTCAATGCGGTTCCATCCACGTCGCCTTCCCAGCCCTTCGATGAGTCGCGTCGATGCGGCCTGCAGTAGCAACAACACTTGATGGAAAGCAATGATGGACTATGCTACGCCCAGGCGTCCCGTCAATCCAACTGGGCGCTATTCTGGACGGCCTCTGGGAGCGGAGGCATTGCCGCTGAGGCATCTAACGCATGCCAAGCCTGGCCTGCAGGCGTTTGGGCGGCCGCAACACTTCAAATCGTCCTCCAGTTTTGCCCATAAGCCAGCTCGGGCATGCCTTGGGCCCGGGGGCTACTGTCAGCGTTCTGGGAACGAGGGTACTCAAACCTGCCTGCCTGCACTCTAGGACGTGGCCTACTTCATTGACCAAATGGGACCAGGCGAGGCCCCACTCAAGACAAGGCCCTCGCGAGGGCCCTGGCCTCTGGAGGAAGAACAACGACAAGACCCACGAAGGATGGGCCTCCTCAGAACCCCTCTGGAGGAGCGGAAATCTTTATGCAAGGTCCGACCTCAGGAGTCAAAAATGATGCAAGGGACGACAGGCGAGCACCAGTGCGCTAGGCGGTGTAGTTTCCCCTTTGGTGCAAAGGAAGCAAGGATGTACGCGGGTTCCCAAAGCACCCCCAAAGGTTTCCTTTGCGGTGCAACAAGACCGCAACCACTAGCTCCACAGGACGGACATGACCGTTGAGGCCGTCCCTGCGGCGTCGATAGCTACTTTGCAGGCGAAGACCACCTTTGGGCATGGCGAGCACGAACCCCTGTCCCCCTTTAAAATTGTCCGTTATGGGATCCCTTCCCGCCATTGTGATAAGGGAGGAGGACTCGGGCCATCGCTATATATAGAGGGTAGGCTGCTTCGTAGAGAGGGATCTGAAGCATATCGACCAACTCCACACTCACCAAACCACAGGGAGGCTAGGACACCACAGAGAGCCCTCCGGAGTCCCCGAAACACTGTACTAGTTCATCCACCCCACCTACTCGAGAGGCAATCCACCAAAGCAGGATTAGGGTATTATGCTTCGCAATGGCCCGTCCTGGGTAAACTATCGTGTTCATCCTCTTCCTCGTCATCGTGCGAGTTATTTGCTTTGTTCATCGAGTTCCGAGCTAGGTCAGGCGAGGCTACTGGGGATCTTCACACACGCCTCTTTGTTCGAATCTTAAGGGTTTTTCGGATCCCGATCCAAGAGTTCTATTCATTTTCTGGAATTAATAAATCAAAAAAGTCTTTATTGTATCAGCACTGCATCAACATTATGTCAGCAGGTTAGCTGGCTGTTGCGAGGTCAAACCTGACCAGCGGGGTCCACTGGTTAGTGACCCAAGGCTACTCAGAGTCACTGACATGTGGTGTCCACATGTCATTGACTCAGGAGATAATCCTGAGTTGACCCTGGCTTTGACCCCAGCCAGGGGCCACTGTCAGTGGCTATTAGGCATATTAATCACTAGGTTAACCTCTAATGAATGGCCACGTCGGCCCGCACCGAAGACTTGCCGGCAGCGACCAAAACGACGGCGGTGTTATGTTGGAGGCTGCTTAAGAGCATGCTTAGACCACAATGGTGATGCCCGTGCTGGGCCACATCTAGCTATGGCGTCAGCTGGTCGCAGGGGTCACCAGAATGCTCGTGGGCGTCGACCCGTGCGGCTTCCGGAGCTTGGGTGAGCTCGGAGCCGACACCACAATGGGTGGAATCCCCACCTGAGGCCACCTACATGCCCTAAGTGAGCACACGGTCCTAACGGGGGCACTAGCTGGACCTGAGAGGCACTAGAATGTCACCGGCATCGAGGTCTGTGGTGGAGCTTCTCGGATCTTAATGAGATTGAGACCTACGGCACGCAATCGGTAGGGGAGAGAGGGGGAATCAATCCATGGCCTCTCCTACGGCCGACGATGGTGATCTCCGGCAGCCAAAGGAGGAAGAATACCTTGAGGAAGCGATTGGGGGCATCTAGCATCGTTGGACTTGGCAGGGAGCAACAACAACTAGGAGCAGAGCGTGTGAGCTAGTCGGGGGCGTGGGGGAGTGGCTGGGGAGGTGAGTCTATGGCGGCAAGCTTTTGGCTGCGGCGACCATGTCGATGGAAAGCGAGGGAGTGGGCAGAGGGGCGAATGGGGAGGGAGCGATCGGCATGGCTCCTGGGACCATATCCCGTCTGCCAGCGTGACGAGGAGGCAAGGAGGAAGTTGCAGGCATGGTGGCACGGCCGTGCATGCGTGTCTCACACGCCCAACCTCTTGGCGCCAGGAGGACGACAACCTAGCTGAGCCTGATGGGCCGGCCTGGTGGGCCTCAGGTTAGTCTTTCCCCTTTTTTTATTTCTCATTTATATTTGTGTTCCTATTTCTGACATTTGTTTTATTTGATTTTGGCCAAATACTTAGCACCAACGTCTCGAAACATTTTATAAAATGTAGTTTGAATATTTCAAACTCTCATAAAAAGTTCTAGGAAATTTTGATCAACTAAATATTTATAATGCATTATTTGACATTTTTAGTAGGAGATATGAATTGTTTTTAATACCAAAATGGTTTATGAAAATCGAATGCACCTCTAAAATATTGTTGTCAATATTTACCAGACATGGTGGTCATTTTTATGGGCATTTTGGACTCGTTGAAAATAACAACTATTTGGATTTGTGTATTCAAGTGAGGTGCTAGGGTTTCTGTTAATCCCCATTTCATTTCTGTTAATCCCCAAATGAATGCGAGCGGTACTTAAACATGATGCAAGCACGTGCTAGCACAAGCAAAGGGGAAACTACGGATGTGACAACTCACCCCCACGCAAAACAATCTCGTCCCAAGATTTGGAAGTCGTCAGGAAAAGTGCGGGGTACTCTAGTCGAGGACGATCCTCTCTTTCCCAAGTTGCCTCTTTTTCAGAATGATTTGACCATTGAACCTTGAGGAACTTGAGGTTTCGTCGTTGAGTGGTACACTCAACTTGATAAAGAATACAAACAGGGTATTCTCGATATGTAAGGTTATCCTGGAGATCAAGCGTTTCCTGGTCTACTTCACGGACAGGGTCCAAGAAGAAACACCTGAGTTGCAAAACGTGGAAGACATCATGAACCTTGGAATGATGCGGTGGAAGTTCCAATTGGTAGGCAACTTCTTCTCGTTTTGGAAGAATGTGAAAAGGACCAATGTAACGAGGAGCCAACTTACCCTTGATACCGAATCATTGGGTACCCTTAGGAGGTGTAACCCGAAGGTAAGCCTTCTCATCAACTTCATAGGTCACATCCTTATGCTGGCGATCATATTGGTTCTTTTGACTAGATTTGGCTGTTTTCAACTTTTCACGATTAATGCGAACAAGCTCTTCTGCATCCTACATCATATCCGGACCAAAGAGCTGCATCTCTCTGGTTTTCGACCAGTTAAGAGATGTTCGACACCTTCGTCCATAGAGAACTTCAAAAGGAGCTTTGCCCAAGCTTGACTGATAACTATTGTTGTAAGCAAATTCGGTGAACGAAAGACATTTCTCCCAATTCATATTGAAACAGATAACACAAGATCTGAGCATGTCTTCTAGGATTTGACTGACTCGCTCCACTTGACCACTAATGGAAATCAGTGTTAAAGGATAGATGAGTCCTCATAGCATTTTGTAAGCTTTCCCAGAACCAGGAAGTAAAGATACTTCCATGGTATGAATTAATCTCCAAAGGAACACCATGAAGAGACAATATTCGAGTGAATATATAACTCTGCTAGTTGGCTAGCAATTATACTTTCGTGAACAGGAAGAAAATGAGCCACTTTGGAAAGACGGTCAATGACCACAAAGAAAGCATTATTCCCTCTCATGGTCCTGGAAAAACCGGTGATGATATTCATACTGACCTTATCCTATTTCCACTCAGGAGTAGATAAAGGTTGAAGGGTGCCAGCAGGGCTTTGATGTTCTGCTTTAACGCGATGATAGACTTCGCAACTACAAATGAACTAAGCAATTTCTCTCTTCATTCTGGTCCACCAGAACCTCTGGCATAGGTCCTGATACATCGTGGTACTACCAGGATGAATCATGAGAGGAGAATCATGAGCCTCCTTCAGGATCAACTACTGTAGATGTTGTTTCTTTGGAACCAGCAAGTGGTTCTCGAAGAAAACAACCCCTTATCATCTACCGAGAAGAATTTAGCATTACTGTCGGATTTCAAGCTCCGCAAAACCCCAATAAGTTCGAACATAAGGGTCTGTGCGAAGATCCCCAACATCCTTGCCCAACCTAGCTCGTTATTCGATGATTTCTACGAGGAACTCACACAATGACAAGGAAGCAAATGCACACAATGATTTACCCAGGTTCGGACCACTACGAAGCATAATACGCTACTCCTTCTTTGGTGGATGGCCTCACGAGGAGGTTGGTTGATGAACTAGTACAGTGGTGCTTTGCCTAGAGAGGGCTTTGGTGGTGTTGCCTCTCTTTGGTTCACTCTCTCTCTCTTCCTATCCCTCTCTACGGTGCAGCCTGCCCTCTATTTACAGTGCCCCGAGTCCTCTACACTTATTTCTATGGCGAGAGGGGATCCCATAGTGGCCAAATTTGAAGGGAGATAGGAGTACATATTTATCCTGACGAAATGCGGTCTTCGCCAGCAAAGTTGCTGTCGATGATGCGGAGGTGGGCTCAGCTATGACATCCTTCCTTTTAGGCTCGTGGTCGTGGTCTCGTTGCACCGGAATGGAAACATTTGGGGGACGCATTGGGAACCCGCGTTCGTCCTTGCCCCCTTTGCACCAAAGGGGAAACTGTCCGCCTGGCATGCTGGCGCCTACCTGTCCTGCCTTGTGTCATCCTTGGCCTCCCGAGGCCGGGCGCTGCATAGGGTTCTCCACCGGTCCGAAGAGGGCCCGAGGAGGCCTATCCTTGCTGATATTGATGATGCTTCCCTCGCGATTTTAAGTCCTCACGTGGGCCTTGTCTTGAGTGTGGTCTCACCACGCCGCGCTTGACTGATAAGGTGGGCCACGCCCTGGGCCGCAGGCAGGCAGGACTGGATACCCCGTTCCTAGAACGCCGACAGTAGCCCTCGGACCCAAGGCGCGCACCAACTGGCTTTCGGGTGAAGCCGTCGAGGATGGGCCGAAGCGCCATGGCCCCACCACGCTTGCGGGCTAGGATCGACATACGTCGCGTGCTCGGGCATCGATGCCTCCGATTCCCGAGGGCATCTGGAACCGCCCAAGTCAAACCGACGCGATGACCGTGCGTCGCGCCAGCCATCATTACCCTTCCTTGAATGTTACCGCTTCCCTAGGCCTTCACCCCTCGGGCCACGCGGATGTGACCCGACAGTGGCAGGTGAGGCAACGTGAAGCAGGGTTGCGCTTCGATCGAGCCGGCCTTTCGACGCCTATAGGGGCACACGTCGTCTGCTCCCTCATGACGCCTCAAGGCCTCGGCCACGCCTATAAATCTGCCCACCGGGGGGGCCTTGCCATCTCAAAGCGCCGGTCAACTCCCGTATCTACAGAGAAAACCCTCTTCCTCTTCTCAGCTTCCCCCTCTTCCCATGGCGTCTGGAGGAAGCGCCACCGGTGCGAGGAAGCGTGCAGGGCCGTCAGCTCCTTCGCCCTCTTCCAGAGGCAGTGGTGGGAAGGCCTTAGGGTTGGCGCAGGTTCACCGATGCTAGGCCATGGTGGATGAGTGAGTGCTCCGCGGCCTCCCCTTTCTTAATTGTCGTGCCCGGTGCTCCGGACCTGACCCTCTTCTTCTTCCAGGGCGCTTGTAGCCAAGAAACGCAAGCTCGGTGAACTCCAGGAGGAGGTGCTCGCGTTGTAGGCCCAACTAAAAACCGTCGATGCTGCCTTCCGAGCCGCACTCAGGGGCGAAGCAAAGGCCAGGGCAGAGCCGGTGTCTCTCTAGGCCCAGGTTTAGGAGGCAGTCGATGCTATGCAGGCCGCCCAGGACGAGGCGGCGCATGCCAAGATGCTGGAATCCTAGCGGGCCAAGCAGTATCTTGACATCGCCCACCGTGTGGCCGGAGCGGTGAGCCGGTACGTTAGGGAAACCACCGCGCTACCCAGCGCGCAAGGCGAGGGGGTCTACCTCGACTTCTTCCGCCGGGTGGTGGATGTGCTGGAGACCGGCATCTCCCGCGTGAACACGGACATCGAGGCCGACGCGCTTGACCTCCTGGATCTTGGCTTGGCGCGCGTCTTCTCCAACTTGTGCCACCTCGCCCCGGAGCTCGACCTCCAGCGCGTTGTGGAATGGGTGCTTGTGGGGTTCTAGAGGCCCCTCCGAGATGAGGTGCGCCCGCACGTGGAGTCCCTGGTCGAGCGGTTCATCCAGGTGCCCGTCCCCGGCGGCCAGCGACTCGTATGGTGACAACGACTCCTCCACCTAGGCCTCCCATGTCTTATTTTCCTGGTACCTATAATGCCTTAAGAAAAACTCGGCCCCTGTGGGCATTAGTCTTTTGCCTTTTGCCTTTGTCAATGCCCTTCCTTTTTTTAATTCGGCTATCGCCTCCTTGCCATTACATGAATTAGTTTCTCTACTCGGGGCCCGACGCCATTGCCGATGCGGCCCGGTGATGGCGGCCGGTAGAGCCCTCGCGAGGCGCTCCCTCCTGAGGGGCAGTCCGTGGCAACCAATCCTCAGGTTCATGGCCTTGCTGCTTGTCATGGCAGGGCCCCTCTTCTCAAACCATTTCTCCTGGCGCCTCAAGCCTCGGGGGTCTCGGTAGCCATGCATAGTGGCCCACAGTACCTACATCCTCTCATCAGTGTGCACAACTATTATACCGCTCTCGGGCCGTCATTAGATCATGAGGCTCTTTCTTGGTTCGGTAGTGTAATTAGCTTGTAGGGTGGTGTTGGTCTCACGCGTCGCGAGGTGCGGACGGGTTGTCCAGGTAGTCCGCAACTCTGCCTGGGGTGCTTCTTCCTTGTTTGTGGAGTGGTTTGGGGGCCCCTTTCGGTACTTTGTGTCGGCAGTACTCAACCATGAGGAGACCTCGCCCATCGTTGGGGCGTCCGGATCACCTGGACGAGACAGAAAGGAGGCGAGGCCTCAGCCGCCGCTGGAGCGACCGGATCACCAACACGTGTCCAGGGGGCACGGAGTCACGAGATCGATGAGTTTTTTGCAGCACAGAGCCCATGAAACCCCCCTTGACACTCAAGCAGTGCTCTAAGTTGATAGGACACAGTCCCACACATTCCCCAACCACCAGGGCGTCTGGATCACGAGGACGACACCAATGGGGCGGGGGCCTCGACACCCCCGATACCGACCGGATCGCCAGGACGACATGAAGGGGCGATGGGCTATATGACCGGTATGGCTCCTGAAGCGCGTTGCTCAGGATCCCCCCTTGACGCTCGAGCGACCTCCATACCTTTCGGCGGGCTGCTGCCTCAGGAGGCACCGGAGCCTCCCGAGGCTCCATGCTGCGGTGCTGTGCTATGGTCGGAGCCCTGAGCGGGGGTTAACTGCCAAGAGATGCAAGTCCCTGAGGCGACAAGGCCTTGCTATACTGCTCTGAGGCGCGTCGAGGAGTGCTAGAGCACACGGGCCCTTGCCAAACAACAATTCAAAGAAAGAGACTCCAAGACCAGACAAAAACGAGAGGATGATGAGAGAAAAGTCCGCACCCCTTTTTCTTTTAAAAATTGAGTTCAGAAATTTTCAAACTTCATTCCAAAAAGTGGCAACTTAAACACCAAAAAGAAGAAAGCAACTACCGCATCTGGCACCTGGGGTAGTCTTCTTCTCCGTCTTCCCCCAGCGTAGAGTGTAGGGCATCCACGTTGCGTGGGCATAGCCATTGGTGGGTAGTGTTGTCCGCCTGCGCAGAGCATGGGGTTCCACTTGGGCGTGGGATGGAACTCCTTTGCGTCCTCGGTAGGCTCCGAGCGTATTCAACTCACTCATTATTACGTGAGAGTGTCACGGCCGTAGATAGCTGGGCAAGCCCCTAGGCGCATGGCCCGATTTCTCCCAACTCCGTCAAGAGCCACCCGTGCATTTCTACTCGGTTGCGCACCTCTATGACCCAAACCCGAATGCATTGTTCCCCGCATAGCCGCAGGATTGCGCTCCCACGGCCCAAACATGAGCACAATGCACCCGGTGCAGCCATAGAGGTGTTTTGTCGATGAAGCCGCCCCGCAAAGTGACGGGGCACCGGTCGGATAGGTTCTTGAGGGCCTTATGGGGCCCAACCTCACGAAGCTGCGTCGGCGCTCTAATTGACGTGAGTGGCCCGCGTTGCTTGTGTCTTCCTGCCCCTCCTCCTAGGCCATTACTCAAGGCACGTTGGGGCACCGCCTGGGGTGTTGGCCTCGCGCACAATGGAAGGGCCTTGCCAGGCCTGACCTGTGGTGCGGGGGGTTGCGCCTTCACTATGACAATGGCACCCGGTCGTGGGCTCAGGGGCGTGGGGGGTTGCCCCTACACCCGAGGGCCCGTTCCGAACTGACCCTACTTCACCACGCCAAGCCTGGGGGATGGAGGGGGCTTCGTTCCCGCGAGGCATGGAGATCCTTGAGCACCCTCGGGACCAACCCGTGACACTCTCACGTAATAATGAGTGGGTTGTATACGCCCGGAGCCTCCCGAGGATGCAGAGGGGTTCCTTCCCACGCAATGTGTAAGCCATAGCTCCATGCTGGCGGACAACTAAGCACTGCCCATCAATGGCTATGACCATGCAACGTGGATGCCCTACGCTCAGTGCTTGGGAAACACTAGCCTAGGTGCCAGACGCGGAATTTTGCTTGCTTCTTTTTGTGTTCAGATTCCCACTTTTTGGAATGAAGTATGAAGAGTTCGGAAATCTATATTTAAAAGAAAAGGGGATGGGGATTTTTCTCTCATTGTTCTCTCTTTCTTACTGATCTCAAGTTCTCTTTTTTCTGGATTAGTGTTTTGCAATAGGTCATGCACTATGGCCCTTCCCAGGGCACCTCGGAGCTGGATAGCAAGGCCCTGTCACCTAAGTTACTTGCATATTTTGGTAGCTGACCCCCACTCGGGGGCACCGACCGCAGCACGACACCACGACATGGAGTCTCCCAAGGCCCCAGTGCCTCCTGAGGCAGGACCCGGCAGGGCGGAGTGGGGATCGCTCGAGCGTCAAAGGGGTTCCTGAGCAATGCACCTCAGGGGCCTTACAGGTCATAGAGCCACTCGCCCCTCGATGTCGTCCTTGGTGATCCAGTCGGCATCGAGGTTGTCGGGGCCTCACCTCGTAGTTGTGTCCTGGTGATCTGGTCGTACACTATGGTTGTAGGGAAATGTGTGGCACGAGAGCTACTTGAGCATCAAAGAGGGTTCCTGAGCAACGCGCCTGAGGAGCCTTACCGGTCATATAGCCACTCGCTCCTTGATGTCGTCCTTGGTGAACCGGTTGACATCTAGGGAGTTGAGGCCTCGCCTCGTTGTTGCGTCCTAGTGATCCGGTCATACACTATGGTGGTAGGGAAATGTGCGAGACTGGGGCCTGGAGACATAGAGTGCCGAAAGATCTCCCAACGTGCCACACTCATGAGAAAGATAATCCCTCGCGGCGTCAGGGCCTCCCCCAAGCGCCACTTCAAAACCTCCCTGACGCGGAAGGCCATTGCGAGCGTGCCAATCGGATTGGCAGCAACCTCGGGCAAGAGGAAGCATGACGCAACACACCCCATCATTCAGAAACACATTCAAGGGTATTCTCGAAAGAACATTAAAGTTGCCATTGTGCCACATGCATAACCTTGCGAGGGAAACAAGGAGGCTGCTCAAGGGGACATGTAGTCGCCGACACTCTCACCATTGCCACCGCTGGTGGCCTCATGCTTCCCGGCTCTAGCCTAGCCCCCGACCTCGTCGGAAGAAAGCTCCGCTATCAGGTCTTCCACATGGTCCTTGACCCTCTCGATGAGGGTGGTGCTAGTAATTACGAGCACATGACCAAGCACCGACCCGAAATCAAAGTGCAGGTCGAGGCGAAAGAGGTGGTTGAAGATGTTTGAGGCTGCCCACGCGAGGAGGTTGTGGCCTTTCTCCTCCACAAGTGTGCAGATCTTCTCCGCACCCCCTTAAGGCACTCCACAACCCTGGAAAGGAAGCCCAGGTACCCAACGTCGTAAGAAACCAAGGGTCTTGAGATGCTCGTGCCACAAATGTCGCTCAAGGCCCGGGTGGCCCTCCCCTCAAGGGACCGGAACATCTGGGAGCGCATGTGCTCGAGGCCGCGAGCACAGTCCACCTCATCCAAAGCCTTCTCCGCCAGGGAAGAAATGCCCTTTACTTGTTTATAAATAAAAGCTGGCTTGGCCTCAGCAACGGCCTGGGTGTCCATAGCGGCTGTCCGGCGTCCCTCCTCTTGGTCTAACTTTTTCTTGAGGGCATCAACCTCGTCTTGTAGGTGGTCACGTCGCTTGCAGAAGCGGGACTCCTAGAGCTTCAGCTTCACGCGATAGTCCCGGATAAGGGAGCGCCAAAACTCTGCCACCTTGTTGTCGACCTCATCCTTGAACCTCGCCTCGTGGGAGGCAAGGGACTCCTTGGCAAGCGATGCTTGGCGCTCCCTCACCTCCATCCTCTCCTGCTACAGGCTCTGCTCCAGTGCCTCCATCGCCAACGTGTCCAAGGGCATGCAGGGTTTGCAACAGGCGGGAAGGAATTCGGGAGTCGGTCCATGAAGTGTGGCCTTCCGTGCCTGGATATGCCTTTCAAGGGCGGCATTGAAGGCTTGAAGCTCTTCGAGGCATTCCTTTGAGGCACTACGCCGACAGTCGGTTTCCCGAGCTTCAGCTAGGGCGCGCTCGCGGGCCTCCGCCTGTAACAGCCAGAGAATTTGCTTGAAATTGTTTGCATCAACATCAACATATGCATCATGCCATCATGTATAAATTCAAATTAGTTTGAAATGGGGGTGATCAAACCCTAGCACAAACAAATTTCAAATAGGTTAAACTATTAAGATAATTGAGTGAATCCAAAATTCTCTTCAAAAATGTTCCCCCTCTTTGATAAATTTTGGCAACAACATATCAGGGGTGAATTATATTTTAACAACTATTTGGCAAATTAAATAAAATAGGGAAGTTTCTGAAAATCACTAATAAAGCATTGTAAATATTTTAGTTGCTTCTATTTTTCTGAAACTTTTTGGGTAGTTTGGAAATATTCCAAATATACCCCACAAATATTTTTAGGAATTTTGGCTTTATAGTTTTTCCCAAACAAAATTATAACAGAGAGCAGAAATTAGAAATAGAAAACAGAAATAACAAACAGGAAAGAAACTTACCTAGCACTGTTGGCCCAACCCTGTAGCTAGGCCCAGCCCACTAGTGAGGCGGTCATCTTCAACCTCTACCAATAGGCCGTGTCGACACGCCCGCGGTCACTGTGGCCACCTCCCTTCCTGCTTCCTCCCCTCCCCTTGCCTATCTCTACGCCCAGGAGACGTGGACAAGCTCTCCTTGCATCTTCCTGCCTCTCTGATCTCTCCTCTCTCCCTTGGACCCGAGAGCCGCCATCGCTGCCGTTCGCTGCCCCGCGGCCATCGGCCTCGCCAAGCCCCCCTGTCGCCCCCCTTAGCTTGGTCCCCTTGAGAAGCTCCTCCCCGCCGAACGAATCAAGGCTAGAGGCCCCGCGGCGTCGTCCCCATTGTCATTCCACCACCAGCACCGAAGGCTGCCAGCCGTGGATCCTCGGCAATTGGAGCGCCCCCAAGCCCTCGATCCTCTCTGTAGCCTCCCGGTGAGCCTTCGCCCGTTTCCCCCCTAGCGCCCCTGCTGTCCTGTGCCCTCTAGCCACCGCCCCCGCAAGCCGAGCTCCGACTGCCACAAATCTGCTCGCCACCATTGACTCCGACCACCCCGCGACCTCCAGCAGCCTCCCCTGGATGTGGTCGAGTGGGGGCTACTTGTAGGTGTCCTCCGCTCGTCGAATGGCCGCTCGTAGCGCAAGTCCGGCGAGATTCTGCCATCACTTTGGTCATCCCTGGCCAACTCTGGCGACTGCCTAAGTGGCAGGTGCATTAGTGCCTAATTAAGCCACTAATTAAACCCATTAGTCACTCACAACGGGTCCCGTAGTGAGTCAAAGCACGGGTCAACGCGGGGATTAACTCCAGGTAGATGACAGGTAGGTCCCACTAGCCAGGATTGACCTGGACCAAGGGCTGTTGACCCGCTGACGTAATGATGACGCATTAATTAATTTTCTAGTACTAAAATAATTAAGGAAATTCCAAAAAATGTTTAAAACTTCTAAAAAACATAGAAATTCAACCGTAACTTAGATGAAAATAATTTATATATGAAAAATGATCAGAAAAATCCAATGAATCTGTTCATGCCATGATTATGAATGTTTGAACAAGTTAACATCACCAAGTAGGACATTTTATGATTAGGGCAAGATAGGAAATATCATTTGGAGTTGGAATTCAAACTTGTTTGGATTCCACTTCAATTAACTTGGCTAATTATTCCTCTAGGACATTTTAGTACCTTAACTTGTCATATCATACATCATGGTTGTTGCATTTCATTGAATGTGTTCCTTTCTTGTTTGCTGGTGGTTGTTCCTTCTCGGTAGACTATGGTTCTGACGATGTGACCATTGACACTAATTAATAGAAGTTTTATCTTCAGGATTGTCAGGCAGGCAACCCCCCTTGAGCATACAGATATGAACCCAATCTCTTGCTCATGCTCACTTTTATTGCATTAGGAAAACAATCATTCAACTATTACATGTTTTTGGTATTTGAACCCATTCCTTTGCATGACCTGTCCTTGCCACGGTAAATAGTTGAAACCAATTAGCATGAGTAGCAACTGCTTGAACCTTGCTGTGCTTACTCATCTATGTTTGCTTACTATGCCTGGTATGCTTAGAGTCGTGTCATGTTGGGTTTGATCCATCTAGGTGATGAATCAGAATGGCAATGTTCAAGTCCTACGGTGTGAGAGCTAAGTGTGTGAACACGATTTGGTAAAGGTAGCGACGAGAGGTCATGTAGGAGTACATGGTGGGACCGTCCTTAAGAACTGAGTTGTGTGTTTGTGATCCAAGACAGTTACTACCACACGTTGGGCCCTGAAATATGACCCCGCTCGACTTATTAATCGCCTAGATCTCTATCCAGGAGTTGCAACTAGTTTCTGGTGTTTGTAGGAAAAGAGTTGGCAGCCGTGCATAGCACTACCCGACGGGGTGGGCTGTGATGCGGTATAGGCGCAGTGGCATGGCGTACCAAGTGGCACCCGAGCCGTGGGCTTGGGAACCCTGCGCTCATCGTTTGAGGTTGTCGCGGAAACTTCTACCAGACTTCTGTGCGGGTTCAGTCTCAAATAGGCGATAAACCTGGACTAGGGTCATGTGTGATTGATGGTCGTGGCCGACTCTCTCGCTGGGCTTTTGCTTAAAGGTTGCCGAGGTGCCTTTTATGTGCACATGGCGGTAAGTGGCAGGAGCATGTGTGAAGAAGTACACCCCTGCAGGGTTATGAATCTATTCGAATAGTCGCGTCCTCGGATATGGACTACTTGAATTGCTTATGTGGTTCATAGATAAGTGAAATGGATACTTCTAAAATACGCAAGATAAGCGTGAGTGCTATGGATGGCCTTCTTGTAGGGGGGCGGAAGTGGATCCATAGTGGTGTAATGATTTGGTGAATATGTGGGGTCGTGTGCGCTATCCCACCTCAAAGAAATCACTTGTAGTCGTAGTACAGTTTAGCCAAGAGTCAAAGCTAGCTTGCTGCAATAACTCCACAAACCCCTTCATTGGTACTAATGCATATGTAGTTAGTTCTGATGTATGTCTTGCTGAGTACCTTGTACTCACGTTTGCTTAATTTATGTTTTTGCAGAGGAGACGTCAGTCTCATTAGTGGTATTTATGACATGAAGTTTGATGTTGACCGGATTAGCTTGGGAATCCCAGACAGAGTTCCGGATCCTTTGGTAGGGTCGTTGTAGCTTTTCAAGCTCCTCTAGCCACTTTTGTAGATGTCTGTACCCAGACATGTTTAACTTCCGCTTGTTTGTTTGAATGCTCTGAATGTAGGGTCTTGTTACCTCTGCTTGTAACATCTATTGTGTTGGCTCTTCTGAGCCTTCTAAATAAATGTTTTAATGTTGTATGGTTATGTTTTGATGCCATAGTTCTATCTATGCATATCGTGCATGACGTGCGTACGTGTGAAGTGCAACGGTATGTATGGGATTCAACACCTAGTTATGTGCCTTTAGTAGTACACTTTACGGGGAAATGCCTCTTTGTGTTTACACCGAGCCTTTGTAGGTTGCTACTGCTCCGGACACATTGATTGACCGGCGTGTATCCTTCTTTGCTGTTGTGTCTATCCCTTCGGGGAAATGTCTTGCAGTGTAATGGAGTCCCTATAGCCTGCTACGACTCGTCTTCGTGCAGTGATGACATTTATGTCCCACGGCATAATGGAGTCCTTGTAGCTTGCTATGACTCGTCTACACACGCTAGAGGTCGACACCTGAATTGCTAGGTTACATATGCCTATCCCTGTATGGATGTGCCACTTGGGTTCTAGGACTAGTCATGTCGGGCCGGGTTCTTTGACCTGTGAATGCTAGAGACACATTCACATACGTGAGTCAAAAGGCACAAACGGTCCCGGCCCAGGTAAGGTGGCAGCCGTGGAGATAACCGTGCATGAGACCGCAAAGTGATGTGATGTGTTACAGGCTGGATTCTTGTGGCCTAGAATCATGGTCCCAAAAGCTTTGCTATCAGAGCTTGACTGCATGTAGGATTAACAAGCCAAACTGGTCGATGTTGAGTCTAGAACTGCTTTAGTTATATAAGGGAATTGATTGTGGAAGGGAACGTAAGGCTCTTTTTACTCTTTTCCTTGTGTCATTCTAATTCTAAGTCACCCTCTTTTTTTCTATGGGGAATAAGAAATAAGCCTTCTC
The DNA here is from genome assembly GCA_022496015.1 of Hordeum marinum. Lineage (NCBI taxonomy): Eukaryota > Viridiplantae > Streptophyta > Magnoliopsida > Poales > Poaceae > Hordeum > Hordeum marinum. The sequence continues at coordinate 313,967,133 of CM039678.1, forward strand.
ATCTATCTATTAGGATGACGAGTTACTATGTTGGAGACCTATAGGAAAGTTGTTGTCCTCCTAGATTAGTGTCTCCATAAGAATTCATTGTTATGTTGTCAGTTGTCTTGCAGGTTGCCTCATATTCCATGCCCGTACAACCGTTATGCTGTCCGAGTTGTCCAAGGTTTCTAAATTATCTGATGCAATTGCAAAACTCTTTCATCTTGAGTCAATGTCTTTCAGGGTAGACAAAGCACACAAATTGTTGAGTTGAGGTACTCTATTACCTCGACGTGTTTGTTGAAGTGTTAGGAAACCATGTTGTTTCAATGAACCACCCAACAGTTTAGCTGTGTCTTCTGTTCCTATTGTGATAATTCTGGCCATCGTTATCAAAAGCATGTTGTGATGCTAGTTAGTCAATAGGTATTCCACTTCTGGGTTCTTGAACCCAAGTCTCATCCTTCTTAGTCATGTTGATAGAATTTGCTCGTCCCCTTAGGATTCTTAGTAACCTGGTTATAGTCTTCAAGGTTCATGGTATATCATTCTTCCAATACCATGATCCATTACGGCATAAGTTCCTTGCGATCGAAATATCACAACAAGAGTGCTCGTGATGAGTCCTCCATTTCCTAGTTGTGAGTCTGCCAATTTTTTTCATTTCTGCATGGATTATCTAGAACAAACATGTTGAACTCCCTTTGACATATTCAATCCATGCATCTCCAACTCAGGAATAATCAGGTGCTCTTGAGTTGTCCTTCTTCAATTGTATTCTGATCTTTATCTATCAATGGATAGTCAAGGGTATGTCATGCATTGTGTTATCGATGTTGACTATTCTTGTGGTCTGTCAAGCCATTCTATTTTAGAAAGACTAGGAGAAGCAAACTCCCGTACCTCGTCCATTATTGGATTGGGTCAAAGCAGTTGTATTCCGCAGATCAAAATGCCAATTCAGCTTTTTCTCTGTTCTACCTTGAGGTATTACCCTCTTCATGTCAAGATTGTGATGAGAACTGCACTCCCTTTTATGAAATCTTGATCTAGTGATACTTCGCCCCATCATCACTTATTAACCGGTCTCTGTGTTGTCTGCAACCAGAATACCTACTAGAGAATCATGATGTGTGCAATCAATACTCCTAGCAACTTTGTTGCTTGGTAGTTAATGAACAATAATCTCACTCTTGGTGTGATGGTCATTGAATTGTCATACTAAGATTAATCGGGCTACCTAGTCCATTTTCCATGGTGCACTTTTCGGTCAATGAGTTAGGATTGTGTCAATCCTTCGCTCTATTGATCATATCATCTTGCCTTGAAAAGCAAGATTGTTCTTGAGCTTGAAAAACATATCGATGGATCGTGATTTTCCAAATATCTTCTCGGAAGTATTACCAAGGTGTTTCTTGACCGTTATGTTGAGTTCGTGATCAATATGGTTTTTCTATAAACCATCCCTTCTCCAAGAATCTGTGTTGGATACCCCTGAACTAGTTGGTTAAGCTAAACAACAACTTGGAGAGTTGGAAGATAGAAGCTTGATCTAACTTAGCTCATGTTAAAGGGATATCTTGTGTTTTTGTGCTTGTGTGTGTAGAAGAAGATGATATCTTCATCCATTAATCCTTGTGACAAATTGATGCACCTATCATCTTGTACAACCATTGATTTGAGTATGGGCTATCGTCAAATCAAAATCAGAACCAAAGGTTTTCCTAATGTTATTTTTACTCATGGAGGTATCCTTGAGCATACACCGTTACATCTTTTGGTCTGGCCAATGGTATCACCTTGTTTCCATAGTTGTGGAATTCCATCTATATGGATATCTTGGTGAATTGTTTTTAAGACCATCGACAACATTTTCATCTCTTCCATGACTCATGATGAACATGAAGCTAGTGTTGGAAACTTTGTAGGCATATCTTCATGTTCCGTTCGTGAAGTATATGTTAGTTGTAAGAAGTGACTCCCTTTTAGTTCACATGCATTAGATGCAAGTTGCCGCCGTGAATTCGAGGAAAGTTATCTTGCTTCCTATGGAATCGTCTCAAGTCAATCATGCATGTGCGAAGTATGTATGGTTTGATAGCTTTGCAACCTGCAATCCATATGCATTTCCTAGCAACTAAGTCACTGATTGAGTTGTTCAAGGAAAAGAATTTCTTCTTAAGATCATGAATTATGCAATGATTTTACTATCTTTCAATGATGGTTCCTAACCCGAATTCGGTAGTGTTTTGTCGTAAGTCCATGTAGGCATGGTTGTCCTGGACAGTGTGTTCACATGTGTCTTGCAATCTAGCTCATGTTTTGGAGTTGGCTTCCGTAGTTCATTTCCTGAGAATCTCGCAATATCATCTCTTCGATTTGCATTGCAACCTTTCCACTTCAGACATGCTCAGTCTGGAATATTCTGGCACCAACCAGATCTGAATCTCAGGCATATATAATGGTTGGGACGTTTCCCCAAGATTTATCATATTAGTCTCTCTGTAACCCGACAAAGGGATGTTGTGGCTAACATACCTATCCAAAAGACCTACTATTATAATATCTTGTTTCAGCAACTTGGCCACCTCCCCATGAGGACCTCGTATGACTTACCCTAGAAGTTATTCTTAATGGACCCTTTGAGATTCCAAAGTCCGACCTTCACTTGATGTTATAGATATTGAGCATTTCCGGTAAATGGTTATGCTATTTCATCAAGGAGAACATTAGAAGCGGAGTACTAAATGTCTCTCGGTCGATCATCCAGATTTCGTTCCCTTGGAATAGCTAAGGTGAAATATGAGAAAGTGATGTCTTCCTTTGCATCTGCATCCTCCATTGTTATTCATCATTGTATTATGATGTGTTGCCAGAATCCTTGGCATGGATGTTGGTAAAACTTTGATGAATATCGAGATGCTCAAGTTCTTGAGAGCACGCTCAGACACTGGGTTATACTCTTGGTATTAATTGGAATGTGCCTTCCGTTGCCGAGTCATTTTATAACTCTAGTTACCCTCCGATCTGAGTATGCCATTCTTTGAATTCCTTGCAATGATCATTTGCAAATTGCCTTAGGCTGGTATGAATAGTTTCAATGATCTCTGTATCAAAAGTAATTATTTTTGCCACTTAAGGGATAATCCTACGAGTCACCTTCCCTAAGGTGCCTATTATGGTATGAAGGGCAACTAACTCCATGCTACCTTGAAACCCCATCACCATATGTTTTAGCATGGGATTGTTGCCTACCAATTGGACCTCTATCATCTGCCTCATTCATTATTCTCGACGTGAGTTTTGCGTCTTAGCTCGAGAGATGTTATTAGGTGTCCTTCCATGTGTTGGTCATGAGTCACTCGATCTTTGTAAAGATCGATTCTTGTAGAACTTTCTATCCTTGTTGTCTTTCTGTTGGATGAAGATCCCGAAGGAAAAGATGTCAAGACTAGCATGATCCAATGAAACAACAACTGCGAGGACGACACTTGGATCATGAAGATTGTGTTAGTTAGTGTCTCTTTGTCTTCTTACCCTACGCGTGAAACTCGGGTCGAGATTCTTGTTTAGTGGGGGTGAGTTGTCACAGCCCTAGAATTTGCTTGCAATTGTTTGCATCAACATCAGCATGTGCATCATACCATCATGGATAAATTCAAATTAATTTGAAATGGGGGTGATCAAACCCAAGCACAGATAAATTTCAAATAGGTTTAACTATTAAGATAATTGAGTGAATCCAAAATGCTCTTAAAAAATTCTCCCCCTCTTTGATAAATGTTGGCAACAACATATCAGGGGTGAATTATATTTTAACAACTATTTTGGCAAATTAAATAAATTAGGAAAGTTTCTGGAAATCACTAATAAAGCATTGTAAATATTTTAGTTGCTTCGTTTTTTCTGAAACTTTTTTTGTAGTTTGGAAATATTCCAAATATACCCGACAAATATGTTCAGGAATTTTAGATTTATAGTTAACCCAAAAAAATTTATAACAGAGAGTAGAAATTAGAAATAGAAAATAGAAACAACAAAAAGGAAAGAAACTTACCTGGAACCGTTGGCCCAACCCTGTAGCTAGGCCCAGCCCACCAGTGAGGCGGTCGTCTTCAACCTCTGCCAGTAGGCAGAGACATGTCGACACGCCCGCGGTCACCGTGGCCACCTCCCTGCCTGCTTCCTCCCCTCCCCTTGCCTATCTCTACGCACAGGAGACGTGGATGAGCTCTCCTCGCCCCTTCCTCCCTCTCTGCGCTCTCCTCTCTCCTCTGCCTCCTCTCTCCCTCGGACTCGAGAGCCGCCATCACCATCGTTCGTTGCCCCACGGCTGCAGGCCTCACCGAGCCCCCTATCGTCCCCCTCAGGTCGGTCCCCTCGAGCTGCTCCTCCCCGCCAAAAGAAACAAGGCCAGAGGCCCCGCGACATCGTTCCCGTCGTTGTTTCACCGCCGACACCAAAGGCCGCCGGCCGTCGATCCTTAGCAACCGGAGTGCCCTCGAGCCGCTGATACTCTCTGTACCCTCCTAGTGAGCCTCCACCTGTTTCCCCCCTAGTGCCCCTGCTCTCCCGTGCACTCTAGCCGCCGTCCCCGCAAGCCGAGCTCTAGCCACCACAAATGTGCTCGCCGCCGTTGACTCTGACCAACTCGCGACCTCCAACAGCCTCCGTTGGATGCGCTCGAGTGGGGGCTACCTGTAGGTGTCCTTCGCTCGTCGAATGGCCGCCCGTAGTGCAAGTCCGGCGAGCTTCTGCCGTCAGTTTGATCATCGCCAGCCAACTCCAGCGACTGCCTACATGGCAGGTCCATTTGTGCCTAATCAAGCCACTAATTAAACCCATTAGTCACTGACAGCGGGGCCCGTAGTGAGTCAAAGCACGGGTCAACGCGGGGATTAACTCCGGGTAGATGACAGGTAGGTCCCACAAGCTAGGCTTGACCAAGACCCGGGGCTGTTGCCTCGCTGACGTAATGCTGACATAATGATGACGCATTAATTGATTTTCTAGTACTAAAATAATTCAGGAAATTTTATAAAATGTTTAAAACTTCTATAAATCATAGAAATTCAACCGTAACTCAGATGAAAATAAGTTATATATGAAAAATGATCAGAAAAATCCAATGAATCTTTTCATGCCATGATCTTGCATGTTTGCACAAGTTAACATCACCAAGTAGGACAATTTATGATTAGGGCAGTATAGGAAATATCTTTTGGAGTTTGAGTTCCACTTCAGTTAACTTGGCTAATTATTCCTCTAGGCCAATTCAGTACCTTAACTTGTCATAGCATACATCATGGTTGTTGAATTTCATTGAATGTGTTCCTTTCTTATTTGCCAGTGGTTGTTCTTTCTTGGTAGACGATGGTTCCGACGATCTGACCGTTGGCACTAATGAAGAGAAGTTTTATCTTTAGGACTATCAGGCAAGCAACCCCCCTTGAGCATACTGATATGAACCCACTCTCTCACTCCTGCTCTCTTTTATTGCATCAAGACAACAACGATTCAACTATTACATGTTTTCGGTAGTTGAACCCATTCCTTTGCATGACCTGCCTTTGCCATGGTAAATAGTCGAAACCAATTAGCATGAGTAGCAACTGCTTGAGCCTTGTTGTACTTACTCATCTACGTTTGCTTACTATGCCTGCTGTGCTTAGAGTCGTGTCATGTCGGGTTTGATCCATCTAGGTGATGAATCGGAATGGCAATGTTCATGTCCTACTTTGTGAGAGCTAAGTGTGTGAACACGATTTGGTAAAGGTAGCAATGAGAGGTCATGTAGGAGTACATGGTGGGTTCTCCCATTGGGACCGTCCTTTAGAACTGAGTTATGTGTTTGTGATCCAAGACAGTTAATCGCCTAGATCTCTGTCCTTTAGGACGTTGGGCCCTGAAATATGACCCCGCTCGACTTATTAATCGCCTAGATCTCTGTCCAGGAGTTGCAACTAGTTTCTGGTGTTTGTAGGAAAGTGTTGGCGTCCGTGCATAGCACTGCTCGACGGGGTGGGATGTGATGTGGTATAGGCATAGTGGCACGGTGTACCAGGTGGCACCCGAACAGTGGGCTTGGGAACCCTACGCACATCGTTTGAGGCCGTAGCGGAAACTTCGGCCGGACATCCGTGCAGGTTCAGTCTCAAATAGACAAGAAACCTGGACTAGGGTCTTGTGTGATTGACGGTTGTGGACGACTCCCTCGCTGGGCTTCCGCTGGAAAGTTTCCGAGGTGCCTTTTATGTGCACATGGCGGTAAGTGGCAGGAGCATGTGTGAAGAAGTACACCCCTGCAGGGTTATGAATCTATTCAAATAGTCACGGCCTCGGATATGTACTACTTGAATTGCTTGTGTGGTTAATAGATCACTGAAATGGATACTTCTAAAATACCCAAGATAAGCTTGAGTGCTATGGATGGCCTTCTCGTAGGGGGGACAGAAGTGGATCCATAGTGGTGTATTGATTTGGTGAATATGTGGACTCGTGTGCACTATCCCACCTCAAAGAAATCACTTGTAGTCGTAATATAGGTTAGCCAAGAGTCAAAGCTAGCTTGCTGTAATAACTCCACAAACCCCTTCATTGATACTTATGCATATGTAGTTAGTTCTGATGTAAGTCTTGCTGAGTACCTTGTACTCACGTTTGCTTAATTTATGTTTTTGTAGAGGAGATGTCGGTCTCATTAGTGGTATTTATGACGTGAAGTTTGATGTTGACCGGATTATCTTGGGAATCCTAGACAGAGGTCTGGTTCCTTTGGTAGGGTCGTTGTAGCTTTTCAGGATCCTCTAGCTACTTTTGTAGATGTGTGTACCCAGACATGTTTAACATCTGCTTGTTTGTTTGAATGCTCTAAATGTTGGGTCTTGTGACCTCTACTTGTAACATCTATTGTGTTGGCTCTTCCGAGCCTTCTAAATAAATGTTGTAATGTTATATGGTTATGTTGTGATGCCATAGTTATATCTATGCATATCGGGCATGTCGTGCGTACATGTGACGTGCAACGGTATGTATGGGATTCGACACCTAGTTGTGTGCCTTTAGTAGTACTCTTTATGGGGAAATGCCTCTTTGTGTTTCCACCGAGCCTTGGTGGCTTACTCCTGCTCTGGACACATTGATTGACCAACGTGTATCCTTCTTTGCTGCTGTGTCTGCCATTCGGGGAAATGTCTCTCAGTGTAACAGAGTCCCTGTAGCCCGCTATGACTCATCTACGTGCAGTGATGACATTTATGTCCCACGGCGTAATAGAGTCCTTGTAGCTTGCTATGACTCTTCTACACACGCTAGAGATCGAAACCCGCATTGCTGGGTTACGTATGCCTGTCCCTGTATGGATGTGCCACTTGGGTTCTATGACTAGTCATGTCGGCCCGGGTTCTTTGACCTTTGAATGCTAGCAACACATTCATATACGTGAGTCAAAAAACGCAAACGGTCCCGACCCAGGTAAGGTGGCAGCCATGGAGTTAACCGTGCGTGAGACTACAAAGTGATGTGATGTGTTACAGGCTGGATTCTTATGGCTTAGGATCGGGGTCCCGACACCATCGCCCTGACAAGGGACTCCTCAACTTTTGCATGGGTGTGCTCACTATGCATGCGCCCAAAGTTTGTAGCGACTTCAAGACGATGCCATTCCTGTACAAGGCATTGACGCTCCGTCTTCACATGGGCATCATTGTTAGAGAGCTCCACCCCCAGACCACCCTGCGCTTCCGCCGCAGTTTGGAGAAAACCCCACCGCACGGTGCTCCGGTCACTCATGGGCTCAAGGGCCCAGCCGGGGTCTCCACCTTCCCCAGGATGGAAGGGGGAGGTATGCGAACAACCGCCCAGCCCGGATGCGTTCCCCGGGGCTAGGAGCTCCCTCGTAAATGCCTCGAAAGGATGACGCACCTCCTAAGGCCCCACGTCATCAAGAAAAGGGGCCCCAAGGTCACTGCGCGGTGTACATCCCGGGAAGGACACCAGCGAGGGGTGCTGCCCCATCCTGGGGAGCTAGAGACCATAGGCGACGAAGATCATAGGGGGCTCACGCTCGAGGCCCCCTAACGGACAAGCAGGCTCGGCCATAGGCGACCTGGCAACCAGGGGCCCGCGGCCGACGGAAGGCGATGCCGCAAGAAGCTTGGTGGCCGACGAAGGAGATGGCATCGACTGGGCTCCTCCTTCACCGTGGGAGAGCCTGCGAAACACATGCTCAGAAGGAAGGCGCCGAAGGGGAGGTCGAGGTGACACAGACACTTACTCATTCACAGTGATCCACTTCCTCTTCACTGGCACCCAAGGCGTCGAAGAGCGGCCTCCCCTGGGCGCCTTCCTCTTTCGGCCAGAGCGGAGGCCGGGGACGACGAGTCGACAACCGCCACCTTGCACCCAGGAGCAGAGGCGGCGGCCTTTGTCATCGATGAGGTGCCACTCTCGATGCCTGGATGACCCGAGGTGGGAACCGAGGAAGCAGGTGGCAAAGGGCGCCCCATCTCGACCACGGGAAGAGCAGTGTCCTTAGGGCCATCGGGGGTCAGGGCCCCCGAGAAGGGGACACCCTGAGGACGCGACCCCTCAAGAGGAAGGAACCCCCACTCGTCGAAATGCGGCATCTTCAGGACAAGGGCTTCCCGGTCCTTGTAGTTATACAAGGGGAGGCCACCCTGAGGGGGCTCATCGGCCTGACCACCTGACAGGCGGCGGAGCAGCTCGCACAACACGTGAGGAGAAAGACACGGGACTTGGATACTCATGGGATCGCGAGGACCGGTGATGGCCCATATTGGGCGGGAATGGCGCTGAAGGGGGGCAATTCATCGGTGTACAAACTCCTGCACCACCATCCCCATCATCACGCCCGCCTCCTTCAGCCTCGCCAGCATGGCTAGAACCCGCGCACGCCGCGAGTCGACAAGCTTCTCGCTCATCCACCCATGGTGCAGCACCACGGGGGATAGCCGGGGTTGAAACGGGGGGCCGTCCTCAACTACGTTGATGTACATCCACTGCCACCGAAACCCTTTATCCCGTGGAGAGGGTCCGGCGTCAAGGGCCCCTACGGCCAATACATCAGTTGCTCTTAGGGAAACACACCCAGAGCATTGTTCCCCTGAGACTAACTCGAGGAGATGAACTGGCACAGCAGGGCCACCGAGGAGAAGACCCACGAAGGCCTCGAACATGAACGTGAAGGCCGAGAGGAGGACAACGGAGTCAGTGTCAAGGTGGAGTACGTGGATCCAATAGTGCGATAGCACGACGGAGAGGAAGTCCGAGAATGGTGGCAGCAAGCCCGAAAGAAGGGCATGGAGATAGAGGGGAATGGGAGGGGCCAGAAGCTCGCCCTGGGGCTGCGATCCCAGCCAGATCTCGGTCGCCCCCTATTCATTGGAGCCGACGGCGATCACTAGCTGAACCTTCTTCTACCCCTCCAGGTTCACCACTGAAGACCGGCCCAACATGGGCATAGGCACCAACACGTTGGTCGGCACCCTAGGGCCCTCGCCCTCTCCTTTCTTGGAAACCATGGAATGGGGGTGGGGCGGCGCGCGCAAGGGTTTGGCAGAAGAGGCGAGGTTTGCAGAAGAGGGACAAACAAACAACGAGATCGATGGGGAGCAAAGGCGGATTGGTGGTGTGCATGAGGCAATTTAACGGACCTGGGAGCAGCTAAGCTGGCATGAAGAGGAGAGGTGCATGTCCCCTCAGAATCGGGACCCATGGCGCTTCGGGTCACCTTCGACTTCTTCGCCTAGAAGCCAACTCGCGCATGCCTTGGGCCCGAGGGCTACTCTCGGTGTTTTGGGAACGGGGTACCAAGACCTGCCTGCCTGCGGCCCAGAGCATGGCCCACCTTGTCAGCCAGACACGGCCTGGCGCGGCTTCACTCAAGACAAGGCCCTCACGAGGACCCTAGGCTCGCGAGGAAGAAGACACCAAGACCAGCAAGGATGGACCTCCTCAGCCCCCTCCAGAGCGGCGGAGATCTCTATGCACAACCCGGCCTCAGGAGTCAAAGATGATGCAGGTTTGGACAGGCGGGCGCCAGCGCGCCAGTCGGGGCAGTTAACCCTTTGGTGTAAAGGGAGCAAGGACGTACGCGGGTTTCCCAAAGTTTTCCATTCCAGTGCAACAAGACCACCACCACGAGCCCCACAGGGCAGAAGTCATCGCCGAGCCCACCTCTACATCATCGACAACTACTTTGTAGGCGAACACCACCTTTGGACAGGTCAGGGATGTACTCCTACCCCCTTCAAATCTGGACGTTGTGGATCCCTTACCGCCATTGTGATATGGGAATAGGTCCCAGGCCACTATCATATATAGAGGCTAGGCTGCACCGTAGACGGGGCACAACGAAAACCATCCGAGGGAACCACTCGACAAACCACCAGGCAGGGTAGAGAGCCAAAAACACCCCTAGAGCACCCTCGTGAGGCTCGAAACCACTATACTAGTTCATCCGCCACACCTCCTCGAGAGGCAATCCACCAAAGTAGGATTAGGTTATTACGCTTCCTAGCGGCCCGAACCTAGGTAAACCACTATTTTCATCTTCTTACTCATCATCGTTCCATTTCGCTGTAGTAACCATTGAGTAGCGATCTAGGCTATAGGGGATCTTTGCACACGCCCCTGTGTTTGAACCTAGAGGGTTTTGCGGAGTCCGAAATCCAATAAAAGTGGTGACAATAGCTCGGTAAGCCAAGGAAACTCCGAACTTGTTTAATCGATTCAGGTTCAGTCTAATCAAGGACGGCCTAAACTCTCTCGAGATTGACAGCAATACCCTTACCAGAGATTACGTGGCCTTGATAGGTCACTTCTGATAACCAAAATTCACACTTGGAGAATTTGGCATACATGCGATGTTCTCAAAGTTTCGTCAATACCATCCTTAGATGATCAGCATGTTCCTGTTCATTCTTCGAGTAAATGAGTATATCGTCGAGGTAAACCACGACGAATTTATCTAGATACTCCGTGAAGATTGAATTAATAAAGCGAGAGAAGGTGGCTGGGGCATTGGTTAAATCGAAGGAGATAACGGTGTACTCGTATTGGCCATAACGAGTAAGAAAAGCCGTTTTTGGAATGTCCCCGTTCCTAATTCTTATTTGATGGTATCCCAACCTCAAATCCATTTTGGAGAAGACTGAGGATCCAGTGAGTTGATCATACAAATCGTTGATCCTGGGGAGCAAATACATGTTCTATGGTGACCAGGTTCACTTGTCGATAGTCTACAACCATCCGGCCTGATCCATTCTTCTTATTGACGAAGAGGACATGGCAAGCCCAAGGAGAAGAACTAGGACGGATGAAACCCTTCTTCAAAGCCTCATCGAGTTGTTTCATAAGCTCGGCTAGTTCTAAGGGTGCCATCTTATAGAGTCTTCTGGCTATTGGGACAGTCCCTAGAACAAGATCAACCACACACTCTACATCCCTGACAGGTGGAATGCCTGGCAGTTCTTCTAGAAAGACATCCGGGAAGTCATGGACTACCGGAATATCTTTAAACACTAGAAGAGGGCTAGCATTGAGGGAATAGAGTGGCGCTTGGCAGCTCACGTTGAGACATTAATTATCTCACCTGATGGATGTGTAAGCTGAACATTCCTAGTATGAGTATCAATCTTAGCAAAATGGGCTTTCATCCAGTCCATACCCAAGATGATATTGATGGCCGAAGACTTGATGACTACCAAAGAAGCTAGGAAGACTAGCCTATCCACAAGGATTTCATTGTCATCGGTCACTCTAGAAGTTTGCCATTTTGAACCAGGAGTCTGAACTACTAAAGGAGGGGGCATATCACAAAAATACATGTTATGCATCTGTGCATAACTTCCTGAAATGAATGAACGAGATGCTCCAGTATCAAATAGAACAAATGTTGAATGACTATTGACAAGGAGCATACCCAGAATAACATCAGGATCCTCAAGAGCTTCTTCAGTAGAGACATGATTCACACGTCCATGAGGAGGAGTGGTCTTCGCATAAAAGCCTTTCCCGGCTTCCCACATCCAGCAGGCTTGGCGTTGTTCTGGAGGCACTCATGAGAGTAGTGCCCTGGTTCTCCACAATTATAGCATATGATAGTGGTGGACCAGGGAGCAACATTGGCAGCGGGACCTCCAAATGTCTTGGCTGGAGGGTTGGTGTGAGCTGGGCGAGGCACCTCATAGGATGGCCTCGCGGCGTACCTTGGCGGCAGGGTAGTGTTGAGCACCCACACCCGACGCTTATGGGATCTTGAGCCGGATGTGGAGCTGAAGTCACGAGAGTGCTTCTTGGTTGATTCATAGTCGGTCTATCCAGTCTCGGCATTGATAGCCTTGTTGACGAGAGCCTAGAAAGAAGCACACTCATGCAGGCACAGACCATGACGAAGCTCGGGACTGAGTCCCTTGCGGAACCTAGCGTTCTTATTGGCGTCAGTTGACACCTCCTCTGGTGCAGAGCGGGCGAGGTTTCTAAACTCATGGTTGTAAGCATCCATTGCCAGCTTACACTGAGTGAAGGCACAAAATTCCTCCCTCTTATGGTCCATGAGACCTTCTAGAATTTGATGGGTGCGGAATGCTTCACTAGAGTCAGCCCAAGTTGTTGCTAGGCCAGCAGGATGCATGGCCTCATAATTCTCCCACCATAGATTGGTGGGTCCTTGAAGGAAGTAGGCGGCAAAAGTCACCTTATGAGCTTCTGCAACATTAGCAGAACGGATCTTGAGGGACATGCTTGATAGCCAATCCTCTGCGTCGAGCGGATCGACGGAGTGGTGGAACTTTGGCGGGTACAGCTTCACAAAGTCGTTGAGGGATACTACATCATTGTGCTGCTGTCGGCCAGTCATTTGGTCAAACCGCTCCAGCAGTCGGTTGATCTCTCTTTTGTTCCTCTCTACCTCCAACATCACTTTCGCCAAAGATGGCGGGTGAGGCTGGTTCTCCTATCTTGTGTGGCTGCCCTCGCCCTGCTCATAAGCAAGAGCGGGGTTGTTCCTAGTGGATACCATCCTGGGAAAACAAAACCCACATCTTAGAAAAGGAAGACATCAACTGTAACATAAGATATTAGGAATGTACTGGACAACATCGGATGCATGGCTAAACACCCGAACAACATGGTAACAAGCAAACTGCCATACATACACCATGATTCATACACACCATGATATAGTTCAGTACAAACCCAAGCTGAAATACAAGGTACTGAAAGATGATACAACTCATCGGAGGATTTACAAGCTTCCTATTCATTATCTATCTACACCTTCGGAACTCAACTCACACCTCAGTTATGTTCCACAAGATACACAGGACTTTGGCAATACATCCGCTACAATACTACTATTAGCTCACACGCACTCAAACGTCTCCGTAGAACATCTCATACAGGTTACCCTTGTGACCTAGGAGCTGAACCTGTGGGTCTGGAAACACCCTAGACTAAGATCCCTGGGAACCGTAAGGACACGAATGTGGCCTAGGTCCCCTAGCTGGCGGCAACAACAGTCCTCGAAGAGGAGTGATGCCTCCAACATCGGGTCAGTCTATGCGAGCTGGCAGATGAGTCCGTGATGGGTTCAACATCTCCAAATCTCCATAACCGGTGTGCATGACAGGTGCTAGCTGTGTCAGTGCTGTCGAAAGATATGCACGGGTGGCATAAAGCTCCATACGAAGTGCACGATCATCACGGTCCCTATTCTCCAACAACTGAGTAGTAACCTGAAGTTTGGGATCGTCATGAGAGTGAGCATAGTGGGCTGCACCAATATATCCATCCTGCCCTCCTAGTGTCGCTGGAACATAACATAACTCAGTGTTCTATAGCAGTCCATGGTGAGCTCTCATGATTGTCAACATCGTGTAGGTGGCCTCCTGAACTACCATATCTATGGTAACACCTAATCCATAAGTCCAATGGAGCGGCTCTGCAACTCCAGGAAATGACGGATAAATCCTAACAATACACAGATAGTAGCTCTGGTTGAAGTCCAGAACTGTTCCTCCACAGTGTACTCTGGGTACCAACGGTAACCGATCTCCATCATAACTCTGACTAACATGGCCATGTGACCCGGTACATCAATGCGCCTGGTCAAACAGACTACCCGACGAGAAGTATGAGAAGGCATCTGAAACAAAGGATAATGCAAATGCATTAGAGATCCTAGCAGAAATCAAACAGCATAACGACTGTAATTGCTCAAAAAGTATTTTGAGACAATCTGCAAAAGATTGGATAGCATAACCACTCAACTTTCTAGTTTCAAGATTCCATAGCCAACTTTTTTTCACACTATACTTGAAAACTCAGAGTTTACTCTCAAACAATCTGGCTACTTGTCCAAGGTTAGTAACTCGTCATCCTGAGAGATAGATAAGAAGCCTAACTCTTAACCCCATAGAAAAAAAGAGGGTGACATAGAACAGAATGACTCGGGAAGTGGAGTAAAAAGAGCCTTACATTCCCTTCCACAATCAATTCCCTTATAATACTAAAGCATTTCTAGACTCAACTTTGACCACTCTGGCTTGGTAATCCTACAGTCAGTCAGGCTCTAATACCAATGTTCTTGGGATCTCGATCCTAAGCCATAAGAATCTAGCATGTAACACATCACATCACATTGCGGCCTCACACACGGTTATCTCCATGGCTTCCATATTTTGGCTCACATATGTGAATATGTCGCTAGCATTCAAATGTCAAAGAACCCGAGTCTACATGACTAGTCATAGAACCCAAGTGGCACATCTGTACATGGATAGGCGTACGTAACCCAACAATGTAGGTGTTGGTCATTAGCGTGTGTAGACGAGTCATAGCAAGATACAAGGATTCTATTATGCCATGGGATATTACTGTCATCACTGCACGTAGATGAATCATAGCAGGCTTCAGGGACTCCATTACATAGTGAGACATTTCCCAAAAGGGACAGGCACAACAAGAAAGAATGATACATGTCGGTCAATCAATGTGTCTAGAGCGGTAGCAAGCTACCAAGGCTCGATGGAAGCAGAAAGAGACATTTCCCCATAAAGAGTACTACTAAAGGCACACAACTAGGTGCCGAATCCCATACATACCATTGCACAACACACGTATGCACACCATGCCCGATATACATAGATACAACTATGGCATCACAACATAACCATACATCATCACAAAATTTATTTAGAACCCTCAGAACAGCCTTGCATAATATGTTCATAAATGTAGGGGTCACATGAACAGACACTCAAGTCATACACACAAAGTCATACAATCCATGCGGAAGCTTAAAGCTGTCTGAGTACACACAAATGAAAGGTAAAAAGGCATAAAGCCTGACTATCTATAGCCCATCCCAGGGCATCAGATCATAGTTGGATACTAGCTATGCGTCATCGTCCGCGTCTACGAAGAACCCACCATATGGGTTGTGGGTCTCATCTACAACATTTATTAAGAAAACATCACTACAAACATACTCAACAAGTCTTTAAAACAGACCTTGTCTATTCATCCACATGTATCAACAAGGGCAGTAGTGGGGTTTATGTAGCAATGCCAGCTTTGACACTTGGCTAACCTGTACTACGACTGCTAGTTCATTGAACAAGTTTTGAGATAGCGCACACGAGTCCACTAACACCACATCAATACTCTACCATGGATCCGGTCTCGTCACCTATGAGAGTGCCGTCCACGATAGTCACACTTGTCTTGATACTTTTATGAGTAACCATTAACATTGTCTATGAACATCATAAGTTCTCCAAGTAGTCCATATCAGAGGCCGCGTCTATTCAAACAGATTCATACCCTGTAGGGGTGTACTCCTTCACATACCCTCTTGCTACTTATCTCTCTGTGCATGTAAAAAGGCACTACAGCAACCATCAAGCGGAAGCCTAGCGAGGGAGTCGGCCATGACCGCTAATCACACAAGACCTCTAGTCTAGCCTATCGCCTATTTGAGACTAAACGTGCACAGAAGTCCGTCCAAAATTTCCGCTACATCCCCAAATGATGTGCGCAGGGTTCCCAAGCCCAACATCCGGGTGACCATTGGTACACCGTGCCACTTCCTACCGCATCATAGTCCACCCCTAGGGCCAGAACTACGCACGGCCTCCAGCATAGCTCTAAACACCAAAAACTACATGCAACTCTTGGACCATGGACTAGGAGGTTGATAAGTCGAGAGGGGTCGATTTACCATAACCCAATGTGTGTTAGCAACTAGTCTTTGATCACAAACATGGAACTCGGTTTCTAAGAACGGTCCCCATGAGACAACCCGCTGTGTACTCCTACATAGCCTCTCATCATTACCTTTACCAAATCAGGTTCATCATTTAGTTAATCACATTAGAACAACACTGTTTCACTCTGGTTCATCACCCAAATGACTTAGACCTGACACAACTCTAAGCATAGCAAGCATGGCAAGTATAGCAGGTAAAGCACATCAAGGCTCAAGCATCTACCAAGTATGCTAGTTTACTTGGTTTAGCTATTTACTATGACAATGACAAGTCATGCAGAGGAATGGGTTCAACCACCAAAACAGGTAACAGTTGAATCGTAAAGTCCTAATGCAATAAACGAGAGCAGGAGCGAGAGAATGGGATGTTCTCAGAATGATCAATGAGGCTGCTTGCCTTGCAGGTTGGCGGAGAGGTACTCTCCTTCGGTGGGATACTCACGTGTATCCTCGGCAGTAGGACCTACCGCGATACAGATAAAGTAAAAATTAATACACAGGAAGTACAATAATATGATGCATGTTCATGACATGGCAATATGATTTGGATGATCTAATGCACCTATCAACAGATTGGTCGAAGTTGGTTTGAATCAAACTCAATTTCAAATAAGGTATTTTAAAATACCCTTTAATCGATTTGACCCGATCAGCAGGTAAAACTTGCTCTCACATGCATGATAATAGCACCAATTATTTCCTTGGAGTTTTCTGATAATTTTTCATATATAAATTATTTCAATCTAAGCTACATATTAATTTCTATTATTTTTAGAAGTTCGATTCATTTTCCGAAATTATAATAAATCAGAAAAGTCTTTATTGGATTAGCACTGCATCAGCACTACGTCAGCAGGTTAGCTGGTTGTTGCCAGGTCAAACCTGACCAGTGGGGTCCACTGGTTAGTGACCCAGGACTATTCAGAGTCACTGAAATGTGGGGTCCACATGTCATTGACTCAAGAGATAATCCCGAGTTGACCCTGCCTTTGACCCCAGCCAGGGCCCACCGCGAGTGGTTGTTAGGCATATTAATCACTGGGTTAGCCTCTAATGACTGGCCATGTAAGCCCCCATCTGGAGACCTACCGGCGGCGACCAAAACAACGGAGGCGTGTCGCGGAGTTACGCTACAGGCTTCTTCAGAGCACGTGGATACCACTAGGGTGATGGCCGCGCTGGGACGCATCTAGCTACGGGGTCAATAGGTCACGAGGGTACTGGAATGCTCGCCGGTGTCGACCCATGCGGTTTCGAGAGATCGAGTGAGCTCAGAGCCGACGCCACAAGGGGTGGAATCCCCACCAAAGGCCATTTACCTGCCCTAAGCAAGCACACGGTCGTCACGGGGGCACTGGCTGGACCTGAGAGGTAACGGAGCATCATCGACATAGAGGTCCGTGGTGGAGCTTCTCGGGTCTCGCTGTCGAGAGCTACGGTGCACAATTGACAAGGGAGAGATGGGGAATCGATATGTGGCCTCACAGCGGTGTCATAGTCGTTGAAAGAAAGCTCAGGGATGATTTGTAGGCGTCGGACGGCGGTGGCGATCTCCACCGGCTAGAGGAGGAATAAGACCTCGGAGTGGCAATTGGGGGCGTCTGGCGTCGCAGGAGTTGGCAGGGAGTAGCAGCAGCTACGAGCGGAGCCTGTGAGCTAGTCGGGGGCGAGGGCGAGCGACTGGGGAGGCGAGGCTACGACGGTGGGCTTCTGGCTACGGCAACCATGGCAATGGAGAGCAAGGGAAAAGGCAAAGGGGAGAATGGGGAGAGGAAGCGATATAGACGGCTCCTGGGAGCTTATCCGGTCTGCTAACGCGAGGAGGAGGCAAGGAGGCAGCTACCAACATGGTAGGCAAGGTCGTGCGCATGCGTCGGCCACGCGCTTAGCCTCCTGGCGCCGGGAGGACAAAGACCTGGCTAGGCCAGATGGGCCAGCCTAGCCTGGGCCTCAGGTTATTCTTTCCCTTTTTAATTTCTCTTTTATTTCTATTTTCCTATTGCTGACATTTGTTTTATTTGATTTGGGCCAAATCCTTAGCACCAAAAGTCCTGGAACATTTTATAAAATGTAGTTTGAATATTTCAAACTCTAATAAAAGTTCCAGCAAAATTTTGATCAACTAAATATTTATAACGCAGTATTTGACATTTTTAATAGGAGTCATAAATTATTTTTAATACCAAAATGGTTTATGAAAATCAAATGCACCTATGATATATTGTTGCCAATATTTATCAGATATGGTGGGCATTTTTATGGGCATTTTGGATTCGTTGAAAATTACAACTATTTGGATTGGTTTATTCGAGTGAGGTGCTAGGGTTTCTGTTAATCCCCAATTCATTTTGATGAAAACTTAAACATGATGCAAACATGTGATAACACAAGGAAAGGAGGAAACTAGGGATGTGACAATACCCAACCTAGTAATCATAAAGAACCACATAATGATGTAGAAATGGAACTTGCTGTTGATCTTGATAACCCACAACCTAGAAATAAACGATATGATAAAAAGGAGACTTTGTGGCTAGAAAACATAGTAAAGAAAGAGAGCCGTGGGATCAGAAGCCCATGCCTTTGCCACCTAGACCATCTAAGAAAAAGGATGAGGAAGAATTTGAACGCTTTGCTGAAATGATTAGGCCAGTCTTTTTGAGTACCCGCTTAACTGATATATTAAAGATGCCTCCTTATGCTAAATACAATAAAGACATCATCGCTAATAAAATAAAGATTCCTGAATTTGAAATCTCCAACATACTCGCTAATTATTCTTTTAAGGATGGAGTACCTAAGAAACTTGGAGATCCTGGAATACCAACTGAAATAAATTATGTCAAAATGGCTTTGAGTGATTTGGGAGATGGTGTTAGTGTTATGCCTTTTTCTTTATATAAAAGACTTGATTTTAATAAACTCACACCTACTGAAATATCTTTGCAAATGGCTGAAAAATCAACTGCCATGCCTATTGATATTTGTGAGGATGTGGTCGTTGTTGTTGCAAATCTTACTATCTTAACGGACTTTGTTATTCTTGAGATGCCCGAGGACGACAATATGTCGACTATCCTTGGTAGACCCCTTTTGAATACTATAGGGGTTATTACTGATTGCAATAAAAGCAAGGTCAAATTGCATATCAATGGTAATGAGCATATGGTGCACTTTCTGAAGAAACAATTCCAAGTGAATGGTGTGAATGTTATTGAAAATTCTTTAACACTCATTATTGAAAGCTTTAAATTACCTCTACCTTCTATCAACAAGAAATATGATATTATTATGGTTCGGGATATGCTTATCACCGTTCAGGTAACCTAGTGTTTTATGAAAGTTCTTCGGTTTCATGCTAATTGAAAGTGGATATTAATAAGACTTGATCAACCTTATTAATGGATCATTTTTGAGAAGTATGAAGTTAATGAATATAATAGACGCAACTTTCTGTATCCACTTTTCATTTTTTGTTTTTCTTAGATAAATAAAATAATATGACATGTTTATCCTGGTTTCTAATTTCCCTGTGCAATAAAAAATGACCCAAAAATAAAAGTTTTCAAAATGTCATGAAAATTTAACACGGATTTTTTCCTGAATATTTGTGAATTTTTGGACCAAATAACACCAAAGGGGGTGCATATTGTGCCCACCCTCCACCAGGGCGCGCCACGCACCCCTAGGACGACCTCTTAGAGGGTGTGCCCCAGGTGGGACCCCTCACTTATCCCTTTATCCCATGTCATCTCTTACCTCCAGAAAAAAATTGGCAATTGATCTCTCCATCGTGTTCTTTCTCAAGAACCCATGGATTTTGATCTCTTTCCTTGAACCACTATTTCTGAAACTGTTTTAGGGGATTGCTTCTTGAAAATAAGATGAATTTCTTTAGGATGTACTCCTCCAAGAAGAATGCTAGGGGAGTTATGTCTGGACCCCGATCCTAAGTCATATGAATCCATACTGTAACAAATCACATCACTTTGCGGCCTCAAGCACGATAAACTCCACAGCTGCAGCCTTACCTTAGCCCGGACCGTTTGCGTCTTTTGGCTCATGTATGTGAACATGTCGCTGGCAATCAAACGATAGAGAACCCGGGCCGACATGACTAGTCATATAACCCAAGTGCCACATCCATATTTAAACAGGCATATGTAACCCAGCAATGCACGTGTCGGCCTCAAGCGTGTGTAGACGAGTCATAGCAAGCTACAAGGACTCCATTATGCCGTGGGACATAAATGTCATCACTGCACGTAGACGAGTCGTAGCAGGCTACAGGGACTCCATTACACTGCAAGACATTTCCCCGAAGGGACACAGACAACAACAAAGAAGGATACATGTCGGTCAATCAATGTGTCCGGAGCAGTAGAAAGCTACCAAGGCTCGGTGGATGCACAAAGAGGCAGTTTTCCATAAAGGGTACTACTAAAGGCACACGACTAGGTGTCGGATCCCATACATATCGTTGCTTGTCACACATACGCACGACATGCCCGATATGCATAGATACAACTATGGCATCACAACATAACCATACATCAACACAACTTTTATTTAAGAGGCTCAGAAAAGCCTTACATAATATGTTCTTACAGGTAGGGGTCACATGACCCGACACTCAAGTCATACAAGCAAGTTCACACAAACCAAGCGGAAACATAGAGCCATCTGAGTATAGATAGTTGAAAAGGGTAAAAAGTCACAAGGCCTGACTATCTACAGCCCGCCACATGGCATAAGGTCATAGCTGGGACACCAACTATTCGGCATCATCGACATCTAGATAGAACCCATCTGATGGGTCCTGAGTCTCATCTGCAACATTTATTAAGAAAACATGAGTACAATAATACTCAGCAAGTCTTTAAAATAGACCTAGACTATTCATGCTCAAGTATCAACAAGGGGAGTGGTGGAGTTTATGCAGGAGTGCCCGCTTTGACTCATGGCTAACCTATACTACACCATTTTAACTTTTTGTTTAGATTTTAGATATCGCACACGAGTCCACTAACTCCACATCAATACACCACCGTGTATTCACTTCTGTCTCCTACGAGAGTGCCATCCACGGTACTCACACTTGTCTTGATATTTTTAAGAGTATCCATTAAATTATCTATGAACAACATAAGTTCTCCAAGTAGTCCATATCCGAGGACGTGGCTATTCGAATAGTTTCATACCCTGCATGGGTGTACTTCTTCACACATGCTCTCGCCACTTATCGCTGTGTGCTCATAAAACCATGCACCTCGCCAACCTTCAAGCGGAAGCCCAGCGAGGGAGTTGGCCATGACCGTCAATCACACAAGACCTCTAGTCCAAGCTATTGCCTATTTGTGACTAAATCCGCACAGAAGTCCGGCCAAAGTTTCTGCTAAGGCCCCAAACGATGTGTGCAGGGTTCCCAAGCCCACCATTCGGGTGACCCTTGGTACACCGTGCCACTGCCTACCACGTCATAACCCACCCCTAGGGTCAACACTACGGACGGCCTCTAGCATGCTATAAACACCAGAAACTACTTGCAACTCCTGGACCAAGGACTAAGCGATTGATAAGTCAAGCAGGGTCATATTTCAGGGCCCAGCATGTGGTAGTAACTAGTCTTGGATCCTAAACACGGAACTCAGTTCCTAAGAACGGTCCCAATGAGACAACCCGCTACGTACTCCTACATAGCCTCTCATCGCTACCTTTACCAAATCGGGTTCATCATAAACTTATCATATCAGAACAGTATTGTTTCACTCTAGTTCGTCAACCAGATGAATCAGACCTGACACAACTCTAAGCATAGCTAGCATAGCAGGCAAAGTAAGCAAAGCACATCATGGCACAACCATCTACCAAGTATGCTAGGTTGCAAGGTTTAGCTATTTACTGTAAAAAAGATAGGTCATGCAAAGGAATGGGTTCATCTACCGTGTACGACAGACAAGTGAATGTTTGTCCTAATGCAATAAACAAGAGCAGGAGCGAGATAATGGGATGTTATCAGAATGATCATTGGGGTTGCTTGCCTTGCTGGGAAGCGGGAAGGTTTTCTCCTTCGTTGGAATACTCGGAGGTATCCTCAAAAACAGGGCCTACCGCAATGCAGATAAGTAGCAATCAATACACGACAGGTACAACAATATGATACATGATCATGCCATGACAGTATGTATGGATGAGCTAATGCAACTACTGTCCAAGTTAAATGAAGTGAGTTTGAATATAGGTTCAAAATCATTCTTCATTTCATATTTCATATGTTAACCTATTAGTAAATTTCAATGTTCATCTACATAGGTTTCCTCTAACATGCATGATAATAGCACCATTGGATTCATTGGATTTTTCTAATAAATTTTCATATATAAATTATTTCAATATGAGTTATAGATTAATTTCTACGAATTTTCTAAGTTTTAAATAGTTTCTGGAGTTAATTTAATTCAGAAAATTCTTTATTACATCGGCATGACATCATCATGACGTCAGCTGGTCAACTGACCATTGACAGGTCAAATCTGACCACTCGGGTCCATGAGCCAGTGACCCAGCTACTAACAGTGTTAATGAAAACACT
Organism: Hordeum marinum; assembly: GCA_022496015.1. Classification (NCBI taxonomy): domain Eukaryota; kingdom Viridiplantae; phylum Streptophyta; class Magnoliopsida; order Poales; family Poaceae; genus Hordeum; species Hordeum marinum. The sequence continues at coordinate 313,989,998 of CM039678.1, forward strand.
AATTAATAATTAGTTAACGTAGGGCCCACTGGTTAATGGGTCATTAACTTAATTAAATTAATTAATTAATTAACTTAACTAATCCTAAATTTAACAGAGCCTGGCCTCACTTGCCAGTGACCTAGGGGTCAAACCCCTAGTGGTCAAACTAGTTGACTCGCTGGCATTGAGCCACCGACGACGTCAGGGACGGCAGAGGGGATCGGGTTTCCTCCTATGCCAACCAAAAGGACGGCGGAGGGCACCGATCGGCTCTACGTGCTCACGTGCCTCGAGCCCGACACCTCCCAGGGGCTAGGATGGCCGGAATCGGTGCCTATTATGAGCACGGTAGCTACCAGAGCTCGGACGAGCACATGCTCGTCGAGTCGGAGCTCGAATGACCCAACTAAGGGCTCCTAGGGCTTCCTAGGTTCCTCGTGAGCATGACTACGTGCTTAGGTGCGAGCTTGGGCCGCCATAACGACGACCACGTCCTCGCTGGCGGCGAGGAGCCCTTGGACCCAAGGGCATCCAACGCTAGAGCGCGCTATCGAAGGGGGAAAAGGTAGGAGAAGGAGCAGGGGCTCACAACGGATGCAACAACGAAGAGAGCGGGCTCGAGGAGGCCTTGCTTGCGACGAATGGGCAGCGGCGGTCTCTAATGACTGAAGAGTAAGAGGGCGTCGAGGTCGATGTTGGGGGCCTCCAGGCTTGGTTCTTTCGGCGAAGAGGACCAGCACGTCACGCCGGAGCTCAAGGGGGGCTCGGGAGCAAGGGGAGCGGCTAGAGCGATGGCTACGACGGCGAGAAGGCGACGGCCATGGCGGACACAGGAGAGGGAAGAGGTAGGGAGCGAATGGCAAGAGAGATAGCGATGGGGACGGCAGCGGCGTCCTCATCCTCTCGCCAGCGCGGTGGGGGATGCAAGCACGCAGGGAGCTGCATGGCAGCACCCGCTCGGCGAGCACACGGCGAGCACATGCTCGTCCTCCTGGCCGCGAGGAGGACGGCGATGGTGCTGGGCCAGATGGGCCGGCCCAGGTGCTTCCTCCTTTTCTTTTTTTAACATTCTAGTTTCTGTTTTATTTTTCTGACATTTGTTTATTTTTAGGCACAAATGTTAGGCATAAAATATCCCAAATATTTTATAGAACTTAGTTTGAATATTTCAAACTTCTATAAAAAGTTTCAGAATAGTTTGAAAACTGAAATATTCATAATGCTTTATTTGGCATTTTTAGTAGCTTTAATATTTATTTTTGAAATGCTAAAAATATTCAAATATTTAGAATGACCCCTGGTATATTCATGTCCACATTTATCATACATAGGGGACATTTTAGATGGGCATTTTGGATTTGTTGGTTTTTCACAATCATTAAATTGGTTTGATTCAAATGAAGTATTTGGGGTTTCTATTAATCCCCATTTCAAGTTGATGCAAAAAGTGAAACATGATGCACACACATGCTGTCCTAAATAAGCTAGCTAGGGATGTGACAACTCACCCCAACTCAAAAGAATCTTGTCCCGAGATTTGGAAGTCGTCGGGAAGAGCGCGGGGTACTCTAGTCGAAGACGATCCTCTGTTTCCCATGTGGCCTCCTTCTCAGAATGGTGTGACCATTGAACCTTGAGAAACTTGATGTTCTGATGCCGAAGGGTATGCTCAGCTTGATCAAGAATACGAACATGGTATTCTCTATATGTAAGGTTACCTTGGAGATCAAGCGCTTCGTGGTCTACTTCACGGACAGGGTCCAAGAAGCAACGCCTGAGTTGCGAGACGGGGAAGACATCATGAACCTTGGAAAAATGGGACGGAAGTTCCAATTGGTAGGCAACCTCTCCTCGTTTAGCAAGAATGCGAAAAGGTCCAATGTAACGAGGAGCCAACTTGCCCTTGTACCGAATCGGTGGGTACCCTTCAGAGGTGTAACACGAAGATATGCCTTCTCATCAACTTCATAGGTCACAGCCTTATGATGACGATTATATTGGCTCTTTTGACGAGATTGGGATGTTTTCAACTTTTTAGAAATAATGCGAAGTTCCTCCTCTGCATCCTGGTTCATATCCGGGCCAAAGAGTTGCCTCTCTCTGGTTTCTGACCAGTTAAGAGGTGTTCGACACCTTCGTCCATACAGAACTTCAAAAGGGGCTTTGCCCAAGGTTTATTGATAACTATTGTTATAAGCAAATTCGGGAAATGGAAGACATTTCTCTTAATTCATACCGAAGGATATAACACAAGCTCGGAGCATGTCTTCGAGGATTTGATTGACTCGCTCAACTTGACCACTTGATTGCGGGTGGAAAGCAGTGCTAAAGGATAGACGAGTCCCCATAGTAGTTTGAAAACTTTCCCAAAATCGGGAAGTAAAGATACTTCCGCAGTCTGAGTTAATCTCCAATGGAACACCATGAAGATAAACTATTCGAGAAACATATAACTCCGCTAGCTGACTAGCAGTTATACTCTCCCGGACAGGAAGAAAATGAGCCACTTTGGAAAGGCGGTCTATGACCACAAAGATAACATTGTTCCCTCTCTTAGTCCTGGGAAATCCGGTAATGAAATCCATACCAACCTTATCCCATTTCCATTCAGGAATAGCTAAAGGTTGAAGGGTGCCAGCAGGCCTTTGATGTTCTGCCTTAACGTGACGACAAACGTTGTGGTTAGCAACGAACTAAGCAACTTATCTCTTCATCCTATTCCACCGGAACCTATGGCGTAAGTCCTGATACATCTTGGTACTACCTGGATGAATTGTGAGAGGAGAGTCATGAGCCTCCTTAAGGATCAGCTGCCGAAGATGTTGGTTCTCGGGAACCAACAAACGATTCTGAAAGAACACCAAACCTTGGGATATACCCTTATCATGCTTTTGGCAAGCTATAATTTGATCCTTAAGAGTATGTTTCGCCACCAGGTTGGAAAGGAATCCTTGAGGAACAATGTGGAGGTTCAACTTCCGAAATTCCTCATAGACAGGTGGTTGACTTTGTTGTAACATCAGGTTTTGACAATAAGACTTATGACTTAGTGCATCAGCCATGACATTGGCTTTCCCCGGGGTGTAAGTTATCCCTAAGTCGTAATATGTAATCAACTCAACCCACCGTCTTTGCTTGTGATTCAAATCCGGCTGGGTGAAAATATATTTCAGACTTTGGTCATCAGTGTAAATTTCGCAATGATTACCCAGAAGGTAATGTCGCCTTGTTTTCAGTGCATGGACCACAGCTGCAAGCTCAAGATCATGTGTTGGATAATTATCCTCATGTGGACGCTACTGTCGAGATGTGTATGCAATCACATGCCGATCTTGCATGAGAATGTAACCTAAGCCTTGTCACGAGGCATCGCAATAGATAACAAAGTCCTTAGAGAAGTCTGGTGGCACCAGAACAGGAGCAGAGGTCAGGCGTCTCTTAAACTCTTGAAAACTGTGCTCGCATTGTGGAGTCCACTCGAACTTTTTATCTTTCTTGAGGAGTTCAGTCAGAGGTATCGCAACCTTGGAGAAATTCTCGACAAAGAGGCAACAATAGCTTGCTAAGCCAAGGAAAAATCCAAACTTGCTTAACCGATTTAGGTTGAGTCCATGCAAGGATGGACTAAACTCTCTCGGGATTGACAGAAATACCTTTACAGAGATTACGTGTCCTAGGTAGGTCACTTCTGGCAACCAAAATTCACACTTGGAGAATTTGGCGTACAGACGGTGCTCTCGAAGTTTCATCAATACCAGCCTTAGATGCTCGGCATGTTCCTGTTCGTTCTTCGAGTAGATGAGTATATCGTTGAGATAGACCATGACGAATTTATCCAAATACTCCATGAAGATCGAATTCATCAAGCGAGACAAGGTGGCTAGGGCATTGGTTAAACTGAAGGACATGACGTTGTACTCGTATTGCCCATATCGAGTAACAAAAGCTGTTTTTGGACTGTCCCTGTTTGTAATTCTGATTTGATGGTATCTCAACATCAAATCCATTTTGGAAAAGACAGAGGATCCAGCTAGTTGATCATACAAATCGTTGATCCTGGGGAGCGGATACTTATTCTTTATGGTGACCAGATTCACTGGCCGATAATCCATAACCATCCGATCCGATCCATCCTTCTTCTTGACAAAGAGGACTGGGCAAGCCCAAGGAGAAGAACTAGGACGGATGAAACCTTTCTTCAAAGCCTCATTGAGTTGTTTCTTAAGTTTGGCTAGTTCTAAGGGTGCCATCTTATAGGGTCTTCTCGCTATTGGGACAGTCCCTGGGATGAACTCTATAACAAACTCAACATCTCTAACAGGTGGAATTCCTGGTAGTTCTTCTAGAAAGACATCCGGATGGTCACGGACTACCGGAATATCTTCTAATTCTGGAAGAGGGCTAGCATTGAGAGAATAGAGTTGGTGCTTGGCTGTTCGAGTGGAGACATTAACTATCTCACCCGAGGGATGTGTAAGTTGAACATTCCTAGTATGAGTATCAATCTTAGCACAGTGGGCTTTCATCCAGTCCATGCCTAAGATGATATTGATGTCCGAAGACTTGAGGGCTATCAAAGATGCTAGGAAGACTAGCCTATCCACAAGAATCTCATTGTCATGGCTTACTCTAGAAGTTTTCCATTTTGAAGCAGGAGTCTGAACTACTAGAGGAGTAGGCATATCACAAAAAGACATGTTATGTAACTGTGCATTACTTTCTGAGATGAATGAATGAGATGCTCCAGTATAAAATAGAACAGATGTTGGATGACTATTGACAAGGAGTGTACCTAGGATAACATCAGGATCCTCAAGGGCTTCTTCAGCAGAAACATAGTTCACTCGACCACAAGCATGAGATGGCTTCACATAGAAGGCTTTTCCCGGCTTCCCTCGTCTAGCCGGCTTAGCATTGTTGTGGGGACACTCACGGGAGTAGCGTCCTGGTTCTCCACATTTATAGCAGACAATAGTGGCACAGGGAGCAGCATTGGCAGGAGGACCTCCAATTGTCCTGATTGGAGGGTTGGGCTGAGCTGGGCGAGGCGCCTGAAAGGATGGGCTCGCGGTGTACCTTGGCGGCAGACCTGCGTTGGGCACCCACACCCGACGTTTGTTGGAGCCCGAGCCAGATGTGGGGCCGAAGTCACGAGTGTGTTTCTTAGTTGCCTCGTAATCAGTTTGTCCTGTTTCAGCAGTGATAGCCTTGTTGACGAGAGCCTGGAAGGTTGTGCACTCATGCAGGCGCAGATCTCGATGGAGCTCAGGACTAAGTCCCTTGCGGAACCTAGTGTCGGGACCCCGATCCTAAGTCATATGAATCCAGGCTGTAACATATCACATCACTTTGCGGCCTCACGCACGGTAACTCCACGGCTGCAGCCATACCTTGGTCGGGACCGTTTGCGCCTTTTGGCTCACGTATGTGAACATGTCGCTGGCAATCACACAACAAAGAACCCGGGCCAACATTACTAGTTATAGAAACCAAGTGGTACATCCGTACGGAAACAGGCATACATAACCCAGCAATGCAGGTGTCGGCCTCAAGCATGTGTAGACGAGTCATAACAAGCTACAAGGACTCCATTACATCGCGAGACACGAATGTCATCACTGCACGTAGACGAGTCGTAGCAGGCTACAGTGACTCCATTACACCACGAGACATTTCCCCGAAGGGACAGACACAGCAGCAAAGAAGGATACATGCCGGTAAATCAATGTGTCCGGAGCAGTAGCAAGCTACCAAGGCTCGGTGGAAGCACAATGAGGGAGTTTCCCGTAAAGAGTACTACTAAAGGCACACAACTAGGTGTCGGATCCCATACATACCGTTGCACGTCACACGTACGCACGACATGCCCGATATGCATAGATACAACCATGGCATCACAACATAACCATACAACAACATGACTTTTATTTAAAAGGCCTAGAGGAGCCTTGCATAATATGTTCATATAGATAGGGTCACATGACCCGGCACTCAAGTCATACAAACAAGTTCATACAAGCCAGCGGAAACTTAGAACTATCCGAGTACGGACAGTGAAAAGGAAAAGAGGCACATGGCCTGACTATCTACATCCCACCACACGGGCAAGATCGTAGCTGGGACACCAGCTATTCGGTATCGTTAACGTCTAGATAGAACCCACTTGATGGGTCCTGGTTTTCTTCTGCAACATTAATTAAGCAAGGATGAGTATAATCGTACTCAGCAAGTCTTTAAAACAGACCTAGTCTAGTTATGCTCATGTATCAACAAAGGGGTGGAGGAGTTTATGCAGAAAGCCAGCTTTGACTCATGGCTAACCTATACTACTCAGTTATACACTCTTTGTTACAATTTTACATATCGCACACGAGTCCACTAACTCCATCTCAATACACCACCATGGACTCACCTTCCCCTCCCGGAAGAGTGCCATCCACGGTACTCACACTTGTCTTGAGTTTTTTAGCAGTATCCATTTGATTATCTAAGAACAGCATAAGTTCTCCAAGTAGTCATATCCGAGGACGCGGCTATTCGAATAGTTTCATAACCCTGCAGGGGTGTACTTCTTCACACACGCTCTCTCCACTTATCGCTATGTGCCATAAACCATGCACCTCGGCAACCTTCAAGCAGATGCCCAGCGAGGGAGTCGGCCACGACCGTCAATCACATAAGACCTCTAGTCTAGGCTACCGCCTATCTGAGACTGACCCGCATGGAAGTCCGGCCGAAGTTTCCACTACGGTCCCAAACAATGTGCGCAGGGTTCCCAAGCCCACCATTCGGGTGACCCTTGGTACACCGTGCCACTGCCTACCGCGTCGTAACCCACCCCGAGGGTCAGCGCTACGCACGGCCTCCAGCATGCTATAAACACCAGAAACTACTTGCAATACCTGGACCAAAGACTAAGCGACTGATAAGTCGAGCGGGGTCATATTTCAGGGCCCAGCATGTGGTAGTATCTCGTCTTGGATCACAAACACGGAACCTAGTTCCTAAGAACGGTCCCAATGAGACAACCCACTATGTACTCTTACATAGCCTCTCATCGCCACCTTTTACCAAAGCGGATTCGTTATGAGCTCATCACATCAAAACATCACATTTTCACTCTGGTTCATCACTCGAATGAATCAGACCTGACACAACTCTAAGCATAGCAGCATGGCATGAAGGTAAGCTAAGCACATCACGACACAAGCATCTACCAGGTATGCTAGGTTGCATGGTTTAGCTATTTACCGTGACAAGATCAGGTCATGCAGAAGATTAGGTTCATCTACCATGTATGACTGTCATGTAACAATGTCCTAATGCAATGAACAAAAGCAGGAGCGAGAGGACGGGATGTTATCGGAATGATCAATGGGGTTGCTTGCCTTGCTGGGAAGCGGAGGAATTCTCTCCTTCGTCGGGGTACGGAGTAGTATCGTCCGGATTCGGACCTATCGCAACGCAGATGAAAACATTCAATACAAGCAGATGCAACAATATGATGCATGATCATGGCATGATAGTATGCATGGATGAGCTAATGTATCTAGTGATCATGTCAATTTAAAATGTATTTGAATATAGGTTCAAAGTTGTTCTCATTTCAAACTCCATATATTGACCTAATGCTAAAATGTCCATGTTCACCTATTTATGTTGCTCTAACATGCATGAGAATAGCACCATTGGATTCATTGGATTTTTCTGATGAATTTTCATATATAAATTATTTTCATCTGAGTTACAGATTAATTTATATGATTTTTCAAAGTTTTGAATAATTTCTGGAATTTCCTGATTTAATTTTATTAAGGAAATTGAGTTATTGCATCAGCATGACATCATGATGACGTCAGCTGGTCAGCTGACTCGGCCAGAGTCAAACCTGACATGTGGGACCCTTCTGTCATAGACTCAGCACTTAACTAGATTGTTTTAACTAAATAATCTAACTAATTAAACTAGTAGGGCCCACTGTCAGTGTCACATTAGTTTAATTAAACAATTTAAATTAATTCGTGATTAACTTAACTAATCTGGGTAGGGGCCCCACCTGTCATTGACCCACAGGGTCACGCCAGGGCCCACCTGGGGTCAAACTCGCTGGAGTTTGGTCGACGGCTCGTCGCCGGCGACCAACAAAAGCGGCGGCGGCTTTGGGTTTCTCCTACAGGGGGTTATTTGGCACGCTGAGACCACCGGAGTGCAGCCCGTGCTCGACCGCATCCAACCGAAACCACTTGAGGTCGCGGGGTCGCCGGAGCTTGCCGGAAACGAGCTCGTGGCGGCGGCCGTAGTTTGGGCTCAGACCAGAACGCGATACAGGACACGGAATGACCCGGCGATGGGTTCTACGAGCTCCTAGTAACTCCAGGAGTTCATTCATGCACACGTGCGTGAGCTTAGGGGACTGCACGCACAGTGACGACCGACCACGGCGGCGAGGTGGATTCGGGTCCGACGGCTAGGCTAGCTACGGCGCGAGAAAGAGAGGGGAAACGCAGGGGGAGGGAAGAGGAGCTCACTGCGGATCCAGGGAGCTGGTCAGCGGCCTCGGGGACGCAGCGACGGCGACGAATCGACGTTCGACGACGGCAGCTTCGGCAGGGGGATCGGGAGAGAGTGATAGAGGAGAGAGCGAGGGGGAGAATGGGCTCAGGGGAGAGAGCGCGCGCGTCTTCCAGACGCGAGGAAGCAGAGGAGCTGCCTGCTGCGTGGAAGCAGGAGGTGGAGGTCGCCGACGGCATCGGCCGCCACCTCGTCGCCTACTGGCGCGAGGTGGAAGATGACTCTTCCACCCCTGTGGGCTGGGCTGGGCCTTCCACTTACACAGGTACTCCTTTCCTCTTTTTTTATTTTCTGTTTTCTGTTTTCTAACATTTGTTTTATTTCTTTGCAGATCCAAATAACTTTTCAAAATGACCCACATATTTTCTAAATTGAAGTTTGAATATTCCAAACTTGTAATTACAGTTTCAGATTATTTTGAAAACAGTGATAATGATATTTGCTTTATTTATCATTTTCCAGGGACTTAAACCATTAATTCAAATAATTTTAAATGTTCAAATAATTCAAATGGCCCCTGGTATATCCATGTCGCTAATTATCAGACATAGGGGACATTTTTTATGGGCATTTTGGATTTGTTGAAATTTCATTTATCTGGAATTCCTTTAATTCATAAAATACTTAGGGTTTCTTTCTTTCTCCCCATTTCATATTGATGCAATGATGATGATGATGATGCAAACACAATGCTAGCCTCGACACTTGCTAGGGTTGTGACACCTAGCCTGTTTCTTGGCATTGGTTAACACTTCCTCCGGAGCATAGCGAGCAAGATTGCCGAACTCACGACTATAAGCATCCACTGTCATTCTGCCCTGGGTGAAAGCACAAAACTCCTCTCTCTTGCGATACATCATCCCTTCCGGGATGTGATGAGTACGGAATGCCTCACTCAAATATGCCCAACTTGGTGTGGGGCCTGCGGGACGCATAGCTTCATAATTTTCCCACCATAGATTGGCGGGTCCTTCCAGAAAGTATGCAGCAAAAGTCACCTTGTTGGCCTCAGATACATTGGCAGCTCGGATTTTGCGGGACATGTTGGTTAGCCAGTCATTCGCATCGAGCAGGTCGACCAAATGATGAAACTTAGGTGGGCACAACTTGACGAAGTCATTGAGAGACACACCATCATTGCGGTCATTGCACAGAGGACGTGCTGTGTTCTGCTCAATATGTTCCAACAGCCTGTTTGTCTCTCTTTTATTCCGTTCAGCTTCGAGCATCACTTCTGCCAAAGAGGGCGGTTGTGGCAGATTCTCTTGCCTTGGCTGGCTTCCCTCACCTTGCTCGGGGGCAGGCACGGGTTATTCCTAGTTGACACCATCCTGGCAAAACAAACCCATAGCTTAGATAAGGAAGACACCAACTCTAAGGAATGAGATAAGGAATGTACTGGACAACATGGCATGCATGGGTAAACACCCTATCAACATGGTAATAACAACTGCCATATGAACACCATGATTCATACACACCATGACATAGTTTAGTACAAGCCCAAGCTGAAATACAAACTACAGAGAGATGACACAACTCATCGGAGGCATTACAAGCTTCCTATACATTATCTATCTACACCTTCGGAACTCAGCTCTCAACTTCAATCCTATCCCACAAGACACGCATGACTATGGCAATATGACTACTACCATACTAGTACTAACATCCACGTACTCAAGCATCGCCATAGAATGCCTCATATAGGTTACCCCCGTGGCCCGGGAGCTGAACCTGAGGATCTGGAAATACCATAGCCTGCGATCCCTAGAAACCATAAGGACACGAATGTGGCCTCGGTCCCCTTGTTGGTGGCAATAGCGGTCCTCGAAGAGGAGTGATGGCTCCAACATCGGGCCACTCTACGTGTGCTGGCAGATGAGTCTGTGATGGGTTCAGCATCTCCAAATCTCCATAGCCTGTCTGCACAACAGGTGCTAGCTACGTCAAGGCTGTCCAAAGACGTGCACGGGTAGCATATAGCTCCATGCGAAGGGCACGTGCATCACGATCCCTGTTCTCCAACATCTGAGCAGTCACCTGCAGCCTAGGGTCCTCATGAGAAAACTATCCTCTCCTCCCAGAGAAGCAGGAACATAACAGAACTCTGTGTTCTGAAGCAGACCATGGTGAAACCTCATGATAGTCAACATTGTGTAAGCGGCCTCCTGAACTGCCATGTCTATGGTGACACCTAATCCATAAGTCCAATGAAGCGGCTCTGCAGCTCCAGGATATGATGGATATATCTTAATAGTACACAGATACTGGCTCTGGTTGAAATCTCGATACTGCTCCTCCACTGTGTACTCTGGGTACCAACGGTAATCAGCCTCCATCATAACTCTAACCAACATGGCCGTGTGACCCGGTACATCAATGCACCTGGTCAGACGAACCACCTGACGGGAAGGATGAGGGGATATTTGAAACAAAGAATGATGCAAAGCCATTAGAGATTCTATCAGAAATTGGACAACATAACAGTTGTAACTGCTCAAAAAGGATTTTGAGACAACTGCAAAAGATTGGAAAGCATAACCACTCGACTATCTAGACTCACATCTCTTCTCCAACTGTTTCTCGCACCAACAATGCTCGAGTACCGAAGTTCACTTGCGAATAAGCTAGCAAATAGTCCATGGTTAGTAACCCGTCATCCTAAGCAATAGATGACAAGCCTAGCTCTTAACCCCGTCGAAAAGATGAGAATGACTCAGAATAGAATAACTTGGGAAGAGGAGTAAAAGAGTCTTACGTTCCCTTCCACAATCAATGCCCCTACTTTTCTATAGTGTTTCTAGACTCAACTTCGACCAATTTGGCTTGGTAGTCCTACAGTCAGTCAGGCTCTGATACTAACACTGTCGGGACCCCGACCCTAACCCATATGAATCCAAACTGTAACACATCACATCACTTTGCGGCCTCACGCAAGGTAAACTCCATGGCTGTAGCCTTACCTTAGCCGAGACCATTTGCGTCTTCTGGCTCACGTATGTGAACATGTCGCTGGCAATCAAATGACAGAGAACCCGGCCCGACATGACTAGTCATAGAACCCAAGTGGCACATCCGTACGGAAATAGGCATATGTAACCCAACAATGCAGGTGTCGGCCTCAAGCGTGTGTAGACGAGTCACAGCAAGCTACAAGGACTCCATTACGCTGTGGGACATAAATGTCATCACTGCATGTAGATGAGTCATAGCAGGCTACAGGGACTCCATTACATTGCGAGACATTTCCCCAAAGGGATAGACACAGCACCAAAGAAGGATACATGCCGGTCAATCAATGTGTCCGGAGCAGTAGCAAGCTACCAAGGCTCAGTGGAACCACAAAGAGGTAGTTTTCCGTCAAGGGTACTACTAAAGGCACACGACTAGGTGTTGGATCCCATACATACCGTTGCACGTCTTCACACGTACGCACGACATGCCCGATATGGATAGATACAACTATGGAATCACAACATAACCATACATCAACACAACTTTTATTTAAGAGGCTCAGAAGAGCCTTGCATAATATGTTCTTCTAGGTAGGGGTCACATGACCCGACACTGAAGTCATACAAGCAAGTTCATACAAACAAAGCAGAAGCATAGAGCCGTCTGAGTACAGACAGTTGAAAAGGGTAAAAAGGCACATGGCCTGACTATCTACAGCCCACCACAGGGCATAAGGTCGTATCTAGGACACTAGCTATTCGGCATCGTCGACATCTAGATCGAACCTACCTGATGGGTCCTGAGTCTCATCTGCAACATTTATTAAGCAAACGTGAGTACAAACATACTTAGCAAGGCTTTAAAACAGACGTAGACTATTCATGCTCAAGTATCAACGAGGGGAGTGGTGGAGTTTATGCAGCAATGCCAGCTTTGACTCCTGGCTAACCTATACTACACCATTTTAACTCTTTGTTTAGATTTTAGATATCCCAGACGAGTCCACTAACTCCAGATCAATACACCACCATGGATTCACTTCTGTCTACTACGAGAGTGCCATCCACGGTACTCACACTTGTCTTGATATTTTTTAGAGTATCCATTAAATTATCTATGAACAACATAAGTTCTCCAAGTAGTCCATATCCGAGGACGCGACTATTCGAATAGTTTCGTACCCTGCAGGGGTGTACTTCTTCACACACGCTCTCGTCACTTATCACTGTGTGCTCATAAAACCATACGCCTCGGCAACCTTCAAGTGGAAGCCCAACAAGGGAGTCGGCCATGACCGTTAATCACACAAGACCTCTAGTCCAGGCTATCGCCTATTTGAGACTGAACCCGCATGAAAGTCCGGCCAAAGTTTCCGCTATGGTCCCAAATGATGTGCGCAGGGTTCCCAAGCCCACCATTCGGGTGACCCTTGGTACACCGTGCCACTGCCTACCGCGTCGTTACCCACCCCTAGGGTCAGCGCTACGTATGGCCTCCAGCATGCTATAAACACCAGAAACTACGTGCAACTCCTGGACCAAGGACTAAGCGATTGATAAGTCGAGCGGGGTCATATTTCAGGGCCCAGCAAGTGGTAGTAACTATTCTTGGATCACAAACACGAAACTCAGTTCCTAAGAACGGTCCCAATGACACAACCCTCTATGTACTCCAACATAGCCTCTCATTGCTACCTTTACTAAATCGGTTTCATCATAAACTTATCACGTCAGAACAGTATTGTTTCACTCCAGTTCATCACCCAGATGAATCAGACCTGACACAACTCTAAGCATAGCAAGCGTAGCAGGCAAAGTAAGCAAAGTACATCATGGCACAAGCATCTACCAAGTATGCTAGGTTGCAAGCTTTTGTTATTTACTGTGACAATGATAGGTCATGCAAAGGAATGGGTTCATCTACCGTGTATGACAGACAAGTGAACGTTTGTCCTAATGCAAGAAACAAGAGTAGGAGCGAGAGACTAGGATGTTATTGGAATGATCAATAGGGTTGCTTACCTTGCTGGGAAGCGGGAAGGTTTTCTCCTTCATTGGAATACTCAGAGGTATCCTCAGAAGCAGGGCCTATTGCAATGCAAATAAGTAGCAATCAAGACACGGCAAGTGCAACAATATGATGCATGATCATGACATGGCAGCATGTACGGATGGGCTAATGCAACTACTGTCCAAGTTAAATGAAGTGAGTTTGAATATAGGTTCAAAATCATTCTCCATTTCATATTTCATATGTTAACCTATTCGTAAATGTCAATGTTCATCTACATAGGTTGCACTAACATGCATGATAACAGCGCCATTGGATTCATTGGATTTTTCTGATAAATTTGCATACATACATTATTTCAATTTGAGTTATAGATTAATTTCTATGAATTTTCTAAGTTTTAAATAGTTTTTGGAATTAATTTAATTCAGAAAATTCTTTATTGCATCAACATGACATCATCTTGACGTCAGCTGGTCAACAGACCATTGACAGGTCAAATCTAACCAGTGGGTTCCATGGGTTAGTGACCCAGCTACTAACAGAGTTAATTAAAACACTAATTAATAATTAGTTAGGGTAGGGCCCACTGGTTAGTGGGTCATTAACTTAATTAAATTAATTAATTAACTTAACTAATCCTAAAATTAACCGAGCCCGGCCCGACTTGCTAGTGACCCACGGGTCAAACCACCGGTGGTCAAACTGGTTGACTCACCAGCGTTGAGCCACCGGCGATGTCAGGGACGGCGGAGGGGGTCGGGTTTCCTCCTCCGGCGACCAAAAGGATAGCGGTAGGGACCGATCAGCTCTGCATGCTCGCGTGGGTCAAGCCCGACACCTCCCAGGGGCTGGGATGGCCAGAATTGGCGCCGACGATGAGCACGGCGGCTGCCGGACCGGGGGCGAGCACAGGCTCGTCGAGCCGGAGCTCGAATGAGACAACTAAGGGATCCTAGGGCTTCCTAGGTTCCTCCTGACTATGACTACTTGTTCAGGTGCGAGCTTGGGCTGCCGAAGCGATAGCCACGTCCTTGCCGGTAGCCAGGAGCTCTCGGACTCTAGGGGATCTGGCGCTAGAGCGCGCTATCGAAGGGGGGAAAGGGAGGAGAAGGAGCAGGGGCTCACAACAGATGCAACGGCAACGAGTGCGGGCTTGAGGAGGCCATGCTTGCGACGAACGGGCGGCGGCGGTCTCTAGCGACCGAGGAGGAAGAAGGCGTCGAGGTCGATGCTGGGGGCCTCCAGGCTCGATTCTTTCGGTGAAGAGGACCATCACGTCACGGTGGAGGTCAAGGGGGGCTCGGGAGCGAGGGGGAGCGGCTAGAGCGGCGGCCATGGCGGACATAGGAGAGGGAAGAGGCAGGGGGCAAATGGCGAGAGAGAGTGATGGGGACGGCAGCGGCGTCCTCATCCTCTCGCCAGCGCGGCGAGGGATGTAGGCATGCAGGGAGCTGCATGGCAGCACCGGTGCAGGCGCACGGCGAGCACACGCTCGTCCTCCTGGTCGCCAGGAGGACGATGATGGTGCTAGGCCAAGTGGGTCGGCCTAGGTGCTTCCTCCTTTTCTTTTTTTAACAGTCCAGTTTCTATTTTATTTTTCTAACATTTGTTTTCGTTATGTTTAGGCACAAATGCTAGGCATAAATTGTGCCAAATATTTTATAGAACTTAGTTTGAATATTTCAAACTTCTATAAAAAGTTTCAGAATATTTTGAAAACTGAAATATTCATAATGCTTTATTTGGCATTTTTAGTAGCTTTAATATTTATTTTTGAAATGCTAATTTTTTCCAGATATTTAGAATGACCCCTAGTATATTCATGTCCTCATTTATCAGACACAGGGGACATTTTAGATGGGCATTTTGGATTTGTTGGTTTTTCACCATCATTAAATTGGTTTGATTCAAATGAAGTATTTCGCGTTTCTATTAATCCCCATTTCAAGTTGATGCAAAAAGTGAAACATGATGCAGACACATGCTGTCCTAAGTAAGCTAGCTAGGGATGTTACAACTTATCGGGGAATCGTCTGATAGCGACCTCAACATTCCAAGGAAGGAGGAAGTGCGGCCGTTCGAGTGGCCACATACTCCCTTTATGGAGGAGGCCGTTTTCCATCAAGAATTTGTTCAATTCATTGAAAATGACGGGCTGACCAACTTCCTCTCAGATAAGTGTGACTAGTACCACATCCTCACAAACTCCTTTGTGCAATTTTCATTTCCTGAGTAATAATAATCCTCCTAGGGTGCAGTTTAATCTATATGCTGAAAACTACAAGATATCATTCACTGACTTTTTTCATATATGTTTGATTTCTTCAGACGGGGAATTAAGAGAACCTAAACCACCAGTTGTTGGTGAAAGAGGTATGTCAAAAGCCACTGGTACCAGTTTGCAGTTTCCTTCTATGCACTAGTTTGCTATATTCATCGCTAAATGTATAACTGCTAAGGAAAAGATCGGTGCACTTAGTGCTCCTGACGTTGCCATTTTACGATGTGCATTATACAATGATCACACTTTCACCTTGGGATCTATTCTTGCACGACGCCTACATTTTAACAAGAGTAAGGGCAAGATACATGGTGGCATTTACACTACTCGCTTAGCGTGTCATTTTCAAGTTTAGATACGCCCACATGATTCTTTTGCCCAAGGTTTATCTAGATCATAGGTCATTTTGGGACCACCTCTTTATTGATGAAGCTGATCACTTTAATAATATTCACTATAATTTTGTATTTAGTGTTGAAACCCATGATTTTATCTCGTTGCCTGCACCTGCCTTGTCTGATTATGTTGCCAGGAATGGATACAGAATTATGCTAGATGACAGTATCGCCTACCGGAACAACCAAGCAACAACTGAGGAGGAACCCCAGGAGTGGGACGCTTAGGTTCCACCACCACCTAGTATCGACTCAAACTATTATCCATGCTACGGGTGGTGGTTACCAAGCTAGGCCAAAAGCCTAAGCTTGGGGGAGTACATATTTCCACCGACATTACATTCATGTTCACACATTTCATTTTAGTTGTTGGTGTCCACACTCTTTCATTGTATTATCCATGTTAGATTTATTTTTGTCATTTTCTTCTTGTGTGTTTGAAAAACTTTGAAAAAATCCCAAAATACTTCTTGCTTCTTTCCAGTTTTTCTTTTCAGTTTAGTTAGTTGTAGTATTAAAAGAAAACCCAAAAAGATTTCTCATTTGTTCTTTTGCTTGTTGGGAGTTCTCCCCGTGTAAATAGTTTTTCTATTTTTTCTTTTCCTTCTCTTATTTGCTTTCTTTCAAGAAAACCTAAAAACTCCTAAAATATTTTAGTGTTTTTTTTTGAAATTTTCTTTCTTTTATCGAGTCATACCAAGGAGAAGACCACGACGAAAATGTTGAGTGGCTCTCATGTTCACCACAACTGATCTAACAAAGAGCCCATATTACTTTGTCTTCTCCTCTTGAGTAATTTTTTTTGCAGATTGTAGCTTAGTCCAAGGCACTCTTGCACTATTACTATTTCCATATCTTTGATTGTGCAAGTGAAAGGCAATAATGAAGATATTTGATGAATTGAGTGTGGTAGAGAGAAGCGGGTATGAACTCAACTTGTTCTTGTTTTTGTAAATACGTTTAACCAAGTATCCATGATTCAACATATTATGATTGAACATATTTGGAATGACAATTAGAGATTATAGTTGCTCATGCCATGCTCAAGTTGCTACGAGCAGATAATGATTTATCTTAGATGTCAAGATGCATTAAAATGGTTGTGATGTAGTATTATGATATGGTATCCTCCTCTGAATGTTTCAAGCGGCTTGACTTGGCACATGTTCATGCATATAGTTGAATCAAAACTAACATAGCCTTCATGATATCTATGTTCATGGTGTCCATATCCCACTCTTGATAGCAGCCAATGTTTCCTATTCGTAATGCATGTTTATGGTCGTATTTACTCTCTAGCTGACCGCTTCTCAATCTATTTGCTAGCCTTCACCTGTACTAAGCGGGAACACTGCTTGTGCATCAAAATCCTTTAACCCAAAGTTATTCCAGATGAGTCCACTATATCTACCTATATGTGGTATTACCCTGACGTTCCAAGTAAATTTGCATGTGCCACATCTAAAAGTTCAAATGAAAATCCGTTTTGTGTGCCCGGACTGCCCATGGAGTGACAGGGGGTGGTCAGTATCTTTCATGTTAAGCGGGTTACTCTCATGATGAGTGTTTATTCACTCGTCGTTGCAGGAGAAGGGCGGTAATAGGGATTCCCAGTCCCAAAATCAAAAGACATTTAAATAATTAAAAAACTCCCCCAGGAATGTTGTTGGTTTGGATGGTACCCGTGGATTCGGCTCGCCCTGGAGTGCGTTTATTGGTGGAGGTGGAGTAAACCTTTACTTTTACTACTTGGGAACCGATGCTAATTTGGTTTAACATGGAAGATATTGATACCTCTTGGTCGTAACGTTGACAGGAAGGGTGTGCCTCTCAAAAATTATAATTATCTCTTATTTAATCCTTGAGCTCTGGCACCTCTACAATTCCCCGCTTCTCTCTGCGAAGGGACTATCTATTTACTCTAATGTTGAGTCATCACCTTCTAAAATAAGCGCCAGATATGAGAGCACTATTTTCATCCTAATGCATTGTGTATAGTGAATGTTCGATGTATCATGACTGGATCTTTTCTACCATGAATTACAATGTTCAATCGCTACTTTAATTTTGGAGGTGCCCTGCATTTATGTTTTGCGGCCTCAAAAAAGGCTAGCGAGATACCACTATTGTCACATTATATCATGATTGTTTTGAAAAATGTTTGCACTCGAGATATCTTATTATTGCTTTCTTGTTGCTTGCATCATTGATATGAGTTAATATAATCTTTAAGAGTTATTGTTGACATGGTTAGTCATAATCTTTGCTAAAAACTTGGGTGCTACTTAAGCATATGTATGTAAACAAGAACACAAGAGATCATAAAAGTTTTTCTTTCTCACTTTCAGTTTGTCAACTGAATTGGTTGAGGACAAGCAAGGGTTTAAGCTTGGGAGAGTTGATATGTATCCAACGTATCTACTTTTCCTAACACTTTTTCTCTTGTTTTGGCCTCTAATTTTCATGATTTGCATGAAACTAACCCGGACTGACGCTGTTTTCAGCAGAACTACCATGGTGTTGTTTTTTATGCACAAATGAAAGTTCTCGAAATGTAACGAAACTATTTGGAGAATAAATTTGGAATATATGAGGAATTTTGGAGTTGTAATCCACCAGAGATGGGGCCCAGGGTGGCCACCCTCCACAAGGGCATGCTAGACCCCCTTGGCGCGGCCTGGTGGAGTGTGCCCACCTCATGGGCCCTTCGACCCTAATTGTAGAGCTATAAAATCCTAAATTTCCAGAAAAACACTAGAGAGAAAGTTTCATCGTGTTTCACGATACAGAGCCGCCGCCACCTCCTGTTCTTCACCGGGAGGCCAGATCTGGAGCCAGTTTGGGAATCTTTTGTCTTCGTCATCATTAGCCCTTCTCTGTCGCCAATTCCATGATGCTAATCATCGGTAGTGAGTAATTCCTTCATAGGCTTTCTTGTCGGTGAGGAGTTTGATGATATTCATCATGTAATCGAGTTAGTTTTGTTAGGGCTTGATCCATAGTATCCACTATGTTCTAAGATTGATGTTGCTATGTCTTTTCCATGCTTAATGCTTGTCGCTAGGGCCTGAGTGGCATGATTTTAGATCTGAACCGTTTATGTTACCATCATTATATCTATGTTCTTGATCCGATCTTGCCTGGTCATAAGCACCTATTACGTTATATGATCCATCAACCCCATAGTGACAATATTTGGGATACTTCTCGATGATGGCCGTAGTTTGAGGAGTTCATGTATGCACTATGTGTTAATGCTTTGTTCCGGTTCTCTATTAAAAGGAGGCCTTAATATCCCTTAGTTTCCTTATGTCCCCCGCTTCCACAGGAGAGTAAGTCAAAACATGTCATGCAAGTTCTTTTCCATAAGCACATATGACTATATACGGAATACATGCCTCCATTATATTGATGAACTCGAGCTAGTTCTATGTCGCCCTAGGTTATGACTGTCATATGATGAATATCATCCAACGAATACACCGATCCAGTGCCTATGAGTTTGCCACTTATTGTTCTCGCTAAGTTACTACTACTATTGTTACTATTGCACTTGCTACAAATTCCCTACGGTTACCATTACCTCTACCATTACTGCTACTACTACTATCAAACTATCATATTGTTGTGCTACTGGTCACTTTGTTGCAGATATTTATCTCCAGGTGTGGTTGAATTGACAACTCAACTGCTAATACTCTCAAATATTATTTGGCTCCCCTTGTGTAGAATCTATAAATTTGGGTTGAATACTCTACCCTCAAAAACTATTGCGGTCCCTTAGACTTGTGGGTTATTAGATATCTTAGTGGAACTTACTATCATTCCTCTCATGAGGATCCAAGACTTCAGGTCACCGCATAGATGTTGGAGAACAGGGACCGTGATGCTCGTGCACTTTGTATGGAGCTTTATGCTACCCGCGCACCTCCATGGACAACACTCACACCGCTTGCACCCATTGTGTGATACGTATCCAACGTATCTATAATTTTTGCTTGTTCCATCCTATTATATTATCAATCTTGGCTGTTTTATAATCATTTTATAGTAGGTTTATATCATTTTTTGGGACCAACCTATTGACATAGTGCCCAAGTGCTAATTAATGTTTTTTCCTTATTTTTTTACTTCGCAGAAAATAAGTACCAAACGGAGCCCAAATGTTGCGGGGATTTTGATGGATTTTTATGGACCAAAAGAGTAAAGATGGGCCAAACAACACCACCCCCACCAGGGCGTGCCAGAGGCTCCTAGTGCACCCTGGTGCAGGGTGGGCACCTCAATCACCCCACCAACTGACTATCAAGCCTATAAATTCCCCAAAAACCCAAAAACCCTAGGGGAGTCGACCAAACACAATTCTAGCCACCGCAAGTTACAGAATCTCGAGATCCAATCTAACACCATCATGGAGGGGTTCATATTGTTCATAGGTGCCTCTTTGATGATACGAGAGTAGTCCACCATAGACCTATGGGTTCGTAGGCAGTAGCTAGATGGCTTCCTCTCTCTCTCTATGATTCTCAATACAATGGTCTCTTGGAGATCTATTTGATGTAATGACTTTTGCGGTGTGTATGTTGGGATCCAATGAATTTTGAGTAAATGATCAGTTTCTATCCATGAATATGATTTTAGTCTTCTTTGATCTCTTATTTGCATGATTACTTATAGCCTTGTATTTCTTCTTCGAATCTTTGGTTTAGTTAGGCCTACATAATCGATTTTTCTTGCCATGGGAAGAGGTGCTTTGTGATGGGTTCGATCTTGTGGTGTTCTTTCTGAGTGACAGAAAGGGCAGCAAGACACACATGTATCGTTGCCATTAAGGATAACAAGATGGGGTCTATTCCTACATGAATATATCTTGTCTACATCGTGTCACCTTTCTTATTACATTACACAGTTTCTCCATGAACTTAATACACTAGATGCATGCTGGATAGCGGTCGATGTGTGGAGTAATAGAAGTAGATGCAGAATCGTTTCGGTCTAGTTATCTTCGATGGGATGCTTATATAATGATCATTGCCTGGATACCGTCATGATTATTTGATCTTCTATCAATTCCCCAACAATAATTTGTTCACCCACCGTGTGCTATACTCATGAGAGAAGCCACTAGTGAATCCTACGACCCCCGGTTCTACTTTTCCAACATAGTGCTTTCCGATCTACTATTTGCAACTTTTGTTTTCAGATCTATTATTCCAAAAAACGAAAATACCTTTCTACACTTTTTGTTTATTTATTTTACTTTGTGTTGTTGCGAGATCTATTTGCCAAAACTATCAGTACATAATCTATCTTATTACCGTAGAGAGCGTGACAAACTCTCTTTCGCATTGGGTTGCAAGTATTTGTTGTTTGTGTTCAGGTGTTGCTTATGTGGGTGCGTGATCTTCCTCTATGGATTGAAACCTTGGTTTCATAGACTAAGGGAAAGACTTACCGTCGCTGTGTTGCATCATCCCTTCCTCTTTGGGGAAATACTGATGCATTCTCAAGACATGTCAAAGGATTTTTTGGTGCTGTTGCGGGGGAGGAAGCAATCTCATCTTCCAGTTTCCTAATCACAAATCTCATCTCCTTGAAATTACATTATTTGCCATTTGCCTCTAGTTTTCCTCTCCCCCACTTCATCAATTTGCCATTTTATTCGCCCTTGCTTTTTCGTTTGCCTTTTTCTTGCTAGATCTCTTGTTCTCCAATCTTTTCACTCTGGCTAGTTCCTACGTTATTGCATTTATGCCCAAGAATAAGGTTCTTGATTTTAAACAAAGGGGAGGGGAGAAACTTAAATATGCTAGGTATAGGATTTGCAATGCTCATAATATATCTATTCATAAGGAATCTACTATTGTTCTTCTTTATTGTTTTTATGTGGGCATCACCACTTGGTATTGATTCGTCCTTGATACGATTACCAGTGGGAATTTATTGATATTCCCCACATTGGATGCTTATAATGCTATGGGAAATTTTCTGGGTTCTCGACCTATCATTGTCAATGAAACCGTTTTCGCTCTTGAGCATCTTACAAAAAGGTTAGATGCGATTGAAAAGAAAATGCTCACCGAGGAAAATATTGAGAATTTGTATAAAAGGATGCATAATCTTTCTAATAGAACTGTGTCAAAGGCGGGATACGCTATTAAAATATTAAAGGAAAAAGAACCTGTAGTCAATAAAAGAATTGAAGAAAGCCCCACTAGAATTGATAAGTTAGAAGAAATCCTTCATAATTTAAGTTCCTCTTTCCCTACCGATAAGGCTATTGAAAAAACTCCCATTAGTAAAGCCATGCAAGTTCCTAAAAAGTAGGGTACCATTCCTAATAGAAACAATGAGGATCTTAAAATGATTAGTATCCATCCCAATTTTGCGGAAGTGGTAAACAACTTCCATGGCAAGAACACATTTTTCGATCTTATCCCTAGAAGTATTGTCATCGAACATATGCATGATAGATCCTTGAAAAGTTACAGTTGTGTGATTAGGGAGTTGGAAACTAAGGATGACAATACTTGAATCTATGCGTTATGCCTAGCTAGGGGCGTAAAACGATAGCGCTTGTTGGGAGGCAACCCAATGAGTAAATTATTTTTTATCATTTAATTTCTATTTTTGTGTGTGTTGCACAATTGTGATTCTGTTATGATTGTGTTTTTATGTTTTATTTAGTGTTTGTGCCATGAAATGCCTTTAGGATGATCAATAAGATGAGTAGAAACAATGCTGAATCACAATCAGAAACTTTGTGCCTAGTGCACGAACTTTCATTTTTTATTGGAACGCGATATTGAGATGACATTTTAACACAACATTTATATACAAATTATTTACATTTTCCTAATTGTTCCGAATTGTCGGGACCCCGATCCCAAGTCATATGAATCCAGACTGTAACATATCACATCGCTTTGCGGCCTCACGCACGGTAAGCTCCACGGCTGTAGCCTTACCTTAGCCGGGACCGTTTGCGTCTTTCGGCTCACGTATGTGAACATGCCGCTGGCAATCAAACGACAGAGAACCTAGGCCAACATGACTAGTCATAGAACCCAAGTGGCACATCCGTATGGAAACAGGCATACGTAACCCATCAATGCAGGTGTCGGCCTCAAGCGTGTGTAGACGAGTCATAGCAAGCTACGGACTCTGTTATGCAGTGAGACATAAATGCCATCACTGCACGTAGACAAGTCGTAGCAGGCTACAGGGACTCCACTACACTACGAGACATTTCCCCGAAGGGACAGACACAACAACAAAGAAGGATACATGCGGGTCATTCAATGTGTCCGGAGCAGTAGCAAGCTACCATGGCTCAGTGGAAGCACAAAGAGGCAGTTTCCCGTAAAGAGTACTACTAAAGGCACACAACTAGGTGTCTGATCCCATACATACCGTTGCACGTCACATGTATGCATGACATGCCCGATATGCATATATACAACCATGGCATCACAATATAACCATTCAACAACTTTTATTTAAGAGGCTCAGACGAGCCTTGCATAATATGTTCTTACAGATAGGGATTACATGACCCAACACTCAACTCATACAAACAAGTTCATACAAACCAAGCGGAAGCATAAGCTGTCTGAGTACAAATAGATGAAAGGATAAAAAGGCACATGGCCTGACTATCTACAACCCGCCACAGGGCATAGGTCGTAGCTGGGACACCAGCTATTCGGCATCGTCGACATCTAGAAAGAACCCACCTAATGGGTCCCGGGTCTCATCTGCAACATTTATTAAGCAAACATGAGTACAAACGTACTCAACAAGTCTTTAAAGCAGAGCTAGTCTATTCATGCTCATGTACCAATAAGGGAGTGGTGGAGTTTATGCAGCAATGCCAGCTTTGACTCATGGCTAACCTACACTACACAATTTTAACTCTTTGTTTACATTTTAGATATCGCACACGAGTCCACTAACTCCATGAAAATACACCACCATGGATTCACTTCCCTCTCCTGGGAGAGTGCCATCCACGATACTCACACTTGTCTTGATATATTTATGAGTATCCATTTGATTATCTATGAACAACATAAGTTATCCAAGTAGTCCATGTCCGAGGACGCGGCTATTCGAATAGTTTCATACCCTGCAGGGGTGTACTTCTTCATGCACGCTCTCGCCACTTATTGCTGTGTGCTCATAAAACCAGGCACCTCGGCAACCTTCAGGTGGAAGCCCAGCGAGGGAGTCGGCCACGACCGTCAATCACATAAGACCTCTAGTCCAGGCTATCGCCTATTTGAGACTGAACCCGCACGGAAGTCTGGTCGAAGTTTCCGCTACGGCCCCAAATGATGTGCGCAGGGTTCCCAAGCCCACCATTCGGGTGACCCTTGGTACACCGTGCCAATGCCTATCGCGTCGTAACCCACCCCTAGGGTCAGCGTTACGCACGGCCTCCAGCATGCTATAAACACCAGAAACTACTTGCAACTCCTAGACTAAGGACTAAGCGACTGATAAGTCGAGAGGGGTACTAACTAGTCTTGGATCACAAACATGGAACTTAGTTCCTAAGAACGGTCCCAATGAGACAACCCGCTATGTACTCCTACATAGCCTCTCATCGCAACCTTTACCAAATCGGGTTCATCATAAGTTCATCACATCATAACATCATTGTTTCACTCAGTTCATCACAAGAAAAAAACACCCCTGACACAACTCTAAGCATAGCAAGCATAGCAGGCAAAGTAAGTTAAGCACATCATGGCACAAGCATCTAACAAGTATGCTAGGTTGCAAGGTTTAGCTATTTACTGTGACAATGATAGCTCATGCATAAGAATAGGTTCATCTACCGTGTATGATAGACAAGTGAACAGTTGTCCTAATGCCATAAACAAGAGAAGGAGCGAGAGAGTGGGATGTTATCGGAATGATCAAGGGGGGTTGCTTTCCTTGCTAGGTAGCGAGAAGGTTCTCTCCTTCGTTGGAATACTCGGGGGTATCCTCAGAAGCAGGGCCTACCGCAATGCAGATAAAAAGCAATCAATACACGCAAGTGCAACAATATGATGCATGATCATGTCATGGTAGCATGTTTGGATGAGATGATGCAACTAATGTTGAAGTTGAGTTGAAATGAGTTTGAACATAGGTTCAAACTTGTTCTTCATTTCAAATTCCATAAACTAACCTATTAGCAAATGTCAATGTTCTTCTACATAGGTAGCTCTTGTTGGGGAACGTTGCATGGGAATTTTTTTTCCTACGCACACGCAAGATCTATCCATGGTGTTGAGCATCTACAAGAGGGAGAGTGGATCTACATACCCTTGTAGATTGCTAAGCGGGAAGCGTTAAGAAACGCGGTTGGTGTAGTTGAACGTCTTCGTGATCCAAATCGCCGAGCGTCCCGCGATCCAAGCACGATCCATCCCGCGAACTCATCATGATCCGTCCCGCGATATCATCATGATCCGTCCCGCGAACTCATCACGATCCGTCCTGCGATCTCATCACGATCCGTCCCGCGGTCTTGTCATGGTCCTTCCGATCTAGCGCCGAACGGACGACAACTCCGTGTTCAGCACACGTACAGCTTGATGACGATCTCTGCCTTCTTGATACAGCAAGAGGGAGCGGAGAGGTAGAAGAGTTCTCCGGCAGCGTGACGGTGCTGCGGCGATGGTGGTGGAGCTATTCCCGCAGGGCTTCGCCTAAGCACTGCAGAAAACCAATCTAGAGGAGAAACTATGCACTAGAGGAATGGGTAGCAGGTGGCTAAAAATTCTGTACCAAAACCCTAGAATACTCTAGTATATATAGGAGGAGAGTAGGAGGAGTGTTTGCTGCCAAAAATCCAGCCCTTGGGTCGACCAAAGTTGGGAGGAGAGGAGGACTCCTCCAATCCTAGTAGGACTAGGATTCCTCCCGTTTTTTGGCCTTTTCCCTTTGGGATTTTTCTCCCAGCCGCATGGGACTTGTGTGGGACTTCCACCAGCCCACAAAAGGCTGGTATTTACTATCCCACAGCCCATGAAGCCTCTTGGGTCGAAATACCCCTCCCGGTGGTCAACCGGTACACTACCGGCACTCCCGGTACATTACCGATTAGCCCAAAACTTTTCTGGCGACCAAAATGGGACTTCCTATATATCAATCTTTACATCCGGACCATTCCGGAGCTCTTCGTGACGTCCTGGATCTCATTCGGGACACCGAACAACCTTCAGTCAACACCATACATAACTCTATGCTACCGAAACGTCACCGAACCTTAAGTGTGCAGACCCTGCGGGTTCGAGAACTATGTAGACATGACCGAGACACCTCTACGGTCAATAACCAATAGCGGGACCTGGATCCTCCATATTCTACGAAGATCTTTATCGGTCGAACCTCTATGTCAAGGATTCAGTTAATCCCGTATGATGTTCCCTTTGTTCTTCGGTATGTTTACTTGCCCGAGATTCGATCGTCGGTATCTCCATACCTATTTCAACCTCGTGACCGGAAAGTCTCTTTACTTGTTGCGTAATACAAGATCCCGTGAGTAACACTTAGTCACATTGCTTGCAAGGCTTGTTGTGATGTTGTATTACCGAGTGGGCCCTGAGATACCTCTCCGTCACACAGAGTAACAAATCCCAGTCTTGAGCCATGCCAACCCAACAGACACCCTTGGAGATACCTGTAGAGTACCTTTATAGTCACCCAGTTATGTTGCAACGTTTGATACACACAAGGCACTCATCAAGTGTTAGTGAGTTGCATGATCTCATGGTCATAGGAACAGATACTTGACATGCAGAAAACAGTAGCATTAAACTGACACGATCATATGCTATGTTTGTAGTTTGGGTCTTATCCATCCCATCATTCTCCTAATGACGTGATCTCATTATCAAATGACATCTCATGTCAATGGCTAGGAAACCTTAACCATCTTTGATCAACGAGCTAGTCTATTAGAGGCATACTAGGGACATGGTTTTGTCTATGTATCCACACATGCATCTAAGTCTCCGATCAATACAATTATAGCATGGATAATAAACGATTATCATGAACAAGGAAATATGATAACAACTAATTTATTATTGCCTCTAGGGCATATTTCCGACAGTCTCCCACTTGCACTAGAGTCAATAATCTAGTTCAAATCACCATGTGATTTGCATTGTTATGAATCTAACACCCAATGAGTTCTAGGGCTCGATCATGCTTTGCATGTGAGAGATGTCTTATAGTCAATGGGTCTGCGTCATTCAGATCCATGTGTACTTTGCAAATTTCTATGTCAAACCGTAAACACTGCTACCACACTCCACTTGGTACTATTCCAAATGGCTGCTCCACTATACGTATCCATATTGCTACTACGAGTCATCTAGATTGGTGTTAAAGCTTGCATCGACGTGACTCTTTATGACGAACTCTTTATCACCTCCATAATCGAGAAACATCTCCTTAGTCTTTTAGTTACTAAGGATAGTCTTGACCGCTGTCCAGTGCTCCATTCTAGAATCACTTTGAAACCTTTCGGCCATACTTATGGCAAGACTGACATCGGGTCTTGTGCACAACATTGCATACATGTTAGAGCCTATGGCTGAAGCATAGGAGATGACACTCATCTTTTCTCTATATTCTGTAGTCACTGGGCATTGAGTCTTACTCAACTTTATACCTTACAAATCAGGCGAGAACTCTTTCTCTGACTGATCCATTCTGAACACGTTCAAAATCTTGTCAAGTTATGTACTCATTGAAAGTCTCATCAAGTATCTTGATCTATCTCTATAGATCTTGATGCTCAACAATTACGTAGCTTTATCCAGGTCTTCCTTTGAAAAACTCTTTTCAAACAACCCTTTATGCTTTCCAGAAATTCTATATCATTTCCGATCAACAATATGTCAACCACATATGCTTATCAGAAACTCTATAGTGCTCCCACTCACTTTATTGTAAATACAAGTTTCTCGTAAACTTTGTATAGATTCAAAAACTTTAATCACCTCATCAAAGTGTATATTCCAACTCCGAGATGCTTGCTTCAGTTCATAGAAGGATCACTGAAGCTTGCACACCATTTAGCATCCTTAGGACTGACAAAACCTTCTGGTTGTATCACATACAACCTTTCCTCAAGAAAGGAAATGATGTTTTGGCATCCATCTGCCAGATTTCATAATTGAAAAATGCAACAACTGCTAAAATAAGTCCAATATACTTTAGCATCGCTACGAGTGAGAAAGTCTCATCGCAGTCAACTCCTTGAACTTGCCGGAAACTTCTTTGCGGCAAGTCGAGCTTTATAAATGGTGACATTCACCATCAGCGTCTGTCTTCATTTTAAAGATCCAGTTGTACTCAATGACCTGTCGTCCAATGAGCAAGTCTACCAAATTCTATACTTGGTTTTCATATATGGATCCTTTCTCGGATTTCATGGCCTCTAACCATTTGTCGGAATCCGGGACCATCATCGCTTCTCCACAGCTCATAGGTTCATTGTTGTCCAACAACATGACTACCAAGACAGGGTTGTCGTACCGCTCAGGAGCAGTACACATCCTTGTCGACCTACGGGGTTCGATAGTAACTTGATCCGGAGCTTCATGATCATCATCATTTACTTCCTCTTCAACTGACGTAGGTTCCACAGAAACATCTTTCTACGCTGCGCTACTCTCTGGTTGAAACAAAGGTTCAACAACCTCATCATGTTCTATATTCCTCCCACTCAATTCTTTCGAGAGAAACTTTTTCTCGGGAAAGGACCCGTTTTAGCAACAAACACTTTATGCTTGGATCTGAGATAGAAGTTTCACCCAACTGTTCCTAGGGTATTCTATGAAGATGCATTTGTCCACTTTGGGTTCGAGCTCATTAGGTGAAAACATTTTCCACATAGGCGTCGGAGCCCCAAACATCAAGAAACGATAGCTTATGTTTCTATCAAACCATAATTCACACAGTGTCATCTCAACGGATTTAGAT
The DNA here is from genome assembly GCA_022496015.1 of Hordeum marinum. Lineage (NCBI taxonomy): Eukaryota > Viridiplantae > Streptophyta > Magnoliopsida > Poales > Poaceae > Hordeum > Hordeum marinum. The sequence goes on from CM039678.1 coordinate 314,019,191, forward strand.
GGTGCCCTATTTAAAGTGAATGTAGTTGTCTCTAATGCACAACCCCAAAATTATAGTAGCAAAACGATAAGAGACATCATAACATGCACCATATCCAATAAAGCACGACTATGACGTTCGGACATACCATCACACTATGCTCTTCCAGGTGGCGTGTGTTGTGAAACAACTTTCACGTTGTCTAAAGTTGTATGCCAAACTCGTAACTCAGATATTCACCTCCACGATCATATCGCAGATATTTTTATCTTGTCACGATGATCTTAATCTTCACTCTGAATTTGCTTGAACTTTTCAAATGATTCAGACTTGTGTTTCATTAAGTAAACATACACTATATCTACCCAAATCATCAGTGAAGATAAGAAAATAACGATATCCACCGCACGCTACAAGACTCATTGGATTGCGTACATCAACGTGTATCATTTCCAATAAATCACTTGCCCGCTCTGTCAAACCAGAAAACGGGGTCCTTAGTCATCTTTGACCAAGCAGGATGGTTCGCATGTCTCAACCGATTCGAAATCGAAAGAGTCCAAAGATCCATCAGCATGGAGTTTCTTCATGCGTTTTATACCAATATGACCTTTAGCGGCAGTGCCACAAGTATGTGGTACTATCATTATTAACTTTGCATCTTTTGGCATCAATGTTATGAACATGTGTATTACTACAATGAAGATTCAACAAACCATTCTCAATGGGTGCATGACCATTGAAGGTATTATTCATGTAAACAGAATAACCATTATTCTCTAACTTAAATGAATAACCGTGTTGCAATAAACACGATCTAATCACGTTCATGCTCAACACAAAACACCAAATAACACTTATTTAGGTTTGTTACTAATCCCGAAGGTAGAGAGAGCGTGCGATGTCGATCACATCAACCTTGGAAACACTTCCAACACACATCATCACCTCACCCTTAGCTAGTTCTCCGTTTATTTCGTAGCTTTTATTTCGAGTTACTAATATTTAGCAACCGAACCGGTATCCAATACCGAGGTGCTACTAGGAGTACTAGCAAGGTACACATCAATAACACGTATATCAAATATACTTCTGTTGACGTTGCCAACCTTCTTATCTACCAAGTATCTAGGGTTGTTCCGCTTCAACGACTACTCTCCTCATAATCGAAGCACTTAGTCTCGGGTTTGAGTTCAACTTTGGGTTGCTTCACTGGAGCAGCAACTGACTTGCTATCCATGAAGTTTCCCTCCTTGCTCTTGCCCTTATCAAAAGAAGTGGTTTGACTAACCATCAACACTTGACGCTCCTTCTTGATTTCTACCTTCGCGGTGTCAAACATCACGAACAGCTCAAGGATCATTATTTCTATCCCTGGCATTTTATAGTTCATCACCAAGTTCTAGTAGCTTAGTGACAGTGACTTGGAGAACTATATCAATCACTATCTTATCTGGAAGACCAAATCCCACTCTATTCAAGCGATTGTAACACCCAAACAATCTGAGCACATGCTCAATGATTGAGCTATTCTCCTTCATCTTGCAGGCAAAGAATCTTGTTGGAGATCTCATATCTCGCAACATGGGCACGAGCCTGAGATCCTAATTTCAGCTCTTAGAACATCTCATATGTTCTGTGACGTTCAAAACGTTTCGGAGCCTCAATTCTAAGACGTAATGCATGACACACTAATCTATCAAGTAGTCATCAGAACGTGCCTGTCAGATGTTCACAACATCTACAAACCAGGCTAGAGGGGTTGGCGCACCGAGTGGTGCATTAAGGACATAAGCCTTCCGTGCAGCAATGAGGACAATTATGAGATCACGGACCTAGTCCGCAATATTGCTACCAACATCTCTCAACTCTATTTCTCTAGGAACATATAAGAATTCAAGGGAGCTACAACGCGAGCAAGTGATCTACAACAAAATTTGCAAAGACACTACTGACTATGTTCATGATAATGAGTTCAATTAATCATATTACTTAAGAACTCCCACTCAAATTGACATCCCTCCAGTCATTCGAGTGATACATGATCCACATTCACCAACTCAAGTCTGATCATCACGTGAGTTGAGGTGGTTACAATGGTGAACATCATCATGTTGATCATATCTACTATATGACTCGTGTTTGACATTTCGGTCTCTTGTGTTCAGAGGCCATGTCTATACATGCTAGGCTCGTCAAGTTTAACCCGAGTGTACTGCATGTGCAACACTGGCTTGCACCCGTTGTATGTGAACGTAGAGTCTATCGCACCCGATTATCACGCGGTGTCTCGACACGAAGAACTTTCGCAACAGTGCACACTCGGGGAGAACACAATTTATCTTGAAATTAAGTGAGGGATCACCTTATAATGCTACCGTCGTCCTAAGCAAAACAAGGTGCATAAAAGGATTAACATCACATGCAAATCATAAGTGACATGACATGGCCATGAACTTGTGCTTTTGATCTCCATCATGAAAGCACCGACATGATCTCCATCATCACCTGCATGACACCATGATCTCTATCATCTTGATCTCCATCAATGTGTCGCCATCGGGGTTGTCGCGCCCACCATGCTTCTACTACTATTGCTACCGTTTAGCGATAAAGTAAAGCATTACATAGCGCTTAATGATTGACACGCAGGTCATACAATAATTAAAGACAACCCTATGGCTCCTGCCGGTTGCCGTACTCATTGACATGCAAGTCGTGATAATCTATACATCACATGATCATCTCATACATCACATATATCACATCAAGTAATTGGTCATATCACATCACAACATACCTTGAAAAAACAAGTTAGACGTCCTCTAATTGTTGTTGCATGTTTTACGTGGCTGCTACGGGTATCTAGCAAGAACAATTCTCATCTATGAAAAAACCACAATGATGATACACTAGTTGCTTTTCAACCTTCTCAAGGACCGCCTTTCTCGAATCCGATCCAACTAAAGTGAGAGAAACTGGCACCCGCAAGCCATCTATGCAACAAGTTGCGGTCGAGGGAACCCGTCTCTCATAAGCGTACAAGTAATGTTGGTCCGGTACACTTCATCTCACAATACCGCTGAACCAAAATCCGACCAAGGGAGGAAGCAATCTAAGCATCAATGCCCACAAACCTTTTGTGTTCTACTCGAGATCTCATCTACACATAGACCTAGCTCTGATACCACTGTTGGGGAACGTTGCGTGGGAAACAAAAATTTTCCTACGCACACGCAAGATCTATCCATGTTAATGAGCATCTATGAGAGGGAGAGTGGATCTACATACCCTTGTAGATCGCTAAGCGGGAAGCGTTAAGAAACGCGGTTGGTGTAGTCGAACGTCTTTGCGATCCGAATCGCAGAGCGTCCCGCGATCTTATCACGATCCGTCCTGCGATCCAATCATGATCCATCCCGCGAACTCATCACGATCCGTCCCACGATCTCATCATGATCCATCCCGCGAACTCATAATGATCCGTCCTGTGATCTCATCATGATCCGTCCCGCGCGATCTCGTCACGGTCCTTCCAATCTAGCGCCGAACGGACGGCACCTCCGCGTTCAGCACACGTACATCTTGATGACGATCTCCACCTTCTTGATCCAGCAAGAGGGAGTGGAGAGGTAGAAGAGTTCTCCGACAGTGTGACGGTGCTGCGGCGATGGTGGTGGAGCTATTCCGGCAGGGCTTCGCCTAAGCACTGCAGAAAACCAATCTGGAGGAGGAACTATGCACTAGAGGAACGGGTAGCACGTGGCTGAAAATTTTGTGCCAAAACCCTAAAATCCTCTAGTATATATAGGAGGAGAGGAGGAGGAGTCTTGGCTGCCAAAAAGCCAGCCCTTGGGTCGACCAAAGTGGGGAGGAGAGGAGGACTCCTCCTCCAATCCTAGTAGGACTAGGATTCCTCCCTTTTGTTGGCCTTTTTCCACCTTTTTCCCTTTGGGATTTTTCTCCCAGCCGCATGGGACTTGTGTGGGACTTCCACCAGCCCACAAAAGGCTGGTATTTACTCTCCCGCAGCCCATGAAGCCTCTTGGGTCGAAATACCCCTCCCGGTGGTGTCCCGGTACACTACCGGCACTCCCGGTACATTACCGATTAGCCAAAAAGTTTTCCGGCGACCAAAATGGGACTTCCTATATATCAATCTTTACCTCCGGACCATTCCGGAGCTCCTCGTAACATCCTGGATGTCATCCAGGACTCCGAACAACCTTCGGTCACCACCATACATAACTCTATGCTACCGAAACGTCACCGAACCTTAAGTGTGTAGACCCTGCGGGTTCGAGAACTATGTAGACATGACCGAGACACCTCTACAGTCAATAACCAATAGCGGGACCTGGATGCCCATATTGGTTAATAAAATTATAGCATGGATAATAAACGATTATCATGAACAAGGAAATATGATAATAACTAATTTATTATTGCCTCTAGGGCATATTTCCAACAGCTCTAACATGCATGATAATATCACCATTGGATTCATTGGATTTTTCTTATAAATTTTTGTATATAAATTATTTTCATCTAATTTACAGATTAATTTATATGAATTTTGAAGTTTTAAACAATTTCCGGAATTATTTTAAAACTAGAAAATGAAATATGACGTCAGGCTGACGTCACTACGATGTCAGCTGGTCGGCTGACCAGGCTAGATCAAACCTGACGTGCAGGGCCCGCACGTTAGTGACAAGGCCTAAACTCCTTGCTGACCAAGGGTTTGACCCACCCTGCGGCCCACTGGTCAGTGGCCGGAGGCTAACTAATCAGGGGGGATTAGCCCCTAATGATGTCCATGTCGGCGCCCACCGGAGCGGGGCCGGTGGCGACCGTCCGCATGTCAGCAATCCGCTAGAGTTGCGCCTCCTGCGACCATTTGGCGCGCGGAGGGCACCCGGAGGAAGCCCGTGCACGCGCGCATCTGGCGCTACGGCAGTGGGGGCTTGGGGGCCACCGGAGCTACGACCGACGATGACCCGAGCAGCAGCGAGCTTTGGGCAGCAAGGGAACGGCGCCTACGGCAAGGGACTGTCCGTGAGAGGAGGGGGAAACGGAGCAGGAGCTCACAACGGGGTTGCTGGGGGAGACGGCGAGCTCGGGGACGCGCGGATGACCTCGAATCGCCGAAGAAGAGCTTCGGCGGCCGGCTGGGAAGAAACAGCGACGGCATGTCATGGAGGGCTTCCGGCTTCTTCTAGCGTCACAAGGGGGATGAGGGGGTCGCTGCGGGGCTGCTGGTGGCTCAGAGGGGCGCGGGGGTGGCTAGAACGACGACGGCAAGCTCGAGCAGGGCTCGGCCATGGAGGTAGGGAGGAAGAAGGGGGAGAGAGAGCTACGGCGACTGGGAGGAGGAGAAATGGAGGGAGGGCTCGATCTGGATGTCTCCGTGGAGTCTATCCCTCCATCCAGGCGGGCACACAGGCAGGAGGTGGCCGGCGCTCGGCGACCACGCGCCCAACGTCCTTCTAGCCGGAGGTCAAAGAAGACCGGTTCGCCCCTGGTCGGCTGGGCCGGCTTCTTCCCTATCCCAGGTGGGCTTTTTTTTAATATTTCAATTCTTTTCTATCTTCTGACATTTGTTCTATTTTAATTTCAGGCACATATGCTATTTTAAAATAGCCCAAATATTTTATATATTGAAGTTTGAATATTTCAAGCTTATCCAAAAAGTTTGAGGATATTTTGAAGACTAAACTAATGATAATGCTTTATTTGATATTTTCAGTAGCTTTATCATTTATTTTTAAATTGCTTCAGTTGTTGAAATATTTAAAATGACCCCTGGTATAACCATGTCAATATTTATCACACACAGGGAACATTTTTAAAGGGCATTTTAGATTTGTTGAATTTTCACCAACTTTGAATTATTTTGATTCAATGTGAGCTTGGGGTTTCTTTTAGTACCCATTTCATGTTGATGAGAAATTTAAACATGATGCAACACCCATGCTGTCCTATGACATCTAGCTAGGGATGTTACATGAATTTGTAGAGTTCCCAAAGTATGGGTAGAGTACTGATTACTATAGACTGTATTGTCCGAAAGAAATTCGGTTTTCATTGTATTGTGTGCTTTTTTGATGAATTTATGGCTTGTATGGGGGGGTATAAGTCATTGTAAAGTGAGCAAATAGTATTTATAATGCAAAAATAAAATATGAATGAGTTTACAACAGTACCGAAAGTGGTAATTTTCTTAATTATACTAACGGGTCTCACGAGAATTTTGTTAAGTTTTGTGTGAATGAAGTTTTCATGTTTGGGTGAGATCACGATAGAGGAAGGAATACGGAGTTACAAGAGTCAAAGCTTGGGGATACTACATTACCCCAAGTTAATATCCAAAGATTAACAAGCAACTAAGCTTGGGGATGCCCCCGAGTGGCATCCCCTCTTTCTTCCAACAACCATCGACATACTACTTGGAACTATATTTTTATTCATCACATTTCATGAGTTTTCTTGGAGTGTGTCACACCCTGTGTTATATCACCTTGTTATGTTTGGATTTACAAAATCTGGAGCCAACTAAACTTTTTCAATGATTGTGCTTGATTGAATTGTTGCTTGTTTGCTTGTTGATTGTTGTTTATGGCACTCTTAGATTCTATCCCTCTTCATACTCATCTTCCTTGACCCAAAACTCTTGCCCAATGATCATGAAATGTGAATAGTGCCCAAAATTATTTTTATAAAATTTGATCTTGACCAAAATGGATTTATTCAAATTAGGTTTTCAGAAAACCCTGAAATGAGGTTTGCACTGCAAGTCCTCAATTTGGGTGGATCCTTCTTCCCCAAAGGCTTTACTTCAAACCTACTATATATAAGACTTTCCAAAACCACCAAATATTAATTTAAATGATTATTCTTATATTTTATTTAGAGGCTTTTTCTTAAGACCAGAAATGGCCTTTCATAGGGAAAAATTATTTTAATGCTTTTAAAATATTTGAGAAAATTTAGGGAAACTCAGTGGACATACAGTTTCCAAATATATGAGTTTAAACACAAGGTAATGTTAAAATCATGGGAAAAAACCCTCAAAACCCTTTCTGTTCAATTCAAACTTTTGGAATATTTATATAAGAAATATTTTCAATAAATTCTAGGAAAATTTCAGCAGGTCAACACTATCATAGGTGATGATCTTGCAAAGTTTCATCTCAATCCAAGTTAATTTGGTTCATCAAACCATCCCAAAACCCTCCCTGTCTAGATTCAAATTTTAACAATTTTACATTGTGAAGTTTCTCCCCTTAACATCAAACCTTGTGGACATGTTCTAATCACCAAAGAATGATGCTACACTAAGTGGTGCATCAATGGTAAAAGCTTAGCATGTCTAGATCTAGAGAAACCAGAATCTGTTGATTTCTAGGATTCCACTAAGTCCCATTGTGAACTTTCATCAAACTCTCTCAAACTTGGTGATAAGCCCTACTTGTGACCACCCTTTGATCCTTTTAATTATCAAGGCATGTAGGATTCATCTACTGGACCAAATCACCATCAAACACCTTCTGGTGAAATGGTAAGTCTCTGATTTCACCCCCTTTCTCTCTTCCCCTTACCTCCAAACTATTACCACACGTTCTGGCAATGCCCAAGCACCCCTAGTAAAAATGCCAGGTCCTCAAGCCACGGGGAGGTGCGGCGAAATCCCCATTTTTACCCCTGGACAGCCCTGGCAGAGCTTTCTCTCACCTCCCCTCTTACTCTATTCCTCTCCTGAAGCATCCAAGGCACTTTTCTCTAGCCTAGGCACCCCTAGATCTCCCTGGACACTCTTGGCCACGCACAAGATGCCATTGGCATGCCGTCGCATGCCCGGCACTGTAGCCGTTGCCCACTGCATGGCCCCGACCACCTCGAGCTCCCCCTCTCGCTAGATGGTCGGCCTCAGTGTCCGCGCCACACCAGCTTGTCGGGCCCCTCCTCGCTCTCCCTCCTATGGACCTCCTCGCACGTGCCGCGGCCGCCCGAGACGACCAACCACGGGGCTTGCACGTGCGCGCTCCCCCGCCTCTCTCTCCTCTCCCCTCGGCCTAGACCAACCCCAGGAACGCCGCAGATTCGCCCTAGCCCCCTATGATCGACCCTGGACCCGGCCTCGAGCTCGCCGGCACACCCGAGCTCGGTGGACCACCGGGCGCCTATAAAAGAGCCTCTCGGGCACCTCTCTCCCCTCTGGTCTCTCTCCCCACTCCCCAACAACCTCCTTGTGCCCCCTAGAGAGCCCCTGACGCCTATGTGCTCGGGATCGAGCCGAGGACCGCCATAGCCATCTCACCGTCGATCTCTGGGTACCTCCCCTCTCCGGCCCCCACTCTTGTCCCGTTGGGTTCCCCTCAGCTCCCTGAGCCAGTCCCCTCTTTTTCCCCTTCATTTGGTGCACAGGGTGACCGACACGTCCTCCTCCCGAAGCTCCTCCGCCGCGGCCATCTCCCCGCCGGTGACTCCGGCCACCTCTGATCGCCCTTCCACCTCCAGGAGACCGGCGGCTCGACACATAGCCCATCCCTGCCTCTAGATCCCCTCGCCGTGCCTCCTTTCACTGCCGATGAGCCTCTCCCGCCCTCAGCCCCGAGGTGGGAGAAGGATCCGATAGGTGGGACCCACCTGTCGGCCGCTCTCTCCCCCTCGCGGTCGCTCATGGCCGGGCCCAACGCGTCAGGTTTTAACCTGACCGCGTGCGAGGCCGGCTAGCTGGCCAACTAGGCCGGCCCATCCACTGGCTGCCTTTGGCCCAGGGTCCCGTGGCCTTTTTCTTTTCCCTTTCTGTGGGATTTTGCAAAAATCCCACAGAGCTCAATATAAATCCTATAACAATAACTTTTCCACCTAAATTCCCAGGATATTCCCTAGAATTTAATAGTGCCCTTTTTCTAAAATTTTGAAAACCTTTTATGCACTGTTTTATTTTAAAACCTATATTTAGGCATCTTTTGCCTCTGTTAAATAGTTTCCAAAAATGTTTTTCATAAGAAAATACTAAACAAACATTTTTAATATAGTCTTTAGTATTTATCAGAGTAGGGTAGCATTTTTAATAGTAGTTTGTGTGCTTTGTTTTTGTGTGATGCTTATTTTATCGCTTTTATTCGCGACGATAGATTGCTCTGTTGACGCGGAAGTTGGACCTGAAGACTTCGAAGACCCCGGAGACTCTGTTGAGCCAGGCAAGCAGCCCTTTGGCCATGTTAAGAAAGTTTTCATGCATGACATATAGCACTTGTTGTTTTGATGATTGATCATGAAGTGGTGTTCCCCCTTCGGTGGGATACCTCCGATACTTTTACCATTGACACTTGCATCATGCATGACCCTACCACCTTATGAGGGTTATGCGGGTGGGAGTAGATAGGATGCTAAAAGATGCTACGCAAGTGGGATGGGAGTTATGCATAGTGATGGGAAGGAAGAAATGATTTCAAAGACTTTTCGAAAACCCCATCGGGTGCCACTAATGCCCGAGGGAGATGATGATAAGTTGGATGAATACTTGAGAAAGAAGTGGTGTGCCAGAGGAAGTGAGTGTGTGTTTTCGAAAACGGAGAGTTTTAAGGTCTGCTAACCGTCCCAACCTTACATGCGCAACCACGATACCCCTTATGGGACGGGGCCTTATTGATTACTATGATTGATGCTAGCAGGGAGCTCACATAACTAGTGGCAAGAGTGAAGTGGTCACTCTTGAGACGGGGTCGTCCTGGAAGTGGAAGGCCATGCGCTGTCTTTACATGCACTGGGCACACCGTTGCGTGCCCTCATGGACGTTATGTGTGATTTACATCATGAGGGATGGCACTAACGAGTAGACTCCTTGTTTAGTATCACCATGGGAAAGGCATTGTTCGGGTGCTTACCTCGGGTATGTTATATACCGCGAGTCGTGAATGACACTAAAGTTCCCCGAGTCTTGTGGGTAAAGTGTGAAACCTCTTTAGAGTGTAAAACTATTCGAATAGACGCATCCGCGGTCATGGACAGTTGGAGGTCTTTCTTAAACTACGTCTGGATGTTTTCGCAAACTTGGTGTGAGTGTGTGTGTTGGTGACAAAGAGGTTATCTGAGCAAAGTCCGATGACTTAGCATGATGATTGATTGAGTCTGATGACTTAGCATAATAGATGAACATGATATGTCCAATCCCTATTCATGATGATATCTGTAACTTGTTCATATGGATATCTGCCAACTGTTGACGCATGCTTACTTTGTTATTTGATCATATCATTGCACTCAAAATTGGCTTTCCACACATTACCTACTTAGTGTTATATCATGCATCATTATTACCTTGTTCCACAACTTGGGTTCCTTGAGAGTACATTCAAAGTACTCATTGGCTTGCCACTCATTATTTAATTGTTCAGACATGTAAGAACATGAGTACGTTGAAGAGTTCATTGGAGACGAACATGTGAACTAGCACGCTTCCTAGTCAGAATGCCTATAGGTTTAAGGTTGATGGCATGGGTTCATGCTTCGATCAAGATTTCCGCTGCTTGTTCTATTTAAGTGTTTGGCCCTCATGGCCATGTCTATGTAAGACTAGAGCTTCGTGGTCTTTATTTGTGTAAGACGTTAAGTGTGGATGTAAGACTCTTGTTATCTAGCTTCTGTGTGTTCAGTCAGCATTGATCTCTGGGATCACTGTATACGTGCATTCAGTGATCATGACTTATGAGTCAGGGTCCCCACAGAGCTGGTATCAGAGCCATCCTAACTATAGGAAGCCCTTAGTTAGCATGGACGTTAGTCAGGATAAAACCATTTTCAAAACTACACCTAGCACCTATGCTTAGGAATTCTGCACTGTTTACCTCTTCTATTCCTCACAACACTCTGCTGACTCTTGTCCTTTCAAACCTTTGTAGATGGCCGTCGTACCCAAAGCCTTCCTGAGATTCGGCTTTCCCTTACTCCTTGGGGATAGTCTGCCAGTTTCACCAACCACCCATTTTCCTCTACCACGAGCACTGAGTCGATGCTGTGACGAAGGAGTACCATGTGGATGTGGACGTGAAGGAAAACAACTCCACGACCAGTTGGTTCTTTGCAGGACAATGGATGGAGACCATGATACTCGCAGTCGAGTCAGCTGCATGCAAGGCACTACTGCACCTACAACACATGCTTCCAGAGATGGCTGATGAGCCGGCTGCTCGCTACATTCCTTTCAGAAAGGATGATCTTGGCGAGAGTTGGACACTTGTTCCAACCTAGGAGGATGGCACACCACTCAGGTTCCAGACCTACTTCAGCCTCTCCGCCGATAGTTGGTTCACCACTTGCTTAAGGAGTCCGTGAAGCTCCGCGAGGAACTTCACCACGCCAGAGAGCTACTTCGGCAAGCCAAGACAAAGCCGAACAAGATCAAGAAGGATGGAGCCCCCGAGGGACAACCAGCTGTCGCTTACAGAGGAGGAGTACCCCCAGCTCGTGATGCGCCCACACGTCGTCATCACATGAGTGCAAAGGATTACAATGAGATCTTCACCGACCCGCCAGCAAAGCGTCGTCGGGATGGACCTCCTCATTCCCCGACCCCTTCGACCGGGAATGATGCCCATTCGGATGACGAACAGGAGGAAGACCCAGAGGAGCGTGACTACGAGACCGAACACTCCACCACCTAAGTCCGAGGACCCCTAGGGTAGGATCAGTCATGTACCCCTCGTGCGAAGTCGAGTCCGTGTAATGGTTCATATGAAACCATGTGTGCTTGTTGTTTGTTTTGTTGTTTGTGTTCCAATGCAAGTCACGCTTTTGCATTAGGCAACATGTAAGCGACTCCATCGTCCATCTTAATATATGTTGGTCTTTCGACCTTTGTTTTAACAAACTTGCACTCAATCAACCCCCTTAGGCGTGCTTTATCGTTGTTGCTTTCCCTCTCGTCTATCCTAGTTGTTTGACTTGGCTGCTCCAAACAGGATGGTGACTGCTACCCGCAAAATCTCCTTCGCCAACCCTGAAGCCGGCAAGTCATGCTAGCAAAAGGGAGTTGGTGGAGCTGCTCATGCTGGAGGACACCAGGAGCAGCCACAAGGCGACGTTCCCCCACCACCACCTCCACTTGAGAACATGACCATAGCTCAGTTTCTCCAAGTTCATTGGTAGGAATGCCAAGCCAACAATGTTGCTATCCACCAAATGGCTCAGGCCCTTGTGAACAACCAATAGGAGGCAGGAACGGCAATGGCCGCTCCATGCTGTCTAAGTTCATGAGGAATTCGCCAGCAACCTTCACCGAGACTACTGAACCATTGGATGTTGATGATTGGATCCACACCATCGAGGACCTCTGCATTGGTCAATTGCAGTGAGGACCATGAGAAGGTGCTTTATGCCTCTCACTGCCTTGGAGGTACCGCCTGAGCTTGGTGGGACGGATTCAAGGTCATGCAAGGTGAGCGTGTGATCACTTGGAATGACTTCAAGGAAGGATTCCAGACTGCCCACATTCCTTCTGGGATCATGGCTATCAAGAAGAGAGAATTTCGAGCGCTGAAGCAAGGAAGTGGCTCTGTCAAGGAGTACCTTCAGAAGTTCAACCTGCTGTCAAAGTATGCACCTAAAGATGTCAACACGGAAGCTGCCAAGAAGGAACGCTTGATGAAGGGACTTCAACAGACCCTGTAGTATCAGCTCATCGTCTACGACTGTCGTACCTTCTTCGACCTGGTGAACAAGCGCCGTGCCACAGACGACACTCGCAAGAGCAAGATGATCATAAGGGTAGCTCAAGCAGCCAGAAGCCTCGCCCCTGGCAGCCAGCCCCAGTCAGGCCAACCTATCAACCATAGCAGGCTAGGCCTCCTGCGCCTCGTTTGAGCTATCAGCCTGAGCAGTATGCCAATCCCAGGACATCCTACAACAACCCCAATAACAACAATGGAGGCAGGAACTTCAACAACAACCCTGGGCAAGTCACTTGGTTTGGATGTGGTCAGTCTGGACACATCTCTAAGCTCTGCCCAAACAAGAAGCCAGATGCACCGCGCCCCAATGCTCCAAACCAAGGTCAAGGCCATGGAGCACCACCAAGGAACCCCGCTCCTGCAACCATCCCAACAATGTCAAGGGTCATGTGAATCACGTCAGCGTAGAGGAAGCCCAAGAAGACATGTACGTCATACTGGGTACGTTCCTCGTCAACTCAACCCTAGCAACAATACTATTCGATTGTGGAGCTTCACATTCTTTTCTCACCCAAAAGTTTGCATTAGAGAGTGGCATGAAATCTACACCCCTGGGTAGTCATATGTTGATACAGACCCCAGGTTCAGTTATGAAGTCTGGGATAGGGTGTAAGGGAGTGAAGATTGACATCAACGGGGTAGACTTCCTAGCAGACCTTATAGTTCTAGATTCACCCGGCTTGGATGCAATCCTTGGCATGAATTGGTTAACCAAGCACCAAGGCATGTTAGACTGTGCCAAGAGGATTGTCACCAAGACCAATAGCCAAGGAGTGGAAGTCAAGTATGTGCCCAACCCTACCTCCACTCAAGCCCCTCAGGCTAACTATCTATCGAGAGTTGAGTTGGATCAAGTGCCAGTGGTATGTGAATACCCGGATGTGTTTCCTGATGAGCTACCCGGAATACCTCCTGACCGCGACATTGAGTTCATCATTGAGCTTATGCCTGGATCAAGGCCCATCTATAAGAAGGCCTATAGGATGGGATCCGAAGAGTTGGCTGAATTGAGAAAGCAATTGATAGAGCAACTCAGAAAAGGATTCATTCGCCCAAGTGCCTCTCCTTGGGGATCACCTGTTTTATTTGTGTCAAAGAGGGACGGAACTATCACACTCTATGTCGATTACCGTTCTCTCAATGAAGTCACAATATAGAACAAGTACCTACTCCGCAAGATTGAAGACCTGTTTGATTAGTTGAATGGAGCGAAGGTGTTTTCCAAGATAGACCTCAGGTCTGGTTACTATCAGCTGAAGATCAGACCTCAAGACATTCCGAAGATGGCATTTGTAACCCGGTATGGCCTATATGAATACACGGTCATGTCATTCGGGTTAACTAATGCCCCTGCCTACTTCATTTACCTCATGAATAAGGTCTTCATGGAGTACTTGGACAAGTCCGGTGTCGTCTTCATTGATGACATACTCATCTTCTACAAGTCTGAAGTAGAGTATGAGGAACACTTGAGATTGGTCCTAGAAAAGCTTCGAGAGCACCACCTTTATGCCAAGTTCAGCAAGTGTGAATTCTGGCTGCATGAAGTTGGATTCTTGGGTCATGTGCTGACTAGAGAAGGATTATTAGTGGATCTTGCTAAGATTGAAGCCGTGACTGAATGGCAAACCCCAACTACCATGAAGGAAGTCAGGAGCTTCCTCGGACTCATGGGATATTACCGCAAGTTCGTGGAAGGGTTCTCAAGCATTGCTCGACCCATGACCCAACTTTTGAAGAAGGACAACAAGTTCAAATGGGCAACTAAGTGCGATAAAAGCTTCTAGGAGCTCAAGAAGAGATTGACCACATCCCCAGTTTTGGCCACCCCCGATATTCACAAAGAGTTTATGATTTATTGTGATGCATCAAGAATCGGGCTTGAAGGTTTTCTGATGCAAGCAGGCAGAGTTGTAGCATATCTATCCAAACAGCTACGACCCCATGAAGAGAACTACACAACTTATGACCTTGAGTTGGCAGCCATGGTTCATGCCTTGAAGACTTGGCGACATTACCTTCTAGGGAAGCGATGTGAGATATTCATAGACCACAAGAGAGTGAAGTATATCTTCACCTAAAGAGAATTGAACATGAGGCAACAAAGAAGGTTGGAGTTGATCAAGGATTAGGACCTCAGTGTTCAATACCACCCTAGAAAGGCCAACGTGGTAGCAGACGCTTTAAGAAGAAAGGCTTGTTCCTTGAATGCTATGATTAAGGAAAGGCTAACGCCCTGTATGAGGAACTTGAGAGATTCAGCTTGGAACTGGTTGCATCAGGATTCCTCGCCAACCTCGAAGCAAAGCATACCTTCATGGATGATATTAAGGAAGCTTAGAAGGCATACAAGAGCATTGAAGGCATCAAGAGGAAGATCAAGGCAGGCAAGGCCCCAGGATTCTCAGTGGATGAACAAGGAGTTGTATGGCTCGGGAATCGCATCTGCGTTCCCCACAAAGAGGAGCTCAAGTACTTAATCTTGCAAGAAGCTCACGACACTCCAGACTCCATACACCCTGGAGGAACCAAGATGTATCAAGACCTCAAGGCAAGATTCTGGTGGCATGGCATGAAACGGGAAATAGGCACATTTGTAGCTAAGTGTGACATATGCCAGAGAGTCAAGGCTGAGCACCAGCGACCTGCTAGACTTTTGCAACCTCTCAAAGTGCCTGAATGGAAGTGGGACAAAGTTGGGATGGATTTCATCATCGGTTTACCAAGTTCAAGTAAAGGACATGATTCCATTTGGGTCATCATCGATCACGTGACCAAAGTGGCCCACTTAATTCCTGTTAAGACAACCTACAATGGGAACCAATTGGCCAACCTCTACATCAACTGGATTGTGAGCCTCCACGGGGTCCCTAAGGAGATTATCGGACCGACGAACCCAGTTCACCTCAAGGTTCTAGAATAGGTTCCAAGAAGCCTTGGGAACCAAGCTCTCCTTCAGCATCGCTTTTCACCCCCAAACCGGTGGAGAAACTAAACGAGTAAATCAGATACTCGAAGATATGCTCCGTGGGTGTGTCTTGGATTATGTAGCCAAGTGGGAAGACTGCCTACTGTTCGCCAAGTTCTCCTACAACAACAGCTACCAAGCGAGTCTTCAGATGGCACCATTTGAGGTGTTGTATGGACGCAAGTGCCATACTCCCCTCAACTAGTCAGAGACCAGAGAAGGGTTAGTCTTCGGACTAGACATCCTCCGCGAAGCAGAAGAGCAAGTTCAACTCGTCTGAGAGTGACTCGAGACCGCCAACACTAAGCAGAAGAGCTACGCCGACTCCGACCACCGAGAAGGGAGCTTCTGTGTCGGTGACCTTGTTTACCTCTGAGTCACGCCTCTCAAGGGAACCAAGCGTTTCCATGTCAAAGGGATGCTTGCACCAAGGTACATCGGCCCCTTCAAGATCACCGCAATGCGCGGAGAAGTTGCCTATCAGCTAGTCCTACCTTCTGAGCTGTCGGATGTGCACAACGTCTTTCATGTGTGACAACTCCGAAAGTGTCTGCAAGTTCCCAACCGCCCCGACCTCTACAAGGACATCGACCATCAAGCCATTGATCTTCCACCCGACCTCACTTATCCTGAGCGTCCGGTTCACATTTTGGATGAAGCCGAGTGCTGCACCCATAGCCACACCAGCAAGTACTTCAAGGTCCAATGGAGCAACCACAGTGAAGTCGAGGCGACCTGGGAGCGTGAAGACTATCTTAAATCTGAGTTCCCTTATCTTTTTAGCGCTTAGCGTGGGAATCTCGAGGACGAGATTCTTGTAAGGGGGGTAGGTATGTCACACCTGTGTTATATCACCTTGTTATGCTTGGATTTACAAAATTTGGAGCTAACTAAAACTTTTTCAATGATTGTGCTTGATTGAACTGTTGCAAGTTCGCTTGTTGATTGTTGTTTATGGCACTCTTAGATTCTATCCCTCTTCATACTCATCTTCCTTGACCCAATCCTCTTTCCCAATAATCATGCCATGTGAATAGTGCCCAAAACTATTTTATCAAATTTTATCTTGACCAAAAAGGATTTATTCAAATTAGGTTTTCAGAAAACCATGAAGTGAGGTTTGCACTGCAAGTCCTCAAATTGGGTGGATCCTTCTTCCCCCAAGGCTTTAGTTCAAACCTACTATATATAAGACTTTCCAAAACCACCAAATATTAATTTTAATGATTATTCTTATATTTTATTTAAAGGATTTTTCTTAAAACCAGAAATTGCATTTCATAGGGAAAAATTATTTAAATGCTTTTAAAATTTTTGAGAAAATTTAGGGAAACTCAGTGGACATATATTTTCCATATATATAAGTTTCAACACAAGGGAATGTTCAAATCATGGGGAAAACCCCTCAGAACCCTTTCTATTCAAATCAAACTTTTGGAATATTTCTATAAGAAATATTCTCAATAAGTTGTAGGAAAATTTCAGCAAGTCAACACTATCATATGTGACGATCTTGCATAGTTTCATCTCAATCCAAGTTGATTTGGTTGATCAAACGATCCCAAAACCATCCCTGTCCAGATTCAAATTTGAAAAACTTTACATTGTGAAATTTCTCCCCTTAACCTCAAACCTTGTCGACATGTTCTAATCACCAAATAACGATGCTACACTAAGTGTTGCATCAATGGTAAAAGCTTAGCATGTCTAGATCTAGAGAAACCAGAATCTGTTGATTTCTAGGATTCCACTAAGTCCCATTGTGAACTTTCATCAAACTCTGTCAAACTTGGTGATAAGGCCTACTTGTGACCACCCTTTGATCCTGTTAATTATCAAGGCATGTAGGATTCATCTACTGGGCCAAATCACCATCAAACACCTTCTGGTGAAATGGTAAGTCTCTGATTTCACCCCCTTTCTCTCTTCCCCTTGCCTCCAAACTATTACCACACCTTCCGGCAATGCCCAAGCACCCCTAGTAAAAATCTCAGGTCCTCGAGCCACGGGGAGGTGCGGTGAAACCCCCATTTTAGACCTGGACAGCCCTGGCAGAGCTTTCTCTCCCTCCCCTCTTACACTATTCCTCTCCTGAAGCATCCAAGGCACTTTTCTCTAGACTAGGCACCCCTAGATCCCCCTGGACACTCTTGGGCGCATAGAAGACACCATTGGCATGCCGTGGCATGCCAAACACACGCTCTGGAGCGTGCTACAGTGCCGACAGGCACTATAGCTGTTGCTCACTGCATTGCCCCGACCACCTCGAGCTCCCCCCTCTCGCCAGATGGCTGGCCTCGGCGTCGCGCCACGCCACCTTGTCGGTCCCCTCCTCTCTCCCTCCTCTGGCCCTCCTTGCACGTGCCATGGCCTCCCAAGCCGCCAACCACGGGGCTCGCACGCACGCGCTCCCCCGACTCTCTCTCCTCTCCCCCTCGGCCTAGACCAGCTCCAGGAATGCCGCAGACTCACCCTCGCCCCCTCTGATCGACCTTGGCCCTGACCCCGAGCTCGCCGGCGCACCCGAGCTTGGTGGACCACTGGGTGCCTATAAAATAGCCTCTCGGGCCCCTCTCTCCACTCTGGTCTCTCTCCCCACTCCCCAGCAACCTCCTTGTGCACCCAGAGAGCCCCCGACACCTCTGTGCTCGGGATCGAGCCGAGGACCGCTGTGGCCATCTCACTGTCGATCTCCGGGTACCTCCCATTTCTGGCCCCCATTCCTGTCCCATTGGGTTCCCCTTAGCTCCCTGAACCATTCCCCTCCTTTTTCCCATTCATTTGGTGCAAAGGGTGACGGGCACGTGCTCCTCTCGAATCTCCTCCGCCGCGGCCATCTCCCCGCTGGTGAGTCCAGTCACCTCTGGCCGCTGTTCCACCTCCAGGAGACCGCCGGCTCAACGCAGAGCCCACCCCGCCTCCAGCTCCCCTCGCCATGCCTCCTTCTGCCGCCGATGAGCCTCTCCCCCCTCTACCCTGAGGTGGGAGAAGGATTCGATATGTGGGACCCACCTGTCGGCCCCTCTATCCCTCTCCCCGCTCTCTCTCTCCCCCCACGATTGCTAATAGTCGGGCCCCGCGCATCAGGTTTAAACCTAGCCGCGCGCAAGACTGGCTGGATAGCCAGCTGGGGCGGCCCAGCCAATGGCCGCCTCTGGCCCAAGGTCCCGTGGCCTTTTTCTGTGTGATTTTGCAAAAATCCCACAGAGCTCAATAAAAATCCTATAACAATCATTTTTGCACCTAAATTCCTAGGATATTCCCCAGAATTTAAAAGTGCCCTTTTTGTTAAATTTTGAAAACCTTTTATGCACTGTTTTATTTTAAAACCTATATTTAGGCATCTTTTACCTTTGTTAAATAGTTTCCAAAAATATTTTTCATAACAAAATACTAAACAAACATTTTTAATATAGTCTTTAGTATTTATCAGAGTAGGCTAGCATTTTAATAGTAGTTTGTGTGCTCTGTTTTTGTGTGATGCTTATTTTATCGCTTTTATTCGCGACGATAGATTGCGCTGTTGACGGCGAAGTTTGACCCAAAGACTTCGAAGACCCTAGAGACTTTATTGAGCCAGGCAAGAAGCCCTTTGACCATGTTAAGAAACTTTTCATGCATGACATATAGCACTTGTTGTTTCGATGATTGATCGTGAAGTGGTGTTCTGCCCTTCGGTGGGATACCTCCGATACTTTTACCATTGACACTTGCATCGTGCATCACCCTACCACCTTATGAGGGTTATGCAGGTGGGAGTAGATAGGATGCTAATAGATTCTACACAAGTGGGATGGGATTTATGAATAGTGATGGGAAGGAAGAAATGATTTCAAAGACTTTTCGAAAACCCTGTCGGGTGCCCCTAATGCCCGAGGGAGATGATGATAAGTTGGTGACCACTTGAGAAAGAAGTGGTGTGCCGGAGAAAGTGAGTGTGGGTTTTTGAAAATGGAGAGTTTTAAGGTCTACTGACCGTCCCAACCGTACATGCACAACCATGATACCCCTTATTGGATGGGGCCTTGTTGATTACTATGGTTGGTGCTAGCAGGGAGCTCACATTACTAGTGGCAACAGTGAAGTGGTCACTTTTGAGACAGGGTTGTCCCAAAAGTGGAAGGCCACATGCTGTCTTTACAGGCACCGGGTACACCGTTGCATGCCCTCATGGATGTTACGTGTGATGTACATCATGAGGGATGGCACCAACGAGTGGACTCCTTGTTTAGTATCACCATGGGAAAGGCATTCTTCAGGTGCTTACCTCAGGTATGTTATATACCGCGAGTCGTCGATGACACGGAAGTTTGCTGAGTCTTGTGGGTAAAGTGTGCAACCTCTACAGAGTGTAAAACTATTCGAATAGCTGCGTCCTCGGTCATGGACAGTTGGAGGTCCTTCTTAAACTACATCTGGATGTTTTCGCAAACTTGGTGTGAGTGTGTGTGTTGGTGACAAAGTGGTTACCCGAGCAAAGTCCGATGACTTAGCTTGACGATTAACTGAGTCTGATGACTTAGCATAATAGATGAACATGAAATGTCCAATCCCTGTTCATGATGATATCTGTAACTTGTTCATATGAATATCTGCCAACTATTGATGCAAGGTTACTTAGTTATTTCATGATGTCATTGCACTCAAAATTGGCTTTCCGCAAATTACATACTTATTGTTATATCATGCATCATTATTACCTTGTTCCACAACTTGGGTTGGTTGCGAGTACATTCAAAGTACTCATTGGCTTTCCACTGGTTATTTAATTGGCCAGGCATGGAAGAACAGGAGTATGTTGAAGAGTTCACTGGAGATGAACATGCGAACAAGGATGCTTCCCAGTCATAATGCCTATAGGTTTAAGGCTGATGGCACGGGTTCACCCTTCGATCAAGATTTCCGCTACTTGTTCTATTTAAGTGTTTGGTCCTCGTGGCCCTGTCTATGTAAGACTAGACTTTCGTGGTCTTTATTTGTGTAAGACATTAAGTGTGGATGTAAGACTCTTGTTATCCACCTTCTGTGTGTTCAGTGAGCATTGATCTCTGGGATCACTATACACGTGCATTCGGTGATCATAACTTAAGAGTCGGGGTCACCACAGAGTGTCTTGTATCTTTCCTTTGTTTGATTTATCCGCGTTGCACACAACTATTTGAGAGAGCCAAAATTATACTATGATTTGGTAGAATTTCCCTTTAAGCTTCACTTGAAACTTTTGAGCAAAAGAATTTCTCTAGTGCTTCACTTATATCTTTTTGAGCACTGCGTGCTTTTATAGGTTTGAAGAAATGCTCTCATGCTTCACTTATATTAATTCTAGAGTTAGTAATTTTGAAGAAATCCTCGCATGCTACACTTATATTATTTTGGGAAGTGAAACTTGTATGGTCATATTCTTCACTTATATCCATGTGAGGTTATCAAAAGCAATTGCAACATATGAAACTAGTCCCAAAGTGATAGATATTCAAGAGGGATATAATAAAAAATTTCATGAATATCATTGGACAAATTAAACTTGATTCTTTGTAATAGTTTTGAGATATGACAATAGTTATATGTGAGTTATGTTGATGATTAATTATGCTTAGTAAGAATATTGGTGCTAAGGTTTGTGATTCCCTATGCAACCACGAAAGTCAATAGTTGTGCTATGAAATTACATCCTTCTTATGGTGCACTATTCAGTGTTAGTTATGCTTAATGCTCGCTTATGTGATTTTTTGTTTCTTAGTTGGATGCTTCTCAATCTCATGCTAGCCATGACTTGTACTAAGTAGAAATACTACTTGTGCATTCAAAATCCTTAAACCATGTTTTGCCACATGAGTCCACTATACCTACCTATATACGGTATTCCCATGTCGTTCCAAGGAAATTTGCATGTGCCATCTCTAAACTTTCAAAATAAAATTT
Source organism: Hordeum marinum (assembly GCA_022496015.1). NCBI lineage: Eukaryota > Viridiplantae > Streptophyta > Magnoliopsida > Poales > Poaceae > Hordeum > Hordeum marinum. Next base: position 314,040,797 of record CM039678.1, read on the forward strand.
CCTTTTTGTGTGCTCGTACCGCTCATGAAACGGTATGGGGTGACCGATATTTTTACATACTAGATGTGTTATTCTGAAGATGAGTATTTATTTACTTCTCATTGCACAAGAGTATGGCGATAATAGGGACGCCTAGTCCCAAAATAAAAAATGAAAAAAAATACTTTATGTTGTCAAATAATAAATTCCCTGGAAAGTATTGGTATGGAAGGCAACCCTGGATTCGGATAGCCATGGAAAGTAAAAGTATGGTGGAAAAAGAAATAAACTTTATTTTTTGTTTGGGAACCGCCTATGATGCATCTAGTGTGGAAATATATTGAGATCTGTTAGTCATTTTTGTTGACAGGAAAGGCATGCCACTCAAAATATTTTTCTCTATCAATTTAAACACTTGAGCTCTGGCACCTCTACAAATCCCTACTTCCCTGTACGAGGGCCTATCTATTTACTTTATGCAATTTTTATTTTTCAATTTGAGTGTCCATCTTCTCTTATAAAGCAGCAACTAGGAGGCACTATGATCGTACTTGACCATTCGGTGTAGCTAATATTTGAGTGTGTATTGTGAATGTATCAATGATTAAGCATGATGGGCTAGGGATAACTTGCTTTAGTGTTGATATTTTGAAAGACATGGTTGCTTGTTGATATGCTTGAGTACTAAAGTTTTCATTTCAATACTAGAATATTGCTTTGAACCATGTGAAAAGTCCAAATGTCCATGCTATAAAGAAAAGAATATGTGATGAACATGATAGGCATCATTCCAGATCAAAAATTATGCTTTTATCATTTACCTACACGAGGACAAGTAGGAATTAAGCTTGCGGATGCCTATACGTCTCCAACGTATCTATAATTTTTGCTTGCTCCGTGCTATTATATTGTCAATCTTGGATGTTTTACAATCATTTTATACCGGCTTTATCTCATTTTTTCAGACTAACCTATTGACATAGTGCCAAAGTGTCAGTTGTTGTTTTTTGCTTGTTTTTTACTTCGTGGAAAATCAGTACCAAACGGAGCCCAAATGATGTGGGAATTTATGTGGATTATTTATGTACTAGAAGAAGAAAGATGGGCCAAACAAGACGAGAAGATGGGGCCCAAGGTGGCCACCCTCACTAGGGCGCGCGAGGACCCTAGCGCGGCCTAGTGGAGGGTGGGCACCTCGATCACCCCACCAACCAACCATAGAGCCTATAAATTCCCTAAGAATCCAGAAACCCTAGGGGGGGGGTCGACGAAACACAATTCTAGCCTCCGCAAGTTCCAAAATCTTGAGATCCAATATAACACCATCACGGAGGGGTTCATCTTCTTCATGCGTGAGTAGTCCACCATAGACCTGTGGGTCCACAAGTAGTAGCTTGATGGCTTCCTCTATCTCCATGATTGTTAATACAATGGTCTCTTGGAGATCTATTTGATGTAATGACTTTTGCGATGTGTTTGTTGGAATCTGATGAATTTTAAGTTCATGATCAGTTTCTAGCCATGAATATGTTTTGAGTCTTATTTGATCACTTATTTTCATGATTACTTATAGCCTCGGATTTCTTATTTGAATCTTTGGTTTAATTAGGCCAACTAAAGTAATTTTCATTGCCATGGGAAGAGGTGCTTTGTGACAGGTTTGATCATGCGGTATTCTTTCCTAGTGATAGAAAGGGCAGCAAGACACGCATGTATCGTTCCCATTAATGATAACAAGATGGGGTCTATTCCTACATCAAAAGATCTTGTCTAAATCATTTCACCATTCCGATTACATTACTCCGTTTCTTCATGAACTTAATACACTAGATGCATGCTGAATAGCGGTCGATGTGTGGAGTAATAGAAGTAGATACAGAATCGTTTCAGTCTACTTTATCTTGGACGTGATGCCTATATGATGATCATTGCCTGGATATTTTCATGATTATTTGATCCTCTATCAATTGCCCAACAGTAATTTGTTCACCCACCGTGAGCTATTCTCATGAGAGAAGCCACTAGTGAATCCTACGGCCCGCGGGTCTACTTTTCCAATATATTGCTTTCCGATCTACTATTTGCAACTTTTGTTTTCATATCCATTGTTCCAAAAAACCGAAAATACCTTGCTGCACTTATTGCTTATTTATTTTACTTTGTGTTCTTGCGAGATCTATTTGCCAAAACTATCATTACCTAATCTATCTTATTACCATAGAGAGCATGACAACCTCTATTTAACGTTGGGTTGCAAGTATTTGTTGTTTGTGTGTAGGTGTTGCTTATGTGGGTGTGTGATCTTCCTCTACAGATTGACATCTTGGTTTCATAAGCTGAGGGGAATACTTACCGTCACTGTGCTGCATTATCCCTTCCTCTTTGGGGAAATACCGATGCAGTCTCAAGCCACGTCATCTTCTAGACATGTTATGGTGATATGGAGATGTTGAACCGATCACGGACTCATCTGCTAGCTCGCGTAGACTGGCACGATGTTGGAGGCATCACTCCTCTTCGAGGACCGCTGTTGCCGCCAGCTAGGGGACCTAGGCCACATATGTGTCCCTATGATTCCCAAGGATCTCGGGCTAGGTTGTTTCCAAACCCCGAGGTTCAGCTCCCAGGTGACGAGGGTAACCTATATGAGATATTCTATGGGGACGTTTGAGTGCATGTGTGCTAGTAGTAGTAATGTAGTGGTAGTATTGCCACAGTCCTACGTTTCTTGTCGAATATAATTGAGGTGTAAGTTGAGTTCTGGAGGTGTAGATAGATAATGTATAGGAAGCCTGTAAAGCCTCCGATGAGTTGTATCATATTCTCAGTATTTGCACTTCAGCTTGGGCATGTGCTCAACTATATCATGGTATGTACGAATCATGGTGTATACATGGCAGTTTGCTTGCTACCATGTTGTTCGGGTGTTTACCCCTTAATTCCATGTTTTCTAGTACATTCTGCCTCTCTTATGTTAGATTTGATGTCTTCCTTGTCTAAGATGTGGGTTTTGTTCCCCTAGGATAGTTTCCACTAGGAACAACCCTGCTCCTGCTTATGAGCAGGGCGAGTCTAGTCAAGCAAGACATGAGAAGGTGCCTCACCCGCCATCCTTGGCGGAAGTGATGCTTGAGGCAGAGTGGAACAAGAGAGAGACCAACCGACTGCTAGAGTGTGTAGAGCAAACACTGCCCGTCAGCAGTGCAACGATGCAGTGTCCCTGAATGACTTTGTGAAGCTATACCCACGAAAGTACCACCATTCCATCGATCCTCCCGATGCGGACGATTGGCTATCGAGCATGGCTTGCAAGATCCGTTCTGCCAATGTGGCTGAAGCCAACATGGTGACTTTTGCCACATACTACCTAGAAGGACCCGCTAATCTATGGTGGGAGAACTATCAGGCCACGCGTCTTGCTGGCCCAGCTGCTAGTTGGGATGATTTTAGTGAAGCCCTCCGCACTCACCATATTCCAGAAGGTCTTATGGATCGTAAGAGGGAGGAGTTCAGAGCCTTCACCTAGGGCAAATTAATTGTAGATCCGTAGAGTCGCGAGTTCAGAAACCTCGCCCACTATGGACCCGAAGAGGTGTCAACTTATGCGAAGAAGCAGGCAAGGTTCCGCAAGGGACTGAGCCCTATGCTCCGCCATTATCTACGCCTACACGTGTGCTAGTTTTCAGGCTCTTGTCAACAAATCCATCAATGCTGAGACTGTACAGACTAACTACAATGCAACCAAGAAGCACTCTTGTGACTTCAGCTCCTCAACCGGCTCTGGATATCACAAGTGCCGAGTCTGGGTTCCAAACACTGCCCTGTCATCAAGGTACACCGTGAGGCCATCCTATGAGGCGCCTCGTCCAAATCAGACCAACCCTCTAGCCAAGACCTATGGTGGTCCTGCTGCTAATGTTGCTCTATGGTCCACTACTGTCATATGTTACAAGTGTGGAGATCCAAGACACTAGTCTCGAGAGTGCCTGCAAAACAATACTTCTAGCCAATCTAGGTAGTCTGCTGGATGTGGCAAATCAGGCAAGGCGTATTATGTGAACCAACCCATCTTGCTCGTGGACGTGTGAATCACGCCTCTGCTGAAGAAGCTCTTGAAGATCCTGATGTCATTCTGGGAATCCTCCTTGTCAATTACCATCCAGCATCTTTTATTTTTGACACTGGAGGATCTCATTCTTTCATCTCACAAAGTTATGCATAGTTGCATAACATTTCTTTTTCTAATATGCCCACTCCATTAGTAGTTCAGACTCCTGGATCCAAATAGCAAACTTCTAGAGTGAGCCATGACAATGAAATCCTTGTGGATAGAGTGGTCTTCCTAGCTTCTTTGATATCCGTCAAGTCTTCGGACATCAATATCATCTTGGGTATGGACTGGATGAAAGTCCATTATGCTAAGATTGATAGTCATAGTAAGAATGTTCATCTTACACATCCATAGGATGAGATAGTTAATGTCTTAACTCGAGTTGCCAAGAGCCAACTCTATTCCCTCAACGCTAATCCTCTTCTAGAGCTTGAAGATATTATGGTAGTGTGTGACTTCCCAGATGTCTTTCCAAAGAACTGCCAGGTATTCCACCAGGGACTGGATGTAGAGTTTGTCATAGATCTTGTCCCAGGGACTGTCCCAATAGCTAGGAGACCCTATAAGATATCACCCTTAGAACTAGTCGAGCTAAAGAAACAACTTGATGAGGCCTTGAAGAAGGGTTTCATCTGTCCTAGTTCTTCTCCTTGGGCTTGTCTCATCCTCTTTGTTAACAACAAGGATAGAACAAACTAGATGTTTGTAGATTATCGACAAGTGATCCTGATCACCATAAAGAACAAGTATCCGCTCCCCAGGATCAACGACTTATATGATCAACTCACTGGATCCTCAGTCTTTTGCAATATGGATTTGAGGTTGGGATACCATCAAATCAAGATCAAGAATGGGGACATCCCAACAAACTCCTTTGTTACTCATTATGGCCAATATGAGTAGACCGTCATGTCCTTCGGTTCAACCAGTGCCCCAGCCACCTTCTATCACTTATTGAATTTGATCTTCATGGATTACCTGGATAAATTCGTCATGGTTTATCTCGACGATATACTTATTTACTTAAAGAACAAACAAGAACATGCTGAGCATCTAAGGCTGGTATTGATGAAACTTTGAGAGCACCAGCTTCACGCCAAATTCTCCAAATGTGAATTATGGTTGGCAGAAGTGACCTATCTGGGCCACGTAATCTCTTGTAAGGGTATTGCTGTCAATCCCGAAAGAGATCAAGCCGTCCTTGATTGGACTCAACCTGAATTGGTTAAGCAAGTTCGGAGTTTCATTGGCTCAACGAGCTACTGTCTCTTCTTTGTTGATAAATTCTTCAAGGTTGCAAAGCCTCCGATTGAACTCCTCAAGAAAGATAAAAGGTTCGAATGGACCCAAAAATGCAAGCACAGTTTTCAGTTACTATTAGGATGCCTGGCTTCTGCTCTTGTATTTGTGCCACCAGATATCTCCAAGGACTTTGTTATCTATTGAGACGCCTCGCAACATGGATTAGGTTGCATACTTATGCAGGATCGTCATGTGATTGCATATGCATCTTGACAGTTGCGTCCACATGAGGATAATTATCCAACACATGATCTGTAGCTTGCAGCTATAGTCCATGCACTGAAAACCAGGCGGCATTACCTTTTGGGTAATCATTCCAAAATATACATTGATCACCAAAGTGTGAAATATATCTTCACCCAGCTGGATTTGAATGTGGGTTGAGTTGATTACATATTATGACTTAGGGATAACTTACACCCCGAGGAAAGCCAATTTCATGGCTGATGCACTACGTCGTAAGTCTTACTATAACAACTTGATATTACCACAAAGTCAACCACTTCTCTGTGAGGAATTTCGCAAGTTAAACCTTCAGATTGTTCCTCAAGGATTCCTTTCTAACTTGGTGGCAAAACCTACTATTAGGGATCAGGTCATTGAAGCTCAGAAAGTTGATTCGAGGATTTCCCAAATCAAAAGAAACATCAAGAAGGGAATTGCGGGATGCTTCTCAATTAATGACCAAGGTGTTGTATTCTTTGAGAATCGTCTTGTGGTTCCCAAGGTACGAAACTTGAGATGGCTGATCCTTAAGGAGTCTCATGAATCCCCTCTCACGATTCATCCTGGTAGTACCAAGATGTTTGAGGACCTATGCCATAGGTTCTAGTGCACTAGGGTGAAGAGAGAAGTTGCTCAGTTTGTTGCTAACTGCGGCATCTATCGTCGCATTAAAGCAAAACATCAAAGGCCTGCTGGCACCCTTCAACCTTTAGCTATTCTTGAATGGAAATGGGACACAGTCGGTACGGATTTCATCAACAGATTTCCCAAAACCAAGAGAGGGAATAATGCTATCTCTGTGGTCAATGAACGCCTTTCCAAAGTGGCTCATTTTCTTCCTGTTCACGAAAGTATAACCACTAGCCAGCTAACGGAGTTATATATTTCTTGAATAGTGTCTCTTCATGGTGTTCCTTTGTGGATTAACTCAGACCATGGAAGTATCTTTACTTCCTGATTTTGGGAAAGCTTCCAAAATGCTATGGGGACTCATCTCTCTTTTAGCACTTCTTTCCGTCTATAGTCAAGTGATCAAGTAGAATGAGTCAACCAAATTCTGGAAGACATGCTCAGAGCTTGTGTTATCTCTTTAGGTATGAATTGGAAGAAATGTCTTCCATTTGCCAAATTTGGTTATAACGATAGTTATTAGTCAAGCTTGGGCAAGGCTCCTTTTTAAGCTCTCTATGCACGAAGGTGTTGAACACCTCTTAAATGGTCAGAAACCGGAGAGAGGCAACTCTTTGGTCTTGATATAATCCAGGAAGCAGAGGAGCAAGTTCGCATTATTTGTGAATAGTTGAAAACAACCCAATCTCGTGAAAAGACCCAATATGATCGCCATCATATAGTTGTGACCTATGAAGTTGACCAAAAGGCTTATCTTGGGGTGACACCTCTGTAGGATACCCAATGATTCTGTATCAAGGGCAAGTTGGCTCCTCGTTACATTGGTCCTTTTTGCATTTTTAACAAATGAGGAGAAGTTGCCTCCCAATTGGAACTTCCACCGCATCTTTCCAAGGTTACTGATGTCTTCCATGTCTCGCAACTCAGGCGTTGCTTCTCGGATCCTACCCACGAAGTGGACCACAAAACGTTTGATCTCCACGATAACCTTACATATCGAGAATACCTTGTTTGTATTCTTGATCAAGCTGTGTGTACCACTCGATGTCAAAACCTCAAGTTTCTCAAGGTTCAGTTGTCAAATCATTCTAGAAAAGAAGCAATTTGGGAAAGGGAGGACCGTCTTCAACTAAAGTACCTCACGCTTTTCCCGACGACTCCTAAATCTCGGGACGAGATTCTTTTGAGTGGGGTGAGTTGTCACATCCCTCATAACTCTCTAGTATTGAGCTAGCTAGAGTGATGCATCATTTTTTAATTTTTGATAAACTTGAAATGGGGACTAACAAACCCCATCACTTCATTTGATAAACCTATTAAAATACTTGTCATTTTCAACAAATCCAAAATGCCCATAAAAATGCTCACCACGTCTAATAAATGTTGTCAACAACATATCAGGGGTGCATTTTATTTTCACAACCATTTTGGGATTTTAAATAAATCAGCAAAGTTACTGCAAATCACAAAGAAAGCGCCCAAAAAAATTAGTTGTTCTAAAATTGCAAAAACTTTTTGTGGGAGTTTGAAATTATCAAACTACTTTCCATGAAATAGCTTAGGATTTTTGTGCTAAGGGTTTATGCCCAAACAAAATAAAATAAAGGTGATAAAATAGAAAACGGAGCCAAAAGAAATTAAAACAGAAAAGGGGAAGCGCTACCTAGGCCTCTTACCTGTTCAAGTGGTCGCCCAGCCTACCATCGGCTCCCCCCTGTCGTGCTCTTCCTCTGCCAGTAGGCAGAGGAGAATGAGGCCACGGTGCCGCGGCTGAGCGCCATGCCCGCAGCAGCCTGCCTGCCTTCCCAGGGCAGCGCATGGGCGGATAAGCCTCACCGATGTCGTCCCGATTGCTCTCTCCCTCGGCATTCGCCCCTAGATCAGTCCCTCTCCCCCCGCTCGCTATCTCTGCCCGCACCCGCAGCTCCCGCCATCGCACGCATAGCCACATCCACTTACGAGTCTCTCCATTGATCCCACGACCTCTACCTCGTTGCTCGGAACCTCCATGCCAAGGAGCTCAACGCCAGGAGCACCCAATTGCCACCCCGAGGTCGTCTTCCACCTTCAGCAGCCAAGATCACCGGCGACCGTGCATCGTCTATAGGTCATCCCCGAGCTCACTTCCAATGCCTCTACACTCGTCGTGATCTCGTGGACCCATTCCCCCATTCCTCGCTATCGATTGGTAGTCATAGCCGTCGATTGCATCAAGGCCGAAGAGCGACGCTGCATGAGCTCGTCTCCGAGAGCTATTCCGGTGACCGTTGTCCGCCCCACTGGGCCCAACGAGTTCGTGTGCTTGCATAGCGCATGTAGGTGCCTGCAGGTGGATGATTCACCCTCTGGGTTGTCGATCCCGAGCTCACCCAAAAGCTGGTAGTTGCAACGCTCATCGCCAACGAGGATTCTGGCAACCCCGCGGCCACCTGACCCTCTCACTCGACGCGGACGAGTGAGGGCTACGTCCTGGTAGCCTCCATGCATCCAATTGCCGCTGTTTGTGTCATTGCGGTAACAAACCACCATTGGTTTCATCACTGTCAGCCAAGCTCCGGTGACGTCTGGCGTGTCTAGTCATTAGGGGCTAGTCCCACTAATTAAAACAACCAACATCCGATGAAAGTGGGCCCTCACTCGAGTCAAAGTTCGAGTCAATGCGGGATTTGTCCTTGGGTCAGTGTCATGGGGACCCCACATTTCAGTGACACTAACCACCCCTGGATCACTAACCAATGGACCCCACTGGTCAGGTTTGGCGTGGCAACGGTGTGTTGACCTACTGACGTCATGCTAACGCAATAATTGATTTTCTCGTTTAGAGAAATTCCAAAAAATAGTTATAACTTCAAAAATTCGTAGAAATTAATCTGTAACTCAGATTAAAATAACTAATGTATGAAAAACTAACAGAAAAATACAAGGAATTCATTGGTGCTATTATCATGCATGCTAGAGCAAGTTATACCTGATGATCAGTTGTAGGACCGAAAGTATGTCTGGAGGGGGGCCGATTAGACTACTTAACCAAATAAAAGTTTTGCCTTTTGCCAAATTTTAGTGGTTGTAGTTTTAGCATTCATGGCAAGTCAATTTCACCCGACACATGCAAGTCTAAGAGTATAGCAGCGAAAAATAACAACAAGCATGAGTAAAAGGGATAGGGTAGGAAGATTAAACGCAATCGTAGACACGATGATTTTTCCCGTCGTTCCGATAGGTGGTGCTATCGTACATCCACGTTTATGGTGTCTTCAACCCATGGAGGGTAACGGTCACGAGAGTCCACGGAGGGCTCCACCCATAAGGGTCCACGAAGTAGAAACCTTGACTATTCCATATGGCTTCCATCCATGAAGGACTACCCTCACTATGGGTAGATCTTCACGACGTAGGTGATCTCCTTGCACTTACAAACTTCTTGGTTAACTCCACAACATGAAGTAGGAGGCTCCCAAGCAACACCTAACCAATCTAGGAGACACCACCCTCCAAAAGGTAATAGGCTCGGTAATGACGATGAACTCCTTGCTCTTGTGCTTCAAGATGATAGACTCCTCAACACATAATCACTCTCTCATAGATTTGGCTTGGTAGAAGAGATGGGATTGGTGGAAAGCAACTTGGGGAGCCTAGAAATCAAGATCCATATGGTTGGAGTGGAAGATCTTGATCTCAACACAAGGGTAGGTGGTTCTCTCTCAGAAAATCTGATAGGATAAGTATGGAATAGTTCTAAGTGCTTCTCTTCTGAGTAGGTGGTGGTGGAGGGGTATATATAGGCATCCCCAAAAATCCAACCGTTACACAAAAAATGACTAACTCGTTGACACTGATGTGTTAATCTCGGTCGTACCGAAGTGATCAAAAGGTGGCAACTTTTGAATCTTGGTGAGACCGATATATGAACTTGGTTGCACCAATAAGGTGACCAACGGTCAGATTTCCAATCTCGGTGACGCTGACCCAACAATCTCGGTGGTATCAAAAATGTGAATTTGCGTAACACAAAGTTGGCAACCTAAACTCGGTGGCACCGGTATCGAATCGGTTGCACCGAAGTTGCTAGGGTTTGGCTGAGTTTGTCTATGTTCTAGAATCGGTGGCAGCGGGATAGGAATGTTGGTTGCACCTATTTTGAATGTTTGGCTATACACAGACTTTGTTGAGAGAGCTTGTGGATATTTTTGGTCACTATCACTTGTGCACGTATGAGCATTTTGATCATCAACAAAACCTTATACCCTTTTAATAGTATTGGCATTCCTATGGACTCAAAGTGATTTCACATAAATGTAAAATGTAGAGTCCTTTGCTTGAATCTTGGCCAATGCTATTTCCTTGCATCTTGGGGTAATTCCACAATCCTTTTGCCATCCCTATCATTGAACTTTTCCTGAAATATACTTGGTGGAAAAATTAGTTCAATGACTTATATGTTGTTATTAATTACCAAAACCAACGAGGGAGCAAATAAGCTATCAATCTCCCCCTTTTTGGTAATTGATGACAACATATAGATCAAAGCTTCGACAAAGATATAATCAATGAATATAATTGTCGCTTTGAGAAGTATGTGATAAGCAAGAGCTCCCCCTAAATTTGTGCGTTATTTTAAATTTGTGTTTGAATGCAAATGCACAATCGATTAGGTACATGGGTCACTTCTTACATGTCACATACAACTTGGTGGTATGCGAGAATAATTAGAATGAACATCATAGCACAACACAATCAAGCAAAGATGAATGATCATCACATAAGCATTAAGATGATAGGAAATAGTAACATCACACATTAAAGCGTATGATCAAACATCATCAAACGTGTATCACAAGCAAGCAAAAGGGTATCAAAGCAACTCAAAATAATTGTCTTTTGAAAAAGCAAACAAAACCAAAACGCTCTCTCACTCGAAGCCTAAAGATCTATATACACTTATCCCCCTTTGGCAACAATTACCGAAAAGTTGAAAGGCATATATCTAAGCGTTCTTGGGCTGATCTCCTTTGGTTGTTGATGAAGGAGTTGAGAGAACAGCATCAGCAAAGATCTTTTTAGATGTTATGGATGGAGTTAGAGAGGCAGCAGGAGGAACTGGAGCTGATGGAGCGGGAGCTGAGGTGAGAGCAACATGAGCTGATGAAGAGGGCCTCAAGTCTGGAGCAGGGACAGTGGCTGATCTGGCCGGAGTAGCAAACTGTGTGCCTATCTTGAGAGTTGATCCATCCTCCTCATCATCATCATCTGAAGAAGTGGTGTGAGGAAGTGGCATTGAGTCAACTTCCTTCTAGAGCTCTATGACTGTCTTAGTCAGCCTTCTCTTCCTTCTTGGCAAGAATCTCCTTAGGGACAAAGTCTGAATCCTCCTCATCTGAATTCATCTTCTTCCGGGTCCTTGTAGCAGCTTTGGGCAACCCATGGGATCTGGGGGTGCCTGGATCTAAAGATGTAGTAAGCTCAGGGCTAGTGCCTGAACTCATGTCAACACCCTACTCTAGCAGATTCTGACTGTCCTCCACATCTGACATACTAAACCTTGAATAGAGTATAGCAGAGCAGAAGAAGATGAGTCATCACAAAATGAGGTTGGTGTTTGAAAGATTGAACAAAAGATTTCCAAGGTTTTGCGTTCTGTTACATGAAAATCGGTACTACTGATGCAAATTTTCGGTGCTACCGAGACTGACTATCACATTAACAGAAACATGGCACTCTTTTTGGTGAGACCGAAAAGAAGTACTCAGTTTCACAAAGACAGTTCTCAGCAACACAGATAAACAAATTGGTGACACCGATTTGTTTGCTTCGGTTCCATCGAGTTCCATCGGGCGGAAGGCAAACCATAGTAAATCCATCATTTGCTAGACTATAGGAATTTCTTGTGGATAGGAAGACGTGAAATAGGTGGCCCATAGAGAAAAAACAAATCCAGTGTGCAAGAATCAGACGGGGAGTGCAAAGGAGGTCAAATCCGTACCTTAACTCGGTGACGGATCCGCTACAGCGATGACAATGGAGAAGATTTCATCGACGGCGGCGATTCCCAGCGGCGGAGGAGCGCAGGGGGATAAGGGCGATGACCAGGGGTCTTGAAAGCGACAGCTTAGGGTTGTGAGGTGTGATGGGTTGAGGATGAATTTCAAAGCGTCGGGGTCCATAGTATATATACCCATCTCTGTCGGTGACGTCGATTCTATATTGGCGGTGTCACCGAGTTCCTCAACTGTCACTTGGCAGGGAAACTCGGTGTAACCGAGAATATGGAATCAGTAGTACCGAGATAGAAAACCAAATGAACCCTAGGCATTCGGTGAGAACGAGATTTTTGGGTTTGTTCCACCGAGATGCACTTGGGAGGTTTTAATGGTTAGTCCTTCTCGATACGGAACTCCGAGTGCTCCACACACAGAGGGATCGAAAAGCACTTGTTCAAATTTTGTGATGCAACATGAATAGAGTATGAGGGGAGAAAGCATATATAGCTAAAGAGTGGTCCTAGGTATTCTTGTCCGTCCAATTGGCAAAAGATAAATCAAAGACCAAATAACAACAATTGGATGTCCTCGAATGTGAAAATAAATGCAGACCAACATGCTCACATAATAAGATGTCAAATGAAATCATGACAAACATGCACACACACTCTAGCACCTAACAAGGACTTGGGCGATGACGAAGTCATCTATATATGAGTATTTGACTTAGGAGCCAAGTAATAATACTTGATCAGAGGTCATAGTCATCGTTTAAGCACAAGTGGGGTTACCACTTTTGCATAAAGCATTTAATGTTGTCACATACTAAGAGATGCTTTGACTCAAGTCTTAGAGTAAAGCTCCCCCTTGATGTGACATCCCCCATATGCGGGATAAACTAACCTTGAGTTTTGTCAATGAAGACTTCATGTTAGTGAGGTACTGGTGGATGATCAAAGTTGATGAAGATCACCAAGATTTGGGAGCATCCTTGTTGTTTCCTTACTCTTCTCACCTACATGGGTTAGTCCCAACACACAAGAGACAAATACAAAGATATATATGGACATGGAGTGCAAAGCATGTGTGATGATGTCCATTGATTTGTTGACTACCTTGTCCCTTGCTTACCTTTGAGGGGATGTGTGACTCCTTGAACTATTGAATAGGGTTGATGTTGATTGTAAATAGATCTTGCCAATAATGAATGTGAGTGAATTTCATTGGCGGAGTCACCCCTCATGAACGTTCTAGTTATTCTTCTTGGGGACCCAAATCAAGTTGATGGGGATCCTTGGTGTTGTAGTAGCCTTGGTAGATGTTGAGCTTGAAGTAGCCTTGGCAACCCGCTCCACCATAGCTAGGGATTCATCTTCATATGAGTCAATTTCCTGTTGAAGCTTGTTCTTGCCCTTGAGCTTGTGGTCTTCTAGTGGAAGGTCATCTTGAGTGTTTGTTCCCTTGGGAAGAGTATTTTCATACTTCTCCTTTTGAGGAACAAACTTGGTCTTGTTATATTGACCTTCTTCCCATTCAACTCCATTAGCGTTGAAGTACCCAACGCCACGATTCTTCTGGTATCCTCCGTGATTGCGTACAATTTCCTCAAATTTCATACACCCAGGAAGACTCTTGTAGATACCTTTCTCTATAATTCCTTTCAATAAAGCATTTTATTGCTCAACTGTAACTTGGTTGAGAGAATCATGTTTTGTGGAATCAATAGAACTACTAGGAGCAACATCATTGGGTTTAGCATCTTTATTGTTGCTACAAGATGAAGAACCTTTCTTGCCTTTGTTACTAGTTTTCTTAGATTGAACATGTGGCATGAATGTAGACAAGAGTAGTCGTTTGGCAAGATAAGATGAAATCTTCTTTTGAAGATCATCATTGATAGCTTTAAGAAATTCATGTTCTTGCTCCAAATTGAGCTTCTTGAAGCGTAGCTTCTCATGAGTTCTTACAAGCTCTCTATGATCTTCGAGAGTAGATTCAAGGGCTAAGTTAAGAGTGTTAAGTTCTTTAGTTAGTTCTGCTGTTTTCATCTTATCATCGTCAATCGAACTATCCTGATTAGCACGAGAATTATCAAGTTCATTTTGATCAACATCACTAGTTTTAGCACATAGCAAGTCATCATCACAAAGCAAATCATCTTCATCACTATTGAAATCAAGATATTCGGGGTCTGATACCTTGGGGCCTTTAGCCATGAGGCAACTTCCACTCCCTTCGTTTGGTCAATCAAATATATAAAAGGAGTTGGTACTCGCTAGAGCAATTCCGGCAACACCATCATCTTAACTATAGTCGGAGTCAGAGTTATAGGTTCTCTCGGAGTTGTTGTCAGAGTTGGAACCGGAAACCCATTCACCAACATGAGCTTGATGTTTTCTTCTTGTGTAGCTCTTGGTGTACTTGCCCTTCTTCTCCGAATCTCTACTTATCCTTGAGGGTCTTCGTCCATAACGATCATCTCTACTCCTTATCTATCTTTGAGGTGATTCATTCCTTGAGCTTTGTCTTCTAGGTGACTCTTCTCTTCGTTTGTAGGGAGCCGTGCACTCATTGGAGTAGTGTCCGGGCTTCCCACAATTGTAGCAATTGCGATCATGACTTAGCGAACGCTTCTCATCATATCTTGAGTTGGAGTTTCTTTCTTTGCCTCTATTCATGTACAAACTTGTTGAATTTCTTGACCATGAGGCTTATTTCTTCATTGGTGACAAGGTTGTCGCTTGAAGTTGCGGGAGCATCACTTGTGGCCTTGTAAGCACCACTAGACTTGTTGCAGAGCTCTTCTTTGTCTTTGAGTGTCACCTCATGAGCAACAATCCCTCCAATGACTTCCATAGGCTTGAGATATTTGTAGTTGGGAATCATTTGGATTAATGTTCACACAATGTCATATCTCTAATCCAAATCTCTAAGTATCTTCTTGATGATGAAATTGTCAGTCATTCATCGCTTCCTAAGCTGGCAATCTCATTGGTGATGATACCTAGCCTAGCGTACATCTCTACGACTCCTTCACCATCCTTGATCTTGAAATTGTCAACCTTACTTTGAAGAACATCTAACTTGGATTCTCTCACGGACTTGGTTCCTTCGTGCATATCAACCAAAGTATCCCAAATCTATTTTGCAATCTGAAGATGGCTGATTTTGTTGAACTCTTCGAGGCATAGACAGTTGAAGAGAATGTCGCATGCTTGAGCATTGAGTTACCACATCTTCAATTCATCCGCGGTCACTTCACGACCAATTCTCTTCCATCACCAAAGAATTCACCTTGCAAACCAACATGAACAACATCCCAAGCAACGGGGTTATGACCAAGAATATGCATTTTCATTTTGTGCTTCCAACTAGCAAAATTAGTACCATCTAAGTACGGACCTCTATGGTGATAATCACCCTTACTAGATGCCATACTCTCCTAGGTTGTGAGACCAATGCAATGGAGACCAAAGCTCTAATACCACTTGTATGACCGAAAGTATGTCTAGAGGGGGGCGATTAGACTACTTTACCAAATGAAAATTTTTCCTTTTCTCAAATTTTAGTGTATGTAGTTTTAGAATTCATGTCAATTAAATTTCATCCTACACATGCAATTCTAAGAGTATAGCAGCATAAAATAACAACAAGCATGAGTAAAAGGGATAGGGTAGGAAGATCAAACGCAATTGTAGACACAATGATTTTTCCCATGGTTCCGATAGGTGGCGCTATCCCACATCCACGTTTATGGAGTCTTCAACCCACAGAGGGTAACGGTCGCGAGAGTCCACGGAGGGCTCTACCCATAAGGGTCCACGAAGTAGCAACCTTGACTATTCCGTATGGCTTCCGTCCACGAAGGACTAGCCTCACTATGGGTATATCTTCACAAAGTAGGTGATCTCCTTGCCCTTACAAACTTCTTGGTTCACTCCACAACATGAAGTAGGAGGCTCCCAAGCGACACCTAACCAATCTAGGAGGCGCCACCCTCCAAAAGGTAATAGGTTCGGTAATGACAATGAACTCCTTGCTCTTGTGCTTCAAGATGGTAGACTCCTTAACACACAATCACTATCTCATAGATTTGGCTTGGTGGAAGAGATGGGATTGGTGGAGAGCAACTTGGGGAGGCTAGAAATCAAGATCCATATGGTTGGAGTGGAAGATCTTGATCTCAACACAAGGGTAGGTGGTTCTCTCTCAGAAAATCTAAGAGGATAAGTATGGAATAGTTCTGAGTGCTTCTCTTCCGAGTAGGTGGTGGGGGAGGTCTATATATAGGCATCCCCAAAAATCCAACTGTTACACACAAAATGACCAACTTGGTGACACCGATGTGTTAATCTCGATCGTACCGAAGTGATCAAAAGGTGGCAACCTTTGAATCTTAGTGAGACCGATAAGGTAACCAAGCGTTAGACTTCCAATCTCGGTGAGGCTTACCAAACAATCTCGATGGTTCCGGAAATGTTAATTTGCGTAACATAAAGTTGGAAACCTAAACTCGATGGCACCGGTATGGAATCGGTTGCACCAAAGTGGCTAGGGTTTGGCTAAGTTTGTCTAGGTTCTGGAATCGATGGCACCGGGATAGGAATGTTGGTTGCACCAATTTTGAATGTTTGTCTATAGACAAACTTTGGTGGGAGAGCTTGTGGATGTTTTTGGTGACTATCACTTGTGTACGTATGAGCATTTTGTTCACCAACAAAACCTTACCCCCTTTTAATAGTATTGGCTTTCCTGTGGACTCAAAGTGATTTCTCACAAATGTAAAACATAGAGTCCTCTTGCTTGCAGCTTGGCCAACCTATTTCCTTGCATCTCCTTCTGCCATCCCTATCATTGAAATTTTCCTGAAATATACTTGGTGGAAACATTAGTTCAATGACTTACATGTTGTTATTAATTACCAAAACCACCAAGCGAGGAAATGTGCTTTCATCAAGTCACATCAATTAAAGGGTATTTTGAAAATACCTTATCTGAAGTTGAGTTTGAATCTTTGCTTCAAACCAGCTTCAACCAACCTGTTGATAGGTGCATTTGCTCATCCAACATATTTATGTCATGCCATGATCATGCATCACATTACCGCACTTGTTGTGTATTGATTGTTACTCCCTCTGTCCCAAAATAAGTGACTCAAAAATAACTCATCTTTGGACTAACTTTAGTACAAAGTTGAGTCACTTTTGAGTCACTTATTTTGGGATGGAGGGAGTACTTCATTTGTATTGCGGTAGGCTCTGCTCCATCGGATACCCACAAGTATCCCATTGAAGGAGAGTACCCTTCCGCTGGTCTACAAGGCAAGCCACCTCATTGATCATATCTGATACAATCCCACTCTCTCGCTCTTGCTCTTATCCATTGCATTAGGACAACAACGTTTGATCTGTTACTTGATTTGATAGCTGAACCCATTTCTTTGCATGACCTGTCATTGTTAGAGTAAATAGATAAACCAAGCAACCTAGCGTACCTAGTAGATGCTTGACCCATGATTTGCGTTACCTGTTGTGCTTGCTATGCTTAGAGTTGTGTCAGGTTTGATTCATCTAGGTGATGAACTGGAGTGAAATGATTGTGTTTTGATGTGTTGATTAAGTGATGAACTTGATTTGGTAAAGGGAGCGATGATAGGATGTGTACAAGTACATAGTAGGTTGTCTCATTGGAACTGCTCTTAGGAACTAAGTTTCGTGTGTGTGATTGAAGACTCGTTACTTCCATGCATTGGGCCCGAAACCAATGGACCCTCTCGGCTTATTAATCGCCTCACCCTCTGTCCAAGAGTTGCAATTAGGTTATAGTGTTTGTAGCCTATGCTGCAGGTTGTGCGTAGCAGTGATCTTAGGGGTGGGCTATGATGTGGCACGCACGGTGTACTAAGTGGCACCCAAATGGTCTGCTTGGGAACCCTGCGGACATCGTTTGAGTCCGTAGTGCAAACTTTGGCTGAACTTTCGTGCGGATTCAGTCTCAAATAGGAAATAAACCTAGACTAGGGACTTGGGTGGTTAACGGTCATGGACGACTCCCTCGCTCGTCTTTCGCTTGAAGGTTGCCGAGGTGCCTTTTTATCATGCACTTAGCGATAAGTGGCAAGAGAGGGTGTGAAGAAGTACACCCCTGCAAGGTATGAATCTATTCGAATAGCCGCGTCGTCGGATATGGACTACTTGGAAACCTATCTTGTTTGTAGATAATCAAACGGATACTCATAAAAGTCTCAAGACAAGTGTGAGTACCGTGGATGGCACTCTCATATGTGAAGGGAGCGGATCCATGGTAGAGTAATGATGTGGTGTTAGAGGACTCGTGTGCGCTATCTCACACTTGTTCAAAGATCTAGTAGTTATAGTACATGTTAGCCAAGAGTCAAAGCTGGCATTTCTGCATGAACCCCACTACTCCCCTTGCTGATAGATGAGCATGAATAGACTATGTATGATTTACAGACTTGTTGAATACGTTTGTACTCATTTTTGCTTAATAACTGTTGTAGATGTGAAACATGACCCATCTGGTTGCTTCTACCTCAACGTCGACGATGACGTAAAGCTTGTATCCCAGCTACGATATGATGCCCTATGATGGGTTGTAGATAGTCAGGCTTGATGCCTTTTTACCTTTCATATGTCTATACTCAAACAACTTTAAGATTCCACATGGCTTGTATGACTTTGTTTGTATCACTTGAGTGTCGGGTCCCGTGACCCCTACCTGTATGAACATATTATGCAAGGCTCTTCTGAGCCTTCTAAATAAATGTTGTGATACCATAGTTGTATCTATGAATATCGTGCATGTTGTGCATACGTGTGATGTGTAACAATATGTATGGGATTACACACCTATGTAGAAATGAGGGCTCCGTGGAACGAAGAAAAGTTCGAACACTGGGGTATGCTTGCTCTCCAACCCTACTTATCCTCACAGCATCAGGGCGACTCTCCAGTGGCTCGAGCGAAGGAAAACAAACAGGGACACACAAATTTTTTACCCAGGTGCGGTCCACCTTGCGGTGTAAGACCCTACTCCTGCTTGGTGGATTGCTTGAGGGAGTAGACGAGTACAAGGCATGTTCTTGCCAGCCCAGAACTGCGTGTCCCTCTACGGTGGCCGACCCCTTCCTTATATTAGCCTCGGTCCTCTTCCCCGGAAAATATCAAGCGGGAAGGGTCGCCACAACGACTAGTTTGAAAATATCAGGTGGTCTTCTCCTCCTAAAGCCCTTCTTCGTGGCGCACATGTGGGCTCGGGGATGACCTCCGTCCTGGCGAGCCCTCGGTCTTGGTCTTCTTGCACTGGATGTGTAACCTGTGGGGGTTTCTTTAGGAACCCATGGGTTGGCACTACTCCTTTATCACCGAATAGGAAAACCTCTCTGTCCACACTCACTGGCACGGCCCCCGACACCATTTGGTATGGCATGTGTCACCCATGTGAGGGCACCGGGTCGCGAAGCCTTGCCGGGCTGGCTTCGAGCTGAACTGCCTCCCGTGGGCATCGGGACTTCTCCTCAGGGAGTCCACGTGAATGTAGCAACCCGACCTGAAAGGTCAAGTCTCCGGTGTTTCCGTACCATCCCAAGATCATGCTGGTACACACACGGTACATCAATGTATATATCAAAGGAAATCACACAGCAAATATATTAATCGAAATCTCATTTCGAGTCCTTTATTACAATAAAAATTACAATAAAGTGGCTAAAAGCCAACTCATGAGAATATCTAAATCTTGCGGAAGCGTCGAAGGTAGATGAGTCCATCTGACTCCAAGGGCATCTCACTGAGCATAGAATGTGTCCTCACTCCTGGTCGGAAAAGTACTCTGCAACATGATACGTTGCAGCCATGTAGGTCAGCATATGGAATATGCCGGCAAAGTCACAAGAGAGGGGTGAAAAGATAATCATCTAGTCTATATGCATATATGGCAGGTGGGGTGGTAAGTTTTTGCGTAAAGCCAATTTTTCCTACATCAAGAAAGGGGCTAAGCAAAATATTACTAAGTTGGTTGATTAATGAGATGGTTCCACCAACCAATTCTCATTCCCAAATTATTAATACCCACATCATCATTATTAATTGTGTTGAGAGTTCCGGAAGTTTCAATTCCTTTGGCTCAAGTCGTCCATGACCGTGGACACGGCTAATCGATTAGGTTTGAATACTCTGTAGAGTTTTGCACACGTTCCCCACAAGATTTGGTCGCCTCCGTTTGATTTCTCGCACTTCAGGGTGTTTGAGAAACGGATGACCAAAACATGGTCTTCCAAAGGGTTTCCCTGCGACTCTGACGGTGCCCATCCTTTCCTACCGTTCTTCTACATCTCGTAGCACTGCCTGTCCAGGGTCACCACGATATCCAACCAAGCCAGAGCCCATAATGACTTGTGGTTGTGCAGGTAAGCCTTCGGTCTTGAAGCACCCATCCATCTCTTTGTGCCTGGGTGGATCTTTCCGCGTGAATGCTGGCCATCTCCAGCATCACCTAGGCAAATCCACTGGTTTCTCCAGGGTGCCGTTCAACCATCATCCACCCAGAGGTATGTTGAAAACTCGGAGTCTTGAAATCTTGATCATTATGTAGGTCTTGAAATTATTAACTCTCTCAACTCTCATGAATCACACAACCAACCCCGTCTACTAATAGCATAGCAAAAAAAAAAGTAAAACAACGTTTCCCGGGGCCAATGTGTCAAAGAGGTTGAGAAGGTACCTACCACATGATACTACAACAATGTACCCAAGTTTCCAACTAACCTATCTTGCATGCAATTGGGGAGATGGTAGAACTAATGCATATAAAACATGGGTAAACATGGTCAAAGTGACTTGCCTGGTTGATGATCTTTGTACGTGAGTGACTCTAAGTAACAAGCTTCGCACTCCGGATAATCTAACGAAGCAAATAAAGCACTCAATAAGCATACAACAAAATAACAACTCATAACATTCAACAAAGAAGTATTAACAATCAAGGCAACAATGCACAAAAATCACTAGCAAGAAAACACACAAAGTTTTGTTTACTAGGAGGTGATTGATAAAACACTACTAACATAATAAAACTATTTTGTAATAACAAAACAATTGTTGAAAGCAAGGAACAATAAAATATTTTTGTTAATAAACAGAAGAAAATCAATTTAAGTTTGTTGGGAAAGCTTTTGTAAAGTTTGTAAAATTTTTGATAAACACTAAATGGAACAAATATAGTTTTACTAACAAGAGAGCAAAACCAAACTTATTATTTATTAGTAAAACATGTTCTTAACAGAAAAGAATTTACAAATAAACTTTCTTTAGAAAACAAAATTAAATTATATAAAACTTTATTAAAAGAATCTATTACTAAACTAGTTGTTTTAATCAAAATAACCTATTTGAAAAGAAGTTGTGATTCCTATCTTAACAAGGAAATAAACTAAACAATTTTATATTTTTATTAACAATAAGTAAAACACTAAATGTATAATCAACAGAACCTACTAAACAAATTAAAACTAAATCTAAGTTAAACTAACTAAAACTAAGTAAATAAAACTATACTATAATACTAAGCAGATTCTATTTATAGCTAGAACACTAATCAAAATCATCCTAAAAATCCTCAAACTAAACATGGTTATAGTCCTAACCAATATCAAACAGTAGCAAAAAGATTCATATCAAAATCTATTTTCAAACTCTAGTTATTCAGATTTGAAGATTTTGAGCAAATTTGATTCAATTCAAATTTTATAGTTCAAATTTGAAATTTAAAAGTACAGGGTGAAACTACATGAAAAATGTGAGCTAATTCAAAAAGAATCAACTCAAAACATTAAACAGGTTAAAAGATATAAGCAAAACAAAATTTGAATACACTGTGTTAACTAAAACAAAAACAGAAAAAAGGGAAAAAATCTACCAGACGGCCAGTGGCTACGTGGCACTGTCCTAATGGCTAGCTAGTGCGCGCGTTGGATGTTTTCGGGCGGGCGACCGGTCAGAAAAGGAAAACGGTTCGGGGATAAGTGGCTTCTAATCTGGGTCGTTGGATTTGGATCGGAGGGAGGGGGAAGTGTCCGGCGTCTTACCGGAGGGGGTGTGGGAATTCCGGCGATGGAGGCGGCGGCCGGTGGTCGAGGACGTCGCCGGAGGGGTCTCCGGTGGTCGAGGGAGGCAGTAGAGGGGTTCAGACGACGGCAGGCGGGGTCCTGCGTCGAACGGAGGGGTCGGAGAGGGGCGAGGATGACCGAGGCGTTGGCTACGGATGATGGGAGTTCCGGTGGTGGTGCAACTCCGGCGAGGAATTGGCAGCGTCTCGGCGAGGGAGAGAGGGGGATCGGGGGGGGGAATGGATGCGGGGAGTGCCCGGTACTTATAGGGGCGCTGGGGAGTGCGGGGGAGGAGAGGGGAGAGAGATCCGGTGAGAGGAGAAACGGTCGGCGACGGCGCGCGCGAGAGGAGGGAGGCGACCGCGCGGGCGAAACGGTCGGTCGGGTGGGGCCCGGTGTCAGTGAGAGAGGAGGAGGTTAATGCGCGTCGGTCGGCCGGCTTTTAATCCATACGCGAATAACTGCCCGTGGGCCGGCCCGTTTAATACAGTAACCGTTACCGGTTTCTGTTTAATGTTTTTCCAGAGCGTTTCAAAAACCTTTAAAGCATTCAAATCTTTTATAAATATAGGGGTATTATATATCAAAATTAACAGAATAATAAATGCTATTTAATGAGCATTTTTATTCTGTCATTTGAACACTTTGAGAAAACTAATATTTTCAGAAATTGCCTAATTGTTTTTAAATCCTTTTTGCAAATATTTTCAAAATAACTCCTGGTTACTTTTGTTCAAATAGATCACCAAAATGACCCTGGTGTGGAGTGTCATGTTACTCCCCTCTTATTTTGAACATTTTACCAAGATTTCAAATAGGTGAAAGCAAGTTAGGGAAAAATAGAAAGGGCTTTCAGAAGTTTAGAAAGGGCATTTCAACAATACATGTATTCAAACAATGATGATGATGGATGCATAGCTATATTAATAACATTCCAAAATGAAATTTTGGGATGTTACGGTGAATCCCTTGGTGGTGGCGCCGCCATCTTCTCGCGAGGCCTAGGTCCTCACGAGGACATCTTTCTCGCAGCTCGTTGGTGGGCTACCCGGTGCCGTAGGAAGCCCAATATTCCAAGGACACACGCAGACGGGCCTGGGTACCACCAGTCCCTGAGGCCCGACAGTAGCCCCTAATGTCGGTGTCAAAACCAGCGGATCTCTGGTAGGGGGCCCTGATCTGTGGGTCTTGGATCGATGGGTAACAAGAGACAAGGGAGACGGTATTTACCCAGGTTTGGGCCCTCTTGATGGAGGTAAAACCCTACCTCCTGCTTTGTTTGTATTGATGATGGTGTATCGAGTATAGAGTTGATCTACCTCGAGATCGTATGTAGTGGTCTAAACCAAAGAGCTATGCTCGTATGATGATATGATCTATGATGATCTAATTGTCCCTAATGACTAGCCTGGCCTCGGCTTATATAACACACCAGAGGCCTAGGATAACAAGAGTCCTAGTCGGCTACGTGGGTGGAGAGGAGTCCTTGTCTTGATCACCGATTCTTGTGGAATCTTCCTCGTATGCATCATGGGTTATCCGAACTGACCCATTAGTGAACCGCCCTGGGGGTCCTCGGCCTGACCGACTTGTCGGGAGATGACGTGGTGAGTACCCCCTAGTCTAGGACACCATCAGTAGCCCCTTGAACCGGTCTTCAAGTTGTGGACGCTCCTTGGTTCTTCCGAACTGTTCTTCGTCTTCAGCCGTCCGTCTTGAAAACTGGTTCAAAACTATTCCCATCTCCAATCTTTGAGGATCGCTGAGGTGAATCCGAAGTGTTCAAAAGTTGGGCATACGAGCAGCCCCTTTAAGTTATTGGCCTATATTAATGCCGCATTTACGCCAAAACTCTGGTCCGAAGTGTTTCCCGTGTGGTGGTATCCTCTTGTGTCCGAGCTCCAATGTGGAACTGTGTACGAGGGGTCTTTTTGAGCCCGAGCTCCAATGCTGGTCGGCATCCAAGGTGTCATAGGATACCTCGGTCTCTCAATATTTGAAGTAGTTCATCCAAGCTTAAATATCGGGATAGTCTTTTATGGAGCCAGCCATTCGCATTCGAGCTATATGCCAGACTTCTTCCGAAGTATCTTTGATCGTGAGCTTTATGCCGGAATGCTTCCGAGCTCCAATGATGACCAGCGCCCGAGGTGTCATAAACTACCTCAGTGTTTAAAAGATTGAACGAATTCAGCCGAGCTTAATGCCGGAAATGCCCTCTATGGAGCCAACCACCTTCGCTCGAGCTTTATGCCAGACTGCTTCCCAGGTGGTGCACCACCTCGACCGCGGGCTTATTTTTTGTGGATATTTTCGATTGGTGCAATTTATTGTCGGTCGAGATATATAGCCAGGTGCCCTGAAGGTGCGTGTCGGTTTAAAACCTGAGATGCCCCTGAAGGAAGAAATAATAATCAAAATAAAACTACTAATCCCAGTAGCTCCTGAGACTTACGTTGATTTGCAAAATCAGCCTGAGGATGAAGTTCTTGCTCTGTGGAATTCGTTAGGGATGTAAACACGATACGCAATAGTTTTCGAATCTTGGGTTGGGTGCGGCCGACCAACCTAAGGATCGAATATCCTCAGGAACGTATTGCACTTTGAATTTGCTGCATTGAATAGGCAATGCACTAGCCCCCGAGCATTAATTTGGGCATGGGCGGTCGAATTATGGATCAATGTTTGTTTGACACAAACTTTGCTACGATGGACACAATTTATGTATAATGATTCTATGTATCCAAGTACTTTACATCATTAATACTCGAATCCGAATGGTAAAAGACTTTGTTCACCGACCATTGGCCTCAACCTCCTCGGCCAGTAGTCGAGGAGTGTTTGTCGTACTTTATAAAGCCTTTAGAACGGCAAATATTTATGACAAACAAGGCAATTCGGTCATACGGTTTTCTAAACAAAGGTATGTGAAGAGATAGGTTTTCTGATGAGTGGGACACTCAGCAGAGTATAAAGTCTCACACGCCGCGGCTTGCACAGTACTTCCACCCATTCTTCCTCTCCTCCTCCGCCTTCCCTGCCTCCAACGCCCCATCTTATTCTTCTCCGATGAGAGCCGGCGCTAAGATGATGAAAGGCACCACGGAAAAGCTAGAGCGCACTTAGAAGGGGGCGACGAAGCTCAAGGGCAAGAAGCCCTCGACTGCTCGATTCACCGCGCCGGTGGGATGGATGTAGGGAGACTTTCTCCCCTCTGTAGTCACTCGCGAGGACATGGAGGGCCTTGTCGCCGACGGTCTCGTGGCGGACGATGCCTGGAGGCTGCCGGGGGAGGAGCGAGAGCTGGAGCCGTGCGACGGGGAGCGGATCCTCCTTCTCTCCCACGTTGAAAGAGGTTTCTCCATGCCACCCCACCGTTCTTTAGGGGATTTCTGAATTTCTTCGGTGCCCAACTGCATCACCTCTCGCCAAATACCATTGCATATCTGTCTGCATTCGTCAGTTTGTGAGAGTGCTTTCTGGGCTGCTCTCCCCATTGGGGGTTGTTCAAGCACCTCTTTACGGTCAGATCTCAAACCGTGAAGAAAGCTCTCCCCGCTGACGGGAATACTCATGTGCTTCAGCTGTGTGGAGGTTTAGGATTTCAGAAAAGTGCACGTAGTTCCTTCCCTGCCATGACTTTTCTAGAGTCTGTCAGAGGTTGGCAGTCGACCTGGTTCTACTGCAAAGATGCAGCATCGCCCAATATGTTGTAGTGACCCCGATCCCAAGTCATATGAATCCAGACTATAACATATCACATCGCTTTGCGGCCTCACGGTAAGCTCCACAGCTGCAGCCTTACCTTAGATGGGACCGTTTGCGTCTTTTGGCTCACGTATGTGAACATGTCGCTGGCAATCAAACGGCAGAGAACTCGGGCCGACATGACTAGTCATAGAACTCAAGTGGCACATCCATACGGAAGCAGGCATACGTAACCTAGCAATGCAGGTGTCGGCCTCAAGAGTGTGTAGATGAGTCATAGCAAGCTAGAAGGACTCCATTACGCCGTGAGACATAAATGCCATCACTGCACGTAGACGAGTCGTAGCAGGCTACAGGGACTCCATTACACTGCGAGCCATTTCCCCGAAGGGATAAACACAACAGCAAAGAAGGATACATGCCGGTCAATCAATGTGTCCGGAGCAGTAGCAAGCTACCATGGCTCAATGGAAGCACAAAGAGGCAGTTTCCCGTAAAGAGTACTACTAAAGGCACACAACTAGGTGTCGGATCCCATACATACCATCGCACGTCACACGTATGCATGACATGCCCGATATGCATAGATACAACCATGGCATCGCAACATAAACATTCAAAATCTTTTATTTAAGAGGCTCAGACGAGCCTTGCATAATATGTTCTTATAGATAGGGGTCACATGAACCGACACTCAAGTCATACAAACAAGTTCATACAAACCAAGCGGAAGCATAAGCTGTCTGAGTACAAACAGATGAAAGGATAAAAAGGCACATGGCCTGACTATCTACAACCCTCCATGGGGCATAAGGTCGTAGCTGGGACACCAGCTATTCGGCATCGTCGACATCTAGAAAGAACCCACCTGATGGGTCCTGGGTCTCATCTGCAACATTTATTGAGCAAACATGAGTATAGACGTACTCAACAAGTCTTTAAAGCAGACCTAGTCTATTCATGCTCATGTATAAACAAGGGGGTGGTGGAGTTTTTGCAGCAATGCCAGCTTTGACTCATGGCTAACCTACACTACACAATTTTAACTCTTTGTTTAAATTTTAGATATCGCACAGGAGTCCACTAACTCCATGACAATACACCACCATGGATTCACTTCCCTCTCTTGGGGGAGTGCCATCCACGATACTCACACTTGTATTGATATTTTTATGAGTATCCATTTGATTATGTATGAACAACATAAGTTATCCAAGTAGTCCATATCTGAGGACACGACTATTCGAATAGTTTATACCCTGCAGGGGTGTACTTATTCACACACGCTCTCGCCACTTATCGTTGTCTGCTCATAAAACCATGCACCTCGGCAACCTTCAAGCGGAAGCCCAGCGAGGGAGTCGGCCACGACCGTCAATCACATAAGACCTCTAGTCCAGGCTATCGCCTATATGAGACTGAATCCGCACGGAAGTCCGGCCAAAGTTGCTGATACGGCCCCAAACGATGTGCGCAGGGTTCCTAAGTCCACCATTCGGGTGACCCTTGGTACATCATGCTACTGCCTACCGCGTCATATCCCACCCCTAGGGTTAGCGCTACGCACGGCCTCCAGCATACTATAAACACCAGAAACTACTTGCAACTCCTTGACTAAGGACTAAGCGACTGATAAGTCGAGAGGGGTCGAGTTACCGGACCCAATGCATGGTAGTAACTAGTCTTGGATCACAAACACGAAACTCAGTTCCTAAGAACTGTCCCAATGAGACAACCCGCTATGTACTCCTACATAGCCTCTCATCGCTACCTTAACGAAATCGGGTTCATCATAAGTTCATCACATCAGAACAACATTGTTTCACTCAGATCATCACCCAAATGAATCAGACCTGACATCACTCTAAGCATAGCAAGCATAGTAGGCAAAGTAAGCTAAGCACATCATGGCACAAGCATCTACCAGGTATGCTAGGTTGCAAGGTTTAGCTATTTACTGTGACAATGACAGGTCATGCGTAAGAATAGGTTCATCTACCGTGTATGTCAGACAAGTAAACGTTTGTCCTAATGAAATAAACAAGAGCAGGGGCGAGAGAGTGGGATGTTATCGGAATGATCAAGGGGGTTGCTTGCCTTGCTGGATAGCGAGAAGGTTCTCTCCTTCGTTGGAATACTCGGGGGTATCCTCATAAGCGGGGCCTAGCGCAATGCAGATAAAAAGCAATCAATACACACAAGTGCAACAATATGATGCATGATCATGGAATGGTAGCATGTTTGGATGAGCTAATTTGAAGGGAGTTTGAATATAGGTTCAAAATTGTTCTTCATTTCAAATTCCATAAACTAACCTATTAGCAAGTGTCAATGTTCTTCTACATAGGTTGCTCTAACATGCATGATAATAGCACCATTGGATTCTTTGGATTTTTCTGATAAATTTTCATATATAAATTATTTCCATCTTATTTACAGATTAATTTATATGAATTTTTAAAGTTTTATACAATTTCTGGAATTATTTTAAAACTGGAAAATGAAATATGACGTCACTATGACGTTAGCTGGTCGGCTGACTAGGCCAGGTCAAACCTGAAGTGTAGGGACCGCACGTCAGTGACGGGGGCCTAAACTCCGTGTTGACTAAGGGTTTGACGCACCCTGGGGCCCACTGGTCAGTGGCAGGAGGCTAATTAATCAGGTGGGATTATCCCCTGATGATGGCCACGTCGACGCCCACCGGAGCGGGGCCGGCGGCGATCTGTCGGAGTGGCGCCTCCGGCGACCATTTGGCCCGCGGAGGGCACCCGGAGCAAGCCCATGCACGCGCACCGGAGCTACGGCCGGCAACGACCTGAGCGGCGGCGAGCTTTGGGCAGCAAGGGAACGGCACCTACGGCGAGGGACAGGCCATGAGAGGAGGGGGAAACGGAGCAGGAGCTCACAACGGGATTGCTGGGGGAGACGGCGAGCATAGGGATGCACGGACAACCTCGAATCTCCGGAGAAGAGCTTCGGCGGCCGGCAGGGAAGAAACGGCGACGCGCGTCGTGAAGGGCTCCCGGCTTCTTGTAGCATCACGAGGGAGACGAGGGGGGTCGCTGCGGGGCTGCTGGTGGGCTCAGAGGGGCACGGTGGCGGCTAGAACGACGATAGCGAGCTCGAGCAGCGCTC
Source organism: Hordeum marinum (assembly GCA_022496015.1). NCBI lineage: Eukaryota > Viridiplantae > Streptophyta > Magnoliopsida > Poales > Poaceae > Hordeum > Hordeum marinum. The sequence continues at coordinate 314,069,994 of CM039678.1, forward strand.
GCCATGGCGACAGGGAGGAAGAAGGGGGAGAGAGAGCTGCGGCGACTGGGAGGGGGAGAAATGGAGGGAGGGCTCGATCTGGACGTCTCCCTGGAGTCTATCCCTCCATCCAGGCGGGCACACAAGAAGGAGGAGGCCGGCGCGCGGCGACCACGTGCCCGGCGTCCTTCTGGCCAGAGGTGGAAGAAGACCGGTTCGCCACTAGTGGGCTGGTCCGGCTTCTTCCCTGGCCGAGGTGGGCTTTTTTTATATGTCAATTCTTTTCTAACTTCTGACATTTGTTTTATTTTAATTTCAGGCACATATGCTATTTTAAAATATCCCAGATATTTTATATATTGAAGTTTGAATATTTCAAACTTATCCGAAAAGTTTTAGGATATTTTGAAAACTAAACTAATGATAATGCTTTATTTGATATTTTCAGTAGCTTTATCATTTATTTTTAAGTTTCTTAAGTTGTCAAATATTTAAAATGACCCCTGGTATAACCATGTCCATATGTATCAGACATAGGGAACATTTTTAAAGGGCATTTCGGATTTGTTGAATTTTCACCAACTTTGAATTATTTTGATTCAATGTGAGCTTGGGGTTACTTTTAGTCCCCATTTCATGTTGATAAAAAATTGAAACATGATGCAACACCCATGTTGTCCTATGACATCTATCTAGGGTTGTGACAACTCACCCCCACTCAAAAGAATCTCGTCCCGAGATTTTGAAGTCGTTGGGAAGAGCGCGGGGTACTCTAGTCGAAGACGATCTTCTCTTTCCCACGTGGCCTGCTTTTTAGAATGGTGTGACCACTGAACCTTGAGAAACTTGATGTTCCGAGACCGAGTGGTACACTCAGCTTGATCAAGAATACAAACAGGGTATTCTCGATATGTAAGGTTATCTTGGAGATCAAGCGCTTCGTGGTCTACCTCTCCTCGTTTAGCAAGAATGCGAAAAGATCCAATGTAACAAGGAGCCAATTTGCCCTTGATACCGAATCGATGGGTACCCTTCAGAGGCGTAACCCGAAGGTAAGCTTTCTCGTCAACTTCATAGGTCACAGCCTTATGATGGCGATAATATTGGCTCTTTTGACGAGATTGGGCTGTTTTCAACATTTCACAAATAATGCGAACTTGCTCCTCTACATCCTGGATCATATCCGGGCCAAAGAGTTGCCTCTCTCCTGTTTCTGACCAGTTAAGAGGTGTTTGACACCTTCGTCCATAGAGAACGTCAAGAGGGGCTTTGCCCATGCTTAATTCATAACTATTGTTATATGAAAATTTGGCAACTGGAAGACATTTTTCCCAGTTCATATTGAAAGATATAACACAAGCTCGGAGCATGTCTTCGAGGATTTGATTGACTCTCTCAACTTGACCACTTGATTGCGGGTGGAAAGCAGTGCTAAAAGATAGATGAGTCCCCATAGCGGTTTGAAAACATTCCCAGAATCGGGAAGTAAAGATACTTCTGCGGTCCAAGTTAATCTCCAATGGAACACCATGAAGAGAAACTATTCGAGAAACATATAACTCCGCTAGCTAGCTAGCAGTTATACTCTCCCGAACAGGAACAAAATGAGCCACTTTGGAAAGGCGGTCAATGACCACAAAGATAGCATTATTCCCTCTCTTGGTCCTGGGAAATCTGGCAATGAAATCCATTCCGACCTTATCCCATTTCCATTCAGGAATAGCTAAAGGTTGAAGGGTGCCAGCAGGCCTTTGATGTTCTGCTTTCACGAGACGATAAATGTCGCAATTAGCAACGAACTAGGCAATTTCTCTCTTCATCCTAGTCCACTAGAACCTCTGGCATAGGTCCTGATACATCTTGGTACTACCCGGATGAATTGTGAGAGGAGAATCTTGAGCCTCCTTAAGGATCAATTGTTGTAGATGTTGCTTATTTGGGATCACCAAGCGGTTCTCAAAGAAGACAACACCTCGATCATCTACCGAGAAGCACCTAACATTACCCTGCTTAATGTTTTTCTTGATCCGAGATATGCCAGCATCATGCTTCAGGGCTTCTATAATTTGATCCGTAAGAGTAGGTTTCACCACCAGGTTGGATAGGAATCCTTGAGGAACAATGTGGAGGTTTAACTTCCGAAATTCCTCATGGAGAAGTGGTTGACCTTGTTGTAACATCAGGTTGTTACAATAAGACTTACGACTTAGTGCATCAACCATGACATTGGCTTTCCCCGGGGTGTAAGTTATCCCTAAGTCATAATCTGTAATCAACTCAACCCACCATCTTTTCCTAAGATTCAAATCCGGCTGGGTGAAAATATATTTCAGACTTTGGTGATCAGTGTAAATTTCGCAACGATTACCCATAAGGTAATGTCGCCAAGTTTTCAGTGCATGGACCAGAACTGCAAGCTCAAGATCATGTGTTGGATAATTATCCTCATGTGGACGCAACTGTCGAGATGCGTATGCAATCACATGACGATCTTGCATGAGAATGCAACCTAATCCTTGTCGCAAGGCGTCGCAATAGATAACAAAGTCCTTAGAGAAGTCCAGTGGCACCAGAATGGGAGCAGACGTCAGTTGTCTTCTCAACTCCTGAAAACTGTGCTCGCATTGTGGGATCCACTCGAACTTTTTATCTTTCTTGAGGAGTCCAGTCAGAGGTTTCGCGACCTTGGAGAAATTCTCAACAAAGCAGCGACAATAGCTCGCTAAGCCAAGGAAACTCTAAACTTGCTTAACCAATTCAGGTTGAGTCCAATCAAGGACAGCCTGAAATCTCTCGGGATTGACAGCAATACCTTTACCAGAGATCACTTGTCCTAGATAGGTCACTTCTGGCAACCAAAATTCACACTTGGATAATTTGGCATACACACGGTGCTCTCGAAGTTTCATCAATACTAGCCTTAGATGCTCGGCATGTTCCTGTTCGTTCTTTGAGTAGATGAGTATATCATCAAGGTAAACCACAACGAATTTATCCAAATACTCCATGAAGATCGAATTCATCAAGCGAGAGAAGGTGGCTGGAGCATTGCTTAAACCAAAGGACATGACGGTGTACTCGTATTGGCCATAACGAGTAACAAAAGCCATTTTAGGAATGTCCCCATTTCTAATTCTGATTTGATGGTATCCCAACCTCAAATCCATTTTGGAAAAGACAGAGGATCGAGCGAGTTGATCGTACAAATCGTTGATCGTGGGGAGCGGATACTTGTTCTTTATGGTGACCAGATTCACTGGACGATAATCCACAACCATCTGATCCGATCCATCCTTCTTCTTGACGAAGAGGACGGGACAAGCCCAAGGAGAAGAACTAGGTTGGATGAAACCTTTCCTCAAAGCCTCATCGAGTTTGATCTTAAGCTCGGCTAGTTCTAAGGGTGCCATCTTATAGGGTCGTCTGGCTATTGGGACAGTCCCTGGAATAAGCTCTATCACAAACTCAACATCTTTGACAGGAGGAATTCCTGGCAGTTCTTCTGGAAAGACATCCCGAAAGTCACGAACTACCGGAATATCTCCTAACTCCGGAAGAGGGCTAGAATTGAGGGAATAGAGTTGGCGCTTGGTTGTTCGAGTGGAGACATTAACTATCTCACTCCATCGATGTGTAAGTTGAACATTCCTAGTACGAGTATCAATCTTAGCATAGTGGGCTTTCATCAAATCCATGCCTAGAATGATATTGATGTCTGAAGACTTGAGGGCTATAAAAGATGCTAGGAAGACTAGCCTATCCACTAGAATCTCATTATCATGGCTCACTCTAGAAGTTTCCCACTTTGAACCAGGAGAATGGACTACTAAAGGAGTAGGCATATCACAAAAAGACATGTTATGCAATTGTGCATAACTTTATGAAATGAAAGAATGAGATGCCCCAGTATCAAATAGAATAGATGCTGGATGACTATTGACAAGGAGCGTACCTAGGATAACATCAGGATCCTCAATGGCTTCCTCAGCAGAGACATAATTCATTCGTCCACGATCAAGAGCTGGCTTCACATAGAAGGATTTTCCTGGCTTCCCACATCCAGCCGGCTCAGCCTGAGGAAAATCACGAGAGTAGTTTCTTGGTTCTCCAAATTTGTAGCAGACCACGGTGGCACGGGGAGCAACATTGGCAGGCGGACCTCCAACGGGCCTGGCTGGAGGGTTGGGCTGAGCTGGGCGAAGCGCCTGGAAGGATGGCCTCGTGGTGTATCTTGGCGGCAGAGCTGCGTTGGGCACCCAGACCCGGCGTTTGTTGGAGCCGGAGCCAGATGCGGGGCTGAAGTCACGGTTGTGCTTTCTCGTGGCCTCATAGTCAGTCTGTCCAGTCTCGGCATTGATAGCCTTGTTGACAAGAGCTTGGAAGGTTTTGCACTCATGCAGGCGCAAATCTCGATGGAGCTCAGGATTGAGTCCCTTGCGAAACCTACCATGTTTCTTGGCATCAATTGAAACTTCCTCCGGAGCATAGCGAGCAAGATTGCCAAACTCACAGCTATAGGCATCCACTGACAGTCTGCCCTGGGTGAAAGCACAGAATTCCTCTCTGTTGCGATCCATCATCCCTTCCGGGATGTGATGGGGACGAAATGCTGCACTGAATTCTACCCAAGTTGGTGCGGGGCCTGCGGGACGCATGGCTTCATAATTTTCCCACCACAGATTGGCGGGTCCTTCTAGGAATTAGGTTACAAGGGTCACCTTGTTGGCCTCGGACACATTGGCAGCCCAGATCTTACAGAACATGCTGGTCAGCCAGTCATCCGCGTCGAGTGGGTCGATCGAATGATGATACTTAGGTGGGCACAGCCTGATGGAATCACCGAGTGACACGCCATCATTGAGATCATTGTGGGAAGCACACGCTATGTTCTGTTCAATTTGTTCTAATAGCATGTTGGTCTCTCTCTTATTCCTTTCGGCTTCAAGCATCACTTCTGCTAAAGAAGGAGCATGTGGTAGATCCTCTTGCCTTGGCTGGCTTCCTTTCCCCTGCTCGGGGGCAGGCACGGGGTTATTCCTAGTTGTCACCATCCTGGGAAAACAAACCCACAGCTTAAACATAGAGGACATCAACTCTAAGACATGAGATAAGGAATGTACTGGACAACATGGCATGCAGGGTAAACATCCAACAACATGGAAACATCAAATGCCCTATGAACACCATGATTCATACACACCATGACATAGTTCAGTACAAGCCCAAGCTGAAAACAAACTACAGAGAGATGACACAACTCATCGGAGGCATTACAAGCTTCCTAAACATTATCTATCTACACCTCCAGAACTAAAATGTCAACCTCAATCATATCCCACAAGACACGCCAAACTGTGGCGATATGATTACTAACATACTAGTACTAACATCCACGTACTTAAGCATCGCCGTAGAATGCCTCATACAGGTTACCCCCATGACCCAGGAGTTGCACCTGAGGATCTGGAAACACTCTAGCATGTGATCCCTGGGAACAGTAAGGACACGGATGTGGCCTTGGCCCCCTTGCTGGCGGCAACAGCGGTCCTCGAAGAGGGGTGATGCCTCCAACATTGGGCCAGTCTACGCGTGCTGGCAGATGAGTCCACAATGGGTTTAGCATCTCCAAATCTCCATAGCCTGTCTACACGATAGGTTCCAACTGCATCAGGGTTGTCCAAAGAGATGCACGGGTAGCATAAAGCTCCATGCGAAGGGCACGTGCATCACGATCCCTGTTATACAACATCTGAGCGGTCACCTGCAGCCTAGGGTCCTCATGGGAATGATCATAGTAGGTTGCGCTAAGATAACCATCCCCTCCTCCCAGGGAAGCAGGAACATAATAGAACTCTGTGTTCTGAAGCAGACCATGGTGAAGCCTCATGATAGTCAGCATGGTGTAGGCGGCCTCCTGAAATTCCATATCTATGGTGACACCTAGTCCATAAGTCTAGTGAAGCGGCTCTGCAGCTCCAGGATATGAAGGATATATCCTAACAATACAGAGATACTGACTCTGGTTGAAATCTCGATATTGTTCCTCCACTTTGTACTCTGGGTACCAACGGTAGCCAGCCTCCATCATAACTCTAACCAACATGGCCATGTGACCCGGTACATCGATGCACCTGGTCAGACGGACCACCTGACAGGAAGGACGAGGGGGCATCTGAAACAGAGAATGATGCAAAGACATTAGAGACTCTGGCAGAAATTGGACAACATACGACAGTAATTGCTCAAAAAGGATTTGGAGACAACTGCAAAAGATTGGAAAAGCATATCCACTCAACTTTCTAGACTCAATCTCTTCTCCATCTGTTTGTCACACCAACAATACTTGAGTACCGATATTCCCTTGCAAACAAGCTAGCTATTAGTCCATGGTTAGTAACTCGTCATCCTAAGAAATAGATGAGAAGCCTAGTTCTTATCCCCATAGAAACGATGACAAAGACTCAACATAGAATAGCTTGGGAAGAGGAGTAAAAAGAGCCTTACGTTCCCTTCCACAATCAATTCCCCTACTTTTCTATAGTGTTTCTAGACTCAACTTTGACCGGTTTGGCTTGGTAGTCCTACAGTCAGTCAGGCTATGATCCCAACACTGTCGAGACCCCGATCCTAAGTCATATGAATCCAGACTGTAACATATCACATCGCTTTGCGGCCTCACGCACGGTAAGCTCCACGACTGCAGCCTTACCTTAGCAGGGACCGTTTGCCTCTTTTGTCTCACCAATGTGAACATGTCGCTGGCAATCAAACAACAGAGAACTCGGGCGACATGACTAGTCATAGAAACCAAGTGGAACATACGTACGGAAACAGGCATGCATAACCCATCAATGCAGGTGTTGTCAGCGTGTGTAGACCAGTCATAGCAAGCTACAAGGACTCCATTATGCCGTGAGACATAAATGCCATCACTGCACGTAGACGAGTCGTAGCAGGCTACAAGGACTTCATTACACTGCAAGACATTTCCCTGAAGGGACAGACACAACAGCAAAGAAGGATACATGTCGGTCAATCAATGTGTCCAGAGTAGTAGCAAGGTACAATGGCTTAGTGGAAGCACAAAGAGGCATTTTCCTGTAAAGTGTACTACTAAAGGCACACAACTAGGTATCGGATCCCATACATATCGTTGCACGTCACACGTATGCACGACATGCCCGATATCCATAGATACAACCATGGCATCACAACATAACCATTCAACAAATTTTATTTAAGAGGCTCAGACGAGCCTTGCATAATATGTTCTTACAGATAGGGGTCACATGACCCGACACTCAAGTCATACAAACAAGTTCATACGAACCAAGCGGAAGCATAAGCTGTCTGAGTACAGACAGATGAAAGGATAAAAAGGCACATGGCCTGACTATCTACAGCCCGCCACAGGGCATAAGGTCATAGCTGGGACACCAGCTATTCGGCATCGTCGACATGTAGAAAGAACCCACCTGATGGGTCCTGGGTCTCATCTGCAACATTTATTAAGCAAACATGAGTACAAACGTACCCATCAAGTCTTTAAAGTAGACCTAGTCTATTCATTCTTTGACTCATGGCTAACCTACACTACACAATTTTAACTCTTTGTTTAAATTTTAGATATCGCACACAAGTCCACTAACTCCACCATGGATTCACTTCCCTCTCCTGGGGAGTGCCATCCACGATACTCACACTTTTCTTGATATTTTTATGAGTATCCATTTGATTATCTATGAACAGCATAAGTTATCCAAGTAGTCCATATCCGAGGATGTGGCTATTCGAATAGTTTCATAACCTGCAGGGGTGTACTTCTTCACACACGCTCTCGCCACTTATCGCTGTGTGCTCATAAAACCATGCACCTTGGCAACCTTCAAGGGGAAGCCCAGCGAGGGAGTCGGCCATGACCGTCAATCACATAAGACCTCTAGTCTAGGCTATCGCCTATTTGAGACTGAACCGGCACAGAAGTCCGGCCGAAGTTTCCGCTATGGCCCCAAATGATGTGCGTAGGGTTCCCAAGCCCATCATTCGGGTGACCCTTTGGACACCGTGCCACTGCCTACCGTGTCATTACCCACCCCTAGGGTAAGTGCTACGCATGGCCTCCTGCATACTATAAACACCATAAACTACTTGCAACTCCTGGACTAAGGACTATGCGATTGATAAGTTGAGAGGGGTTGAGTTATCGAAACCCAATGCATGGTAGTAACTAGTCTTGGATCACAAACACGGAACTCAGTTCCTAAGAACGGTCCCAATGAGACAACCTGCTACCTTTACCAAATTGGGTTCATCATAAGTTCATCACATTAGAACAACATTGTTTCACTCAGTTCATCACCTAGATGAATCAGACCTGACACCACTCTAAGCATAGAAGGCAAAGTAAGCTAAGAACATCATGGCACAAGCATCTACCAGGTATGCTAGGTTGAAAGGTTTAGCTATTTATTGTGACAATGATAGGTCATGCATAAGAATAGGTAAATCTACTGTGTATGATAGACAAGTGAACGTTTGTCGTAATGCAATACACAAGAGTAGGAGCGAGAGAGTGGGATTTTATCGGAATGATCAAGGGGGGTTGCTTGCTTGCTGGGTAGCGAGAAGGTTATCTCATTTGTTGGAATACTCGGGGGTATACTCAGAAGCAGGGCCTACCGCAACGCAGATAAAAAGCAATCAATACACGCAAGTGCAACAATATGATCCATGATCATGGCATGGTAGCATGTTTGGCCGAGCTTATGCAACTAATGTTCAAGTTAATTTGAAGGGAGTTTGAATATAGGTTCAAAATTGTTCTTCATTTAAAATTCCATAAACTAACCTATTAGCAAATGTCAATGTTCTTCTAAATAGGTTGCTCTAACATGCATGATAATAGCACCATTGGATTCATTCGATTTTTCTGATAAATTTTCATATATAAATTATTTCCATCTGATTTACAGATTAATTTACATGAATTTTTAAAGTTTTAAACAATTTCTGTAATTATTTTAAAACTGGGAAATGAAATATGACGTCAGCCTGACGTCACTACGACGTCAGCTGGTCGGCTGACCAGGCCAGGTCAAACCTGACGTGCAGGGCCCACACGTTAGTGACAGGGGCCTAAACTCCACACTAACCAGGGGTTTGACCCACCCTGGGCCCACTGGTTAGTGGCAGGAGGCTAATTAATCAGGGGGGGTTAGCCCCTGATGATGGCCATGTCGGCGCCCACCGGAGCGGGGCCGACGACGACCATCCGCACGGTGGCAATCTGCCGGAGTTGCGCCTCTGGCGACCATTTGGCACGCGGAGAGCACCCAGAGGAAGCCCGTGCATGCGCGCATCCAGCACTGCGGCAGAGGGGGCTCAGGGGCCACCGGAGCTACGACCGGCGATGTCCCGAGCGGCGGCGAGCTTCGGGTATTAAGGGAAGAGTGCCTACGGCGAGGGACAGGCCGCGAGAGGAGGGGGAAACGGGGCAGGAGCTCACAACGGGGTTGCTGGGGGTGACGGCGAGCTCAGGGATGCGCGGACGACCTCGAATCGCTGGACAAGAGCTTCGGCGGCAGGCGGGGAAGAAACGGAGATGACGCGTCGTGGAGGGCTGCCGGCTTCTTCTAGCGTCACGAGGGGGACAAGGGGGGTCGCTGCAGGGCTACTGGTGGAATTAGAGGGGCGCAGGGGCGGCAAGAATGAAGGCGGCGAGCTCGAGCAGGGCTCGGTCATGGTGGCAGGGAGGAAGAAGGGGGACAGAGCTACGGCGACTGGGAGGAGGAGAAATGGAGGGAGGGCTCGATTTTGGACGTCTCCCTGGAGTCTATCCCTCCATCCAGGCGGGCACATAGGCAGGAGGTGGCCGGCATGCGACGACCACGTGCCCGACGTCCTTCTGGCCGGAGGTGGAAGAAGACCGGTTCGCCCCTGGTGGGCTGGGCCGGCTTCATCCCTCACCGAGGTCGGCTTTTTTTATATTTCAATTATTTTCTAACTTCTGACATTTGTTTTATTTTAATTTCAGGCACATCTGCTATTTTAAAATATCCCAGATATTTTATGTATTGAAGTTTGAATATTTCAAACTTATCTAAAAAAAATTAGGATATTTTGAAAATTAAACTAATGATAATGCTTTATTTGATATTTTTAGTAGCTTTATCATTTATTTTTAAATTGTTTCAGTTGTTCAAATATTTAAAATGACCCCTGGTATAACCATGTCCATATTTATCAGACATAGGGAACATTTTTAAAGGGCATTTTAGATTTGTTGAATTTTCACCAACTTTGAATTATTTTTATTCAATGTGAGCTTGGGGTTTCTTTTAGTCCCCATTTCAGGTTGATGAAAAATTGAAACATGATGCAACAACCATGGTGTCCTGTGACATCTAGCTAGGAATGTGACATATGTCGACTGGCCTTCCCCCCTATACACCCGACCGTCCAGCTATCCCCAAATCTTTGAGGGTGACCGGAGAGGAGCAAGTACAAGTGGGTATCTTAGTTGAAGCGGTGGTGCAGCTGATCCAGGGTGGAGTGACCGGTATGGACCTGTTGGAGACGTTTCTTGGTCGACGTATTCAGCCGCTCCAAGCCAGAGACCAGAGCATGTGGCACTACGCGGGTCCTGAGGACTTGACCAGGACGCATCCCGAAGAAGTTCCGCAGAAAACTATCGAGCAATGGCTTCGTAGCATCACTGGAGCTTGCGACAATCCTTTGGGAGCCAAGAGGATCCGACCATAATCGGCTGAAAACCCACCGAAGAATCTGGTGAGTTACGTGGGGTCGAATGATGTGTTTGTACTGTGGAGTGATACATTGACTTATAAACTGACTTCCTCACTTGAATCACGTAGGAGTGGACGAACATGCACTTGCCTATTCTCAACAGGAACCACGCTGAGGACGGCATGGTGAGCGAGGGAGGCAGCATGGACGGCGACGGTCCCTCTGACTCCGAAGATGAATACGCGGACTCCGAAGATGAGGAAGAAGTTGAGTCACCTCCCCGACGCAAAGGCTGCACCAAATCCCGTCAGGATCCGACAGCTGTTGAGGACAGGGCTCCAGGCCCTAGCGAGAAAAACCCGAAGTGGAGTCGCCCTTCAACTATTGAGTCGAGTGAGAGGCTGGCCAAACAGCCCAAGCAAGTCACGACCAAACCTTGCAAGGCTTTGCCCCACGTGAGGATGGCCGTACCTGTCATCTCCACGTAAGTATTTATTTTCGAATTCTTTCTATCGATTGTGGCCTTGCGTTGTAGCTGACCGAGTGGTGTTCAATCCGTCAGAGCTGCTATGTCCGTAACCCCGCCTCATTGAGACGGAGGGGAGGCGATGGACATTGGCACTGTTGACGCTGCCACTTCTCATAGAGGTTAGCAAGTTGTTGATTCGTGCGAATGGGACCCGACACATGCAAATGCTAATATTGTCGGTTGTTGTTGAAGAGGTCATTCAAGTGGAGGACGACGAGGATCACCTGGACACTTCGCGCACTCATATCCGAAGAGCTTCATCCGTCCAGGCGCCTCAGCATTCGACTGCAGAGTCCTCCCAAAGGATAGGTGACTCGACACAACTCCGAGATGAACCCGCAGCACCTCTATCGCATGCTCCTCCAGCTGTCTCGACCATTGTGACGTCAACTCTAACTGGACCCACTCATACTGCCTCAGTTGTCCCAACAACCATACCGATCACGCCTGTGACGGCCTTCTCTCTGCATCGCGTTCCGGAAAATCAAACCGGAGCTGTGAAGGAGGCCATGATCCAGGCGGAGCAGATCATGCTGAGGACCAAGGAGGCACACGAGGCCAGCAAGCTGGCTTACGACGTCGGCGCAGCCCTCCACACCAATGTCCGAGTAAGTTCGCTTGTAAGTATGTTTCCGGTTGAATTCCTATCATTTCTTGGCTGCTGTACACCCATTGGGTGCTTCTCCCCTCGAACAGATCGAATCGTAGTCGAGTAGGATTGGAGTCAATAGTACGCGTTGTACTAGAGTCGCTCAACATGTCGAGTGTTTTTTTCCTGACGAGTTACTCGACGGATCGAGAGTTAACCATCTCAGTGGGGGCACTCTTAGTGCACCCACTAGGTGTAGTCCCCGAGACCGCTGTCGAGTGCTTGCATCGCTAGGGGTCTTAGAGCTTATTGTATACATGATACATTTCGCCTTGGATCCCGCCACTCCGTAGCTACCTTGCAGGTTTCATGGATATTATTGACAAACCATGATATGACGCTGCATAAGGATCGATTGAACTTCATAGAGCAGGGAGGTGCGTCACTCGACGGGTCGAGTGTTCTGATAGGGATGGCCTTGTCGAATGTTTCAATAACCAGTGGGGGCACGCTAAGTGCACCCACTAGGTGTAGTCCCCAAGGCTACTGTTAATCGCACGATAAGCAGTAGGCTTGAAAAGTTGTCGTACGCATGGTACTAGAGTCACTCGACATGTCGAGTGTTTTTTTCTGATGAGTTACTCAACGGATCGAGAGTTAACCGTCTCAGTGGGGGCACTTTTAGTGCACCCACTGGGTGTAGTCCCCAAGACCGCTGTCGAGTGCTTGCATAGGCAAGGGTGTTAATAGAGACAACTTTAAATTTGTTTACGACGCACGGAGCGCCAGGGCAACGCGACATGTCGAGTGGATTTTTGCTTGAATTCTTCTTAGGTTGTTCCAAGGTTATAAGATAGTCATTCGCCAGTGTTCAATACTCAGTCGACTGTCCCAGGCACCACTTGCCGATTGAATTCCTATCTTTTGTTGGTTCCAGAGGGCTTGCGAACTTGGGACGCAGTACAAGGATGTGGAGGATGAAAGGAACCGGCTGTGAGTGGATCTGGCGGTCTCCATCAATGCTCTGGAGCGAGGGCGTGCTGAGGTGAAGTCTTTGGGAGGTAATTACTGCTGTCTTCCTGCATTCTCCTCTTCACTCTCCATGTTTTGAACCGAGTGCTCTCACTCGAACAGACGTACACAATGAAAACAGTCGACTCCAAGCACGACTCAACAATGTTGTTTCTTCAGATTCCATGAAGAAGGCGCTAGAGGAGAAGGACAAGGCGCTTGCTGACGCTCAACGAGTGGCCAAGGACAAGACTGAAGCTGCAGATCGGAAGCTGGAAGCCGCCAAGAAGCTAGAGGATGAGAACACCAAGCTGAAGCAGGAGCATGCGCACCTCGTCAAGAAGGCCGAGCAACTGACCAAGAGGAGTAATGGCCTGGAGAAGCATTTGGGCGAATTCTCGAGGAAGATGTATATTCTACTCTACGGTGAGTGTTTCTTGTCGACTGAGCTTTGTAAAATCTTTGAGGATCGCAGTTCACCAATTCTCCTCCCATTCCCCATTCTTCAACAGAATTCTGCCAAGACTTTGAGAAGGAGACAAAGGAGGTTGAGCCCAATCTGGATCCCACCAAGTCACCAGTTGCTGATGTAGTGGTGATGAAAATGCTGCAACTCAACTTCCAACTCCAAGGGGTCCATGCCTATATCGCCCGACTGAAATCTGCCTTGGAGAGAATCGACAAGGAGTTATGGCCCGAGGACAGTCTTCAGCTCGACCTGAACTCTATAATGGTTTTCCTAAATGAACTTCCCAGTCGAGTGCAGGCTTGGAAGAAACCTGCTGCTTGCTGCGGGGCCAATGTGGCATTATCACTTGTCAGGGTCCATTGCAGGGACATGAGGGAGGAGAAGGTGAAGGAGCTCTAGGTGGTAAACACGAAGAAACTCCAGTTTGAGGACTTCATGGAAATCTTCATCGAGGCAGCCGCTATAATCGCTGTCGGCATCGACTTGGACACTTTTGTCGAGCCCGCCAGCCCGTCACCTATTTAAAGAACTCGGTCTTTGGAAGAAACACTTACATTTGCCTCGGTATGCCGAGTGGAATTGTATCCCTTAAAACTTCATTCAGGCCTTAGGCCTGAGCACATTTGCTTCCACATGAAATGTTTATCCGCGGTTTACCCTTTGGATTTTATTCGTATTAGGCTTTCAATCGTCTGTTCGACTGTGTTGGTTTTTAATTTAGGTGAAGCGTGTTCGTAGCTAAGCCCCTGGGTGTGAGGATTGCTCATCACTCGGAGTATTTTCGAACTTAGGCGAATGTCAATTCGCGGCTAAGTTGTTGAGTGAATGGATTACTATCCACCCGACCAGGTTTTTTACTCAGACGAAACATGTTTCGCAGCTAAGCCCCCGAGTGTGAGGATTGCTCAACACTCGGAGTATTTTCGAACTTAGGCGAATGTCAATTTGCAGCTAAGCTGTCGAGTGAATGGATTACTATCCACCCGATGAGGTTTTTTACTTAGGCGAAACGTGTTTCGTAGCTAAGCCCCCGAGTGTGAGGATTGCTCATCACTCGAAGTATTTTCGAACCTAGGCGAATGTCGATTCACAGCTAGCTATCGAGTGAATGGATTACTATCCACCCGACGAGGTTTTTAACTTAGGCAAAACGTGTTTCGCAGCTAAGCCCCGAGTGTGAGGATTGCTCATCACTCGGAGTATTTTCGAACTTAGGCGAATGTCGATTCGCGGCTAAGTTGTCGACTAAATGGATTACTATCCTCCCGACGAGGTTTTTTACTTAGGCAAAACGTGTTTTGCAGTTAAGCCCCCGAGTGTGAGGGTTGCTCATCACTCGGAGTATTTTCAAATTTAGGCGAATGTCAATTCGCAGCTAAGCTGTTGAGTGAATGGATTACTATCCACCCGACGAGGTTTTTAACTTAGGCAAAATGTGTTTTGCAGCTAAGCCCCCGAGTCCGAGGATTGCTCATCACTAGAAGTATTTTCGAACTTAGGCGAATGTTGATTCATAGCTAAGCTGTCGAGTGAATGGATTACGATCCACCCGACGAGGTTTTTTACTTAGGCGAAACGTGTTTTGCTACTAAGCCCCCGAGTGTGAGGATTGCTCATCACTCAGAGTATTTTCGAACTTAGGCGAATGTCAATTCACACCTAAGTTGTTGAGTGAATAGACTGCTATCCACCCGACATGGTTTTTAACTTAGGCGAAACATGTTCACGGCTAAGCCCCTGAGTCTGAGGATTGCTCATCACTCGTAGTATTTTTGAACCTAAGCGAAGACGGATTCAGAAATAGGCCGTCGGGTCAATGGACTCCTATCCACCCGACAGGGTTTTTAACTTAGGCGAAACATGTTCGGGGCTAAGCCCCCGAGTGTGAGGATTGCTCTTCACTCGGAGTATCCCCAAGAATGTAACTGTACAATTGGAACGGACGAAATATATTGCAGAAATGTGAATTTCATTGATGAAGTATTCTTATTACATCAGAAGATTCTTGTCTCAAGTATAAAAACGTCGGAGCAGATCTGCATTCTAGGCTCGTGGCTCATCTATCCACTTCTTGAGATTGTACAGGTGAATGAGATTGTACAGGTGATAGGATCCATTGTTTAGCACCTTAGTGACGACAAAAGGGCCTTCCCATGTAGGAGCAAGCTTGTGAGGTCAGTGTTGATTCACTCGGAGCACTAAGTCTCCCTTATGAAACGCCCGACTCTTGACATTCTTCACATGAAAGCGCCGCAGGTCTTGTTGATTGGCAGTAGTCCGGATCGGAGCCATCTCTCGCTCCTCCTCCAGAATATCTACACCGTCCTGTCTAGCCTATTTAGCTTCAGCCTCAGAATGCAGCTCCACTCAAGGAGAGTTGTGGGCCAAGTCACTCGGCAATATGGCTTCAGCACCATAGACAAGGAAGAAAGGATTTCATCCAGTCGACCGATTAGGCATTGTCCTCAGACCCCACAAAACATACGGCAGCTCAGTTACCCAGGCTCCGGCGGCATGATCCAAATCATGCATGAGATGAGGCTTTAGACCGTGTAGGATGAGACCATTAGTCTGCTCGACTTGCCCATTGGTTTGAGGATGCGTAACAGATGCATAATCCACTCAGGTGCCTTGGGAGTTACAGAAGTTCCTGAATTCTTCCGAGTCAAAATTAGTGTCGTTATCCATGATGATGTCGTGCGGAATGCCGTATCGAATAATGATCTCTCTCATGAACGTGACCGCCGTATGAGAGTTTAGCTTCTTGATTGGCTTGGGTTCTATCCACTTGGTGAATTTGTCGACTGCTACCAACAAGTGAGTGAATCCTCCTTTTCTAGGTTGAAAGGGAGCAACCATGTTGATTCCCCAAACCGCAAATGGCCAGGCGAGAGGAATTGTCTTCAGAGCAGACGCCGGCTTGTGTGAGAGGTTCACATACAACTGGCAACCATCGCAATGATCAATGATGTCTTTAGCCATCTCATTAGCTCGTGGCCTGTAAAAACTAGCTCGATATGCTATGGCGACAGCCGTCCTTGAAGACGCATGGTGGCCACAAGTTCCCAAGTGAATCCCGTCTAGAATCATTCGACCTTCCTCGAGAGAAATGCAGTGCTGGGTGACACCGCGCGCACTCTCTCCGAACAGCTGATCTCCTATTACCATGAAAGCCTTGGACCTGGGCACAATCTGTCGAGCCTCTGTTTCACCTTCAAGGAGCTCTTGTCTGAGGATATAGGCAATATAAGGCGCAGTCCAATCGGGAATGATAACCAGAATTTCCATGACCAGGTCAATCACTGCAGGGACACCGACTTCAGTCGAGTCGGTGGAACTCAAAGCTTGTGGGGGATCTTCGGTTAATGGATCTTCTTGAACCGAAGGAGTGTGAAAGTGCTCCAAGAACACACCACTGGGGACAGGCCATCCAGTGGAACCAATCTTGGATAGCTCATCGGCTGCTTGATATTTCAATCGGGGAACATGATAAAGTTCCAGGCCTTCAAATTTCTTCTCCACCTTCCGGACTGCATTGCAGTATCGAGTCATAGCGGGGTTTCGAACATCCCACTCTTTCATCACTTGATTCACCACCAAATCTGAGTCTCCATAAACCATCAGGCGCTCGACGCCGAGTGAGATAGCCATGCGCAACCCATGCAAAAGTGC
Source organism: Hordeum marinum (assembly GCA_022496015.1). Taxonomy (NCBI): domain Eukaryota; kingdom Viridiplantae; phylum Streptophyta; class Magnoliopsida; order Poales; family Poaceae; genus Hordeum; species Hordeum marinum. Next base: position 314,086,989 of record CM039678.1, read on the forward strand.
TGCATACTCAGCCTCATTGTTGGAGGAATCAAAGTGAATTTGCAAGACATACCTAAGCTTGTCACCCATGGGAGATATCAAGACAACCCCAGCACCGGACCCATTCAACATTTTGGAGCCATGAAAGAACATTGTCCAATGAGCCGAGTGAACTTGGATAGGCTGTTCCTGCTCAATCCACTCAGCCATGAAATCTGCCAATGCTTGGGACTCGATTGCCCATTTAGTCACTCGACCTAATGCGTCTCGATTATTGAAATTTTTGGACAAGGGAGCATCTGACGACTGAAATCGAGTGGTCTTGGAAATAATGCGCCACCTTCTTCGCTGATAGGTAAATACCATAAACCAGCTTCTGATAGTGTGGATATCTTTTCTTTGAGGGGGATAATACTTCTGAGACATAATAAACTGGCCGCTAAACTTAATAAGCTTTACAGTCCTCTTCTCGCTCGACAGTCAGTACTGTACTGACGACCTGATTTGTGTCCGCGATGTACAGGAGCTAGGGCTCTTTGCTGGCAGGAGCGGCAAGCACCGGCTGGGTGGAGAGTAGGGCTTTGAGCTCAACAAACGCTGCTTCGGCTTCGGGAGTCCAGTCAAACATGTCGGACTTCTTCATCAACTAATATAAGGGCAAAGCCTTCTCACCAAGACAAGAAATGAATCGACTCAATGCTGCCAAGCAACCTGTGAGCTTCTGAACGTCGTGCACTCACACGGGTGTGAGAGCCTGGCTTAATAGGAATGATATACTACTCATATCAACAACGAGTTCCTTCTTTTCTGGAAGCCCACTCAAAAAGAACTCCAAATTTAAGCATGCTTGGCTTGGAGCAATTCTAGGATGGGTGACCGACCGGGAAGTTGGTCCCGAGTGCGCACGAGTGAGGACAAAGTGCGCAGGAAAGACTAGTGTTGGTCTGTGGGGCTAGTCTAGATCCCGCTAGGCGTAACGGGGTGTTACAATTGGTATCAGAGCCGACCCTTGCGGTTACATGGGCATGCGCGGGCTAGGTGCACGGGCATGTGGCGCATGGCGTGTGTGGCCCATCGTGGCACATAGCAGGGCACATGTGCAGGACTGGATCGCACATACGTGTGCCAAAAGGAACGTTCCTGATGGGCCGACAAGGACGTCGGTTCCTTTGAGTGGAGGTGTATGTGAGACCGTGACTTAACAGGAATGATAGACTACTCATATCAACAAGGAATTCCTTCTTTTCCGGAATCCCTCTCGAAAATAACTCCAAAGTTAAGCGTACTTTGCTTGGAGCAATTCTAGGATGGGTGACCGACCGAGAAGTTGGTCCCGGGTACGCACGAGTGAGGACACAGTGCGCAGGAAAGACTAGTGTTGGTCTGTGAGGCTAGTCTAGATCCCGTCGGGCGTAACGGGGTGTTACAACGGGAGTCTTCATACGGGCGATGGCGCGGATTTTCTCAGGGTTGACATCAATCCCTTGCTCGGAAATGAGAAAACTGAGCAACTTGCCGCCAGGGACACCGAAAGTACATTTGGCCGGATTCAGCTTTATGTTGAATCGCCTCAGATTGGCGAATGTCTCGGCCAAGTCAGACAGCAAGTCAGAACCTTTGCGGGACTTGACGACTATATCGTCCATGTATGCTTCGATATTCCTAGGGATCTGGTCGAGTAAACATTTCTGAATCATGCGCATAAAAGTAGCGCCGACATTCTTGAGACCAAAAGGCATGGTGATGTAACAAAAACACCCGAATGGCATGATGAATGTTGTCTTTATTTCATCTGGGCCATACAGACAGATCGGATGGTACCCGGAATAAGCATCCAAAAACGATAAACGCTCACACCCCGCTATCGAGTCAACTATTTGATCTCTGCAGGGGAGTGGAAAATGATCTTTTGGGCACAACTTGTTGAGGTGTTTGAAGTCAATGCACATGTGCAACGACTTATCTTTCTTTGGCACCATCACAACATTCGAGAGCCAGTTGAAGAGACGGGCCACTCTTCTCCGATTGCCTTGGGCTTGTCCACCACTGAGCGATGCAAATGCTCCCTGAAGGGTTTGGCTTTCGGATCCACTAGTAGACGGTGCTCAGCCAGCTCCCTGGGAATCCCCGGCATGTCAGCAGGCTTCCATGCAAAGATACCCCACTTCTCACGGAGGAACTGGATGAGCTCGGCTTCCTATTTACTGTCGAGTGTTGTTGAGATATTCGTCGGGGCAGAAGTTGGATCCATCGGGTGGATGTGTACCTCCTTCACTTCCCCTGCTGACTGAAATGCCGACACGGAAGCCGGCTTCTTTGCACGGAGCAAATCGGCAGAGTCGGCGGTTTTCTTGTACTCCTCCAACTCTACCATAGCCATCTGTTGATCGCCGATCTTAGAACCTTGCTGGAAGCATTCTTTGGCCCACTGTTGATTTCCCGTGACCGTGATCACGCCCTTAGGGCCTGGCATTTTCAACTTGAGATACACATAACATGGTCGGGCCATGAAACGTGCATAAGAGGCTCGACCCAGAATGGCGTGGTAAGCACTCTTGAAATCCACGACTTCAAATGTCAACTTTTCTTGTCGGAAATTTTTGTCATCTCTGAATGCCGCATCCAATGCTATCTGGTCGAGTGACTTGGCTTTCTGTCCTGGGATGACCCCGTGAAACTGCATGCTGCTCTCACTCAGACGGGACATCGGAATGCCCATCCCTTTCAGGGTATCCGCATAAAGAATGTTCAGGTCACTGCCGCCGTCCATGACGACCTTTCTAGGTCGAGTCCCCTGCACCACCGGATCAACTACCAGAGCCTGCCGACCGGGAGTGGCCACATAAGAAGGATGGTCTCTCTGGTCGAATGTGATAGCATATTGGGACCATCTGAGGTAGGTGGGGGTATCGGGCACAGTCATGTTGATTTCTCTGTTGATGACTTTCAGTCGGCTCTTGCTCTCGACATCACCAAAGATTACCAGTCTAGTAGTGACATCCGGGAATGTTTCCTTTTCCTCATCTTCATCTCCCTTCTTAGGAGATTTCTTACTCGGCTGGTCTCGCTTGAATTGTTGTATAAGGGTTCGACACTATCGAGTGGTGTGCTTGGGCAAAATCATATTGCCTTCCGCATATTTCCTCGTGTGTATTACACACGGCTGATCCATGATATCGGTTCCTAATTTATTTTTCCCTTTCTTGGGTGCATACTGTGCTTTAGCTTTGCCCTTGTTCTTCGGCTGAGTCGCCAGTGCTGCCGCTTCTTCCTGAACCGAATCTTCAGCCTCTCGCTTTTGTTTCCGATTGTTGCTGCCTCCAGCCTCATTGACAACTGCCTTTCCTTTGCCGCTATGGAGGCGGACTTGTTCCTCGCCAGTGGTGTACTGAGTGGCGATTTCCATCATATTGCCGAGTGAAATATCACCCGTCTGCCCAAACTTTAGGTATAGTTCTCTGTATCTCACACCGGCCTTGAAAGCACAAACAACCTGGTGTTCCGACACATTCTCCACTATATCATGCAAAGTGGACCATCGCTGAATATAATCCCTTAAAGTTTCATTGGGCTTCTGGACACATCGTTATAAGTCGACCAGACCTGCCGGACGCTTGCAAGTGCCCTCAAAGGTTTGGACAAACACTCGGGCACGATCCTCCCAGCAATGTATACTAGAAGGAGACAGGTGATTCAGCCAAGCTCGAGCTAAACCATCCAACATCAGGGGCAGGTCTTTCATTGCAACATTGTCATTTCCACCACCAATTTGCATAGCCACTCGGTAATCATCTAACCAAGTCTCTGGCTTTGTTTCGCTAGAAAACTTTTCGATTCCCGCCACCATTCTGAAGTTGGGGGATCTTTGCAGAACGTATGGGTCTGCTGAAACACTCAGGACCAGACACCACGGCTGAGCTTCCACTCGGAACATCTCTGTCATGTCCTTCTCTATAGGATCTGCCCTTGTCAATTCTCTTATCAACAAGGTAGGCGCGGGCATCAAAGCCCACGTCCCGCTCATCATCGAAGGAGCGCCTGTCATCTTGGCGCCGGGGCACGTACAGACCACTCCGCGGAGGAGTGGGCACTCAACGGTGGTCTTCGCGGTGAAACTAATCTCTCTCTTGCCCTTCACGAAAACCGCTGCCCTAACGGCGTAAGGGCGATCCAGGGCTATGTGCCAACTGAACGGTCTCCGCCCTGGGTGAATTGTTGTGTATCCTGTTGCGGGACTGAGAAACTACTAAATTCTGACGCCGCGCTGCATCTAACAGTGCTCTGATCTGCATCAGCCCTCTACCAGCCTCTGACCGGGATGGCTGAATGAAATCCGCTATCCTAGTAGCAACAACATTTAGCACAGGAGTTCGATACACCTCAATGTCATCGTGAGATCCAGTCGGATAAACAGTTGTCGATGACATCGACTGGGGCGTGGCGGAAGCTGGCAAGCGCGCGTGTCAATCTCCGCCTGGAATTCTTCCAAACGAATGCGAGCGGCCTCCAAAGCTTGGGCCTCGGCAGTCGCACCGATGATGGGAGTATGAAGAACCTCCTCTTCGGGCGTGGCTTATCTTTCGATGGACCTCCAGCCTCGCGTCTGCCATGGCCAAAGCCAGGTGGCGAACTCTAATGAGAGCCCGCCATCAATACCTCCGCTGAGGGATCACAACATTCGCACTCGGAAGGCACGACGGACGGATCGGAACCCGACTCGAACATGTCGTGAAGGGACTCGGTGGGCTCGAGTCCTGCAATCTATGGAGAATTTTGACGCGCCGCTGCGTGTTTAACCCATCGCTGAAGTCATGAGCGGCCGGACTGCTTGCGTTCCGTGAACAACGAGGGGAGCCGGCATGTAGGGAGTCGAAGGCTGACGCAGCAACACGCCACAGGAACTGGCACGGAAGTGCGCGGCCCCGCGGACCGGGAGGGCCGCGACATCGAGAAGCGCTTCTTGGAGCCATACCGAATCGTCGCCGATGAAGGTGAGCACACCGAAACGAATCTCGTGGCCCAGAGCAAAAACACCGCTGGAAGACATGTCGAAGGATGAAAAATGCAACCTTACCGGAAGTCGCTTAGACGCCTGCCCCATGGTGGGCGCCAACTGTTGTGGGAACGAGCTTGACAGTAGATGGTAGGGGTACGAAAGGAGAGGGCAGAGTCCTAGCTACGGCGAGGATGTACACACGGATGTATGAGTTCAGGCCCCTCTCGTGGAGGTAACCGCCCTACGTCTTAGTGCTTAGGAGCTTATGTCGTGTGGAATATATGGATTACAATGGTTGGGAACCCTTGTGCGGGAGGGGAGGGATGGCTTATATAGAGTTCGCTGCCCCTCATAATTGCCCAACATCTAAGGGTCTGATCCGTTGGGTTAAACTCTGTAGTTACTGGTAACTTACGTAATAAAAGCTACTAATGACCATTGAACCAACGTCTGCCCGTTGGGCTCTTGATGATGGCTCCTAGTCCTCTGGCGTCGAGTGAGCGTGAGGTCTTCCGAGTGACACGTGACTGCCGAGTGAAGGAAAGAGTCTCCGAGTGGATATCTGTCGAGTGACTCTGAACGTCTCCAAGAATACACTCGAAAATTCATGCTTGACCTTCAAGTCCTCCCATGCAGTGTCCTTAGGTAGGGTATGTAGGCCTTGTTTAGGACCCTACCCTAGGTACATATCCTTGTCAGTTGCCATGCAAACACATCGACATTCGCCCACAGGAAGACGACGAGTGCGCTTTATTATTTGTCATCAACGATGGAACATATGGTGAAAGTTCCCCCCATGCCATCCTCCTAGGCGGGCACCTTCTAGGTCTCTGGCGGAGCAGCCTTGGACTTTTTGCTCTTGACGTTGGAGCTCTCTAGCATATCGTCAATGGGAGCGCAACACTTTGAGGAAGTGCACTTGCCGGAACGTGCACGAGAGGCCTTGACGGTCTTCTTTCCCTCAAGAGCTTCAGCGGCAGGAGCAAGTGCCTTGGCCAAATGTGCTGCGACTTCACCCCGGTAGAGCTGGTCAACGCAGATAAGTGTGCTTTTCTTGTCGGAGTTGATAGTGATGACGCTCATTGGCCCGGGCATCTTCAGCACGTTGTAAGCGAAGTGGGTGGCCACCATGAACTTTGCTAGTGTTGGACGACCAAGGATGCCGTTGTATGGCAACGTGATATTGGCAACGTCAAAAACGATCTTGTCCGTCCTGAAGTTGATATCACTCCCAAACGTCACCAGCAGCATGACCTTGCCCTTCGGCTAAGTTCTTCCTGAATTGACCCCTTGGAAAGCGCATGTCGGCTCGAGATCCTCATCAAGGATTTGCAGCCTCTGGTGAACATCAGGCGATATCAGGTTCAGGCTGGCCCCACTGTCGACTAGCATCTTCTTCACCATGAGGTTGCGAATTGTTGGAGAAACCAACAACGGCAGGCACACGATCGCAGTTACGCGGTCAGAGTGATCCTCGGCATCGAAGATGATAGGAGCATTGGACCACTTCAGAGGCCTCTAGGCATCGATAGAGGCCTCCGCCACATTAACCTCATGTGCCCACTGTTTAAGTTGGCGGTGGGAGGAATGCGATGAGGCACCTCCCTCTATGCTCATCATCTCTGTAGCCTTCAGGAACTCGTGCTCGTTGGACTCGTCGTCCTCTTTGACGTCATCATCGTCTCCTCTTGCTTGTCGCGGCCGCGAGCGGGCCAGTCTTGTTGTTGCTTGGGCTTGCCGCGGTGACCTCCTCGGCCAACACGCTTCTTACCGGACCCCTCGGCACCATCCTGGCCTTTCTCCTTATCTCGCCTCTCGTATTCGGCTTTTTGCTTCTCGGCAAGCTGCTCAACTTGCCGACAGTCTTGGAAATCATGGCCTTTGATGCGATGGATCTTGCAATACTGCTTGCCAGAGCATTCTGGCTTGTCGGCTGCCGCCATGGCGTGGCAAGCGGTGCACCCGGTAACATCATCGCCAAGGCCATCAACCTTGCCCTTCTTGGCGGCGTCAGGGTCACCGGATCCCTCGATGGCAAGTACAGTCTTGCCCTTAAACTTCTTGTTCCGCCGCCGGCCCATCTTTGTCGGGGTAGCGGTGTGTTCATCGTCAAAGTCGACCCTTGCGCCGGCATCCTCGCCAGGGAGTCTCCTCCCTTCTTCACCCCGAGCACATTTGTCTGGCAAGGCATAAAGCTCGGCGATGTCCCTAACTCTTTTCATTACCAGCTCTTCCGACATCCTGCGGTTGCGCACGTTCTGATGGACCACGCTGATAACGGCGGCAGGATGTATGTCTGGTATGTTGTGGTGCACGCTGCTGAACCTTTGGATGTACTTGCGCAAAGTTTCGCCCTCCTTCTAAGGGATGATGTGTAGATCACTTTCCTGGCCAGGAGCTTGTTGACCTCCTGTGTAGGCGCCAACAAACTCGTGGCACAGGTCTTCCCATGAGGCGATGGACCCATCTGGTAAGTGCATCAACCATGACCTGACATTGGGCTTAAGCACCAACGGGAAGTAGTTGGCGAGTATCTTGCCGCCGCGACCCCCGGTAGCCTGCACCGCAATGGTGTAGATGCTCAGGAATTGCAACGAATGACTCTTGCCATCATACTTCTCGAGGACTTCTGGCTTGAACGTGCGGGAGTTGGGCCAATAGACCTGCCACAGCTCACGGGTAAACACTGGACAACCCACCTTGTAAGGTAGGCTGACAGGATACCCTGGCGCAGACTTGTCTACAGTGGGCCCCGCACGCTTATTAGACTGGTGCCAAGCTTACCACTGCCGCTCGATTGTGGTTCGAGCGTCTTCCTTGCCCCGTTCTTGAAGAACTTGACACTGGTTGTGGCACGTCCGTGGGTCATACGACGTCGTTGAGTAACCATCATAAACATCGACCCGTCAACTCAGCGACTGGCGTTGCTGTTGTTGACGAGAGTGCGCTGAAGTCGCTCCACCTCCGGTCCTCTCCCAACTAGCACGAGCTGGCTTGGTGGACCGAAATTTATCTGTGAGGCTGAGGAGGCTCTGAATGGTGGCTCTCCATTCGTCGAGCTTCTCCGCAGCATGAGGGAAGTTTACGAGTAGCTGCGCCCAAGCTATCGCTTCCTATGACGTGGTCGGGAGCGAACGGCATGAGGAACACGAGGTGCCCTAAATTTTAACTATGTTAGAAGGATCACCATCGCGATCCGCGACGGTACACCACTCCCGCTAGCATGCTGGTGCGTATGTTGGTCCCATGCACCTTGGCGGTGATGCGCAGGAGCTTTTCCATGTGGACGTTGAGAACTACGAGCACTGTGGCGGAGCTCTTCGCGTGCTTCTTGGGAAGGTCGTGGCATAGGTGTCGGCGTGGGCTCCCTGGAAGATACCCTTCCGCCCCTGGAGTTCTCCACTCCACCCACAGGCGCAGGGGTTCCCGCCACTGCCCTGGGCATCTCTGCGGCGGGCATCGCCTCTTGCTTGGCCTTGATCACCGGAGCGTCACGGAAGTTCTGAAACTCCGCCTCCTCCTCCTCCACCAGCATCTACACCGTCATCTGTCTACGCAGATATAGGGACAACAGACGCGGATGGGCCAACCGCCATCAGGCCCATCTTCTTAGGGGCCCTGGCGACGAAGAGTATGAAGAAACTGGCGCACTGATCACCAGAACGGGTTCGCACAATCTAGCGTGCCCCCTACCTAGCGCGCCAAAGATGTCGTTCGAAACGTGAACCTATGGGATCGGAGGGACCCCTTTCAGTTCGGCAAGGGAAGGCTTGTGCAAAGAGAGGGTCTGATGGACAACACATCGGGATCTTTACCCAGGTTCGGGCCGCACAGATGCGTAAAACCCTACTCCTGCTTGGTTGTATTGACAGTGTTCTTAGGGTTCATGCTATAGGGGCGTTATGAGCAGCTGCCACACATGTGGGCTAGAAGGTCCAAAAGTCTGAAAAATCCAAAACGTCCCTTGTCCTCCTTTTATACTCTGAAGGGGATCCGAAAAGTGGCATACAATGCATACACGGGGTGTACAGAGCTACAATGGTATCATACCTAACACTGACAAAGTAGGACATGCGCATTTAATGCATCGTCAGGCATCTCTGTCTATTTGTGGGACGGGACAGGTGCCGGTCCCATCGTCACCGCTTAGCCCCCCTCCAATGTCGATGCCGCGACACGCTTCCAGACGGATTGACACCTGGCCTATTCACTGGCGAGGCCTTGCCGGGCCTCGCTTTTCCAGAGCATTCTCTTGCCTAGGGGTTCAATAGCCCTCCCAGCAAGGTTTTGCCGGCGGTCTTGATTCTTCTATGTTGGCATCTGGCTAGTCCCTGCCGGGCCTCGTTGCCAAGGTGGCTACCACTGCCCGTGCATGAGTAGAGGGGCACCAGGAGGCCCAAAACTCTAGTGCACCGACAATAGTCTTCCATTATTGCTAACTCTCAAAGCATATTTTTAGAGAAAAGGGGCATCCATCGAACACAAAGAAAGATAGGGGCTTAGAGTTTCGCCTCCCAACTTATTTATCATATAGATAATTGTCAACAATAATAATTCATGATCAAATATATTTGGATGGCCATATATGCTTTGATCTTTCCCCATCACATGAGGCTTGCTAAGAGAAAAAGGCGAAATAGGAAGTGATGAAGATCATCATGACTCTTGTATAAAGGTAAGTACTAGAAATTAAAAGATAGGCCTTCACGGAGGGGAGCAGAGGTTTTCATATGCTTTTTGTTTTTAGGTGTGCAACCTCTTAGTGCAAAGGAACGTCACGTTGTATTGCCCTTTTGTGACAGAAACCTTTATTATGTAGTTCGTCGCTTTTATTTCTTTACCATCACAAGTTCATACAATGCTTATATTCCCTTACAATAAAAGATCTTACACATTTAGGAGCAATTTTTATTTCTTTTTGCATCAATGACAACTTACTTGAAGGATATTATTCAATCCATAGGTAGGTATAGTGGACTCTCATGCCAAAATTGGTTGACGGGTGTTTGGATGCACAAGTAGTATTTCTACTTGGTGCGGAAGTTTTGGCTAGTACGAGGTGGAAGCAAGCACCACATGTTGGAGGATCCAAACTAATATAACTTCTATATAAATATACGCAAGAATAACTCATTGCGTTGTATTCCTTGTCCAACTTCAGCTAATTTGCTCAATTTTGAAAATAATTAATGGGTATTCACAATCATAGAAGATGTCCAATATAGTATATTTATATGTGAAATCTCTCTTCCTTCAATATTCTTTCATGGATTCTTCATGTGACTAATGCGGTGTTTGCTAACATTCAATAAATTTCACCAACTATACTTTTTATGTGTGAAGTCATTACTCCCCATGAGATAAGTATATGAAGCATTTGTCATGGGGAATGAGCACCTATGGGATCGGAGGGACCCCTTTCAGTTCGGCGTTGGAGAAAGCTCGCACAAAGAGCAGGTCTGATGAATAGCATGCGGGGCTTTTACACCAGGTTCAGGCCGGAAAGATGCGTAAAACCCAACTCCTGCTTGGTTGTATTGAGAGTGTTCTCAGGGTTCTAGCTACAGGAGCGCTGTGAGCAACTGCCATGTGCACGAGCTAGAAGTAACCAAGACTACTCCAAAAGTCTAAAATTCCAAAAGTCCTCTATCACATTGCCCTGGGTCTCCTTTTATTCTTTGAAGGGGATCCCAACAGTGGCGTACAGTGTGTACACGGGGTGTACAGAGTTACAGTGCTATCATACCTAACACTGACGGAATAGAACAGGCACATTTAATGCACCGTCAGGCATCTCCATCCGTGTGTGGGACAGGACAAGAGCCCGTCCCATCGACATCGCTTAGCCCTCTCCAGCACTGACGCCGCGACACGCGTCTAGGCGGATCGACACCTGGCCTATGCGCTGGCAGGGCCTTGCCGGGTCTTGTCGAGGCTTTGTCTTGCCTAAGTGTTCGATGGCCCCTTCGGCAAGGTTTTGCGGGGTCTTGATTCTTTTGTGTTTGTATCTGGCAAGTCCCTGCTAGGCCTCGTTGCCAGGGTGTCTACTACTGCCCGTGCACGAGTAGCATGCGTGGGACGTGGAGCCCCCACTCTAGTGCACTGACAGGAGCCCCCGGGCATGGGCCACACACGTCGCGAGGCAGCATGCGTGGCAGGAGCTTGCGGTTGCGATCATTACACTTGTTGTGCTTCCCCACGACGCCCATTGCATGTGAGACGTGGGATACGTGCGTTGTGTGGCCTTCAAATTTTCAATTACTGCGTCAGGTCATTTCCACAACGCGTGCCTCATGCATAGCAGAGAGCCAGCAACGGGCTCCCGTGACTTAAAATCCCTGGGAAAAGCAGTAAACACAGTGCCATGGATTGGAGCAACGGGGCGGTTGTTGTTCACCCCATGACCGAGGGTGCCGCTATTGGAGGAGGTGGGCAACGACCCTTGGAGCGAAGGAGAGCCAGCCAACAACCCTATAAATTGGGGGATGGCAAGGGCGACGATCATCCATCCTTCCTCCCTTCTCCGAGTGAGAACCTCCATAGCTTGCCCTTCCACGTCTTTTCAACCTTCCAGTGGCGCTTGCCCTCAGCCATGAATAGGGGGAGAGGGCGGCCACCCTCCTAGCTCCAAGGAGCAACTCCCGTCGGGATCGTGCCACCGCTTCAGCTACAGAGGCGGAGGGCGGCCCGAGCATGCGTGGTGGAAGGGGCACGAGGGGTCGTGGCCATCATGGAGGCCGAGGTCGAGAGAGGAAGAGCGCTGCCCCACCTCCTCCTCCGACGTGGGGCCTCTTCCTTGAGAAGACTCGCGCTGAGGGGATGACATTGGAGTTCATCCTCGAACTGCCGGCCCCGTGTAGAGCCATCTACGCCTCCCTCGCCCTTTCGCCAGGGCGATGGAGGCCGGCAAGCCGCCCGTCCTGTGGTTATGTGCGCATGGTTGCTGCAATGGCGCGAAGCGAATGGACATCGAGTACCCAACGAGTCGCATCATGTTCCTCAGGCACGGCTGGAAGACCATCACCCACGCCCACAACCTCTAGGAAGGACATGTCCTTCGTTTTAAACTGATGAAGGCCAATCTGCTCTCCGTCAAGATTCATGGGTGCTCAGGCGTCCGTCTCACCTGCTGCGAAGAGAGCTCTAGCGGAACCGAAAGCTCCTCCTCGAGCGAGAGTGATGAGGAGGAAAACGGCGAAGATAGCGACGATGAGTCCGGTCTTTGGGCGGTCAACTCGGAGCCCGACGATTCAAGCTCGGACTGACTGCCGGCCGCACAATCACTGCTAGCCTCACGCCTCTCACCCTGCCAGCAGGATGGCCTTGCTGGGGGCCTTTGTCCCGGGCGCTGCCTCATCTTCCAGTTGGGTCTTCCGACAGGCCTGTAGACTTTGGATTTTGGGATCAATCCCTCTTTTCGCCTGCGATGGGCCTCTCCTCCGTGCAATGGTGGTCCAGGAGGGGCTAGGTTCTTGCCTGACCATCTAGACGCCCTACCCCTCCGCGCAGTGCTGGTGTAGAGGGGTCAGGCCGGGCTTCTGCCGGGGCCCTCTCGCCATCTTTTTCTTCTTGTAGCCCGCCTCACCTTTCCATCTTTTTCTTCTTATAATCTCCCCTAGGGGAGAAATTCAAATAAAGATGTACTTAGGAAAATATGACATCTTATGTAACTCTCAACCTATTTTTGTATAACTGCATATCATCTTCCTTGTTAGAATGTTTCTTTGCATGGAACTTTCCCTACGCCCTCTTGGAAGAATCTTGCCGGTGTGTGCAGCCTTACCGCGAGCGCTTTGAGGAACGGGTCCTTAGAAGCCTGCTGGCGATGCCACTGCCGGCAAGATACCTTGGCGTCCTTGGCACAACCACTCAAGGTGTTGGTCGTGCTCGAAACAGAATAAGGGCGCAAGCGCTGTCACTCGAGTCGTTGAGCAGACTCAAAATGAAACAAGGAGCACGGGTGTGGCCACTTAACCCGTTTAGCGGTCTTGAAACACAGTGAGGGCGCAGCCAATCGCGGCAACGTTCCCGTGCATGCAGATTTTCCATACAGAGGTTGAAATCGTCCAAGGAAAATAAGTGTATAGTAAAAATTCACTTGGGGTTTTGCAACTTATCTTTTCGTTGTTGTACTCCTTCCGACAAGATTTTTTTGATCGTTGCCCGTAGGTATCCATACCACCATTTCCTCCGGCAAAGCTGCATGCGGGGTAACCTTCTATCCTTTGAGAAAAAGAAAGAAGAGAAAATATGGACATGGAACTTTGGCGGTCCGTTAGCTCTTGCCGGGAGTAAGTGTAATGCAATATCTCAGACAAACATGCACATAAGTAAACAGGAGAATCAATCAAGATTTGCAGAACACTTATCTTTATTTAACTACGCACAGGTTCTAAGCCTGGCTTTGTACCAAGAATTACATGCTTCTGCGGAGGGACTTGTACATAAGGTGGTTGCCAGGAGGCCTGACAACCGCGCCTCACGGGTAGAACTTGCGAAGATGTTCGATATTCCAGGAGTTGCTCATTAGGATGCCATCTTCGTTCTACAGGCGGACTGCGTCAGGCCTGGTGACTCGTACTACCCGATAAGGGCCTTCCCACTTTGGCGTCAACTTGTTCGAATTCTTGGTGGACTAAACTTGCCGAAGAACAAGGTTGCCTTCCTCAAGACTTCTAGCATTAACTTTGTAGCTATGGTTGCAGCACAAAGCCTGTTGGTAGCGTTCAGCTCTCACAGTAGCCTAAAGACGGTCTTCCTCAAGGAGCGTCGTGTCATCTTGCCACTACTGCTCTTGCTTGAGCTCATTATAAGCGAGCACTCGAGGTTACCCGTATATGAGTTCTGTGGGGAGAACTGCCTTCGCCCCATATACGAGGGAGAAGGGTGTATGGCTGGTAGCTCGATTTGGTGTTGTTCTGATTAACTAAAGAACCACCGTCAACTCATTAATCAAGTGCCTTCCGCACTTGTGCAGGTTGTCAAAAGTTCATGTCTTGAGGACTCACAGCACTTCAGCAGTGGCCCTTTCCGCTTGGCCGTTGCTCCTTGGGTGGGCAATGGAAGAAAACTAGATTTTGCTGCCAAGGTCTTGGACATATTACATGCAGGTGCGGCTCGTGAACAGTGTGCCATTGTTAGTGATGATCCTGTTGGGAACACCAAAGCGGCAAACTAGTCCCTTGACAAACTTGACGGCTGACTGTGCTGTCCCCTTTCTCACTGCTTCCACCTCCGACCACTTTTTGAACTTGTGGATTGCAACGTACAAGTACTCAAAGCCCCCGGCAGTGCGGGGAAAGGGCTCAAGATGTTGAGCCCCTAGACCAAAAATGGCCAGGCGAGAGGAATTGTTTGAAGGACTTGAGCTGGTTGATGTAATTTCTTTGAATGAAACTGGCATGCTTCACACTGGGTTACTAACACAGTTTCATCCTGGAGGGCAGTGGGACAAAAGAAACCTTGCCGGAATGCCTTTCCGGCAAGTGCTCTTGATCCTACGTGGGAGCCACATATGCCTCCATGTATCTGCACCAACAGCTCCAGTCCATCCTCCCGAGAAATGCACTTGAGTTTCGCATTGTTCGGTCTCTATATGTACAGTTCATTGTCTATGAACTGGTACATATGAGACCGGCGGGCTACTTTCTGTGCTTCCTCTTGTTCCTGAGGGAGTTCTCCTGCTTGAAGGAAACGAATGATGTGTTGTGCCCATGCTGGAGCCTAGGGCTCGACAACAAGGACCAACGGAATATCCTCTACCGGGGAAGCATTTGTCTCAACGGCAAGGATCTGAGGCCCAGCCGGAGTTTGCTGCGTCCTGGCAAGCCTGGCGGGAGAGCGTGCTTCCATGGCAAGAGCCGGGGGCTCCGCCAGAGCACGACACTCACCGGCAAGCCTGACATTGTCCCCGACAATCTCCTCACCGACGGCTTCTTGGAGCTCTACTGGGAAATACTTGCCGGAACTCAACTTCCTTCTTTTCTCTTGTCCAGTTGATGGTGTCACGGAGGGTTGACTCAGTAGGGGCATGAAAGTTCTTGGTTCCACATGCAACTTAAGGGCAACACACTTTGACAGGCCATCGACAACGCTGTTCTCTACATGTGGAACGTGTTCCACTTGCAGGCCGTCAAAATGTTCTCCCAACTTCCTCACTTCATCTACATAAGCTTCCATCAATGGACTCTAGTATTCTTTGTTCACTTGCCTGACGACAAACTGAGAATTCCCCCTGGCAAAAAGTTTCTTGATCCCAAGGTCTGTCGCGATCCTGAGACCAGCAAGCAGCCCTTCGTACTCGGTAGTGTTCTTCGTTGATCTCTCCCGGGGAAAAATGCATCTGAGTCACATATTTGAGGTGCTCTCCAGTGTGTGCGACAAGCAGCACTCCGGCACCGGCGCCTTGCAGCGAGAAAGCCCCATGAAAATACATGACCCATTCTCGATCGGTTTCCTTGCCGAGGAGAGTTGACCCTGGAACTTCTTCATCGGGTGTTGGGGTCCACACTACAATGAACTCTGCCAAGGCTCTGCTCTGAATGGTCTAAGTGCTTTCAAACATGATACCAAAGCTTGACAGTTCTGTAGCTCACTCTACAATCCTGCCGGTAGCTTCTGGGTTTTGCAAGATCTGCTGTAGCGGGAAGCGAGTGACAACGATGATCTCATGTGCTTGGAAGTAGTGGCGCAGCTTCCTCGAGGCCATAAGAAGGCCAAAGTGCAATTTTTGCACACCAGAATATCTCGACCTAGGCCCCTGCAACAGGGAGCTCACAAAATAGACTCGGCACTGCACCACCTTCTTCCTCCGGATTGCCTCATCTAACTACAGCATATCCTTCTTTGCCGACACCAGATGCTATCAAGGAATACCCTGGCTCATCGCTCGGTGGCCCTGCCGTTGCTGCTGCTTCTTCATCAACTTCTCTTTCAGCCACTAGTGCATCACTCACCACTTGATTCGTTGCCGCTTGATATAGTAGCATTGGCTCTTGTAGTTTCGGTGCAACTAGGAATGGCGGAGAGGAGAGGTACCTCTTCAAATTCTGCAGTGCTGCCTCCACTTTTGGAGTCCATTTCATTGGACCTTCCTTCTTCAAGATTTTGAAAAAGGGCAGGGCGCACTCAGCAGATTTTCAGATGAATCTACTCAAAGCAGCAACACAGCTGGCAAGAAGGCGCACATCTTTGACATGTCTTGGTGCTTTAATTTGCTCAATTGCTTTGATCTTGTCGGGATTTGCTTCAATTCCTCATTGAGATACAAAGAACCCGAGAATCTTGCCGGATGAGACGCCGAACACACACTTCTCAAGGTTGAGCTTCATGTTGATCTTGTGCACGTTAGCAAATGTTTCTTCTAGGTCTTATATGAGCGTAGCCTTGTCCTTGGTTTTGACCACTATGTCGTCCATATAAGCCTCAATATTTCTATGTACCTAGGGATCAAAACAAATCTCTACCGCTCCTGCAAATGTAGAACTAGCAATTTTCAACCAGAAAGGCATACGCAAAGAGCAATAGGTACCACGTGGGGTGATAAATGTAGTCTTCTCCTTGTCTTCCTTGGCCATGAAAATCTGATGATAGCCGGAATAGGCGTCCAGGAAAGACAACAAGTCGCAGCCGGTGATGGATTCCACAATCTGGTCGATGCGCGGCAAGGGAAAGGGATCTTTGGGGTAGGCTTTGTTGATGTGTGTGAAGTCAATGCACAACCTCCATTTCCCATTCGCCTTGTGCACTACGACTGGCTTGGCCAACCACGTTGGATGAAGTAATCCTCTGATCAAGCCAGCGGCTTCTAGTTTCTTGGTCTCTTTGGCAATAAATTGTTGCCGCTCCAAAGCTTTCTTCTGGACCTTCAACTTGACAGGACACGCATGTGGGCAGACGACAAGGTGGTGCTCAATCACCTTCCTGGGAACATCGGGGATATCAGATGGTTGCCATGCAAACACATCAACGTTTGCCCGTAGGAAGGCGATGAGCGTACTTTCCTATTTGTCGTCAAGGGTGGAACTTATGGTGAAAGTTCCCTTCATGCCATCCTCCATGGCGGGCACCTTCTTGGTCTCTAGCGGAGCTGCCTTGGACTTCTTGCTCTTGCCTGTGTAGCTCTTTGGCACATCATCAACGGGAGCGTAGCCCCCGAGGAGGTGCGCTTGCCAGAATGTGCGCTAGAGGCCTTGCCCGTCTTCTTCCCCCAGGAGCTTCAGTGGCAGGAGCAAGTGCCTTTGGTGACAGGTGCTGCAACTGCCCCCTATAGAGTTGGTTAGTGCAAATAAGTGCGCTTTACTTGTCGGAGATGATCATGATGACACTGATTGGCCTAGGCATATTCAACACATTGTAAGCAAAGTGGGTGGTCGCCATGAACTTGGCCAGTGCTGGGCGACGAAGGATGCCGTTGTACGGCAACAAGATCTTGGCAACAAGATCTTGGCAACGTTAAAGACGATCTTCTCTGTTCTGAAATTGATATCACTGCCTAATCTCACCAGCAGCGTGACCTAGCCCTTCGGCTGGGTTCTCTCTGAATTGACCCCTTGGAAAGCGCCTGTGGGCTCGAGATCTTCATTAGGGATTTGCAGCCTCTGGATAACATAAGTCAAGATCAGGTTCAAGCTGGCCCCACTATTGACTAGCATCTTCGTCACCTTGAGGCTGCAAATTGTTCGTGAAACCAACAATGGTAGGCACCCGACCGTAGTTATGCGATCAGGCTGATCCTCGGCGTCGAAGATGATAGGAGTATTGGACCACTTCAGAGATCTCTGTGCACCGATAGAGGGCTCTGCCGCGTTAACCTCGCGCCCACTATTTAAGGTGGCGGTGAGAGGAATGCGACGAGGCACCTCCCTCGATACACATCATCTCTATAGCCTTCTGGAACTCCTACTCGCTGGATTCATCATCCTCTTCGATGTCATCATCATCATCTTCTAGCTTGTCGCGTCCGCGCACGGGTCGGTCCTTTTGTTGCTTTGCCTTGCCGCGACGACCACCTCGGCCAATGCGCTTCTTGTCGGACCCCTCAGCACCATCTTGGCCTTTCTCCTTGTCTCTTCTCTCATACTCGGCATTTTGCTTCTCGTCAAGCTGCTCAACTTGCCGGCAGTCTTGGAGGTTGTGGCCTTTGGTGCGAATGATCTTGCAATACTGCTTGTCGGAGCCTTTTGGCTTGTTGGTAGCCGCCATAGCAAGGCAGGAGGCGCACCCGGCAATATCGTCGCCAGGGTCACCAACCTTGCCTTTTTTGGCAGTACCGTGGTTTCCAGATCGCTCGATGGCAAGCACGGCCTTGCCCTTGCATTTCTTGTTCTATCGCCAGGCCTTCTTTGTGGGGGTGACGGTCTCTTCATCTTCAGAGTCGACCCCTGCTCCAGCATCATCACCAGGGAGTCTCCTCCCTTATTCAGCCCGAGCACATTTGTCTTCCAGAGCATAAATCTCGACAACATCTCTGACCCTATTCATCGCCAGCTCTACCCTCATCCCGTGGTTGCGCATGTTCTGATGGAACACGCTGATAGCGGTGGCAGGATGAACGTATGGTATGTTGTGGTGCATGCGGTTGAATCTTTGGATGTACTTGCGCAAAGTCTTGCCCTCCTTCTGAGGGATGATGTGTAAATCGCTTTCTTGACTAGGATCTTGGTGGCTTCCAATAAAAGCGCCAACAAACTCATGGCACAAGTCTGCCCAAGAGGCGATGAATTCTCCAGCGGGTGCATCAACAATGACCTAACATTGGGCTTGAGCACCAACGGGAAGTAGTTGGTGATTATCTTGTCATCGCGACCCCCGGCAGCTTGGACCGCAATGGGGTAGATGCTCAGGAACTCCGATGGGTGAGTCTTGTCATCATACTTCTCCCGGACTTCTGGCTTGAACGTACGGGAGTTGGGACACTAGAATTACCGCAGCTCACGGGTAAACGCTAGACAACCCACCTCGTAAGGTAGGCTGATAGGATACCGTGGTGTAGACTTGTCTATAGTGGGACCCGCGTGCCTATCAGATTGAAGGCACGCTTCCCTCCACTGCTCGATTGCAGTTTGAGTGTCTTCCTTACCCTGTTCCCGAAGAACTTGATGCTGGTTGCGGCATGTCCGTGGGTCAGACGACGCCGTCGAGTAACCATCGTAAGCGTCGGTCCGTCGAGTCGGTGACCGGCGTTGCTGCTGTGGAGGAGAATGCACCGAGGCAACACCGCCTCCGGCCTTGTCACCACTGGTGTGAGCCAGCTCAGTGGACCGAAACTTATCTTCGAGGCTGAGGAAGCTCTGAATAATGGATCTCCATTCATCGAGCTTCTCCGCAGCAGGAGGGAAGTTTAGGAGTAGCTGTTCTCGCGCCATCGCCTCTTTTGACATGGTCCATAGCGAACGGCGCAAGGAATGCGAGGTGCTCTGACTTCTAAGTGTGTTAGAAGGAGCACCATCGTGGTCCCGCAATGACACGCCACTCCCGCTAGCATGCTCGCGAGCATGCTGGTCCCGAGCACCATGGGAATGGTGCGCAGGACCTTTTCCACGGGGATGTTGAGAACTGCGGGCGCCATGGCATGGCTCTTCGCACGCGTCCTGGGAAGGTCGCAGTGTAGGCACCGGCATGGGCGCCCTAGAAGATACCCTTCTGCCCTTGGAGTTTGCCGTACCACCGGAAGGCGGTACAGCTCCGTCCTGAGACCCAGCGGTGCGGGGGTTCCCACCGCCGCCATGGTCATCTCTACGGCGAGCGTCGCCTCTTGCTTGGCCTTGATCACCGGAGTGTCACGGAATTTCTGAACCTCTGCCTCCTCCTCCACCGGCGTCTACGCCGTCGCTTGTTTGCGCAGATACAGGGACAACACATGCGGATGGGCCAACTGTCGTCAGGCCCTTCTTCTTGGGGCTCATGGCGATGATGAGTATGAAGAAACTAACGCGCTGATCACCAGAACAGGTTCACACGACCTATCCCCCTACCTGGCGCGCCAAAGATATCGTGTGTAACGAGCACCTATGGGATCAGGGGGACCGCTTTCGGTTCGGTGGGGGAGAAATCTCACACAAAGAGTAGGTCTGATGAACAGCACGTAGGGATTTTACCCAGGTTCGGGCCGCAAGGATGCGTAAATCCCTACTCCTGCTTGGTTTTATTGAGATTGTTATTAGGGTTCTAGCTACGTGCATGAGCTAGAAGGACCCAAGACTAGTCCAAAAGTCTGAAAATCCAAAAGTCCTCTACCGTATTGCCCTGGGCCTCCTTTTATACTCTGAAGGGGATCCCAACAGTGGCACACTGTGCGTACACGGGGTGTACAGAGCTAAAGTGCTATCATACCTAACACTGATGGAGTAGTATAGGAACATTTAATGCACCGTCAGGCATCTCTGTCCGTCTGTGGGACACGACAGGAGCCCGCCCCATCAGCACCGCTTAGGGCTCTCCAGCACCGACGCTGTGACATGCATCAAGGAGGGTCAACACCTGGCCTATGCGCTGGTGGGGCCTTGCCTTGTCGGGTCTTGCCGGGGCTTTGTCTTGCCTGAGTGTTCGATGGCCCCTCCAGCAAGGTCTTGCTGGGGGTCTTGATTCTTGTGTGTTTGTATCTCGCAAGTCCCGGCTGGGCCTTCTCGCTAGGGTGGCTACTACTGCCCGTGCAGGAGTAAGGGGCACTGGAGAGCCCAAAACTCTAGTTCACCGGCAGCATTTTTAATCTTAGATTTATTATATTCAATTCATTCAACCATTTACTCATAGGGTATAAGTGAAGCACGAGAGTGAATGACAAACTACTCAAAAAATATATAAGTGAAGATCAATGCAAAGTCAATTAGTGAAAGAGCCATGTCAGGACACTGTTATTCAAAATTTCAGATCCAATGATTTTATTGAAACAACAAACAAAATAAAATGGCACTCCAAGAATAGCGTGCATCATGTGAATGAATAAAAATTTAGGCTCAACATAGGCTAACCGATAATTGTTGATGAAGAGAGGTGGGATGTGTAGCATCCCCTAGCTTAGATACTTCAGACTTCTTGAAATATTTGCTTGGGGTGCCTTGGGCATACCCAAGCTTGAGCTTTTGTATCTTATTCAATCCTCTCATATCCCGGTTTCACCTATTCTCAAAAGCATCATCCACACAAAACTGAAAAAGAACTCGTGAGATAGGTTTGTACACATAAGAACAAATTAACACTTCATATACAGCCAAGACAAGTTGCACAATAATTTTCAAACATTAGGTACTGTATACTAACATTACCACAATTTATATCTATGAATATAGGCTATGTAAACTATAGGATAAGTAGATAACAAAATCATGACAGCAATCTATCTAAACAGAACAATTTGTAGCAATTTATTAAACCTATGCACCTAAGTAACTCTAAAACTTATGAGAATTTAGGAAATGCTAAGGAATGTATATGATAACACTGTGTAAATTTTTTAGAAACTTTCCATGTTCCAGTAAAATATGAAAATTCAAACACTACAACAAAACTTTTTGTTTTTTTACACAACACACATCAAACAATCAAAGCAAGCATCCTAAGGCGATTCTTGGAACTTTTTATTGAAAAACCAGATTATAAATAACACCTAACGGGGAACCAAAAAATAAAATGACGATCCAAGCTAAAATCATATTATGTGACGAATAAAAATATAGCTCCAAATAAGATATACATATACTGTTGAAGACGAAAGAGGGGATGCCTTTCGGGGCATCCGCAAGCTTAGATGCTTGATTCTTCCTTGAATGTTACCTTGGGGGTTCCATGGGGATCCCTAATCTTAGGTTCTTGTCACTCCTTATTCTCCTCATATCGGTGTCTCACCCAAAACTTGAAAACTTCAATCACACAAAACTTAACGGAACTTTGTCAGAAGGGTTAGTTTAGTAGAGATAAATCATTCACTTAGGTACTGTCAAGACAATATTCATAATTATTTCACATTATAACTACTGTAATACATCATTCCCACAATTTATATTACTCAATATAAGCTATAGGAACACATGAAACAAGCAAACTATGCATGCAAAACAGAATGTGTCAAAAACAGAACACTGTATAAAGATCTAAATGATCATGAAACTTCCCTAACTCTAAAAATTCTAACCAATTAGGACATATCAACTAATTTGCATATAAATATTGTGTAAACGTTTAATAATTGTTTGACTTTCCAGTAAAATCATATAATTCATATACTGGACACATAACTTTCTATTTTTGCACAGAATCAAACAAGCAAGTGTCCACACTATCCCAAAGGCTTTACTTGGCAATTTATTGAAATAAAAGGCACAAACATGATTAGTACACTAGCTTAATCATGTGAACAATTCAAAACAGAAAGTAAAGTTGTTGGGTTGTCTCCCAACAAGCGCTTTTCTTTAATGTCTTTTTAGCTAGGCTTGATATTTCAATGATACTCTTCCAAGCAAAATTATGATGATCATTTTATTCACACACTAAAACATATAAGTGAAGTTCATAGAGCATTCTACCATTAACATAGATTAACCAATATCCAGGCTCAAAATATATAAGTGAAGCACACGAAACATTCTATAAAGCCATACTCAAAAAAATATAAGTGAAGCACAAAGAGCATTCTACAAAGCCATACTCAAAAGATTTAAGTGAAGCACAAAGAGCATTCTACAAATACATCAAGGACTATCTCATAATATAAGGGAGAATAAAGGAAAAGACAAGAATTAAAGACACATATCATGTGAACAAAACAAAAACAGAGGTATACCGATAATTGTTGAAGAATACAGATGGGATGCCTTCCGGGGCATCCCCAAGCTTAGATGCTTGAGTCTCCTTGAAATATTTACTTGGGGTGCCTTGGGCGTCCCCAAGATTGAACTCTTGTCTCTCTGTATTCTTCTTATAATGATACCTCCTCGATCGTCGAACACTTCATTCACAAAAAACTTAACAAAACCCTCGTGAGATTCGTTAGTATAATAAAGCAAATTACTACTTTAAGTACTATTGTGAACTCATTCCAAATTAATATTAGCATTATATATACTTTAGTCCGACTTCACCATGGTTAATACCCCCTGATACAACCTATAGATTCATCAAAATAAGAGAACAATGCATAGAAAACAGAATGTGTCAAAACAGGACAATCTGTAGCAATCTGAAAACTTCGTATATTTATGTAAGTCAACAAATTCTAAACTTTAGGAAAAATTAAAAAACTTGCATTCACGTAATTTGTAAAAATTTTAGAAACTTTTTACGTTCCAATAAAAAATGTAAATTCACAAATTACAGCCAAAGTTTCTGTTTTTGCACTACAGACACCAAACAAGCAATCTAATCATCGTAAAAGAAAATTTTGGCACATTATTTTTATAATAAAATGGATATATACAAGGGGATAATTATTTTTCAGAATCTTCCATGAAAAATTCTACATTGTTTCCATGACCATGAACACAAATGTTCAAGGCCGACCGTCACTTCTCCAATGCCCAACCCTCCAATCACTTCTCTTTTTGAAAAACTTCTTAGGAAAAAGGAGCAAGTAAATATTCTTATATTTTGAATTTTTTTTTGTTTGTTTCACACACAACTAAAGAAAGTAAAAAGGGAAAATAAAATCTACTAAGTGAAGAAAGCCAACAAGCACACACGAGAATATCAACCCTACGCTATTGCTCCCCGGCAACGACGCTAGAAAAGAGCTTGATAATCCCCAAGTGCAAGGAATCATCGTAGCAATTTACAAAGGTGGAAGTGATAAGTATGGAGTGTCGAACCCCCAAGGATGTAAAGGTAAGATCAATATTCTCTCAAGTCTTACCTGCCACTGATACGACTATACATACACCGAACGTTTGCTTCCATCAAGAAACAAGAAATAAAACTACGTTGTGGGTATGAAGAGGATAACTTTGCATGATAACCGAGAACTAAAATATTAAAATAGGTGTTGTTAACATAATATTACAATATATTCGAAATAGGGAGTGTGGAATAATGATGGGTCGGTTTGCGGAATTATCATAGGAAGTTGGTAACAAGATCGGAAATCATTATTGCAATTTTATATCAGGGAGATATATAAGCTAACATACTTTCTCTAGTTGGATAATATGCACTTATGATTGGAACTCTAGCAAGCATGCACAACTACTAAAGATCATTAAGGTAAAACCCAACCATAGCATTAAAGCATCAAGTCCCCTTTGTCCCATATGCAACAACCCCCATACTCGGGTTTATGCTTCTGTCACTCAAGCAACCCACTTATAAGCGAATCATGAACGCAATGCAATACCCTACAGTGGGAATCCTTCACGTGTGCACGGCACGGAAGTAACCATAGGACAACACCAAAATAAACATACAACTCAAACCAATCTAGATCATCAATTAACCGAAAGGAGAAAAGAAATCTACTCAAAACATCATAGGACGGCAACAAATCATTGGATCATAATATGTGGTATAAAGCACCATGTTCAAGTAGGGGATTATATGGGGTGCAGGAGAGTGGGCCGCTAAAAGGAGATGTGGATGGTGATGAATAAGGTGATGTTGATGAAGACAATCACCGCGGCGATGGTTCCCCTAGTGGTACTCCGGCACCACTGGGAGAGAGGGGGAGAGGGTCTCCCCCTTGTTCTTCCTCCTCCATAGCCTTGCCCCTCTATTAGGAGAGGTTCTCCCTCTGGTCCTTGGCCTCCATGGTGTTCATGGCCCCTCCGGGACGATGAATATGGCCTCCGGTGATGGTGACCCCTCTGGCAGGGTGCCAAAGAGGCCCAAGATTGGTTTTTCATTGCTTTGGAGGTGTGCGGAGAAGGAACTCCTGATCTAGGTTTCGGGATGTATAGGAATTTTGGGCATCGATCTCACGACAAGGGGGGCCACGAGATAGTGACAAGCCTGCTAGGCGCGGCCAGGGGGGTGGCCGCGAATGGCCGGCTTGTGACCTCCTCGTGGCTTTGCTGGCCCAGCTCCAATGCTTCGGGGGTCCCTTTTGGTCCACAAAAAATCATACTAATTTTCAGCCCATTCCGAGAACTTTTATTTCTGCACGAAAAATGACACCATGGTAGTTCTGCTGAAAACAGCGTCAGTCCGGGTTAGTTCTAATAAAATCATACCAAAACCATATAGAATTATTGTAAAGATGGCATGAATACTTCATAAATTATAGATCTGTTGGAGACGTATCAGGTCCGTTGCTGTAGCCAGACTGTCAGATCTCGGGCTCTGCAAAACCCAAGGAAATTCAAACACAGGGGTATGTGCGAAGATCCCCAACAACCTCACCCCACCTAGCTAACAACTTGATGGTTTAGACGAAGAACTCGCATGATGACGAGGAAGAAGTTTTCACACGATGATTTACCCAGGTTCGGTCCTTTGCGAAGCATAAAACCCCAACTCCTGCTTTGGTGGATTGCCTCACGAGGAGTTTTGTGGATGAACAAGTATAGTGGTGAGTTGCCTCGTGTGGGCATTCTGTTGGTCTTGCCTCTCTTGCTTCGTCCCTTTATTTTCTCCCTTCTTCTACGGTGCAGCCTAGTGTAACAGCCCGGGACCGACGCACCAGAAGATTCACCTTTTATTTCCATTCTCGTCTGTGTTTCATTTGGTTGTTGCATTCATCATGGCATCATTCGCATCATCTGCATAGCATCGTCACTCCTTTCCGAAAACTTGCATCCGTTCATAGTCGTCGGTTCTCTCGTTCTTGTCGTTGCCCGTTCCGAGACCAACCACACCCGCACGTGCCCGCGTCATTGTTTTAAAAAACCGTTTTTAAGGGCGCGATTTTTTTCTCGGATTGGGTCGAAACCTGGCGTGCGGTCTTATTATAGTGTAGGTAGACCGCCTGTCGAATTTCGTCGCATTACGAGTTCGTTTGATACCCCATCGGTCAGTCGTAGCAGTGAGGTCATCGGTTATTCGTTAGACGTTTTTCGGTGTTTTAAAGCTTTGTGTCACGGGCCGCAAACCTCCTCTCGTCTCCTCTCAGCCTGCTCCACACACAGCCACTAGCCGTGCCCCGATCCGGCCATCCGATTACGATCGCATGGCTGAAATCGGCTTCGAAAACCATCAACCCTAGTCCCTAAAACTATAAATAGACACCTCCCGTGTCTAATTGGGACCTAAACCCTAATCCTCCTCGTTTCCTATGCCCCAGCCGCCTGTCTCCCTCCTCCTACAGTGGGCTTGCCAGGCCTGAACCGAGCCCGCCCAGGAAGCCCATCTAGCCATCGCCGTTGCCAAGCTCCAACTCGGGAGGAGCCCGAGGTCCCGCAGCTCCAGCCGCGCTGCCGCCTCCAGCCGCACCGTCGCCTTGCCTCCGTGCCGCAAAGGCCACCGCTAGCCCCGCCGCCGGTGCCTTGTCGCCCCGTCGCCGATGGTCGCCACTTCAAGCATCCGGTCGTCGGAGTGCCATGCAGCTCGCTGCCGCCCGCCCCATGTCATAGGCCCCCAACGATGGCCGGATCAGATGGCCCTCGGCCGGATCTATCGAACCCCGGGCTTGCCGCCCCTTCCCCCCCCCCTCACCGAAGCCTGGCCAGCTGTCGCCGCCACCCTGGCCTCCCCGCGATCTAGGCGGGATCGGGAGAGGGCGAGGACCAGCCTCCGTTCGCCTCGCTCGCTCGCCCGCATGGGCTACGCGCGCGCAAGCCCAGCCGGTTCACGTGGCCTCCTCCCTAGCCCAGCTCCGCATCGGCCCATCTCCTTCAAGCCCAAAGTGAGCCACCACCCGACCTTCCTTATTTATCGCCCCGTGTGCAATTTAGTTATGTGGCGCTCAGCAGAAAACGACTAATCAAGTGACATATGCATATTATATATGATTTTGCGGTAGAAAAATCCAGTGAATTTATTTGTGCAATTAGTTTTGTCATTTGAGCATTTTTTGTGCATGTTATTTTGCTATGATGCCTTTTGTTTATTTTGTGTGAATTAATCCGGACATGATAAGAAATAAGTTTGAACATGAGATATGCTCTTTGACATGTGTGCTAGGCCCTGGTCATTTTGAGTGCTATAGAAATGCATGTTTAGGTGTTATTTTTCTTGTTGCCAACATGCTATAAAATACTGCTGTTTTGAGATGCTAAAATATTTCTAAGTCTGGAATCTGTAACATTTTGTTGTTGTCTTGCCATGTGTTTTGCTAGTAAACTGTAGGTCCTTTGGGGTTGGGGTAATGGAGTTAATTGTAGATTATAATGCCCTCTAACATGCTGTTAATTTTCATGCCATAATATGCACTGTAGCTTATAGTTTTACTGCTGTCAAAATGCCTTCATGATAAAAACTGCACTATCAAAAACTGGGTTATTTTCACCAAGTCTGAAAACTGCTTAGTTCAATATGCCATGTTGTGAGCTCCCTAGCATGCGATCCATGCCTCTTTTGAGTACGTGTTGTATGATACCGCCCCATGCTTAGTTTGTATGATACTACCCCATGCTTAGTTTGTGCATTTTAGAATAGTGTAACTTGTTGTTTTCATGTGTGCAAAATGTTATCTTGCTGTTTTGGGCAGATTTCAACTAAAACTTGTGTTAGTTGTATTTGTTGAACCGTAGCTCCGTTTTGAACATGTTGCATATGAGACTTGCTTAGAATATCATGTAGATTCAAAATAACTTGCTGCATTCATGATTTGAAATGTTTGTGATTGTATTTTCCATGCCTTGCATTCATGACATATGCATCTTGGGTTGCTCATATCTTTTAGGCCGTAGCTCCATTTGAGATGTTCCATATATGTAAATCGACTAGAATGACGAGTAGAATGGCATGGTATACATTATTATGTTGTTTAACAAATATAAAAAATATATTAGTTCAGATCTGTACCAATTTCTAAATTAAAATATGAGGTCGTTTCGGAAATACTATAAGTTGTTTCCGACCTCATTTAAGATGCCTAGATAGTGTAGTTTACTTATGCTTCACCTCTTGCCATGCCTAACAACATTTAACATTGATGAGTACCTAACGAGAGTGAACTAAGTAATTCGAACATGGAGTTTCGTCAATATGCAACTCGTTGCATATTGAACTTCACTTAATATGTAGTAGTTGTTTGTTGTGGTTGCCATGCCATGCCATGCGTTGCATATTAAACCGGACATGCATCATATTTTTTTACGCATCATGTCATGCATATGTTGTTGTGTATCTTGTGTTGATTGTTTGTTCCGGATTGCTTCTTTTCGATAGAGTTCCAAAAGCGTTCGGAGTGTGAGGATTTGATCAACTATGTTTGCTCGTCTTCTTCATGGACTCATGCTTCTTCCAAGCGGGATCTCAGGCAAGATGACACATTTCCCTAGATACCACTACTATCATTGCTATGCTAGTTGTCTCACTTTTATCGTTATGTCTTGCTACCTACCACTTGTTTGTCAACCCTCCCAACATTGCCATGAAAGCCTCTAACCCCTCCACATCCCAGCAAACATTTGTTTGGCTATGTTACCGCTTGCTTAGCCCGTCTTATAGCATTTCTAGCTGCAGGTGCAATTGCTTCTGTGTGACAACATGGATATTCTTTTTTATCACAATATTATTTCTATTTAATTTAATGCACTTATACACTTGGAAAAGGGTGGAAGGTTTGACCTTTTGCTTGGTGTTTTGTTCCACTCTTGCCGCCCTAGTTACTTGTGAACCAGTGTTATGTTCCATAAATGAGCACTCCTAACATGCCCGGGGTTGTTATGGGGACCCCCTTGATTTTCGTTTTAGGATAAAGCTTCTCTCGCAAGGCCCAATATTGGTACTACATTTGCCTAATAATTAGTAAACCTGCATAGGGAGTAATTAACCCAAGGATCTTAATCAACAACCCGGGCCAGTGCTCCTCATGAGTGTTGGTCCAAACTAGAGCACTGTGCGGGGCCA
Source organism: Hordeum marinum (assembly GCA_022496015.1). NCBI lineage: Eukaryota > Viridiplantae > Streptophyta > Magnoliopsida > Poales > Poaceae > Hordeum > Hordeum marinum. Next base: position 314,115,898 of record CM039678.1, read on the forward strand.
ACCCAGGGCAACTCGGGAGAGGTCAATCATGCCACAGTACACTAGCTTATCCGCCGTGTCCTGAGAACAAGATACGCGGCTCCTATCGGGTTCGTCGACACGTCGGGCGGCCTTGCTGGATTTGTTTTACCTTTCTTGAATGTGTTGAGTGAGGAATTCCGATTTTTCTTCTGGCTTTCTCGAGGTGGCGGATTTCCTTTGGAATTGCCTAGGAAGATCACGAGATCCGTGGTAGAGGTTATTCCCGCTGTGTGTGGTTAATTTGTGATGGATGAGTTGGAGCACCCCTGCAGGGTTAAATCTTTCGGAAAGCCCTGCACGTGGTTATGTGGCAAACTTGGATACTTTGTTTAACGCTCGGTCATAGCAAACTTGAAGTAAACTCTAATAAAATACACCAACTGTGTGCGTAACCGTGACTCTCTATTTCCATGAGTTCTTATCCGAAAGAGAACACGGTGGGGTTATGTTTGACATAAGTAGGTGTTCAAGATCAATTAGTGATCATTACTAGTTCACGTCCGTTATGCGTAGACCACCATACTTTACTTTATGTAATCATAAGTTAGCCACTCAATAAATGCTTAGTTGCTTGCTGCAGCCTCACCAATTATCCATACCTCACCCATTAAGCTTTAATAGTCTTGATACCCTTGGAAATGAGATTGCTGCGTCCCTATGGCTCACAGATTACTACAACAACAGTTGCAGGTACAGGTAATGCGGTGCTTTCACGTGAGAGCGATGCTTGTTTTATTTGGAGTTCTTCTTCTTCATCGATCTAGGATGGGTTCCAGGCGACAGCCTGGGATAGCAAGGCTGGATGACATTTTTATCGTTTGATTTCGTCCGTAGTCGGACCCTGCTCTTCTGTAAGATGTTTGAGTATGTTGTTTTATTGATGTGACTCTGATGTAGCTTGTGGCAAGTGTAAGATAATTCCATATACTCATCTCTTCTGTACATGTACTTGTAATGATATCCATTCTTGCAACACGACGAGATGCGCTTCTATCCCTGTCGAGGCCCTCGTGCCGAAATAAGCATAGGACCGCATATTGGGTGTGACACCTAGCCTCTATTTATAGTGGCCCGGGTCCTCTTCCCTTATCTATATGGCGGGAAGGGATCCCACAATACCCAAATTCGAAGGGGGACAGGGAGTACATCTTTATGCTGGCGAAAGGTGGTCTTTGCTTGTAGAGTGGCTGTTAATGATGTGGAGTTGGGTCGGCGATGAAATCCGTCCTGCAGGGATCGTCGCCGTGGTCTTGTTGCACCGGAACGAAAACCTTTGGGGGGTGCTTAGGGAACCCGCGCACGTCCTTATTCCCTTTGCACCAAAGGGGAAACTGTATCGCCTGGCGGCTGGTGCCCGCCAGTCCCACCTTACATCATCCTTGGCCTCTCGAGGCCAAGCGCTGCATAGAGATCTCCGCCACTCTAGAGGGGGGCTAAGGAGGCCTATTCTTCGTAGGTCTTGGTGCTGCCTCCCTTGCGAGCCCAGGGCTCTCGAGAGGGCCTTGTCTTGAGTGGGATCACTCTGGTACGTGCCAGGCTGACGAGGTGATCCATGCCCTAGGCCGCATGCAGGCAGGTCTAGGTACCCCCATTCCTAGAACACCGACAGTAGCTCCTGATCCCAAGGCACTCTCGGGCTGGCTTCCGGGCAAAGCTGACGGGGACGTCCCTAAGCACTGCGAGCCCCAAACACCTGCGAGCCAGGCTCACCACGCGTCGTGCGTCGAGGTGCCAATACTCCCCCTTCCCTTGAATGCTTCTATCACCTTGTGTTTTCATTCTCTGGACAGTTCGGATGTCATCCGAGGAGGGCAGGTCAGGCGATGCAAAGCAAGATTGTGTGCTGACTAAGCTGGCACCCAGAACCCAAGAGGCGAGTGGTCCCTCCACTACCCACAACACCTCGACTGTCGCTTGGTCTGATCTGCAGCTGGCGCATGCCATCGGCTTGACCGCTAGGGGTGAGGAAGCGTGCTCATTGGCCTCTGCCTAGTTATAAATGGGGGGAGGCTGAGCCCCCAACCCATTCTTATTCTCCGCTCTTGCATCTTCGTGCTCTGTTTTCCTAACCCATGATGCCGGTGAGGAGGTTTTCTTCCGCCTAGAAGGGGAAGGCCTACGAGACGGGGCCAATCCATCAGCCTCCCAAGGGGCCGGGGCCGGCCACGGAAGTACGTCGAGGCATCGATCGAGGCACCCCGAGTGCACGGCTGCACTTTCGCGTGGATGGGTGCCTCATTCGGCACCATCAGAAGCGGCGGGCACAGCGGTCATAGCCAGGGGCGAGGTCCGCAACAGGCATCTAACCGCCGCGCTCACGTGCCCACACGGCTGATGCGGGCCAAGAGTTTTCGGTGTTGGTGGAGGAGCCCGTGATTCCTCGGTTGCGGTTCCCGCACTTCTTCGCGGTGGTGCCGCGCGGCAGTGAGCCTGCCGGCCTGTTGTTGCTGGCCAATGGATGCTGTAGGGACACGTTGTGGGTGGAGATCGAGGTTGCCCCCGCAGGCCAGACCTTCTTCAGCCGTTGGTGGCAAATGTTTTCTCGTGCCCATGGCCTAGAGCGGAGGCTCACGCTCCTCTTCAAGGACGATGGTGTTGCAACGCTTTTTGTCAAGGTCTTCAGGGAAGACGGCGGATGCTTGGGGTGCTTCCCGAAGAGAGACAGCAATGGCGATCTTGGAGATGAGCTTTCACTTGGCAATGGCCATTGCGTTTCCAGCAGCAGCGACACCTCCACCGAGGAGTGCCCGAGGGACAACAGCTACGATGCGCCACCATGCCGGTGCGCCCTGACATTAGGGGGGGTAGATAGCCGCCACGGCGTCGCTCCTTTTCTCAATAAGCGGCCACACCAACGCGCCTCCATGGTCCCATCAAGAGGAGAGCTACGGCTGAGTGTTGGTGCGCCGAAACCAAGTCTCCCGGAGCGGCAGCCCCCGAGGGGGCTTCCTCACTTTCTTTCTCCTCCTCTTTTTCCTTTCCTGCATTCAAAGAATCAAGGGGAGCCCGATGGGCGTGTCATGAATATTGGTGCTCGCGCCCTTTTATTAGCACTCCTATCAAGTGTCCTGGTCCTTGTGTTATTGTTAATTGAGAATTCTTGCTGGTCGCGGTTAGGGTACTTAGCTTGACATGCTCGCGGTAGGCTTCTATGTTGGGGACGTTTGGCAGTGGCGCTTGGGGGGTCTGGATGTCTTGGGGGGCTTCTTCTTCTCATGAGTGAAGTAGGTTGGGAGCCCTTTTGGCACTCTATGTTGGTGGGCCCTAGTCCCGCACATTCCTCGACCACTGTAAGGTGCATCTGGATCACCATGATGCGACTACAGGGTGAGGCCTCAACACCCTCGGGGCGACCGGATCACATGGACGATACCACGGGGCAAGGGGCTATATGGCCAGTCAGGCTCCTGAGGCACGCCGCTCAGGAGGCCCCCTTGATGCTCAAGTAGCACTCAACGTCGGTAGGCCCCAGTCCCGCACATTCCTCGACCACCGTAAGGGGCGTCTGGATCACCAGGACGCGACTATGGGGTGAGGCCTTGACACCCTTCGGACGACCGGATCACCAAGACAACACCAAGGGGCGAGGGGTTATATGACTGACAAGGCTTGTCAGATTTGGGGCTATGCAAAACCCCAAGAAGTTTGAACACAGGGGCGTGTGTGAAGATCCCCTATGGCCTAGCCCTACCTAGCTTGCTACTTGACGATCCATACGACAAACTTGCACGATGATGAGGCAGAAGATGCACACAATGATTTACCCAGGTTCGGGCCGCTTCGAAGCATAATACCCTACTTCTCCTTTGGTGGATTGCCTCACGAGCAGGTTAGTGGATGAACTAGTATAGTGGTGCTTTGCCTCGCGAGAGGGCTCTGGTGGTGTTCTTGGCCATCTACCTCCCTCTCTCTATGGTGCTGCCTATCCTCTACTTATAGTGCCCCGGGTCCTCTTCCCTTATCTCTTTGGCGGGAACGGGTCCCACAACAGCAAAATTTGAAGGGGGGCAGGAGTACATCTTTTCCCTGACGAAAGGTGGTCTTCGCCTACAAACGAGTTGTCGATGATGCAGAGGTGGGCTTGGCGATAAAATCCTTCCTACTGGCCTCGTGGTCGTGGTCTCGTTGCACCGGAATGGAAACCTTTGGGGGACACATTGGGAACCCGCATATATCCTCGTCCCCCTTTACAACAAAGGGGAAACTGTCTACCTGGTGCACTGGTGCCCACCTGTCCTGCCTTCCACCATCCCTGGCCTCCCGAAGCCAGGCACTACATAGAGTTCTTTGTAGCTCCAGAGGGGATCTAAGGAGGTCCGTCCTTCGCTGGTCTTGTTGTTGTTCTTCCCCATGACCTTAGGGCCCTCACAAGGGCCTTGTCTTGGGAGTGGTCTGGCCAAGTCGTGTCTGGCTAATGAAGTGGGCCATGCCCTGGGCTGCAGGCAGGCAGGTCTGGGTACCCCCATTCGCAGAACACCGACAGTAGCCCCCGACCCAAGGCCCTCGTGAGCCGTCTTCAGGGCGAAGCCGTTGAGGATGACCCGAAGAGCCGCAGACCCAACAGGCCTGTGGGCCAGGCTCGACACGCATCGTGCACCTAGTGAATGTCATCTCCACTCCCGAGGTCGTCAAGGGCCTCCCAAGTCAAACTGACACGACGCCTACACGCTGCGCTGGCCATCATCACCTTTTCTTGAATGCGGCTGTTTCCTTGGCCTTCTCCCTTTAGGCCACACGGATGAGACCCTTCGGGAGCTGATGAATTATCATAGAGGGGAGACGCACGCCACCTGGGCCTGTCCTGCAGCGCCCGAGGAGCGCCTGACACCCGCACTCCCCACGACGCTCCTGCTGACGAGGGATGGGACGTGCAACGGCGTCATTATTGCCCGGGATGCAAGGGGCGACGGTTGGCCCTCAGTCGTATATAAGTAGGTGAGGGCGAGAAAACCCTCAGCTCGTCTTTATCTCCTTGACCTCCTAGTCTCCAAGTTGCCGCTCTCCCAATCATGGCTCCAGTGAGCAAGTTCTCTGCCACCGAGAAAGGGAAGGCTTCCGAGGAGAGCCTTGCCTCACCGCCACCCAGGAGGGGCGGCAGTCGTCCCCGGAAGTATACCACGATGCCGGCGGTGGTTCCCAGTGGCCGTGGGCATGCTCCAACGCGGCCTGGGGTCACCATCAGCAACCGTGAGGGGCTCTGTCCAGCGCGGGTGGCTACGATAGCCGTGGTGGTGGCGCCCACGTTGAGAGGCCAGTGGTGGCCGCTCGACCGCCGCGCCCACGGCTCCATTCAGCCGACATAGCCCGGGAGTTTTTCGTGTAGGTGGAGAGGCCGGCAAACTCTTGGTTTCAAGTCCCGGGCTCCTTCACAAAGGTGCTGCCGGCTGGGGGGTTGCTAGCCAATGGCTGCAGGACGACAGCTGCTATAGCGCGGCCTCATGGCTGGAGGTCGAGGTCGCCCCGAGGGGGTATGTGTACCCGAACCACGGGTGGCAGACGTTTTCCCGTGCCCGTGGCTTGGAGGAAAGGTGTACCCTCCACTTCAAGTATGACGGGGTGGTGACGCTCTTTGTCAAGATCTTCGAAGGAGAGGGCGAGCGCCTGGGGTGTTGCCCGGAAGACGACAGCCGTAGCGATCTTGGAGATGAGCTTGACCTTCAAGATGGGCGCTGCGTCTCCAGCAGCAACAACACCCCCTCCAAGGAGAGCCCGAGCAACAGCAGCGATAGCAGCTTTGGCGCGCCACCGCTCCGGCGCGCCCGGACCTAGGGGGTAGCCAGCCGTGGCGGTGCGCTCCCTTTGCTCGAGGAGCGGCCATGCCGGCATGCCTCCATGGGCCCTTGAAGGAGGAGGAGGACTCCGACTAAGTGCTGGCGCGCCGACGCCAAGGCTCCCGGAGCGGCAGCCCTCGAGGGGGTTCCTCACGTTCTTTTCCTCCTCCTCTACCTTTCCTGCAATCAAAGAACCAAGGGGTGCCTTGTGGGTGTGTAATGGATTTTGGCGCTTGCGCCCTTTTCAGTACCCTCATTATGTGTTCTGGTGCTTATGTCATTGTTAATTGAAACTTCCTGGTGGTCATGCTTTTGAGTACTTAGCTTGTCATGGTCATGATGGAGTTTTGGTCATGGAGGTTTGGCCACTGTGGTTGGGGAGACCGAACATCCTGGAGGCTTCTTCTTCTTGCAGGTGAGGTACGTTGGGAGCCCTTTTGGAACTCTGTGCCTGCATGCCCCAGTCCCGCACATTCCTTGACCACAGTAGGATGTGACCGGATCACCAGGATGCAATTATAGAGTGAAACCCCAACACCCTTGATACCGACTGGATCGCCAGGACGACATCAAGGGGCGAGTGGCTATATGACTGGTAAGGCTCCTAAGGTGTGGTGCTCATGAGCCCCCTTTGACGCTGAAGCAACTCTACGTCGGCAGGTCCCAGTCCTACACATTGCTCAACCATCATCGGGTGTGACCGGATCATTAGGACAAAACTATGGGGTGAGACCTCGACACCCTTGACACTGACCGGATTGGCAGGACGACATCAAGGGGCGAGTGGTTATATGACCGGTAAAGCTCCTGAGGTGCGCTGCTCAGGTGCCCCCTTTGACTCTCAAGCGATCGCAAAAAAGAATTTATTTCCTGCCCTGAGAGGTTCACGCCTCCGATGGCTCTGAAATGGCCCGTCGGGCTGTGGGCGGGTCCCCCGAGCGAGTATGAAGCAACACGCACCTGCTGACTCTCCTGAGAGCACCACGTGAGGGTTCGGGCGCCAAAGCCTTTGCAAGGTGTGAGCACCGTGGCCCCAGCCCCCACTCGTGGAGTGCGATAGGGAGGGAAGCAGGCGAGTGCTTGACTTGAAGAGAGAAAAATTCAAGATAGGAAACGGCGATGAGAAGAAAACACCTGACCCTTTTCTTTAAAACATGATTGGGGAAAAGCCCCCGTGTTTTGTTCTAGAAAAGTTGGCAAATGCGAACACTAGAAAAGAAAATAACAGCCGTGTCCGGCGCCTAGGTTAGTCTTCATCTTCGTCGTCCCCCAGCACACTGCGGAGGGCATCCATGTTGCATGGGTATAGCCATCGGTGGGCAGTGTTGTCCGCCAGCGCGGAGCATGGGGCTTCCACTTGGGCGTGGGTGGGAACCCCTCCGCGTCCTCGGGGGGCTCCGGGCATATACAGCCCACTCATTATTTCGTGAGAGTGTCATGGGTAGAACTTCCTGAGCTGCTAGATGTTCTAGGCATTCTAGACGGGGAGTCCATCTTGAGTCTCCCGACACACGGCGGCGGGCCTAGAGACGTGAACGACCTTGAACGGGCCCTCACACATGGGCGAGAGCTTGTGCAAACCTTCCGTGGAGAGGAACCGCCTCAGGGTGAGGTCCATAACTTCGAGTGTCCAGGGGCGTATGTTACGGCAATGGGAATGCCACATCACCTGTTGGTACCTCGCAGCTCGTAGCGAGGCTTGGTGACGGGCCTCCTCCCTCAGCAAGAGGTATGTTCCCGAGGTGGCGTCCTGACGGTCCTTGTAGAATACCAAGACCCGCGGGGACCGGTTTTTAACGTCGTGCGGGAGGACGGCTTCGGCTCCGTAGACCAGGAAGAACGGTGTTTCGCTAGTGGGCTTAGTCGTAGTGGTGCGGATGGACCATAGCACGGACTGAAGCACATCGACCCAACCCCTTCCGCAAGCTTCAAGCTTCTTCTTGAAGCGCCTTTCCTTTAGGGCCCGTAGGACTTCCACATTGACGCGCTTTGTGTGGGCATTGTTCCATGAGTGGGCCACTGAGGCATAGCATATCTGTGTTCCAAGGTTAGCACAATAGGTCTTTAAGAGGTTACTTGTGAACTGCGGACCGTTATCGGTGATGATGCGGTTGGGGATGCCTAAGCGGCTTACGAAGCCCTTGATAAAATTAAAGGCCGATCTAACAGGGATGGCACGGATGGGCTCCACCTCCGCCCACTTGGTGAACTTGCCAATGGCGACGTACATGTAGCGGTATCCTCCTGCCGCCCGCAGGAAGGGCCCCACTATGTCCAACCCCTAGACCGCGAAGGGCCTATTGTGTGGGATGGTTTGCAGGCCCTGGGCAGGCTGGTGAATCTGCTTGGAGTGAAACTGGCAAACCTCACAAGATCGGACCAACTCGATGGAGTCATTGAGTGCCATGGTCCAGTAAAAGCCAGACCAGAACGCCTTTCCTGCAAGGGTGCGTGACGAGGAGTGGTGCCCGCAGTCTCCTCCGTGGATGTCCGCCAGCAACTCGCACGCCTATTCCTATGACATGCACCGTAGTGCGACGTCATTCGGGCGCCTACGGCATAGGTCGCCATCTTGTAGGTAGTAAGCCATGGCCTGCCGCACCACGCGCTCTGTGTATTCCTATTTTTCCGGTAACGTGAGTGAAGTAGGTACGCTCTAAACTCCTGCATCCAGTCGTCGGCCTAGGGCTCTAGATCCTAGAGAAGTTGGGCTCCTGAGGCCTGACTACAGTCCGGAGCCCCCGAGGGCCGTGCTGGGGGATGGTGTGTCCGAACACCATAGTGTGATGGTGTGTCCGAACATCATAGTCGTGCTCTATTGGATATGGTGCGTGCTATGATGTCTCTTATCGTGTTGTTACTATAATTTTGGGGTTATGCATTAGAGACAACTACATTCACATTAAATAGGGCACCATCTAAATCCGTTGAGATGACACCGTGTGAATTATTGTTTAATAGAAACCTAAGCTGTCATTTCTTAATGTTTGGGGCTGCAACGCTTGTGTGGAAAATGTTTTCACCTAATGAGCTCGAACCCAAAGCGAACAAATGCATCTTCATAGAATACCCTAAGAATAGTTGGGTGAGCCTTCTATCTCAGATCCAAGCATAAAATGTTTGTTGCTAAAACTGGGTCCTTTCTCGAGAAAAAGTTTCTCTCGAAAGAATTGAGTGGGAGGAAGATAGAACTTGATGAGGTTATTGAACCGTTGTTTCAACGAGAGAGTAGCGCAGCACAGGAAGATGTTTCTATGAAGCCTACGTTAGTTGAAGAGGAAGTTAATGATGATGATCATGAAGCTTAGGATCAAGTTACTATCGAACCTCGTAGGTCGACAAGGACGTGTACTACTCCTGAGTGGTACGCAGCCCTGTCTTAGAGGTCATGTTGTTGGATAACGATGAACCTACGGGCTATGGAGAAGCGATGATGGGCCCGAAATCCGACAAATGGTTAGAGGCCATGAAATCCGAGAAAGGATTCATGTATGAAAACTAAGTATAGACTTTGGTGGACTTGCTCGTTGGACAACAGGTCATTGAGTAAAAATGGATCTTTAAAATGAAGACAGGCGCTGATGGTGAATGTCACCATTTATAAATCTCGACTTGGCATAAAGAAGTTTCCAGCAAGTTCAAGGAGTTGACTACGATGAGACTTTCTCACTCATAGCGATGCTAAAGTCTATTGGACTTATGTTAGTAGTTACTGCATTTTTCAATTATGAAATAGATGGATGTCAAAATATCATTTCCTTAACGGTTTACTTGAGGAAAGGTTGTATGTGATACAACCAGAAGGTTTTGTCTGTCCTAAGGATGCTAAAAGGTGAACAAGCTTCAGTGACCCTTATATGGACTGAAGCAAGTATCTCGGAGTTGGAATATACACTTTGATGAGGTGATCAAAGTTTTTGAATCTATACAAAGTTTATGAGACACTTGTATTTACAATAAAGTGAGTGGGAGCACTATAGAGTTTCTGATAAGCATATGTGGTTGACATATTGGTGATCGGAAATGATGTAGAATTTCTAGAAAGCATAAAGGGCATTTTGAAAGGAGTTTTTCAAAGGAAGGCCTGGATAAAGCAACCTAATTGTTGAGCATCAAGATTTATAGAGATAGATCAAGATGCTTGACGAGACTTTCAATGAGTACATACCTTGACAAGATTTTGAAAGAGTTCAAAATGGATCAGTCAGAGAGAAGTGTTCTCACCTACTTTGTAAGGTGTGAAGTTGAGTGAGACTCAAAGCTCGACCACGGCAGAAGAAAGAGAAAGGACAAACGTTGTCCCCTATGCCTTAGCCATAGGCTTTGTATATTATGCCATGCTGTGTACCGCACCTGTGTGTGCCTTGCCATGAGTCCAGCAAGGGGTACAAGAGTGATCCAGGAGTGGATCACTTGACAGTGGTTAAGTTTATCCTTAGTGACTAAAAGACTAAGGAAATGTTTCTCGATTATGGAGGTGATAAATAGTTCATCGTAAAGAGCTACGTCGATGCAAGCTTTAACACCAATCCGGATGACTCTTAGTAGCAATCCGGATACGTATAGTGGAGCAGCCATTTGTAGTAGCTCCAAGTGGGGTATGGTAGCAGTATTTACAGTTCAACATAGAGATTTGCAAAGCACACACGGATCTGAATGTCGCAGACCCGTTGACTAAAAGACCTCTATCACATGCAAAGCATGATCGAGCCCCAGAACTCATTGGGTGTTAGATTCATAACAATGCAGATCACATGGTGATGTCAACTAGATTATTGACTCTAGTGCAAGTGGGAGACTGTTGGAAATATGCTCTATAGGCAATAATAAATTGATTATTATCATATTTCCTTGCTCATGATAATCGTTTATTATCCATGCTATAATTGTATTGATCGGAAACTCAGATACTTGTGTGGATACATAGACAACACCATGTCCCTAGTATGCGTCTAATAGACGAGCTCGTTGATCAATGATGGCTATGGTTTCCTAGACATGGACATGGGATGTGAATTGATAAAGGGATCACATCATTAGGAGAATGATGTGATGGACAAGACCCAAACTACAAACGTAGCATATGATCGTGTGAGTTTATTGCTACAGTTTTCTACATGTCAAGTATATGTTCCTATGACCATGAGATCATGCAACTCACTGATGCCGGAGGAGTACCTTGTGTGTATCAAACGTCATCATGTAACTGGGTGACTATAGAGGTGCTCTACAGGTATCTCCGAGGGTGTCTGTTGGGTTGGCATGGATCAAGACTGGGAATTGTTACTCCGTGTGATGGAGAGGTATCTCAGGGACCACTCGGTAATACAACATCACAATAAGCCTTGCAACCAATGTGACTAAGTGTTAGTCATGGGATCTTGTATTACGGAATGAGTAAAGAGACTTACCAGTAACGAGGTTGAAACTAGGTATGGAGATACCGATGATCGAATCTCGGACATGTAACATACAGAATAACAAAGGGAACATCATATGGATTAACTAAATCCTTGACATAGAGGTTCGACCGATAAAGATCTTTGTAGAATATGTAGGAACCAATTTGGGCATCCAGGCCCCGCTATTGGTTATTGACCGTAGAGGTGTCTCGGTCATGTCTACATAGTTCTCGAACCTGCAGGGTCTACACACTTAAGGTTCGGTGACATTTCGGTAGTATAGAGTTATGTATGGTGGTGACCGAAGGTTGTTCGGAGTCCCGGATAAGATCCCGGATGTCACGAGGAGCTCCGGAATGCTCTGGAGGTAAAGATTCATATATAGGAAGTCCTGTTTTGGTCCCCGGAAAAGTTTTGGGCTCATCCGTCGTGTACCGGGAGTGCCGGGAGTGTACCGGGGGACCATCAGGAGAGGTATTTCGACCCAAGAGGCTACATGGGCTATGGGAGGAGGTAAACCATCCCCTGGTGGGCCGGCCGAAGCCTCCTCTAAGGGCCCATGCGGGTGGAGTGGTTTGAGAAGGAAAAAATCCAAAGGTGGAGAGGTGGAAAGAGTTTCCAAGTGGAAAGGAGGAATCCTACTCCTAATAAGATTGGAGTAGGATCCTCCACCTCCAATTTCGGCCAGGTTTGAGGCTGCCTCCTCCCCTCCCTCGCTCCTATATGTACTAGAGGATTTAGAGGGAATAGCTAAAACTAATTGCCATGTGCTGCCCTCTTCTTCCTCTAGATCGTTTTCTCCTCTAGATCGGTTTCCAGCGGTGCTTAGGTGAAACCCTGCTAGAATTCCTCCGCCACCATCGCCGCAATGCCGTCGCACTGCCAGAGAACTCATCTCCCTCTCTGCTCCCTCTTGTTGGAAGAAGGCGGAGATCATCACCGAGCTGTACATGTGCTGAACGCGGAGGTGTCGTCCGTTTGGCGCTAGATCGGAAGAACCGTGATCAAGATTGCGAGATGGATCGTGATGAGATTGCGGGATGGATCATGATGAGTTTGCGGGATGGATCGTGATCGGATTGCGGGATGGATCGTGATGATATCACGGTATGCTTGGCGATTTGGATCACGAAGACGTTCGACTACACCAACCACGTTTCTCAACGCTTCCCGCTTAGCGATCTACAAGGGTATGGAGATCCACTCTCCCTCTCGTAGATGCTCATCACCATGGATAGATCTTGCATGTGCGTAGGAAAAGTTTTGTTTCCCATGCAACATTCCCCAGAAGAAGCCCCCTGCGGCGCCTTGTTGGGCTGCTCACCAATGAGGTTCGAGCGGCCCGGAGGCCGCTAGGGCGACTGGAGCCTCACGGGGGTCGTGGGCCTTAGGGGCCTTCTGAGCGGTCGTGGCCTCATGAGGATTAAGCGCCTCGGGGGCCATCAGAGCGGCTGGGGCCTCATGAGAATTGGGCACCTCGGGGGTCATCTGAACAATCAGGGCCTCATGAGGTTTGTCTTGTGGAGGAGTGGGATCCTTGGTGTCCTGCGATACCCCTCGCTCCATGTCGTAGGGTCCGCTTGTGCTCGTCGATCTGGTGCATGCATCAATGCGCTCCTCCTTGACTGCCACCAATGCTATACTGGTGGACTGGGGGTGGCAGCCAGGTACAGCAGCAGGGGTTCCCAAGGACGAGGTGCCACCATTAACAGCGGGCTCGTGAGGTACCGCTAGAGTTCCTCGAACGCGGTGTCTGCCTTTGGAGTCCATTGGAAGGGTCCCTTCCTTTTTATGGTCTTGAAGAAAGGCAGGGCCCGTTCCCTGATGTCACATCCCTAGTTAGCATTGCTCTGGTTAACATGTGTGTGCATCATGTTTAAATTTTGCATCAAGATGAAATGGGATAAAACAGAAACCCTAGCACTTCACCTGAATTAAACCAATTTAAAGGTTGTGAGAAATCAACAAATCAAAATGCCCATCCAAAAGGCCCCCATGTCTGATAAATATTGACATCAATATATCAGCGAACATTTTAATTTTCAGAACATCTATGTCATTTTAAAATAAATATTAAAGCTTCTGAAAAGGCCAAATAAAGAATTAAAAATACTTAGTCATACAAAAAATTTGAAACTTTTTGTAGAGGTTTGAAATATTCAAAATGAGCTTGCAAAATGTTTCAATATAATTTAAAATAGGTTTTGAGGCCCTGAAAAAATAAAACAAATCTTAGAAAAGAAAAAGAAAACCAAAATGAAAAAAAAGGAAAGAGGGAGCTGACATGAGGCCAGCTCTAGGCCGGCCCATCTAGCACAGGGAGGTCTTCGTCCTCCTAGCTCTAGGCTCTAGGCTGGGCGTGTGGCCACCACACGCGCACGGCCGTGCCGCCACATCGGTAGCTGCCTGCCTGCCTCCCCCTCGCCAGTGCGACGGGGATAAGCTCCCAAAGCCGTCCCCATCGCTCCCTCCCCCTCACAGTCACCCTCTCCTCTCTCCTCTCCCCTCTGCCATCATGGCCGCCGATGCTCCGCCGTCGTAGCATCGTTGCCCTAGTCTCTACCCCTCGCTCCCGAGCCCTCCAATCGCTCTACCTCGACGCCCTCTTCCTCCTCACCGAGCCACGTGCTACCGGAAGCACTCCATCGCCGCCATCGACGTCATCTTCAACCTCTGGCCATCGGCAAGGAATCGAAGCTCGCCGCCTCTCAGGCCGTCCCCAAGCCCGCTTTCGACGCTGCTGCATCTACCATAAGCCCCTGGTCCTGTTCCCCCTCTCCTCTCCGTCGCTAGCGCGCCTTAGCGTTGGTTTGCCTCGGGCGCGAGAGCTCCTGGCCACCGGTGAGGACACTGCCATCGCTGCGGTGGCCCAAGCTCGCGCCTGAGCACGTAGGCGTGCTCAGGAGGGCCCCATGGAACTGTAGGAGCCAAGCATCAGCACGCTCGTCCTTCGGATCAATGAGTCCATGCTCGCCCAAACTCCGGAAGCCACCGAGCTCAACACCGTCGTCGACTCAGGACATCCCAGCCACTGGGGTGTGTCGGGTTAGATGCGCGCGAGCACGTAGGCCCGTCTGGTGCCTTCCGTCATCGGTTTGGTCGCCAAAGGAGGATTTTCGACGCCCTCCGCCATCCCTGACGTCGCCGGCGGCTCAACGCCGGCGAGTCAACTCGTTTTGACCATGGGGTTGACCCCCTGGTCAACTGGTAGGTGGGGCCCAGCCCCTATTATATTAGGCTTAATTAAAAATATTAATGAAAAATTAATTAGGTCAATTATCCACTGACATGTGGGCCCAGACTTAATAATTAGTAATTAGCAAATTAGTTAATTCTGATTAGTGCCTGGGACACTGACCAGTGGACCCCACTGGCCAGGTTTGACCTGTCAACGACCATTTGACCTGCTGACATCATGCTGATGTCATGCTGATGCAATAAAGGAATTTCCAATTTAATTTAATTCTAGAATATACTAAAAATTTAGAAAAATCATAGAATTTAATCTGTAATTGTCACTCCCTGTGTTTTGCCTCATGACTAAGTTAACATGTCTCAAAAATTAGGGCCAATTGAAACTTTTTGTGTGCATTTGAGTGCTTGACTCATGTGTTATTTGCTTGCTTGTCTAATTGCTTGTCAATGCTCTATAATCCATAAAACATCCTCCTACCCTGAAGAACTCTTTTCCTTGATCCCAACTCTTGTCCAATGATCATGCCATGTGAACAGGACTGAAAAATATTTTTACAAAATATTATTTTGGCCAAAAAGCATTTATTTAAATTAAGTTTTCAAAACCCCCTCATTTGAGATTTGCACTACAAGTCCCCAAGTTGGGTCGACCCTTTTTACCCAAATACTTTATTTGAAGCCCATTATTTATAAGACTTGCCAAAACCACCCAATATTATTTTTAAAGATTACTTTACTATTTTACTATAGCTCCCAGGTGATGTATTTTACCTCCAGTAAGCTTGGCATGTCCATACACCAATTTTTGGTGGGGTAAAACCTCACATTTCCTCTCTAGACAACAGGGTTGCTAGCTCTTTTCACCACTCCTCTTGCCTCCACCCACCCCTCCTCTACCAGAGCATCCTAGGAGCATCCCCACATCCCCCAAAGACTAGAGGACAAGGTCGGCATGCCCAGATCACGTGATGCATGCCATGGCTTGCAATATGCATGCTCTGGAGCGCGCTACAGTGCGCCCCACACTGTAGCCGCCCCCGAATCCAGGGCCCCGGCCACCTCGGGCATCTCCCGCATGTCCCCCCGAGACCGACTCGATGTCCTAAACACAAAAACTGGTCAGCCCCCTCCTCTATCCGCCTCTATGGGCCTCTCCTCGCACGCGCATGACGCTGCCCGAGCGCACCAGTGAGCAAGCTCACATGCGCGATGACCTGGTCCTCGCCCGCTCCCTCTCTTTCCTTCCCTGGATGTGGACCTCGTCCACAAGAGCCGCAAACATGGGCCAGAGGTCCGCCGAGCACGCCAGAGACGACCATGAACTTGTCGGTCCTCGGTCCACGGTGCGCCAGTGCATAGGCTATAAGAGCCTCCCCCTCGACCTCCTCTCGGCTCCCTTGTCTCTCCCTCCAATGAACCTCCTGGACCGGCCCCTTCCTTCTCCTGTGCCCTCCTTCAACATCCAAGGCCGGAGCCCCCTCGCCGGCCTCCTCTCAAATTCAGCCATGACGGCCTCTCCTTCTCCCTTTAAGCCTCACTAGAGCCCCCAGCATCCCCGCATGATCCTCTGGGCCCTTAAGCATCCTCCTCATCACCTAACGACTGCCCCCACAGCTGCCATAGCCGGTCTCCGTCGTCGCCAAGTTCCCGCCTTCCCCGGCGCTCCCCGACAAAATGGGCCCTCCCCAGACGGATGTGGGCCTCTTCCCCGAGTGTTCCGGCAGCCAGAGTTTGGCCAGAGATGGCCCGACCCACTGGAATGGCGCCGGAGAAGGCTTTGCCTCGACTCCTCTGTTGCCTCTACTCGAGTAGGAGGAAGCAGACGGACCCGACAGGTGGGACCCGCCTGTTAGCGACCGAGCGGCCGGGCCCCTCGTTTAAGTGGAGGCGCCCCCGCACATACCAACCTTCTTGCAGTGAAGGCGCCTCACCAGAAGTCCGCCTTTGACGTGAACGGCCTAGACCGCGCGGACGAGTAGTTGGGCCGGCCTAGTGCGCCTCAGTGCTAAGTTACGCCCATTGCGTAGCTTAGGCCCATTTGGGTAATTTCTTTTTATCCTTTTTTTGTAGAACAATATAAATTCATAGAATGTCTAAATCGACTCCAAATTTTATGATTCATGTTTCTACAAACTTATAAAATCATGTTCTATCTGGAAATGTGATCTACATATTTTCTGCAAAAGTTTCTGTTGAGTTCAAATTCAAATCTGAATTAGAACTATGATATGCCCCCCTTGTAAAATCCATATTGGATTGAAATCAAATCCAAATGGAGATATTCAAATTTCTAGAAGCTCTAAATGTCATGCCCTAATTTTCTAGCCTTGGTGAACATTTTTACCATGCACCTATTCTGTTGGATCTAATAAATGGGACTTTCTCCATTTATTCCATCTTAAGAAAATCATAGGAAATTCATCCCAACTCCAAATTCAGTGAAACCACTTCCCAAATGTTCCTAAAATCATGCCCTATATGGTGAGTGCATCCACTCATTTTTATAAAAATGTTTTTTGTGGACATCTTATAGGATCATCATTCCCTTCATTTCCACCATTCGAAACTCCCCCTTGACCCACCTCTACCAAAACCTCCTTGGTTATTTTTCTCATGACCAGAGGTGTACTAGAAAAATAAAACTCCTATTTATAGAGCAATTTATTTGTCTGCTTTTTGTGTTGCTTATTGCGGTTGTTTTCGGTGATAGTTGACAAAGTAGATGAAGTGCTCGGATGGACGAGAAGCATGTGAAGACCTCAAAGACGTTGTTAAGCCAGGCAAGCAGCCCTTTGACCATGACTATGAAAACTTTTATTGCATGGAATATAGCAGATTATTTCGTTGTCTTGATCATGATGATGTGGTATTCCCCTTCGGTGGGATTCCTTTGACACATTCTTGTTGATACTTGCATCGTGGATGACCCTACCTCCTTATGAGGGTTATGTGGGTGAGAGTAGTTATGATGCTAGTAGTAGCTACGCTAGTGGGATGGGAATATGCATGGTGATGTAAATAAAGAGATGATTTCAAAGATTTTTCAAAAACCCCGTCGGGTGCCACTAATGCCTGAGGGAGATGATGATAAGTTGGGTAACCAATTGATGAAGAAGTGGTGTACCGGACCAAGTGAGTGTGTGTGTTTTCGAAACGGACTAGATTTATGGTCTACTGACCGTCCCATCCTTACATGCGCAACCACGATACCCCTTATGGGACAGAGCTCTGTTGATTACTTTGGTGGGTACTGGCAAGGAGCCTGCATTACTAGTGGCAGGAGTGGCGTGGTCACTCTCGATACGGGGTCGTGCCGGTATGGACGATCATGTGATGTCTTCACAGGCAGCGGGCAAACCATTGGTCCCTGCATGGATGCTACGAGTGATGTACATCATGTGGGCTGGGTACCAATCGAGTGGACTCTTTGTTTAGTATCGCTAGGGGAAAGGCATTGTTCGGGTGCTTACCTCAGGTATGTTATATACCGCAAGTCGTGGATGACATGGAAGTTCCCTGAGTCTTGTGGGTAAAGTGTGCAACCTCTACAGAGTGTAAAACTATTCTAATAGTTGTGTCCCGTCATGGACAGTTGGAGGTCTTTCTTAAACTATGTCCAAATGTTTTCGCAAACTTGGTGTTTGTGCGTGCGGAAGACAGAAGGATGATACTTGAGACAAGTCTGAAGACTTGATGTGATGAACGAACCTGGGATGTTCAACCACTACTTATGA
Organism: Hordeum marinum; assembly: GCA_022496015.1. Taxonomy (NCBI): domain Eukaryota; kingdom Viridiplantae; phylum Streptophyta; class Magnoliopsida; order Poales; family Poaceae; genus Hordeum; species Hordeum marinum. The sequence goes on from CM039678.1 coordinate 314,134,021, forward strand.
TGATATCTGTAACTTGTTCATATGGATATCTGCCAACTATTGATGCATGCTTACACATAGTTACTTGATCATGACGTTGCATTCAAAATTAGCTTTCCACAAAATTACCTACTTAGTGCTATATCATGCTCTGTTGAACCTTGTTCCGAACATGGGTTGCTTGTGATTACATTCAAAGTACTCATTAGCTTCCCAGTCAGAATGCCTGTAGGGTTAAGGCTGATGGCATGGGTTTACGCTATTGTTGAAGATTTCCGCTGCAATCATATGAAGACTTGGCCGGCAAGACCATATTTGAGTAAAATGGTATGTAATGGATGTAAGACTCTTTTTATTCAGTTTCTATGTGTTCAGTGAGCATTGATCTCTGGGATAACTGTGCACGTACATTCGGTGATCACAACATATGAGTCGGGGTCCCCACATAGCTAGTATCAGAGCCGTCCTGACTGTAGGAAGCCCTTAGTTAGCGTGGATGTTAGTTAGGACAAAACCATTTTTCCAGACCCTTCAAAATCACCTACAAAGCCTCTAGATTTCTCGCCTCTCCTAGAGTTCCAAGGGAAGAAAATCTTTTTGCCTTAGCAGTTCCACCACTTTTCCCTTAGCTCTCCTCATCTGCTTTTCAAAAACTTTGCAAATGGTTGATAGTAACCTTGTACCCCTTGCAACGGGATTCCTTGTATTCCTCTTGGGTAACCTGGAAGGAAGCCACCTTGCCAGAAAATTGCTGACATATCTTGGACCCAAATTGGTGACACTAGAAAAGGGGCTACCAACAGAATATACCTACTAGAAGGATGAGGATGTCAAGACTTAGATGATAGTGACACCCTCGACACAGCCCCAGGATGATGCCACCTTGACGTCTGATGACCAAGGCACAAGACATGCAATGTCATCATATGCATCGCTAATAAAGCAACCATGTCTTTTTCGTTGTGGTCTCGGCAACCAGCGGTGGATGAGAATCTTTCCATTTGGTCCGCCTCATTGCAGTGAGAAGGAAAACTGAAAGTGTTTTATATCGACTAGAGGGGGGTGAATAGGCGATTTTCACAAATTCATCACTTGAGGAATTTGAAATGTGATGAATAACTAGAAGCAAAATAAGTACACAAGTGCATGAGGAACATAGTAACAACATAGTCTTCATGATGAAATGAAACATGCACAAGTAGTAAGTAGCATGACATAGGATAAGCAGTGATGAAAAAGGTAACTTGAAGAATTTGAGGTGAGGAAATTGTGAAAGTCTTCAGTCAAATTCTTCAAACAGTAACAATCAATTTCATCAACAAGTTTATGAGGAATAGAGGGCTTGAGGAAATATAACCAGGTAACTTGATGAAGACAATGGTTCGATGACCCAGTTCCAATTACTTTGACAATTGTATGTCTAGTTTGGAGCGGCCTAGTATTTAAACAAGAGGACACACTGTCCTAGGACACACAGTTCGTACCGTATTCTCCTTCAGCTAAGGTCACACAGTCCTCGCCCAACACTCGTGGTAAGTCTTTAGGGTAGACTTCCAAAACCCTCACAAACTGATCACCCGGCAATCCACAATTTATTGCTGGATGCTCTAGACCAAGGTCACTTCGTGATCCCCAATTGACTACAGGATGCACTAGACCATGACACCTAACCGTCTAGAGGATGCACAATCCTCAAAGGTAACAAGCGTCGGTTCCACACAGGAATTTCTTCAGTGATGCTCAATCACTTTGTGTTTGGTGGTTTGGTTGTGGTTTTTTTCTTTGATGATTTTCTCTCAAAGTCCTCGAAGGATGGGTTGCTCTCAAATGACAAGTGTCAGTTCTCTCTCGCAGCATCCAACCAACTAGTGCTTGTGGGGGTGGCTATTTATAGCCAGGGTGCAACCTAACATGATAAGACATAAATGCCCCCAATGATATGACCGTTATGTGGATGTTATGATTGGGAACAACTGGCGCTAAGCACAGCAAGGGTCGGAATTTCAAACTATGAAAGTCCTCAGGCTTATCATGTTCCTCACTTGTAGGCAATTCGCACTGGCGAAGTCCTAAATCCTCAGTCAGATCAATTTCCTTAGAGATGAGAAGAACTTCGTCTCTATCACAGATGAATTTGACTGAACTGCAAGATATTTCCAAAGGATTCACTCGAAGGATTGTATAGGTTGAGGATTTTGGAGTTGAGCATCAGTTGGAAATTTTCCTTAGTATTACCTCGGCCCCCTTTAACAGTACGGTGTTTCCTATGACTCAACGAAAGGAAATGAAACTACGAAAACAAACTCTTGATGCTTCATAGTCCTCGTTCATATCTTCAAGGTCACACCAACTTCTTCATGTTCAAAGACTTTAGGGAATTATCAAAGTCTTCAGCAAAGTCTTCACAAAGACTTTACCAAAGTCTTTAGTTGAAGACATACATTTTATGGGTCGATAATCTCCGGATATATCAAACTCCTCATTGGCTTGTAGAGCCTGTGTACACTCACAAACACATCAGTTCCTTAACCTATAAGTCTTCAATACACCAAAATCACTAAGGGGCACTAGATGCCCTAACAATCTCCCCCCATTTGGTGATTGATGACAAATAGGTTAAGTTTTCAACGGGGATAAACATATGAAGTGAAAGTACTGAGTTTGAGGAATTTGATTGCAAGATATAGAAGAACTCCCCCTGAAGATGTGCATATTTGAGGAATTTGCTTTGGACTGCAAATGCAGGTGGCAGGTTAAAACATGGAGAACCCCCCCCCCCAATATCTTGTAATTCATACACGCATTTGAACATATGATATGAAGAATTTGAAATGCGTGGGAAAATGGTGTCTGACAAAATTTAGCATGTATGCATTAAGGTACTTGAGGAAATAAACATGCGAGGAAATAGTTCAAAAGTGTCACACCACCATTAGACTTAAGTTTACAACTCAATCAACAAAAGCTTCAGAAGAGCGAGAGTTGTAACTTAAACAAAAATAGCCCATATATATAGAGACCTGCTTGAAGACTAACTCAAATTTTCTCCCCCGCAAAGTCATCAGCTAATGCAGCTGTAATTTCTTTAGTGGCATTGGCGGCCAAATCAGCAGACTCTTCATGAATTTCTTCAGTCTGGGCTGGGGACTCAGGAATTAGTGATAGAGGTGTGGTCCTTGGTGAATTTGGGTGAGCAGATTCCCAATATTCATCATTGATGATTGGAGTTGTATTGCCAATATCCACATCCTCATCAATTTCTTTGATACCCGCCTCTTTAGCAGTGAACTTAGGCTGGGGTGATGATACCTGAGGAGTTGAAGCATTTTCTTCAACTTCAATTTCTTCATCAATCTGCTCTGTCGAAGCAGTAGAATGATCTTCATCTTCAACTTCTTCACAGCTGAGGACTCTAACACAGATGCTTTTCTCTTTAGAGTCTTTTCCTCAGCAGCCAGAGCTTCTTCAGGCACGATTAATGTAGTCGTCCTGGTGGGTTCAGTTTCTTTAGGCGCAGCAAAAGCTTTAGCTGGCCTGGCAGTTTCTTCAGGCACAACACTGGAGGTTGTCCTGGCATGTTCATCAGCAGTCTGACTTTCTTTAGTAGCGCTAGTTGTTTCTTCAGGTGCATGAGCATTTTCATCAGTAGGCTGAGCTTCTTCAGTCGCAGGAGCATTTTCATCAGCCGGCTGAGCAGTTTCATCAGCTTGAGGAATTTGAGGTTGCGATCGAGCTGCAAACCTTGTGTTGTGGTCCTTCATAGCAGCTTGAGCAGCCCTGGCGAATCTCACTTTAGTGCCTTTCGATTCAGCATCATACCTTTCTTGATCCTCAAAGAGGGAGCGAATTTTAGAGTGAACTATGACGAGTTGATTTAGGGTCAAGTTCATCACATTGTCTCTCAGAAACTTTTCTTTCTGAGCCCTGTTCCTCTTAGCTCTCTGAGCTTGTTCTCTTCTCCATTTTTCTTGAGAAATGAAGTTGGTGAGGACATGGTCCACACCAAGAGGCAGGTCCAGTGAAGAAAGTAGGGTGTTTGGATCCTCATGCCATATATCAATGAAATTGAGGATCATCTTGGGGACCAGCATGAGAGGAACAGAGCTGCCCTTGGCTATTGCAGCCTTTTGCTAGATCTCTCTAATGATTTGTTCAAGTTCTTCATCATTAGCTTCATCATCATCCTCAGATCCTGAGGGTATCGTTACCACATCTTTGCTTGTATGAGGACTTGGTTTTTGACCTCGTCCAACAGTTTTCTTCAGTTTCAACACTGTCGGAGTTTGTGAAGACTTTGCTGTAGTAGAGGAGCTTGCCGAGATCTTTGGAATTCTTGAGAATCCCCCAGTCCTCTTACATGATGCCAGATGCACAGGGTTTGAGGACTTTGTAGCTAGAGCTGAGGACTGGGCAGCAACAGTACCAGCATCTGAGGCCTTTGAAGGTTGAGGCCTTTGGACTTGAGGAATCTGCTGTGATGGTTTTGAGGTTGAAGAACTTGTCTTCATAGCAGAATTTTTCATCATTGATTTCTTCAGAGCACTAGATGAGGCTCCAGCAGTGACAACAGCAGCAGAGTCTTCATTGAATTTCCTCACTACCTCTTTGTCTTTCCTTGCGAGCTTGGCTTGCTGTTTTTGCCATATATGAGGAAAGTCTTCACCAGTTTTGAGACTAGTGGGATCAGCAATTTGGTTTTGGGCCAAAGGTGGCCTGCTGCATGGAGGTTTCACAATGAATTTTATCATGTATTTTGGAGTTACATAACGATATGCCTTCCATTCCTTTGCACATCTCCTCTCAATTTTCCGCAGACGAATCTTTCTCTGCTTAGTTGTCTCTTTGCCATGTGTTTCTTCATCGGGTGTATAGTATTCCTCATACAGGTCATCTAGAATCTCAAAAGCAGTGTGCACATCTGGCTTCTTCCCACCTTTCTGTAGCTTCTTCCCGTCAGCCATTTTCTTCAGCTGAGGATTTTGAACTCTTCAGGACTTTGAAGAAGTATACATTTTTTCCTCAAGAAATGCTGCAAATGAGTTAAGTTGATGAGAACCTAGTGATTCATCAGCGGACATGGAGTACCTGTGAACAGATTATAGGTGCAAGGAATTTGAAGAGGTCATATGCATTCTCAGAAAATTTCAACAAAAATAGGTGTGAGGAATTTGACCATTTGTGTCTTGAGGAATTTCACTAAGTGTTCTTTGTCTTAGGTTCCAGAGTTGTGCAAATTTTGAGGATTCACACAATTGAGGAATCTTGAAGAAAATCATAACTTAGAGAAAGTCATCAAGTGTATGAACATGTAAGGTGCTTTAGAATGAGATTCTTGAAGAATAAACACCTTTCTGAAGATTTGAGAAATCATGAAGACCAAATAAGGGAAGTAAAAAAAATTATTTACCCTGATGAAGAACACGATGAACTATGAGATGAGATTGAGGATTTTTGTCAGTCTAGATCTCCCACGCCCTAGCTTGGCAGAGGGAGACAGCTACAGCAGTGACGGGATGAAGACTTCCACGGTCGACGCGAGTACTATGATAGCAAGGTCGAGGCAGTGAAGCTCTTCCACACCGGCATCGATGACTTCAGCCGTAGCGCTAGGTTGGACCTTGGGAGAGAGTAGAGATGAGAAGTAACAGAGCACTATGGAAGGGGGGTATTTATAGTGGAAGTGAAAACCAATCCTCCCAAAGATTTTGGATAGGATTGCCCTTGACCCTTGCTCTCCACGCGACAGGTGTCACTCACGTACTGAGAAGTGGTGATAGTGGGGGATCATGGGTTATCGTCGCGGGCATTGGAACCATTAGAGCGGGAACCGCCGAAAATTTTGATAGTGGAAATTTCAAAATTTCTGTACGCCAATTCTTCAGCCGTCAAGGACACAGCGAAGACTTTGAACGAGTTTCAAAGTAGAACACATATGAAGAATTTGTGAACAGACTGGGTTGAGTTTATCACAGAGGGGGAATGGGTCGGATCACATTCACTTAGATGAAAATCAACTTGAAGAATTAGCAATAAGTGAATGTTGTTGAGGACATTAAAAACTCAAATATATATATATATATATAGTCAATGAAGAACATGAGTTTCAAAGTTTGAAGAATTTGAAAAGTTGAGGAATTTGAAAACTTGAGGAATTTGCAAACTTGAATAATTCGAAAATTTAAAGAATTTGCAAACTGACGAAAAACTCAATTTTGAAGTATTTCAACTCTGGTTGGTGGCGTGACCCACCGTATAAGAATGATGATTTCAGACACCGCGTACAATTGGCGTAGGGTTCTCATAATCAATTTCTTCATTAATTTCTTCACACTTAGAGGGTTATTCTTCATTGATTGAAGAAAAACGTTACTTCATGTGTTGCACATCTAAGTCATCAATTTTGCAAAAGTGTTAGTATATGTGTCCTTCTTCAAAGAACATTCGAATATTCTAAGATATTTAGCTCACACCACAACTTGCAAAATCTCTTTTCATCCAAGGGCTTTGTGAAGATATCGGCTAGTTGTTCTTCAGTGGGAATGTGATCGGTGGATATGTCGCCCTTGAGTACATGACCTCGAAGAAAGTAATGACGAATCTGGATGTGCTTGGTCTTGGAGTGTTGAATTGGGTTATAAGCAATCTTGATGGAACTCTCATTGTCACAGTAGAGAGGCACATTCTTCAACTTGATGCCGTAGTCCTTGAGGGTTTGCTTCATCCATAGTAACTGAGCACAACATGAGCCAGCAGGAATGTACTCAGCTTAAGTAGTAAAGAGTGAAACGCAGTTCTGCTTCTTCAAGGACCAACAGACTAAGGATCGTTCGAGGAAATGACATGTGCCTGAGGTTGACTTGCGTTCCACACGATCTCCAGCATAGTCAGCATCACAGTATCCGACGAGGTGAAGATTTGAGCCCTTGGGATACCATAATCCAAGTGTTGGTGTGTGATCTAAGTATCGAAGAATATGTTTCATGGCCTTATGGTGTGATTCCTTCGGTGTTGCTTGGAATCGGGCACACATGCAAACACTTACCATAATATTAGGACTAGATGCACATAGATACAGTAATGAGCCAATCATGGAGCGGTATACCTTCTGATCGAAATATTTACCATTTCCCTCAGTGCAGAGATGGCCTTTTGATGGCATTGGAGTTTTGACGCCTTTGTAATCTTGCATATTGAATTTCCTCAGAACATCCTTGAGGTATTTCTCTTGTGAGATGAGGATGTCGTTGTCTTGCTGATGAAATTGAAGACTTAAGAAGAATTTCAACTCTTCCATCATAGACATTTGATATTCTTCACTCATCATATAGGCAAATTCATCACTGTAATGTTTGTCAGTACGGCCAAAGATAATATCGTCTACGTATATTTGGCGTATGAACAATTCATTATCATAGGATTTTGTGAAAATAGTTGGGTCGAGTGAACCAGGTTTGAAGCATTTCTTCATGAGGAATTCCTTCAGAGTGTCGTACCACGTCTGAGGGGCCTTCTTGAGGCCATAGAGGGCCTTGTTGAGTTTGAAGACTTTGTCAGGATGCTTACGGTCTTCAAAACCTGCGGGTTGAGCAACATATACTTCTTCCTCAAGCTTACCATTGAGGAATGCACTTTTCACATCCATTTTATATAAGATGATATCATGATGCTTAGCATAAGCAAGCAATATGCGAATAGCTTCAGGTCTAGCAGCAGGTGCAAAAGTTTCATCAAAGTCAATTCCCTCAACCTGTGTGTAGCCTTGATCTACAAGACGAGCCTTATTCCTTAGCACAAGGCCATTTTCATCTTGCTTGTTGCGGTAGATCCACTTGGTACCTATGATGTTATGCTTGCGAGGATCTGGCTGCTTGACAAGTTCCCACACATTGTTGAGCTTGAATTGATGCAATTCTTCTTGCATAGCTTGAATCCACTTAGGCTCCTTGAATGCTTCATCAATTTTGGTGGGCTCTATGATAGAGACAAAGGCAAAGTGCCCACAAAAGTTAGTTAAATGTGAAGCTTTTGAGCGAGTGAGAGGACATGGTGCATTGATGTCATCGATGATTTTGTCAATCTGTACTTCATTTGCAACTCTTGGATGAGCAGGTTGACGTGGCTGAGGATTTTCTTCGGCACCATTTTCTTCAGGTGTATCAGCATGAATGTCTTCACTCATTGGAATGTCTTCCTCAATGGGTATGACATCTTCAGTAGCCTTCAACTTAATGGATTCCTCAGGATACTGTTCATCTAGCACAGAAGGCCGGTACTCTCTTTGCGAGCCATCAGTTTCATCAAACCGCACATCTACAGTTTCAACAACCTTGTGGTGGTAGGTGTTGAAGACTCTGTAGATGTGTGAGTCTTTTCCGTATCCAAGCATAAAACCTTCATGTGCTTTCGGTGCAAATTTTGAATTGTGGTGAGGATCTCTAATCCAGCATTTCGCACCAAAGACTTTGAGATAACTTACATTGGGCTTGTTGCCAGTCATAATTTCATACGAAGTCTTCTTGAAGATTTTGTGAAGATATACCCTGTTGAAGATGTGGCATGCAGTATCAATTGCCTCAGGCTAGAAGTGACGAGGAGTCTTGTATTCATCAAGCATGGTGCAAGCCATCTCAACAAGAGTCCTATTCTTGCGCTCCACGAAGCCATTCTGCTGAGGAGTATAAGGGGCAGATAACTCATGAGTAATACCAAGTTCATCAAGGTATTCATCAAGATTAGTGTTCTTGAACTCAGTCCCATTATCACTCCTAATATGCTTGATCTTGACGCCGAAGTTGGTGGAGGCGCTTGAAGCAAATCGTCTGAAGACATCCTGCACTTCAGTCTTGTATAGAATAATATGCACCCAAGTGTATCAAGAGTAATCATCAACAATGACAAAGCCATACAAACATGAAGAATTTGTTAGTGTGGAGTAATGAGTGGGACCAAAGAGATCCATGTGAAGCAATTCAAAAGGTCATGTTGTGGTCATGATTGTCTTTGAGGGATGCTTGGATCTGGTCATCTTTCCAGACTCACATGCACCACAGAGGTGGTAATTGAGGAATTTAACATCTTTGATGCCAATGATGTGTTTTCTCTTCACGAGCGTGTTCAATTTCCTCATACCAGGATGTCCAAGTTGTCGACGCCACAGCCAGCCTTCTGAGGACTTTCCAAGTCAGCATGTGGTAGGCTGAGGACCTGTAGAGAAATCAACAATATACAAGTCTCCTCTCCTAAAGCCTTTGAAGACTTTGGAATTGTCAGATTCCATGATGACAACACAACGATATTTTCCAAATACGACAATCATATCAAGATCACAAAGCATTGAGACAGATATAAGGTTCAACCCAATGGATTCGACAAGCATCACCTTATCCATGGTTCGGTCCTTTGAGATTGCAACCTTACCTAGACCGAGTACCTTGCTTTTTTCCTTTGTCTGTGTAGGTGATATGCTTCAGATGAGATGGAGCAAGTGGCAAATTCATCAGTAGATTCTTGTCACCAGTCATGTGGTTTGTGCATCCACTATTGAGGACCGACTTAGTAGCTTTTGGAGTATCATCCCGCAGATGAATTAGTACAACTTAATAACTCATATGCTTCAGAGTAAAGAATATGACATCAATTTCATCAGACAATGATTTCATCACACAAGATAGTGAGCAAGTAGTGTGGGGACGTGAGAAATGAAGAATTCATTTCTACAAGGTTAGCTTGCGTCCTTTCAAGCATTTCCTCAGGTCTCCAGCAAATTCATCAGATGTTCAAATTCATCTGGAGACCTGACCCTGCATAAGAAATTTGTTCTATTTCTTCACCACCCACATCTGGAGGGGTGGCAAAGAGTTCATCATTCTACGAGCACCATACGAGAAGGGAGGCATTGAAGCAAGTGTGCCTCATTTCATAGGGCGAGGATTAAAGTACTCAAATGAATAAACAGAGAAATTCTTCGAGGACTTATGAACATAGTAGTTTCAAGAATAATGCACATATTCATAACTCTTAGATTTTCCCTGCGAAACAGAAGCATTAGTGCGAGAATGATATTTTTGACCATTTGAGGAATTTGGTCCAAGTGAGGACTTTGGTCCATATGAGGAAATTAATCTGGGGTTCCTATTCTTCATGAGTGGTGTCGTGAGGACATTCACTTGAAGATTTCTAGGTATATCTTGGGAACCCAAATTTTCTTCATAGGAGAACCATTCCTGCAGTTAGTTCCAACAAATCTAGCAAATACTTCACCTTTCTAATTTTTGAAGAATTTGTAGTTGGAGTCAAGTGACTCATCAGAGGAATATGAAGTTTCACAAGTATAGCCAAATAAAGTGGATGGATCTATAGGAGCTCCTTTCGCAGCAACCCATGAGGTTTTGGGGTACTGCTCAGGTGTCCAGTAGGATCCATCAGCGTTGAATGTCCTCACAAAGGCAATACCCTCTTTCCTAGGGTTCCTATTTAGAATCTGCGTTTTGAGGACATCGCAAAGGGTTTGATGTCCTTTGAGACTTTTGTACATGCCTATCACATACAATTCCTTCAACCCTGCATTTTCGTCAGTGATACTTGTGGTATCCTCAAATGAGGAATTTGAGACCACCGGAATAGTCGAAGAATTTGCAGTAATAGAAGCATTTGAACATTCAGGTGAAGAATTAGCAGTTTCACGTTCGATGCATTTCAAACAAGGTGGAACAAATTTTTCCTAAGCGGTACTGATCTGTTGAGCCAGTAAGGAATCGTTTTCCCTTTGGAGATCCTCATGTGACACCCTCAGTTTCTCAAGATCTTGCTTTCTTTGAAGAAATTCATAAGAAAGCTTCTCATGATCGGCTAAGAGGTCGTTATGATGACTCTGAAGGTTATCATACTTTGTCTGAAGTCTTTTGAGATCGTTAGACAGAGTTTGAGTCCGATCCACTTCGTCGTTCAACAGATCGTCACTTTTTTCTAGCATTTTCTAAAGGTTTTCAAGTGCACTTTGTTGCTTAGTGGCAAGTTTAACAAGTTTAGCATAGGTAGGTTTCAGAAATTGATCAGATTCACTTGATTTAAAGAGGAATGGTGTTTGTGTACCTTTGAGCCTTTTGCCATGAAGCAATAGGTGGGAGCATAATCATCATTGCTGACGTTAGAGTCGTTGGAGTAGTCATATTCTTCATCGCTGAAGATATACTTACTGACGAAAGCAGTAGCGGGAGCAAGGCTAGCGACACCAGATTCTGATTCCACCTCAGATTCTTCCTCTTCTTCATATTCTTCAGATTCTTCCTCAGAATCCATTTACTTGTCGATGAATGCTCGAGCCTTTATGGAACCATTCTTTTTGTGATTTAAGGACTTTGAAGATAAGGACTTTGTAGATGAGGACTTTGAAGATTTCTTCTTTTTCTTCAAGTCATCAGAACTATCATCCTTGTATTTCTTCTTCTTCTTTGAATCTTTTTCCTAGAGAGGGCAGTCAGAGATATAGTGACCAGGCTTCTTGCAAGGATGACAGGTTCTTTTCTTGTAGTCTTGTGAGGAATCTGATTTCCTCAAGCCCCTTTTTGATGACTTTCCAAATCCACCTCTCCTTGAGAACTTCTGGAATTTCCTCATGAGCATTGTCAATTCCTAACTTAGTTCTTCAGGATGACCAAGGCTGTTGTCAGAATCTTCTTCTTCAGATGAGGAAATTGCTTTTGCCTTCAGAGCACGAGATCTTCCATAGCTTGGCCCGTAGAGGTCTCTCGTCTCAGCTTGTTGGAATTCATGAGTATTGAGTCTCTCAGGAATATCAGCAGGATCAAGTGACTTGTAGTCTCCACATTCTTGAATCATCAAATCTAGAGTATCGAATGAGGAGTCAAGAGATCTTAGCATTTTCTTCACCACTTCATGGTGAGTGATATCGGTGGCACCTAGTGCTTGAAGCTCATTGGAGATATCAGTAAGACGATCAAAAGTTTGCTAAACATTTTCATTGTCGAGTCTCTTGAAGCGATTGAAGAGATTGCGAATAACATCAACACAAGAGTAACATTGAGTGGAAACACCTTCGTTGACTTTGGACAGCCTATCCTAGATAAGCTTAGAAGTCTCCCAAGCACTCACTCTGCCATACTGACCTTTGCTCAGATGGCCACAGATGATATTCTTCACTTGAGAGTCGAGTTGCTTGAATCTCTTCACATCAGTAGCAGTAACGGTGGGAGTGATAGAGGGTACACCATTTTCCACAATGTACCAGAGATCGTTGTCAATAGCTTCAAGGTGCATATGCATCTTGTTCTTATAGTTGGGGTAGTCCGTCCCATTGAAGGTAGGACATCCTGAGGAAACCATGACCATACCTGCAATCGACATAACTAGAACTCCAAGTGATTAAACCAAAATCAGACAGAACAAGGGAGTACCTTGCTCTAATACCAATTGAAAGGCTTTGTATCGACTAGAGGGGGGCTGAATAAGCGATTTTTACAAATTCATCACTTGAGGAATTTCAACTTTGAGGAATTTGAAATGTGCTGAATAACTAGTAGCGAAATAAGTGCTCAAGTGCATGAGGAACATAGTAACATCATAGTGTTCATGATGAAATGAAACATGCACAAATAGTATGTAGCGTGACACCGAATAAGTAGTGATGAAAAAGGTAACTTGAAGAATTTGAGGTTAGGAAATTGTGAAAGTCTTCAGTCAAATTCTTCAAACAGTAACAATCAATTTCATCAACAAGTTTATGAGGAATAGAGGGCTTGAGGAAATAGAACCAGGTAGCTCAATGAAGACAATGGTTCGATGACCCAGTTCCAACTACTTTGACAATCGTACGTCTGGTTTGGAGTGTCCTGGTATTTAAACCAGAGGACACATAGTCCCAGGACACACAGTCCTTACCGTATTCTCCTTCAGCTAAGGTCACACAGTCCTCACCCAACACTCGTGGTAAGTCTTCAGGGTAGACTTCGAAAATCCTCACCAACTGGTCACCTAGCAATCCACAATTTACTGTTGGATGCTCTAGACCAAGGTCACTTCATGATCCCCAATTGACTGCAGGATGCACTAGACCATGACGCCTAACCATGTGGAGGATGCACAGTCCTCAAAGGTAACAAGCGTCAGTTCCAGACAGGAATTTCTTCAGTGATGCTCAATCACTTTGGGTTTGGTGGTTTGGTTGTGGGTTTTTCCTCACTGATGAATTTCTCTCAAAGTACTCGGAGGATGGGTTGCTCTCAAATGACAAGTGTCAGTTCTCTCTCGAAGCATCCAACCAACTAGTGGTTGTGGGGGTGGCTATTTATAGCTAGGGTGCAACCTGACATGATAAGACATAAATGCCCCCAATGATATGACCGTTATGTGTATGTTATGATTGGGGACAACTGGCGCTAAGCACAGTAATGGTTGGAATTTCGAACTATGAAAGTCCTTAGGCTTATCATGTTCCTCACTTGTAGGCAATTCGCACTGGTGAAATCCTAACTCCTTAGTCAGATCAATTTCCTTAGAGACCAGAAGAACTTCGTATCTATCACTGATGAATTTTACTGAACCACAAGATATTTCCAAAGGCTTCACTCGAAGGATTGTATACGTTGAGGATTTTGGAGTTGAGCATCACTTGGAAATTTTCCTTAGTATTACCTCGGCCCCCTTTAACAGTGCGGTGTTTCCTATGACTCAAAGAAAGAAAACGAAACTATGAAAACAAAGTCTTCATGCTTCATAGTCCTCGTTCATATGTTCAAGGTCACACCAACTTCTTCATGTTCAAAGTCCTCAAGGAATTATCAAAGTCTTCACAAAGTCTTCACCAAAGTCTTCAGTTGAAGACATACATTTTTAGGGGTCGATAATCTCCGTATATATCAAAATCCTCATTGACTTATAGAGCCTGTGTACACTCACAAACACATTAATTCCTTAACCTATAAGTCTTCAATACACCAAAATCACTAAGGGGCACTAAATGCACTAACAAAAACGGTCCTCATCATCCCTCGCTCTTGGTGCCGATGATATCATCAACGAGATCGATAGGATACAACTCTACCATGCCTTGTTAATGTCACTGCATAAGAGATTGCCTACCTGGAACCCTCAACGTCCCAGAAGACAAGGAGGCATTGTCACGATTACGAAGACACCAGAAGACCCTGTCAACTATAGCCATGAGGAATCACCTTCATCGTCAACTCACTAGACCCAAAGTCATCAAGGACTCTTCAGGCACAACCAGGATCATTTTAACAAACAACAACCAAAGACATAGAGGCACCTGAACAAGACCTAAAACACTAAGAAGACTCCTCTCCAAGACACGAAGCAAGCACGGCTAATGAGTCCGAGAACCCCTAGGGTAGGATAGGTCATGTGTCCCCCATGCGAATACGAGTTCGTATGATGGTTCAGAGAGAACCATAATTGTGTGTCACTTGTTTTTTTGCTTGTTTCTGCTTTAGGTGAAAGTCACACTTTCGCCCCAAGCAATAAGTACGCGACTAAACACCCACCTTATCTTAATAAGTGTGTTTTGCCTTTTCGGCACTTGTTTGATTGCACTTGCACTATACCACCCCTTAGGCACTCTCCTCTATGCTACTTTCCCTCTTCCCCCTTTTGTCAGCTAAAGACCAGCAAGACAAGATGCACCAAGGATCCTCCTCCATGGACAGCTAGTGTTGGGGACTATGACTACAACGTACTCAACCAGACGCAACCCCGTACATTTATGCTTTTCACTCAAGATTGGGAACCCCTCCCTAGCCTAGCCTAGACCTCACAAGCTCCCCCAGCACAAGCCTGTGATCACGTGTTTAATACACGAATTTGCCAGAGCACTTATTGAGCTTCAATAACACTAGTTTAGCGCTGGGTTCATTATGGAGATAGTGGTCATAGTGAACACACATCCTTAATTCTTGCTAGCACTAGAACCTTGATGCCATCAGAAGGATCATTCTAAGGGTGTATGAATTGTTGACAATGATTTTCTTTAGCCATAATAAATTTCTTGAGGAAGTAGTCGAGACCCCTTTGGTGGATTACACGGTTTTATGTTGGTGAGTGGACTTGGTGGATCAAGTTGATAGAGTAGTGTAACTTACTTCCCCCTTGAGTCAATTTGGATTTAGTAGGGCGACTGTAACTACCAGCCCAAATTTTTGGTGGATTAATGACTTGACTTTGGCAAGTAATGTTGACAGTGGGTTGATGGTGACATGTTAGTGACTGGATTAACTAGTAGGGAATTCTTACTAGATGTAAGCCTTGGAATTAAATAGGTGATTATAGTAGGTGCTCAATATCAGTCAAACCACATGGTTTGGAGTAATTTGGATTTAGTTTGATGATCTTGATCTTGATACCACGTTTCTTGGTGGAAGTCATGTTGGGGAATGTCGCATGGGAAACAAAAATTTTCCTACACACACGCAAACCTATCCATGGTGATGAGCATCTACGAGAGGGAGAGTGGATCTACGTACCCTTGTAGATCGCTAAGCGGGAAGCGTTAAGAAACGCGGTTGGTGTAGTCGAACTTCTTCGCGATCCAAATCGCCGAGCGTCCCACGATCTCATCACGATCCGTCCCGCGATCCAATCACGATCCGTTCCGCGAACTCATCACGATCTGTCTCACGATCTTGATCACGATCTGTCCCGCGAACTCATCACGATCCGTTCCGTGATCACATCACGAACCGTCTCGCGATCTCGATCACGGTCCTTCCGATCTAGCGCCGAACGGACGGCACCTCCGCGTTCGGCACACGTGCAGCTTGATGACGATCTCCACCATCTTGATCCAGCAAGAGGAGGTGGAGAGGAGAGAGAGTTCACCGGCAGCGTGACGGCGCTCCGGTGATGGTGGTGGAGCAATTCCGGCAGGGCTTCGCCTAAGCGCTGCAGAAAACCGATCTAGAGGAGCACCGGTGAAATGGGTAGCACGTGGCCGTAAACTGTGTCCAAACAACACCCAATCAACCAATATATAAAGGAGGGAGAGAGAGGAGGGCTGGAGCAAGGAAAAACTCCAATAGGAGTCAGCCAAACTAGAGGGGGAGGAGTCCTACTCCTCCTCCACTCCTAGTAGGAGTAGGACTCTTCCTTTTTAGCCTTTTTTCCACCTTTCCCTTTAGGACTTTTGCCTCCGGAGCCATGGGCCTTGGTGTGGCTGTTTTTCCAGCCCAATAAGGGCTGTTTATTATTCTCCCACAGCCCATGGACCTCTTGGGGTCGAAATACCCCTCCCGGAGGTCCCCTGATACACTATCGGCACTCCCGGTACACTACCGATGAGCCCGAAACTTTTCCGGCGACCAAACTGGGACTTCCTATATATGAATCTTTACCTCCGGACCATTACGAAGCTCCTCATGACGTTCGAGATCTCATCCGGGACTCCGAACAACCTTCGGTCACCACCATACACAACTCTACACTACCGAAACGTCACCAAACCTTAAGTGTGCAGACCCTGCGGGTTCGAGAACTATGTAGACATGACCGAGACACCTCTATGGTCAATAACCAATGGCGGGACCTGGACGTCCACATTGGTTCCTACATATTCTACGAAGATCTTTATCGGTCGAACCTCTATGTCAAGGATTCAGTTAATCCCGTATAACGTTCCCTTTGTTCTTCGGTATGTTACTTGCCCGAGATTCGATCGTCGGTATCTCCATACCTAGTTCAACCTCGTTATTGACAAGTCTCTTTACTCATTACATAATACAAGTTCCCGTGACTAACACTTAGCCACGTTGCTTGCAAGGCTTGTTGTGATGTTGTATTACCAAGTGGGCCCTAAGATACGTCTCCGTCACACGGAGTAACAAATCCCAGTCTCGATCCATGCCAACTCAACAGACACCATCGGAGATACCTGAAGAGCACCTTTATAGTCACCCAATTATGTTGCGACGTTTGATACACACAAGGCACTCCTCCGATATCTGTGAGTTGCATGATCTCATGGTCGTAGGAACATATACTTGACATGCAGAAAACAGTAGCAATAAACTGACACGATCATATGCTATGTTTGTAGTTTGGGTCTTATCCATCACATCATTCTCCTAATGATGTGATCCCATTATCAAATGACATCTCATGTCCATGGCTAGGAAACCTTAACCATCCTTTGATCAACGAGCTAGTCCATTAGAGGCATACTAGGGACATGGTTTTGTCTATGTATCCACACATGCATTTAAGTCTCCGATCAATACAATTATAGCATGGATAATAAACGATTATCATGAACAAGGAAATATGATAATAACTAATTTATTATTGCCTCTAGGGAATATTTCCAACAGTCTCCCACTTGCACTAGAGTCAATAATCTAGTTCACATCACCATGTGATTCGCATTGTTATGAATCTAACACCCAATGAGTTCTGGGGCTCAATCATGCTTTGCATGTGAGAGAGGTCTTATAGTGAACGGGTCTGCGATATTCAGATCCGTGTGTACTTTGCAAATCTCTATGTCAAACCGTAAACACTGCTACCACACTCCACTTGGTACTATTTCCAAATGGCTGCTCCACTATACATCTCCAGATTGCTACTACTAGTCATCCGGATAGGTGTTAATGCTTGCATCGACGTAACTCTTTACGACGAACTCTTTATCACCTCCACAATCAAGAAACATTTCCTTAGTCCTCTGGTTACTAAGCATAATTCTGACCGCTGTCCAGTGATCCACTCCTGGACCACTCTTGTACCCCTTGACAGACTCATGGCAAGGCACACACAGGTGCGGTACACAGCATGGCATAATATAGAGCCTATGGCTAAGGCATAGGGGACGACGTTCGTCCTTTCTCTTTCTTCTGCCGTTGTCGAGCTTTGAGTCTCACTCAACTTCATACCTTACAAATTAGGCGAGAACTCTTTCTTTGACTGATCCATTTTGAACTCTTTCAAAATCTTTGTCAAGGTATGTACTCATTGAAAGTCTCATCAAGTCGTCTTGATCTATCTCTATAGATCTTGATGCTCAACAATTTGGTAGCTCTATCCAGGTCTTCCTTTGAAAATCACTTTCCAAACAACCATTTATGCTTTCCAGAAATCCTACATTATTTCCGATCAACAATATGTCATCCACATATACTAATCAGAAATTCTATAGTGCTCCCACTCACTTTGTTGCAAATACAAGTTTCTCGTAAACTTTGTATAAACTCAAAAGCTTTGATCAACTCATCAAAGCATATATTCCAACTCCGAGATGCTTGCTTCAGTCCATGGAAGGATCACCGAAGCTTGCACACCTTTTAGCATCCTTAGGACTGACAAAACCTTCTGGTTGTATCACATACAACCTTTCCTCAAGTAAACCGTTAAGGAAACGATGTTTTGACATCCATCTGCCAGATTTCATAATTGAAAACACAGCAACTGCTAACATAATTCCAACAGACTTTAGCACCACTACGAGTGAGAAAGTCTCATCATAGTCAACTCCTTGAACTTGTCACAAACATCTTTGCAACAAGTCGAGCTTTACAAATAGTGACATTCACCATCAGTGTCTGTCTTCATTTTAAAGATCCATTTGTACTCAACGACCTACCGTCCAACAGCAAGTCTACCAAAGTCTACACTTGGTTTGCATACATGGAACCTATCTCAGATTTCATGGCCTCCAACCATTTGTCGGAATCCGGGCCCATCATCGCTTCTCCATAGCTCGTAGGTTCATCGTTGTCCAACAACATGACCTCCAAGATAGAGTTGTCGTACCGCTCAGGAGCAGTACACATCCTTGTCGACCTACGAAGTTCGATAGTAACTTGATCCTGAAGCTTCATGATCATCATCATTAACTTCCTCTTCAACTAACGTAGGCTTCACAGAAACATCTTTCTGCATTGTGCTACTCTCTGGTTGAACAAAGGTTTAACAACCTCATCAAGTTCTATCTTCCTCCCACTCAATTCTTTCGAGAGAAACTTTTTCTCGAGAAAGGACCCAGTTCTAGCAACAAACACTTTGCACTCGAATCTGAGATAGAAGGCATACCCATCTGTTCTTAGGGTATTCTATGAAGATACATTTGTCCGCCTTGGGTTCTAGCTTATTATGTGAAAACATTTTCCACACAAGCATCGCAGCCCCAAACATTAAGAAATGACAGCTTAGGTTTCTGTCAAAACATAATTCAAACGGTGTCATCTCAACGGATTTAGATGCTGCCCTATTTAAAGTGAATGTAGTTGTCTCTAATGCATAACCCCAAAATTATAGTAGTAAAACGATAAGAGACATCATAGCACGCACCATATCCAATAAAGCATAACTATGATGTTCGGACACACCATCACACTATGGTGCTCCAGGTGGCGTTTAGTTGTGAAACAACTTTCACATTGTCTTAAGTTGTATGCCAAACTCGTGACTCAGATATTCACCTCCACGATCATATTGCAGTCATTTTTATCTTCTTGTCACGATGATCTTTAAACTTCACTCTGAATTTGCTTGAACCTTTCAAACGATTTAGACTTGTGTTTCATTATATCTACTCAAATCATCAGTGAAGGTAAGAAAATAATGATATCCACTGCACGCTACAAGACTCACTAGATTGCATACATCAACATGTATCATTTCCAATGAATCACTTGCCCGCTCCATCCAACAGGGTCCTTGAGTCATCTTGCCCAAGAAGCATCGTTCGCATGTCTCAACCGATTCGAAATCAAATGAGTCCAAATATCCATCACCATGGAGCTTCTTCATGCGCTTTATACCAATATGACATTTTGTGGCAGTGCCACAAGTATGTGGTACTATCATTATTTAACTTTGTATCTTTTGACATCAATGTTATGAACATGTGTATTACTACGATCAAGATTTCAACAAACCATTCTCACTGGGTGCATGACCATTGAAGGTATAATTCATGTAACCAGAATAACTATTATTCTCTGACTTAAATGAATAACCGTATTGCAACAAACATGATCTAATCATGTTCATGCTCAACGCAAAACACCAAATAACATTTATTTAGGTTCGTCACTAATCCTGAAGGTAGAGAGAGCGTGCGATGTTGATCACATCAACCTTGGAAACATTTCCAACACACATCGTCACCTCACCCTTAGCTAGTTCTCCGTTTATTTCGTAGCTTTTATTTCGAGTTACTAACATTTAGCAACCGAACTGGTATCCAATACCCAGGTGCTACTAGGAGTACTAGCTAGGTACACATCAATAACTCGTATATCAAATATACTTCTGTCGATGTTGCCAGCCTTCTTATCTACCAAGTATGTAGGGTTGTTCCGCTTCAGCGACCTCTCACCTCATAATAGAAGCACTTAGTCTCGGGTTTGAGTTCAACTTTGGGTTGCTTCACTGGAGCAGCAACTGACTTGCTATCCATGAAGTTTCCCTCCTTGCTCTTGCCCTTTTCGAAACTAGTGGTTTGATTAACCATCAACACTTGATGCTCCTTCTTGATTTCTACCTTCGCGGTGTCAAACATCGCGAACAGCTCAGGGATCAATACTTCTATCCCTGGTGTATTATAGTTCATCACTAAGTTCTAGTACCTTTAGTGACAGTGACTTGGAGAACTATATCAATCACTATCTTATCTGGAAGATCAACTCCCACTAGATTCAAGCGATTGTAGTACCCAGACAATCTGAGTACATGCTCAACAATTGAGCGATTCTCCTTCATCTTACAGGCAAAGAATCTTGTTGGAGATCTCATATCTCGCAACGCAGGCACGAGCCTGAGATCACAATCTCTGCTCCTAGAACATCTCATATGTTCCGTGACGTTCAAAACGTTTCGGAGCCTCAATTCTAAGTTGTAATGCATGACGCACTAAACTATCAAGTAGTCATTGAAAGGTGCCTGTTAGATGTTCACAACATCTATAGACGACGCTAGAGGGGGTGGCGCACCGAGCGGTGCATTAAGGACATAAGCCTTCTGTGCAGCAATGAGGACAATCCTCAGATCACGGACCCAGTCCGCAATATTGCTACCAACATCTTTCAACTCTATTTCTCTAGGAACATATAAAAATTTAAGGGAGCTACAACGCGAGCTAGTACTCTACAACATAATTTGCAAAGACACTTTGACTATGTTCATGATAATGAGTTCAATTAATCATATTACTTAAGAAATCCCACTCAAATTGACATCCCTCCGGTCATTCGAGTGATACATGATCCAAATTCACCAACTCAAGTCCGATCATCACGTGAGTTAAGGTGGCTGCAATGGTGAACATCATTATGTTGATCATATCTACTATATGACTCATGTTCGACCTTTTGGTCTTCTTGTGTTCCGAGGCCATGTCTGTACATGCTAGGCTCATCAAGTTTAACCCGAGTGTTCTACGCGTGCAAATCTGGCTTGCACCCATTGTATGTGAACATAGAGTCTATCACACCCGATCATCACGTGGTGTCTCAACACGACGAACTTTCGCAACGGTGCACACTCGGGGAGAACACAATTTATCTTGAAATTAAGTAAGGGTTCACCTTATAATGCTACCGTCGTCCTAAGCAAAACAAGTTGCATAAAAAGGGTTAACATCACATGCAAATCATAAGTGACATGATATGGCTATGAACTTGTGCTTTTGATCTCCATCTTGAAAGCACCGGCATGATCTTCATCGTCACCGGCATGACACCATGATCTCCATCATCTTGATCTCCATCAACGTGTCGCCATCGGGGTTGTCACGCCCTGCATGCTTCTACTACTATTGCTACCGTAGCGATAAAGTAAAGCATTACATAGCGCTTAATGATTGACACGCAGGTCATACAATAATTAAAGACAACCCTATGGCTCCTGCCGGTTTCCGTACTCATCCACATGCAAGTCGTGATAATCTATACATCACATGATCATCTCATACATCACATATATCTCATCATGTAATTGGCCATATCACATCACAACATACCCTGCAAAAACAAGTTAGACGTCCTCTAATTGTTTTTGCATATTTTACGTGGCTGCTACGGGTATCTAGCAAGAACGATTCTCACCTACGCATAAACCACAACGGTGATACACTAGTTTGCTTTTCAACCTTCTCAAGGACCGCCTTTGTCGAATCCGATCCAACTAAAGTGAGAGAATATGTCACCCGCAAGCCATCTAGGCAACAAGTTCCGTCGAGGGAACCGGTCTCTCGTAAGCGTACGAGTAATGTTGGTCTAGGCCGCTTCATCTCACAATCCCGTTGAACCAAAATACGACCAAGGGAGGAAGCAATCTAAGCATCAACGCCCACAAACCTTTTGTGTTCTACTCGAGATCTCATCTAACCATCAACCTAGCTCATGATGCCACTATTGGGGAATGTCACATGGGAAACAAAAAATTTCCTACGCACACGCAAACCTATCCATGGTGATGAGCATCTATGAGAGGGAGAGTGGATCTACGTCCCCGTGTAGATCGCTAAGCGGGAAGCGTTAAGAAACGCGGTTGGTGTAGTCGAACTTCTTCGCGATCCAAATCGCCGAGCATCCCGCGATCTCATCACGATCCGTCCCGCGATCCCATCATGATCCGTCCCGTGAACTCATCACGATCCGCCTCACGATCTTGATCACGATCTGTCCCGCGAACTCATCACGATCCGTTCCGTGATCACATCACAAACCGTCTCGCGATCTCGATCACGGTCCTTCCGATCTAGCGCCGAACGGACGGCACCTCCGCGTTCGGCACACGTGCAGCTTGATGACGATCTCCACCATCTTGATCCAGCAAGAGGAGGTGGAGAGGAGAGAGAGTTCACCGGCAGCATGACCGCGCTCCGATGATGGTGGTGGAGCAATTCCGGCAGGGCTTCGCCTAAGCGCTGCAAAAAACCGATCTAGAGGAGCACCGGTGAAACGGGTAGCACGTGGCCGTAAACTGTGTCCAAACAGCACCCAATCCACCAATATATAAAGGAGGGAGAGAGAGGAGGGCTGGCGCAAGGAAAAACTCCAATAGGAGTCAGCCAAACTAGAGGGGGAGGAGTCCTACTCCTCCTCCACTCCTAGTAGGAGTAGGACTCTTCCTTTTTAGCCTTTTTTCCACATTTTCCTTTTGGACTTTTGCCTCCTGTGCCATGGGCCTTGGTGTGGCTGTTTTTTCAGCCCAATAAGGGATGGTTATTATTCTCCCACAGCCCACGTACCTCTTGGGGTCGAAATACCCCTCCCGGAGGTCCCCCGGTACACTACCGGCACTCCCGGTACACTACCAATGAGCCCGAAACTTTTCCGGCGACCAAACTGGGACTTCCTATATATGAATCTTTACCTCCGGAGCATTACGGAGCTCCTCGTGACGTTCGAGATCTCATCTGGGACTCTGAACAACGTTCGGTCACCACCATACACAACTCTACACTACCGAAACGTCACCAAACCTTAAGTGTGCAGACCCTGCGGGTTCGAGAACTATGTAGACATGACCGAGACACCTCTACGGTCAATAACCAATGGCGGGACCTGGACATCCACATTGGTTCCTACATATTCTATGAAGATCTTTATCGGTCGAACCTCTATGTCAAGGATTCAGTTAATCTCGTATAACGTTCCCTTTGTTCTTCGGTATGTTACTTGCCCGAGATTCGATCGTCGGTATCTCCATACCTAGTTCAACCTCGTTATTGACAAGTCTCTTTACTCATTCCATAATACAAGTTCCCGTGACTAACACTTAGCCACGTTGCTTGCAAGGCTTGTTGTGATGTTGTATTACCGAGTGGGCCCTGAGATACCTCTCCGTCACACGGAGTAACAAATCCCAGTCTCGATCCATGCCAACTCAACAGACACCATCGGAGATACCTGTAGAGCACCTTTATAGTCACCCAGTTACGTTGCGACGTTTGATACACACAAGGCACTCCTCTGGTATCCGTGAATTGCATGATCTCATGGTCATAGGAACATATACTTGACATGTAGAAAACAGTAGCAATAAACTGACACGATCATATGCTATGTTTGTGGTTTGGGTCTTATCCATCACATCATTCTCCTAATGATGTGATCCCATTATCAATTGACATCTCATGTCCATGGCTAGGAAACCTTAACCATCCTTTGATCAACGAGCTAGTCCATTAGAGGTATACTAGGGACATGGTTTTGTCTATGTATCCACACATGCATTTAAGTCTCCGATCAATACAATTATAGCATGGATAATAAACGATTATCATTAACAAGGAAATATGATAATAACTAATTTATTATTGCCTCTAGGGCATATTTCCAACAAGTCAAACCAGGAATATTGGGTTCTTGTTAGAATCGATTCAAGGATCCATATGCACCTAACATCGGAGTTCACTAGAACCTCATGATGGGAATTGATGGTTATACTGGGATGAGATAGTTCTTTCTAGAATTTGGAGATTTGGAAAAATCTGGATATATATGGGACGACACTGGTATTAGATTTGTAGAAATAATAGGTCATGTAATAGTGGATCGTATTCGTGGATCAGTTAATTGGATTCGTAGGAAGGAAACAAGATCTTGGAGCGGTTTATTACGAGTTTCCTTAGCATAGTAATGCAATACCTTAGACCTTGGATAGGTCAGTAGGGTCAGTAGGACACTTGGATTGGTAATGTCATGACCAATCTTAGCGGCTTGTAAATTATTCTAAAGATTTTTGTATAGGGATATATGTGAGCTCAAAGCCTTGGGGATATGAGTAGCATATGTAATATTGGAGTTGACTTATATGAGATGATACCTTGGATGATATAGGGTGATTCTGTTTGGAGTAATACGCAGTACTATTGGCATCAAATAGTTGTGCTCAAGATAAGATGTTAGACGTTCACTCACATCCTAAACTCCTCGAAACTCCAAAGCTTTATTGATCCATAATATGGTTGGATTATGACCACAGGTATTGGCTCTACGTCATTTGACTATGGCCGATACTCCACCCCGACCTCCCAGACATGTTCATTTGGAAGGTGGCCACAAGGACCTGTATTACGTTGGACCACAAACCCATAGACAAGTGACCACCCGGAACAAACGACCGCCTCTCTCACACATCCCATGAGCAATGTGTGTATGTGGTATTGGAGGAATATGATGTTATCCTCACGGATGACATACTAATTTACCCAATTTGAGGAAGGAACACCTTAGTCCTGTTTGGACCAGCCCCAGGAGCACTAACTACCATGAATCTCAAGTATAAGGTCTGACCTTGAAGGAGTTGGACTCCGCAAAGCACCCTCCCTATAGAAGAAGACTTTCTTGCCCAAGAAAGATGAAGGACCACTGCGATTGCGAAGCCACAACAATGACAAAGAAGAAGCAAAAGAAGTAAACCTCCACTCCTCTGCTAGCTACATGAACTAGACTATATCAGGAATTACCGACGCCCAAGCATGATGAAGCCCTTGCACAACAACAGGGTTCAAGAACCCCTTGTTATGATTGGTCATCCACTAGTTCCTGACTAAGAAGGAACCGAGGAGCTGATAGCACCCCTTACTCCATCACCTTGATGGTGTACGTTGAGCATGACATCCCTGCTCCCTTCAGATGCTTGGAATGGAATAGAACGACTATCATGACCTCATTGCTAGCCCCTTTTTGGTTCAATCAGGGACATGAACCTGACTCGATCATGGTAAACCCCATGTCAAAGGTATTTCACCCCTCTTGCCAAGCGTCTAACCTTGGGGGTTAGATGGCTGACCTATACTCTAAATAGTCAAGCTTATCAAGAACCCCACTAAAACCTTCC
Organism: Hordeum marinum; assembly: GCA_022496015.1. Lineage (NCBI taxonomy): Eukaryota > Viridiplantae > Streptophyta > Magnoliopsida > Poales > Poaceae > Hordeum > Hordeum marinum. The sequence goes on from CM039678.1 coordinate 314,159,812, forward strand.
TAGATGGTAGAACTCTCTTTGACACCAAGTCTCTAGTCTCAGTCTTAGGGACAAGACTCAGCGCAAACCTTGCCACAGAGAGACGAGTAGACCAAACACTCAAAGACCCTCAACACTCTCAAGGATGGAGACCTCCTATGACTGAATACCCCCTGCTTTAAGGAAGATAAGGACTTCCCCGTCAACGAGAAGCTACACCGAGACTCGACCCTTATATTCTAATGCGAGACATCTAGATGTCACTAACCAACATGAGCAGTCCTAGGACCAGCACACAAACACACTACTTGTCCACGTATTCTGACCTTGGAATACACATGCAAGCCAGGCCCTTGCCAAAACCCCGTTCACTCTTAGACGAAGTCAACAATGCACTCGAAGGCATATCTTCAAGCACTTCAAGATCCCGAAGGACAACCACGCCGGAGCGGAAACAATGTGGAACATGAAGACTACCTCGCCCCTAAACGTCTGCATCAGCACCTAGCCTAGGAATCTCGGGGACGAGATTCATGTAAGGGGGTAGCTCTGTCACACCTTGTGTTTTGCCTCATGACTAAGTTAACATGTCTCAAAAATTAGGGCCAATTGAAACTTTTTGTGTGCATTTGAGTGCTTGACTTATGTGTTATTTGCTTGCTTGTGTGATTGCCTGCCAATGCTCTATAATCCATAAAACATCCTCCTACCCTAAAGAACTCTTTTCCTTGATCCCAAATCATGTCCAATGATCATGCCATGTGAGCAGGACTTAAAAATATTTTTACAAAATATTATTTTGGACAAAAAACATTTATTTAAATTAGGTTTTCAAAACCCCCAAATTTGAGATTTGCACTACAAGCCCCAAGTTGGGTGGATCCTTTTTACCCAAAAACATTATTTGAAGCCCATCATATATAAGACTTGCCAAAACCACAAAATATTATTTTTGAAGATTATTTTACTATTTTATTTAAAGGCTTTTTCTTAAGGTCACAAATGGTCTTTTATAGGGAAAAAGTATTTAAATGCTTTAAAAATATTTGAGAAAATTTAGGAAAACCCAGTGGACATATATTGTCCATATATAAGAGTTTCAACACATGGTCATGTTCAAAATTTTGGACAAAACCCTTCAAAACTTTTTCTTCCTATTTTCAGTATTTGAAATACTTCTATATGGAATATTCTCAATTAAATCCTAGGAAATTCCAGCAGGTCACATATGTCCTTTCTGATGATCTAGCCAAGTTTCATCTCAATCCCAATAGTTTTGCTTCACAAAATTATTCCAAAAATCCTTCTGTCCAGGAACAAATTGGAGCAACTTTACATTGTGAAGTTTCTCCTTTTGATACCAAAACTTGTGGACATGTTGTGACACCCAAATAATGATGTTACACCATGTGGTGCATCAAGGGGAGTAGATACACTTGTCCAAATCCCCTCAAAACCATTTCTGTTGATTCCACGAATTTGGTAATATTACATTACCAAGTTTCCCCATTGGTCCCCAAACTTTTTGTGCATGTTATGATCCCTAAAATATGACACAACATCAAGTGGTGCATCAAGGAGGATATATTTCCTTAGCTAGATCTAAGCAACTCCATTTCTGCCCATTTTTGGGTTTGAATCTTTTACATTGGCCACTTTCTCTAAATGTGGTTAAAACCTATAATCAAGCTCATTTATACCTACTTCTCAATCCTGTTAACTCTCATGTCAATAACAACAACTTAGCTGGCCCAAAACTCCATCAAACACCTTTTGGTAGAAAACCAAAGCTGATGTTTTCACCCATTCCCTTGCCCTCCTTGGGCCTAAAAATTTACCACATCTCCCAGGTGATGTATTTTACCTCTAGTAAGCTTGGCATGTCCATACAACAATTATTGGTGGGGTAAAACCTCACATTTCCTCCCTAGACAGCAAGGTTGCCAGCTCTTTTCACCTCTCCTCTTGCCTCCACCCCAGCCCTCCTCTACCAGAGCATCCTAGGAGCATCCCTGCATCCCCCAAAGACTAGAGGACAAGGTGGGCACGCCCAGATCACGTGTTGCATGCCATGGCATGAAATATGCACGCTCTAGAGTGCACTACAGTGCGCCCCTGCACTATAGCCGCCCCCCAATCAAGGGCCCCGACCACCTCGGCCATCTCCCGCATGTCCCCCGAGACCGCCTCGATGTCCTAAACACGGAAGTCGGTCGCCCCCCTCCTCTATCCCCCCGGTACGGGCCTCTCCTCGCATGCGCATGGCGCCGCCCGAGCGCACCAGGGAGCAAGCTCACATGCCCGATGACCTGGTCCTCCCCCGCTCCCTCTCTTTCCTTCCCTCGACGTGGACCTCGTCCACAAGATCCGCAGACATGGGCCAGAGATCCCCCGAGCACGCCAGATACGGCCATGACCTCGCCGTTCCTCGGTCCACGATGCGCCAACGCTTAGGCTATAAGATCCTACCCCCTCGACCCCTTCTCAGCTCCCTTGGATCTCCCTCCCTGCAATGAACCTCCTAGACCGGCCCCTTCCTTCTCCCGTGCCCTCCCTCAACATCCATGGCCGGAGCCCCCTCGTCGGCCTCCTCTCAAATTCGGCCACGATGGCCTCTCCTTATCCCTTTAAGCCTCACTAGAGCACCCAGCATCCCCGCAAGATCCTCCGGGCCCCTGCGCATCCTCCTCGTTGCCTAAGGACCGCTCCCACGACCGCCGTAGCCGGTCTCCACCGTTACCATGTCCCTGCCTTCCTCGGTGCTCCGCGGCAAAATGGGCCCGCAGGAGGATGCGTGCCTCTTCCCTGAGCATTCCGTAAGTTGGAGCTTGGCCAGAGATGGCCAAACCCGCCGGAATGGCACCAGAGAAGCCTCTGCCTCGCCTCCTCTGTTGCCTGTGCTCGAGCGGGAGGGAGAAGACGGACCCGACAGGCGGGCCCCGCCCGTGAGCGACCGAGCGGTCAAGCCCCCTCGTTTAAGTGGAGGCACCCCCGCACATACCCGCCTTCCCACAGCGAAGGCACCCCACCAAAATTCCGCCTTTGACATGGCCGGCCTACAGCGCGTGGCCGAGCAGTTGGGCCGGCCAAGTGCGCCTCGGTGCTAAGTTGCGTCCAGTGCGTAGCTTAGCCTATTTGGGTAATTTCTTTTTATCGTTTTTATTTTATTTCTAGTAATACAATAGAAACTCATAGAATATCCAAATTGACTCCAAATTTGATGATTCATGTTTCTACAAACTCCTAAAATCATGTTCTATCCAAAAATGTGATCTACACATGTTTCTAGAAACTCCTAAAATCATGTTCTATCTGAATTTGAACTATGATATGCCCCCCTTGTAAAATCGATAATGGATTCAAATCAACTCCAAATGGAGATATTCAAATTTCTAGAAGCTCTAAATGTCATGCCCTAATTGTCTAGACATGGTGAACATTTTTACCATGCACCTATTCCGTTGGATCTAATAAATGGACCTTTTTCCATTTATTCCACCTTAAGAAAATCATAGGAAATTCATCCCAACTCCAAATTCAGTGAAACCACTTCCCAAATGTTTCTAAAATCATGCCCTATTTAGTGAGTGCCTACACTATTTTTTATGAAATGTTTTATGTGGATATCTTATAGGATCATCATTCCCTTCATTTCCACCATTTGAAACTCCCCGTGGACCCATCTCCACCAAAACCTCCTTGGTTATTTTTCTCATGACCAGAGGTGACCTAGAAAAATAAAAATCTTATTTATAGAGCAATTTATTTCTCTTCTTGTTGTGTTGCTTATTGCGGTTGTTTCTGGTGATAGTTGACGAAGTAGACGAAGTGCTCGGATGGACGAGAACCATGTGAAGACGTCGAAGACGTTGCTAAGCAAGGCAAGCAACCCTTTGACCATGACTATGAAAACTTTTATTGCATGGCATATAGCACTTTATTTCGCGGTATTGACATGATGATGTGGTATTCCCCTTCGGTGGGATGCCTCTGACACATTCTTGTTGATACTTGCATCGTGCATAACCCTACCTCCTTATGAGGTTTATGCCGGTGGGAGTAGTTAGGATGCTAGTAGTTGCTACGCCAGTGGGATGGGAATATGCATGGTGATGGAATTAAAGAGATGATTTTGAATACTTTTTGAAAACCCCGCCGGGTGACACTAATGCCCGAGGGAGATGATGATAAGTTGGGTAACCACTTGAGGAAGAACTGATGTACCAGAGCAAGTGAGTGTGTGTGTTTTCAAAAATGGATTACACTTAAGGTCTACTGACCGTCCCAACCTTACATGTGCAACCACGATGCCCCTTATGGGATGGTGCTCTATTGATTACTTTGGTGGGTACTGGCAAGGAGCCCACATTACTAGTGGTGGGAGTGGCGTGGTCACTGTAAAATGGGGTCATGCCGGTATGGACGATCATGCGCTGTCTTCACAGGCACCGGGCACACCATTGGTCCCTGCATGGATGCTACGAGTGATGTACATCATGTGGGCTTGGTACCAATCGAGTGGATCTTTTTTTAGTATTGCCAGGGGAAAGGCATTGTTAGGGTGCTTACCTCGGGTATTTTATATACCGCGAGTCATGGATGACACGGAAATTCCCCGAGTCTTGTGGGTAAAGTGTGCAACCTCTGGAGAGTGTAAAGCTATTCGAATTGCCGTGTCCACGGTCATGGACAGTTGGAGGTACTTCTGAAACTATGTCCAGATGTTTTCGCAAACTAGGTGTGTGTGTGGGGAAGACGGATGGATGATACTTGAGACAAGTCTGAAGACTTGATGTGATGAACGAACATGGGTTGTTCAACCACTGCTTATGATGATATCTGTAACTTTTCATATGGATATCTGCCAACTGTTGATGCACTGTTTATGCATGCTTACACATAGTGACTTCATCATGACATTGCATTGAAAATTAGCTTTCCACAAAATTACCTACTTAGTGCTATATCATGCTCAGTTGAACCTTGTTCCGAACATTGATTGCTTGTGAGTACATTCAAAGTACTCATTGGCTTGCCACTGGTTATTTTATTGGCCAGGCATGAAAGATAAGGTTGTGATGAAGATTACCACGGTGACAGACATGCGAGCTAGGATGCTTCCTAGTTAGAATGCCTATAGGGTTAAGGCTGATGGCATGGGTTTATGCTATCGTTGAAGATTTCTGCTGCAATCATATGAAGACTTGGCCACGAAGGCCATATTTGAGTAAACCGGTATGTAATGGATGTAAGACTCTTGTTATTTAATTTCTATGTGTTCAGTGAGCATTGATCTCTGGGATCACTATGCACGTACATTCGGTGATCACGACTTATGAGTCGGGGTCCCCACAGTAACTCAGATTGAAATAAATTATATATGAAAATTTATCAGAAAAATCCAATGAATACAATGGTGTTGTTATCATGCATGTTAGAGAAACCTATATAGATGAACATTGACATTTAGCAATAGGTCAATATATAGAATATTAAATGGAGAAATATTTTGAACCTATATTCATATCCACTCCATCGAAATTCTAATGTTAGTTCCACTAGCTCATCCAACCATGTTGCCATGTCATGATCATGCATCATATTGCTGCACTTGCCGTGTATTGATTATTACCTTTCTGCATTGCGGTAGGTCCTACTTCTGAGGATACCTCCAAGTATCCCATTGAACGAGAGTACCTTGCTGCTTCCCAGCAAGGCAAGCAACCCCATTGATCATTCAGATATCATCCCATTCTCTCGCTCCCACTCTTGTTTATTGCATTAGGACAAACATTCAATTATCTGTCATTTTTGGTAGTTGAACCCATTCCTCTTCATGACCTCTCATTGTCATAGTAAATAGCTAAACCTTGCAACCTAGCATACTTGGTAGATGCTTGATCCATGATGTGCTTTACCTGCTTTGCTTGCTATGCTTGCTATTCTTAGAGTTGTGCCAGGTCTGATTCGTCTGGGTGATGAACTAGAGGAAAACAGTATTGTTTTGATGTGACGAGCTAAATGATGAACCCGATTTGGTAAAGGTATTGATGAGAGGCTATGTAGGAGTACATAGATGGTTGTCTCATTGGGACCGTTCTTAGGAACTGAGTTTCGTGTTTGTGATCCAAGACTAGTTACTACCACACGTTGGGATACTTAATTAACCCTCTCGACTTATCAACTGCCTAGTCCTTGGTCCAGGTGTTGCAAGTAGTTTCTGGTGTTTATAGCAATGCTGGAGGCCGTGCGTAGCGCTGACCCTTGGGGTGGGTTATGATGCGGTAGGCAGTGCCACGGTGTACCAAGGGTCACCCAAAGGGTGGGCTTGGGAACCCTGCGCACATCGTTTGGGGCCGTAGCGGAAACTCCGGTCAGACTTCTATGCGATTTCAGTCTCAAATAGGCGATAGCCTGGACTAGAGGTCTTGTGTGATTGACGGTCATGGCCAACTCCCTTGCTGGACTTCTGCTTGAAGGTTGGCGAGGTGCCTGGTTTTATGAGCACACATCGATAAGCGGCAAGAGCATGTGTGAAGGAGTACACCCCTGCAGGGTATGAATCTATTCGAATAGCCGCATCCTCGGATATGGACTACTTGGAGAACTTATGTTGTTCATAGATAACTTGATGGTTACCATAAAAATATCAAGACAAGTGTGAGTACCGTGGATGGCACTCTCGTAGGTGACGTAAGTGAATCCATGGTGGTGTATTGATGTGGTGTTAGTGGACTCGTGTGCGATATCTTAAAGTTGAACAAAGAAATAATATGTGTAGAATAGGTTAGCCAAGAGTTAAAGTTGGCATTGCTGCATTAACTACACCACCTCCCTTGTTGAACATGAGCATATAGACTAGGTCTATTTTAAAGACTTGCTGAGTAGGTTTGTACTCATGTTTGCTTAATTAATGTTGCAGATGAGTCTCATGACCCACCAGGTCGGTTCTACCTAGATGTCAACGACGCCGAATAGCTGGTGTCCTAGCTACGACCTTATGCCCTGTGGTGGGCAGTAGATAGTGAGGCCATATTCCTTTTAAGCATTTCATCTGTTTCTACTCAGGCAGCTTTAAGCTTCCGCTTGGTTTGTATGAACTTGCTTGTATGATTAAATGTCGGGTCATGTGACCCCTACCTGTAAGAACATATTATGCAACGCTCCTCTGAGCCTCTTAAATAAAAGTTGTGTTGTTGTATAGTTATGTTGTGATGCCATAGTAGTATCTATGCATACTGGGCATGTCGTGCGTACGTGTGACATGCAACGGTATGTATGCGATCCGACACCTAGTCATGTGCCTTTACTAGTACTCCTTACGGGAATTGCCTCTTTTTGCTTCCATCGAGCCTTGGTAGCTTGCTATTGCTCCGGACACATTGATTGACCGACATGTATCCTTCTTTGCTGCTGTGTCTGTCCCTTCATGGAAATGTCTTGCAGTGTAATGGAGTCCCTGTAGCCTGCTATGATTCGTCTACGTGCAGTGATGACATTTATGTCCCATGGCATAATGGAGTCCTTGTAGCTTGCTACGACTCATCTACACATGCTTGAGGCCGACACTTGCACTGTTGGGTTATGTATCCATATTCCCGTACAGATGTGCCACTTGGGTTCTATGACTAGTCATGTTGGCCCGGGTTCTCTATTGTTTGAATGCTAGCGACATATTCACATACGTGAGGCAAAAGACGCAAATGGTCCTGGCTATGGTAAGTCTGCAGTCATGGACTTTACCGTGCGTGAGACTGCAAAGTGATGTGATGTGTTACAAGATGGATTCCTATGACTTAGGATTGGGGTCACGACAACACTGGAATCGGAGCCTAACTGACTGTAGGACTACCAAGCCAAACCGGTCGAAGTTGGGTCTAGAAACACTATAGAAATGTAAGGGGATTGACTTTGGAAGGGAATATAAGGCTCTTTTTACTCCTCTTCCTGAGTCATTCTATTCTGAGTCAACCTGTTCTTTTTTACGGGGTTAAGAGATAGGCTTCTCATCTATTTCTTAGTATGACGAGTTACTAACCGTGGACGAGTAGCTAGCTTGTTTGGAAATGAACTCCGCTACTCGAGTATTGTTTGGTGTGACAATCAGTTGGATTAGAAATTGAGACTAGAAAGTTGAGTCGTTGTGCTATCCAATCTTTTGGAATTGCCTCAATGTTTTTGAGAAATTACATTCGTTATGCTATCCAATTTCTACTAGGATCTCTAATGCCTTTGCATCATTCTCTGTTTCAGATGCCCCCTCGTCCTTCTCATCAGGTGGTCCGTCTGACTAGGTGCATTGATGTATTGGGTCACACGGCCATGTTGGTTAGAGTTATGATGGAGGATGCTTGCCATTGGTACCCAGAGTATATAGTGGAGGAGCAGTATCAAGACTTAAACCAGAGTCAGTACCTGTGTACTGTTAGGATATATCCATCATATCTTGGAGCTGCTGAGCCGCTCCATTGGGCATATGGATTAGGTGTCGCCATAGACATGGTAGTTCAGGAGTCCGCCTACACCATGTCGAATATCATGAGATCTCACCATGGACTGCTTCAGAACATTGAGTTCTGTTATGTTCCTGCTACTCTAGGAGGAGAGGATGGTTATCTTAGTGCATCCTATTATGATCATTCTCATGAGGACCCTAGGCTTCAGGTGACCGCTCAGTTGTTGGAGAACTGGGATCGTGATGCACGTGGCCTTCACATGGAGCTATATGCTACTCATGCACATCTTTGAACAGCCTTGATGCAACTAGCACCTATCGTGCAGACGGGCTATGGAGATTTGGAGATTCTAAACCCATGGCGGACTCATCTGCCAGCTCTGGTAGACTAGCCCGATGTTGGAGGCATCACTCCACTTCGAGGACCATTGCTGCCACCAACTAGGGGACCAAGGCCACATCCGTCTCCTTACGGTTTCTAGGGATCACAGGCCAGGGTGTTCCCAGATCCTCAGGTTCAGCTCCCGGGTGACGGGGGTAACCTATATGAGCTGTTCTATGATGCCGCATGAGTGCATGTATGTTAGTACTAGTTTTGTAGTAGTCGTATTGCCACAGTCTTGCGTGTCTTGTGGGATATGTCTGAGGCGTGAGTTGAGTTCCGGAGGTGTAAATAGATAATGTGTAGGAAGCTTGTAATGCCTCCGATGAGTTGTATGATCTTTCAGTAGTTTGTACTTTAGCTTGGGCTTGTACAAAACTATGTCATGGTGTGTACGAATCATGGTGTTCATATTGAAGTTTGTTTATCACCATGTTGATCGGGTGTTTACCCATGCATGCCATGTTTTCTAGTACATTCCTCATCTTATGTCTTAGAGTTGATGTCCTCCTTGTCTAAGTCGTGGGTTTGTTTTCCTAGGATGGTGTCGATACCCCGATCCTAAATCATATGAATCCAGACTGTAATATATCACATCACTTTGTGGCCTCACGCACGGTAAATCCAGCCTTACCTTAGCCGGGACCGTTTGCGCCTTTTGGCTCACGTATGTGAACATGTCGCTGCCAGTCAAATCACAGAGAACCCATGCCGACATGACTAGTCATAGAACCCAAGTGGCACATCCGGACGAAAATAGGCATACATAACCCAGCAATGGAGGTATCAGCCTCAAGCGTGTGTAGACGAGTCATAGCAAGCTACAAGGACTCCATTACACTATGGGACATAAATGTCATCATTGCATGTAGACGAGTCGTAGCAGGCTACAGGGACTCCATTACACCGCGAGACATTTCCCCGAAGGGACAGACGCAATATCAAAGAAGGATACATGTCGGTCAATCAATGTGTCTAGAGCAGTAGCAAGCTACCAAGGCTCGATGGAAGAACAAAGAGGCAGTTTCCCGTAAAGAGTACTACTAAAGGCACATGACTAGGTGTCGGATCGCATAAATATCGTTACACATCACGCGTACACATGACATGCCCGATATGCATAGATACAACTATGGCATCGCAAAATAACAATACATCAACACAAATTTTATTTAAGAAGCTCAGAAGAGCCTTCCATAATATGTTCTTACTGGTAGGGGTCACATGACCCGACACTCATGTCATACAAGCAAGTTCCTACAAACCAAGCGGAAGCATAAAGCTGTCTGAGTACAGATAGTTTAAAGCATAAAAAGGGCACATGGCCTAACTATCTAGTGCCCGCCACACGACATAAGGTTGTAGCTGGGACACCAGCTATTCGGCATCATCGATATCTAGATAGAACCCACCTGATGGGTCCTGAGTCTCATTTGAAACATTTATTAAGCAAACATGAGTACAAACGTACTCAGCAAGTCTTTAAAGTAGACCTGGACTATTCATGCTCAAGTATCAACAAGGGGAGTGGTGGAGTTTATGCAGCAATACCAGCTTTGACTCATGGCTAACCTATACTACACAATTTTAACTCTTTGTTTAGATTTTAGATATCACACACGAGTCCACTAACTACACATCAATACACCACCATTGATTCACTTCCGTCTCCTATGAGAGTGCCATCCATGGTACTTACACTTGTCTTGATATTTTTATGAGTATCCATTAAATTATCTAGGAACAACATAAGTTCTCCAAGTAGTCATAGCCGAGGACGCGGCTATTCAAATAGTTTCATACCCTGTACGGGTGTACTTATTCACACACGCTCTCGCCACTTATCGCTGTGTGCTCATAAAACCATGCACCTCGGCAACCTTCAAGCGGAAGCCGAGCGAGGGAGTCAGCCACAACCGTCAATCACACAAGACCTCTAGTCCAGGCTATCGCCTATTTGAGACTGAACCCGCACGGAAGTCCGGCCGAAGTTTCCACTATGGCCCCAAATGATGTGCGCAGGGTTACCAAGCCTACCATTCGGGTGACCCTTGGTACCCCGTGCCACTGCCTACCGCGTCGGAACCCACCCCTAGGGTCAGCGCTACGCACGGCCTCCAGCATGCTATATACACTAGAAGCTACATGGAACACCTGGACCAAGACCTAAGTGACTAATAAGTCGAGAGGGTCAATTAAGTATCCAAACGTGTGGTAGTTACTAGTCTTGGATCACAAACACGGAACTCAGTTCCTATGAACGGTCCCAATGAGACAACCCGCTATGTACTCCTACATAGCCTCTCATCGCTACCTTTACCAAATCGGGTTCGTCATAACTTATCACATCAGAACAACATTGTTTCACTCCAGTTCATCACCCAGATGAATCAGACCTGACAGAACTCTAATCATAGCAATCATAGTAGGCAAATAAGCAAAGCACATCATGGCACGAGCATCTACCAGGTATGCTAGGTTGCATGGTTTAGCTATTTACTGTGACAATGATAGGTCATGCAAAGGAATGGGTTCATCCACCGTGTATAACAGACAAGTGAACATTTGTCCTAATGCAATAACAAGAGCAGGAGTGAGAGAGTGGGATGTTATTGGAATGATCAAAGGGGTTGCTTGCCTTGCTGGGGAGCGGGAAGGTTTTCTCCTTCATTGGAATACTCGGAGGTATCCTCGGAAGTAGGGCCTACCGCAATGGAGATAAATAGCAATCAATACACGGCAAGAGTGACAATATGATGCATGATCATGACATGGCAGCATTTATGGATGAGCTAATGCAACTACTGTCCAAGTTAAATGAAGTGATTTTCAATATAGGTTCAAAATCATTCTTCATTTCATATTCCATATGTTAACCTATTAGTAAATGTCAATGTTCATCCAAATAGGTTGCTCTAACATGCACGAGAACAGCACCATTGGATTCATTGGATTTTTTCTGATAAATTTTCATATATAAATTATTTCAATCTGAGTTATAGATTAATTTCTATGAATTTTGTAAGTTTTAAATAGTTTCTCGAATTAATTTAATCAGAAAATTCTTTATTGCATTAGCATGACATCATCATGACGTCAGCTGGTCAACAGACCGTTGATAGGTCAAACCTAACCAGTGGGGTCCACTTGTCAATGACCCAGCTACTAATAGAGTTAATTAATAACTAATTACTAATTAGATTAGGGTAGGGCCCACTGTCAGTGGATCATTAACTTAATTAAATAGGTTAATTAAATAATTAAACTCTTCCTATTTAGCAGGGCCCGACCCCACCTACCAGTGACCCAGGGGACTAACCCCTGGAGGTCAAACTGGTTGACTCGTCGGCGCTTAGCCACCGGCAATGTTAGCGATGGAGAAGGTGATCGGGTTTCCTCCTTCGGCGACCAAATGGGCGGCGGAGGGCATCGATCGGCTCTGCGTGCTCGCACGCGTCGAGCTCGACACCTCCCAGGGGCTGGGATGGCCGGAATCGGCGTCGGTGATGAGCATAGCGGCTGCCGAAGCTCGGGTGAGCATGGGCTCGTCGAGCCGGAGCTCGAATGACCCAACTAAGGGCTCCTAAGGCTGCCTAGGTTCGTCCTGAGCACGACTACATGCTTAGGTGCGACCTTGGGCCACTGCAGCAATGGCCACGTCCTCGCAGGCGGCGAGGAGCTCTCGGACCCGAAGGGATCCGGCGCTAGAACGCGCTATCGAAGGGGGAAAGAGGGGGAGAAGGAGCCGGAGCTCATAGCAGACGCAATGGCGACGAGAGTGGGCTCGCGGAGGCCTTGCTTGCAACGAACGGGCGACGGCGGTCTCCGATGATCGAGGAGGAAAAAGGCATCGAGGTCGACACTAGGGGGCTCCGGGCTCGATACTTTCGGCGAAGAGGTACAACACGTCACGGCGTAGCTACATAGGGCTCGGGAGCGAGGGCGAGTGGCTAGAGCGGCGGCTACGGCGGCGAGAAGGCATCGGCCATGGCGGGCAGAGGAGAGGGAAGAAGCAGGGAGCAAATGGCGAGAGAGAGAGAGATGGGGATGGAAGCGGCATCCTCATCCTCTCGCCAATGTGACAGGGGGTAGGCACACAGAGAGTTGCGTGGCAGCACCGGCGCAGGCGCACGGCGTGCACATGCTCGTCCTCCTGGCCGCCAGGAGGACGACGATGGTGCTGGGCCAGATGGGCCGGCCCAACTGCTTCCTCCTTTTCTTTTTTTAACATTCCAGTTTCTGATTTATTTTTTTGACATTTGTTTCATTTATTTTTAGGTACAAATGCTTGGTATAAAATATCCCAAATATCGGCCACTAAACCTGGTCATAATAAAGAACAAATATCCGCTTCCTAGGATCAACGACTTGTATGATCAACTCGCTGGATCCTCAGTCTTCTCCAAAATGGATTTGAGGTTGGGATACCATCATATCACAATTAGAAACGGGGACATTCCGAAATTGGCTTTTGTTACTCGTTATGGCCAATACGAGTACACCGTCATGTCCTCCGGTCTAACCAGTGCCCCAACCACTTTCTCTCGCTTGATGAATTTGTTCTTCGTGGAGTACCTGGATAAATTCTTCATGGTCTACCTCGACGATAGACACATCTACCCCAAGAACGAACAGGAAGATGCCAAGCAATTAAGGCTAGTATTGATGAAACTTTGAGAGGATCGTCTTTATGACAAATTATCCATGTGTGAATTTTGGTTACCAGAAGTGACCTATGTGGTCTCTGTTAAGGGTATTGTTGTCAATCCTGAGAGAGTTTAGGCCGTCCTTGATTGGACTCAACCTGAATCGGTTAAGAAAGTTTGGAGTTTCCTTGGCTTAGCGAGCTACTTTGCCTCCTTGTCGAGAACTTCTCCAAGGTTGCGAAGTCTCTGGGTGAACTCCTCAAGTAAGATAAAAAGTTTGAGTGGAATCCGCAATGCGAGCATAGCTTTCAGGAACTGAAAAAATGCCTAACCTCAACTCCTGTTCTGGTGCCACAAAATTTCTTAAAGGACTTTGTTATCTATTGCGACGCCTCGTGACAAGGATTAGGTTGCATTCTGATGCAAGATCGTCATGTGATTGCATATGCATATCGACAGTTGCCTCCACATGAGGATAACTATCCAACACATGATCTTGAGCTTGCAACTGTAGTTCATGCACTAAAAACCTGGCAACATTACCTTTTGGGTAATCGTTGCGGAATTTACACTCATCACCAAAGTCTGAAATATATCTTCACCCAAGCGGATTAGAATCTCAGGCAAAGACGGTGGGTCGAGTTGATTATACATTACGACTTAGGGATAACTTACACCCCGAGGAAAGCCAATGTCATGGATGATGCTATAAGTCATAAGTCTTATTGTAACAACCTGATGTTACAACAAAGTCAACCACTTCTCTATGAGGAATTTCAGAAGATGAAAACCTTCACATTGTTCCTCAAGGATTCCTTTCCATCCAGGTGGCTAAACCTACTCTTAGGGATCAAATCGTAGCTGTTCGGAGGTATGAAAAGGGTATATCTCGGATCAAGGAGAATATTCCTAGAGGAAATGCTAAAGATTTCACCAAAGATGATCACGGTGTTGTGTTCTTTCAGAACCGCTTTGTGGTTCTTAAGAGCAAACGCTTATGATAGCTAATCCTTAAGGAGGCTCATGATTCTCCTCTCACAATTCATCCTGGTAGTACCAAGATGTATCTGGACCTACGCTAGAGGTTCTGGTGGACTAGGATGAAGAGAGAAATTTCTTAGTTGATTACTAACTGCAACGTTTGTCGTCGTGTTAAGGAAAAACATCAAAGTCCTGCTGGCCCCCTTCAATCCTTAGCTATTCCTGAATGGAAATGGGATAAGGTCGGTATGGATTTCATCACCGGATTTCCCAGGACCAAGAGAGGCAATAATGCTATCCTTGTGGTCATTGACCGTCTTTCCAAAGTGGCTCATTTTCTTCCTATTTGGCAGACTATAACTACTAGCCAGCTAGCGGAGTTATATGTTTCTCGAATCGTTTCTCTTCTTGGTGTTCCTTTGGAGATCAACTCAGACTATGGAAGTACCTTTACTTCCCTATTATGGGAAAGCTTCCAAAATGCTATGGTGACTCATCTATCCTTTAGCACTGCTTTCCATCCATAGTCAAGTGGTCAAGTTGAGTGAGTCAATCAAATTATCAAAGACATGCTTAGAGCTTGTGTTATATCCTTCGGTATGAATTGGGATAAATGTATTCCATTCACCAAATTTCGTTATAACAATTGCTATCAGTTAAGCTTGGGCAAAGCCCCTTTTGAAGTTCTCTATGGACGAAGGTGTTGAACACCTCTTAACTGGTCAGAAACCGCAGAGAGGCAACTCTTTGGTCCGAATATTATCCAGGATGTAGAGGAGCAAGCTCGCATTATTAAAAGTTGAAAACAACCCAATCTCATCAAAAGAGCGAATATGATCACCATCATAAAGCTGTGAGCTATGAAGTTGACGAGAAGGCTTACCTTCGGGTTACACCTCTGAAGGGTACCCAACGATTCGGTATCAAGGGCAAGTTGGCTCCTCGTTACATTGGTCCTTTTCGCATTCTTGCCAAATGAGGAGAAGTTGCCTACCAATTGGAACTTCCACTGCATCTTTCCAAAGTTCATGATATCTTCCACATCTCGCAACTCAGGCGTTGCTTCTCGGACCCTGTCCGCGTAGTAGACCTCGAAACGCTTGATCTCCAAGATAACCTTATGTATCGAGAATACACTGTACGTATTCTTGATCAAGCTGAGCTTACCACTCGACATCGAAACATCAAGTTTCTCAAGGTTTTAGTGATCACACCATTCCGAGAAGGAAGCCACATGGTAAAGAGAGGATCTTCTTCGACTAGAGTACCCCGTGCTTGTCCCGACGACTTCCAAATCTCGGGACGAGATTCTTTTGAGTGGGGGTGAGTTGTCAATCCGTAGTTAGCATTGCTCTAGTTAACATGTGTGTGCATCATGTTTTAGTTTTGCATCAAGATGAAATGGGGATCAACAGAAACCCTAGCACGTCACCTGAATTAAACCAATTTAAAGGTTGTGAAAAAGCAACAAATCCTAATGCCCATAAACAATGAACCCCATGTCTGATAAATATTGACATCAATATATCAGGGGACATTTTAATTTTCAGAACATCTATGTCATTTTAAAATAAATCTTAAAGCTTCTAAAAAGGCCAAATAAAGCATTAAAATAGTTTAGTCATGCAAAAATATTGAAACTTTTTGTAGAGGTTTGAAATATTAAAACTAAGCTTGCAAAATATTTCAATATAATTTGAAATAGGTTTTGAGGCCCTGACAAAAATAAAAAAATTGTCAGAAAAGAAAAAGAAAACAAAAAGGAAAAAAGGAAAGAGGGAGCTGACCTAAGGCCAGCTCCAGGACGACCCATCTGGCCCAGGGAGGTCTTCGTCCTCCTGGCGGCCAGGAGGCTATGCGTGTGGCCGCCGCGCGCGCATGGCCGTGCTGGCACGCCAGCAACTGCCTGCCTACCTCGCCCCCGCCAGTGCGACGGGGATAAGCTCCCAGAGCCGTCCCCATCGCTCTCTCCCCCTCGCAGTTGCTCTCTCCTCTCTCCTCTCCCCTCTGTCGGCATGGCCGCCGATGCTCTGCCGCCGCAGCGCCGTCACCCTAGTCTCTCCCCCTTGCTCCCGAACCCCCAATCGCTTCGCCTCGACGCCCTCTTCCTCCTCGCCGAGCCACGTGCCGCCGGAGGCCCTCCATCGCCGCCATCGACGTTGTCTTCAACCTCCGGCCACCGGCAAGGAATTGAAGCTTGCCACCGCTACAGACCGTTCCCGAGCCCGCTTTCAACACCGCTGCATCCACCATGAGCCCCTGGTCCCGTTCCCCCTCTCCTCTCCATCGCTAGCACGCCTTAGCGTCGGTTTCCCTCGGGCCCGAGAGCTCCTCGACGCTGGCGAGGACGTTGCCATCGCTGTGGTGGCCCAAGCTCGCACCTGAGCACATAGGCGTGCTTAGGAGTACCCCAGGGAGCCGTAGGAGCCAAGAGCCGGCACGCTCGTGCTCCAGCTGGACGAGCCCGTGCTCGGCCGAGCTCCGGCAACCGGCGAGCTCAACACCGGCGTCGACTCAGGCCATCCCAGCCCCTGGGGTGTGTCAGGTTGGGCGTGCGCAAGGACGCAGGCCCATCTGATGCCTTTTGCTATCAGTTTGGTCGCTAGAGGGGCATTTCCGACCCCCTCCGCCGTCCCGGACGTTGTTGGCGGCTCAACGCCGGCGAGTCAACTCATTTTGACCACTGGGTTGATCCCCTAGTTAACTGGCAGGTGGGGCCCAGCCCCTGTTAGATTAGGCTTAATTAAACAAATATTAATTAAAAATTAATTAGGTTAATTATCCACTAACATGTGGGCCAAGCCTTAATAATTCGTAATTAGCAAATTAATTAATTCTGATTAGTGCCTGGGACACTGACCAGTGGACCCCACTGTTCAGATTTGACCTGTCAACGGCCATTTGACCTGCTGACATCATGCTAATGTCATGCTGATGCAATAAAGGAATTTCCAATTTAGTTTAATTCCACAATATACTAAAAACTTGTAAAAATCATAGAATTTAATATGTAACTCAGATTGATATAATTATATATGAAAATTTAACAGAAAAATCCAGTGAATCCAATTGTGATGTGATCGTGCATGTTAGAGCAACCTATGTATATGAACATTGACAATTAGCAATAGGTCAATATATAGAATATTAAATGGAGAACGATTTCAAACCTATATTCAAATCCCCTCAATCTAAATTCTAATGTTAGTTGCATTAGCACATCCAACCATGATGCCATGTCATGATTATGCATCATATTGCTACTTGTGTATTGATTGTTACCTTTCTGCATTGCGGTAGGTCCTGCTTCCGAGGATACCTCCGAGTATCCCATCGAAGGAGAGTACCTTCCCGCTTCCCGGCAAGGCAAGCAACCCCATTGATCATTCCGATATCATCCCACTCTCTCGCTCCTGCTCCTGTTTATTGCATTAGGACAAACGTTCAATTATTTGTCATTTGCGGTAGTTGAACCCATTCCTCTACATGACCTATCATTGTCACAGTAAATAGCTAAACCTTTCAACCTAGCATACCTGGTAGATGCTTGAGCCATGATGTGCTTTACCTGCTTTGGTTGCTATGCTTGCTATGCTTAGAGTTGTGGTAGGTCTGATTCATCTTGGTGATGAACTATAGTGAAACAGTATTGTTCTGATGTGATGAGCTAAATGAGGATCCTGATTTGATAAAGGTAGCAATGAGAGGCTATGTGTCATGCGCAATATGCCATCCTATCCTTATTTCGGCATGATGGCCTCGACAGGGATAGAAGCGCATCTTGTCGTGTTGCAACAATGGATATCATTACAAGTACATGTACAGAAGAGATGAGTATATGGAATTGGCTTACAGTCGCCATAAGCTACATCAATATCACGTCAATACAACAACATATTCAAACATCATATAGAAGAGCAGGGTCTGACTAACGAAATCAAACAATAAAATGACATCCATCTTTGCTATCCCAGGCTGCCGCCTCGAACCCATCCTAGATTGATGAAGAATAAGAAGAAGAACTGCAAATCAAAACAAGCATCACGCTCACGCAAAACTACCACATTACCTGTACCTACAACTATTGTTGTAGTAATCTGTGATCCACAGGGACTCATCAATCTCATTTCCAAGGGTATCGATACTATTAAAGCTTAATGGGTGAGGTATGGTTAAGTGGTGAGGCTGTAGCAAGCGACTAAGCATTTATTTGAGTGGCTAACTTATGAGTACAGAAAGTAAATTGCGTTGTCTACGCATAACAGACGTGAACTAGTAATGATCACTAACTGATCTTGAACACCTAATTACGTCAAACATAACCCCACCATGTTCTCTCTCGGATAAGGACTCATGAGAAGAGACAGACACGGTTACGCACACAGTTGGTGTATTTTTATTTGAGTCTACTTCAAGTTTGCTATGACCGGGTGTTAAATAAAATATCCAAGTTTGCCACATAACCGCGGGCATGGCTTTCCGAAAGATTTAACTATAGGGGTGCTCCAACTCATCCATCACAAATTGACCACACTCATCGAGAATGGCCTCGTCCATGGATCTCGTGATCTTCCTAGGAAATTCCATAGGAAATCCGCCACCTCGAGATAGCACGAAGAAAAATCGGAATTCCTCACTCAAGACTTTCGAGAAAAGTAAAACAAATCCAGCAAGGCCTCTCGGTGAGCCAGATCCGCAGCTAGAGCCGCACGCTCTCTTTCCACATGCATCATCCGTCTATGTGAAGTGGACAGTAGCCTAAAATTGCCTCGAGTTGCCCCGAGGTGGCACCGCCAACTTCTAGGTAGGTGGACCAACACTCACGAGGAGCACTGGCCTGGTTTGTTAATTAATTATCCATGGGGTCCAGGAAGTCCCTATGCAAGTTTTATTAGGTTGGCAACTGGTAAAACCAATGTTGAGCATTGCCAGATAGGTTTTATCCCAAAACAAAAATCAAGTGGTCCCCATAACAACCCCGAGCATCTTAGGACCGCTCAATTATGGAACATAACACCGGTTCACAAGTAACTAGGGGCAGCAAGAGTGGAACAAAACACCAACCAAAAGGACAAGCCTTCCACGCTTTACCAAGTGTATAAGTGCATTAAATTAAATAGCAATAATATCGTGATAACAAAAGAATGTCCATATTGACACATGGAAGCAATTGCACCTGCACCTAGAAACGCTATAAGAATTGCTGAGCAAGCAGTAACATAGCCAAACAAAGGTTTGCTGGGAAGGTGGAGGGTTAGAGTCTTTCATGGCAATGTTGGGAGGCTTGTCAAACAAGTGGTAGCAAGCGAGACAATGACAAAAGTGGGACAACTAGCATGGCAATGATAGTGATGGTATCCAAGGAAATGTGTCATCTTGATTGAGATCCCGCTCGGACGGAGAAGACGATCCAACATAGTCGAACGAATCCTCACAACCCGAACGCTTTCTGAACTCTATCGAGAAGAAGCAATCCGAAACAAACAATCAACACATGATACACCACAACATATGCATGACATGATGCGCAAACAAATATGATGCATGTCCAGTTTAATATGCAATGCAGGGCATGGCATGGCAAGCACAACAAACAACTACTACATATTAAGTGAAGTTCAATATGCAACGAGTTGCATATTGACAAAACTCCACGTTTAATTATTTAGTTTACTCTCGTTAAGTACTCATCAATATTAAATGTTTTTAACATGCTTGGTCATGGCATAGGGCGAAGATGGAATTAAGCAAATTTAAATGGAGAGGAACAACATATATATAACAAAATAATAATCTCCATATTATGAGAAAAGAGGTCAACATTGTTTTATCATGTCAAGAGGTGAATCATGAACAACTATATCCTCTAGGCATTTTAAATGGGGCCAGAAGCAACATATAGCATTTCTGAAACATCCCCATAAGCGTACTGTGAATTTTATCAAGATCTGTCGTAACACAATTTTAGAGTTGTTAGACAGTAAAATAAATGTCACCATGTGATTCTACACGTTTTTCTAGGAAAGTTACATATGTGGAACATTTTAATCGGAGCTACGGTTAATTAGTTATGATATAAATCATTTGACATGGCAATTACACAAATCAATGCAGACAGCAAGATTAAACATTTTATACATGTGTGAAAATTGGATATTGTGAATCTACACAAAATTCTAAGCATTTTACGTATATAAATTTTTACATATAATGCATTGTCGATGAGTTATTAAATTCATGAAGTTTAGGGGGTTGTGTAAATCTCTTATTCGGTGGATAAATTGATAAATTCACAAAACATAGAAAAAAGACGGACCACTTCTGCTAACGGGCTCGAAGAAGACAGTGGGCATAGGATAATAAAATGCGCACGAGGCGGAACATAGGGCAACAGGAGAAGAGATGGGCCGGGGTCTCACCTCATGGGCCGGAGAATCATCGACAGGGGAGGCAGAGGCGATGCTGGGCCGGACTTGGCGTTGGTCAACGGGGCGAGTGAGATTGGGTGCTCGTCCTCCTCATCACATCGAAGAGAGGCAGGAGGGCCTCCACGGCATTGGCAACTACCGCCACGACCGACGAGGCATGGAGGCAGGACGGGAATGACTCGGGGCGCGAGAGGGCGGCGGATCCAGGCGGAGCCTACCCGAATATGGCTGGAGACGTGGCCTGCGGCGAGCTACGAAACCATCGGCGCAAATGGTTGGCGGGGCAAGCTACGGGAGGTCCCGGGTCCTCCTCGAAACGGCAAGGACGCACAGGAGGTCTTCGACGGCGGGCAGGTCCAGCGGCCATAGGCAGCGAGGTGGCTCTAGCGCTGAACGACGAGGAGGCACGGGGCAAGGGAAGCCATGCCATGGGAGGAGCTCGGGAGCGGCGGCGGCTGACCCGGGCCCAGATGGGTTCAGGCGGGCTCAATTCGGGCCTGGCAGGCCCGGCGGAGCTGGCAGGCCCAGCGGCGCTGGAGGGAGATAGGAGGCGCTAGGCGGCGGCTGGCTGATAGGCTGGGCACGAAAATTGAGGGAAGACCAAGGGTTGCCCGATCAGGACGGCTAGGGGTCTATTTATACTAATTAGGGCTAGGGTTAGGGGTTATTTTTTGTGCCGTTTTGAGCCGTACGATCGAGATCGGACGGTTCCGGACGCACAAATAGGCTAGGTGGACTGTGTGTGGAGTGGGCTAAGGCTGAGAAGAGAGGGAATGGTGGCCCGTGGCATGAGTTTTAAACAGCAAAAAACATCCGACGAATAACCGATGACCGCACTGCTCTGGTTGACCGTTCGGGTGTCAAACGATCTCAGGACGCGGCGAAATTTGGCAGGCAGTCCACCTACACTATAATAAGACCGCACGCCAAGTTTCGACCCAATCCGAGAATAGTTTTCGCATGCTTTAAAAACGTTTTTTAAACGATGTCGTGGGCGCGTGCATGTGTGGTTGGTCTCGAAATGGTCGACGACATGAACAGAGAGAACCGGCAGCTACTAACTATCAGGACCCCGATCTTAAACCATAAGAATCCAGCCTGTAACACATCACATCACTTTGCGGTCTCACGCACGGTTATCTTCACGGCTTCCACCTTACCATGGTCGGGACCGTTTGCGTCTTTTAACTCACGTATGCGAATGTGTCGCTAGCATTCAAATGTCAAAGAACCCGGGCCAACATGACTAGTCGTAGAACTAAAGTGGCACATCCATACGGGGACAGGCATACGTAACCCAGCAACGCAAATGTCGATCTATAGCGTGTGTAGATGAGTCATAGCAAGCTACAAGGACTCCATTACGCCGTGGGACATAAATGTCATTACTGCACGTAGTCGATTCGTAGCAGGCTACAGGGACTCCATTATACTATGAGACATTTCCTCAAAAGAACAGACACAGTAGCAAAGAAGGATACATGCCAATATATCATTGTGTCCAGAGTAGTAGCAAGCTACCAATGCTCGGTGGAAGCACAAAGAGGCATTTCCCCGTAAAGAGTACTAATAAAGGCACACAACTACGTGTCGGATCCCATACATACCGTTGCAAATCACACGTACGCACGACATGCCCAATATGCATATATACATATATGGCATCACAACATAACCATACAACATTAAAATATTTACTTAGAAGGCTCGAAAGAGCCAATACAATAAGATGTTACAAACAGGGGTCACAAGACCCAACATTCAGAGCATTCAATCAAACAAGCAGAAGTTTAAATATGTCTAGGTACAAACATCTAAAAAAAATGGCTAGAGTAGCCTGAAAAGCTACAACGACCCTACCAAAGGAACCAGACCTCTGTCTGGGATTCCCAAGCTAATCCGGTCAACATCGAAATTCATGTTGTAAATACAACTAATGAGAATAACTTATCCTCTACAAAACACAAATTAAGCAAACGTGAGTACAAAGGTACTCAGCAATACTTACATCAAAAATAACTACATATGCATCAGTTTCAATGAAGGGGGTTGTGGAGTTTATTGCAGCAAGCCAGCTTTGACTCTTGGCTAACTTATACTACGACTACAAGTAGTATCTTTGAGGTGGGTTAGCACACACGAGTCGACATATTCTCCAATCAATACACCATTATGCATCGACTTCCGTCTCCCTACGAGAAGGCCATCCATAGCACTCACGCTTATTTTGCACATTTTAGATTATCCACTTCAAGTTATCTATGAACCACATAAGTTGTCCAAGTAGTCCATATCCGAGGACGTGGCTATTCGAACAGATTATTTCACCCTGCAGGGACATACTTCTTCACACACGCTGTCGCCACTTATCACCATATGCACGTCATGCATCTCGGCAACCTTCAAGCGGAAGCACTGGCGTGGGCGTCAGCGACGACCGTCAACCACACAAGACCCTACTCCAGGTTTATCGCCTATTTGAGACTGAACCCGCATGGAAGTCCGGCCAAAGTTTCTGGTACGGCCTCAAATGATGTGCGCAGGGTTCCCAAACCCACCGTTCGGGTGCCACTTGGTACACCGTGCCACTTTGCATTTACCGCATCATAGCCCACCCCGCCGGGCAGCGCTATGCACGGTCGCCATCACTTTTCCTACAAACACCAGAAACTAGTTGCGACTCCTGGATAGAGGTCTAGGTGATTAATAAGCCGAGAGTGGTTGAGTTACTGGAGCCCAATGTGTGGTAGTAACTGTCTTGGATCACAAACACGAAACTCAGTTCTCAAGGACAGTCCCAACGAGACAACCCGCCATGTACTGCTACATGGCCTCTCATCGCTACCTTTACCAAATCGTGTTCACACACTTAACTCTCATAGAATAGGACATGAATACTGCCATTCCGATCCATCACCCAGATGTATCACAACCAACACGACATGACTCTAAGCCTAGCAGGCATAGTAAGTAAGCAAGCATGGATGAGTAAGCACAACAAGGCTCAAGCAGTTGCTACTCATGCTAAGTGGTTTCAACTATTTACTATGTCAAAGGCAGGTCATGCAAAGGAATGCGTTTAACTACTGGGAACATGTTCCAGTTGATTCGTGATTGTCCTAATGCAATAAAAGAGAGCAGGAGTGAGAGAGTGGGTTCATATCAGTATGTTCAAGGGGAGGTTTGCTTGTCTGACAGTCCTGAAGATATACTTCTCTTCATTTGTGTCAACATTCACATCGTTTGAACCATCATCTACCGAGGGGGAACAACTCCGTCAAACAGAGAAATGAACAGATTCAGTGTGATGCAACAAACAAGATGCATGAAATGGCATATTAAAGTACTGAATTGACCAAGTGCTATAGGTAGTCATATTAAGTGAAGTGGAATAAAAAATTTATACTAAATTCCAACTCCAACACTATTTATTAAATTATCCTAATCATGAAATGTACTACTAGGTGATGTTAACTCGCTCAAACAGGCATGATCATGGCATAAGCGGATTCATTGGATTTTTCTGATCATTTTTCATATATAAATTATTTTCATCTCATTTACAGATTATTTTATATGATTTTTAGAACTTTTAAATATTTTCTGGAATTTCCTAAATTATTTTTATTATAAAAATTGATTACTGCGTCAGCCTGACGTCAGCAGGTCGGCTGACCCGGTCCAGGTCAAACCTGACGTGCACGGCCCGCACGTCAATGACACAGGGTTAATCCCCACGTTGACCCGGGGTTTCACCTGCTGCGGAGCCCGCTGTCAGCATCTGTGGGGTTAATTAGCATTGCCATTAGCCACTAGTGGCGTCGCCATGTTGGCACTCACAAGAGCTGGCTGGCAGCGACCCAATCTGCGATGGAAGTTCGCCGGAAACGCTGGTCCGACAGCGGTTGGACGCGCGGCTAGGCTCTACAGGGAGCTGGTGCTCGTCCGCGTCCAATGGTGGCCTCGAGACAACCGGGGATGGGATGGTTCGAGCACAGCGGCGACTGTGGCGGCGGCCAAAGCTTTCGGCCACGGTGAGGTTAGCGGCTAGGGGACACGAGCGACGATGCGGCAGGGGGAGATGGAGAAGCTCACCAGGGAGCTTCTCGCGAAGACGGTAAGGTCGAGGACGCCTTGTGCGCAGCGAATCTACGATGGGGACTGTCGGCTCCCGAGGTTGAAGGCGAGGTCGCTGACGGTGATGTAGTGCCTCCCGTGTTGCTCTGCTCGATGGAGAAGACAAAGACGACAGCCCGGAGCTTCTGGACGTGGCTATGGGGCTTGGCGAGGTCAATGGCTACGGCTATGGCGAACGGCCGCTGGAGAGGAGGAGAGGAACTGGAGGGAGAGGGGAATGGAGCCAGTGGTCTGGGCGTCCTCGAAGCGTCACTAGAAGGCCCGCCCATGCCATGACAAAGCAGGAGGTGGAGGCCTCCCGGCTCGGCGTGCTAGGCTTCGCCTCTGCCTACTGGCAGAGGTTGAAGATGACCGCTCACCAGGGTGGGCTAGGCCTCCCACATGGGCCTGGTAAGTGGCCAGGTAGGCCTCTTCTTTCTATTTTATTTTTTATTCGATTTTTTTGCTCTGGGTTTGAAAATATTTGGGCAAAACCCTCAAGGCAAAAACCCTAAAATTTATTTTGGGGTCTAACCATAATATTGCTAAGCCACATAATTCAGCAGTTTTGGAAAACGAAAATATTTATAGTCCTTTAATTATTATTTTCAGATGCATTCATGATTTATTTAAAAATACCAAATAATTATTTCGAAGTTCAGCACCCCTGGTATGTTATTTCCAACATTTATCAGAAATGGTGAACATTTTTGAAGGCCATTTGGAAACATTGAGAATTCAGAAGTTGGAATTTGGTTTAATCCCTGAGATTCTAGGGTTTGTCATCCCCATTTCAAATTCATTTGAAGTTTAACATGATGCAATAAATGCTCAATGATGCAACTAATACAAGCAATTTCTAGGGCTATGAAAACTCACCCCCACTAAACAAGAATCTTGTCCCGAGATTCAAACATAGGGTAAGAGGACAGCAGGGGACACAAAACTAACACAATCTTCATGATCCAGTTTCCCTTCTCGAATATGTTGCTTCATTTCATCATCTTGACTTGGCATCTTTGCTTCCAAGATCTTCATCCAACACGATGATAAAAAGGAATAAGAAAGCTCTACGAGATTCAATCTTCTCGGAGATCGAGCAACTCATGATCAACTCGTAGAATGAGACGTGATAACATCTCTCGAGTCGAGACACAAAACACACATTGAGAATAAAGAATGAGGCAGATGATGGAGGTTCAATTGGTAGGCAACAATTCCATGGTAAAGAAGATGGTGAAGAGGTTTCAAAGTAGCGAGGAGTTAGTTGCCCTTCATACCATAACGGGTACCTTAGGCAAGGTGACTCGTAAGATTATTCCTTAAGTGGAAAAATAATTAGTTTTGATACACAGATCATTGAGACTCTTCATACCGGCCTAAGGCAATTTGCAAATGATCGTTGGAAGGAATTCAAAGAATGGCATACTCGGATCGGAGGGAAACTAGAGTTATAAAACAATTCGGCAACGGAAGGCACTTTCCAGTTAAAACCGAGAGTATAACCCAGTGTCTGAGCGTGCTCTCAAGAACTTGAGCCTTTCCATATTCATGAGGATTTTTACCAACAGCCATGCCAAGGATTCTAGCAACACCTCATACTACCATATGAATAATCATGGAGGATGTAGATGCAAAGGAAGACAACACTTTCTCAAATTTCACCTTAGCTAGGGCAAGGATGCGAAAACTCGATGATCAACTGAGAGACATTTAGCACTCCGCTTCTAATGTTCTCCTTGATGAATTAGCATAACCCAATTATAGGTAACGTTTGGTATCTAGAACATCAAGTAAAAAGGTCAGACTTTGGGATCTCAAATGGTCCATAAGGATAAACTTCTGGAATAAGTCATACAAGGTCCTCATGGGGAGGTGGCCAAGTTGCTGAAACAAGATAATATAATAGTAGGTCTTCCGGATAGGTATGTTAGCCAGAACATCCTTTGCCGGGTTATAGAGCGACCATTGTTATAATTCTTGGGGAAATGTCCCAACCATTATATCTGCCTGAGATTCAGATCTGGTTGGTGTCGGGATATTCCAGATAGAGCATGTCTGAAGTGTAAAGATTGCAACACAAATTGAAAAGATGATGTTGCGAGATTCTCGGGAAATGAACTACGGAAGTCAGCTTCAAAATATGAGTTGGATTGAAAGACACATGTGATCACACTGTCCAGGACAAGCATGACTACATGGACTTACAACAAAACACAACCGAGTTCGGGTTAGGAACCATCATTGCGGATAACAAAGTTGGGTGCAAGTCCGTCTGGTACCTTCAGTAGTAACACTTCACGTCTTTTCCTTAAACAAATAAATCAGTGGCTTGATGTGCTAGGGATTGCATATGCAATGAGGATGATAAGTCTATCAAACCATAGAATACTTTGCATGGGCATGATTGATCTGGGATGATTCCAAGAAACAAATCGACTTTTCTCAAGTTCACGGCGAGAACTTGAATCATATGCACATGCACTTTGAGTAACTCACCTCTTTTGCCAAACATATACTTCATGTATAGGACACGAAGATATTACCTACAAAGTTTCCAACACTAGCTCAATGTTCATCATGAATCATGGAACAGATGAAAATGTTGTCCACGGGCCAAACAACAATTCATCGAGGTATCCAAATGGATGGAATTCCTCAACTATGAGAACAAGGTGATAGCATTGGTCAAGCCAAATTATATAACGGTGTATGCTCGGGGGTACATCCACGAGTAAAAACAACATTAGGAGGATCTTTGGTTCTGATTTTGATTTGATGATAGCCCACACTCAAATCAAAGATTGGATAAGATGATAGATGCAACAATTGACCACAAGGATCACTCGGTGAAAATATCGCCTTTCTTCGACACACACATCCACAACAAAGACATCCCCCTGGAATGAACTAAGTCAGGCGAAGCTTTTATCTTCCAACTCTCCAAGTTGTTGTTTAGCTTAACCAACTAGTTCAGGGTGTCCAACACAGATTCTTGGAGAAGGGATGGTTTATAGCAAAACCATCTTGATCACGAACTTAACATAACGGTCAAGGAACACCTTGGTAATACTTCCGAGAAGATATTCGAAAAATCACGATCCACCGGTATGTTATCAAGCTCAAGAGCAATCTTGCTTTTCAAGGCAAGACGATATGATCAATAGAGCGAAGGATTTACACAATCCTAACTCATTAACCGAAAAGTGCACGATGGAAAATGGACTAGGTAGCACGATCACTCCTAGAGTGGTGATTAAATAACCAACACACCAAGAATGAAATTATTGTCCATTAACTACCAAGCAACAAAGTTGCTAGGAGTATCGATTTCACACATCACGATTCACTTGTCGGTATTCTAGTTTCAACAACACAGAGACCGGGGAACGAATGATAATGGCGAGAAGTATCACTACATCAAGATTTTATAAGAGGGAGTGTAGTTCTCATGACAATCTTGACATGAAGAGGGTAATACTTCAAGGTAGAACAGAGCAAAAGCTGGATTGGCATTTTGATCTGCGAAATACAACTGCTTTGACCCAAACCGAGAAATTGATGAGGTACGGGAGTTTGCTTCTCCTAGTCATTCTAGAATAGAATGGCTTGATAGACCACAAGAATAGTCGGCATCGATAAGACAATCCATGACATACTCTAGACTATCCACTGATAGCTAAAGGTCAGAATACAATTGAAGAAGGGCAACTCAAGAGCACCTGATTTTTCCTGAGTTGTAGATGCATGGATTGAATATATCAAACAGAGTTCAACATGTTTCTTCTAGATAATCCATGCAGAATGAGGGATTGGTAGAGTGACAACTATGGGATGGATAACTCATCAACATCACTCATGTTTTGATCTTTCTTTCATGAGGAACTTCTGCCATAACTGATTCATGGTATTCGAAGAATGATATACCATGGTCCTTGAAGACTATAACAAGGTTACTAATATCCTAAAGGAACGAGAAAATACTATCAACACAAATGAGCAGGATGATCCTTGGGTTCAAGAACCCAAATACATAATACCTGTTGACTAAGTAGCATCACAGCATGCTTTCGATAACGATGGCCAGAATTATCATACTAGAAACAAAAGACGCGACTAGACTATTGGATGGTTCACTGAAACAACATGATTTCCTAAACACCTTCATCAAACACGTCGAGGTAATGGAGTACCCCAACGCCATAATTAGTGTGCTTTGTCTGGCCTGAAAGACATTGACTCAAGATGAAAGAGTTTTGTAATTGCATTAGATAATCTAGAAACCGTGGATAACTCAGAGAGCGTAACGGCTGTACGGGCATGAAATATGAGGCAACCTGCACAAGAAAACTGACAACATAACATGGAATTCTTATGGAGACATCAATCCAGAAACACAATATATTTACTATAGGTATGCAACATAGTAACTCGTCATCCTAATAGATAGATGAGTATGCCTAGTTCTTAATCCCCATAGAAAAGAAGAGGGTGACTTGGAATCAGAATGACACAAGGAAAGGAGTAAAAGGAGCCTTACATTCCCTTCCACAATCAATTCCCTTATATAACTAAAGCAGTTCTAGACTCAACATCGACCAGTTTGGCTTGGTAATCCTACAGGCAGTCAAGCACTGATACCAAAGCTCTCGGGACCCCGATCCTATGCCATAAGAATCCAGCCTGTAACACATCACATCACTTTGCGGTCTCACGCATGGTTATCTTCACGGCTGCCACCTTACCTTGGACGGGACTATTTGCATCTTTTGACTCACGTATGCGAATGTGTCACTAGCATTCAAATGTCAAAGAACCCGGGCCGACATGACTAGTTGTAGAACCAAAGTGCCACATCCGTACAGGGACAGGCATACGTAACCCAACAATGCAGGTGTCAATCCCTAGCGTGTGTAGACGAGTCATAGCAAGCTACAAGGACTCCATTATGCCGTGGGACATAAATGTCATCACTACATGTAGACGAGTCGTAGCAGGCTACAGGGACTCCATTACATTGTGACACATTTCCCCGAAAGGACAGACACAGCAGCAAAGAAGGATACATGTCGATCAGTCAATGTGTCTAGAGCAGTAGCAAGCTACCAAGGCTCGGTGGAAGCACAAAGAGGCATTTCCCCGTAAAGAGTACTACTAAAGGCGCACAACTAGGTGTCGGATCCCATACATATTGTTGCACATCACACGTACGCATGACATGCCCGATATGCATAGATACAACTATGGCATCACAACATAGCCATACAACATTACAACATTTACTTAGAAGGCTCGGAAGAGCCAATACAATAAGATGTTACAAATAGGGGTCACAAGACCCAACATTCAGAGCATGCAATCAAACAAACGGAAGTTTAAATATTTCTAGGTACAGATGTCTACAACAATGGCTAGAGGAGCCTGAAGAGCTACAATGACCCTACCAAAGGAACTAGACCTCTGTCTGGGATTCCCAAGCTAATCCAGTCAATATCGAAATTCATGTCGTAAATACCACTAATGAGACTGACATCTCCTCTGCAAAACACAAATTAAGCAAACATGAGTACAAAGGTACTCAGCAAGACTTACATCAGAACTAACTACATATGCATCAGTTTCAATGAAGGGGTTTGTGGAGTTTATTGCAGCAAGCCAGCTTTAACTCTTGGCTAACCTATACTACGACTAATAGTAGTATTTTTGAGGTGGGATAGCGCACTCGAGTCCATATATTCTCCAATCAATACACCACTATGGATCCACTTCAGTCTCCCTACGAGAAGGCCATCCATAGCACTCATGCTTATCTTGCGCATTTTAGAGTATCCACTTCAAGTTTTCTATGAACTACATAAGTTGTCCAAGTAGTCCGTATCCGAGGACGTGGCTATTCGAATAGATTATTTCACCCTGCAGGGGTATACTTCTTCACACACGCTCTCGCCATACCGTCAACCACACAAGACCCTAGTCCAGGTTTATCGCCTATTTGAGACTGAACCCGCACGGAAGTCCGGCCAAAGTTTCCGATACGACCTCAAATGATGTGTGCAGGGTTCCCAAGCCCACCGTTCGGGTGCCACTTGGTACACCGTGCCACTGTGCATCTACCGCATCATAGCCCACCCCATCGGGCAGGGTTATGCATGGCCGCCATCACTTTTCCTACAAACACCAGAAACTAGTTGCGACTCCTGGACAGAGGTCTGGGCAATTAATAAGCCGAGAGGGGTCGAGTTACCGGAGCCCAATGTGTGGAAGTAACTGTCTTGGATCACAAACACAGAACTCAGTTCTCAAGGTCGGTCCCAATGAGACAACCCGACATGTACTCCTACATGGCCTCTCATCGCTACCTTTACCAAATCGTGTTCACACACTTAACTCTCACATAGTAGGACATGAATACTGCCATTCCGATCCATCACCCAAATGTATCAGACCCAACACGACACGACTCTAAGCCAAGCAGGAACAGTAGGTAAGCAAGCATGGATGAGTAAGCACAACAAGGCTCAAGCAGTTGTTACTCATGCTAAGTGGTTTCAACTATTTACTGTGGCAAAGACAAGTCATGCAAAGGAATGGGTTTAACTACTGGGAACATGTAGCAATTGAATCGTGATTGTCCTAATGCAATAAAAGAGAGCAGGAGCGAGAGAGTGGGTTCATATCAGTATGCTGAAGGTGGGGGGGTTTGCTTGCCTGAAAGTCCTGAAGATATACTTCTCTTCATTAGTGTGAACGTTCACATCGTCTGAACCATCGTCTACCGAGAGGGAACAACTCTGGCAAACAGAGAAATGAATAGATTCAATGTGATGCAACAAACATGATGCATGAAATGGCATGTTAAAGTACTTAGTGGACCTAGTGTTATAGGTAGTCATATTAAGTGAGGTGGAATTCAAACTTATACTACATTCCAACTCCAACACTATTTATTAAATTATCCTAATCATGAAATGTCCTACTTGGTGATGTTAGCTTACTCAAGCATGCATGATCATGGCGTAAAAGGATTCATTGGATTTTTCTGATCATTTTTCATATATAAATTATTTTCATTTGATTTACAGATTATTTCCTATGATTTTTAGAAGTTTTAAACATTTTATGGAATTTCCTAAACTATTTTTATTATAAAATTGATTACTGCGTCAGCCTGACGTCATCATGACGTCACAAGGTCGGCTGGCCCGGTCGAGGTCAAACCTGACGTGTGGGGCCCACACGTCAATGACGCAGGGTTAATCCCCGCGTTGACCCGGGGTTTGACCTACTGCGGGGCCCGCTGTCAGTGTCTATGGGGTTAATTAGCGTTGCCATTAGCCAATAGTGACGTCGCCACGTTGGCACTCGCCGGAGTTGGCCGACAGCGACCAAATCTGCGGCGGAAGTTCACCGGAAACGCTGCTCCGGTAGCGGTTGGAGGGGCGGCTAGGCTGTATAGGGAGCTAGTGCTCGTCCGCGTCGAACAATGGCATCGGGGCAACCGGGGATGGGCTGGTTCGAGCACAGCGTCGACTGCGGCGGCGGCCGGAGCTTTCGGCCATGGCAAGGTCAGCGGCTAGGGGACGTGAGCGGCGGTGGGGCAGGGGGGAGATGCCGAAGCTCACCACGGAGCTTCTCGCGAAGATGGCGAGGTCGGGGACGCCCTGTGCGCAGCAAATCGACGATGGGGACTGCCGGCGCCTGAGGTTAAAGGCGAGGTCGCTGACGGTGATGTAGTGCCTCCCGTGTTGCTCTGCTCGATGAAGAAGACGAAGACGACAACCCGAAGCTTGTGGACCTGGCAACGGGGCTTGGCGAACGGCGGCAAAGGCAGCGCTCGGTTGAGCTCGAGGGCGACTGCTGGAGAGGAGCAGAGGGACCGGAGGGAGAGGGGAATGGAGCCAGGGGTCTGGGCGTCCTCGAGGCATTGCTTGAAGGCCCGCCCATGCCACGGCGAACCAGGAGGTGGAGGCCTCCCGACTCGGCGTGCTCGGCTTCGCCTCTGCCTATTAGCACAGGTTGAAGACGACCGCTCACCAGGGTGGGCTGGGCCTCCCACATGGGCCTGGTAAGTGGCCAGGTAGGTCTCTCCTTTCTATTTGATTTTGTTTTCTATTTATTTGCTCCGGGTTTTAAAATATTTGGGCAAAACCCTAAGGGCAAAAATCGTGACATTTATTTTGGGGTCTAACCATAATATTTCTAAGCCCCATAATAACTTTCAGCACTTTTGGAAAACTAAAGTATTTATAGTCATTTAATTATCATTTTCAGATGCATTCATGATTTATTTAAAAATATCAAATAATTATTCAGAAGTTAAGCACGCCTTCTATGTTTTTTCCAACATTTATCACAGTTTGGTTTAATCCATGAGATGCTAGGGTTTCCCATCCCCATTTCAAATTCATTTGAAGTTAAACATGATGCAATGCAAGCTCAATGATGCAACTAATACAAGCAATTTCTAGGGCTGTGACACTAACGGATGCAAGTTTTCGAAAACGAGTGACGATGCTATGCAGATGATGTGAATGATGCGATGATGAATGCGACAACGAAACGAATCACATGACGACAATGGAATAAAAGGGGAATCTTCTGGAGCGGCGGTCCTGGGCTGTTACACTATGTAGAAGTACATAGCGGGTTATCTCATTGGGACCGTTCTTAGGAACTGAGTTCCATGTTTGTGATCCAAGACTAGTTACTAGCACACGTTGGGATACTTAATTGACAATCTCGACTTATCAACTGCCTAGTCCTTGGTCTAGGTGTTGCAAGTAGTTTCTGGTGTTTATAGAAATGTTGGAGGCCGTGCATAGTGATGACCCTAGGGGTGGGTTCTGATGCGGTAGGTAGTGACACGGTGTACCAAGGGTCACCTGAAGGGTGGGCTTGGAAACCCTGCGCACATCATTTGGGGCCATAGCGGAAACCCCGGCCAAACTTCCATGCGATTTCAGTCACAAATAGCCAATAGCCTCGACTAGAGGTCTTGTGTGATTGACGGTCGTGGCCGACTCCCTCGCTGGGCTTCTGCTTGAAGGTTGCCAAGGTGCCTGGTTTCATGAGCACACAGCGATAAGTGGCGAGAGCATGTGTGAAGGAGTACACCCCTGCAGGGTATGAATCTATTCGAATAGCCGCGTCCCCGGATATGGACTACTTGGTGAAAGTTTGTTATATTGACTAGAGGGGGGTGAATAGGTGATTTTTACAAATTCATCACTTGAGGAATTTCAACTTGATGAATTTGAAATGTGATGAAAAACAAGCAGCGGATGAAGTACTTAAGTGCATGAGAAACCTAGCGATAACATAGTCATCATGACGAAATGAAACATGCACAGATTACAAGTAGCGTGATACAAGATAAGGAGGTGAGGAACAAGGTAGTATGAAGAATTTGAGATGAGGAAATTGTGAAAGTCTTCAGTCAAATACTTCAAACAGTAACGATCAATTTCATCAACAAGTATACGAGGAATAGAGGGGTTGAGGTAATAGAACCACGTAGCTCGATGAAGACAATGGTTTGATGATCCAGTTCCAACTGTTGTGACAATCGTACATCTGGTTTGGAGTGGCCTCGTATTTGAACCTGAGGACACACACTCCTATGACACATAGTCCTTACTGTATTCTCCTTGAGGTAAGGTCACAAACTCCTCCCCCAACACTCGTGGTAAGTCTTCACGGTAGACTTCCAAAACCCTCACAAACTGGTCACCCGACGATCCACAATTGACTGCTCGATGCTCTAGACCAAGGTCACTCCATGGTCCCCAATTGACTGCAGGATGCACTAGACCATGACGCCTAACCGTCTGGAGGATACACAATCCTCAAAGATAACAAGGGTCGGTTCCACACAGGAACAATCTCTTTAGTGATGCTCAATCACTTTGGGTTTGGTGGTTTGGATTTGGGTTTTTCCTCACTGATGATTTTCTCTCAAAGTCCTAGGAGGATGGGTTGCTCTCAAATGACAAGTGTCATTTCTTTCTCAGAGCAGCCAACCAACTAGTGGTTGTGGGGGGTGGGTATTTATAGCCAGGGTGCAACCTGACATGATAAGACATAAATGCTGCCAATGATATGACTGGTATGTGGATAAGATGACTGGGGATAGCTAGCGCTAAGAACAACAACGGTCGGAATTTTGAACTATTAAAGTCCTCAGGCTTATCATGTTCCTCACTTTTAGGAAATTCGCACTGGCGAAATCCTAACTCCTCAGTCAGATCAATTTCATCAGAGACCAGAAGAACTTCATCTCTGTCACTGAAGAACTTGACTGAACTGCAAGAGATTTCCAGAGGCTTCACTCAAAGGATTAGATAGGTTGAGGCTTTTGGAGTTGAGCATTAGTTGTAAATTTTCCTTAGTATTACCTCGGCCCCCTTTAACAGTGTGGTGTTTCCTATGACTCAAAGAAAGGAAATGAAACTACGAAAACAAAAGTCTTCACGCTTCATAGTCCTTGTTCATATCTTCAAGGTCACACCAACTTCTTCATTTTCAAAGTCTTCAGGAATACCAAAGTCTTCAGCAAAGTCTTCAAAAAACTCTTCACCAAAGACTTCAGCTGAAGACATACATTTTTAGGGGTCGATAATATCCGAATATATCAAACTCCTAATCAACTTATAGAGCCTCTGTACAGTCACAAACACATTAGTTCCTTAACCTATAAGTCTTCAATAGACCAAAATCACTAAGGGGAACTAGATGGAGTTACACTTGAAGAACTTATGATGTTCATAGATAACTTGATGGTTACCATAAAAATATCAAGACATGTGTGAGTACCGTGGATGGCACTCTCGTAGGTGATGGAAGTGAATCCATGGTGGTGTATTGGAATGGTGTTAGTGGACTCGTGTGTGATATCTAAAATTTGAACAAATAATTAATAGGTGTAGAATAGGTTAGCTAAGAGTCAAAGCTAGCATTACTGCATTAACTACACGACCTCCCTTGTTGATACATGAGCATATATAGACAAGGTCTATTTTAAAGACTTGGTGAGTACGTTTGCTTAATAAATGTCTCAGATGAGACTCCGGACCCATCAGGTGGGTTATACCTAGACGTCGACAACGCCGAATAGCTAGTGTCCCAGCTACGACCTTATGCCCTGTGGCGGGCTGTAGATAGTCAGGCCAGGTGCCTTTTTACCCTTTCATCTGTCTGTACTCAGACAGCATTAAGCTTCCGCTTGGTTTGTATGAACTTGCTTGTATGACTTGAGTGTCAGGTCATGTGACCCTACCTGTAAGAACATATGATGCAAGGCTCCTATGAGCCTCTTAAATAAAAGTTGTGTTGTTGTATGGTTATGTTGTGATGCCATAGTTGTATCTATGCATACCCGCCATGTCGTGTGTACGTGTGACGTGCAACGATATGTATGGGATCCCACACCTAGTCATGCGCCTTTAGTAGTACTCCTTATGGGGAAATCCCTCTTTGTGCTTCCATCGAGCCTTGGTAGCTTGCTACTGCTCCAGACACATTGATTGAATGGCATGTATCCTTCTTTGCTGTTGTGTCTGTCCCTTCGGGGAAATGTATCGCAGTGTAATGGAGTCCCTGTAGCCTGCTATGACTCGTATATGTGCAGTGATACATTTATGTCCAATGGCGTAATGGAGTCCTTGTAGCTTGCTATGACTGGTCTACACACGCTTGAGGCCGACAGCTGCACTGCTGGGTTATGTATGCATGTTCCCGTATGGATGTACCACTTGGGTTCTATGACTAGTCATGTCGGCTGGGTTCTCTGTCGTTTGAATGCTAGTGACATATTCACATACGTGAGCCAAAATATGCACACAGTCCCGACTAAGGTCAGGCTGCAGCTAGGGAGCTTACCGTGCGTGAGCCCGCAAAGTGGTGTGATGTGTTACAGGCTGGATTCTTATGACTTAGGATCGGGGTCCCGACACCCGAGCTTGGAGATGAATCGCCCCAATGTGGTGTCACACCGTATGTTTGGCCTCTTCTGTCTAACCTAAGATATCTCAAAAATTAGGGCCAATTAAAACTTTTTGAGTGCTTGTGATGCTTGACTTGATTGTTGAATTCTTGTTTGTTTGCTTCTCCTCTCTATTCAGAAAAACCCCTACTACTCTCAAAACTCTTTTCCTTGATCTAATCTCTTGTCCAATGATCATACCATGTGTATAGGACCTCAAACTATTTTTATCAAATATTATTTTGGCCAAAAAGCATTTAC
The DNA here is from genome assembly GCA_022496015.1 of Hordeum marinum. Taxonomy (NCBI): domain Eukaryota; kingdom Viridiplantae; phylum Streptophyta; class Magnoliopsida; order Poales; family Poaceae; genus Hordeum; species Hordeum marinum. Next base: position 314,197,040 of record CM039678.1, read on the forward strand.
CCAATTTAGGTTTTCAAAACCCCTTGAATTGATGTTTGTACTACAAGTCCTCAAATTTGGTGGAATATTTTTTCCCAAAGGATATATTTGGAACCTACTATATATATAACTTTCTAAAACCACAAAACAAATTATAAAGATCATTTTATTATTTTAGTTAAAGGCTTTTTTCTTAAGGCCAGAAATGGTCTTTTATTAGGAAAAATTACTTTTATTCTTCCAAAATATTTGAAAAAATGTAGGAAAACCCGGTGGACATATATTCTCCATATATAAGAGTTTAAACACATGGTCATGTTCAAAATATTGAAAAAACCCGTGAAATACCTTTCTGCCTATTTCAAGTATTTGAAATGTTTCTATAATGAATATACTCAAATAAATTCAGGAAAATTCTTCCATGTCACATATGGTATATGTGATCATATTGCAAAGTTTCATCTCAATACCAATTGATTTGGTTCACTAAAATATCCCAAACCCCTCTTTATCCAGATCAAAATTTGAGCAACTCTACATTGCCAACTATCTCCTATTGATCTCAAACTTTGTGGACATTGTCTGATCCTCCAATAATGCATCCAAACCAAGTGGTTCATCAAGGATAATGGAGTTTCTTAGCTAAATCTAAACAAAACCATTTCTGCCCACTTCTAGGGTTTATAAAGTCTACATTGTCAACTTTCCTCAAATGGGCTCAAATCTTGTGACCCTTGTCACTTTTACCTCCCATATAATCTTGGTAAGTATCATGGCAAGTAAACACTATTTGCTTGCCCAAACCCATCAAACACCTTCGGCAACAATTTTGTGATCAATAATTGGGTTACCATATGAGTTCTCCTTGGGTATAAATTTTTACCACAACCTCTTGTAGGTACCTTGCACCCCTAGTACAATTACCAAGTCCATGGCTCAATTAGTGATGGGGAAAAGTCCCCATTTATCTTCGTGGACAGCCAAGACAGAGCTAGTTTTACCCCCTCTCCATTCCAGCCACCCTCCAGTGCATCCTATGCTTTCTGCACTTTGTTAACTTCCTCATAGATACCCAAGACACGAGTGGCCGTGCCCTACATGCCAAAGACATGCATGGGCATGCAAAGCTCACGCTCCAGAATGCGCTACATTTCCCGACCGCACTATAGCCACCATCCAATCCCTGCTCCCGACCACCTTGGGCCTCCCCCTCATGTCTCCCAACGCTGGCTCAACATCCAGGACATGGCACCTTGTCGGCCGCCTCCTCTCTCCTCCTCATGTGGCCTCCTCGCATGCGCGCCATGGCCGCCTGGCTTGGTCAGTGGGGGAGGTCACACGCGTGCGCCTCTGCACCCCTGGCGTCTGTCTCTCACTTCCGCGCCACATAGTCCAGATCCATGAACTCCGTAGACACCTCCCAGCCCTCTCCTAACTACCACCAGGGCTGGATCCAGGGACACCCGTGGGCATCGTCCATGGTGAGCCCGAGCTCGCCACATAAGAGCCACACCCAAGCACCCCCTTGTCCCCCTTCGTCCTCTCCCTCCTCCTTGGACCTCCCTGACCACCCCACGGCTCCCTTTGAGCCCCCTGCCCCCCTAGACGATTAGCATGGCCGCCACCATGACCATGGGGCGCCAGCATGAGCACAGTCGGTCTCCCCTACCACTCCTCTGTTTCAGGAGGGAGGTAGGGGAGGACCTGCTAGTGGGGTCTGCCTGTAATTGGTTGTGGCCATGGGCCCCACCCTGTTAAGTGGAGACACCCCCTCCTGAGTACGCCTTGATTTGGGGTCGGCCCAGTGTCCATTCCTCACCTAGTGCGCCTTGTGGCCCATTTAGGTGAGAGGTTTTTCTTTTTCTTTTATCAGAAGGGTTCAAAAATGCATATTAAATTCATTTGAACTCGAAACTTGATGATTCAAAATCCTAGGTGATCCTAAAATCTTGTCCTAACCAAATATGTGCATTGCAATTTTTTTCACAAAATACATTATGCATCACCATTACTTTTTTCATTTATTTTATTCTATTTCCCATGTTCCAAAATCCCTAGGGCATCCAAATCAACTCCAAATGAGTGATTAAAATTCCTAGGTAGATATAAATTCATGCTCTAATTTATGAGCATTTTTACTTGCAACTGTTCCGCAATCTAGATTATTGAGCTATTTCTTCATATAGGGACCACTTGTTATATCCCTAGAATATTCATACTAACTCCAAATCCACCGAAACCACTTCAAAAAATCTTCTAAAATCATTGCCTATTTGTTGGGTCCATCCACTCAGTTTTATAAAAATATTTTCTATAGACATCTTATAGCATTATCAATTCCTTCAATTCCACCATTCAAAAATCCCCCTTGATCCACATCCTATGAAACCTCCTTGGTTAGTTTTCTTGTCACCAATGGTGTCCAAGAAAAATAAAACTCATATTTATAGAACACTTTTATTTCTCTACTTGTTGTGTTGCTTATTGGTTGTTTCCAGCGATAGTTGACAAGGTAGACGAAGTGCTCGGAGTGGACGAGACACGTGTGAAGACCTAGAAGACTTTGCTAAGACACACAAGCAGTCCTTTGACCACGACTAAGAACTCTTTTATTTGCATGGCATATAGCACTTATTTCTATGATGTTGATCATGTTGATGTGTTGACCACTTCGATGGGATGCCTCCAATACTTTACGTTTGATACTTGCATCATGCAAGACCCCACCATCCTTATGAGGGTTGTGCGGGTGGGAGTAGATAGGATGCTTAGTAGATGCTACGCAAGTGGGATCGGGAATATGCATGGTGATGGAAACAAATAAATGATTTCAATGACTTTTCGAAAACCCCGTCGGGTGCCACTAATGCCCGAAGGAGATGATAATGAGTTCGGAAACCACTTGAGAAACAATTGGTGTACTGGAGAAAGTGAGTGTGTGTGTTTTCGAAAACGGATTAGATTTAAGGTCTGCTGACCGTCCCAACCTTACATGTGTGACTACTCAACCCCTATATGGGAAGGGGCTTTGTTGATTACTTTGGTCGGTGCTAACCGAGAGCCTGCATACTAGTGGCGGGAGTGACGTGGTCACTCTCGATACGGGGTCATGCCTAGTAGGGCGACCATGTGTTGTCTTTACAGGGAGGGGGCACACTGTTGGTTCCTTCATGGATGGTACGATCTAGAGCGAGGCTCGTATGATGTACATCATGAGGGCTGGGTACCAACCGAGTGGACACTTTGTTTAGCATCGTCAGGGGAAGGCATTGTTTGGGTGCTTACCTTGGGTATGTAATGTACCGCAAGTCGTGGATGGCACGGAAGTTCGTTGAGTCTTGTAGGTAAAGCACACAACCTCTTCAGAGTGCAATACCATTCGAATAGCCGTGTCCACGGTCATGGACAGTTGGAGGTCCTTCTTAAACTACGTCTAGTGTTTTCACAAACTGATGTGAGTTCGTAACAAAGATGACACTTGGGTAGAGTTGGGTGACTTGACATGATGACTGCACACGAGCTGTTCAGGTGGTACTTGTGCTAAGTCGGACCACTATTGATGTTCAAACCCTTGCTTATGTCGATATCTGTATCTGCCAACTATTGATGCATGCTTATGCAAGTTACTTGATCATGTCAATGCACTCAAAAGTAGCTTTCTAGAAAACTTACCTACTTAGTGTTATATCATGCTTTGTTATTGCCTTGTTCCGAACAGGGGTTGCTTGCGAGTACATTGAAAGCACTCATTGGCTTGCCACTGGTTATTTTATTGGCCAGGCATGAAAGACCAGGTTCTGATGAAGATTACCATGGTGACGTACGTGCGAGCTAGGACACTTCCCTCTCAAAATGCATCTAGGGTTAAGGAAGATGGCATGGGTTCACGCTATCGTTGAAGATTTTCGCTGCAATCATATGAGGACTTGACAATAGAGGCCTTATTTGAGTAAACCGGTATATAATAGATGTAAGACTCTTGTTATTCAGTTTTTGTGTGTTCACTGAGCATTGATCTCTGGGATTACTGTGCACGTACATTTGGTGATCACGACTTATGAGTTGGGGTCCCCACAAAGCTAGTATCAGAGCCATCCTGACTGTAGGAAGCCCTTAGTTAGCATGGACAATAGTTAGGACAAAATTATTTTTCCAAACCCTTCAAAATTACTTACAAAACCAATATAATTCTCACCTCTCCTAGAATTTCAAAGGAAGTAAAGGTTTTTTCCTTAGCACTTCCACCACTTTTTTTCTTAGCTCTCCCCGTCTGCTTTTCAAAACTTTGCAAATGGTCGCGACTACCATTGTGCCCCCGACCACGGGATTCCTTGAAATCCTCGTGGGTCACCTAGATGGGAAGAACCTTCCTAGAAATTTACCCACATAACTTGGACACAAGATGGCGACACTAGAAGAGGAGCTATCAATAGAAGTTACCTTCTCGAAGGATGAAGGTATCAAGACAAGGAAGATGGTGACACCCTCGACACTGCCCCAGGTTGATGCAACCTTGGCCTACGATGACCAGGCCAAAAGATATGCAAATTCATTATATGCATTGCTAATACAAAAATCCTATCATTACCAATGATGTGTCAGCAACCACCGGTGGATGAGAACCTCGCCATTCGGTTTGCCTCACTATAGTGAGCAGGAAAACGGTCCTCATCATCCCTCGATCTTGGTGCCGACGATAACGTCAACATGACCGACAGGATACAATTCTACCATGCCTTGTTAATGTCATTGCATAAAAGATTGCCTACCAGGAACCCTCGACATCTCAGAAGACAAGAAGGCATTGCCACGATTACAATGACACCAGAAGACCATGGCAACAATAGCTATGAAGACTCACCTTCGTTATCAACTCACGAGATGCAAAATTGTCAAGGACTCTTCAGGTGCAACGAGGATAATTTCGACGGACAACAACCATAGACATAGCAACATGTGAAGAAGACCCGGAATACTAAGCGGACTCCTCTCCAAGACACGAAGCAAGCACGACTATTGAGCCCGAGAACCCCTAGGGTAGGATGAGTCGTGTATCCCCCATGCGAAGTTGAGTTTGTATGATGGTTTTCATAGAACCATGATTGTGTGTTGCTTCTTTGTGCTTTTCTATAAGTCACACTTTTTCCCTAGGCAACATGTGCGCGACTATATTACCTACCTTACCTTAATGTTATGTTTTGCCTTTTAGGCACTTTTTTTATTGCAGTTGCACTATACCACCCCCTTAGGCACTTTCCTCTATGTTACTTTTCCCTCTTTCCCCATCTCGTCAATTGAAGACCAGCAACACAAGGTGCACCAAGGATCCACTTCGATGGAAAGCTAGCATTGAATACTATGACCACAACGTACTCAACCAGACGCTACCCTGTAGAGCTATGAGTTTCCCTCAAGATCAGAAAACCCTCCCTAGCCCAACCTAGACCTCACAAGCTCCCACAGCTCAAACCTCTGATCATGTGTTTAATACATAGATTTGCCAGATCACCTCATGAGAATCAATAACCCCTGCTCAACACAACGTTCATTACGGGGCTAGTGATCATAGTGAACAGGCACGTTACATCCCTAAGCCAAAAAATGAACTAATGATGCCATTGGGAAGATTGTTCTAAGTATATATAACTAGTAAGCTAATGATTTGACGAGGTTGTAATAGATATCTTAAGGAAGTGGTTGAGACCCCCTTTGGTGGATTACGAGACTCTATTTTGGTAGAGGAGCTTGGTGAATCAAGATTGATAGAGTAGCATAACTTACTTGTTCCTTGAGAAAATTGGATTAGTAGGACAAATATGATCACAAGCTAAAATTCTTCGTGGATTCATGACTTGACTTTGGCAAGTAATGTTGATAGTGGATTGATGGTGATATGATAGTGACTGGAGTAACTAGTAGGGAATTCTTACTAGATGTAAACCTTGGATTTAAATAGGTGATTCTGATAGGTTCTAGAGATCAATAAAACCACATGGTTCGGAGTAATTTGGATTTAGTCCGATGATCTTGATCTTGATACCATGTTCCTTGGTGGAAGTCAAACCAGGAATATTGGATTGTTGTTAGAACCGTTTCAAGGATCCATATGCACCTAACATCGGAGTTCACTATGTCATCATGATGGGAATTGATGGTTGTACTGTGATCAGATAGTTCTTTCTGGAATTTGGGGATTTTGGAAATTTGGAGCTTTCTGCAACGACACCTGTATTGGATTCGTAGAAATAATAGGTCATGTAACAGTGGATTGTATTCGTGGATCGATTAATTAGAGTCGTAGGAAGGAAACAAGATGTTGGATTTGTTTATTACGTGTTTCCCTAGCGTAGTAATGCAATACCTTAGACCTTGGATAGGTTAGTAGGGCCTTGGATTATAGTGTCATGTTCAAGCTTAGTGACTTATAAATTATCCCTAGGATTTTTATATAGGGATATATATAAGTTAGCTATAGTATACATATGATATTTTGGGTATATTCCTTCTCTCAAAACCCTTGAGTGATGAGTAGCACGTGTAATGTTGGAGTTGACTTATATGAGATGACGCCTTTGATGATATACGATGATTTTGTTTGGAGTAATATGTAGTACTATTGGTATCTAATAACTATGCTCAAGGATAAGATGTTAGACATTCACTCACATCCAAAGCTCCTTGAGATCCCGAAGCTTCATCAAGCCATAATATGGTCAGATCATGACCATAGGTCTTGGCTCTCAGTCATTAGACTATGGACAATACTCCACCTCGACCACCACCAATCCTGCTCATAAGGAAGGTGGACACAAAGAACTAGGTTACGTTGGATCACAAACCCCTGTACTAGTGATCATCCAAAACAAATACCCACTCCTCCCATCAATCCCATGAGCAATGTGTTTATGTGATACTTGGAGGAATAGGTTGTTACCCTCCGGCGTGACATACTTATTTACCCTATAAGAGAAGGAACAACTTAGTCCTATTTGGACCAGCCCCAGGAACACCAACTACCATGCCTCTTAGGTATAAGGCCCCACCTGGAAAAGGGTTGGACTACTTGATGTAACCACCCTACAGCTGAAGACATTCTTGCCCAAGCAAGTTGAAGAGCCACCACGGTTAAGAAACCACGATGACAAAGAAGAAGAAAGAGTAGTCAAGCACCACTCCTCTGTTGGCTACGTCAGCTGGACTATGTCAAGAAGCATCGACGTCCAAGCTTGATGAAGCCCTTGCACATTAAGAGGATTAAAGAACCCCTTGATATGACTGGTTATCCATCAGTTCTTGACTAGGAAGGAACCGAGGATATGATAGCACCTCTCACTCCACCACCTTGACGATGTACGGTGAGCATGACATCCCTACTCCCTTTAGATGCTTGGAATGGAGTGGACGACTCTCATGACCTTGTTACCAGCCCCTTTTTAGGCGATCTAGGGCATAAACTTTGACTCGATCATAGTAAACCACCTGAAAAAGGAGATCACCCCGCTTGCCAAGCCTCAGGACTTGGGGATTGGATGAATGGTCCATACTTTTGGGTGGCTAGCTCATCCAGGACCCCTTACAAACTTTCCTAGAAGGTAGGAATAGTTTTGCACCCCTAATCTTAGCCTTAGGGATGAGAATCAGCCCGAACCTTCCCACAATTGTTACGGAGAGACGAGTAGACCAAAAAATTGAAGACCCGCCAGAGACGTGCATCCATGACAACGAAAACAAATCACCGAGGAGGAATGAAGAACATACCGGGACAACTTGCTCAAGTAGAAGACCTCGACGAGAAGCCTCCATCGACAACTTTGACATCTTTATTGTTGAAGACCACGAGCATTGGAAGATCAACTGCTCCAACGAGGTCGATGATTCCCCGTCTCCAGGAAATTATGCTAAGACCCTGACCCTTCTTGTCTATGCACGAGGCATCTGGATGTCACTAATAAACGTGAGCAGCCCCAGGACCAGCACGCAGACACATTACGTTGCCCCGTATTTCGACTATGGAATACACCCGCAAGCTAAACACTTGCCAGGACCTCATGCGCCAAACCCTTGACCTTTAGGCAAGCCTAGCATATCTCAAGAAGACTCGTTCACCCTTATGAGAAGTCAACGATGCACTGAAAGACATACCAATGGGCCCTTCAAGATCCAGAAGTACAACCACGCTGGAGCGGAAGCAACATGGAACGTGAACACTACCTCACTTCTGAATTTTCACATCTTTCCAACGCCTAGCCTAGGAATCTCGGGGAGGAGATTCTTATAAGGGGGGTAGGTTTGTCACACCCTGTGTTTTGCCTCTTCTGTCTAAGCTAGCATAGCTCAAAAATTAGGGCCAATTAAAATCTTTTGAGTGCTTGTGATGCTTGACTTGATTGCTGAATTGCTCTCTATTCATACAACTCCCTACTACTCTCCAAATTCTTTTCCTTTATCTAAACTCATGTCCAATGATCATACCATTTGTATAGGACCTAAAAATATTTTTCAAATATTATTTTGCCCGAAAAGCATTTATCCAATTTTGGTTTTCAAAACCCCCTGAATTGAGGTTTGTACTACAAGTCCTCAAATTGGGTGGAATATTTTTTCCCAAAGGATATATTGGGAACCTACTATATATATAACGTCCCAAAACCACAAAATATTATTTTATTATTTTATTGAAAGGCATTTTCTGAAGGCCGGAAATGTCTTTTATTAGAAAAAAAATATTTTTATGCATTCAAAATATTTAAGAAAATTTAGAAAAACTCAGCGGACATATATTGTCCATATATAAGAGTTTACACACATGGTCATGTTCAAAATGTTGGACAAAACCCTTCAAAACCCTTTCTGCCTATTTCAAGAATTTGAAATGTCTCTATAAGGAAGATTCTATAATAAATCGAGGAAAATTCTAGTATATCACATATGGTATAAGTGATCATATTGCCAAGTTTCATATCAATACCAACTGATTTGGTTCCCTAAAATATCCCAGAACCCTCTTTGTCCAGATCCAAATTTGAGCAACTCTACATTGCCAACTATCTCCTATTGATCTCAAACTTTGTGGACATTGTCTAATCCTCCAATAATGCATCCAAACCATGTGGTTCATCAAGGAGAATGGATTTTCTTAGGTAAATCTAAGGAAAACCATTTTTGCCCATTTCTAGGGTTTACCAAGTCTACATTGTCAACTTAACTCAAATGGGCTCAAATCTTGTGACCCATGTCACTTTTACCTCCCATATAATCCTGGTAAGTATTATGGCATGTAAACACCATTTGCTTTCCCAAAAATCCATCAAACACCTTCTTCAACAATTTTGTGCTCAATAATTGGGGTACCATATGAGTTCTCCTTGGGCCTAAATTTTTACGACACCCTCTTGTAGATACCTTGCACCCCTAGTACCAATATCAAGTCCATGGCTCAATTATTGATGGGGAAAATTCCCATTTATTTTCCTAGACAGCCAAGAGAGAGCTAGTTTTACCCCCTCCCTCTCCATTCCAGCCACCCTCCAGAGCATCCTACGCTTTCTGCACTTTGTTAACTCCCTCCTAGATACCCTAGACACAAGTGGTTGCGCCCTACATGCCAAAGACATGCATGGGCAGGCAATGCTCGTGCTCCAGAGCGTGCTATAGTGCCCGAACACATTGTAGCCGACGCCCAATCCATGGTCCTGACCACCTAGGGCTTCCCCTCGTGTCTCCCAAGGCTGCCTCGTCGTCCGCGACACGAAACCATATCGCCCCCCTGCTCTCAACTTATCCTGTGGCCTCCTCGCCATGGGCCTCCCCTTCGTCCTCTCCCTCGTCCTTGGACCCTCCCTGACCAGCCCATGGCTCCCCCTGAACCCCCCGTCCGCCTAGAGGATTAGCATGGCCACTTCCATGACCACGGGAGTTCCGCGTCTCCCGTGTCTCCCTTGCCTCGTGGATGATCCTAGAGCAATCCCAAGTTCCACAAGTCCTCCCTCTTTTTTACAATTCCTTCTACCGCGGCTGTGGGGCCCCTGCCCACTGTCATCGTCGGCCACACCTGCCCTGGTCAGTGCCCACCTCGACCTGATCCTCCCTAGGGCAATGGAACAACACAGCTAGGAGCGGCTCATCGCCCTGAACTCTCCGATGGCCGGAGCGTCGCCAGGGTCCGCTTGTCTGCCGGCACGGGGCGATGGCGTGGGCATGGCCGGTCTTCCTGCCACTCCTCTGTTTCGTCCGCGGGGTAGGGGAGGACCTGCCGGTGGAGTCCGCCTGTAAGTGGCCACGGCCACGGGCCCGACCCCGTTAAGTGGAGACGCCCCCGCCTGAGTAACTCCCTTTGGCCAAAGGCGTATTCCATGGAATATGCCACCGGCGAGGCAGTTGTGTGGGCACAACTATGCTACTGGGCCGGCCTAATAGCCGTTTCTCGCCTAGTGCACCTCGTGGCCTATTTAGGTGAGGGCGTTTTATTTTTATTTTATCAGCAGGGATCAAAAAGGCATAATAAATTCATTTGAACTCCAAACTTGATGATTTAAAATCTTCTCCTAACCAAATATGAGCATTGCACATTTTTCCACAAAATATATTATGAAGTACCATTACTTTTGTCATTAATCTTATTGTATGGCCCATGTTGCAAAATCGCCAGGGCATAGAAATCAACTCCAAATGGAGTGATTCAAATTCCTAGGTAGATATACATTCATGCTCTAATTTACGAGCATTTTTAATTGCAACTCTTCTATAATCTAGATTATTGAGCTATTTCTGCATATAGGGACCACTTGTTACATCCCTTGATTATTCATACTAACTCCAAATAAAGTGAAACCACTACCAAAAATCTTCTAAAATCATTGCCTATTTATTGGGTCCATCCACTTAGTTTTATAAAAATATTTTATGTGGACATCTTATAGGATGATCATTTCCATCAATTCCACCGTTCAAAAACCCCCCTTGATCCACATCCTATGAAACCTCATTGGTTATTTTTCTTGTGACCAGAGGTGTCCAAGAAAAATAAAAATCCTATTTATAGAGCACTTTTATTTCTCTGCTTGTTGTGCTGCTTATTGCGGTTGTTTCCGGCGATAGTTGACGAGGTAGACAAAGTGGTCGGAGTGGATGAGAAGTGTGTGAAGACCTTGAAGACTTTGCTAAGCCACGCAAGTAGCCCTTTGACCATGACTAAGAACCCTTTTATTTGCATGGCACATAGCACTTATTTTCGTGATGTTGATCTGTTGACCCTACCATCCTTATGAGGGTTGTGTGGGTGGGAGTAGATAGGATGCTTAGTAGATGCTACGCAAGTGGGATCGGGAATATGCATGGTGATGGAAACAAAGAAATGATTTCCAAGACTTCTCGAAAACCCCGTCGGGTGCCACTAATGCCCGAGGGAGATGATGATGAGTTGGGTAACCACTTGAGAAAGAAGTGGTATACCGGATAAAGTGAGTGTATGTGTTTTTGAAAAAGGATTAGATTTAAGGTCTCCTGACCGTAACAACCTTACATGTGCGACCACTCTACCCCTATATGGGAAGGGGTTTGTTGATTACTTTGGTTAGTGCTTATAGAGATCCCACATTACTAGTGGCGGGACTGACGTGTTTACTCTCGATACGGGGTCATGCCTAGTAGGGAGGCCATGCGCTGTCTTCACAGGCACCAGGCACACTGTCGGTCCCTTCATGGATTGTACGATCTAGAGCTAGGTTCGTATGATGTACATCATGAGGGTTGGGTACTAATCGAGTGGACTCTTTGTTTAGTATCGTCAGGGGAAAGGCATTGTTCGAGTGCCTACCTCGAGTATGTAATATACCGCCAATCGTGGATGACACGGAAGTTCCTCGAGTCTTGTGAGTAAAGTGTGCAACCTCTGTAGAGTGTAAAACTATTCGAATAGTCATGTCCACGGTCATGGACAGTTGGAGGCCATTCTCAAACTACGTCTAGTGTTTTGACAAACTGTTGTGAGTTGGTGACAAAGAAGACACTTGGGTTGAGTCGGGTGACCTGACATGATGACTGGACACGAAGTGTTTAGGTGGTACTTGAGCTAGGTCGGACTACTTGAACGAAATAGCTGAACATGAGATATTCAACCCCTTGATTATTTCAATATCTGTATCTTGTCATATGTATATCGGCCAACTGTTGATGCATGCTTATGCAAGTTACTTGATCATGTGATTGCACTCAAGACTAGCTTTCTACAAAACCTACCTACTTAGTGCTATATCATGCTTTGTTATTGCCTTGTTGCAAACATGGGTTGCTTGCGAGTACATTGAAAGTACTCATTGGCTTGCCACAGGTAATTTTTTTGGCCAGTCATGAAATACTAGGTTGTGATGAAGATTACCATGGTGACGTATGTGCGAGTTGGGACACTTCCCAGACAGAATGCCAGTAGGGTTAAGGCAGATGGCATCGGTTCACGCTATCATGGAAGATTTCCTCTGCAATCATATGAGGATTGACCATAGAGGCCTTATTTGAGTAAACTGGTATCTAATGGATATAAAACTCTTGTTATTCACTTTCTGTGTTTTCAGTGAGCATTGATCTCTGGGTTCATTGTGCACATATGTTTGGTGATCACGACTTATGAGTCAGGGTCCCCACATGCGGTCACACAACCTGCCAGCTTCCACATTTCCTTGAGGGTCTGATGCACACTCATCTTGTTTATTGCCTTGATCTTCTCCGGGTTGGCCTCGATTCCCCGTTGCGACACCAGGAAACCGAGCAACTTGCCCGACGGGACCCCAAAGACACACTTCTCGGGGTTGCACTTCAGTTTCACCTCTCTTAGGCTAGCGAATGTCTCCTCCAGGTCCTCGACTAGGGTCATGGCTTTCGTAACTTGACCACAATGTTGTCGACGTAGGCTTCCGTGTTCATCTCGAGTTGTGGCCCCAAGGCGATGTGCATTAGCCGCTGGAAGATTGCCCCAGCATTTTGCAGTCCGAAGGGCATGCAGGTGTAGCATAACACACCTCACGAAGTGAGAAATGCCGTCGTCTCGACATCCTCCACCGCCATCTTCATCTAATGGTAGCCCGAGAAAGTGTCCAAGAAGCTCAGGAGGTCACACTCGGCTGTGGAGTGCACGATCTGGTCTATGCACGGCAACAGGAATGGGTCTTGGGGACAGGCTTTGTTGAGGCTCGTGAAGTCTACGCACATGCGCTCCTTTTCGCACTTCTTCGAGACGACCATCAGGTTGGCTACCCACTCTGGGTAGCGCACCTCCAGGATGACCTCGGCCTCCTTTAGCTTGCCAACCACCTAGGCGATGAACGTCTGTTTCTCCTGAGACTGCCTCCTTGCCTTTTTCTACACTGTGTGTGCATTCAGGCACACCATGAGGTGGTGCTCGATCATGTCCCTCGGGACCCCCACCAGGTTGGAGGCGCTCCATGCGAATGCATCCTTGTTTGCGCGGAGGAAGGCCACCAATGCCACCTCTTGCTCATCGGGAAGGTTGGCACCGATGGTGAAGGTAGGGCCCTGGTTTCCTTCATCCATAGGCACCTGTTTCATCTCCACTTGGATCTAAGAGAACGACTACCTCTTCTTGACCGGATCTACGTCGAGGACACCCCCTGAGTCCCTTGTGGCTTGCGCGGCGTCCCCAGCACTGGTGCGCGCCATGGCTGCCGCTTTGTAGGCAAGCTTGAGCATGTCGGACGCATCTTTGGAATTCCCCACGACGGTCAGGATGCCTCCGCTCCCAGGCATCTAGACGACGTTGTAGCCCGGGGGCGTTGCTTCCATGAACTGAGAAGGGGTGGGCAGCCAAGTATTGTGTTTTACGGGAGGTGGATGTGGGCAGTGTCGAATTCGATCTGCTTAGTGCGGAAGTTGGAGCATGTGCCGAAGGTGACAGGGAGGTGCACCCACCCCACGGGGACGACGGAGCCCATGACTACCCCAGAGAAGGGCCTTGAAGGCACGAGCTGGTCCCCAAAGAAGGGCCTCGAAGGCCTCCACTAAGATGACGTTGAGGTCACCGACACCATATATGAGGGTCCTGGAGACGTCCACACCCTTTTATAGTCGGCGTGCACAAAATGGGGAGTGCTCCGTCGGCCGTTGTTGTCTTCGGGTGGTTATCGGGGCCAAAGGTGATGTAGGTCTCTGGCCACGTTTGAGGCGGCCTGGACTCAGACCATGGCTGAATCGCCCCTACGCGACGGAGGAAATGCTTGACCTGGCGGTCGGAGGAGGGCGCCTGTGACCCACCGAGGATGCACGTGACCACGAGGCCGGCCATGCACGTCTTGGCGCCACTGCGCGCCAAGGGCTGGCCAATGTTGGGGATCTTATCCGCCATGGGACTGTTGAACCAAGGCTCGATTGTCACTGCGGGTGGGGAAGCTTCGACACCCCCCTACCTGGCATGCTAAATGTCGAATTTCGGGCTCCGCAAAACCCCAAGAAGTTCGAAGACAGGGGCGTGTGCGAAGATCCCCTATAGCGCCGCCCTACCTAGCTCGCTACTTGATGATCTGTACGATGAACTCGCATGATGACGTGGCAGAAGATGCACACAATGATTTACCAAGGTTCGGGCCGCTACGAAGTGTAATAACCTACTCCTGCTTTGGTGGATTGCCTCACGAGGAGGTTGGTGGATGAACTAGTACAATGGTGCTTTGCCTCACGAGAGGGCTCTAGTGGTGTCCTTGGCTATCTACCTCCCTCTCTCTATGGTGCTTCTTATCCTTTACTTATAGTGCCCCGGGTCATCTTCCCTTATCTTTTTGGCAAGGGATCCCACAACAGCCAAATTTGACTTTGCCCGGTCCTGGGAGAACAACCGCTTCTTCTTCACCGGCATGACGCCGAGGGCGTCCCCAGCGTCCTCTATTGCCTGCACGATGTCCCCAACATTTGTGTGTGCCGGTGCCGCCACTTGGTAGGTGAGCTTGAGCACGTGGGAGACGTCCTTGGCATTTCCGACGACAGTGAGGATGACGCCGCTCTCGGGCATCTTGACGACGTTGTAGCCTGGGTGCGTGGCTGCCATAAACAGAGCAAGGGCGGGGTAGCCAAGTATTGCATTGTATGGGAGGTTGATGTGGGCGACATTGAAGTTTATCTACTTGGTGCGGAAGTTGGAACGGGTGCCAAAGGTGATGAGGAGGCGCACCCTCCCAACAGGAGCGACGGATCGCCTGACCAATTCGAAGAAGGGCCTCGAAGGTGCAAGTTGGTCATGGGGCGCCTCCAGCGTGTTCAATGCCTCCACGGAGAGGACGTTGAGGAAGGCACCACCGTCTATGAGGGTCCTGGTGACGGCCACGCCGTTCACGGTTAGCGTGCACAACATGGGAAGCATTTCAGGGGCCGCTGTTGTCCTTGGACGGTCGTCGTGGCCGAACGTGATGTCGATCTCCGGACAAGTCCGAGAAGGCGGGGACTTGGGCCATGGCCGAATCGTGCTGCGCAGCAGAAGAACTACCTAACCTGGGGGTTGGAGGCGGGCGCCTGTGATCCGCCAAGGATGCATGCGACCGTGGGGCCAGTCCTGCGAACCATGGCGTCCCTGCGAGCCAAGCGCCAACCAGCTTCGCGGGTCTCGTCCGTCATGGGGTTGACGAATAGGGGCTCTACTGTCACCGCGAGTGGGGAAGCTTTGACATGCCCCCTACCTGGCAAGCCAAATGTCGTATCTCGGTCTCTGCAAAACCCAAGGAAGCTCAAACACAGGGGCGTTGCGAAGATTCCCAACATCCTCACCCCACCTAGATCACAACTTGATGGTTTAGATGAAGAACTCGCACGATGACGAGGAAGAAGATTGCACATGATTATTTACCCAGGTTCGGGCCGCTGCGAAGCGTAAAACCCTACTCCTGTTAAAATAGGTCTAGCGTGTCGTGTACGCGTATTATGTAGTATGTAATTGTATATGCTAATCATTTTATATAGTAAGACGTGGAGAGGCATTGCCCACGGGAAACCCTAAACCTATTCTCAAACTTGGTATCAGAGCCTACCCTAGCCATAGCCTCTCCTCCTTCCGCCACCGTCGCTAGTTTCTTCACGGCCGTCGTGATATCCACCTCCCTGGCCGCCGCCTTGACCACCTCTCCGGCCGCCACGATGTCCACATCCTCCGCGCTTGCCCTCACCATGTTCGCTCCGGTCCTCACTCCAGCCATGGCATAAGCTCCCGCTCCCATCCTTCTGCCCATCGCGGTCTCTATAGACCGCAGCAACTTCATGTTGTGGAGGGCTCTCGCTCTTCCCAACTTCGCCGGAGTTCGTCTCCACAGTTTCCTTGATGGCTCGGCCAATGCGCCGGAGGAGACCGTGATGACAGGCACCGACGACGTTGATCGCACCATGACAAATCCCAAATACGAGCAGTGGTGGACTCTTGATCAAAAGGTCCCCGGGCATCTTGTCGGTTCAATGAACGTGGACATCTCCATGCAGCTGATCGGCTGCAAGACGGCGGCCACCTCATGGGAAACCATGCACACCATGTTCGCCGCCGAGAGCAGCGCTGGCGTGCGTAACCTCCAGCACCAGAGCCAAGCGTTGAGGAAAGGAGATTGACCTGATGGCAAGTACATGTAGAAGGTGAAGGCCCTCACTAATTCGATGGCCACTGCCGGCTCTCCTCTTCATGATGATGAGATCATCGACTACATGCTGACCGGGCTTGGCTCGGCGTTCAATCCCATTGCTACTTCGATGAACTTCGCGGGCATGCCTATCACGTTTCCCGCGTTCTACTCCAGTGTCCTCCACTACGAGGCACTCTAGCAGCAGCAATTGGAGCTTGAGGATTGGCAGTCCTCCACCAATGCCACGTCTCGGCCGGTCTACAGCGACAACTCCAGCCATGTGCCTGACTCTGGATGCCAGAGTGGTGAACGTCCCTCTGGCCGCTCTCTCACGCCGGGATCGACTGTCTACGGCCCAAGCCAGGGCGGTGCCCTTGGCCGCAACAGCGGCAACATTGGTGGTAATGACCGCAATGGAGGAAGCAACGGGGGTGGTCACAACCGGCATTGGTGCCCCAAGTGCCAGATATGCAAAAACTGGGGACATGAGGCATGCAACTGTCGCAGTCGCTATGAACGTCACCACCACGCTGCCAACTCCATGTCCACCTCCTCCTCCGCTCATGACCCGCCGCAATAGATCCTGGACACTGGTGCGATGGACCGTCTGACGAATGATCTTGACCGTCTACACTTCCATGAGCGCTATGGCGGGAAGGATCAAGTGCAAGTGGCAAACGGTGCAGGTTTGTCTATTTCGCATATTGGTCATTCCACTATACCCGGTTCATCTCTTCGTTTACACAATATTCTTCGTCTTCCACATATTCATCAACATCTCCTTTCCGTTTATCGCCTTGTTCATGACAATCATGTTTTTGTGGAATTTCATCGTTTCTTTTTCCTTGTTGAGGACATGTCCCCAAAGAAAGTCCTTCGTCGCGCTAGAATTCATGGTGGACTCTACCCCATTCCGTTTACTCGCACGTCGTCTTCCTCCACTTGTCAAGAGAGTCTCAGCGTCAAGACCACCCCGTCCTAGTGGCACCGGCGTCTCGGCCATCCCTTCAATAATATTGTTCAAAACATTGTGAAGAGTAATGATTTAGTGTATTGTCCTGGACGTCAGACTTCCATGTGTGATGCTTGTCCGCGTGCTAAGAGTCGAAAATTGCCTTATTATTTATCTCATCATGTTTCCAGTATGCCTCTTGAGTTAATCCATTCTGATGTTTGGGGGCCTGCTATTACCTCTTCCGGAGGTTATAAGTACTATGTGAGCTTTGTCGACAATTATTATCATTTCAGTTAGATATATCTCCTTAAGCATAAGTGTGATGTTGAGAAAGTGTTTTATGCTTTTCAGGCTCATGTTTAGCGTCTTCTCCACACTAAAATCATAGCGGTTCAGTCGGAGTGGGGTGGCGAGTACCACAAATTGCACTGCTATCTTCAACGCACTGGGATCTCCCATCGCATGTCTTGACCCGCACACCTCTCAGCAAAACGGGGTTGCTGAATGCGAACACCGTCATCTTGTAGAATCAGGTCTTGCCTTGCTGCCCATTCTTCTCTCCCACTGCGTTTTGGGATGAAGCATTTTTTGCTGCGTGTTACCTAATCAATCGCATGACCACACCTGTTCTTCAACAAGATACACCCTTGTATCGTCTCCTTAACGTGCCACCCGATTATAATTTCCTCCGCACTATTGGGAGTGCTTGCTGGCCTAGTTTGCACACATATAACGCACACAAGCTTGCTTTTCGTTCAACCCTGTGTGTGTTCTTGGGCTATAGCCAGATGCATAAGGGATACAAGTGCCTAGATTGATCTACGGGATGTATATACATCTCTCATGACGTTGTTTTCGACGAGTCTATTTTTCCCTTCGCCACCCCTGGGGTCACTGTAGATGTCTCCTCTTTGGCTGATGTCCTCTCTTTTCCTTCCAATGAACCGACAACGGGTGACCATATGCGCAAATATGACCTAACTTATTTGTGTGCTGCTCCGCCTGTCTCAGGCCATGTTACTACTGCGTAGGACACTTCGGGTGACGTACCTTCATCCCCGGTGATCGACGTGCATGGCGCATGCACTCCTCCCACACGCCGCTCATCTGGCCCGTCGGCTACCCCACGCTCACATGCGGTCGATGTACCGACCTCCCTGGTGGTTGACGTGCATGGCGCATGCACATCAGATGCTCCTCCACCCAGCCCATCATCGACCCCAGCGGCAGCCTCACCCAGCCCATTGGTGCCCCCCTCACCGCATGTTGCTGCCTCGTCTGACACGTCCTCTACCTTGGTGTAGGAGGGTGCTGCTCCGTCATCGCCAACTAATCAGCTCGCGTCGCCTTTTGTCGAGGGCAGTCCTGTACCCTCGACCGTGATACCTCCAGCAGGTCCTGGTCACATCATGAACACACGCACCCGCGATCATACTTCACGTGCGCTTGTACCGACTGATTTGACCATCCGCTATGATCACACTATGGTGGACTGCACTACTTAACACTCACTCGTCCAGATATTTTGTTTCTAGTGAACAAGGTATGCCAGTTTCTTTCGCAGCCCATAGATGTTCATTGGGAAGCCGTCAAGCGCATTCTGCGCTATGTAAAAGGTGCATTGCACACAGGACTAAAATTCCGAAAGGCTGTCTCCACTAGCATTAGTATTTTCACTGATGCAAATTGGGCTGGGTGTCCTGATGATTGCCGATCCGTTGGAGGCTTTGCCATCTTTGTTGGACCAACCCTCATTTCCTGGAGTTCTAAGAAACGACCGAGAGTGTCAAGATCGAGTACGGAGGCTGAGTACAAAGCTTTGGCAAATGGAGCTGCTGAAGCCATTTGGGTACAGTCACTACTCAGAGAGCTTGGTGTTTCATAGCAGCGCGTTCCCGTTCTTTGGTGTGATGAGTTAGGAGCCACATATCTGTCTGCCAACCCAGTTTCCATGCGCGTACCAATCACATTGAGATCGATTTCCATTTTGTTTGTGAGCGTGTTGCTTCTAGAGCTCTTGAGGTCAAGTTCATTTCCTCTAATGATCAGCTAGCTGATGTGTTCACCAAACCAGCCACTCGACAAAGTCTAGACCATTTTAGTACCAATCTAAACATTGTACATAGTAGAAGTTCAGTTTGAGGGGGAGTGTTAAAATAGGTCTAGCGTTTCATGTACACGTATTATGTACATATGTAATTGTATATGCTGATCATTATATATAATAAGACGTGGAGAGGCATTGCCCTATGGGAAACACTAAACCTATTCCTAAACTATTCCTGCATTGGTGGATTGCCTCACAAGGATGTTTGTGGATTAACAAGTACAGTGGTGAGTTGACTCGTGAGGGCATTGTGGTGGTCTTGCCTCTCGTCCTTCGTTCCTTTATTTTCTCCCTTTCTCCATGGTGCAGCCTAGTCTCAATTTGTAGTGGCCTGGGTCCTCTTCCCTTATCGCTATGGCAGGAACGGATTCCACAACGACGAAATTCGAAGGGGGACAGGGAGTACATCTTTATCCTGACGAAATATGGTCTTCGCCTACAAAGTTGTTGTTGATGATGCAGAGGTGGGCCCGACAATGACATCCGTCCTGCAGGGCTCGTGGTCGTGGTCTTGTTGCACCAGAACGGAAACCTTTGGGGGTGCTTTGGGAACCCGTTTACGTCCTTGCTCCCTTTGCACCAAAGTGGAAACTATACCGGCTGGCGCACTGGTGCTTACCAGTCCCACCTTACGTCATCTCCTGAGGCCTACCGCTGCATAGAGATCTCCGCTACTCTAGACGGGGCCTGAGGAGGCATGTTCCTCACAGATCTTGGTGATGCTTCCCTCGCGAGCCTAGGGATCTCCCGAAGCCTTCTCTTGAGTGGGGTAATGCTGGTCCGTGCCTGGCTGACGAGGTGAGCCATGCCCTGGGCTGCAGGCAGGCAGGTCTGTGTACCCTTGTTCCCAGAACACCGACATAGACGGCTGCTGCAACGGGTCCTCTTCGGTGGCGATGGAGTTCAACCCCCTCAGTTTCATGTTTTTGGTGCGGGTGGAAGTCGTTCCCTATTGCTCACGGCTTGCAGGACGGGGACATCCTCGCCATCAAGTTTGACGGGGCTCCACACTCTTCGTGAAGGCCTTCGGGAAGGCCGACGACCACCTGGGTAGCTACGTCGAGAGCGACAGCGGCAACAATAGCGGCAGCGGCAGCTCCTCCACTGGAGGAAGCTGGAGCGACAACGACTCAAAAGGAGAAGGACTGTGACTAGGAGAAGTGGCTTCAAATCCTGGACCTCCAGAGGCAATACTCCGAGAGCCTGGACCTCCTTCTATTTAAGTCGTCTTTCTATTCCTGCAATGAACCAAGCTGACTGCTACCTCTTGAGCTTGCCTTGGTTTTCCCTTGAAGAGGAAAGGGTGATGCAGTGAAGTAGGTACGTATTTCCCTCGGTTGTTGAGAACCAAGGTATCAATCCAGTAGGAGGAACAAGCAAGTTAGTAATGGTTGCACGAACACAAACAATCAAACTCTTCCACCCAACACTATAAATGGATGTCAATCCCTTCCTGGTTATTTGCAAGGATTAGATCTGAAAGAGATAGATGTAAACGAGTGTGGAAAGTAAAAGATAAATAAATTGCAGCAAGGTATAGATCTGAAAATATATGATGGAAAATAGACCCGAGGGCCATACGTTTCACTAGAGGCTTCTCTTTTGAAGGAAAATAACATGGTGGGTAAACAAATTACTGTGAAGCAATTGTTAGAAAATCGAATAGTCATGTAGTTGTCCAAGGCAGTGATCATTCATATAGGCATGACATCCCTGTCAAGTATACCGAAACGAATCTGCATCTACTACTATTACTCCACACATCGACCAACTCCTGCCTGCATCTAGAGTATTAAGTTCATGAAGAACAGAGTAATGCATTCAGAACGATGACATGATGTAGAGGGATAAACTCAAGCAATATCATGAAAACCCCATCTTCTTACCCTTGATGGCAACAATACAATACGTGCCTCGCTACCCATACTATGTCACTGGGTGAGGACACCGCAAGATTGAACCCAAAACCAAGCACTTCTCCCATTGCAAGAATTACCAATCTAGTTGGCCAAACCAAACCAATAACTCGAAGAGACTTGCTAGGATATGAAATCATGCATATAAGAAATCAGAGGAGATTCAAATAACATTCATGGATAATATGAACATAAACTCACAATTCATCGGATCTTGCAAACACACCACAAAACGGGATGACATCGGATGGATCTCCATGAAGTTCATGAAGAACATGTTATTGAATATCAAAGAGAGAGAAGAATCCATCTAGATACTAGCTATGGAACATAGGTCTGTGGTGGACTACTCACGCATCATCGAAGGGGCAATGGAGTTGATGTACATGTCGTCCATGATCGAAACCCCCCTGGTAGATTACCAGAAAAGGCTCCAAGATTGGATCTCTCGAGAATGGAGGCTTTCGGCGGCGGAAAAGTATTTGCATGGCTTGTTTTGATGTTGGTGGAATATTTGGGTATTTATACGCCAATTATTAGGGTTAGGAGACCTGCCAGGAGGCGACAAGCCTACTAGGAGGGGCCAGGGGGGCCTGCGCCTAGCAGGCTTGTGGCGCCCTGGCTCCTCCCCTAACGTGCACTCCAAACTTGGATGACTTGTTTCCTTCCAGAAAAATTTACATAACACCACTAGAGGAGAGACAACATACATCTCATCAAAATATTGAACGAATACCGATTTCACATGATTACTTATAACAAGACTTATCCCATGTCCTCAGGAACAAACGTAACTACTCACAAAGCATGTTCATGTTCATAATCAGATGAGTATTAATTATCATAAAGGATTTGAACATACGATCTTCCACCAAATAAACCAGCTAGGATCAACTACAAGGAGTAATCAACACTACTAGGAAGCAACAAGTACCAATCTGAGGTTTGAGACAAGGATCGGATACAAGAGATCAACTAGGGTTTGGAGAGGAGATGGTGCTGGTGAAGATGTTGATGGAGATTGACCCCCTTGATGAGTAGGATCGTTGGTGATGACGATGGCTCCGGAGCTCTAGATTGGTTCTGTCCAAGTTCCGCCTCGAGACGGTGATGCTTCGTCGCGAAAGCTTCCTTATGATTTTTTCCAGGTCAAAACCCTCCATATAGCAGAAGATGGGCGTCGGGGACCTGCCAGGTGGGTCACAAGCCCGCGAGGCATGGCCAGGGGGGTGGTCATGCCTGGTAGGCCTGCCACCTCCTGGTGCGCCCCCTCAGGTATCTGTTTCGCACGGTATTTTTATATATTCCAAAATAATTCTCCATAAATTTTTAGGACTCTTGGAGTTGTGCAGAATAGGTATCTCAGATTTTCTCCTTTTCTAGTCCAAAATTCCAACTGTCGGCATTCTCCCTCTTCATGTAAACTTTGTAAAATAAGAGAGAAAAGGCATAAGTATTGTACCATAACATGCAATAACAGCCCATAATGCAATAAATATCAATATAAAAGGATGATGCAAAATGGGCGTATCAACTCCACAAGCTTAGACCTCACTTGCCCTCAAGCGAAAGCCGAGATCGATAAATATGTCCACATGTTTAGTGATAGAGGTGTCGATAAAATACAATACAGACATGAGGGCATCATGAACATCTTTAGAACAACAATACTTATTGTATAAGATTTCTTATGCTAGAGTAACAATTCATTCACAAGATAAAGTATGAACCAAGAACTCTATTGATAACCGACAAACTATGATCTTAGTCACTGAAGCAATTGGCAATTTATCATAACATCGGAAAGAGTCAATATAATAGCTTGTAAAGCAAACCCACATACTCAATCATCTTTTAGACTTTCACAATTGCTAACACTCATGAGGTACTCATGAGATCAAAGCTTCAATCGAATAGAGAGAAATATAGGGGCTTACAGTTTTGCCACCCAACTATTCACCTCGAGGGTGATGTCAACGATAATAACTCATGATCACCAACATCCGGGTGGATATATGTGTCTAGATCATTCCCCAACACATAATGCTTGCCAAGAAAGAGAGAGAGAGAGGCTAAATATAGGAAGGGGAAAAGATCACCAAGACTCTTGCATAAAGGTAAGTACTTAAAAAGTAAAAGTAATAGATAGGCCCTTCGTAGAGGAAAGCAGAGGTTGTCATGCGCTTTTTGTTTTGGGATGCACAAACCCTTAGTGCAAAGGAATGCTGCATTGTATTACCGTTTGTGATAGCAACCTTTATTATGCAGTCCTTCACTTTTATGTCTTTACTATCACAAGTTCGTACAACGCTTATGTTGGGACCCCGATGCTAAGCCATAAGAATCCATCCTGTAACACATCACATCACTTTGCGGTCTCACGCATGGTTATCTCCACAACTGCCACCTTACCTGGGGCGGGACCGTTTGCGTCTTTTGACTCACGTATGTAATATGTCGCTAGCATTCAAATGCCAAAGAACCTGGGCCGACATGACTAGTCGTAGAACCCAAGTGGCACATCCGTGTAGGGACAGACATACGTAACCCAGCAATGCAGGTGTCGATCTCTAGCGTGTGTAGATGAGTCATAGCAAGCTACAAGGACTCCATTACAATGCAAGATATTTCCTCAAAGGGACAGACACATCAGCAAAGAAGGATACATGTCCGTCAATCAATGTGTCCGGAGCAGTAGCAAGCTACCAAGGCTCGGTGGAAGCACAAAGATGCATTTCCCCATAAAGAGTACTACTAAAGGCGCACAACTAGGTGTCGGATCCCGTACAAGCCGTTGCACGTCACATGTACGCACGACATGCCCGATATGCATAGATACAACTATGGCATCACAACATAACCATACAACATTACAACATTTATTTAGAAGGCTCAGAAGAGCCAACACAACAAGATGTTACAAATAGGGGTCACATGACCCAACATTCAAAGCAATCAAACAACAAGCGGATGTTTAAATATGTGGAAGTACAGACATCTACAAAAGTGGCTAGAGGAGCCTGAAAAGCTACAACGACCCTACCAAAGGAACCAGACCTCTGTCTGGGATTCCCAAGCTAATTCAGCCAACATCGAACTTCCCATCATAAATACTACTAATGAGACCGACGTCTCCTCTGCAAAACAGACATTAAGCAAACGTGAGTACAAAGGTACTCAGGAAGACTTACCTCAAAACTATCTACATATGCATCAGTATCAATGAAGGGGATTGTGGAGTTTATTGCAGGAAGCCGGCTTTGACTCTTAGCTGACCTATACTACGACTACAAGTAGTATCTTTGAGGTTGGATAGCGTACATGAGTCCACATATTCTCCAATCAATACACCACTATGGATCCACATCCGTCTCCCTACGAGAAGGCCCTTCATAGCACTGACGCTTATCTTGCGTATTTTAGAGTATCCACTTCAACTTATCTATGAACCACATAAGTTCTTCAAGTAGTCCATATCCAAGGACGCGGGTATTCGAATAGGTTCATAACCCTACAAGGGTGTACTTCTTCACACACGCTCTCGCCACTTATCACCATATGGACGTCATGCATCTCGACAACCTTCAAGCGGAAGCACTGGCGTGGGCGTCGGCCACGACCGTCAACCACACAAGACCCTAGTCTAGGTTTATCGCCTATTTGAGACTGAACCCGCATGGAAGTCCGGCCGAAGTTTCCGCTACGGCCTCAAACGATGTGCGCAGGGTTCCCAAGATCACCGTTCGGGTGCCGCTTGGTACACCGTCCCACTGTGCCTATACCGCATCATAGTCCACCCTGTCGGGCAGTGCTATGCACGGCCGCCAACACTTTCCCTACAAACACCAGAAACTAGTTGCAACTCCTGGATAGAGGTCTAGGCGATTAAAAGTCGAGCGTGGTCATATTTCAGGGCCCAATGTGTGGTAGTAACTGTCTTGGATCACAAACGCAGAACTCAGTTCTTAAGGACGGTCCCAATGAGACAACTCACCATGTAGTCCTACATGACCCCTCATCGCTATCTTTACCAAACCGTGTTCACACACTTAACTCTCACATAGTAGGACATGAATACTGCCATTCCGACCCATCACCCAGATGTATCAGACCCGACATGACATGACTCTAAGCATAGCAGGCATAGTAAGTAAGCAAGCATGGATGAGTAAGCACAACAAGGCTCAAGCAGTTGCTACTCATGCCAAGTGGTTTCAACTATTTACTCTGGCCAAGACAGGTCATGCAAAGGAATGGGTTCAACTACCGAGAACATGTAACAGTTGAATCGTTGTTATCCTAGTGCAGTAAAAGAGAGCATCAGCGAGAGAGTGGGTTCATATCAGTACGCTCAAGGGGGTTTGCTTGACTGATAGTCCTGAAGATATTACTTCTCTTCATTAGTGTCATCGTTCACATCGTCGGAACCATCGCCTACCGAGAAGGAACAAGCATCGACAAACAGGAAGAAGGAACACATTCAGTGTGATGCAACAATCATGATTAATGAACTGGCAAGTTAAATTACTAAATTGACCTAGTGTTATAGGTAGTTATGTTAAGTGAAGTGGAATTCAAACTTATACTAAATTCCAACTCCAACACTATTAATTAAATTATCCTAATCATGAAATGTCCTACTTGGTTTTGTAAACTTGCTCAAACATTAATGATCATGGCATAAACACATTCATTTGATTTTCCTGATCATTTTTCATATATAAATTATTTTAATCTGATTTACAAATTATTTCTACGATTTTTAGAAGCTTTAAACATTTTCTGGAATTTTCTGAATTTTTTTATTATAAAAATTGATTACTACGTCAGCCCACGACGTCAGCAGGTCGGCTGACCCGGTCCAGGTCAAATCTGGCATGCGGGGTCCACACATCTGTGACACTGGATATTTAACCGGGGTTAATTAACCTAATTATTTAACTAACAAGCACGGGGCCCACTGGCAGTGGCTGGGGGGGTGCTAGTTAGCAGCTAATTAAGACCTAATGACGTCGCCACATCACTCGCCGGAGGTCAGCCGACGGTGACCACAGAACACGGCGGTGGCTCGCAGGACTTGCGCTTCCAACGGCCATCTGGTTCGTTGAGGGCACCGGAAGGTAGCCCGCGCACGCGCGCGTCCAGTGGGGGCAACAGGGGGGCTCGGGGCCACCGGGGTTGAGGCTGGCGTCGAGCTGAGCAGTAGCCGGAGGTCAGGTCCGGTGGGGAGCTGGCTAGGGCACACTGGGGAAGAGGGGAAACGCGGGGAGGAGCAAGAGGGGCTCACAAGGGGGAGGAGTTCTCAGACGGCTCGGGGAGGCTGTCTGCGCAACGAATCGACGCAGAGGAGCTTCGGTCCAGCGCGGAAGAGAGTACGGGAGAGCAGCAAGGGGAGAGAGGGATCTTCACGGAGCCTCCGTGGCGCGGGTAAGGCAAGGGGAAGCAGCTCCATGGCAAGGAGGAGGTGGAGGCTGGCGCGCGCGCGGACGACACCTCGGCTGCCTACTGGCCGGAGGTGGGAGATGACCTCCCTACCTCTGGTGGGCTAGGATGGGCTTCCCACTTGGGCCAGTAAGGTTTTGCCCCAATTTTTTATTTTTTATTTTCTGTTTTTTTTCTTTTCTTCTGACATTTGTTTTATTTTGTGAGGTCAAAGTATCTAGCACAATAATGCCCACCATTTTTATGAAAAATAGTTTGATTATTTCAAACTTCCACAAAAATGTTTGGGCATTTTTGGACATCTATCATATTTATAATGCTTTACTAGTGATTTTCACAAACTTCCCTATTTTATTTAATTAGCCAAAATAATTGCTAATATAAAATTCACCCTTCATATGTTTTTGCCAGCATTTATCAAAGAGGGGGAACATTTTTGAAAAGCATTTTGGATTCACTAAGTTATCTTAAAGTTTAACCTATTTGAATTTTATCTGTGCTAGGGTTTGATCACCCCCATTTCAAATTAATTTGGATTTAGACATGATGACATGATGCACATGTTGATGTTGATGCAAACAATTTCAAGCAAATTCTAGGGCTGTGACTACTCACCCCCACTAAACAAGAATCTCGTCTTGAGATTCAAGCGTAGGGTAAGAGGGAAGAAGGGAACACAAAACTAACACATTCTTCATGATCCAGTTGCCCTTCTTGAAGATATTGCTTCATTTCATCATCTTTACTTTGGTGTCTTTGCTTCCAATATATTCATCCAACATGATGACAAAAAGGAATAAGAAAGCTCTACAAGATTCGATCTTCTCCGAGATTGAGCAACTCATGATCAACTCGTAGAATGAGACATGATAACATCTCTTGAGCTGAGACACAAAACACACATTGAGAACAATAAATGAGGCTGATGACGGAGGTCCAATTGGTAGGTAACAATCCCACGCTAAAACATATGGTGAAGGGGTTTGAAAGTAGCGAGGAGTTAGTTGCCCTTCATACCATAACGGGCACCTTGGGGAAGGTGACTCGTAGGATTATCCTTTAAGTGGCAAAAAGAATTAATTTTGATCCAGAGTTCGTAGAAACTCTTCACACCAGCCCAAGGCAACTCGCAAATGATCGTTGGAAGGAATTCAAAGAATGGCATACTCAGATCGGAGGGAACTAGAGTTATAAAACAATTCGGCAACGGAAGGCACTTTCCAGTTGAAACTGAGAGTATAACCGAGTGTCAGAGCATGCTCTCAAGAACTTGAGCATCTCCATATTCGTCAAAGTTTTACCAACATCCGTGCCAAGCATCCTGGCAACAACTCATACTACCATGATGAATAATGACGGAGGATGCAGATGCAAAGGAAGACAACACTTTCTAAGATTTCACCTTAGCTATGCCAAGGAAGCAAAATCTGGATGATCGACCGAGAGACATTTAGCACTCCGCTTCTAATGTTCTCCCTGGTGTACTATCATAACCCCAAGTATAGGTTAGGTGTTATGACTAGAACAACAAGTAAAGGTCATACTTCGGGGAATCCAAGGGTCCATGAGGAAATAACTTCTAGAGCAAGTCATAAAAGGTCCCCATGGGGAGGTGGCCAAGTTGCTGAAACAAGATATTATAATAGTAGGTCTTCCGGATAGGTATGTTAGCCACAACATCCCTTCGTCGGGTTACAGAGAGACTAATATCATAATTCTTGGGGAGATGTCCCAACCATTATATCTGTCTGAGATTCAGATATGGCTGGTGTCAGGATATTCCAGACTCAGCATGTCTGAAAATGAAAGGTTGCAACACAAATCGAAGAGATGATGTTGTGATATTCTCAGGAAATGAATTGTGGAAGCCAACTCCAAAACGTTAGCTGGATTGCAAGACACATGTGAACACGCTTTCTAGGACATGCATGACTACATGGACTTACAACAAAACACCACCGAGTTCTGGTTGGAACCATCATTGGAGGTAACAAAGTCCTTTCTTAAGTCATACGAATAAGTCTTAAGAAGGAATTTCTTTGCCTTAAACAAGTCAATCAGTGGCTTGGTGTGCTAGGGATTGCATGTGCAATGGAGATGATCAGTCTACCAAACCATAGAATACTTCGCACGTGCATGATTGACTTGGGATGACTCCAAAGAAAACAAAACGACCTTTCTCAAATTCATGGCGGCAACTTGCACCATATGCACATGAACTAAGAGTAAGTCACTTCTTACACCATGCATATACTTCATGTACAGGACACGAAGATATTACCTACAAATTTTCCAACACTAGCTCAATGTTCATCATGAATAATGGAACAGATGAAAATATTGTCAATGGGCCCAACAACAATTCATCGAGGTATCAAAATGGATGGAATTCCTCAACTATGAGAACAAGGTGATACCATTATCCAGACCAAAGGATATAATGGTGTATGCTCAAGGATACATCCACGAGTAAAAAAACATTAGGAAGATCTTGGTTCTGATTTTGATTTGACGATAGCCCACACTCAAATCAAAGATTGGATAAGATGATAGATGCAACAATTGACCAAAAGGATCACTCGGTGAAAATATCGCCTTTCTTCGACACACACATCCACAACAAAGACATCCCCCTGGAATGAACTAAGTCAGGCATAGCTTTTATCTTCCAACTCTCCAAGTTGTTGTTTAGCTTAACCAACTAGTTCAGGGGTGCCCAACACAGATTCTTGGAGAAAGGTGGTTTATAGAAAACCATCTCGATCACGAACTTAACATAACGGTCAAGGAACACCTTGGTAATACTTCCGAGATGATATTCGGAAAATTACGATCCACCGGTATGTTATCAAGCTCGAGAGCAATCTTGCTTTTCAAGGCAAGACGATATGATCAACAGAGCGAAGGATTGACACAATACTAACTCATTGACTAAAAAGTGCACCATGGAAAGTGGACTAGGTAGCACGATCATTCCTAGTATGACAATTCAATGACCATCACACCAAGAGTGAGATTATTGTCCATTAAATACTGAGCAATAGAGTTGCTAGGAGTATCGATTTCACACATCATGAGTCACTTGTCGGTATTCTGGTTTCAACAATACAGAGACCTAGGAATGAATGATGATGGCGAGAAGTATCACTACATCAATATTTCATAAGAGGAAGTGTAGTTCTCATCTTAATGTTGACATCAAGAGATAATACTTCAAGGTAGAACAGAGCAAAAGCTGGATTGGCATTTTGATCTGCAAAATACAACTGCTTTGACCCAATCCGAGAAATGGATGAGGTACGGGAGTTTGCTTCTCCTTGTCATTCTAGAATAGAATGGCTTGATAGACTAGAAGAATAGTCGGCATCGATAAGACAATGCATGACATACTCTTTACTATCCACTAATAGCTGAAGTTCAGAATATAATTGAAGAAGGGTAACTCAAGAGTACCTGATTTTTCCTGAGTTGCAGATGCATGGATTGAATATATCAAACGGAGTTCAACATGTTTATTCTAGATAATCCATGCAGAATGAGGGATTGGCAGAGTCACAACTATGGGATGGAGAACTCATCAACAACACTCATGCTGTGATCTTTCTTTCATGAGGAACTTCTGCCATAACGGATTCATTGTATTGAAGAATGATATACCATGGACGTTGAAGACTATAACAAGGTTACTAATATCCTAAAGGAACAAGAAAATACTATCAACGGAAATGAGAAAAATGATACTTGGGTTCAAGAACCCAGATATAGAATACCTATTGACTAAGTAGCATCACAGCATGCTTTCGATAACAATGGCCAGAATTTTCACACTTGAAACAAAAGACACGACTAGACTATTGTGTGGTTCACTGAAACAACATGGTTTCCGAAACACCTTCATCAAACACGTCGAGGTAATGGAGTACCCCAATACCATAATTAGTGTGCTTTGTCTGGCCTGAAAGACATTGACTCAAGATGAAAGAGTTTTGCAATTGCATCAGATAATCTAGAAACCTTGGATAACTCAAACATTATAACGGCTCTACGGGCATGAAATATGAGGCAACCTGCACAAGAAAACCGAAAACATAACATGGAATTCTTATGGAGACATCCATCCAGTAGGACAACATCTTTACTATTGGTCTCCAGCATAGTAACTCGTCATCCTAATAGATAGATGAGTATGCCTAGTTCTTAATCCGCGTAGAAAAGAAGAGGGTGACTCAGAATCAGAATGACACAAGGAAAGGAGTAAAAAGTGCCTGACGTTCCCTTCCACAATCAATTCCCTTATATAGCTAAAGCAGTTCTAGACTCAACATCGACCAGTTTGGCTTGGTAATCCTACAGGCAGTCCAGCTCTGATACCAAAGCTGTCGGGACCCCGATCCTAAGCCATAAGAATCCAGCCTGTAACACATCACATCACTTTGCAGTCTCACGCACGGTTATCTCCACGGCTGCCACCTTACCTCGGCCGGGACCGTTTGCATCTTTTGACTCACATATGTAATATGTCGCTAGCATTCAAATGTCAAAGAACCCGGGCTGACATGACTAGTCATAGAGCCCAAGTGGCACATCCGTACAGGGACAGACATACGTAATCCAGCAATGCAGGTGTTGATCTCTAGTGTGTGTAGAAGAGTCATAGCAAGCTACAAGGACTCCATTACACTGCGAGATATTTCCCTGAAGGGATAGACACATCAGCAAAGAAGGATAGATGTCGGTCAATCAATGTGTCCGCAGCAGTAGCAAGCTATCAAGGCTCGGTGGAAGCACAAAGAGGCATTTCCCCGTAAAGAGTACTACTAAAGGCACACAACTAGGTGTCGGATCCCATAGATACCGTTGCACGTCACATGTATGCACGACATGCCTGATATGCATAGATACAACTATGGCATCACAACATAACCATACAACATTACAACATTTATTTAGAAGGCTCGGAAGAGCCAAAACAATAAGGTGTTAAAAATAGGGGTCACATAACCCAACATTCAGAGCAATCAAACAACAAGCGGAAGTTTAAATATGTCTGAGTACACACATCTACAAAAGTGCCTAGAGGAGCCTAAAAAGCTACAATGACCCTACCAAAGGAATCAGACCTCTATCTTGGATTCCCAAGCTAATCCGATCAACATTGAACTTCACGTCTTAAATACTACTAATGAGACTGACATCTCCTCTGCAAAACAAAAATTAAGCAACGTGAGTACAAAGGTACTCAGCAAGACTTACATCAGAACTATCTACATATGCATCAGTATCAACGAAGGGTTTGTGCAGTTTATTGCAGCAAGCCAGCTTTGATTCTTGGCTAACCTATACTACGACTACAAGTAGTATCTTTGAGGTTGGATAGCATAGACGAGTCCACATATTCTCCAATCAATACACCACTGTGGATCCACTTCCGTCTCCCTACGAGAAGGCCATCCATTGCACTCACGCTTGTCTTGCGTATTTTAGAGTATCCACTTCAAGTTATCTATGAACCACAAAAGTTCTCCAAGTAGTCTATATCCGAGGACGCGGCTATTCGAATAGGTTCATAACCTTGCAGGGGTGTACTTCTTCACACACGCTCGCGCCACTTATCATCGTATGCACGTCATGCATGTCGGTAACCTTCAAGCGGAAACACTAGTGTGGGCGTCGTCCACGACCGTCAACCACACAAGACCCTAGTCCAGGTTTATCACCTATTTGAGACTAAACCCGCACGGAAGTCCAGCCGAAGTTTCCGCTACAGCCTCAAACAATGTGCACAGGGTTCCCAAGCCCACCGTTCGGGTGCCACTTGGTACATCGTGCCACTGTGCCTATACCGCATCATAGTCGACCCCGTCGGGCAGCGCTATGCACGGCCACCAACACTTTTCCTACAAACACCCCAAACTAGTTGCATCTCCTGGACAGAGGTCTAGGTGATTAATAAGTCGAGTGGGGTCATATTTCAGGGCCCAATGTGTGGTACTAAGTGTCTTGGATAACAAACACAGAACTCAGTTCTTAAGGACGGTCCGAATGAGACAACCCGTCATGTACTCCTACATGACCCCTCGTCGCTACCTTTACCAAATCGTGTTCACACACTTAACTCTCACATAGTAGGACATGAATACTGCCATTCCGATCCATCACCCAGATGTATCTGACCCGACATGACACGACTCTAAGCATAGCAGGCACAGTAAGTAAGCCGGCATGGATGAGTAAGCACAACAAGAGTCAAGCAGTTTCTACTCATGCCAAGTGGTTTCAACTATTTACTATGGCAAAGACAGGTCATCCAAAGGAATGGGTTCAACTACCGAGAACATGTAATTGTTGAATCGTTGTTGTCCTAATGCAGTAAAAGAGAGCAGGAGCGAGAGAGTGGGTTCATATCATTATGCTCAAGGGGGTTTGCTTGCCTGAAAGTCCTGAAGATATTACTTCTCTTCATTAGTGTCATCGTTCACATCGTCGGAACCATCGTCTACCGAGAAGGAACAAGCACCAACAAATAGGAAGAAGGAACACATTCAATGTGATGCAATAATCATGACGCATGAAATGGCATGTTAAATTATTGAATTGACCTAGTGCTATAGGTAGTCATATTAAGTGAAGTCGAATTCAAACTTATACTAAATTCGAACTCCAACAGTATTTATTAAATTATCCTAATCATGAAATGTCCTACTTGGTGATATTAACTGGCTCAAACATGCATGATCATGTCATAAACAGATTCATTGGATTTTCATCATCATTTTTCATATATAAATTATTTTCATCTGATTTATAGATTATTTTCTATGATTTTCAGAAGTTTTAAACATTTTCTGGAATTTTCTATTTTTTTATTATAAAAACTGATTACTGCGTCAGCTTGACGTCATCATGACGTCAACAGCTCAGTTGACCTGGTCCAGGTCAAACATGGCATGCGGGGTCCACACATCAGTGACACTGGATATTTAACCGGGGTTAATTAACCTAATTATCTATCTAACAAGCACTCGGGCCCACTGTTAGTGGCTAGGGGGGTTAGTTAGCGGCTAATTAAGCCCTAATGATGTCGCCACGTCACTCACCGGAGGTCAGCCAATGGCGACCACAGAACGCGGTGGTGGCTCACCGGAAGGTTGCCCGCGCACGCGCGCGTCCTGTGGGGCCAACAGGGGGGCTCGGGGCCACCGGGGTTGAGGCCGGCGTCGAGCTGAGTGGCGGCCGGAAGTCAGGTCCGGTGGGGAGCTGGCTAGGGCACGCTGGGGAAGAGGGGAAACATAGGGAGGAGCAATAGAGGCTCACAAGGGAGGGGCAAGAGTGCTCAGACGGCTCGGGGAGGCTGCCGGCGCAACGAATCGGTGGCAAGGAGCTTCAGTCCGGCGTGGAAGAGAGATCAGGGAAGAGGGGGAGAGCAGCACGGGGAGGGAGGGAGCTCCACGGGGCCTCCATGGCACGGGTAAGGTGAGGGGCAGCAGCTCTATGTCAAGCAGGTTCTGGAGGCCGGCAAGCACGCGGCCGACACCTTGGCTGCCTACTGGCCGGAGGTGGGAGATGACCTCCCCACCCCTGGTGGGCTGGGACGGGCTTCCCACATGGGCCAGTAAAGTTTTGCCCCTTTTTTTATTTCTTATTTTCTGTTTTTTCTTTTCTTCTGACTTTTGTTTTATTTTGTGAGGTCAAAGTATGTAGCACAACAATGCCCACAATTTTTATGAAAAATAGTTTGATTATTTCAAACTTCCACAAAAAGGTTTGGGCATTTTTGGACATCTATCATATTTATAATGCTTTATTAGTGATTTTCAGAAACTTCCCTAATTTATTTAATTGGCCAAAATAGTTGCTAATATAAAATTCACCCTTCATATGTTGTTATCAACATTTATCAAAGAGGGGGAACATTTTTGAAAAGCATTTAGGATTCACTAAATTATCTTAAATTTTAACCTATTTGAATTTTATCTGTGCTAGGGTTTGATCACCCCCATTTCCAATTAATTTGGATTTAGACATGATGACGTGATGCACATGCTGATGTTGATGAAACAATTTCAAGCTAATTCTAGGGCTGTGATAGCTTATTTCCCTTACAATAAATGATCACACATATTTAGGAAAAAATCTTATTGCTTTTTGCACCGATGACAACTTACTTGAACGATCTTACTCAATCCATAGGTAGGTATGGTGGACTCTCATGGCAAAACTGGGTTGAGGTGTCTGGTTGCACAAGTAGTACCTCTGCTTGGTGTAGAAGTTTTGGCTAATTGTGATATGGAAGCAAGAACTACAAGTTGGAGGATCTACAACCATATAACTTTTATCCGGAGGCAAGCAAACATAACCCATTATGTTGTCTTCCCTGTCCAACATCAACTTCTTAACATGTAATATTTTGATGAGTGGTCACAATCATAAAAGATGTCCAAGATAATATATTTATATGTGAATCTCTCTTTTGTCACTTCCTTTTGAATTGCACCAATGACCAATCACTATGTTTGTTAACTCCCAACAAATTTCAATCGACATACTTCTTATATGTGAAGTCATCACTCCCCATAGGATCATTATGTATACTCTTTGATTTTTTATATTCTTCTTTTATTTATTACTCTGAAGAGTATAGTGTAACAGCCCAAGACCGACGCTCCAGAAGATTCCCCCTTTTTCATTCTCGTCATGTGATTTGTTCTGTTGTCACATTCATCATCACATCATTTCCATCATCTGCATAGCATTGTCGCTTGTTTTGAAAAATTGCATCCGTTCGTAATCGCTGGTTCTCTCCGTTAGTGTCATCGGCCATTTCGAGACCAACCACACACGCACATGCCCGTGGCATCAATAGAAATATTGTTTTTAAAGTACACATATAATATTTTCGGATTGGGTCGAAAGTTGGCATGCGGCCTTGTTATATTGTAGGGATGATACCAGCCAAATTTTGTCACAATCAAAGGTCGTTTGATACCACAACGATTAAATATATAGAGGCACTAGTAGGTTTATCAGTCGGACATTTTTGGTGTTTCAAAACTCCTTTTCACGGGCCGCAAACATCCCTCTCTTCTCAGCCCACACCCCCATATACACAGCCTGCCAACCCACCTAGCCCCCCTTTGCTTCCAGACTGCCCGATCGAGATCCGACGGTTGAAATCGGTGCAAAAATACCTAATCCTAGCCCCCCATTCGTATTTAAGCACCCCTAACCCATGGCTATTGAGAAACCCTAGTCTTCCCTTGAAATCCGCACTGCCAGCCACCACCGGCCTCTCTCCCGCAGCCACTTGGTGGCTCTGTCTCCACCCTGCCGCTGTAGCCCGCCCAAGCCCATGTGAGGTCGCCGGACCCGAACCGCCGCCACCGCCCATACGCATCTCACGTCACCGCCCACATGAGCCAGACGCTCGGGTCCACCCCGTACCCCGAGCCCGAGGGCCTCCTTCTCGCCCGCGCATCTTGAGGCCGCCCAGCCGGTCGACCACCGGAGCTCCTGCGAGCCAGAATGCCGGTGACCTCTAGGCCAGGCGTCACGTCACCCTCACCTTCCCCTTCTCTCTTTCACTCCCTAACCTCCCTCTCTCTCCCGTTGCGCATGAGCCCCATGGCCGCCACTCCGCCCGATCGACTCCGCCCTCTCATGGATCCGTCGGCTGCTATTGGGAATGGATTCACCTCGGCCGGATCTCCCCTCCGGCGCCCATCCCTGACCTCTCCCTGGCCGCCTTGGCCCCCCATGCAGACCCTCCATGGCTGCCTCCTGCCTTCTACTCGACCAGGAGGAAGGAGAAAAGCCCCCGTTGATCCGAGCCTGGGCCATCTCCAGCCCACGAGAGCCGCGTGGCCAGGCCCAGCCACTGGCCGTCTCCAGCGCCGGCCTGCCAGCCTCACCTGCTCCATGGGCCAAAGCCCATCAGGTGAGCTCCCCTCAAGCCTAACCCCCGCCCTGTGCGATCCATTTCTATGTTGCGCTCATGCCGTGTAGCCATGTTATGTGAGATTCGGCCGGTGTAGTTTTTTCCTAACAGCGAATTTAGCTAATTAACCAGTGTTGCATAATTACAGATTTATGCATGATTTTGATATGCTCATAAATAAATAACCGTGCATCGGATCCAAATGTTTCATATATGTAAAATGTGTAGCAAAATGTGTATATTAATTGTACTACATTTTCATGCATGGTACAAATATTTTATGTGTTGGTTGCCTTTATTTTTGCATACATGGCTTGCTAAACGGTTTATGTCCTATTCTTGCATAGATGTGGTGTCATTTGTTTTATAATAAAACCGACATGTTATATATGATTTTGGGGTAGAAAATCCATTGAATTTATTTGTGCATTTAGATTTTTCATTTGAGTAAGTTTGCGTGCATGTTATTTTTGCTGTGATGCCCTTCTGTTATTTTCGTGTGATTTACTCCATGCATGATATGAATTATTTTTGAACATGAGATATGCCCTTTGACATGTGGACTAGACCTTGGTAATTTTGTTTGCCATGATAATCCATGTTTAGGTGTTGTTTTCTTGTTGCCAACATGTCTGGAATCTGTAATACTTTGTTGCTGTCTTGCCATGTGTTTTGCTAGTGAGCTACAGCCCTTTTGGGGTTTGTGTAATGGAGTTATTTGTAGCCTATAATGTCCTCGAGCATGTTCTTAAGTAGCATGACATAATATGCCCTGTATATTATAGTTTTACTGCTGTCAATATGCCTTCGCGATAAAATTGTACTGTCAAAAACTGCTATTTTCAGTAAGTCTAAAACTGTTTTCAATCAGCCATCTTGCCAGCTTATTTCCTAGTGATCCATGATCCTAAACAACTCACTCCTATGATATAACTTTGTGCATCATGTATGGTACTACCCCATGATTAGTTAGTGCATTTTAGGATCTTGTAGCTTGTTGTTTTCATGTGTGCAAAATGTTATGTTGCGGTTTTGGGCAGATTTTATAAAAAACTTGTGTTGGTTGTTGTGGTTGAACCGTACCTCCATTTTGGGCATGCCATATATGAAACTTTCTTAAAATTTCGTGTAGTATCATATTATTATGTTACATCCATGTTTTGAAATATTTGTGGTTGTCAGTTTCATGCATTTTGCATTCATGGCATATAATCTTGTGATTGTCAAATCTTTTAGATCGTAGCTCCGTTTGA
The DNA here is from genome assembly GCA_022496015.1 of Hordeum marinum. Lineage (NCBI taxonomy): Eukaryota > Viridiplantae > Streptophyta > Magnoliopsida > Poales > Poaceae > Hordeum > Hordeum marinum. The sequence goes on from CM039678.1 coordinate 314,235,224, forward strand.
GATGTTCCATATATGTAAATTGACTAGAATGACGCGTAGAATTGCATGGTATACTTTATTTTACTATTTAACAATTATAAAATATGGTTAGTGCGGATCTGGACCAATTTAGAAGTTAACATATGGGGTCATTTCGGAAATACTATAAGTTGTTTCCGACCTCATTTAAGATACCTAGATAGATAGTTTACTTATGCGTCACCTCTTGCCATGTTTTACAACATTTAATATTGTTGTGTACCTAAGTGGGAGCGAACTAAGTAATTCAATGTGGAGTTTCGTCAATATGCAACTCGTTGCTTATTGAGCTTCACTTTAATGTGTAGTAGTTGTTTGATGTGATTTGCCATGCCTTGCATAATTAAATCGCACATCCATCATATTTGTTTGCGCATCATGTCATGCATATGTTGTGGTGTATCGTGTGTTGATTGTTGTTTTTGGATGGTTCATTCTCGATAGAGTTCTGAAAGTGTTCTGAGTGTGAGGATTCGTTCAACTACGCCCTTTCATCTACTTCGCGGATTTGTTCTTCCAAGCGGGGTCTGAGGCAAGATGACACATTTCCCTGGAAACCACTACTATCATTGCTATGCTAGTTGTCTTGCTTCCATCCTTATTTCCAGCTACCTACCACTTGTTTATCAAGCATCCAAGCATTGCCATGATAAGCCTCTAACCCCTCCACATCCCAGCAAACCTATGTTTGGCTACGTTACCGCTTGCTCAACCCTTCTTATAGCGTTTCTAGCTGCAGGTGCAATTGCTTCCATGTGCCAACAAGGACATTATTTTGTTACCGCAATATTATTGTTATTAAATTTAATACACACACTACAGGAATCAGGCACTTTGCCGTCTGCCATGTTAGACGACAAAGGCACAAAGGCGGAAGGCAAAGGACTTTGTCGTCTGCTAGTGGACGACATATTTTTGGGACCAGCTAGATCCGGTAAAGAGTTTCATTGCCGTCTGCTTGGGCCCAGCAGATGGCAAAGTATCATTGCCGTCAGCTTGTAGACAACAAAGGGAATGGACGACAACTGATGACGGCGTCGCCGATAGAGGGGGCTAACGGACCTCACCACTCCGTCGTCTGCCCCTGCCCCCTTTGCTCTTTGCCCGCCCCCCTGCCGCCGCCCCCTTTGCCGTTTGCTCCCCCACCCCCCATTGCCATCTGCCCCCCCCCCCACTTTGTCATCTGCCCCGCTCCCCTTCTGTAACATCCCAAATTTTGGAATGTTATAATTAATATTAGAATGAATGCTTGTTTGCTTGAGTGATTGAAATTGAGTGCAAATTTGAAACTTTTGAAAACTTTTGAATGAGAGGGAATGAAATGACTTTCCCAAAACATTCACTCTGCATGAATTCAAATTCATTTCATCACAAAATCCCAGAGTGAAGATGATATGACTTCTTCCATTTAAAGTAATGAAAAGGGATTTGAAAATGGTTTTAATTTCATTTGAAATAGTTCAAATTCAGAAACTTTATGCAACTCAATGATTTTCATGAGAGAGGATAAAAGGACTTCTTCAAATTATATGAAATATGAGTTGGAAGTTTAATAGAAGGATATGAAAACTATTTGAGAAATTCTCAGATGGAGTTTCACCTTCCACATTTGAATTCCCTATTTGAATTTGTAAACATTCAAACCCCTTGACAAAAATTTTCAGAGGAGTAATATGACACTCCAAACCAGGGGTAATTTGGTGAAGTATTTGAACCATAAAACCCAAGGGGTTAATTGAAAAATATTTGCAAAAATAAATAAAGCCATTTAGGCATTTTCTGAAAATAATTTTTTTAAAAGTAGTTATTTTGGCCGTGGAAAAATGTTCATTAAATGGCATTTATTTCCCTGATTATTTTGGTATATTAAACTTTACTTTTTGGACAGGATTTGAATGCCTTAATGCTATTTTTAATACTCTGTTAATTAATAAGTGGAAACTTTTAAAGCGAGTTAATATCCACCGGCCCACAGCCCCTGATCCCTCCCCCGAAACTCCTCCACATCGGCCATCGCTGACCGCGCCCCTCCTCTCTCTCTCAGTGACACTCCGGTCCCACCGACCGTCCGCGTCATCTCCGCGGTCGTCCCCTCCATTGCTCCTCCCCTTACCTCGCCGGCGACGAATTCGCGCCGGATTTTTCCTCCCCTTCCATTCCCCGCCCCAAGGCAGCCTATAAAACCCCGACGACCCCGCCTCTCGTTTCCCCCATTTCCCCCTCGTCCGACCCCCTCCCCTCACCAGAATCTCTCACTGGAGCTCCGTTCCACTCGAATCTCCCAGAGCTCGTGCTTCTCACCACCCTCCTCCCCGACCCCCCTGACCTAGCCCATCGTCCCCGGAGTGCCACCTGGACCCCTCCATCGTTGTCAGAAGTCCCCGGAGCACCTTCGACTACCTCACCGGAGTTCCCCTCGGCCACCACCATCCCGAGCTCGTGGAGCTCAACTCCGATGCTCCCTCGCCTCGCCGTCTCCACCAACGGACGCCGGAGGTCCGTTGCCATCGACTGGACCCCTCTGACGCTGTGCCCGACCACCGAAGACGCCTCCCCGTTGACCTCGACGCCTCGGCCTCACCGGAGAAGTTTCCTCGCCGGCGACCTCCCCTGTGAGCTCCCCTCCCCCTCTCTTAACCATTGGATCTGGATCTAACGATCCAGATTAGAACAATTAAAACGCCGAAACGTTTTCTTCTAACGTTCGGTCGTCCACCCGCAAACACCCGCACGCACACCCTTGCGACTAATCACAAAGCGCCACGTCACCCCCCGTGTCCGTCAGTTTATTTTTTTCTTTTTCTGTTTTTTGTTTTAGAAAACAGAATAGGTTGTGATTTTGTTTTCTTTATATCTTTTATGTTTTTAATTATTTTTTATTGATTATTTTTTCATTAGTTCAAAACTTTGTTCTAGTTTCCGTAGATATCAAGTTTGACCAAATTTGAATAATTTAAAATTGATTTGAAACAGATTTGATTCAAATCTTATTTTCTGAATATATTGAGTTTAAAAATATATTTTTAGTTGATTCTTTTTGCTACTTGTCACTAGTGACCTTAGTTATCAGTGGTAGAGTTTGGAAATTTTTAGAATATTTTATAGTAGTTTTTTTAAGCAAAACAGATTCTGGTTAGTTCTATTAGGTCTATTTATATTCCCTTTTGTTTTAAATTATTTTTAAATTATTTTCTTTTATATTAGTGATAGACTTTTATAAATTTGTCTGTTAGATAAGAGTAGCCGTTCAAAAAAAATAATATTTTATTAGTTGGTTGCATGAAAATCAATTCTAGTTCAACTATAACTTGCAATTGGATTTTCGTTGCTATGTTGATCTTATATTTGAACATAGTTTCCACAAAATTGTTTTATAAGTTTGATTTCCTGTTAATCTAAGTTTAGACCAGAAAAAAATTGTATTATAGTTGAGATTGTTTGTGCTTTAAGCCAAGGATGACCTTATCAAAAGAAGAACCTTTATAAAAGCTTTTCAATTAGTTCTTTTTGCAAAATAAAGATGTATGAGAAAATACTTTCTATTAATTATTTGTTTTTAAAAAAAATTGTTTTTCATTTGTTAACTCAGTGTTTTCTACTATTATGTTCTAGTAGTTAAAAACTTATGTTGCTAGAGTATTGTTTTCTAAATTATTAGTTGTTCTTCAAAAGTAATTCTTTTTGCTAAGTAAAATATTTACTAAAATACTTTTGATTATACTTTACTTTGTTTTGAGTTTTTACTTTTGAAAATTAGGATGTATTTGTAGAGAAGACCAACTTTGGTTGTCTTGATGAAGTTTTGTTAATTTTTGTCTTAAGTATTTCCTTCATCACTAGCATGTTGCTTTTGGTTTTGTGTTGCCTTTTTGATTGTTAGTATTGACTGCTAGTATGTTTGCTTATAAGAATGCAACGTTTGATTATAGATTTTCATTGGAGAGTGACGAATAGTCTATCAGTTATCTCTCAGAGCGATATTATTCTTCATCAACAGTACATCAAGTCACTTTGACCATGTATACCTATGTTTTTATTGCATTAGTTCTACCATCTCCCCAATTGCATGCAAAGTACGTAAATTGGAAACTTGGTTACTTGATGTAGTATCATGTGGTAGGCACCCTCAACCCTTTGACACATTGGCCCCGGTAAACGTTGTTTTAATTTTGCTATGCTATTAGTAGACGGGGTTGGTTGTGTGATTCATGAGAGTTGTGAGTTAATAATTTCAAGACCTACAAGATGAACAAGACTTCAAGACTCCGAGTTTTCAACATACCTCTGGGTGGATGATGGTTGAATGGCGCCCTGGAGAAACCAGAGGTTAGCCTAGGTGGTGCTGGGGAAGTGCCAGTATTCATGCGGAAAGGTCCACCCAGGCACAAAGAGATGGATGGATGCTTCAAGACCCAAGGCTTACCTGCATAGCCACAAGTCATTATGGGATCTTGCTTGGTTGGATATCATGGTGACCCTGGACAGGCAGTGCTACGAGATGTAGAAGAATGGTACGAAGGGATGGGCACCGACAGAGTCTCAGGGAAACCCTTTGGAAGACCATGTTTTGGTCATCCGTTTCTCAAACACCCTGAAGTGCGAGAAATCAAACGGAGGCGACCAAATCTTGTGGGGAACATGTGCAAAACTCCGCAGAGTACTCAAACCTAATCGATTAGCCGTGTCCACGGTCATGGACAACTTGAGACAAAGGAATTGAAACTATCTGGAATTCTCAACACAAAGAATTATAATGAAGTGGGTATTAATGACAACTTGGGTATGAGAATTAATTGGTAGAACCATCTCATTAATCAACCAACATTGTAGTAAAAAAAAATCTGTTTTGCCCTCTCTTGTTGTAGGAAAAAATTTGCTTTACGCAAAAACAAAACTTGAACTTATAGCCCCACCTGCCATATATACATATAGTATAGATGATTATTTTTTTCACCCCTCTTTTGTGACTTGCCGGCATATTCAAAATGCTGACCTACACGGCTGCAACGTCTTATGTTGCAGATAAGCTCTACGACGGGTAAGAGTACGATTGAGGGTTACTGTCTACACTCAACCTGCCGTTGGTGTTATTGGGACTCCACTCCTGTTGACTATTTCCGCTGAGATTTTAAGGTATATATCAGTTTTACGTTAATTACATGTGATTGCACTTTGATATATACATTGATGTACTATGTGTGCCAGCATACTGATCCAGGGATGGCACAGAAAACACAGAGGCTTGACTCGTTTTGAGTCGGGTCGCTACACCTTCTTTGTCATCTACCTCTCTCCCCATCTTTGTCGTCTACCTCCTCACCCTTTGCTGTCTACCACGAACGGCAAATAGACCAACTGTCCGCAGCCTAGGCTTCCCAGGTTTCATAGGTAGCTGCCACGTGGCACCTTTGGCGTCGGTGGAAGACGGCAAAGTGCATGTATAGTCCCTTTGTGTTCTGTTTTTTATTATATCCAATCATTTTCGCAAGAGCATATATGATATATATATATAATTCATAGAAACTATATCCCTGCCATATCACAAGCACATAGATATTATCATCCAACAAACATACCAAATCAAAAGTGCAAGTTTCATCCATTGTTGGTGCACTAGAGTTTTGGGCTCTCCAGTGCCCCTTACTCGTGTATTGGTAGTAGTAGTCACCCTGGCAGCGAGGCCCAGCAGGGACTTGCCAGATACCAACACAAGAGAATCAAGACCACAACAAGACCTTTCCGGGGGGATATTGAACCCCCAGGCAAAGAAAGGCCCCGGCAAGGCAAAGCCCCGGTGTCGATCCACCTAGACGCATGTCGCGGCATCGACGTTGGAGGGGGCTAAGCGGTGCCGATGGGACGGGCTCCCGTCCCGTCCCACTAACGGACAGATATGCCTGACGGTGCATTAAATGTGCCTCTCCTACTCCATCAGCATTAGGTATGATAGCAATGTACACCCTGTGTACACACTATACGCCAGTGTTGAGATCCCCTTGAGAGTATAAAAGTAGGCCCAGGGCGATACGGTAGAGGACTTTTCGACTTTTGGGACTTTCTAGCTCACACGTGTGGCGGCTGCTCATAGCGCTTCTGTATCTAGAACCCTAAGAACACTCTCAATACAACCAAGTAGGAGTAGGGTTTTACGCATCCGGGCGGCCCGAACCAAGGTAAAGATCCCCGCATGCTGTTCATCAGACTGGCTCTTTGTACGAGCCTTCCCCCTGCCGAACCGAAACGGGTCCTTATGATCCCATAGGTGTTCGTTCCCATGACATTTTTGGTGCGCCAGATAGGGGGACGCTAGGTCATGCCAACCCGTTCTGGTAATCAGCGTGCCAGTTTCTTCATACTCATCATCGCCATGGCCCCCAAGAAGGAGGTTCTGACAGCAGTTGGCCCATCCACGTCCGTCGTACTTGTATCTGTGTAGAGAGGACATAGCGTAGACGTGGGTGGAGGAGGAGGAGGAGGAGGTTCGGAACTTCCGTGACGCTCCAGTGATCAAGTCCAAGCAAGCGGCGACGCTCGCTGTGGAGACGCCCATGGCTGCGGAGGGAAGCCCCGCGCCCCTGGGTCTCAGGATGGAGCGATACCGCCTGCGGGTGGTACAGCGTACTCCGGGGGCAGAAGGGGATGTCCAGGGAAGCCATGCTGGCGCCTACACCGCGTCCTTCTTAGGACGCGCGCGGAGAGCTGCAACGGCACCCGCAGTTCTCAACGTCCCCACGAGAAAGCTCCTACACATCATTCCCAAGATGTGCGGGACCAGCATGCTCACCAGCATGCAATCGGGAGTTGCATGCCGATGCTGGACGACGGTGGTGCTCCTTCTAACATGGTTAGGAGTCAGAGCACCTCGCGTTCCTCGTGCCATTCGCTGCCGACCACGTCGGAGGAAGCTGTGGCGCAGGCGTAGCTACTCCTAAACTTCCCTCCTCATGCAGAGAAGCCCAACCAATGGAGAGCCACCATTCAGAGCCTCCTTAGCCTCGTAGATAAGTTTTGGTCCACCGAGCCGGCTCAGGATAATGGTGAGAGGGCTGGAGGCAGCGCGACTTCGGTGCACTCTCCTCCACAGCAACATTGCGGGTCACTGAGTCGACGAACCGACGCTTACGATGGTTACTCGACGGCGTCGTCTGACCCACGGACACGCCGCGATCAGCGTCAAGTTCTTCAAGAACATGGCAAGGAAGACACTTGAACTGCAATCAAGCGGCGGCGGGAAGCATGCCTATAGTCTGATAGGCGTGCGGGCCCACATTAGATAAGTCTGTGCTAGGGTATCCTATCAGCCTACCTTATTAGGTGGGTTGTCCAACGTTCACCTGTGAGCTACGAGAAGTCCAGTGCCCAACTCCCACACGTTCAAGCCATAAGTCCCAGAGAAGTATGACAATAAGACTCATCTGTCGGAGTTCCTAAGCATCTACTCCATTGCGGTGCAAGCTGTCGGGGGTCGCGATGACAAGATACTTGCCAACTACTTCCCATTGGTGCTTAAGCCCAACGTCAGGTCATGGTTGATGCACTTGCCAGAGGTGTCCATCGCCTCCTAGGCAGAGTTGTGCCATGAGTTTGTTGGTGCTTTCACATGAGGTCATCAAGCTCCGAGCCAAGAAAGTGATCTACACATCATCCCTCTGAAGGAGGGTGAAACTTTACGCAAGTACATCCAAAGGTTCAGCCGCATGCATCCCAACATCCTAGACATTCATCCTGCCGATGTTATCAATGTGTTCCATCGGAATGTGCGCAACCACAGGATGCGGGAAGACATGGTAATGAATAGAGTCAGGGACGTCGCCGAGCTTTATGCTTTGGCAGACAAATGTGCTCAGGCTAAAGAAGGGAAGAGACTCCCCGGCAAAGACACCGATGCAGGGGTCGACTCTGAAGATCAAGACACTGCTACCCCAACAAATAAGGGCCGGCAACGGAACAAGAAGCGCAAGGGCAAGACTGTACTTGCAATCGAGGGAGCCGATAGCCCCGGAGCCGCCAAGAAGGGCAAGGTTGATGACCCCGGCAATGATGTTGCTGTGTGTGCCTCCTACCATGCCATGGCGGCTTCCGACAAGTCAAAAGGCTCCGGCAAGTAGAATTGCAAGATCCATCGCACCAAAGGCCACGATCTCCAAGACTGCCGGCAAGTTGTGGAGCTTGTCAAGAAGAAAAAAGGTGATTACGAGAGGCAAGACAAGGAGAAAGGCCAGGATGGTGCCAAGGGGTCCGGCAAGAAGCGTGTCGGCCGAGGGGGTCGCCACGGAAAGCCCAAGCAAAAAAGACCGGCCTGCCCATGGCCGCGACAAGCAAGAGGGAGATGATGTTGATGTCGAAGCGGATGACGAGTCCAGCGAGCATGAGTTTCAGAAGGCTACAGAGATGATGTGTATAGAGGGAGGTGCCATGTCGCCTTCCTCTCACCGCCAACTCAACCACTGGGTGCGCGAGGTTAATGCGGCATTGCCCTCTACTGGTACATAGAGACCTCTGAAGTGGTCCAACACTCCTATCATCTTCAACGCCGAGGATCACCCTGATCGCAGAACTACGGTTGGGTGCTTGCTATTGTTGGTTTCGCCAACAATCCGCAACCTCAAGGTGACGAAGATGTTGGTCGACAGTGGGGCTAGCCTGAACCTGATCTCACCAGATGACATTTAGAGGCTGCACATTCCTAACGAAGATCTCGAGCCGATGGCGCTTTCCAAGGGGTTAATTCAGGAAGAACTCAGCCGAAGGGCAAGGTCACGCTGGCGGTGACATTTGGCAGTGATATCAATTTCAGAATGGAGAAGATCGTTTTGACGTCACCAAGATCTCGTTGCCGTACAACGGCATTCTTGGTCGCCCATCACTGGCCAAGTTCATGGCGACCACCCACTTTGCTTACAACATGCTGAAGATGCCTGAGCCAATGAGCATCATCACTATCAACTCCGACAAGAAAAGCACACTTATCCGCGCCGACCTACTCTACCAGGGTGCAGTCGTAGTGCCTATTGCCAAGGCATTTGCTCCTGCCGCTGAAGTTCCAGGGGGGAAGAAGACCGGCAAGGCCCCTGCGCACATTCCAGGAAGTGCACCTCCTCGGAGTGTTGCGTTCCCATTGACGATGTGCTAGAGAGGTCCACCAACAAGAGAAAAAAGTCCAAGGCTGCTCCGCCAGAGACCAAGAAGGTGCCCGCCAAGAAGGATGGCATGGGGGTAACTATTACCATAAGTTCCACCCTTTACGACAAATAGGAAAGTGCACTCATCGCCTTCCTGTGGTCAAATGTCGACGTGTTTGCATGGCAACCATCTGAAATCCCCGGTGTTCCCTGGGAGGTGATTGAGCACCACCTTGCCGTCTGCCCACACGCGTGGCCCGTCCAGCAGAAGGTCCGGAAGCAAGCTTTGGAGCGGCAATAGTTTATTTCCAAAGAGATCAAGAAACTTGAAGCGACTGGCTTGATCATAGGAGCACTCCATCCAACATGGTTGGCCAATCCGGTCGTAGTGCGCAAGGCAAACGGAAAATGGAGGCAGTGCATTGATTTCACAAACATCAACAAAGCATGCCCCAAATATCCTTTTCCCTTGTCGTGCATCGACAAAATTATGGACTCCATCGCCAGTTAGGACTTGTTGTCTTTCCTTGAGGACTATTCCGGTTATCATCAGATTTTCATGGCTAAGGAAGATGAGGAGAAGACCGCATTTATCAACCCATGTGGTACGTATTGGTTTTTGCGTATGCCTTTTCGGTTGAAAAGTTTTGGTTCTATTTTTGCAAGAGCGGTCCAGATTGGTTTTGAGCCCCAGCTACATAGAAATATGGAGGCTTATATGGATGACATAGTGGTCAAAACCAAGGACAAGGCTACACTCATATTAGACGTAGAAGAAAAATTTGCCAACCTGCGCAAGATCAACATGAAGATCAACCCTGAGAAGTGTATGTTCGGTGTCCCATTCAGCAAGCTTCTTGGGTTCTTTGTATCTCAACGAGGAATCAAAGCAAATCCCGACAAGATCAAAGCAATTGAGCAAATCGAAGCAGCAAGACGAGTCAAAGATGTGCATCGTCTTGCCGTCTATGTTGTCGCTCTGAGTAGGTTCATCTCAAAATCTACTAAGCATGCCCTGCCCTTCTTCAAAATATTGAAGAAGGCAGGTCCAATGAAATGGACTTCGAAAGTGGAGGCAGAGCTGCGGGATTTGAAGAAGTACCTCTCCTATCTGCTAGTCCTAGTCGTGCCAAAACCACAAGAACCATTGCTGCTATATCTTGCAGCAACAAATCAAGTGGTGAGTGTTGCGCTAGTGGATGAAAGAGAAGTTGATGAGGAAGTAGCAGCAATGGCAGGGCCGCCAAGCAACGAGCCAGGACATTCCCTGGCAGGGTCTGGTGCCAGCGAAAAAGGATTCGCGCAGTTAAAAGAGACAATCTAGAAGAAGAAGATGATGTTGCGACGAGTCTAATTTCTTAGCTCCTTGTTGTAGGGGGCTAGGTCGAGATATTCTGGCATTCAAAATTTGCTCTTTGGGCTTCTTATGGCCTCAAGGAAGCTGCGCCATTACTTCCCAGCACATGAGATCTCTGTTATCACCCGCTTCCAACTACAGCGGATCTTGCGGAACCGAGAAGGTATCGGCAGGATTGTGGAGTGGGCTTCCGAACTACCAAGATTTGATATCAAGTTTGAAAGCACTTCGACCATTTAGAGCAGGGCCTTGGAAGAGTTCATTGCAGAATGGACCCCAACGCCTGATGAAGAAGTTCCATAGTCAACTTTCCCCGGTAAGGAAACCAATCAAGAGTGGATCATGTATTTTGATGGAGATTTCTCGCTACAAGGCGCCCCTTCCAGAGTGTTGCTTGTTGCACCCACCAGAGAGCACCTTAGATATGTGGTTCAAATGTACTTTCCTCGGGAGAGATCAACAATCAACACTGATGAGTATGAAGGACTGCTTGCCGGTCTTAGGATCGCGGCAGACCTTGTGATCAAGAAACTTATCGTCACAGGTGATTCTGAACTTGTCATCAGGGAAGTGAACAAAGATTACTAGAGCCTGTTGATGGAAGCTTATGTAGACGAAGTAAGGAAGTTGTAAGAACATTCTGACGGCCTGCAAATGGAGCATGTTCCATGTGCAGAAAACAGCGTTGTCGATGGCCTATCAAAGTGTGCTGCCCTTAAGTTACCTATGGAACCAGGAACTTAGGGCTCCCGGAAGCCGCCGGTGAGAAGGTTTACTGAGAGAACTGCAGGCTTGTCGGTGGGTACTATGCTCTTGTAGGGCCCCGGCTCTTGCCGTGGAAGCACACGCTCCCGTCAGGCTTGCCAGGGTGCAGCAGGCTCCGGCAGGTCCTCAGGCCCTTGAGGTTGAGGCAAATGCTAACCCGGCAGAGGATATGCCTTTAGTCCTTGCTGTCGAGCCCCAGGCTCCAGCATGGGCACAACATATTGTTCGTTTCCTTCAGACAGGAGAACTTCCCGGGGAACAAGAACAAGCGTAGAAAGTAGCCCGTCGGTCTAATATGTACCAGTTCATGGACAACGTCCTATACGGAAAGAGGCCAAACAGTGTGAAACTCAAATGTATTTCTCGGGAAGATGGACTAGAGCTGTTGGCAGAGATACCTGGAGGCATATGTGGCTTCCACAAAGGATCAAGTACCCTTCCCGGAAAAGCTTTTCGGCAAGGCTTCTTTTGGACCATTGCCCTCTAGGATGCAAAGACATTTGTAGCCAAGGGTGAGGCATGCCAGTTTCATTTGAAGAGATTACATCAACAGCTCAGACACTTCAAACGATCCCTCTCCTGGCCATTTTCGGTCTGAGGGCCTGACATCTTGGGGCCCTGTCCCCGCGCTTCCGAGGGCTTTGAGTACTTGTACGTTGTAATAGACAAGTGCACAAAGAGGCTAGAAGTGGAAGAAGTGAGGAAGGTGACAGAACAGTCAGCCGTCAAGTTCTTCAAGGGACTAGTTTGTCGCTTTGGTGTTCCCAATAGGATCATCACTGACAACGGCACATAGTTCACGAGTCGCACCTTCATGCAATATGTCCAAGACCTTGGTAGCAGAATCTGTTTTGCTTCCGTCGCCCACCCAAGGAGCAACGGCCAAGCAGAGAGGGCCAATGATGAAGTGCTGGGAGGCCTCAAGACAAGAACTTTGGACAGGATGCACAAGTGCGGAAGGCACTAGATTGATGAGTTGGCGGTGGTTCTTTGGTCAATCAGAACGACACCAAATTGAGCTACCAGCTAAACACCCTTCTCCCTTGTCTATGGAGAGGAGGCAATTCTCCCCATGGAACTCCTATATGGGTCGCCTCGAGTGCTTGCTTATGATGAGCTAGAGAAAGAGCAGTTGCGGCAAGACGAAGCGACGCTCCATGAGGAAGAACGTCTTCAGGCTATTGTGAGAGGTGCACACTACCAGCAAGCTTTGCGCCGCTACCATATCCGCAAAGTTAATGACCGATGTCTTGAGGAAGGTGACCTTGTTCTTCGGCGAGTTCAGTCCACCAAGGATTCCAACAACTTGACGCCAAAGTGGGAAGGCCCTTATTGGGTAGTACGAGTCACCAGGCCTGGCGCAGTCCGCCAGGAGACCGAAGATGGCATCCCAATGAGCAACTCCCGGAATATCGAACACCTTTGCAAGTTCTACCCATAAGGCGAGATTGTTGGGCCTCCCGACAACCACCTTTTGTACAAGTCTTGTCGCTGAAGCATGTAATCCCCCGTACAAAGCCAACCTCAGACCCTGTGCGTAGTTGAATAAAGATAAGTGTTCTGCAATCCTGATCGATCCTCATGTTTACTTATGTGCATGTTTGTATGAAGTGTTGCATTGCACTTAATCCCGTCAAGGGCTAACAAACCGCCAAGGTTCCATATCCATATTTTCTCTTCTATCTTTTTATCAAAGTACAGAAGGTCACCTCGCGTGCAGCTTTGCTGGGGGGAATGGTGGTACGGATACCTATGAGCGACGTCCCAAAAAAACGGCAACAAAAAGATAAGTTGCAAAAACCCCAAGTGAAGTGTTGCCGTGAAGTTATTTTCCTTGCGCAATATTGACTTATGTATGGAAAACCCGCATGTGGAGGAACCTTGTTATGATTGGTTGCGTCCCTATTCTGTTTCGAGTCTGCTCAATAGTCTAGGTGACTGTGGTGGAAGCACCGGGGTCTCTTGCCGGTGGCAATTTCCCCAGTAGGATGCTAAAGTCCAACACCTAGTGCTCATGGTACAGATATGCGCGCCGACAAGTTTCCAATCAAGCGTAGGGTGAATACATACAGAAAGAAATCAAGCAGGGAAGATAACATACCGATTGTTCAAAGCATAACGGGCAATATTACATCGGCCTTGCCGAGGTTCTAACATAAAATAAATTGTTTTTGACATATGCGGCAACGAGGAGTGAGGCAGCTAATCCGGGCGATCGCCTTCGACCCGCTTGACTTGGCTTACCCTCTTGATGATGGGCACGATGAGTTCCTCGAGCGCCTTGACGTATGCATCCTTCGGCAAGCGGTCGAGGATGTTGGTGAGGTTTAGGTTGGGGTTCTTATATGCCACCTTGACGAGCACCTTGTGGAGGACGGCCTGGCAGAGCTTACGTGATTCGCTGGCCAAGTGGGACGCCCGGTCGGAGTGAAGCTGCTCCAAGGTGCCAAGAAGGCTGTCAAAGAACATGGTCACCTTGGCACTCATGGACACCCTGTAGTCGGGAGAATATGTGGGGCCTTCTTGGCCCATGGCGGTCAGTTGTTCGACAAGCCTCTCCTCGACATCGACGAGCTTTTCCGTCCTTATTTCCACTCCATGCACATAATCGTTATGGGCGATGGCAGCGTTTTGGACCCGCTCCCTCTAAATGAGGAGATCCTTCACCAGAGCTTTCTCTTGGGTCCTAGCGGTGTCGAGGGTCTCGGTCAGTGTGGCCACCTTCAGGTTCAGGTCAGTGATCGACTCATTGGCCGAAGAGAGCTCCTTGGTCTTGTCAGAAATGTCAACCTGCGTCTCCATTAAGCTAGCGACGGCTTTGTCCCTTTCAGTCTCAAGCGGCGAGACCTCCTTGCCAAGGTCCTCAAGATTGACCTCCAGTTTCTTCACCTGTTCCTCCTATAAGTTCTTGGCGCCCTCGGCAGCTTTAGCCGCGTCGAAGGACCCTTTCAGCTTGATGGCATGGTCCGCCATTAGAGCCTCGAGTGTCTCCTTATGCTTCTGCTCCAGCTGACGGGTCTGCCGCGTGGCGAGATCCTCGAGCTCCACTTCCTTGCCACGGAACTTCTTCACAAGCACCTTCTCGTGAGCGGCGAGGTCTTCCTCATGGGCATCGAGCAAGACGCGACACTCTGTCAAGAGTGCATCCTCTATGGTAGCCCGTTGTTTGGCCTCTTCTTGTGCCTGCTCGGCATCAGACTGCTATATGAAGAGTTTGCTCGAGCCCTAGCTCAACTGCATTTGTCCAGTCTCTAGGTCATGGGAAGCTTGGGCGAACTAGGCCTGGGTTTCCTCGACGCGCTCTTGGAAGTTGGCCTCAGCCGCTTACATGGCTGCTGCCCTGGAGTCCAGTTTCTCCTTCCGGCCACGGTGGAGCGCTCGAAGCTTTCGGAAGCTGTCGCCCATGGTCTGGAGGAGCTGCTCCTCTTGGAATTTGCTGCCGGAGCTTGCTCTTCAACGATGTCGAGCCCGGCAGCAATGATGGCTTCCTCAACAAGAACTCCCCCTTTAGGTGGCGCCCTAGTGCTTGCCATGCCGGGGATGCTGACGAGCAAGTTGTCACCGACCTTGAAGTATCTGCTTGATGAAGGGGCTTCAGAAGGAGGGGGCTGGTCCTAGACAGCCGCCTCCCCGGTAGCTGGGGGCTTAGTGGTCGACATAGCATCTGGCTCTCCTGCGGCAGGGATGCCGTCAGTGCGACCACTGGCCTCCTCACCGACCTTCTTGGCAGATTTCTTGGTGGCCTCCTCTTTCTGGGTAGCCTTGGTGGCCTCAACGTTGACAGCCTCAGCGGCATCATTCTTGGCAGTTTCAGGGGCCTTAGTGGCAGCACTCTTGATGGCCTCCTCGGCAGCGATCCTGTTGGCCTCGACGGCGACATCCCTAGTTGTCTTCTCGATGACTGTGTCGACGTCCATACCCTCCATCGAGGGAATGTCTAGAGGCCAAAGAAACAAACCAAACAAAGCTTAGGTGGAAGTTCAATAAGACAAAAAAAGAGGAGAGATGAACATAACAAAGAATACCGACACCAACGACGGTTGCTGGCGAAGACCTACCGGTGCATGTGCTTGCTGGCTCCCCCTCGTCACGGTAAAGCGCACTGGAGGAGGTCCTTGACGGGGACCTATCTCTGGGCGGCATAGATGATGGCGGCGGCGTGTCCGGAACAGTCGCTAGTGGTTCTATTTGTTGTCGTCCTCCTCCTACATGTCCGGTGATTTCAGAAGTAAAGATGCACACCCCAGCACTTGTCAGTGGGAAGTGAGTGATGGGCTCATGCTGGGGTGTCACACCCTGTATTTTGGCACAATGTTGTGTTTGGTTTTATAAAAATTTGGAGCCAACTGAAACTTTTTGGAATGAATGCTTGTTTGATGGCTTGGATGATCATGTTTGGCACTATTAGGTTCTACTCCACTCCACCTTCATCTTCCTTGATCCAAATTCCTTGCCCTATGATCATGCCATGTGAATATAGCTCAAAAATATATTTTTATCAAAATTTGTTTTCACCAAAAAGGATTTATTCAATTTAAGTTCACTAAAACCCCTGAATTGAGGTTTGAACTACAAGTCCTCAATTCAGGTGGATCTTTTCTTCCCAAATGCTTTATTTGAAACCTACTATTTATATGACTTCTCAAAACCACCAAATATTATTCTTAAAGATTATTTTCATATTTTATTTAAAGGATTTTTCTTAAGCGCAGAAATGGCTTTTCCTAAGGGAAAATTATTTAAATGCTTGGGAAATATTTGAGAAAATTTAGAGAGACTCAGTGGTCATATATTTTCCATATATATGAGTTTCAACACAAGGGCTTGATCATAACATGGGCAAAACCCCTCAAAACCCTTTCTGTTCAGATTTAACTTTTGGAATGATTCTATAAGAAATATTCTCAATAAAATATAGGGAAATTCTAGAAAGTCAACACTATCACAACTGATGATCTTGCAAAGTTTCTTCCCCATCCAAGTTGGTTTGCTTCATCAAACCAACCCAAATCCATTTATGTCCAGATTCAAATTTTGACAACTTTACATTGTGAAGTGTCTTCCCTTGACCTCAAACTTTGTGGGCATGCTCTAATGACCAATTAGTCATCATACACTAAGTGGTGCATCAAGGGTTAAAGCCTAACACCTTTGAATCTATAGAAATCAAATTCTGCCAAATTCTAGGTTTTCCCTAAGTCCCATTATGAACTTTCTTCTCTTAAGCTCAAACTTGGCGATCATACTTGCCTTTCATCACCTCTTGACTCTATCAAATCTCAAGCTAATCCAGGTTCATTTGATCACCCAAATTAACATCAAACACCTTCTGCCAGAAATGTAAAAATGGCATTTCCATCCTTTCACTTTTTACCCTTGGCCCCTCTTTTTTTACCACAGCCTCTGGTAGGTGCCTTGCACCTCCAGTAAAAATCCCGAGCCCTCTAGCCATGGTGAGATGGGGAAAAACCCCTATTTTCTACCTGGCAGCATCCTTTCTTACCTCTCCTCTCTATTTCTTCTACCCCAGGGCTACCCCATAGACCCCCTAGCCTCTCCTAGCCGTTGGGGCATCTCCTAATGCCTCTAGACACAAGAAGACACGCAGGGAGGCTTAAAGAATGCCCTTGCATGCCATAAGGGCGCTCTGGAGCGCGCTACAGTGCGCTCCCGCACTATAGCCGCCCCTGCCTGGCGCCGCCAGGCGGCATTGGGCCGCCCCTGCCTGGCCGTGTGGTCGACCTCGACGTCTGCAGCCCTGAAGGCAGTCGCCCCCCTCCTCCCTCTCTCTCCTTCCCCCTCCTCCGCGCGTGCCCGCCACCGCCCGAGCTGGGCAATGCGAGAGCTCACACGCGCGCAGCTCCCCTCCTCTCTCCTCTCTCCCCCTGGCGTGGACTGATCCCAGGAAGACCCCCAGGGCCTCCTCTCTCCCTCTTGTGGCCTGTGGTGAGCACCCCGTGCTCACCGGCACACGGCACCCTCGGTGGACCGGGCCCGCCTATAAAAGGCACCCAGAGGCCTTCTCTCCCTTCTGATCTCTCTCTCTCCACCCCAATAGGCTGCCTGTGAAGCCTGAGCCCTTCCCTCTCACTCTATGCTCGGGATCGAGCCGAAGCTCGCCGCGGAAGCTCCATCGTCGATATCCGAGTATGGTGCCACTCCGGTCCACATTCTCCTGCCTATGGTCCTCCCATGCCCTCCTGACCCGATTCCCCCTCTCTCCCATCGTTGTTGCAGGCTGGGACGGGCGTTTGAGGACGGTCCCGAAGCTCCTCCATCACGGCCTCCTCGTCACCGGCGACCCCGTCCTCCTCTGCCCTCCGCTCCACCTCTAGAGGACACCCAGGTCCTTCTCGAGCCCGTTCCGACCCTCTCCTCCCCTCGCCGTGGCCTCCCTCGCCATCGGTGATTCGCTCCCCTCTCAGACGCGAGGAGGAAGACAGACCAAACAGGTGGTCCCCACCTGTCAGCCTCTCCTCCCCTTGCCCGCGCCCTCCCTCCTCTCCCCTGAGCCGCTAGCAACCAGGCCCCGCGCGTCAAGTTTGAACCTAACTGCGCGCGCGGCCGGCTGGCTGACCAGATGGGCCGGCCCAGCCCCTGGCCGCCCCTGGCTCAGGACCTGGTGCCCTTTTTCCCTTTTTATTTCTGGTGGGTTTTGCAAAAATCCCAGAGGACTATATAATTATCCAATGCAATTATTTTCTCCACCATAAATCTTAAAATATTGTATAGAATTTAATAGTGCCATCTGTGCAATTTATTGAAAGAGTTTTTATCACTAGTTTTATTTAAAACCTATTAAAAGCACCTTTTTAGCCTCTGTTATTGTGTTTCTAATATAGTCTTCACAGATAAATTTATTGTAGATATTTTTTTGTATGACTTTAGAGATTTAACAGAATAGGTGAACATTTTTGATAATAGATTGAGTGCTCTGTTTGCATGCTTGTTTATTTATTGTCACTATTTCCGCATCGATAGATTGTGCCGTTGACGGAGAAGTTGGACTCGAAGACTTCGAAGACACCGAAGAATATGTCGAGCCAGGCAAGCATCCCTTTGACCATGTCAAGAAACTATTTTAACTTGCATGTCATATAGCACTTTACTTCCGGCATTATCGATCATATGATGTGGTGGTTTCCCCTTCGGTGGGATGCCTCCGGTGCTTTCCGATGATACTTGCATCGAGCACGACCCTACCACCTTATGAGGGTTGTGCGGGTAGGAGTAGATAGGTTGCTAGTAGATGCTACACAAGTGGGATGGGACTTATGCACGGTGATACCGAGAGGTGTGTGTTTTCAATACTCTTTCGAAAACCCCGTCAGGTGTCACTAATGACTGAGGGAGATGATGATGAGTTGGGTGACCACCTGAGAAAGAAGTGGTGTACGGGAACAAATGGGTGTGTGTTTTCGAAAACGAATTAGATTTAAGTTCTGCTGACCGTCCCAACCTTACATGCACGACCACGATACCCCTTATGGGATGGGGCTTTGTTGACTACCTTGGTGGGTACTGGCAAGGAGCCCGCATTACTAGTGGCGGGAGTTGCGTGGTCACTCTCGATACGGGGTCGTACCGGATGTACGCTCATGCGCTTTCTTTACAGGCACCGGGCACACCGTTGGTCCCCTCATGGATGGTACAGTTGAGCAAGGCTCGTGTGATGTACTTCATGAGGGCTGGGTACCAATCAAGTGGAATCTTTGTTTAGTATCGCCGGGGGAAAGGCATTGTTCGGGTGCTTACCTCGGGTATGTATATACCGCGAGTCGTGGATGACACGGAAGTTCCCCGAGTCTTGTGGGTAAAGTGTGCAACCTCTGCAGAGTGTAAATCTATTCGAATAGCCGCGTCCGTGGTCATGGACAGTTGGAGGTCCTTCTTAGACTACGTCCAAATGTTTTCGTAAAATATTGGAGTGAGTATGTGTATGTTAGTGACAAGAGGTCACGTGAGTCCAGTCCGATGGCTGGGCATGGAAAATGAACTAAGTCCGATGACTTGCTGTGAGCAGAATGTGTTCAACTGATACCGTGATGATATCGGCAATGTGTTATCATGAATACTTGGTTATTTGTTGATGCATACTTACTATTACTTGATCATGTCACTTGCATACAAAATCAGCTTTCCGCAAGTTACCTATAGTGCTATATCATGCAACATTATTGCCTCGTTCCACTCTTGGGTTGCTTGCGAGTACATTCAAAGTACTCATTGGCTTGACACTGGTTATTTAATTGGCCAGGCATGGAAGAACAGGAGTTTGTTGAAGAGTTCATTGGAGACGAACATGCGAACTAGGACGCTTCCCAATCAGAATGCCTGTAGGTTAAGGCAAATGCCATGGGTTCACGCTTTCGACGAAGATTTCGGCTGCTTGTTCTAGAATTAGTGTTTGGCCCGAGTGGCCCTATCCTTGTAAGACTGAGACCTTCGTGGTCATTATTTGTGTAAGACGCTTAATGTGGATGTAAGGCTCTTTTATTCAGCTTTTGCGTGTTCAGTGAGCATTGATCTCTGGGATCACTGTACACGTGCAATCGGTGATCTTGACTTATGAGTCGGGGTCCCCACAGAGCTGGCATCAGAGCCATCCTGACTGTAGGAAGCCCTTAGTTAGCATGGATGTTAGTAGGATTAAAGCCGTTTTCAAAACTACACCTAGCTTTGGAACTTAGGAATTCTGCACTATTTATCTCTCCTATGCTTCGCACAACACTTTGCTGACT
The DNA here is from genome assembly GCA_022496015.1 of Hordeum marinum. Lineage (NCBI taxonomy): Eukaryota > Viridiplantae > Streptophyta > Magnoliopsida > Poales > Poaceae > Hordeum > Hordeum marinum. The sequence continues at coordinate 314,255,227 of CM039678.1, forward strand.
CTCCTCTTTTCAAATCTTTGTAGATGGCCGTCGTACCCGAAGCCTTGCGGACATCCGGCTTTCCCTTACTCCTTGGGGACAGCCTGGAGAAGTGCCAGTTTCGCCAACCAACCGTTTTCCTCTAGCACGAGCACTGGGTCGATGCCGTCACGAAGGAGTACCACGTGGATGTGGTCGTGAAGGCAAACGACTCCCTGACCAGTTGGTTCTTTGAAGGACCACGGATGGAGACTATGATACTTGCCATCGAGACAGCTGCATGCAAGGCCCTCCTACACCTTCGAGACATCATTCCGGAGATGGCTAATGAGCCAGCTACTCGCTACCTTCCCTTCAGAAGGATGACTTGGGCGAGTGTTGGACGCTGATTCCGGCCAAGGAGGATGGCGCATCACTCCGGTTCCAGACCTACTTCAGTCTCTCCATCGATAGTCTGATTCATAGCTTGGTGAACGAATCCATGAAGCTCCGCGAGGAACTTCACCACTCCCGAGGGATACCTCGACAAGCCAAGACTAAGCCAGACAAGATCAAGAAGGATGGAGCCCCCGAGGGACGACCAGCTGTCGCTTATCGAGGAGGAGTACCCCCAGCCAGTGATGCACCTGCACGTAGACGTCGCATGCGTGCGAAGGAGTACCGTAAGCTCTTCACCGACCCATGCATAAGGCGTCGTCGGGATGGGCCTCCTCGTTCCCCGACCCCGTCGACCGAGAACGATGCTCGTTCTGAGGATGAGCCAGAGGAAGACCCAGAGGAGCGTGACTACGAGACCGAGCACTCCACCACCTGAATCCGAGAACCCCTAGGGTAGGATCAGACATGTATCCCTCATGCGTAGTTGAGTCCGTGAAATGGTTGATATGAAACCATGTGTGCTTGTTGTTGTTTCGTTGTTTGTGTGTTCCGATGCAAGTCGCGCTATTGCCTTGGGCAACATGTAAGCGACTACATCTTCTATCTTAATATATGTTGTTGGTTTTCTGACCTTCGTTTCTTCACACTTGCACTTGACCGCCGCCCTTAGGCACGCTTTGTCGTTTTGCTTATCCTCTTGTCGACCCTAGTTGTTTGACTTGGCTGCTCCAAACAGGATGGTGACTGCTACCCGCACCAGCTCCTTCACCAACCCCGAAGCCGACAACTCGAGCCAGCAGCAGGGTGATGGTGGGGCTGCTCATGCTGGAGAACACCAGGAGTCGCCTCAAGGCGACATTCCCCCGCCACCACCTTCGCCGGAGAACATGACCAGAGCTCAGTTCCTCCAAGTTCTCCGGGAGGAGCGCCAGGCCAACAATGCTGCTCTCCACCAGATGGCCCAAGCTCTCGTGAACAACCAGCTGCAGGGTAGGAACCGCAATGGCCGCTCCACACTATTTGAGCTTATGAGAAACTCGCCCCTGACCTTCACTGAGACTGCTGAACCATTGGATGCTGAGGACTGGATCCGCACCATCGAGGACCTCCTTACACTGGTCAACTGCAATGAGGATCGTGAGAAGGTGCTTTATGCCTCTCACTGCCTCAGAGGTACCGCCCGAGCTTGGTGGGATGGATTCAAGGTCATGCAAGGAGAACGTGCTATCACGTGGAATGACTTCTAGGAAGGATTCCGCACTGCCCATATCCCATCTGGGATAATGGCTATCAAGAAGAGAGAGTTCCGAGCGCTGAAGCAAGGAAGTGGCTCTGTCAAGGAGTACCTGCAAAAGTTCAACCTGCTGTCAAGGTATGCACCTAAGGACGTCAGCACGGAAGCTGCCAAGAAGGAACGCTTCATGGAAGGACTTTAGCAAGTTCTGCAGTATCGGCTCATCATCTGCGACTGCCGCACCTTCTTTGATCTGGTAAGCAAAGCCCTCATGTTGGAAGACAAGCGTCGTGCCATCGACGACACTCGCAAGCGCAAGATGATTAGCAAAGGAAGCTCAAGCAACAAGAAGCCTCGCCCATGGCAACCAGCTCCAGCCAAGCCAACCTATCGGCCACAGTAGGCTAGACCTCCTGCGCCTCGTCCGAGCTACCAGCCTCAGCAGTATGCCAATCCCAGGCCAGCCTACAACTACAACCCCAATAACAACAATGGTGACAGGAACCTCAACAACAACCCTGGGCAAGTCACCTGCTTCGGATGTGGTCAGCCTGGACACATCTCTAGGCTTTGTCCCAATAGGAAGCCTGATGCACCGCTCCGCAATGTGCCAGCTCAAGGTCAAGCCCGTGGAGCACCGCCAAGGAGCCCAGCTCCCCGCAACCAGCCTAACAGTAGCAAGGGTCGTGTGAATCACGTCACCGCAGAGGAAGCCCAGGAAGACCCGGATGTCATCATGGGTACGTTCCTCGTCAACTCAACCCCAACAACAGTATTGTTTGATTGTGGAGCTTCGCATTCTTTCGTCACCCAAAAGTTTGCACTAGAGAGTGGCATGGAGCCTACACCCTTGGGTAGTCGTATGCTGATACAAACCCCCGGTTCAGTTATGATGTCTGGATTAGGTTGTAAGGGGGTGAAGATTGACATCAACGGGGTAGACTTTCTAGCAGACCATATAGTTCTGGATTCACCCGGCTTGGATATTATCCTTGGCATGAACTGGTTGACTAAGCACCAAGGCTTACTAGACTGTGCCAAGAGGACTGTCACCATGACCAACAACCAAGTGTGGAAGTCAAGTATGTCCCCAACCCTGTCTCCACGCAAGCCCCTCAGGTTAACTGCCTATCGGGAGTTGAGTTGGATCAAGTGCCAGTAGTATGTGAATACCCGGATGTGTTTCCTGATGAGCTGCCCGGGATGCCTCCTGACCGCGACATTGAGTCCATCATTGAGCTTATGCCCGGATCAAGGCCCATCTATAAGAAGGCCTATAGGATGGGATCCGAGGAGTTGGCTGAATTGAAGAAGCAACTAGCAGAGCAGCTCAGGAAAGGATTTATTCGCCCTAGTGCCTCTCCTTGGGGATCTCCTGTTCTATTTGTGTCAAAGAGAGACAGCACTATCAGACTCTACATCGATTACCGTTCTCTCAATGAGGTCACAATAAAGAACAAGCATCGACTCCCCAAGATTGAAGACCTGCTTGATCAGTTGAATGGAGCCAAGGTGTTCTCCAAGATCGATCTCAGGTCTGGGTACTATCAGCTGAAGATCAGACCTCAAGATATTTTGAAGACAACATTTGTGACCCGGTATGGCCTGTATGAATACATAGTCATGTCTTCGGATTGACGAATGCCCCGGCCTACTTCATGTACCTCATGAATAAAGTCTTCATGGAATACTTGGACAAGTTCGTTGTTGTCTTCATTGATGACATCCTTGTCTTCTCCAAGTCTGAAGAGGAGCATGAAGAGCACTTGAGGTTGGTCCTAGAGAAGCTTTGAGAGCACCAGCTTTATGCCAAGTTCATCAAGTGTGAATTCTGGCTGCATGAAGTTGGATTCTTGGGTCATATGTTGACTGCGGAGGGATTATTAGTAGACCCTGCCAAGATTGAAGCCGTGACTGAATGGCAGACCCCAACCATACTGAAGGAAGTCAGGAGCTTTCTCGGACTCGCGGGATATTACCGCAAGTTCGTAGAAGGATTCTCAAGCATCGCTCGACCAATGACCCAGCTCCTGAAGAAGGACAAGAAGTTCGAGTGGACTGCTAAGTGCGAGGAAAGCTTCCAGGAGCTCAAGAAGAGATTGACCACAGCCCCTGTTTTGGCCACCCCCGATATTCACAAGGAGTTTGTGATTTATTGTGATGCATCAAGAACCGGGCTTGGAGGTGTTCTGATGCAAGAAGGAAGAGCCGTAGCATATCTTTCCAGACAACTACGTCCTCATGAAGAGAACTACGCAACTCATGATCTAGAGTTGGCAGCCGTGGTTCATGCCTTGAAGACATGGTGGCATTATATTCTGGGGAAGCGATGTGAGATATTATTCACAGACCACAAGAGTTTGAAGTATATCTTCACTCAAAGGGAATTGAACATGAGGCAGCAAAGGTGGTTGGAGTTGATCAAGGACTACGACCTCAATGTTCAATACCACCCCAGAAAAGCCAATGTGGTAGCCGACGCCTTAAGCAGAAAGGCTTGTTCCTTGAATGCTATGATTAAGGAAAGGCTACCCGCTTTGTATGTTGAGCTTGAGAGCTTTGGCTTAGAACTGGTTGCACCAGGATTTCTCGCCAACCTTGAAGGGAAGCCTACCTTGATGGACGATATCAAAGAATCCCAAAAGGGACACGAGAGCATTGAAGGCATCAATAGGAGGATCAAGGCAGGCAAGGCCCAAGGATTCTTAGAGGATGAACAAGGAGTTGTATGCTTCGGGAAGCGCATTTGCGTACCCAACAGAGAAGATCTCAAGAACCTGATCTTGCAAGAAGCTCATAGAACTCCCTACTCCATCCATCCTGGAGGAACCAAGATGTATCAAGACCTCAAGGCAAGATTCTGGTGGCATGGCATGAAGCGGGAGATAGGCACGTTCGTGGCTAAGTGTGATGTATGCCAGAAGGTCAAGGCTGAGCATCAGCGATCCGCTGGACTACTTCGGCCCCTTAAAGTGCCTGAATGGAAGTGGGATAAAATTGGGATGGACTTCATCACCGGTTTACCAAGGTCAAGCAAGGGACATGATTCTGTTTGGGTCATTGTCGACCACCTGACCAAGGTCGCCCATTTTATTCCCGTTTAGACCACCTATGATGGCAACAAGTTAGCCAGCCTGTACATCGAGCGGATTGTAAGCCTCCACGGAGTTCCAAAGGAGATCGTGTCAGACCGAGGAACCCAGTTCACCTCAAGGTTCTGGAAGAAATTTCAAGAAGCGATGGGAACCAAGCTCTCCTTCAGCAGTGCTTTCCACCCCCAGACCGGTGGGCAAATAGAACGAGTAAACCAGATACTCGAAGACATGCTACGCGCTTGTGTTCTGGCATATGGAGCCAAGTGGGAAGATTGCTTACCGTTCACCGAGTTCTCCCACAACAACAGCTATCAGTCAAGCCTTCAGATGGAACCATTTGAGGTGTTGTATGGACGCAAGTGTCGTACTCCCCTCAAATGGTCGGAGACCGGAGAAGGATTAATATTCTGACCAGATATCCTCCGCGAAGCCTAAGAGCAAGTTCAACTCGTCCGCGAATGCCTCAAGACCGCTAAGTCAAGACAGAAGAGCCACCACGACTCTCACCGCCGAGGACTGAACCTCGACGTTGGAGATTATGTCTACCTCCGCGACACACCTCTCAAGGGAACCAAGCGTTTTCACGTTAAAGGAAAGCTCGCGCCAAGGTATATCGGACCCTTCAAGATCACTGCAAGACGAGGAGAAGTTGCTTATCAGCTAGAGCTGCCTTCCGAGCTGTCAGATGTGCACAACGTCTTCCAGGTGTCGCAGCTCCGGAAGTGTCTGCAAGTTCCCGACCGCCCCGACCTCTACAAAGACATCGACCATCAGGCCATCGACCTTCGGCCAGATCTCACTTATCGTGAGAGGCCTGTACGCATTTTGGATGAAGCTGAGCGCTGCACCCGAAGCCGCACCATCAAGTACTTCAAGGTTCAGTGGAGCAACCACACGAAAGCGGAAGCAACATGGGAGCGTGAAGATTATCTTAGATCAGAGTTTCCATATCTTTTTAGCTCTTAGCCTAGGAATCTCGGGGACGAGATTCTTGTAAGGGGGGAAGGTCTGTCACACCCTGTATTTTGGGACAATGTTGTCTTTGGTTTTATAAAAATTTGGAGCCAACTGAAACTTTTTGGAATGAACGCTTGTTTGATGGCTTGGATGACCATGTTTGGCACTATTAGGTTCTACTCCACTCCACCTTCATCTTCCTTGATCCAAATTCCTTGCCCTATGATCATGCCATGTGAATATAGCTCAAAATTAGTTTTTTATCAAAATTTATTTTCACCAAAAAGGATTTATTCAATTTAAGTTCACTAAAACCCCTGAATTGAGGTTTGAACTACAAGTCCTCAATTTAGGTGGATCTTTTCTTCCCAAATGCTTTATTGTAAACCTACTATTTATATGACTTCTCAAAACCACCAAATATTATTTTTAAAGATTATTTTCATATTTTATTTAAAGGCTTTTTCTTAAGAGAAGAAATGGATTTTCCTAAGGGAAAATTATTTAGATGCTTGGGAAATATTTGAGAAAATTTAGAGAGACTCAATGGTCATATATTTTCCATATATATGAGTTTCAACACAAGGGCTTGATCATAACATGGGCAAAACCCCTCAAAACCCTTTCTGTTCAGATTGAACTTTTGGAATGATTCTATAAGAAATATTCTCACTAAAATCCAGGGAAATTCTAGCAAGTCAACACTATCACAAGTGATGATCTTGCAAAGTTTCTTCCCCGTCCAAGTTGGTTTGCTTCATCAAACCAACCCAAATCCATTTCTGTCCAGATTCAAATTTTGACAACTTTACATTGTGAAGTGTCTTCCCTTGACCTCAAACTTTGTGGGCATGCTCTAATGACCAATTAGTCATGATCCACCAAATGGTGCATCAAGGGGTAAAGCCTAACACCTTTGAATCTATAGAAATCAGATTCTCCCAAATTCTAGGTTTTCCCTAAGTCCCATTATGAACTTTCTTCTCTTAAGCTCAAACTTGGTGATCATACTTGCCTTTCATCACCTCTTGACTCTATCAAATCTCAAGCTAATCCAGGTTCATTTGATCACCCAAATCAACATCAAACACCTTTTGCTAGAAATGTAAAACTGGCATTTCCACCCTTTCACTTTTTAACCTTGCCCCTCCTTTTTACCACGGCCTCTCGTAGGTGCCTTGCACCTCCAGTAAAAATCCTGAGCCCTCTGGCCATGGTGGGATGTGGTAGAACCCCCTATTTTCTACCTGGCAGCATCCTTTCTTACCTCTCCTCTCCATTTCTTCTACCCCAGGGCTACCCCATAGACCCCCCGAGCCTCTCCTAGCCGTTGGGGCATCTCCTAATGCCTCTGGACACAAGAAGACACGCAGGGGGCTTAAAGAATGCCCCTGCATGCCAACAGGGCGCTCTGGAGCGCGCTACAGTGCGCTCCCGCACTTTAGCCGCCCCTGCCCAGCGCCGCCAGGCGGCATTGGGCCACCCCTGCCTGTCCGTGTGGTCGGCCTTGACGTCTGCATCCCTGCAGGCGGTCGGCCCCCTCCTCCCTCTCTCTCCTTCCCCCTCCTCCGCACGTGCCCGTCACCGCCCGAGCCGGCCAATGCGAGAGCTCACACGCGCGCACCTCCCCTCATCTCTCCTCTCTCCCCCTGGCGTGGACTGACCCTAGGAAGACCCCGAGGGCCTCCCCTCTCCCTCCCGTGGCCTGTGGTGAGCATCCCGTGCTCACCAGCACACGGCGCCCTCGCTAGACCGGGCCCGCCTATAAAAGGCACCCCGGAGGCCTTCTCTCCCTTCTGATCTCTCTCCACCCCAATAGGCTACCTGTGAAGCCTGAGCCCTTCCCTCTCTCTCTGTGCTCAGGATCGAGCTGAAGCTCGCCGCGGAAGCTCCATCGTCGATCTCCGGGTACGACGCCGCTCCGGTCCGCATTCTCCTGCCTGTGGTCCTCCCGTGCCCGTCTGACCCGATTCCCCCTCTCTCCTGTCGTTGTTGCAGGCTGGGACGGGCGTTTAAGGACGGTCGCGAAGCTCCTCCATTGTGGCCTCCTCGTCACCGGCGACCCCGTCCTCCTCCGCCCTCCGCTCCACCTCTAGAGGACAGTCAGGTCCTCGCCGAGCCCATTCCGACCCTCTCCTCCCCTTGTCGTGGCCTCCCTCGCCGTCGGTGAGCCGCTCCCCTCTCGAACACGAGGAGGAAGATGGACCTGACAGGTGGTCCCCACCTGTCAGCCTCTTCTCCCCTTGCCCGCGCCCTCTCTCCTCTCCCCTGAGCCGCTGGCAGCCGGGCTCCGCGCGTCAAGTTTGAACCTGACTGCACGCGCGGTTGGCTGGCTGACCATATGGGCCGGCCCAGCCCCTAGCCGCCCCTAGCTCAGGATCTGGTGCCCATTTTCCCTTTTTATTTCTGGTGGGTTTTGCAAAAATCCCACAGGACTAAATAATTGCCCAATGCAATTATTTTCTCCACCATAAATCTTAAAATATTGTATAGAATTTAATAGTGCCATCCGTGCAATTTATTGAAAGAGTTTTTATCACTAGTTTTATTTAAAACCTATTAAAAGCATCTTTTTAGCCTCTGTTATTGTGTTTCTAATATAGTCTTCAGAGATAAATTTATTGTAGATATTTTTTATATGACTTTAGAGATTTAACAGAATAGGTGAATATTTTTGATAGATAGATTGAGTGCTCTGTTTGCATGCTTGTTTATTTATTGTCGCTATTTCCGCATCGATAGATTGCGCCGTTGACGGAGAAGTTGGACTCGAAGACTTCGAAGACCCCGGAGAATTTGTCGAGCTAGGAAAGCATCCCTTTGACCATGTCAAGAAACTATTTTAACTTGCATGTCATATAGCACTTTACTTCCGGCATTATCGATCATATGATGTGGTGGTTTCCCCTTCGGTGGGATGCCTCCGGTGCTTTCCGTTGATACTTGCATCAAGCACGACTCTACCACCTTATGAGGGTTGTGTGGGTAGGAGTAGATAGGTTGCTAGTAGATGCTACGCAAGTAGGATGGGACTTATGCACGGTGATACCGAGAGGTGTGTGTTTTCAATACTCTTTCAAAAAAAAACGTCGGGTGTCACTAATGCTCGAGGGAGATGATGATGAGTTGGGTGACCACTTGAGAAAGAAGTGGTGTACCGGAACAAATGGGTGTGTGTTTTCGAAAACGGATTATATTTAAGGTCTGCTGACCGTCCCAACCTTACATGCACGACCACGATACCCCTTATGGGATGGGGCTTTGATGATTACCTTGGTGGGTACTGGCAAGGAGGCCACATTACTAGTGGCGGGAGTGGCGTGGTCACTCTCGATACGGGATCGTACCGGATGTACGATCATGCGCTGTCTTTACAGGCACCGGGCACACCGTTGGTCCCCTCATGGATGGTACGGTTGAGCAAGGCTCGTGTGATGTACTTCATGAGGGCTGGGTACCAATCAAGTGGACTCTTTGTTTATTATCGCTGGGGGAAAGGCATTGCTCGGGTGCTTACCTTGGGTATGTATATACAGCGAGTCGTGGATGACACGGAAGTTCCCCGAGTCTTCTGGGTACAGTGTGCAACCTCTGCAGAGTGTAAAACTATTCGAATAGCCGCGTCCGCGGTCATGGACAGTTGGAGGTCCTTCTTAGACTACGTCCAAATGTTTTCGTAAAATATTGGAGTGAGTATGGGTGTGTTAGTGACAAGAGGTCACGTGAGTCCAGTCCGATGGCTGGGCATGAAAAATGAACTAAGTCCGGTGACTTGGTGTGAGTAGAATGTGTTCAACTGATACCGTGATGGTATCGGCAATGTGTTATCATGAATACTTGGTTATTTGTTGATGCATACTTACTATTACTTGATCATGTCACTTGCATACAAAATCAGCTTTCCGCAAGTTACCTATAGTGCTATATCATGCAACATTATTGCCTTGTTCCACTCTTGGGTTGCTTGCGAGTACATTCAAAGTACTCATTGGCTTGCCACTTGTTATTTCATTGTCCAGGCATGGAAGAACAGGAGTTTGTTGAAGAGTTCGTTGGAGACGAACATGCGAACTAGGACGCTTCCCAGTCAGAATGCCTGTAGGTTTAGGAAAATGGCATGGGTTCACGCTTTCGACGAAGATTTCTTCTGCTTGTTCTAGACTTAGTGTTTGGCCCGAGTGGCCCTATCCTTGTAAGACTGAGACCTTCGTGGTCATCATTTGTGTAAGACACTTAATGTGGATGTAAGACTCTTTTATTCAGCTTCTATGTGTTCAGTGAGCATTGATCTCTGGGATCATTGTACACGTGCAATCTGTGATCTCGACTTATGAGTTGGGGTCCCCACATGGGGGCTCCACCGGGGACTGAGTCGAGGATTGCGACGTGGGCTAGCCTCCGGGTTGACGGCGGTCGTCTCTTTTTTGGGCTCGAGGAAGAAACGATGGCGGTTCTCAGATTGGGAAAGACGAGAGGTAAATAAGCAGCGCCTCTATGATTTCCTCTTTTATGGGGAAGGTGCGGGGTAGTCTCTTTACACAAATAAGCTAACATGGAAACGTTTCGTGGGTGCGCTGCTGTAACGGCTGCACCTCGCACGTATCCCACGTCCCGCATTCAATGGGCATCATGGGGAAGCGTAGCGAGCGCAATGATCACAACCGCAAGGCCTTGCCATGCGTGCATGTACACTGATTGGGCATAGCCCAATAGCGCCATGCGACATGTGTGGCCTAGGCCCGGGGGCTCCTGTCGATGCACTGGAGTTTTGGGCTCTCCAGTGCCCCTTACTCGTGTAGGAGCAGTAGTATCCTCCCTGGCAGTGAGGACCAGCAGGTACTTGCCAGATACCAACAAAGGAGAATCAAGACCACTAGCAAGACCTTGCCAAGAGGGCTATTGAACCCCCATGCAACGCAAGGCCCCGACAAGGTGAATGCCCGGCAAGGCCCCGCCAGTGAACGGGCCAGGTGTCGATCCACCTGGACACGTGTTGCGGCGTCGATGTTGGAGGGGGCTAAGCGGTGCCGATGGGACAGGCTCCCGTCCCATCCCATTAACGAACAAAGATGCCTGACGGTGCATTAAATGCACCTCAACTACTCCATTAGTGTTAGGTATGATAGCACTATAGCTCTATACACCCCGTGTACACACTGTACGCCACTGTTGGGATCCCCTTCAGAGTATAAAAGGAGGCCCATGGCGATACGGTAGAGGACTTTTTGAATATTGGGACTTTCTAGATGACATGCGCAGTGGCTACTCATAGCACTCCTGTAGCTAGAGCCCTATGAACACTCTCAATACAACCAAGCAGGAGTAGGTTTTTACGCATCCGTGCGGCCCGAACTTGGGTAAAGATCCCTATGTGCTATTCATCAGACTGACTCTTTGTACGAGCCATCCCCCGCCGAACCAAAAGGGTCCCTATGATCCAATAGGTGTTCGTTCCCACGACATCCATACATGCATAATTTCATCCATAGGTAGCAAGTTTCACAGTGTTCATCGATACAAAATAAAAATAGAAAATAAACACAAAAACTCCATCAATGCAAGCTTCCGTGAAGTGAATCAAATCTACAAAATAGGAAATAAGAATGTTAGAATAAGAATACTAGAAGAATAATAATAAGAAGAAGAAGATCTAGAAGAAGAAGAGGAGGAGGAAGAAGAAGAAGCGTTTTTATTCTCTTTCTCTTTATCCTCTTGTTTTCTTCTTCTTATTTCTTATTTGTGCCATGCTAACCTAGGTAATTAGGCCATTTTTGACCTAACTAAGCTTATTGTGTCATTTTGCAAGAAAATAAGGTAAGTCTATGGCATCTATGAGGTTACCAAGAAGAAGAACAAGGTCAAGAAGAAGAAGAAGAAGAGGATGTGTTTTTCTTCTTCCTCTTTCTCCTCTTGTTTTTCTTCTTCTTATTGCTTATTTGTGTCATTTTAGAGCTAACCTAGGTAATTACCACATTTTTTACCTAACTAAGCTTATTGTGTCATTTTGCAAGAAAATAAGCTAAGTATATGGCATCTATGAGGTTACCAAGAAGAAGATCTAGAAGAGGAACAATAAGAAGAAGAAGCTTTTTTCTTGTCTTTCTCTTTCTCCTCTTGTTTTTCTTGTTCTTATTTCTTATTTGTGTCATTTTAGAGCTAACCTAGGTAATTATCACATTTTTACCTAACTAAGATTATTATGTGATTTTGCAAGAAAAAAGCTAAGTCTATGGCATCTATGAGGTTACCAAGAGGAGGAAGAAGAAGAAGATCTAGAAGATGAACAATAAGAAGAAGAAGAAGCGTTTTTCTTCTCTTTCTCTTTGTCCTCTTATTTTTCTTCTTCTTAGTGCTTATTTGGGTCATTTTAGAGCTAACCAAGGTAATTATAACATTTTTTCCTAACTAAGCTTATTGTGTCATTTTGCAATAAAATAAGCTAAGTCTATGGCATCTATGAGGTTACGAAGAAGAAGAAGAACATCTAGAAGATGAACAAGAAGAAGAAGAAGCTTTTTTTTCTCCTCTTTATCTTTCTCCTCTTGTTTTTCTTCTTCTGATTTCTTATTTGTGTCATTTTGAGATCACCTAGGTAATTATCACATTTTTACCTAACTAAGCTTATTGTGTCATTTTGCAAGCAAATAAGCTAAGTCAATGGCATCTATGAGGTTACCAAGTCTATTATGTCATTGTTTAGTTAAATAAGCTTATTATGTTAGTGTGGAGGAAACAATGCTAAGTATAGGTCATTTTAGAGCTAACTTAGGTACAGTATGTCATTTTAGAGATAATTTAGGTACAATATGTCATTTTGGAGGTAAGTAAGCTTACTATGTCATTTTAGAGGAAACAAAGCTAACTTACGTAAAATATGACATTTGTCTAAGTGCTAAGTTTGTCATTGTGCTAGGTTTGTCTGAGTGTTATGTTTGTCTTTTTTTGAGAAATGCGTCAAGTAAGTGGCATATTAGGGCTTACCCTCCTCGTCATCACGGAGGTGAAGAACCGGGGTTGCTCGGGTCGTGCGATGCGGCTCGAGAGTTATGTTGTACCAAGGATCATTTGCGTTAGCATGATGATACTAAAATGTAAAGACTAGTAACTAATGAACATTGAAATGAAACTCACCATTCCTACCATGGTAATGACTGGCATCGGCGGAGGGGTCTGGCCGGTCTTCTTGCACAAAGTCTGCACATTTGGTTTTGCCAAGTCAATCATATTGGTTATTAATGAATAGAACATGTAGTGCATGATTTGGCTAATATAAAGAAGAAACATACTACGATGAGCTTATACATGGCCCGGTTAGACGCATCGTTTTGTGCCCTCTCCTCCTCTAACAACTTATCCGTCCTCTCCTCCAGATCCCTCTTCTCCTCCGCCGCCTGCCGGGCCTGTTCCGCCAGAAGCGCCTGGTTTGTCTCTCTCTCTTTCTGCAGAGCAGTATGCAACACAACTCCTCGTTAGCACTCTAATCATCTCAGGACAGTAGCTCATTTGGCGTAACTTGATCTGCCGAAAAGTGCTCGAAGACCTTATATGTCCATCACCAATGGCTATCGAGCCAAGGGTCCTCCCGTGGCCAGCTAACATCACCAGGTCTAGATCAAGTAGTTGCTGGCTTGGGTTGAAGTCCTCCCCATTCGCCGACTTCCCCACTTCTCTGTACCTCATGAGCTTGTGGTGGGAGGAGATATTGGTGAATTTCTCGAGATTATCGAGGTCATACTCAGAGAATGCCTTGACCTTCTTGTATGAGGCACTATTGGCCGTGGCATAGAGGTCGTACACCTCTGGCACCTCCGTCGTATTGTGATGAGCCTACAAGAGAGGAACAAAGTATTAATAATGGGTAAACCTAGCACTACAAGAATGAATTGGAGGAATCATGAAGCAAACCACATACCTAGTTCCGCCTGAACTGATAAATGTTGGCGCTGCCTTGATGGTGTGGCACACCTTCCATTTGGGAACGCCATGCCTTGGCATAATCGTGGATGACTCGCCATTGGTCAGAACACCATTCATTCACCAACAGCTCCCAACAACCCATCTTATCTGCACACCATCTCGGGGGCACCTACGTTAGTAAAGAGAATTTTGAGAGCTACACCTACGAATCAAAGCAATGGAAACTAAGTACAAGGACTTAAGAATAGGTAATTACCTTCATGTACTGCTCCTTGTCCAGAAACTTTCGGTGGGACGATGACTTGGCCTTCTTATTATGCTACGAGGCGTAGTAGTCTCGAACAGCCTGTACCGAAGCCTCGTGTAGTAGGCGCCTGCACTCGTAATTGATAAGCTTTGCCGCGGCCTCCTCGTATCCCTCCTCACACCTATACAAGGTCTGCAATCAAAAGAGACAACACTATTAGTACAATAACTATCTATTATTGATTTTTAATTGTGTAAAGGAGAAATTACCCAGAACTTCCTAATGACCTTATTGGGGCCCGTGTGTTACAACACACCGTCGATCATATCCTCCAACGGGGCCGGGGTAGCCAAGTAGTGCTCCCTTTTCAATCATACCTCTTCTTGCTGACCCTCGCCGACAACATGACAAACCCCGGGCAGTTAAGCCATAAAATCACACCAAGGATGGAGGTGGGCCTGCGAACATCCTTGGCGTGAATCCAACCCCTGTAGTATGACAAAGCCAAAGCATTAGATATGTGAAGAAACATGAAGGGAAAAGGTTTAAAAAGAGTAAATGACTTACTTCAGTGACTCGGGCTTAATCAGCCACCTCTGCTCGTGGGTCGGCGGCACGGGCGGGAGCCTTGTACACCCACACCGGTACACAGTGCCCTCAACCACCTCATCTCCGCTATCGGAAAGACGATCCCCACCACGATCAGCATGGCCACTCAGCTCCGGCTGATGCAGATCCGACCAGGTATCCCATTCACTGGAAGCATGTGGAGTCTTGTAGGACGAAGTGTCTAGAACAAGAGTCTCACGGGATGAGGCGTCTGGCATAGGAGTCTCATGGGTCGAAGTGTCTAGTACAGAAGGATCATCGACCCAAGGCTTGTGGACAGGAGTCCTTCTAGCCTCCACCTCAGACGAGTCCACCATAGTAGTCATGTGATGACTATGTCATCCCAAATGATGAAGATCATTTTGGTTTTTCCTCAGAGCAGATTGATCAATAAATTGTGGTGGAAGAAAATGCTTCAACCCCTCTGGTATCATCGCCCCAACCTCAGTTAACTGCGGAAGAGGCCGACGTTGAAGAAACTGAAGAGGATGTGGACATCGGTAATACCACTCCACTTGTCAATGATGAATATTGGGAAGCTACACACCCAAATTCTGCAATGACCACTCCCCTCACCCAAATTCCTTAGTCACTAGCCCAGACTAAAGAAATTCATATCAGATCTGATGATTTGACTGCACCTTCCACTTCAAATCCTGAAGTTATTCCAGCTGCATGAGTTGAAGAAATTGTTGCTCCCACTTCACCTGAGGAAACTGCTGCTCAAATTCTTCAGTCTGAAGAAGTTCCTCCCATGAAAAAGGAAATTGTGGGCCGCTTCAAGCCAAATCTTGAGCCGAAGCCTAAAACGCCATTCAAAGCCAAAGCTCCCCAAATTCATCAAGGAAAATAACTTCAACGAACACATATTCTTCACAGGACCGAATCCATATGATTCTGCAAGGGCCGATCGCACCAGATTCTGGACTGCTACACTGATGAATTTCTATGCATTAGTGCTACTTGACAAAGAGAAAGTCTTCGAGCATCAGCAACTTCCTCCTGTGGATATTGAAACTATCCCATGCTTCACACCGGTGCTCGCAGTTCTACATGATGGTGGAATTCTTCCATTCTGCGTTGACATATGTGATTCTAATGAAGAGCTCATTCTTCACTTCTATGCAACCTTGCACATCACAGGCAATGCTTCAGATGTCAATTCTTGGATTCTGGACTGGATGACTGGATCCACTCACTACATTGCTCCAGTCTCTGAATTGCTTCAGGATGTGCCTATAGCAATTCCCTCAAAAGGTGCAAGATGCTTCTTTGATGAACCTGAATTGCCCAATCACATGATGCAAGTGTTGATGAAGCTTTTGGCTCCTGGAAAACCTGAAAGGACCACCTTCCTTGTGAAGGATTTGCTCTACCCAGGACCATATACCGCATTCTAACCCAAACCCTCAGTCCTTCCTCTCAAGGGTCCAACTGTGAAGAAGAAGAAGTGGAGGGGATCATGAAGAATATGCTATTCAACATGATTCCTGGGATTCCCATCAATTACCATGATTTCATTATGAGGACTTTGGCGAATGTTGCTATAGCTCCCTTTGAATTGAAGCCTTATGCTCCCTGGATCATCAAATTCATCAGATGAAGGTCTTCAATTCCATTCAAGGCTGACTTTCAGAATCACTTCAGCTTTCTGCCTCTGATATAAGTCCTCCAAAACACATTTTCTTCAGTTGAGGGCAAAGGCGTAGCTGTCATTGATGAAGTTACTCATCCATTGGATGGCCTAGTTTTGCAAAGATGCATCTTACTCCACCAATGATGACACTGCTACCCAAGATTCTACTGCAAAAGCCTTAGTGCAAAATCCTCAAGAATCTGCCCCTCATGTGATGACCGATCGAGAGCTTCTCATAAGTCTTTATCATAAGGTTGATTGCAATCACAAGTGGGTAAAGCGTCAGTTTGCCTCAATTCTTCAGAACATGACTGTGACGCAGAACTCTGTGAGGAAAAATCACTACTATGTGCACGAAATCTTCCATCGCGCATGGGCCATTCTTGCACATCTGAAGACTCCTAAGGAACTCAAGGGGATGGACTTCCAACAGAACTTTGACTGGTCTCATCCTCCTTTGAAGAAATTCAGAAAAGTTCAAGTTCCTCAGCTGGTTACAAGCTCATATTCTTCATCGCCCGAGGCGGATGAAGCTGGGGATACTGACAACACTACGGCAGGCACTGCTCTGACAAACGACCACGACAATGCTTGCGCTCCTCCATCACCTTCAAGATGAAATACTCCAGGGGCGTTAGTCCTCATTTTTGTCAATTTTGGTCTTCGATGACAAAGGGGGATAAATTTTGAGTTAGTCTTCAAGTGGGTCTATATATATGGGCTGTTTTTTGTTTAAGTTAAAACTCTCCCTCTTCTCAAGCTTTTGTTGGTTGAGTTGTAACATAAGTCCAATGGTGGTCTGACGCTTTTGAACTGCTTTTTGCATGCTTATTTCGTCAAGTACCTTAATGCATGCATGCTGAATTTTGACAGACACCCTTTTCTACCTGCATTTCAATTTTTTTATATCATATGTCAAATGCGTGTATGAATTACAATATATAGGGGAGTTCTCCATGTTTTTAACCTGCCATGTGCATTTGCAGTCCAAAGCAAATTCCTCAAACATGCACATCTTCACGGGGAGTTCTTCTATATCTTGCAATCAAATTCCTCAAACGTAGTACTTACACTTCATATATTTATCCTCGTTGAAAACATAACATATTTGTGATCAATCACCAAAAGGGGGAGATTGTAAGTGCATCTAGTGCCCCTTAGTGATTTTGGTGTATTGAAGACTTATAGGTTAAGAGACTCATGCGTTTGTAAGTGTACACATGCTCTATAAGTCGATGAGGAGTTTGATATATTCGGAGATTATTGACCCCTAAAAATGAATGTCTTCAGCTGAAGACTTTGGTATTCCCTAAAGACATTGAAAAGGAAGAAGTTGGTGTGACCTTGAAGATATGAACGAGGTCTATGAAGCGTGAAGACTTTTGTTTTCATAGTTTAATTTCCTTGCTTTGATTCATAGGAAACACCGTATTGTTAAAGGGGGATGAGGTAATACTAAAGAAAATTTCCAACTGATGCTCAACTCAAAAGCCTCAACCTATCCAATCCTTCGAGTGAAGCCTTTTCGAAATCTCTTGCGTTCAGTCAAGTTCTTTAGTGACAGAGACGATGTTCTTCTAGTCTTTGAGGAAATTGGTCTGACTGAGGAGTTAGGATCTCGCTAGTGTGAATTGCCTACAAGTGAGGAATATGATAAGCCTAGGGGCTTTCATAGTTCGAAATTCCAACCGTTGTTGTGCTTAGCGCCAGCTGACCCTAATCATCCTATCCACATAACAGTCATATCATTGAGGAATTTACGTCTTATCATGTTAGGTTGCACCCTCGCTATATATAGCCACCCCCCACAACCACTAGTTGTTTGGCTTCTCTAAGAGAGAACTGACACTTGTCATGTGAGAGAAACCCATCCTCCGAGGACTTTGAGAGAAAATCATCAGTGAAGAAAAAACCCCAAAACAAACCACCAAACCCAAAGTGATTAAGCATCACTGAAGAGATTGTTCTTGTGTGGAATCGACACAGATCCCATTGTATTCCAGAAGCTCGTAACATTGGTCCCGATAAGCCCCAATTTACTGCTTCTTCTCCGCTAATAAAACCTACTCCTTCAACTCGCTCTAAAAAAATGGGATTCTGTGTAATAAGTTGTTGAACTTGTTACCTTTGAAGACTGTGTATCTTCCAAACTATTAGGTGTCATGGTCCAGTGCATCGTGCATTCAATTCGGGATCACTCAGTGACCTTGGTCTAGAGCATCCAGCAGTCAATTGTGGATCGTCGGGTGACCAGTTTGTGAGGGTTTTGGAAGTCTACCCTAAAGACTTACCACGAGTGTTGGGCAAGGCCTGTGTGACCTTAGCTCAAGGAGAATACGGTAAGGTTTTGTGTCCTGGGACTATGTGTCCTCTTGTTTAAATACCAGGCCACTCCGAACCAGACGTACGACTTTCACAGCAGTTGGAACTGGGCCATCGAACCATTGTCTTCATCGTGCTACCTGGTTCTATTTCCTCAACCCTTACATTTCATCATACACTTGTTGATGAAATTGATCATTACTGTTTAAAGAATTTGACTGAAGACTTTCTCAATTTCCTCACATCAAACTCTTCAAGTTACCTTGTTCCTCACCTGCTTATCCTGTATCACGCTACATCTAATCTGTGCATGCTTTATTTCATCATGATCACCATACTACTGTTATGTTTCTCATGCACTTGAGTACTTATTTCGCTGCTTTTTATTCATCACTTTTCAAATTTCTCAAGTTGAAATTCCTTAGTGATGAATTTGTAAAAATCACCAATTCACCCCCCTCTATTCGATATAACGCACTTTCGGAGACATCACTGATGATGAAGATGGTATAACACCCCGTTACGCCTGGTGGGATCTAGACTGGCCCCACAAACAACCATTAGTCTTTCATGTGCACTTTGTCTTCATTCATGTGCACCCGGGAACAAATTCCTGGTCAGTCACCCAGCCTATAATTGCTCACAGCCAAGCACGCTTAACTTTGGAGTTCTTACAGAATGGTCTCCCATTAAAGAAGGAATTCCTTGTTGATACAAGTAGTTTATCATTCCTGTTAACACACGCTCTTACATAGACTCACCCACACTCAAAAGAATCTCGTCCCGAGATTTAGAAGTCTTCGAGAAGAGCGCGGGGTACTCTAGTCGAGGATAGTCCTCCCTTTCCCAAGTTGCCTATTTTTCAAAATGGTTTGACCACTGAACCTTGAGAAACTTGAAGTTTGGACGTCGAGTGGTACCCTCAGCTTGATCAGGAATACGAACAGGGTATTCTCGATATGTAAGGTTATCCTGGAGATGAAGCATTTCATGGTCTACCTCGCGGAAAGGGTCCGAGAAGCAACGCCTGAGTTGCAAGACATGGAAGACACCATAAACCTTGGAAAGATGCGGTTGAAGTTCCAATTGGTAGGAAACTTCTCCTCGTTTGGCAAGAATGTGAAAAGGACCAATGTAACGAGGAGCCAACTTGCCCTTGATACCGAATCATTGGGTACCCTTTAGAGGTGTAACCCAAAGGTAAGCCTTTTCATAACTTCATCGGTCACAGCCTTATAATGGCGATCATATTGGCTCTTTTTACGAGATTGGGCTGTTTTCAACTTTTCACGAATAATGCGAACTTGCTCTTCTGCATCGTGGATCATATCCGGGCCAATGAGTTGACTCTCTCTGGTTTCTGACCAGTTAGGAGGTGTTCGACACCTTCGTCCATAGAGAACTTCAAAAGGGGCTTTGCCCAAGCTTGACTAATAACTATTCTTATAAGCAAATTCGGCGAACGAAGGGAATTTCTCCCAATTCATATCAAAAGAGATAACATATGCTCTGGGCAGGTCTTCCAGGATTTCATTGACGCGCTCTACTTGATCATTTGACTGCGAATAGAAAGCAGGGCTAAAGCTCATATGAGTCCCCACAGCATTCTGGAAGATTTCCCAGAATCGCGAAGTAAAGATACTCCCAAGGTCCGAGTTAATCTCCAAAGGAACACCATGAAGAGACACTATTCGAAAAATATATAACTCCGCTAGCAGTTATACCTTCGCAAATAGGAAGAAAATGAGCCACTTTGGAAAGGCGGTCAATGACCACAAATATAGCATCATTCCCTCTCTTGGTCTTGGGAAAACCGGAGATGAAATCCATACCGACCTTATCCCATTTCCATTTAGTAATAGCTAAAGTTGGAAGGGTGCCAGCATGCCTTTGATGTTCTGATTTAATGTGATGACAAACGTCGCATTTAGCAACAAACTGAGCAATTTCTCTCTTCATTCTGGTCCACCAGAACCTCTAGCGTAGGTCCCGATACATCTTGGTACTACCAGGATGAATCATGAGAGGGGAGTCATGAGCCTCCTTAAGGATCAGCTGCCAAAGATCTTGGTTCTTGGGAACCACCAAGAGGTTCTGGAAGAAGACAACATCTTGATCGTCCATGGAGAAATCCTTAGCGTTTCCACTAGGGATGTTCTCCTTGATTCGGGATATACCCTTATAATGTTTTTGGCCAGCTATGATTTGATCCCTAAGAGTAGGCTTCGCCACCAAGTTGGGAAGGAATCCTTGAGGAAGAATGTGAAGGTTTAACTTCAAAATTCCTCATAGAGAAGTGGTTGACTTTGTTGTAACATCAAGTTGTTACAATAAGACTTGCGACTTAGTGCATCGGCCATGACATTGGCTTTCCCCGGGGTCTAAGTTATTCCTAAGTCGTAATCTGTGATCTACTCAGCCCACAGTCTTTGCATGAGATTCAAATTTGGCTGGGTGAAAATATATTTCATACTTTGGTGATTAGTGTATATTTGGCAACGATTATCTAGAAGGTAATGTCGCCAGGTTTTCCATGCATTGACTATAGTTGCAATCTCAAGATCATGTGTTGGATAATTATCCTCATGCGGATGCAAATTTTGACATGTGTATGCAATCACATGGCGATCCTGCATGAGAATGCAACCTAATCCTTGTCGTAAGGCGTTGCAATAGATAACAAAGTCCTTAGAGAAATCTGGTGGCACCAACACGGGAGTAGAAGTCAGGCGTCTTTTTAGTTCCTAAAAATTGTGCTCGCATTCTGGAGTCCACTCGAACTTTTTATATTTCTTGAGGGGTTTAGTCAGAGGCTTTGCAACCTTGGAGAAGTTCTCAACAAAGCGGCGACAGTAGCTCACCAAGCCAAGGAAACTCTAAACTTGCTTAACCGATTCAGGTTGAGTCCAATCAAGGACGGCCTGAACTCGCTCGGGATTGACAGATACACCCTTGCGAGAGTTTACATCACCCAGATAGGTCACTTCTGGCAACCAAAATTCACACCTGGAGAATTTGTCATACAAACGGTGCTCTCAAAGGTTTTTCATTACCATCATTAGATGCTCAGCATGTTCCTATTTGTCCTTTGTGTAAATGAGTATATCTTCGAGGTAAACCACGACAAATTTATCCAAGTACTCCATGAAGATCGAATTCATCAAGCGAGAGAATGTGGCTGGGGCATTGGTTAAACCAAAGGACATGACGGTGTACTCGTATTGGCCATAACGAGTAACAAAAGCCATTTTTGGAATGTCCCCGTTCTTGATTTTGATTTGATGGTATCCCAACCTCAAATCCATTTGGAAAAGACTAAGGATCCAGCGAGTTGATCATACAAGTCGTTAATCCTGGCGAGCGGATTACATCCGGTCAGTAATCTACAACCATCCGGTCGATTCCATCCTTCTTCTTGATGAAGAGGACGGGGCAAGCCCAAGGAGAAGAACTAGCACGGATGAAACATTTCTTCAAGGCCTCATCGAGCTGTTTCTTTAGATCAGCTGATTCTAAGGGTGCCATCTTATAGGGTCTTCTAGCTATTGGGACGGTCCCTAGGACAAGATCAATCACAAATTCTACATCCCTATCATGTGTAATGCCTAGCAATTCTTCTGGAAAGACATCCCGAAGGTCACAGACGACCAGAATATCTTCAAGCTCTAGAAGAGGACTAGTATGCGGGGAATAGAGTTGGCGCTTAGCCACTCGATTTGAGACATTAACTATCTCACCCGATGGACGTGTAAGCTGAACATTCCTAGTATGAGTATCAATCATAGCATAATGGGATTTCATCCAGTCCATACCTAAGATGATATTGATGTCCGAAGACTTGAGGGCTATCAAAGAATCTAGGAAGACTAGGCTATCCACAACAATTTCATTGTCATGGCTCACTCTAGAAGTTTGGCATTTTGATCCAGGAGTCTGAACTACTATTGGAGTGGGCATATGACAAAAAGACATGTTATGCAATTGTGCATAACTTTCTGAAATCAATGAATGAGATGCTCTAGTATCAAAAAGAACATATGCTGGATGACTATTGACAAGGAGCATACCAAGAATGACATCAAGATCTTCAAGAGGTTCTTCAGCGGAGACGTGATTTACATGTCCACGAGCAGGAGTTGGCTTCACATAATAAGCCTTGCCCGGGTTCCCACATCCAAAAGGCTTGGCGTTCTTCTAGGACACTCACGAGAGTAGTGCCCTTGCTCTCCGCACTTGTAACATATGATAGTGGTGGACGGTGGAGCAACATTTGCAGAAGGACCTCCATATGTCATGGTTGGATGGTTGGTCTGAGTTTGGCAAGGCGCCTCATCAGACGGCCTCGCGGTATACCTCGATGGCAGGGCAGTGTTGGGCACCCACACCCGGCGCTAATGGGGTCCTAATCCAGGTGAGGAGTTGAAGTCATGAGAGTGATTCTTGGTTGCCTCGTAGTCAATCTGTCCAGTCTCGGCATTGATAGCCTTGTTGCCAATGGCCTAGAAGGAAGTGCTCTCACGCAGCCACAGAATCATGATGGAGCTCGGGGCTGAGTCCCTTACGAAACCTAGCTTGGTTCTTGGCGCCAGTTGACACCTCCTCTAGAAGATACCGGGCAAGGTTGCCGAACTCACAGATGTACACTTCCACTGTCAGCTTACCCAGAGTGAAGGCACATAATTCCTCCCTCTTTCGGTCCATAAGACCTTCTAGAATATGGTGAGTGCGGAAGTCTTCACTGAAGTCATCCCAAGTTGCTGTTGGGCCAGCAGGACGCATGACCTGATAGTTCTCCAAACACAGATTGGCAGGTCCTTCAAGGAAGTAGGCGGAAAAAGTCACCTTATCAGCTTCAACTACATTGGTAGAGCGTATCTTGTGAAACATGCTTGACAGGCAATCGTCTGCGTCGAGCGGATCGACGAAATGGTAGAACTTTGGCGGGTATAGCTTCACAAAGTCATTGAAGGACATTGCTTCATTGCGCTATTGTCGGGCAGTGTTTTGGTGAATACGCTCCAGCAGTCGGTTGGTCTTTCTATTGTTTCCACCTGAGAGGGCAGGTGAGGCAAGTTCTCCTGTCTTGCTTGGCTGCCCTCGCCCTCGTAATAAGCAAGAGAGGGGTTGTTTCTAGTGGAAACCATCCTGGGGAAAACGAAACCCACATCTTACACAAGGAAGATATCAACTGGACAACATGGAATGCAAAGGTAAACACCTGAACAACATGGTAACTAGCAAAATGCCATATATACATTGTGATTCATACACACAATGATATAGTTCAGTACAAACTCAAGGTGAAGTACAAGCTACTAAGAAGATGATACAACTCATCGGAGGCATTACAAGCTTCCTATAGATTATCTATCTACACCTCCAGAACTGAACTCACACCTTAGTTATATTCCACAAGACATGCGAGACTGTGACAATACAACCACTACAATACTACTACTAACTCACACGCACTCAATCATCTCCATAGAACATCTCATACAGGTTACCCACGTGACCTGGGACCTGAAGTTGAGGGTCTGGAAACACCCTGGCTTGAGATCCCTTGGAACCATAAGGACATGAATGTGCCCTAGGTCCCCTAGCTTGCGGCAACAATTGTCCTCGAAGAGGGGTGATGCCTCCAACATCGAGGCAGTCTATGAGAGCTAGCATATGAGTCAGTCATGGGTTCAACATCTCCAAATCTCCATACATGTCTCAATGACAGGTGCAAGCTATGGCAGTGTTGTCCAAAGATGTGCACGGGTAGCATAAAGCTCCATACGAAGTGAACGAGCATCACAGTCCTTGTTCTCCAACAAGTGAGCAGTGACATGCAGTCTCAGATTCTCATGAAAGTGATCATAGTAGGCTGCACTTAGATATCCATCCTCTCCTCTTACTGTTGCTAGAACATAACAAAACTCTGTGTTCTGTAACAGTCCATGGTTAGCTCTCATGATGGTCAACATCGTGTAGGCCGCCTCCTCAACTACCATGTCTATGGTAACTCCTAGACAATAAGTCCAATGGAGCGGCTCTATGTCTCCAGGATACGATGGATAAATCCTAACGGTACACAGATACTACCTCTTGTTCAAGTCACGGAAATATTACTCCAGTGTGTACTCCGGGTACCAGGGGTAACCGGTATCCATCATAACTTTTCAAACAACCTGCAAAAGATTCGATAGTATAACCGTTCAACTTTGTAGTTTCAAGGTTCCGTAGCCTACTACTTTTTCACATAGAAAATACTCGAAAACTTGGAGTTGACTCCGAAACAATCTAGCTACTAGTCCAAGGTTAGCGACTTGTAATCACGAGAGATAGATAAGAAGCCTAGCTCTTAACCCTGTAGAAAAGAAGATGGTGACTCATAATAGAATGACTCTGGAAGTGGAGTAAAAAGAGCCTTGCGTTCCCTTCCACAGTCAATTTCCTTACATAACTAAAGCATTTCTAGACTAAATTTTGATCAGTTTGGCTTGGTAATCCTATAGTCAGTCGGGCTCTGATACCAACGTTGTCGGGACCCCAATCCTAAGCCATAAGAATCTAGCATGTAACACATCACATCCCATTGCGGCCTCACGGATGGTTATCTCCATGGCTGCCACCTTACTTGGGCTGGGATAGTTTGCATCTTTTGGCTCACGTATGTAAATATGTTGCTAGCACTCAAATGTCAGAGAACCCGGGTCGACATGACTAGTCATAGAACCCAAGTGGCACATCCGTAGAGGGACAGGCATACGTAAATAAATAATGTAGGTGTCAGTCATCAATGTGTGTAGACGATTCATAGAAAGCTACAGGGACTCCATTATGCCACGAGACATTTCTGTCATCCACTTCACGTAGACAAGTCATTGAAGGCTACATGGACTTTATTACACCACGAGAAATTTCCCCAAAGGGACAGACATGACAGAAAAGAAGGATACATGTCGGTCAATCAATGTGTCCGGAGCAGTAGCAAGCTACCAAGGCTCAGTGGAAGCACAAAGAGGCATGTCCCCATAAGGAGTACTACTAAAGGCACACAACTAGGTGTCGAACCCTATACATACCATTGCACGTGACACATACGCATGACATGCGCGATATGCATAGATACAACTATGGCATCACAACATAACCATACAACATCACAATATTTATTTCAAAGGCTCAGAACAACCTTGCATAATATGTTCATACAAGTAGGGGTCACATGACCTGACACTCATGTCATACAAACGTAGTCATATAAGCCATGCCGAAGCTTATAGCTGTATGGTTATAGACAGATGAAAGGTAAAAAGGCATACAACCTGACTATCTATAGTCAATCCCAGGGCATCAGAACGTAGCTAGGATAACAGCTACTCATCGTCATCGACGTCTAGATAGAACTCACTAGATGGGTCCTAGTTCGCATCTGCAACAGTTATTAAGCAAACATGAGTACAAAAGTACTCAACAAGTCTTTAAATCATAGCTAGTCTATTCATGCTCCTGTATCAACAAGGGGAGTAGTGGGGTTTATGCAGCAATGTCAGCTTTCACTCTTGGCTAACCTGTACTACGCGATAGCGGAAACGAGTCCACTAACACCACATCAATACTCTACTATTGATCCGCTCCTGTCACCTATGGGAGTGCCATCCACGATACTCACACTTGTCTTGATACTTTAATGAGTAACCATTAACATTGTCTATGAACAACATAAGTTCTCCAAGTAGTCCATATCAGAGGTCGCGGCTATTTGAACAGATTCATACCCTGTAGGGGTGTACTCCTTGACACACGCTCTCGCCACTTATCACTAAGTGCACATTAAAAAGGCACCTCGGCAACCTTCAAGTGGAAGTCCAGCGAGGGTGTAGCCACTATCGTCAATCACACAATGCCCTTGTCCAGGTATCGCCTATTTGAGACTGAACCCGCATGGAAGTCCGTCTGAAGTTTCCGCTACGGCCCCAAACGATGTGGGCAGGGTTCCCCAGCCCACCATCTAGGTGACCGTTGGTACACCGTGCCACTGCCTACCGCGTCTTAGTCCACTCCTAGGGTCAGTAATACGCACGGCCTCCAGCATAGCTAACGACACTTGAAACTGCTTGCAACTTCTAGACTGAGGACTATGCGGTTGATAAGTCAAGCGGGGTCATATTTCAGGGCCCAGGATGTGGTAGTAACTATCCTTGGATCACAAACACGGAACTCAGTTCCTAAGAATGGTCCCAATGAGACAACCCGCTATGTACTCCTACATAGCCTCTCATCGCAACCTTTATCAAAACAAGTTCACCATTTAGTGCAAGCTAAAATCTGGTATAACTGTAACAGCCCAAGTGCACTTTCCAAATCCTTATAATATTTCCATGTGTGAACCTTGCATGTTATACCTCATGTGGTTTGAGTAATAATTTTCTTCATATCATTTTGCATCATGTCATCATTCCATATTGTTGCATCATATGATGTTGTGGGAGTGTATGTGTTGTGATGTACTTTGCATGGGGTTGTGCTCTTGTGAACGACCTTCAAATTATCCCTTTTTGTTTCAATACCTCCATCTCTAACTTATTTCAAATTTCTTGTTATGTGAAGTTGTTACTTGCCCTAGATCATTGCATAAAATGTTGGGGAGTTACCTAATATTCTGTATATCATTTTAAAAATAATGTTTAGCCATGTGCTGCTCTCCATCATTTTTCCATTTCGCAAAACAGCATCAAATTATAATAAAAGGCATTTTATTTTTGTCTCTCCATTCCCAAAACCAATTTTATAAAACTATATATATATTCAGCATCCCAAACAACCTTGGTTCTATTCTTTATTCTCTGTTTTATTTAAAAGGAAAAATCTTGCAGAGACAAAGAGAGGCCCATCGCCGCAACCCACCTCAGCCTCTAGTCCTACCCGGCCCAGCAAGACTTTCCGGCTACCAGCTCCATTGCATCGCTATCTTGAGCCTTCAGTGCACCAGTAGCTTCAACACCGTAAGGAGAGCACGGACACCGAGCCAACATCGTCCGCCCCCTCCTATAAAGCCATGTGCACCCCTAGCGTTTCTCCTATCCTTCCCTAGCGTCGCCGCCGCCTCTTTTCCTTCCCTCATGCTATCCGCGATGGTTAAGCCATGCCCCCACATGACTCTGCACCCCCATCGGTAGTTCATAGTCATCGTCGTCGCTATCCTGCTCACCGGTAGCGTTGTCGTTCTCCTTCTATCGGGAAGAAGGAGAAGGGCAGCGCCCGGGATGGGTTCAAAAGAAGTGAACCCCCATGTATGTTCAGTAACTGAGCCTTATCCCAGTAGTATCCAACCTCCCTGTCGAGCAAAGAGACCCGGGTTCGAACCCCCCTCCCGCGGCACCCTTTTTAATTCAATTCCTAGCCTCTGTCAGTTGGCCCCGGACCCACCTATTACCCACTCAAGGCCTCTGGTAAGACTACTAGTGGTCCCTATTTTTTAAAAATATATTTCTTTTGATTTATTTCCCTATTTGTTGCTTATTTCAAGTTTGGGAAAGTTTCCTAATCTCGCATATCCATTTCATTCAATTTTCAAATGAGGCATATGCCTCATCTGGCATATACTAGGTTATACCTAGTTGTTACATTTTTGCTTATGCATTGTGGGGTGTTTTTCCACAGGAACCTAGGCATGTGATATATGATTTTGGGGTAAAAAATCCAAGGAATCCATTTGTGGTGTTGGTTTGGTGATTTGAGAAAGTTTGTGTGAATGCTATTTTGTGCTAAGATGCCATTTTTTCATTTTTCTAGGAATTAATCCTTACATCCTTTGGTAAACTTGTCAACATGAAAATTTCCCTGATATGTGCCCTAGCCCATGGTAATTTTGCATGCCATCATGAACCTTGTTGTGTGTGGAATTCTTGCTATCAACATGCCATAAAAATGTTGGTGTTTTACATGCTCAAATATTTCTAAGTTCTAGAATCTGGTTACGATTTTGCTATGTTTCCATGATGATTGTCATGAATCTATAGATCCTTTGGGGTTGGCCTAATGGAGTCAATTGTTAAGCATGTTACCCTCTGTTAGGTATGTGACAATGGTTCACTAGTGGGAGTGTTGCACCTTAGTTAAATTTTGTCGTCAGTATGCCATCCTATTAAAAACAGCCCTGCTTTGCTAGTTGATATTTTTCTATGTATGGGGGACTGTTTAATTCAATATGACATGTTGGGAGGATGCTAGCCAGTTGTCGGCGTTCTGAGAACGGGGGTACCCAGTCCTGCCTTCCTGCGACACAGGACATGGCCCACTTCGTCAGCCATGCGTTGCTTGGCACGACACTACTCAAGACAATGCCCTCGCGAGGACCCTGGGATCACGAGGAAGGACAACATCAAGAACAACAAATATTGGCCTCCTCAGGCCCCCTCCTGAGCGGCGGAAATCTCTATGCAAGGCACGGCCTTAGGAGTCAAGGGTGACGCAAGGAAGGATAGGCGGGCGCCAGCGTCCCAGGCGGCACAGTTTCCTCTTTTGGTGCAAAGGGAGCAAGGAAGTACGCGGGTTCCCAAAGTGCCGCCCAAAGGTTTCCCTCCTGGTGCAACAAGACCACGACCACGAGCCCCATGGGACGGATGTCATCACCGAGCCCACCACTACATCACCAAAACTACTTTGTAGGCGAAGACCGCCTTTGGACAGGGCACATATGTACTCCTCTCCCCCTTTAAACTTGGCCATTGTGGGATCCCTTCCCGCCATGTAGATAAGAGAACAGGACCCGGGCCACCGCTATATATAGAATCTAGGTCATGCCATAGAGGGGGATCCGATCCAACACTTAGCCACACAACACACTACCGCAAGGTAGAGACCCAAGAATGCACCTTGAGCCCCCTCATGAGGCTTAAGACCATTGTACTAGTCCATCCACCAAAATTTCCATGAGAGGCAATCCACTAAAGTAGGCGTAGGGTATTACGCTTCATAGCGGCCCGAACCTGGGTAAACTGTCGTGTTCATCTTCTTCCTCGTCATCAAACGAGTTCGCCGTTGTGACCATCTAGTAGCGAGCTAGGTTGGGAGAGGCCGCGGGGAAACCTTCACACACGCCCTTGATTTCGAACCTTAAGGGTTTGGGGGAAATCCGACATTTGACGCACTAGGTAGGGGGCATGTCAAAGCCTACCTTGAGCCTCACCTCGCCTCCGCTTGCTGCACTCATGACAAAAGGACGATGGGACCGGATTGATCACCGAGCTGCCCATGTGGTGCGTGCTGCACTAATGGGCCTCCGAGCAACACGTCGTACCGCCTATCCGTTGGCGGGTCCCTTCACCAGCCAGGCCTTTAACGGACGTCGGGGCTGCCGCCTTCACCAGCCACACGGCAAGACCCCGCCGCCTCGGCTCTCCCCCATGACAGGGGCGCATCACAACCATTCTGGACCTACCATGGCCCGACGCACATGCACATCACACTCCTGGTAGCGCACGAGCTACGGTGCCACCACGTGGCACGAGTTTGCCATGATGCTTGCGCTAGGTACGCCCATGGGCATGCCACTGCCACTCACGAGGCCCCGATGTACCTCGGTGAGGCTCGCACCCGAGAACTCGCTAAACTGACAGAACGAGTGCTCGGGCCGCACGGGCGCATCCGGGACGTCTGTGGCGATCTGCGCCCGCCAGGAGCTTGGCCCATGGCGCCGGAGTCACGGGAGCGGAATGCAGACACAATTGGACGCTGATGGGATGTGCTGCCCCCGCAAGGGGCACATCCCGTCATGACCCTCATCACTTCCCCCAGAGCCAGGGAGGAAGACAAGAGACTCGGCTATGCCAGTGCCCAGGGGCTTGGGCAACTCTACATCAACCGTGTTGATGAGCGCCCGGGAAGAAGAGAGACAACACCGGCTACCGAGACCGCGGGAGGTATGTACACGGCTTCACGAGTGGTTCTCGGGAGGGATGGCGCATGTAGCCTCGCGAGGGCAGCTCAAACGACTGGATTCATGAGGGTGACTAGCGCAAGCACCCTCATGGGGTACACCCGCTGGCAGGGAGCTGCCATGAGCAGACATCTAGGTCTAGGGACTGGGGTCACTAGCCTGGGAACGGAGGGGGGCCACCCACAACCTTTCCTGCGCCCAGTGGCCCCAGCTTGGAGACGGAGGGTAGAACACACGCCCATGTCTCCGGGTTGGATGATCCCAACCTGGGGACGAAGGGCAGCGCATGCTGCCCCGCCCTAGGGCGTGCGACGCCCGCTTGGAAGCAGAGGGTGGAACATACGCCCATGTCTCCGAGCCGGGTGTCGCTCAGTCACAAGCGGGTGATCCTGTAAATGTCCTTGTCCCCAGACCCGGCTTGCCCGGCCTGGGGCTGGGCCACGAGAACCCGCAAGGGGACCTGTGGCACCCCAACGAGGCGCCCTGGGGCACCACCCAGGGTGCTGACCTAGTGCGCGGCAGACGGGTCTCGCCTTGCTCGGCCCGCGGCACGAGGGGTTACACCTCCGCTATGACGACGATGCCCGGGAATGGGCTCTAGCATGTGGGGGGGCTACCCCTATGCCCGGGGTCCCGTCCTGGGCCGGCCCTACTTCACCAACCCATGACATTCTCACGTAATAATGAGCGGGTTGTATACTCCCGGAGCCCCCCGAGGACGTAGAGGGGTTCCTCCCACGCAATGTGGCAGCCAAAACACCGCGCTAGTGGAGAAGTCCACACTACCCATCCATGGCTATGCCCATGCAACGCGGATGCCCTACGCTCAGCTATGGGCGAAGACGAAGACTAGTCTAGGCTCGGGCCGCAACTGTGATTTGCTCTTCTCGCATTTGAATTTTCCAACGTTCGTGGAACAAAACTCGATTTTTTTTGAAAATCATGTTTTCAAGAAACGGGTCTATGATTCGTGTTTAACGCCATTCCCCATCTTGGGTTCTCTTTCTTCAGGTCAAGCGGAGGCTGGGGGCACGCTGTTCACACCTCACCAAGGCCTTGGCGCCCTGTGGGATCACTAGAAGTGTATGTCTAGAGGGCGGTGTCAATATACTATAAGCAGGAATATAAAACTACCTCAAGCATAAATTCAAGGGTTGGCAGTTTTAGCATATATAACGAGTCTCGAACACCCTACACATGCAAGTCCTCAAGTATAGCAGCAGAAAGTAAAGATATTGCACATGAAGTAAGGAGTATAGATAGAGAGAACAAATGCATGAAGGACACGAAGATTTTTCCCGTGGTTCCGATATGTGGTGCTATCATACGTCCATGTTTATGGAGTCTTCAACCCATGAAGGGTAACGGTCGCGAGAGTCCATGGAGGGATCTACCCACAGAGGGTTCCACGATGAAGCAACCTTGACTATACCATGATGGCCTATGTGCACGGAGGACTAGCCTAACCGGGGTTAGATCTTCACGAAGTAGGCGATCTCCTTGCCCTTACAAACTTCTTGATTCACTCCACAACACGAAGTAGGAGGCTCCCAAGCTACACCTAAACCAATCTAGGAGGCACCACCCTCCAAAAGGTAATAGGCTCGATAATGTCGATGAACTCCTTGCTCTTGTGCTTCAAGATGATAGACCCCTCAACACACAATCACTCTCTCACGGATTTGGCTTGGTGGAAGAGATTGATAGGTTGGAAAGCAACTTGGGGAGGATAGAGATCAAGATCCATATGGTAGGAATGGAATGGCATGATCTCAACACACGAGTAGGTGGTTCTCTCTCAGAAAATCAATACGTATGAGTGGGGAACTATTCTTAGTGCTTCTTTGTCGAGTGAGTGGTGGTCGAGGGGTATATATAGGCATCTCCAAAAATCCAACAGTGGCACCTAATAAGTTAGACTCGGTGACATCGATGTGTAAATCTCGGTGGTACCAAGTTGCGTCAAAGGTAGAAACTTCTGAATCTCGGTGAGACCTATACATAAAACTCGGTTGCATCGATAAGGTAACGAATGGTCAGATTGCCAGTCTCGATGACGCCGATTCACAAAAGTCGATGGGACCGACTTTGTGAACTTGCATAACAGGAAGCTGGCAACCCAAACTAGGTGGCACCGAAATGGAATCGGTTGCACCGAAATGCTAGGGTTTGGCTGTGTCTGTTTGAGGTTGAGAATTGGTTGCACCGAGTGGAAAGTGTTGGTTGCACCTATTTTAAATATTTGGCTTTGGACAGACTTTTGTGGAAGAGCTTGTGGGTGTATGATGTGACTATCACTTGTGCACGTATGAGCATTTTGTTTACTAACAAAACCTTACATCCTTTTGATAGTATTGGCTTTCCTATGGACTCAAAGTGATTTATCACTAAAAGTAAAATGTAGAGTCCTTTTTCTTGAAGCTTTGTCAATGCTATTCCTTCTCCTTATTCTTCATGGGGAAACTCTCGACACTCCTTAGCCAACCTTCTCTTTCTATGGACTTTAGCTGAAATACACTAAATGAAAGTATTAGTCCAAGAGACAATGTATGTTGTCATGAATTATCAAAACCACCAGGGAGCACATTGTGCTTTCAATCTTCCCCTTTTTGGTAATTGATGACAACATACAATCAAAGCTTCAAATAAAGATATTCATGTATATAATGAATACATTGAGAGACACATGACTTAGACTTGCTCCCCCTAAATGTGTGAATCCCTTTTTATGATAGTTGCTTTGGAATGCGTGGACACACATGTAGTAGTGAGGATATAATAAGTCATGTGTATTTTGTCTATATGCATCAATTGTATATGAGTGAGGTGTATCCTTGATCAAGACTTCACTCTTGCAAATAATATGTGCAAGAAACAAGAGATCATCTTGATCAAAGATATGATGCATATACTTACCTTGAGTTCTTGAGCATTCTAGTAGTAGAGATACACTTGAGAAAACAATGTTAGGAAACACAGAAGTATTCTACCAATCAAAAGCAACAAAACTCAAAAATACCAATATATGGAGAACATATAGATGACAACATTCCTTAGGATTGATATCTTTCCAAGATCATTTAGAAGTTTCTCCCCCTTTAGATATGAAAATGTAGGTCATCCTTTCACTCTGTAACATAGCATTTAGATTTTGGGATTGGATAGGGTGAGAAAATTCTAAAATGAGAAAATCAATTGCAATAAACAGATCTTTCTCCAAAATATATTTTCTCCCCCTACTTTGGTATTCTCCCCTTGTTTATATATGAGTGTAAACTTTTGATACTCACCTCTCCCCCAAAATTATATCTCCACCTTTGCATAAGCATGTATCTCCCTTTTTAGCGTTGAAGCTTTCTATATTTCTCCCCCTTTGGCATTATTACCAAAAAAAGGTTAGACATAGGGCCAGATACAAGGATCACTGAATAAGAAGGGATCCTTGAGAACAAGGGTCATAGAATGTAGGACTCATAGAATATGAAAATCATG
This sequence comes from Hordeum marinum, assembly GCA_022496015.1. NCBI lineage: Eukaryota > Viridiplantae > Streptophyta > Magnoliopsida > Poales > Poaceae > Hordeum > Hordeum marinum. The sequence continues at coordinate 314,289,025 of CM039678.1, forward strand.
AGAAAAATGAGGGATTCATTGAAAATAATTTGTCTCCCTTTGGCTAAACAGAGAATTTGTAGAACCTCTCCTCCTTTGTGTTAGGGATCTTTGAATGCATTGCTCCCCCTTTTAATAAATTTATGATAAGGGATCATCGAAGGATTGAGAAATCATAGAAGAAAAACAAGGATTTACAAAAACAGATATAGACTAAAATAAAATAAAAAGTCAGTGGCTCCAAGGCAAAATTGTCGGTGGTACCAATGTGGTGTTGTGCAACTTATCTACTAAATCGGTAGAACGAAGTCTTGTGAATCGAAGGCTCCAAGGCATAAAACAGAAACTTGGAAAATGTGAAAATTTGAACGAAAGAAAAAGTTGTAAATGAAAAGAAACTAGGGAAGAAAACAAATGATTTGAAAATTAAGGGATACCAATTGCAGATAATATACAGGTAATTTACAAAAAGGTATCAACTAGAAAATATTTGAATGGTTCCATGAAATTGTGAAATAAAGAATGGACCAAACAAGATTCTTAACTAGATGATGGGAGACGACTAGGTCACCTATATTAGAGTATATTGACTTAGGAGCCAAGCAAGAATACTTGATCATAGGTCATACTCATTTTTATGCTCAAAATGGGGTTACCATTTTTTCGATTAAGCATTTGAATTTCTTCATATCTCTTGAGTTGCTTTATCTCATGACTTGGAGTAAAGCTATATCAAGGAGATGAGTACATACTTTTGAGTGGTGTTGTTGACGTGCTTGTAGGTGAATTTGATGAGGATGCTCGAGGTTGATGAAGATCATCTTGGGTTGGGAGCAATCCTTGTTTTTTTCGTTCACTTTTCACCTACATGGGTTAGTCACGCAAGGAAGAACATGATATATCCAAATGACATAATGCCATTTGAGATTTAGCAAATGAGGTATATATGTCAAGGATATGTTTTGTTGTCTTCGTCCTTTCATCATCAAAGCAAGGTTGCGGGTACTTGGTCATTAAAAGATTGTTCAAGATATGAGTTGGTTGCAATCTTGTGGAGTGTTGTTCTTCCAAGTACCTACAAAAGGGTTAGATGCAACACATTAGCATGGAATGAGAAAAAAACTCATCCCCTCGCAAGCATCCGAGTGAGCTTAGCTCATGTTTGAAGCATCAATGATGTTCAACTAACTCCTCAAATGACAAAACACTTTTTCATCAAGTGTCTTAGTAAAGATGTCGGCCAATTTCTTGTTAGTACGAACATGCTTAATATTAATATCTCCTTTGGCAACATGATCACGAATGAAATGATGTCAAACTTGAATATGCTTGGTTCGAGAATGTTGCAAAGGATTATGACCAATCTTAATAGCACTTTCATTGTTGCAATGTAATGGCACATTTTTAACATAGATTCCATAATTTTTAAGTGTTTGTGTCAACCATAATAATTGCGCATAACATGATCCATCTGCAATATATTCAACTTCGGTAGTAGATAGAGATACCGAGTTTTGTTTCTCGGAGGACCAAGACAAAAGAGATCTACCAAGAAATTGACATGTACCCGAGGTGGATTTCCTATCAACCTTGTCACCGGCATAGTCCGAGTCGGAGTAGCCAACAAGATTAAAAGAAGATCCCTTGGGATACCAAATGCCAAAGTTTGGTGTATATATCAAGTATCTCACAATGCGTTTTACAGCCTTAAGATGACATTCTTTAGGAGCAGCTTGATATCTAGCACACATGCAAACACTAAGCATAATATCAGGACGGGAGGCACATAGATAAAGCAATGAACCAATCCTTGATCGATAAACCTTTTGATCAACCGATTCACCCTCCTTAGTGCGATCATCGTTTCCACTAGTTGGCATGGGAGTTTTCATACCTTTGCATTCTTGCATGTTGAACTTCTTGATTAAGTCCTTGGCGTACTTAGTTTGAGAGGTGAATGGTCCTTCTCTCGTTTGCTTAATTTGTTGACCAAGAAAGAATTTTAGCTCACACGTCATAGACATCTCATACTTCTTTGACATCAACCTTCCAAACTTCTTACTAAATAGTGGGTTAGTAGATCCAAAGATAATATCATCCACATAAATTTGGCATAGAAATAATTCACCATTAACTCTCTTTGTGAATAATAAAGTTGCGTCAATTTTACCAATTTCAAATCCTTTTTCTATAAGAAACTTTGTTAGGCATTTATACCAAGTAGGAGGAGCTTGCTTAAGACCGTATAAAGCTTTGCGAAGTTTGTATACGTGGTCAAGTTTCTTGGGATTTACAAAACCAGGTGGTTGCTTAACAAAGACCTCTTCTTCAATCTCACCATTTGAAAATGCACTTCTAATATCCATTTGGTAAAGCGTGATATCATGGTGATCAGCATAAGCAAGAAGAATTTGAATAGCTTCTAGTCTAGCAAAGGGGGTGTAGGTCTCACCGTAGTCCATAACTTCGACTTGCGTATATCCTTAGGCTACGAGGCGAGCCTTGTTGCGAACAACTTGCCCGTCTTCATCTTGCTTGTTCCGAAATACCTATTTCATGTCGATGATGTTTTGCTTGTCCTTGGGCTTCTCCACGAGTGTCCACACATCGTTCCTCTCGAAGTTGTGAAGCTCTTCATGCATAGCGTTCACCCAATCCGCATCTTCAAGAGCTTGTTCAACCTTTAGGGGTTCAATGCTAGAGAGGAAAGAATAAAGCTCACAAAAGTTAGCCAAGCGAGTTTTAGAGCGAGTGATCCTCCTTGTTTGTATGTCACCAAAGAGTTGGTTTAGGGGATGGTTCTTGGTCACTTGAGCTCAAACTCAGGGTAGCTTTAGCTTGTTAGTTGGTGGGGCTTCTTCTTCTTCATCATCTCCTTCATATCTGTTGTTGTCGAAGTGGTCATCTTCTTGAGGTGGTGGTGAAGGAGGTTGTGGTGGATCTTCATGATGAACTTCCTCCTCCTCTTCATCTTGTCGTGTATAGCTTGTGGATGCTTCAATGTTATACTGTCAGTAGCCTTGACCCGAGGTAGGAGCTTCCACTTGGGTTGATGAATTACTTTCCTTCACCTCCACGGGACGAATCTTGCTGATGGGAAAATCTTGGATAGCTTCCAAAGGATCTTTATCACCTACATCATTTGGCAATTGTTCGACTTGCGAACCATTAGACTCATCAAACTTCACATCTACCGTGTGTTCAACTTTTCGAGTGAAGTTGTTGTAGACACAGTAGGTGTGAGAGTTCAATCCATAACCAATTAGGAAACCTACATGAGATTTGGGAGAAAATTTAGCACGGCGATTCTTATCAAGAATGTAACACTTGGAGCCGAATACCCGAAAGTATCCAACTTGGGATTTGTTACCGGTGACAAGCTCATATGCCATTTTACCGAGAAGCTTGTGCTAGTAGAGTCGGTTCGTGGCATGAAATGTTGTTTCCATGGCTTCTGCCCAAAACTGTCGTGGCGTCTTGTATTCATCAAGCATCGTTCTTGCCATCTCAATGAGGGTTCGGTTCTTTCTCTCAACAACTCCATATTGTTGAGGCGTGTACGTAGCCGAGAACTCATGTGAGATACCCTCTTCTTCAAGAAAGGTATCCACATGGGTGTTCTTGAACTCCGATCCGTTATCGCTTTGAACCTTCTTGATCTTCACTTCAAACTGATTTTGTGCTTTGCTTACGAAGTTCTTGAAGATATTTTGTACCTATGACTTATCATCAAGAATACCCACGTAAATCTAGAAAAATCATCAACTATGACTAGACCATAAGAATTTCCACCGAGACTTATAAGCATTGGGACCAAAGAGATCGATATGAAGTAACTCGAGTGGTCTCCTAGTGTTCATGATGTTCTTGACCGGATGAATTCCACCTACTTGCTTTCCTGCTTGACAAGCGCTACAAAGTCTATATTTGTCAAAGATAACATCTTTAACACCAAGAATGTGATTGCCCTTGATAAGCTTATCTAGATTGCGCATGCCTATATGTTCAAGCCTTTTATGACATAGCCAACCTTTAGATGATTTTGCAATGAGACGAGTACGAGGTTGGCCTTTTTAGTGAAATCAACAATGTATAGATCACCTATACGACTGGTAAAGACAATTTTATGATTAACAAATTGAAACACTTTTCAATCTACTTTGGTAAATAGCACATTGAAACCGAAGTCTACTAGTCTAGATATAGAAAGAAGATTCTAGCCAAGGGATTCAACAAGCATCATATTTTGAATGGAGCTATCATGAGATATGGCCACCTTACCAAGGCCAAGTACCTTACCCTTAGAGTTGTCTCCAAAGGTCACGTACCTCCGAGGACCTTGATTAGGCGTGATCTCTTGGAACATATCTTTATCACTAGTCATGTGATCCATGCATCCACTATTAAGAATCTACTCTTTTCCATCAGACATGTAATCCTTGAAGTTTGCCATTAGACTAAAATTCTTCATGACCTTTTCATGCTCGATTTCGAACAACTCATCTTCATCATTGTATCCATGTTCCTCATTGTCATCATTTGGTAGAATCTCCTCACCATCAAAACCAAGAGATTCATTAGAGTCGTAACCATGACAACGTTATAGTTTATGAATGCAAATGGCTTTGATGTTAATGTTGTTGATAGTAGAGACATCTCCTTTAGCATGCATAAGATCATAGAGCTCAAATAGGCATTCAACAAAGTTTGGATCACTAGGCTTCATTTTGTGAAAAGCGATAGTTTTATGAAGAATTTCATCAAGATCACCTGATGAAAAATTTGGGTATCGTTTCTCCAAATCAGTCCATAAAGTATAAGCACAAGAAAAGTTCTTAAATTGAGAAAGCATGAATCTTGGTAAGCCTCTAACAATAAGGTTGACAGTTCTAAGGTTACCAAGCATGTTGATTTCCTGTTCGTGTGTGGGATTCAATTCATCAATGGGAAGAACATAGGGATTTTCAATATGTTTTCTTAAATGAAATTTGTCAAATAGATCAATCATGGCATTCTTCCATCGACTATAGGACTCTCCATCAAGAATGGGCACTCTACAATAAAAAATCTCCACACTAGACACATCCATCTTCCTCCATGGTGTTGAAACCGAACTAATGGAGACCAAAGCTCTGATACCAATTGTGTGATCACTAGAAGTGTATGTCTAGAAGGGGGTGAATAGACTGCAAGCAAGAATTTAAAACTACCTCAAGCATAAGTTCAAGGGTTGGCAGGTTTAGCATATATAACGAGTCTAGAACATCATACACTTGCAAGTAATCAAGTATAGCAATGGAAAGTAAAGACATTGCACATGAAGTAAGGAGTAGAGATAGAGAGATCAAACGCATGAAGGACACGGAGATTTTTCCCGCGGTTATGGTAGGTGGTGCTATCATACGTCCACGTTTATAGAGTCTTCAACCCACAGATGGTAATGGTCGTGTGAGTCCATGGAGGGATCTACCCACGGAGGGTTCCACGAAGAAGCAACCTTGACTATACCATGATGGGCTACGTTCACGGAGGACTAGCCTAACTCGGGGTAGATCTTCACGAAGTGGGCGATCTCCTTGCCCATTCACAAAAATCGGTGGCAACGATTTTGTGAACATGCATAACAGGAAGTTGGCAACCCAAACTCGATGGCACCGAAATGCAATCGGTTGCACCGAAATGCTAGGGTTCGGCTGAATCTGTCTAAGGCTGAGAATCAGTGGCACCGAGTGGAAAGTGTTGGTTGCACCGATTTTTAATATTTGGCTTTGGACATACTTTTGTGGAAGAGCTTGTGGGCGTAGCTGGTGACTATCACTTGTGCACATATGAGCATTTTTTTCACCAACAAAACTTACCCCTTTCGGTAGTATTGGCTTTCCTATGGACTCAAAGTGATTTCTCACTAAAGGTAAAATGTAGAGTCCTTTTGATTGAAGCTTGGCCAGTGCTATTCCTTCTCCTTCTTATTAATGGGGATACTCTCCACAATCCATAGACAACCTTCTCTCTCTATGGACTTTATCTAAAATACACTAAATGAAAGTGTTAGTCCAAGAGACAATGTATGTTGTCATGAATTATGAAAACCACCAAGGGAGCGCATTGTGATTTGACGCCCGGATCATCGTGTGGTACTCCTGAACGGGTTAACAATTGCGTACATCTTCATACTCACTTAGGGGCCCCACTCAAGGCCCTATGTGCCATCTTAGAGCATCGTGAGGCCTACCTCTCTCGGGGATGGAAAAGAAATTTTTGTTGGGAACTGCTCGAGCGTCAAAGGGGGCTCTTGAGCAGCATGCCTCAGGAGCCTTACTGGTCATAAAGCCACTTGCCAGCCTTGATGTCATCCTTTGTGATCCGGCCGGTATCGAGGGTGTTGAGGCCTCACCTCGTGGTTGCGTCCTTATCCGTTCGTATACCACGGCGGTAGGGAAATGCATGGGACTGGGACTCAATGACGTAGAGCTGCTCGAGTGTCAAGGGGGGCTCCTGAGCAGCTTGCCTTAGGAGTCTTACCGGTCATAAAGCTACTAGCAGCCTCGATGCCATCCTTGGTGATCCGACTGGCATCGAGGGTGTTGAGGCCTCTCCCGCGGTTGTGTCCTTGGCCAGAGCAACCACGGAGGTTGGGAAATGTGCAGGACTGGGGCCTTCAGACATAGAGTGCGGAAAGGTCTCCTAACTTACATCGCTTACAAGAAAAAGAAGACCGCATGACACATGGGTTCACCAAACGCCATGGCCACACCTCCCCCAGAGCCTACGACGGACACTTGAAGGTAAGTACCCTAATCATAATTATAAGGTAGCGTCAAGTAACGAAAACACAAAAAACTAGGGCACATAACGGAAGCACGGATAAAAGGGGGCTCGCAACCAAGTTCATTACATGCCTGCAGGGCATTTCTTGGACTTTGGTTACAGGGGAAGGAGAAGAAAAAACCACCCCCACGGGGGCTGCCGCTTTAGGAGCTCCGGGGCCCGTGCATCGGCGTTCAGTCGGTGTCCTCCTCCTCCTTCACGGTCCCATGAAGGCATGCCGGAGCGGAGGAGTGACGCCGTGCCGGCTTGCAACCCACCGAGGTTTGAGCGCGACGGCACGGTGGCGCATCGTAGCTGCTGTCGTCGTTGTCGCTGCTGTTGCTTGGTCTCCCGTCAGAGTGGGTGTTGCGATAGCTAGAGGAGTGGCGCTCGTCGCCAAGGGGAAGCTTCTCTCCAAGATCGACGCGACCGGCGTCTTCAGGGCAACACCCTAGGCGTTCACCCTCACCGCAGAAGACCTGGACGAAGAGTGTCGCCTCCCCATCAGACTGCGGGCGCGGGCAAACGTCTGCCACCCGCGGACCAGGTACATGTCAACCCTTGGGGTGACCTCAACCTCCACCCAGGACGCTGCACTGCAGCAGTCGTCGGCCTGCAGCCATAGGCTGTTGGCCCTCCCGGACGACAGCGCCCCTACAAAGGAGTCTGGGAGTTGAAGCCAGGCGGCCTTCGGCTTCTCCACCCACACCATGAACTCCCGGGCCGTGTCAGCCGTCTGGAGCTGCGGACATGGTGACAGGGCCGCCGCGGCCGCTCTCCCATCGCGGGCGCAACTACCTCTATTGCCACGGGCGCCCGCGTCAGTCGGGCCCGTGTCGCGGACGCCAATAACAACACCAGACCGTCTCGGGGTATGACCACGCCCTCGGGAAGCCGCCACCGGCGTCGCTGCATACTTCCGAGGGCATCCATGGCCCCTGTTGGGTGGCAGTGGCGCGGGGTTCTCCTTGCGGACCTTTCCCTTCCTGGCGGCTAAGTGCTTCCTCGCTAGAGCCATGATTAGAGGAGCGGCGGTTTGGAGATGGGAGGACAAAGAAGACGAATATGTCTAAGGGTTTTCTCCCTTACTCTAGCTTAAGTATAGCTAGGAGCCAACCGACGCCCCTTCGCATCCCGAGAGGCGTGCAGCCTCTGAAGGGTCACATCCGCGTGGCCCGAGGAAGGAAGGCCTAGGCAGCAGCGGCATTCAAGGGAAGGTAATAATGGCCGGCAGTGTGCTCAGGCGTCGCATCAATTTTACTTGTGACTAGTCTTGATGCCTTCGGGGAGCGGGAGCATCAGCGCGTGGGCGTCCGACGCGTGTGAAGCCTGACCCGCAGGCGTTTGGGTCCCGTGGCGCTTAGATCCGTCCTCAAAGCTTTGCTCCAAGGACGACACGGGCGTGCCTTGGGCCTGGGAGCTACTGGTGGCGTTCTGGCAACGGGGGTACGCAATCCTGTCTGCCTGTGTCCCAGGACATGGCCCACTTTGTCAGCCAGGCATGGCTTGGCGCGGCACTGCTCAAGACAAGGCCCTTGCGAGGACCTTGGGCTTGCGAGGAAGGACAACATCAAGACCATAAGGATGGGCCTCCTCAGGACCCCTCCTAAGCGGCAGAGATCTCTATGCAAGGCATGGCCTCAGGAGTCAAGGGTGACGCAAGGAAGGAGAGGCGGGCGCAAGTGTGCCTGGCGGCACAGTTTCCTCTTTGGTGCAAGGGAGCAAGGATGCACGCGGGTTTCCAAAGCGCCGCCCAAAGGTTTCCCTCCTTGTGCAAGAATACCACGACCATGAGCCCAGTAGGGGGGATGTCATCACTGAGCCCACCACTGCATCACCAAAAGCTACTTTGCAGGTGAAGAACGCGTTTGGACAGGGCACAGATGTACTCATGTCCCCCAATTTAAACTTGGCCGTTGTGGGATCCCTTCCAGCCATGGAGATAAGTGAAGAGGACCCGGGCCACCGCTATATATAGAAGCTAGGTCACGCCATAGGGGGGATCCGATACAAAACTTATCCACTCAACACACCACCGCAAGGCAGAGAGCCAAGAATGCACCTTGAGCCCCCTCGTGAGGCTTAAGACCATTGTACTAGTTTTTCCACCCACGAGATGTAATCCACCAAAGCAGGAGTCGGGTATTACGCTTCGCACCATCCCAAACTTGGGTAAACTGCTGTGTTCATCTTCTTCCTCGTCATCAAATGAGTTTGCCATTGTGAACACCGAGTAGCGAGCTAGGTTGGGAGAGGCCGCGGGGCAACCTTCGCACACGCCCCTAAGTTCGAACCTTAAGGGTTTTGCCGAGCCCCAAATACGACACCAGTAACCTGTGCATATTTTGATGTTTCTGTAATGGAACAATTTGTAGTGCATCTTATCCTCTATAATGTTGTTAAATTTAATGCCATGAAAGTCACTATAGCATGTAGATTTATTGATGTCAATATGGCATCATGTTTACTCAATTGTGAGAAGTGGTTTTTCACTCAGTCCTTAACTGTTGTTACAATATGCCATCTTGTGAGCTCATTTTCCATTGAGCCATGCTTCCATTCATGTTGCTACTGTTAGATGAATTGTTAAGCATCTGGTAGACTTCATGTCCATGCCCTTGTTGTTCATTTTAGTGTGATGTAGGTTGTTGATGTTGTGTTCTTGTTTTTTGCCTTCTAGGAGTTGTACCCACTTGTTCTGCGTGATATTTAGGACTATTCCTACTAGATATTCATTTCCAATCTAGTGTCACCCTTGTGATATCAAGGAATGGCCCATGCACCTCCTCATCTTTGTTTTATCTCCATTGCCGCTAGAACCTTGTTGTGAGTGCTCCGAGAGTTCCATTATTCCATTTGCAAAGTTCTCCATATGCATTTGCATTGTTTTAACGAGAAGCATTCATATTTGCCATGTTCATGCATGTCCAAATAACTGATCTTGAGGTTTCGTATAGAATATTAAAGAACTAAATAAATGCATGATAAAGATGACTAGCATAGGGTTGCCATGTTAAATACATCTAGTTGCTCATGCATCATCCTTGGTTGCACATTGCACCCTGCTAGTATGTTTATTTGGTGTTGTTTTCTCTTTGGGTAGACCCGACTGTCGAGACTCAGTTCGAGGATCCTGGAGAGAACACGTACGAGCACCTAGCTCTTTATCCCCCTGAAGACTCTACAGGGAAGATGGTCGTTACCCAGATCCCAATACTATTTTTGCTATGCTAGATGTCTCGCTTCTATAGTTATGTTTCATTACCTACCACTTAACTGTCAAGCCTCCCAAATTGCCATTAAAGCATCTAACCTCTCAACTACCTAGCAGACCATTGTTTTGCTAAGTTACCGCTGCTCAACCCCTCTTATAGCATTGTTAGTTGCAGCTGCAGGTTGTTTTCCATGTGATAACATGGATATCTGGACATATCACAATATTATTGCTATTTAATTTATGCACCTATATACTTGGTAAAAGGTGGAAGGCTTGGCCTTTTGTCTGGTGTTTCTTCCACTTTTGCTGCCCTAGTTACTTGTTTATCGGTGTTATGTTCCATTGAGCTCTACTAACATGCTCGGGGTTCTAATGGGGACCCCCTTGACAAGTCGTTTAGGGATAAAGCTTGTATGGCAAGACCCAACATTGGTACTACATTTTCTTAACAAAATAAAATGCATAGGGTTAGCTATCTCGTGGATAATTAATCAACAACCCGGGCCAGTGCTGCTCATGAGTGTTGGTCCAACCCAGGCTTCCTATGGGGATACCTCGAGGAAACTTGGGTATTGGTTTTTCCTCGTAGCTAGTCCCGTTCGGTCGTGTCCTGAAAAAGAGATATGCGGCTCCTATCGGGTTCGTCAACACGTCAGACGGTCTTGCTGGACTTGTTTTACCTTTCTCGAATGTCTTGTGAACGGGATTCCAAGGATACCTTGGGCTATCTCCAGGTTGAGGTTTTGCACCGGAATTTCCTAGGAGACTATGTGTTTTCCATGGTCGAGGTTATTCTACGCAGCTTATGGTAGTTTGTGATGGATGTGTAGCGACCCGACCTGAAAGGTCGAATCTCCGGTGTTTCTGTACCATCCCAAGATCATGTTGGTACACACACGGTACATCAATGTATATACTAAAGGGAAATCACACAGCATTAATTAATCGAAATCTCATATCAAGTCCTTTATTACAGTAATGATTACAATAAAGTGGTTGAAGGCCAACTCATGAGATAAACTAAACCATCAACTTGCGGAAGCTCCAAAGGTAGATGAGTCCATCTGACTCCAAGGGCATCTCACCGAGCGTAGAGCGTATCCTCACTCCTGGTCGGAAAAGTACTCTGCAACATGATATGTTGCAGTCGTATAGGTCAGCATATTGAATATGCCGGCAAAATCACAAGAGAGGGGGTGAAGTAATCATCTAGTCTATATGCCAATATGGCATGTGGGGTAGTAAGTTTTTGCATAAAGCCAAAATTTTCCTACAACAAGAGAGGGCGAAGGCACAATTACTACCATGTTGGTTGATTAATGAGATGGTTCCACAAACCAATTCTCATACCCAAGTTGACATTAATAACCCACATCAATATAATTAATTGTGTTGAGAGTTCCAGATAATTTCAGTTCCTTTGGCTCAAACTGTCCATGACCGTGGACACGGCTAATCGATTAGGTTTGGGTACTCTCAAGAGTTTTCCACACGTTCCCCACAAGATTTGGTCGCCTCCGTTGGACTTCTCACACTTCATGGTGTTTGAGAAACAGATGACAAAAACATGTTCTTTTCAAGGGTTTCCCCGAGACTCTATCGGTGCCCATCCTTTCCTACCTTTCTTCTACATCTCGTAGCACCGCCTGTCTAGGTTCACCACGATATCCAACCAAGCCAGAGCCCATAATGACTTGTGGCTATGCAAGTAAGCCTTGGGTCTTGAAGCATCCATCCATCTCTTTGTGCCTGGGTGGACCTTTCCTCGTGAATACTGTCACTTCTCCAACATCATCTAGGCTAACCACTGGTTTCTCCAGGGCACCGTTCAACCATCATCCACCCAGGGGTAAGTTTAAGAACTTGGAGTCTTGAAGACTTGATCATCATGTAGGTCTTGAAATTATTAACTCACAACTCTCATGAATCACACAACCAACCCCATCTACTAATAGCATAGCAAAATGTAAATCAATGTTTCCCGAGGCCAATGTGTCAAAGGGTTGAGGGGTACCTACCACATGATACTACAACAAGTAACCAAGTTTCCAATTTACCTACTTTGCATGCAATTGTGGTGATGGAAGAACTAATGCAATAAAACATAGGTATACATGGTCAAAGTGACTTGCCTTGCTGATGATCCTCGTAATCAAGTGACTCTAGATAACAAGCTTTGCACTCTGGATGATCTAACAAATCAAGCAAGAGCACACCAGAAGCATAAACAAAAAACAATTCATACAACAGCAAGGTAAACAAATTCTTCAACAAACAAAAGCACAATCAAGAGAATATTCACTTAAAGTATAAGACCATAAAAATTTTGGTGCCAAAATACCTACTAAGACATACAAGTCAAAATTTGCTTTTGAACAACTAGACATTTAGGTAACAGAAAAGTAAATATAAAATTTTATTTGAAAACAGAAAGTATTTCATTATGAAAATATTGTGCTAAAAGAAATATTACAAAACTTCTTCTAAACAATATACATGGTGAAAACAAGATGAACCTATTCCAACTAGAGTACAAAACAATTTGAAACATATTTTATTAACAGAAAAAAAATACACCTAAAGTTGAATCAACAGAACCTAATGAAATCTAAAACAAAAGTTAAACTAATTTAGGTTCAAATTGTAAAAATCAATTTAGTTAAAACCTATTAACAACTAGACAGATTCTGTTTTTGTTAAAAACAAGTAACTTAATTTATTCAAAACATCCTCAAATTCTGTAGAATGATAGGTTTAACTAATACAAAACTATGGCAAAAAGATTCACTCAAAAATATGTTTTTAAACTATAGTTATATAGATTTTAGTAATTTGGACAAATTTGATTATATTCAAAATTTAAAGTTCAAATTTGAAATCTAAGCATACAGACATAAACTACATCAAATTTTTGAACTAATGCAAATAGAATCAATTAAAAACACTAATTATTTTAAAATTTACAACTAAAACAAAAACAGAAAACATTCTGTTTTCTAAAACAAAAAAGAAAAGAAAAAGAACTGATCGAACGGACAGGCTGACGTGGCGTTCTCTCATTGGTTACGGGGTGTGTGAGATTTGATGATTCGAGCAGACGTCCGAGCTGTAGAGGATACCAGTTCGGGTTTAAAATAATCTAATCCTAGGCATTGGATTTAGACCGGACAGTCCAAGGAGGGGGAGAGGGGCTCATAGAGGGAGGGTCGCTGGCGGTGGAGTTTCTCCGGTGAGGCCGAGGCGGCGAGTCGACGGGGGCGGCGCTCCGGTGGTTGGGGACGGTGTCCGGGGGATCCTGTTGACGGCGGCGGACCTCCGGCGTTCGTTGGTGGCGACGGTTGGGGCTGGGGACGATAGGGGCGTGCTCCTGGAGCTTCGGATGCGGGGTGGAGCTCCGACGTGGAATTCCGGTGATGGGACGGGGTTGGATGAGGGGGAAACGGACAGAACAGGGTGTGGGGACACCGGGGCTTTTATAGGAGGGGTTAGGAGTGCTCAGATGGCAAGGGGAGGGAGATCTGACGTGGTGATCTCGCCGGCGTGAAGAGAGGAGCGGGAGGAGGGAGGTGACCACGGGGTTATCGGGATCGGGCAGTGGGGCCGAGGCGTCAGAGAGAGAGGGTGGCGTTAGTGGCGTCGGTCGGTCGGCTCGGAGCGATTTCGGGACTTAAAGGCTGTGGGCCGGCCCGTTTTTATTTAGAACATTTCCTTTTCTATTTCAAGAGTAGTAAAAACTCTTTTAAAGCACTCAAAACATTTCCAAATATAGGAAATATATATATCAAAATGATTAGGGGAATTAATGCTATTTAATGAACATTTTCCCTTTGTCATATTGAATATCTTTTAAAAATTTAATTTCAGAAAATGCCTAATTGATTTTAAACCCTTTTGAGAAAAAATTCAAATAACCCCCTGGTTTAATTGCTCAAATATCTCACCAAGATGCCCCTGGTGTGGAGTGTCATGTTCCCCCCCTTCTTTTATTTGGACTTTTCCAGAGGTTTTCAAAGAGGTGAAACAAGAAAAAGGGAAAGATGAAAGTGGCCTTTCAGAAATTCAAAGGAAGCACTTCAACCATTTTATTCATTCAAACAATGTGATGATGATGCATAGCTATATATCATAACATTCCAAAATGAAATTTTGGGATGTAACGGGATGAGTTAGAGCACCCCTACAGGGTTAAATCTCATTGAGAAGTCGTGCCTGTAGTTATGTGGAAACTTTGAAATTTGTTTAACACTCGGTTATACAAAACTTAAAGTTAACTGAAATAAAATACACCAACCGTGTGTGTAACCGTGACTATTTCTTCTTGTGAGTTTTGAACCAAGAGAGAACACGGTGGGGTTATGTTTGATGTAACATAGGTGTTCAGGATCAGTTAGTGCTCATTCTAGTTCACGCCCGATTATGCGTAGATCACCCTCTTATTCTTGTACTCATAAGTTAGCCACTCAAAAAAATTCTTAGTGCTTGTTGCAGCCTCACCACTTAACCATACCTTACCCAACAACTTTGATAATTTTGGTACCCGGGTTAATGAGATTGCTGAGTCCCCATGGCTCACAGATTACTACCACAATGCAAGTACAGGTACAGATGAGATCGATCCAGTTGATGCATCCTACCTCTAGTGGGAGTTTGACGAGGAACGTGGGCATATGTACATTACTTATCCGGACGAGTAGGGTAGCAACTTCGTTGTCTTCCTGGGTTTAGCAAGATAGAGATCATTTGAATTTGTCATTTGATTTCGCCCGTAGTCGGACCCTACATTTTTGTATGATGTGTGAATGATTCTAGGGATTTCTAATTTAGCTTGTGGTGAGTGTAAGCCAAATCATATACTCTTCTCCTCTTTTACATGTATGTCAATGATTTCTATACTTGTGAAATGACGAGATGCGCTTCTATCCCCATCAAGGCCCTCGAGCCTTAATAGGGATTGTACCACATCTTGGGCGGTACAAGTTAGTAATTAGAGCCATACTGACCATAGGATCCCCTTGCTTGAACGAACTTGATCGAGTCGAGTCTAGTGGAAAACTATTTTGAGTCTAGTTAAAACGGAGAGTAGGATTCTTTTTACTCCTCTTCTATGCTCTAGTGAGGAATTATGACTTAGGAGTTGTAATTCTACCCTCTTCTCACTCGAAACAAATTAGGATCACGCGGGTATTTTGGAAACTATATGATGTCGATGTGACAGAATTTTGTTCTTCGTGCCTCCTGTTTCCGAGGAGTAGAGCTCCAGGGAATTCTTGACACAATGTTATCATTTAGTTTCCTTAGTATCTAGGGACGGCGTATGTTCGAAATTGCTTCAATACTATTTGTGGCGAGAGGAGTTTGGCATCCCCCCAGTATTGGGGAGAATGTCTAGATGTACTGCCATTCTTGGTATCATTGTGATTATGAGGGTCTGAGGTATATGAGTTTCTGAGGCTCTCTAGTTATGTGTTGACAGATGTGATACACTGGACGAGTAGTGTACTAGTGTTATTGCTAGGAGTTGAGTGATTTATTCAGCAATTACTCCGTGTATCCATTGGACCAGATTGCATAACCATAAAGATTTCGGGAGTTCTTAGGTGGGACCTCTACTAGTTACCTAGGATCATCTTCCGATGATAGTAATTGCATTTGTTTTGAGCAACTCTTAGCTCAATACCTTGTTGTGTTATTCAAGTGGCTTCACGATCAAATGATGTTATCACAAACTTACAGAAGGCGTTCTTATGAATTTCCAGTCTGAATGCAGTTGATGATATTCCCATCGCAATTTCTCAAGCCATTTTATTCAGCTTATTTCAATCATGTTTGTCACTGGTGTGATGATATTGATGTCCATCTCCATGATAGAACCAACAACTCATGTGAACCGAGGTCATGAGGGGGAGCACTCTCACCCTCCACCACCCCCACCTCCACCTCCACCTCCGGAGGCATGGCAGGCGGTGATGGCCGCTACCAATGCCAATACCCAGATGTTACTCAATTTGTTGCAAGGTTTTCAGACTTAGTGTTATTAGGGCCATCAAGGGAATTTCAATAATCAGTCACACTTCGCAACTGTGAACCAGTTCCTTGCAAATCAACCCAAGTCCTTCATGTGTTGTGATTAGCCTCTTGATGCGAACGTTTGGCTCCATGACATGAAAAAGCATTTCGAGTGCAGCAATGTCAGGCATAAGGTGGATTTTACAGCTTGTACTATTGTAGTCGCATGGATCTTCAGAATTCGGATGCTTCATGTGAGGCAGCGTGCCCTTGGACTCCGTGGTATCCTGACCAAAGGCGCTAACACTTTTTCCTTGGATGAATTGACCTTTATGTGATGTACTACTACTATCCATCGAGTAATTAAACATTTTGGTATGCATGCCACTCGAGGAGGGTCGCTCCAGTTTCATTGTTGGTGTTTGCGTGTGGCACGAGGTACGTGCTCAGCCGATTTGTTCGGGAGACGTCTAGGCGCCATGCAGATTTCGTGAGGGTCATGGGTGCTTGCACATAAATTATGTTGATCAAATTTGCGACCACAATTGATCTTGGACAAACCTACAAAATAGAACAGCGATACGAGAACAATAATTTTCAAAGTAATTGACACGTGCTTAGCAGATCTAAGTATAGCACCTGATTGTTGATCTACATTCCTATCAATCCACGATGATCACCTAGAAGGCTCTCAATGAAAGCACCAATGTTGGTGTCAAATCTGACATATCTCGTAGTAGGGGTCCTAAGCTAGGCGTCTTAGAGCGATGGTAACATGGACACATGATTTTACCCAGGTTCAAACCCTCTCAAGGAGATAATACCCTACGTCCTACTTTTGATTGTATTGATATGGGGATAGTACATAGTACACGTATCTACCACGAGATTGTTGTAATGAATATGAGTTATGAGATTGTGTATTGACTAGCCTGGCCTCGGTTTATATAATGCATCGTAGGCCTAGGTTTTAGAGGATTCCTTGGCTTGTGTGCCAAGTCTTGTGGAATCTCTCTTGTATGCATCATGGGCTGCCCAATGTGGCCCATGAGTGAACTTCCATGGGGTCCTCAGTCTGATCCACTAGTCTGGAGATGATGCAGTGAGTACCCCCTAGTCCAGGACACAGTCAGTAGCCCCCTGAATGGGTCTTCAAGTTGGGGACGCCCATCGATTCTTCCGAACTATTCTTCATCTTCGGCCATCAGTATTCAAAGCCGGTTCAACAAATCTTCCCATCTTCGACGTTGAGGATCGTTGAGCTGAATCCGAAGAGTTCACACGTCCGGCATTCGAGGAGCCCCTTTAAGTTCTTGGCCTTTATCAATGCCATGTAATTTTTACGCCACACCTCAGGTTTGAAGTGTTTCCCGTGTGGTGGTGTCTTCTTGCATCAAAGCTCCGATGACGAACTGCATTCGAGGTGTCTTTTTGCAACCGAGCTCCAATGCTGATCGACATCCAAGGTGTCATAGATTACCTCGATCTCATAAAATTAGTAGGAGTACATCCGAGCTTAAATGATGGAATAGTCTTTTATGGAGCCAGCCATTCACACCCAAGCTTTATGACGGACTTCTTCCGAAGTGTGTTTTCACAGCCGAGCTACAACGCTGGTCGGCGTCCAACACTAGTCCAGAAATGGCTAGCCACAACTCTGGTTCCTGGCGCGCCATTTCTCGCCAATGCCAGCACTAATATTTTCAAATAGTGTTGGCGTTGGCTAAATTTAAATGGCATAGCTATTCTATTAGTGTTGGCGTTACACATTAGCCCCGGCGTTGCAAATTAGGCCCATTAGGCCCACGCCGGCACTAATCTATCTAATCCCCGCCATGCGCCCGTCCAAGCTACTCCCCACTCACTCGATCCCCCAACTCCTTACTCCTCCTCTCGATCCCCACTGTCGCCCTGATGCGGTCCGTAGCCACCCAATTCGACGCATCCCGTCATAGCCCCGCCTGACGCCGCGCAAAGCCACCGTGCCCGACACCCACCCGCTCGGCGCCGCGCCCGAAGCCACCCCCTGATGCTACCTAGACCGATGCCGCCCCGCCTGACACCGCGCCCGAAACCGCTGAAGGAGTCCTTGATTAGGGGGGTCCTCGGGTGGCCGACCTATTGTTATGGGCTAGAATATGAGGGCTGCTTACCAAACAACGAAGGATTTGAAGGCCCAGTCTCCTAGATGGAAGCTTCGGGAAACAAGGCTCGTTCCACGTCTAGTGTAATAGTTAGGCAAGTTTATCTCTTCGGCATGTAAACGACCATGTGTAAACCTAGGACACCCTCGGCATCTATATAAGCCGGAGGGTTTAGGAGTATAGAGAGGACAACTCATGTAGGGTTAGACATACGATGTCGAGGTAGATCAACGCTGTAACGCCTTACACCATCAACACAATCACGCAGGACGTAGGGTATTACCTCCATTGGAAGGCCCGAACCTGGGTAAACTCGTGTCCCCTTTGTCTCCTGTTACTGTTGATCCTAGTCTCAAAGTTCGGGACCCCTACCCGAGAACCGCCGGTTTTGACACCGACATTGGTGCTTTGATTGAGAGTTCCTATGTTAGCAGGATGGAATTGACGCCTCGTCTCTTCATCAATGAAGAGGTTCGCAACATGGACGTTTTTGTCTCCGGGCAAATCTTCGCCTTTGGCAGCGTTGTGCTGCATGCGAATTCTGCCGGGCATCTCGGCCGCGTTGAGAGCTTCGCCCTAATCAAGAGGTCAGATTTGAAAACTAAAAGTTCTCCGTTGACTCTCGAGGCTACCTGCCACTAATCGGGCTCATGGATTTGCCTGTAGCCCCCGAGGACTCTGAGGCCTTAACCTCGAGCCCCTTCTTAAGACATGCCAATGGGGTCACCCATGCCGGCAGTCCAATCTCTCATCCCGAACTAGCCATCAAGCCATGTGACCAAGCATGTGTTCCCTTCGAACACTCCCCACGGGTGGGCCTCATGGGGTTGACTCTGCAAGTTCTGAATAGCTAGATCCGATCGGGCCCTCAGCGGTTGACGAGGCCTTGAAGCAATTCTCGTCAATGAGGATCATTGACAATCCAGCCCCAGTCTATACCCTGCCCGGTTATAGTTTGGGCATGGACGGATTATTCAATCCACCCATCATCCACTTAATAGCCAGCATCGAAGACTTAACCGACGTGCTAGACTATGCCTCCGAAGAGGCAGAATACATGGATGAAGAGGACCGTGCTCCCACCCCCGTTAACACTGGGAGTTGGGCTGCCACTTCTACATACGACGTCTACATGGTGGACACTCCAGCCACCGACGGTGACAATACGCCTCACAACAACGGTAACAAATCGGGTGATGCGCCATCGAGGCGTCGGAAATCGCAAAAGCGGTCCAAACACAAAAAGGGAAGAAGAGCTATTATCGACAACGGGGAAGTTAATGCCCCCGCCAATCGTGACAATCCCGATATCCCCGAGAACCCGTTTGAGGGTCTGGAAGAGCCTGAGGATCGAAACGACCCCGATATAGTCAATGAACTTGAAGGCGACGATTACCTTCCCCCCGTCGAGGAGGAAGATATACTGGAAGCCGATGAATTGTACATCCCTGATAACCTCGATTACCAGGAGGAAATCAGGCAACAGCTCATAGTAGCTTCTCGCAGCCTAAAGGCCAAAGAACGGCAACTCAAAGCCGAACAGGCCGACCTCAACGAGCGATGGACGAAAGTCCTCTCAGCTGAAGAAGTATACAACACTGGCCTGTCAAACCAGCCCAAAAGCTACCCTCAGAGAAGGTTGCTGCCACAATTTGATAACGAACTTACTGATACTCCATCTCCAAACCGTACTCCAGACGATAAGCCGGACCGGCCCCCTCATGGTCGAGACAGGACGGCCAATGACGCTGGTTACATACTAGTAGTGCCCAGAAGACGGGGCAAGGAGCCATTAGAGCCTGCTGATAGGTTCGACCTGCGAGATGACCTGGATCAGAGAGTAGGCCACACTAGATCCATTTCTAGATCTAGAGAGTACGTGCCTGATAGACATGACGAGTACAAACCTTGGTTCGACCAAAACAATAGGGTCCAGGAACGCAACCGAGCCCATACAGACGCCACTCACCCTCTGTGCTTCACGGACGAGGTAATGCGACATTAGTTTCCCGAAGGGTTTAAACCCGTGAATATAGAACAGTATGATGGGACCACTGACCCAACTATATGGATCGAGGACTTCCTCCTCCATACCCACATGGCACGAGGAGATGATCTTCATGCCATCAAATACCTACCTCTTAAGCTTAAGGGGCCAGCTCGGCACTTGTTAAACAGCCTCCCTGGAAACTCCATAGGATGCTGGGTAGACCTGGAAGACGCGTTCCACTCTAACTTCCAGGGGACCTATGTCCGCCTGCTAGATTCTTCCGATCTCGGCAACGTCGTCTAGAAGCCCGGTGAATCCGCTCGACAATTTTGGAATCGTTTCTTGACTAAGAAGGACGAAATCATGGATTGTCTGGATACCGAGGCCATAGCCTCCTTCTGGTACAATATTCGAGACGAATGGCTGGCCCACCAGCTAGGCCAGGACAAGCCTCCAACTATGTCCGCCCTTACCTCCCTCTTGACCTGCTTTTGCACGGGCAAGGACAACTGGCTGGCTAGACGCAGCCACAATTCTGAAGATCCCATGGCACCAGAAGCCCAGGATGGCAACTCAAAGCCAAATCGTAATAAGAATAAGCAGCGACACAATAGCAATGATGCCGATCACACGGCGGTTAACGGAGGATTCCGCAATTCGCAACCTAGGCAGAGGAAGAAGCCCCCTAAAGGCAATCATGACGGACCCACTCAGCTCGAGAAGATCATGGAAAGGCCTTGCCAAATCTATGGAACTTCGGAAAAGCCCGCCAACCACACACACCGCAACTGCTGGGTGTTTAAACAGGCTGACAAGATACAACCCAAAGATCAGGGTAAAAGCTCTCACAGCGAGGACGAAGATAAGCCTCGTGGTCCAATTGGTGGCGGTCAGAAGAAGTTCCCTCCCAAAGTAAAAATAGTGAACATGATATACGCCACCCACATACCGAAGAAGGAGGGAAGCGCGCCCTCCGGGAGGTCTACATGGTGGAACATGTAGCCTTGAAGTACAACCCATGGTTGGCATACCTGATCACCTTTGATTGGCATGATCATCCGACCAGTATCTATCATGGGGGTTCGGCGACCCTCGTCCTAGATCCCATTATAGTTGGGTATCACCTCACAAAGGTCCTAATGGACAGAGGAAGTAGCCATAGCCCGATCTACTCAAATACGGTGAAAAAGATGGGCATCGATCCATCAAGGATCAAGTCCAGCAGCACTACCTTCAAAGGAGTGATCCCGGGCATTGAGGCCTGATCCACGGGCTCAGTAACTCTAAAAGTCGTGTTTGGCTCACCCGACAACTTTCACAGCGAAGACTTGATCTTCGACATCATGCCCTTCCGTAGTGGCTATCACGCACTACTTGGACGGACAACATTTGCTCGTTTCAATGTGGTTCCACACTATACATACCTCAAGCTCAAGATGTCAGGCCCCAAGGGGGTCATTATCGTCTACGGCAATACCGAGCGGTCCCTTAGGACTGAGGATCATGCACCGGCCCTAGCGGCCGAATTCAGTTATAAAGAACACCGGCAAGCTCCGATATCCTCCATAAAGGAACGTAAAGCTGGGAAGGGAGATCGCCTTCAGACCGATAACTCGAATCCTTCCTCTTCCCCTCTATTGGGACTCGTCCCCCACCACACAATTTCTTGACCAACAAAGTATGTGCCGAGGAGGCGCAGTTTTGCACTTAAGATTCCATGGGACGCGGTGGGGAAATAGAGGTGGGTGTTCGGTTACCCAGACCTACTACCACCAATACGTCTTCACACAAGATGCTGGAGCTCCTAAAAGAGCCTGCCTGTAGTGTAAAGCTCACCTATAATGCTGCGGCCTCTCAAGATTTTGTTCGCAAAATCCACCCGCACTAACACCCATCAAGGTGCATCCACGAGCAGGAGTTAACCAACAAAGGGGGCATATCGAGACGTCATGTCACCAATTGAAGACCCCTTCTATAACAACTCTTGTAGGATGTTATTTCTTATTTTCTTTTGCATACCTGTAACTAGTTGCTTCGGCAATCCGAGTTATAAGAGCTGTTGAGAAAATGCAAAACTGGGTGGCGCAAGCACACCTCATCTGTCCTATTTTTGGCACATACTTTTTCTCCTTTCTCCCTCTTCGCGTGAACCTGTTCGGTATGACGTGAGATAACCGACCAATAAACCCGGTGCTCGATTTCAAACACAAATCGGTTCAACTATCGTGTGTTCGGCATCTTGGCGTTCATTTTATATGCATCGGTTCTAACCTATGTCTTTAGTCATTAAGTTGGGTTGCTCGGCTCCTGTGCTTGCCCCTTTAAGTTCCGCTCGTTCGGCTAAAAGTGCAAAGGGTGCACCCCTGCGATTGTGCTTCCGAATAGTCCGGTCAAGCACCTGAGGGGCGAAAGCCGAAAACAGACTGTCATAGTATGCGAGATCTAATGTGTGAACCCCAAGTTGGAAGTATTATACTTTAATTCGGGTAAGCGGTTACTACTTGTTATACTAGGAGCTTGCCTTTTTGCGCAAACATTATGATGTGGGCTACGGCCTTGGTTCGTCCGAACATCGCAAACACTCCGGTGACTAATTGTATGCTTCTTGTAGTCCTTTCCGCACCCCCTTGGTTAAGTGAAAGAAATAAAGCACTATAGTCTGATTTCGTAGTCTGCCGCACTACACCACCTTCGGGTTCCGATAACATGGCTAATGGACACAGTGCATTGGCATTGACAACCCAGATAGTATCTACGTGGGTGCTGAAGCCGACGACACGCATCTTTCAGCATTAAACGACCACACAGGAGTTATAAAGGAATAAAAAACCATATAAGAGCAGATACTAATATCATTAAAAGTTATCACGAGTATTCGGACACATTACAAGCTCATTCAAATAATTTTTCACCCGAACACTACGATGTTATCACCCGTGCACTCTCCATCACTCCTCGAAGTACAGCTCGGGGTGTCGGTGCTCCGTCTCGGGCGGCGGCATGTCGGTGGCGACCTTCAACGGATTGAGCCCAGGCCAGTGCACTTTGGCCTTAGCAAGGGCCATCCGTACTCCTTCGATGCAGGAGGAGCGCTTGATGGCGTCGAGGTGGGGCGTGGCAACAATTAGTCTCTACACCAGTCAAAGTAACTGTTTGGGAGTGGCTCGTTGGGCAATAAGCGGATGCAGAGGTCCTTCATGGCCAGCTCGACCATCTGGTGTAGCTCCATCAGCTATTTCAGCTGCTCCACCAGCAGAGGAGGACGCTTGGGGGCTCCAAACTATGCCCAGAACGTTTGAGCTTTATGTTCCTCTCCCCTGAGGTGAACAGCTGATTGGCGTTCGCCACGCTCTTCTTAAGATCGCTGAATGTGCCTGTGGATCTCCACACCCGGTTCAGCAATTCCAAGCTGATATCCCCGAATACGCACTTTAGGGTGTACGGCTTACCATCACCTATCTCCTTGGCTTGGCGAACTTGCTCCTCGAAGAACCGTCTGTCCATCCGCTCCTTCTGTAGATCGGACTTCATGGTGGACAGTTTGGATGAGCTCGCCTTATTCTTCTGCTCCAAGGCTTCACACTTTTTGCTGGTGTCCTTGAGCTCATCGTGTATCTCCGCCACACGAGCTTGGTGCTTATCGCGGTAGCTCGTAGGGCGGAGAGCGTGGTGGCCGCTTCTTTGGCTGCCGCCTTCTCAACGGCTGCTTCGTCTTTGGCACGTTGAAGCTCGACCTTCAGCATTTCGATCTCTTTTGACAAAGCTACAAAATGATAAAACTTTATATAAAAGGAATCTGCATTGATGGTATTCAACGAAAAGTATTCAGATTTAGTTTGGACTTCCCCTGTGCCTCGCCGAACCTCTTGTTGAGGGCTTCCACCTCATCCTCGGAGCGCTTGAGCTTGCAATGTTGCTCGCCTAGCTCGGCACCGTTTTTGGCCGCTGCTAATGACGACGCCTACATTACACACACAATGCATACATCACATCGACATTCATTTTCGGAATTGTAGATATGACCCCTAGCTGAGCTTGTTCACCTCACCTAGGGCTCGGGGGCTTCCATCTATACAATACGAATTAATAAAAATCTTAGCGAAATATTGGGTGACTTGAAAACCCGCAAGGAGACCTTCAAAGGCCTCCTTCAGTCCATTGTCTATGAACTGGACGCTTTGTAGTACCGCACCCATAAGGGTGCAGTGATCCTTGGGATGGAGGAGCTCGACGGAGCTTCCTCCATGACCGACCACCCGTTGGTGGGCGGTGCAAGGGATGATCGGATTTCGCAATCACCCACCGGGGATTTAACCGGTGCCTCCGGAGGCATAGTGCGCTCCGGAAATGTCCTCGGAGGGGACTGATTGCCCGTCCGTCCAGCCTCCTCGATGTCCAGGCAAGGCGTTGTCCCCGGGTCTTCAGTGGCCGGAGCGTTAGACTCGGCCATGGTGCTTTCTCCCTCGCCCCCTGTGTCTGCCTCCATTGGAGTAAGCGAGGATGACACCTCCATGACGTACTACGTGGCGGCTAGAGTGGTGGGGTGCGAGGCATCCCGCTCTCCACTAGTTCAGCGGTCGGGGTCTTGTGGGGACCCCGACTCATAAGTCGTGATCACCGAATGTATGTGCATAGTGATCCCAGAGATCAATGCTCACTAAACACACAGAAACTGAATAACAAGAGTCTTACATCCATTACATACCGGTTTACTCGAAATCTTCAACGATAGCGTGAACCCATGCCCTCTGCTTTAACCCTATAGGCATTCCTAGAGGGAAAGTGTCCTAGTTCGCATGATGGTCTCAAGTGAACTCTTCAACATACTCGTGTTCTTCCATGCATGGCCAATTAAATAACCAATGACAAGCCAATGAGTACTTTGAATGTACTCGCAAGCAACCCAAGTTGTGGAACAAGGTCATAATCATGAATGATATAGCACTAATTAGGTAATTTGCAGAAAGCCAATTTTTAATGTAATGACATGATCAAGTAACTAAGTAAGTATGCATCAATAGTATGGATGATATCCATATGAACAAGTTACAGATATCATCATAAATAGAGGTTGAACATCTCATGTTCATTCATCATTCTAAGTCATCGGACTTAGCTCAGTTACCATTCTAAGTCATCTGACTTAGCTCTAGTACCAACTCTGTGATAACGACACACACACACACCAAGTTCATGAAAACATCTAGACATAGTTTAAGCAGCACCACCCAACTATCCTTGACCATGGACGCAGCTATTCAAATAGTTTTACACTCTGCAGAGGTTGCACACTTTACCCACAAGAATCAGGGAACTTTTGTGTCATCCATGACTCGTGGTATACAACATACCCAAGGTAAGAACCCGAACAATGCCTTTCCCATGGTGATACTAAACGAAGAGTCCACTCGTTGGTGACATGCCTCATGATATACATCACTCGTATCATCCATGAGGGCACGCAACGGTGTGCCCGGTGCCAGTAAAGACAACACCTGACCTTCCACTCTGGGACGACCCCGTCTCAAGAGTGACCACTTCAATCTTGCCACTAGTAATGCGGGCTCCTTGCTAGCACCAACCATAGTAAACAACAAAGCCCCGTCCCATATGGGGTATCGTGGTTGCGCATGTAAGGTTGGGATGGTCGAAAATCTTAAATCTAATCCATTTTCGAAAACACACCATCAACTTGCTCCGGCACAACACTTCTTCCTCAAGTGGTCACCCAACTCATCATCATCTCCCTCGGGCATTAGTGGCACCTGACGGGGTTTTCGAAAAGTCTTTGAAATCATTTCTTCCTTTCCATCACTATGCATAAACCCCAACCCACTTGCATAGCATCTATTAGCATCCTATCTGCACCCACTCGCATGACCCTAATAAGATGGTAGGGTCACGCACGATGCAAGTGTCAACAATAAAAGTATCGGAAGCAACCCACCAAAGTGGTCACCACTCCACATGATCAAGTATAACAAAAGTAAAGTGCTATATGACATGCAATAAAAAGGGTTTCTTAAGATGGTCAGAGGGCTGCTTGCCTAGCTTAGCAACGTCTTCGAGGTCTTCACATGCTTCTCGTCCAACTCTCAGCACTCTGTATATCTCGTCAACTATCATTGATAAACAACCACAATACGCAACACAACAAGTAGAGAAATAAATGTGCTCTATAAATAGGAGTTATATTTTTCTAGGACTCCTCTGGTCATAAGAAAAATAACCGAGGAGGTTTTGGTGGATGTGGCTCAAGGGGGAGTTTTGAGTGATGGGAATGATGGAAATGATGATCCTTCAAAATGTCAATAGAAAATATTTTCATAAAAATGAGTGGAGGCACTCATAAAATAGGGCATGATTTTAGAAACATGTGGGAAGTGGTTTCACTGGATTTGGAGTTGGTATGAATTTCCTAGGGATTTGCAAAGATGAGATAAATGGAAAAGTGGGTTATTTAGTGGATCCAACAGAATAGGTGCATGGTAATGTTCACCATGGCATGAAAAATAGGGTATGACACTTAGAGTACCTATAAATTGGAATTACTCCATTTGGAGATGATTTGGAAGCTCTATGAATTTGCAAAGTGGCCTCTAGCTAGTAGATCAAATTTGAATTTAAATTTGAACATCACAGAATCTTGTGGTAGAAAAATATGGAAGTGACACCAGTAAATAGGTGTCATTTTTAGGAGGATGTTGAAATTTGAATCATCAAATTTGGAGATAAAATGAATTTAATACGGATTTTACAAATTTTGGAAAAACAGAAATTGGAAAAGGGGGGTATACCTAGTGCGCTAAATAGCGCACACGACGTAGGATTGATATTGGGCCTGCCCAGTGGCTCGGCCTTGCCAGGAGGGTGCCACGCCGAAGGCTTATTCAGGGGAATACGCCTTCCCGCGGAGAAGCGCAGAGAGCGGAGGCCACCCCCACTTATGCGCGGGCCCGGCCGTTGGCTCACTGACTGGAGGGCCCCGCCTGTCGGGTTCTTCCCCCTCCTCCCGCCTAGGCAGGGGACAAACAGGGAAGGCCTGGCCGAGGGGCGCCGGCGATGCCCCAGACGGCTCAGGCCGCCTCCGGCGAGGCTCCGGCCATTGGCGTGCTCAGGAGAAGGAGACGCACCTCTCCCGGGGTCCTTCCCTCCGTCAGGGAGTGCCAACCGCGCACGACCTCTCCCACGGTGGATCCCAACGATGACGACCATGGAGCTTGGTGCTCCGGCCACCGAAGGACGAAATGATGAGCGAGTGAGGTTGGTGGTGATGCTAGAGGTGTCCCGGAGAGGTTCAAGGGGAAGGAGACGAACAGGGGAGCCCGAGCCCGAGCGGCAGCCGTGGCGGGCATGGCGACCATGGGAGGAGGAGAAGGCCACAGGAGCACGGGGGGCTCGGTCTGGGGAGGTCCAAGGGGGTGAGGGAGAGCCAAGAGGGGCGCGAGGGGTTCGGGAGCAGGTAGAAATAGGGGGCGACCGAGAGGGGTTCGGGTGGCCGCCGGAGGACCTCGGGCATGGAGAGCACGCGAGCCAAAGCCTCCTTGGATCCTTGCGAGCGTCAGGAAGGGGCGTGGGATGCCGAGGAGAGATTCCTGGCATGTGTGGATACCCTTCCATAGACGGCCATGAGCTACAGGACAGCTCATGTCGGCAGAGCGCTGGTTTTGCATGCCGGATGCGTGGTCACCACGCCAACTCATGTCTAAAGGAAGCTTCTGGTTGGTTAACTATGTCTAGCATGCAAGGCATGCATGGTATAGGTCACTAGTAAATTTGCAGGGTAAATGGGGCTGGTTACATGGGCTTTCCACACGAGGTAAGTTTGAAGCAGCAAACTTGGGCCTGATCTAGAGGGCTATTACTATAGGGCACTATTGATAACATTATGTCTAGTAGCCCTAGGTATGGGAGGACTATACTCCCACCAATTTAGAGCTCAGGAAGTTGATTCTATAGAGTACTTGTAGTACAAAGGCACCATTGTTGTCGTAAGGTAGGTTTAGATGAACTGCTCATATTTTCCACATGAGCCTGCCATATTTGGGATTGTTTTGATGCATAGGTATGCATATGAGGTTGTGGAAAAGTTTGGGGTCATTAGCAGGATCAGAAGGGAAGGAGAGGTGTTGCCATGGTATAAAGATAGGGAATAAGAGAGATTTACCCCCCAAATATTTGACCAGAGGCCAAGGCAAAGTTACTAGAGGTAGAAGAGGGATATAATATGCCATGGTAAAAAGTTGGGGGCAAGGGGAATCTTTTTGGGCCCACTTTCCTTGTCCACAAGTTTATGGTTGAAGGTGTTTGTGTTGAGATTGGGATAGGCAGTAGAATCCTATGACCATGAGATTTACAAGGAGTAAATGGTAAGTCCATTTGGTCTTGATCACAAGTTTTGAGATGATTTGAAGAAAGTTGATAATGTAAACTTGGTAAACCTAGAAATGGACAGAAATTGATTTATATAGATCTGATCATGCAATTCTATTCCCCTAGAGGCACCACTTGATGTAGCATCATCAGTTGGGTAATATAGAATGCCCACAAAGTTTGGGATCAATAGGAGATACTTCACAATGTAAAGTTCATCAAATTTGGCTCTAGACCGAAATGGCTTTACGACATTTTGGTGAAACAAAACAATTGGGATTGAGATGAAACTTGGCAAGATGACCGCATATATCATATGTGGCATGCTAGAATTTTCCTGGATTTATTTGAGAATATTTCGTATAGAAATATTTCAAATGCTTGGAATAGGCAGAAATGGTTTTGAAGGGTTTTGTCCAATACTTTGAACATGACCAGTCCTTGAAACTCTTATATATGGACAATACATGTCCACTGAGCTTTCCTAAAGTTTTCCCAAATATTTTTGAATCACTTAAATAATTTTCCCTATAAAAGACCATTTCTGGTCTTAAGAAAAAGCCTTTAAATAAAATATGAAAATAATCTTTTAAAATAATGTTTTGTGGTTTTGGGAAGTTATATATATAGTAGGTTTCAAATAAAGCATTTGGGGAAAAAGGATCGACCCAATTTGGGGACTTGCAATGCAAATCACAAATCAGGGAGTTTTGAAAAACCTAATTTGAATAAAACCTTTTTGGCCAAAATAATATTTTGTAAAAACATAATTATGTCCTATTCACATGGCATGATCATTGGACAAGAGTGTGGATCAAGTAAAAGAGTTTTGAGAGTAGGAGGGATTTTATGAATATAGAGCACTAGCAAGCAATCAAACAATCAGCAATCAAGTCAAGCATAAGAAGCACACAAAAGTTTCAATTGGCCCTGATTTTTGAGTCATGATAACTTAGTCATGAGGAAAATCACAGGGTGTGACACACCTATCCCCATTACAATAATCTCTTCCCTGAGATACCCAGGCTAGGCGTGGGAAGGATGCGGAAATTTAGAGGTGAGTTAGTCTTCACTTTCCCGTGTAGCTTCTGCTCCTGCGTGGTTGTCCTTCTGGATCTTGAAGTGCCTGATGATATGCCTTGGTGTGCATTGTTAACTTTGACTATGGGGGTACGGGGTTCCAGCAACCTGCTAGGTTTGCCTAATCGTTAAGGGTTTCGTGGATGAGGTCTTGGCAAGGCCTGGCTTGCGTGTGTATTCCAAAGTCGGGATACATGGCCAAGTAGTGTGTCTATGTGTTGGTCCTGGGAGTGCTCACGTTGGTTAATGACATCTAGATGTCTCGCGTTAGAATAGAAGGGTCGAGTCTCGGTGTAGCTTCTCGTTGACGGGGAAGTCCTTAGCTTTCTTAAAGTAGGGGTCTTCAGTCGCAGGTGGTCTCCATCCTTGAGAGTGATGAGGTGCATAATCGTGGGCTTCTCGTCGAGATCTTCTGCTTGAGTAAGTTGCCCAGGTAGATTCTTCATTCTTCTTTGTTCATTTGTCTTCATCGTCATGGACACACGTTTCTGGAGGGTCTTCGAGTGTTTGGTCTACTCGTCTCTCCATGGCAAGGTCTGTGCTGAGTCTCATCCCTAAGACTGAACTTAGAGACTTGGTGTCAAAATGGGTTCTACCATTTGGGAAGGTTTTATTGGGGTTCTAGATAAGCTGACCATTCGGAGTATAGATCAGGCATCTAATCCCCAAGGTCTAACGCCTGGCAAGCTGGGTGAACTACCTTTGACAGGTGGCTTAATATGGTCGAGTCACGGTTTACACCCTAGATTGTCTAAAAAGGGATGATAACGAAGTCATGACAGCCATCCACTCCATTCTAGACATTTGAAGGGAGTAGGGACGTCATGTTCATCATACAGTATCAAAGTGGAGTGAGGGGTGTTGTCCACTCCTAGGTTCCGTCCTAGTCAGGAACTGATGGATGACCAGTCATAACAAGGGGTTCTTCAACACTCTTGTTGTGCAAGGGCTTCATCGTGCTTCGACGTCGGTGCTTCAGGATGTAGTCTAGTTGATGTAGCCGGCAGAGGAGTGGTGGTTGACCTGTTTTTGCTGCTTCTCTATCGTTGTCGTGGCTCCACAATCGTAGTGGTTATTCATCTGGCTCGGGTAAGAAAGTCTTCTTCTTAAGGGAGGGTGCTTCAAGGAGTCCAACTTTTTCAAGGTGAACTCTTATGCTCGAGAGGCATGATAATTTGGTGTCTCTAGGGCTGGTCCAAACAGGAATAAGGTGTTCCTCCTCTCATTGGGTAAATAAGTATGTTATCCCGGAGGCAACATCCTATTACCCGAGGTATCACATAAACACATTGCTCATGGGATATGTGAGAGGAGGAGGCATTCATCCCGGATGGTCACCAGTATCAAGGGCTTGTGGTCCAACCTAATAGAGGTGTTCGTGGCCACCTTCCTTGTGGAGAGGGTTGGGGGTGGTCACGATGGGGTATTGACCATGGTCTTTTAACTTAGAGCCAGAGCCTACGGTCTTAGCCCGACCGCGTCATGGTCTGGTAAAGCTTCGGGTTTCAAGGAGCTTATGATGTGAGTAAACATCTAACACCTTATCCTGAGCACAACTATTAGATGCCAATAGTACTGCCTAATACTCCAAACAAAATCATCCTATATCCTTGAAGGTATCATCTGGTATAAGTCAGATCCAATATTGCATATGCTAGTCATATCTCCAAGGTTTTGAGCGAAGGGCTATGCTGAAAAATCTCATATGTATACAATACCTAACTCACATATATCCCTATGTAGAAATCCTCGGGATAATTTACAAGCCGCTAAGCTTGATCATGATATTACAAACCCAAGTGTTCAGCTAATATACCCAACGTCTGAGAGGTTGCATCTCTATGCTAAGTAAACATGTAGTATACCAATCCAAGATATCGTTTCCTTCCTACGAATCTAGTTAAACGACCCACGAATATCATCCTACTATTACTTGATCCATTACTGCTCAAAATCTAGCATCGATGGTGTCCAGCATAATCTCCTCGAGTTCATATAATCCACATATCATTGCAAGGACTATTATCACAATATATCCATGAACTGCCCATCTCATAGCCAACTAAACTCCAAGTCCGAGCTTATATAGATCCCCAATTTATCCCTAACATCATCCGATTGCTTCTACTATCATCCATCGAGAAACATAGTATCATGACCAATATCATTGGACTAAATCCAAGTTACTCCAAACCATGTGGTTTAATTGATCTCGAGCACCTAGTAGGATCACCTATTTAAATCCAAGTTTTACACCTAGTAAGAGCTTCCTACTAGTTATGCGAGTCACCATCACTCCACCATCTACATTACTTGCCAAAGTCAAGTCATTAATCCAGCAAGAATCTCAGCCTGGGATCATATTTGTCCTACTAATCCAAATTGCTCAAGGGACAAGTAAGTTATGCTACTCTATCAACTTGATCCACCAAGTCCACTCACCAACAGAAAACCTCGTAATCCACCAAAGGGGGTCTTGACTACTTCCTCAAGACATTTTATTATGGCTAAATCAAATCATTGTCCACAATTCATATACCCTTAGAGTGACCCTTCCTATGGCATCAAGGTTCTAGTGCTAGCATAGGAATGAAGGATGTTTCTTCACTATGATCACTAGCTCCATAATGAACCTAGTGCAAAGCAGGGGTTATTGATGCTCAATAAGTGCTCTGGCAAATCTGTGTATTAAACACATGATCAGATACTTCTGTTGGGGAGCTTGTGAGGTCTAGGCTGGGCAAGGGAAGGTTTTCCACTCTTGGGGGAAGAGCATAACCCTACGGGTTTGCGTTTGGTTGAGTACGTTGTAGTCATAGTCTTCAACACTAGTTGTCCATGGAGGTGGATCCTTGGCGCATCCTGTCTTCCCAATCTTCAGTTGATGAGATTGGGGAGAGAAAGTAGCATCAGGAGGAGTGCCTAAGGGGGTGGTATAGTGCAAGTGAAATCAAGAAAGTGCCAAAAAGTCCAAACACAAACATCAAGGTAAGGTAGGTGATATAGTCACGCACTTTTTGCCTAGGGCAAAGGTGTGACTTATACCAAGGCACAAATAGGAAAAACAAGCAAAACACATCATCGTTCCATTCAAACCATCATACAGTCTCGACTTCGCATAGGGGACACACGACCTTTCCTACTCTAGGGGTCCTCGGACTCAGTAGTCATGCTTGCTTCGTGTCTTGGAGAGGAGTCCGCTTAGTAATCCAAGTCTTCTTCAGGTGTCGCTCTGTCTTTGGTTGTTATTCATCAAGATGATCCTGGTTGTGGCTGAAGAGTCCTTGACGACTTCGGGTCTGTTGAGTTGACGATGAAGGTGATTCTTCACGGCTGTTGTTGATAGGGTCTTCTGGTGTCCTCATGATCGTGACAATGCCTTCTTGTCCCTTAAGGCGTCGAGCATTCTAGGTAGGCAACCTCCTATGCAATGTTATTAACAAGGCATGGTGGAGTTGTGTCCTGCCGGTCATGTTGATAATATCATCACCGAGAGCGGGGGATGAAGAGAACCATTTTTCCTGCTCACTATAGTGAGGCGGACCAAATGGCGAGGTTCTCAACCACTGGGGGTTGCCGACACAACAACGAAAAGGACATGGTTGCTCCATTAGCGATGCATATCATGACATTGCATGTGTTGTGCCCTAGCCATCGAAGGCTAAGGTGGTATCATCCTTGGGCAGTGTTGAGGGTGTCACCACCTTTTGAGCCTTAATATCCTCGTCCTTTAAGAAGATATCTTCTGTTGGTAACTCCTTGTCTAGTGTCGCCAACTTGGGTCTAGGATCTGTCGGCAATCTTCTGGCAAGGTGACTTCCTTCCAGGTTACGCACGAGGATTACGAGGAATCCCGTGGTCAGGGGCACGAGGGTAGTAGCGACCATTTGCAAAGTTTTGAAAGTAGAGGAGGAGAGCCAAAAAGAAAAATGGTGGAAGTGCTAGGCACAATCCTTCGGTTTATTTGAAAGCTTAGAAGAGCTAAGAAATATGGTAGCCTTTGCAAGTGTTTTGAAGGGTCTAGGAAAACAATTGTTTCCTATCTAACGTCCATGCTAACTAGGGGCTTCCTACAGTCAGGATGGCTCGGATACCAGCTCTATGGGGACCCCGACTCATAAGTCGTGATCACCAAATGTATGTGCATAGTGATCCCAGATATCAATGCTCACTGAACACACAAAAACTGAATAACAAGAGTCTTACATCCATTACATACCGGTTTACTCGAATATGTCCCTTAAGGCCTAGCCTTCATATCATTGCAGCCGAATTCTTCAACGGTAGCGTGAACCCATGCCCTCTGCCTCAACCCTACAGGCATTCTGACTGGGTAGCGTCCTAGTTCGCATGTTCATCTCCAACGAACTCTTCAACATACTCCTATTCTTCCATGCCTGGCCAATTAAATAACCAGTGGCAAGCCAATGAGTACTTTGAATGTACTCGCAAGCAACCCAAGTTGTGGAACAAGGTAATAATCATGCATGATGTAGCACTAATTAGGTAATTTGCAAAAAGCCAATTTTTAATGCAATGACATGATCAAGTAACTAAGTAAGCATGCATCAACAGATTGGCAGATATCCATATGAACAAGTTACAGATATCATCATAAGTAGAGGTTGAACATCTCATGTTCATTCATCATGCTAAGTCATCGGACTTAGCTCAGTTGCCATGCTAAGTCATCGGACTTAGCTCAAGTACCAACTCTGTGATGACCACACACACACCAAGTTCGTGAAAACATCTAGACATAGTTTAAGCAGCACCACCCAACTGTCCTTGACTGTGGACGTGGCTATTCAAATAGTTTTACACTCTGTAGAGGTTGCACACTTTACCCACAAGACTCGGGGAACTTCCGTGTCATCCATGACTCGCGGTATATAATATACCTGAGGTAAGCACCCGAACAATGCTTTTCCCATGGTGATAGTAAACAAAGAGTCCAATTTTTGGTGCAATCCCTCATGATATAGATCACTCATATCATCCATGAGGGCACGCAACGGTGTGCCCGGTGCCTGTAAACACAGCGCATGACCTTCCACTTTGGGACGACCCCGTCTCAAGAGTGACCACTTCACTCTTGCCACTAGTAATGCGGGCTGCTTGCTAGAACCAACCATAGTAGTCAACAAAGCCCCGTCCCATAAGGGGTATCGTGGTTTCGCATGTAAGGTTGGGACGATCGACGAATCTTAAATATAATATGTTTTAGAAAACACACCTCAACTTGCTCCAGCACACCACTTCTTCCTCAAGTGTTACCCATCTCATCATCTCCCTCGGGCATTAGTGGCACCCGACAAGGTTTTCGAAAAGTCTTTGAAATCATTTCTTCCTTTCCATCACTATGCATAAACCCCAACCCACTTGCGTAGCATCTATTAGCATCCTATCTACACCCACCCGCATAATGCTCGTAAGATGGTAGGGTCACGCACGATGCAAGTGTTAACGGTAAAAGTGTCGGAAGCAACTCACCGAAGTGGTCACTAGTCCACATGATCAAGTATAAAAAAAGTAAAGTGCTATATGACATGCAATAAAGAGGGTTTCTTAAGATGGTCAAAGGGCTGCTTGCCTCGCTAAGCAACCTCTTCAAGGTCTTCACACTCTTCTCGTCCAACTCCGAGGAATCTGTATATCTCGTCAACTACCATCAGTAAACACCCACAATAAGCAACACAACAAGAAGAGAAATAAATGTGCTCTATAAATAGGAGTTTTATATTTCTAGGACTCCTCTGGTCATGAGAAAAATAACCAAGGAGGTTTTGGTGGACGTGGCTCAAGGGGGAGTTTTGAATGGTGGGAATGATGGAAATGATGATCCTTCAAGATGTCAACAGAAAATATTTTCATAAAAATGAGTGGAGGAACTCATAAAATAGGGCATGATTTTAGAAACATGTGGGAAGTGGTTCCACTGGATTTGGAGTTGGTATGAATTTCCTAGGGATTTGCACAGATGAGATAAATGGAAAAGTGGGTTATTTAGTGGATCCAACAGAATAGGTGCATGGTAAAAATGTTCACCATGGCTAGAAAAATAGGGTATGACACTTAGAGTACCTATAAATTGGAATTAATTCATTTGGAGATGATTTGAATGCTCTATGAATTTGTAAAGTGGCCTATAGTAGTTCAAATTTGAATTTAAATTTGAACATCACAAAATCTTGTGGTAGAAAAATATGGAAGTGACAGCAGTAACTTCTGGAAAAACAAAAATTGGAAAGGGGGGGTATACCTAGTGCGCTAAATAGCACACACGACGCATGATTGATATTGGGTCGGCCTAGTGGCTCAGCCTTACCAGCAGGGTGCCATGCCGACGGCGTATTCGAGGGAATACGCCTTCCCCATGGAGAGGTGCAGACAGCGGAGGCTACCTCCACTTATGCGCAGGCCAGGCAGTTGGCTCGCTAACGGGAGGGCCCCACCTATAGGGTTCTTCCCCCTCCTCCCGCCTAGGCAGGGGAGAAATAGGGGAGGCGCTTTCGAGGGGCGCCCGTGATGCCCGTAGCAGCTCAGGCCGCCTCCGACAAGGCTCTGGCCACCGGCGCGCTCAGGAGAAGGAGTTGCACCTCTCCCGGGGTCCTTCCGTCCGTCGGGGAGTACCAATCGTGAACGGCCTCTCCCGAGGCGGATCCCGGCGACGACGACCATGGAGCTCGGTACTCCAGCCATCGAAAGACGAAAAGATGAGCGAGTGAGGGTGGTGGTGGTGCTAGAGGT
This sequence comes from Hordeum marinum, assembly GCA_022496015.1. Taxonomy (NCBI): domain Eukaryota; kingdom Viridiplantae; phylum Streptophyta; class Magnoliopsida; order Poales; family Poaceae; genus Hordeum; species Hordeum marinum. The sequence continues at coordinate 314,325,371 of CM039678.1, forward strand.
GTCTCAGAGAGGATCAAGGGAAAGGAGAGGCACGGGGGAGCCTGAGCCCGAGCGGTGGCCGTGGCGGGCATGGCGGCTATGGGAGGAGGAGAAGGCCACGGGAGCACGGGGGGCTCGGTCCGGGGGGGTCCAAGGGGGATAGGGAGATCCAAGAGGGGAGAGAGAGGCTCGGGAGCGGGTAGAAATAGGGGGCGACCAAGAGGAGTTCGGGTGGCCGCCGGAGGGCCTCGGGCGTGGAGAGCACGCGAGCCAAAGCCTCCTTGGAGCCTTGCGAGCATCAAGGAGGGGCGTGGGATGCCGAGGGGAGATTCCTGGCGTGCGTGGATACCCTTCCGCAGCCAGCCACGAGCTACAGGACAGCTCTTGTCGGCAGAGCGCCGGTTTTGCATGCCGGATGCATGGTCACCATGCCAACTCATGTGTAAAGGAAGCTTCTGTTCGGGTAACTATGTCTGGCATGCAAGGCATGCATGGTATAGTTCACTGGTAAATTTGCAGGGTAAATGGGGCTGGTTACATGGGCTTTCCATAGGGGGTAAGTTTGAAGCAGCAAACTTGGGCCGGATCTTGAGTGTTTTTACTCTAGGTCACTATTGATAAAATTATGTATAGTAGCCCTAGTTATGGGAGGACTATACTCGCATCAATTTTTAGCTCAGGAGGATGATTCTACAGAGTACTTGTAGTACAAAGGCACCATTGCTGCCATAAGGTAGGTTTAGATGAACTAGTCATATTTTCCACATGAGCCTGCCATATTTGGGTTTGGTTTGATGCATAGGGATGCAAGTTAGGTTGTGGAAAAGTTAGGGGTCGTTAGCATGATCAGAAGGGAAGGAGAGGTGCTGCCATGGTAAAAACAAAGGGAATATGATAGAGTTACCCCCCAAATATTTGACCAGAGGCCAAGGCAAAGTTATTGGAGGTAGAAGAGGGATATAATATTCTGTGGTAAAAAGTTGGGGGCAAGGGGAATCTTTTTTGGCCCACTTTGCTTGTCCACAAGTTTATGGCTGAGGGTGTTTGTGTTGTGATTGGGCTAGGCAGGGGAATCCTATGACCTTCAGATTTACCAGGGGTAAATGGTAAGTCCATTTGGTCCTGATCACAAGTTTTGAGATGATTTGAAGAAAGTTGATAATGTAAACTTGGTAAACCCTAGAAATGGACAAAAATGGATTTCTGTAGATCTGATCATGCAATTCTATTCCCTTGGATGCACCACTTGATGTAGCATCATCATTTGGGTAATACAGAATGCCCAAAAAGTTTGGGATCAATAGGAGATACTTCACAATGTAAAGTTGATCAAATTTGGCTCTGGACAGAAATGGATTTCTGATATTTTGGTGAACCAAAACAATAGGGATTGAGATGAAACTTGGAAAGATGACCACATATATCATATGTGACATGCTAGAATTTTCCTCGATTTATTTAAGAATATTTCTTATAGAAATATTTCAAATTCATGGAATAGGCAGAAATGGTTTTGAAGAGTTTTGTCCAATACTCTTAACATGACCATGCCTTGAAACTCTTATATATGGAAAATATATGTCCATTGAGCTTTCCTAAATTTTCCCCAAATATTTTTGAAGCATTTAAATAATTTTTCCCTATAAAAGGCCATTTCTGGTCTTAATTAAAAGCCTTTAAATAAAATATGAAAATAATCTTTAAAAAAATATTTTGTTGTTTTGGGAAGTTATATATATAGTAGGTTCCAAATAAAGCATTGGGGAAAAAGGATCCACCCAATTTGGGGACATGCAATGCAAATCCCAAATTAGGGGGTTTTGAACAACCTAATTTGAATAAAACCTTTTTGGCCAAAATAATATTTTGTAAAAATATAATTAAGTCCTATTCACATGGCATGATCATTGGACAAGAGTGGGGATCAAGGAAAAGAGTTTTGAGAGTACGAGGGATTTTATGAATATAGAGCACTAGCAAGCAATGAAACAATCAGCAATCAAGTCAAGCATACCAAGCACACAAAAGTTTTAATTGGCCCTGATTTTTGAGTCATGATAACTTAGTCATGAGGCAAATCATAGGGTGTGACAGGTCTCACCATCCGATACTACCTCGATGGGAATAACACGTGGGGGGCTGTTTGACCAATAATCAGCGTGTTAGCAAACTCTAAATCTACTAGTTATAGGTAGAAGGGCCTTCAGATCCTAACCTGGATGGAGGGGGATTGACCCATAGGCTCCTTCGAGGAACCTCTTCGGGGTCCTCGGATGTGGAGCTCGAGTCCGAACTATCGCTGGACAGAACCACTCGTGCCAGCCGCGCCCTCTTCGTGGCACGAGAAGCTGCCTGCCTCGGGGTATCTAAATATGTCGTTCTCTTCTTAGAGAGGGGGGAGTTTCCTCCCCCTCTCTCTCGACCTCCTCGTCCTCTCTTCCTCCTGTTTGGCCTCCTCCTGATTTGAGGAGGCGAGGGTGTCTTTGGATGTAGCATCAGGCTGGTCCTTGATGAGAAGGCCACCTTGACCTGGTTTATTCTTCTTCTCCTTCTTCATGGGAGCCTCGTAAGGCCTCTCCATGAGCATCCTGGCTAATAGCCCGGTCCTCTCATCTTCGCACTGAGGAGCCGGACTATTGATGTTGATGGATTTCTTCTGCCATCTCTGCTAGAATAGATCGGATAAGAGGATGAAGGGATTCTCTGTGTAATAGAGCCAACCAAGTCGGGGGAAATCATGCCTCGGAGTGCGGCTTGGCGGCGTGCAGACCCATGTCTTCCTCCTCGGATGGCCATCTCCTCATCAACTTGAAGAGCGCCTTCCATAGCTTCTCCCGCGTAGTGTGGAAGAGATTATGGATTGTGGGCTCGGCTTCGAGTTCTTGAGCCCACAGAGGAGTGTTCCGACGCTGGTAGGGGAGGATGCGTCTTTGGAGCATCACCTGGACCACATCGGCTAGATTGAGGCCCTGCTCGACCAGGGAGCGGAGGCGCTTCTGTAGATCGGTCACCTCCTTCCCCGAACCCGTGGCCAGGCCTTTTTCGAGCCATGAAACCAGTCTGGTAGGGGGTCCGGATCTGAATGCGACGATGGGGAGTTGGTCCTCCTCTCATGGTTCGGTGACGTAGAACCACTCCTTCTGCCATCCTTTGATGGTGTCGATGAATGTGCCCGATGGCCACCCGACATGGGCGAGCTTGCCGATGATTTCCCCACCGCAGTCCGCGTGCTTGCTGCTGACGCACTTGGGCTTGATACTGAAGACCTACAGCCAAAGCCTGAAGTGTAGCTCGACGCATAGGAAGGGATCACAGACGAGGATGAACGCCGAGATATGCATGATGGAGTGCGATAGGAGGTCATGGAAGTCAAGGCCATAGAAGAACATTAACCCCCTGATAAAGGGGTGGAGTGGGAAACTCAACCCCATGATGAAGTGGGGGACGAACACCACCCACTCTCATGGCCTGGGGGTGGGGATCACTTGGCCCTCCTCTGCTGTGCGGTGAGGAATGCCGGCCGGTAATCGGCCTTCTTGAGGTCGTGGATGTCCTTGCTGGTGATCGTGGAAGCTTACCATTGGCCATTGGAGCCTGCCATTGCTAAGCTCGATGGTGGGGGGTGGAGAGACCTAGATCTGTGCTTTGGAGGCACAAGAGAATGGGAGGTGGAGAAGTCGAATGCAAAGCATAAAAAAGCTTTTGGGTGTTTTCCTTCTCTTTTTATGAGGCATGTCGATGTGGATTCGCCTTGCCTCGTCGTGAATCCCTCCACTTCACGAGACACGCGAGCTGTTGCGCACACGTAGTTAAGTATATCCCGTATAAAACGGGACATGATCGGTATATTGATAGATCGTGATGATTAAAACGGCCTCGAACCACGAATCGAGTCTATGCAACTGGCGGTCCTGGTGGGCAGTAGCTGTTTTTCAAAAAGGTCGTCAGAGGGCCATTGCTTATCCCCTGATGTTTGGGCTTCAAATCCGATCAATATACGGTATTCGTACGTGCCACTATATGGGAGACTACTTCTCATCGGAGGCCTAACTACAATTCGGCAGGAAAGAACTCACCTCGCAAGCCAAAGACCCTATTCATTGGAGGCAAGTTCGGGGGCAACTGAGGGAGTCCTGGATTAGGGCGGTCCTTGGATGGCCGACCTATTGTTATGGGACGGACTATGAGGGCTGCTTTCCGAACACCGACGAATTTGAAGGCCCAGTCTCCTAGATGGAAGCTTCAAGAAATAAGGCTTGCACTCCACGTGTGGTGTAATAGTTAGGCAAGTTTATCTCTTCGGCATGTAACCGACCATGTGTAAACCTAGGACACCCTCAGCATCTGTATAAGCCATAGGGTTTAGTGGTATAGAAAGGACAACTCATCTAGGGTTAGACATACGATCTCGAGGTAGATCAACTCTGTAACCCCTTACACCATCAATACAATCAAGCAGGACGTATGGTATTACCTCCATTGGAGGGCCCGAACCTGGGTAAACTCGTATCCCCTTCGTCTCTTGTTACCGTCGATCCTAGTCTCATAGTTCAGGACCCCCTACCCGAGATCCTCCGGTTTTGACACCGACAGCTGCCCTGCCTGCAGAACCTCCTTGCCACCAGGGTATTTGAATCTAATTACATGTTTCAAATAAAACTAGAATGCGAGAATTGGGGTATTGGTTTTTTTTCTATTTGAATCTTACTACATGTTGTAGATAAAACCAGATTACTACAATTGGGGGATTGGGTATTTTGCTAATCGAATCTTAGTACACATTGTAGAAAAAATTGAATGCTATAATTGGGGGTATTGGTTCTTTTGCTATTTGAATCTTAGTACATGTTTTTTATAAAACTAGAATGCTAGAATTGGGGGTATTGGGTATTTTGCTAATTGCATCTTAGTAGATGTTGTAGAAAAAACTAGAATGCTAGAATTGGGAGTATTGGTTATTTTGCTATTTGAATCTTAGTACATGTTGTAGATAAAACTAGAATGCTAGAATTGGGGGTATTTGGTATTTTCCTAATTGAATCTTAGTACATGTTGTAGAAAAAACTAGAATGCTAGAATTGGGGGTATTGTTATTTTGCTATTTGAATCTCAGTACATGTTGTAGATAAAACTAGAATGCAAGAATTGGGGTTATTGGGTATTTTACTAATTTAATCTTAGTACATGTTGTACAAAAAACTAGAATGCTAGAATTGGGGGTATTTGTTATTTTGCTATTTTCTTATGTGGTTCGATGTAGCATAAGTTCTTATAATTAAACTTATAGCAAAAATGTGAAGACGATGTAGTTATAATTAAACTTATATCATAAGTGCTTAATTAAACTGTTATTCTCTATTAGTCCTTGCCAGAAGTCATAAACTTTCAATTTTTCTTATCAACCTATAAGTAGTTTATTATTTTTCAATCAACCTAGGTAAACATCCTAAGTAATTTATCATGTATGACACAACTTGTGTCCATTTTGGTAGGCTCATTCATTTCATTCTTTATGCAAATAGCATGGCTGACTCTAGCCTTGGGTAGGATCATCTGATCGTTGGTCTATTTTTTCTAAAGATAAAGGCGGCATGAGCACCAACAAGGCAATTAAGGTTACAAAAACATGAATTAGCATTGCAAACATCGGCCCAGGTATATATATATATAGGATAGGGCTATTCTGTTACTAGTCACAGAATATTATTTTGTTACCCCGGCCCTATATAGGGAACGACACATCCAACAGGAACAAGGCTAGAATCTGCTGCCACCCGACCCACCCCAACCCGCCTCCAACCGCCGGAGGTAGTCGTCGCGTCGCCCAAGCTTGCCGGCCCCGCGCGCCGGACCATCTCGCTGTCCCCGCGCGCCACCCTTGCTCGACGATCAGTTCAACGAGATGGAAAGCGTTAGTATGAGGCTGGGCTTTGCTACAATCCGCCCCAACCCAACCTGCCTCCTACCGCTGGAGGCAGTCGTCGCGCCGCCCCATCGCGCCGGCTCTGCGCGACGCCCCACCTCGATGATCAGTTCGACGAGACAGAAAATCGTTAGTACAACTGCTCCAAGTCGTCAGTTCGGGAATAGTAACAGAATAATATAATTTGCTCAACTCTGACAAATGGGTGAAAATTTCTAACGAAAACAGTACAAAAAACAGAGTAAAGTACATTCAATGAAAAACTCTCAGTACAAACGCACACATTTATTAGTACAAGTACTTTGTTTTCGGACGGGAAAACAACAAGATGGGTCTCACTGTATTCAAAATTACTGTTACATGGTTGCGAATTTGAGAAAATGTTCGACATGACTGAGTTTTGCATTTTTGATAGCTTTTTATTGGTATATTATTTGCCTTATTTCGACAAACTTTTTAAAAAATCACATTCGAAACCAAATTTAACCGAATTCAAATTCAAACCGTAAAGAATCAGAAAAAACTTGCCAAACGCAAAAGTTGTGCATTTTCCATAGCTATCCAACGCCATGTCATTTGTGTCAATCTGACAAGCTGTTTGCAAAAAAATGCGAAAATATTTTTGCCCAGAATTTCACCATTTTCCAAATTACTTTTAAATCATACATAATTTGAAAAATCAATCTGCATATGGAAGATGTGGATTTTTACCAGCTTTCCAACGCCATCTAATTTGCTCAATTCTGACAAACCATTTGAAAATTAACTATAAAATACTTTTTGCCTTTTAGGTTTTCAAAACAACGGTTTTTGCAAAACTGCTCTTAAACCATGATGATTTTACAAAAAAAAAATTATATGACTGTAATTTAGATGTCAAGGGCTTTCCAACGATATATTACACACCCCATTCTAATGATTTTTCTTGCAATGTTTGATTATTATGTTTTTGAACTAAACAAAGATGATCAGTTCGGCGTAGTGAAAGCATGAGTCCACCCGCTCGAAGTCGTGAGTCCAATCGGTAAACTATGTCAGTTCAAGGGGGGTAACAAAATAATATTCAGTTACGCGAAATATAATAGCCCAGCTATATATATAACCACTAATTAATTGTTCATGCATGCTTTGAAACCCTTGGCAGGCATACTTAGGAGGTCCATCTTTGCCGGCTGTCGTTGAGCAGTCATCAGGTGGTGATGTCGACGTGCTCAGTCACGAGTTGCTCGCATCATGTCAGAGAACCGTCAATGCCCTGCAGGAATTGGATAACTCCCTCATGAAGGAGAAGGACAAACTTATCGATGACGATGTTATTGTCTACTATAAGATTAACAATGTAGAAGGCCAAATCACGGCACTAAACCTAGAGATAACTGAGATCAATAAGGACATAGAAGTCCTAAAGTCCTAGAGGACTCAGTTGAAGACGGAGAAAGCACATTACATCAAGGAGGGGAAACGAATAGAAATAAGATTCGTGAGATGAAGTTAGTCCTTAGGAAAAGCTAGCTACCTAGGTAGTGTCGATCAAGAGAGGGGAAGATCGATATATACATTGTCAGAAGTAATTGGTACTTTCTTTTGTGAATGAAATGTTAGGTATCCTTTGTGAATGAAATGTTAGGTATCCTTTTTGAATGAAATGTTTAGTATCTTTTGTGAATGAAATGTTTGGTATTTTTTATTGGCTAAATATGACAGTGCAGGCATGCAGCTCTATCCAATGCCAGCAGGTGTTCAAAATACTGTCGGCATCGTCTCCAACACCAAAAGTATATTTTAATTGTGGTGCCTTATTGCTGGCATAGGGTGTCTACACCAGTAAGGCCATTTTGGCAACGCCATAGCTAGGCTTTTCTGCACTAGTGCAAGGTGTCATAGATTACCTTGATCTTTAAATAGTTGAAGGAATTCAGCCAAGCTTAAGGCCGGAAATGCCGTATATGGAGCCAACCACTTGCGCCCGAGCTTTATGCCGGGTTGATTCCCGAGGTGGTGCACCACCCTGACTGTGGACTGATTTTTTGTGGATATTTTTGATTGGTGCAATTTATTCTGTGCTAAGATATATAGCTAGTAGCCCTCAAAGTGTGTGTCGGTCGAAAACCTGAGATGCACCTGAAGGAAAAAATAAAACCCCTGACCCAAGTAAGCCCTGAGTGTTAGGTCGATTTGTGAAATCGGCCTCAGAGTCAAGTTCCTGCCTACCAACATACTTAAGGGACACAAACGCGATGTGCAGTATTTCCCGAGACTCGGGTTGGATGCGACTCACCAACCTAAGGATCAACTCTCCTTTTGATTTTGCTGCATTGAATAGGCAATATAGTAGCCCCCGAGCCTTAATTTGGGCACAAGTTGTCGAATTAAGGTTCGATACTAAATTGACAAAAACTTAATTACGTTTGACACAATTTATGTCCGATGAATCTATGTGTCCAAGTACTTTACATTATTAATGCCTATATCTGCAATGTACAAGACTTTGTGGACCGACTTTGACACCGACAGCTGCCCCGCCTGCAGAACCTCCTTGCCACCAGGGTATTTGAATCTAAGTACATGTTTCTAATAAAACTAGAATGCGAGAATTGGAGTATTGGGTATTTTTCTATTTGAATCTTACTACATGTTGTAGATAAAACAAGATTGCTAGAATTGGGGGATTGGGTATTTTGCTAATTGAATCATAGTACACATTGTAGAAAAAATAGAATGCTATAATTGGGAGTATTGGTTATTTTGCTATTTGAATCTTAGTACATGTTGTTGATAAAACAAGAATGCTAGAATTGGGGGTATTGGCTATTTTGCTAATTGCATCTTAGTAGATGTTGTAGAAAAAACTAGAATGCTAGAATTGGGAGTATTGGTTATTTTGCTATTTGAATCTTAGTACATGTTGTAGATAAAACTACAATGCTAGAATTGGGGGTATTTGGTATTTTGCTAATTGAATCTTAGTATATGTTGTAGAAAAAACTAGAATGCTAGAATTGGGGGTATTGTTATTTTGCTATTTAAATCTCAGTACATGTTGTAGATAAAACTAGAATGCTAGAATTGGGGTTATTGGGTATTTTACTAATTTAATCTTAGTACATTTTGTACAAAAAACTAGAATGCTAGAATTGGGGCTATTTGTTATTTCGCTATTTTCTTATGTGGTTCGATGTAGCATGAGTTCTTATAATTAAACTTATAGCAAAAATGTGAAGACGGTGTAGTTATAATTAAACTTATATCATAAGTGCTTAATTAAACGTTTATTCTCTATTAGTCCTTGCGAGAAGTCATAAACTTTCAATTTTTCTGATCAACCTATAAGTAGTTTATTATTTTTCGATCAACCTAAGTAAACATCCTAAGTAATTTATCATGTATGACACAACTTGTGTCCATTTTGGTAGGCTCATTCATTTCATTCTTTATGCAAATAGCATGGCTGACTCTAGCCTTGGGTAGGCTCATCTGATCATTGGTCTATTTTTTCTAAAGATAAAGGCAGCGTGAGCACCAACTAGGTAATTAAGGTTACAAAAACATGAATTAGCATTGCAAACATCGGCCCAGGTATATATATATAGGATAGGTCTATTCTCTTACTAGTAACAGAATATTATTTTGTTACCCCGACCCTATATAGGCAGCGACACATCCAACAAGTACGAGGCTGGACTCTACTGTCACCCAACGCACCCCAACCCGCCTCCTACCGCCGGAGGCAGTCGTCGCGCCACCCAAGCTTTCCGGCCCTGCGCGCGGCACCATCTAGCTGTCCCCGCGCGCCACCCTTGCTCCACGATCAGTTCCATGAGATGGAAAGCGTTAGTACGAGGCTGGCCTTTGCTACAATCCGCCCACCCCGACCTGCCTCCTACCGCTGGTGGCAGTCGTCGCGCCGCCCCATCGCACCGGCCCTGCGCGACGCCCCACCTCGATGATCAGCTCGACGAGACAGAAAATCGTTAGTACAACTGCTCCAAGTCGTCAGTTTGGGAATACTAACAGAATAATATAATTTGCTCAACTCTGACAAATGGGTGAAATTTTCTAGCGAAAACAGTACAAAAAAGAGAGTAAAGTACATTCAATGAAAAGCTCTCAGTACAAACGCACACATTTATCAGTACAAGTACTTTGTTTTCGGACGGGAAAACAACAAGATGGGTCTCACTGTATTCAAAATTACAGTTACATGGTTGCGAATTTGAGAAAATGTTCAACATGACTGAGTTTCGCATTTTTATAGCTTTTTATTGGTATATTATTTGCCTTATTTTGACAAACTTTTCAAAAAATCACATTCGAAACCAAATTTAACCGAATTCGAATTCAAACTGTAAAGAATTAGAAAAAACTTTCCAAATGCAAAAGTTGTGCATTTTCCATAGCTATCCAACGCCATGTCATTTGCGTCAATCTGACAAGCTATTTGCAAAAAATTGCGAAAATATTTTCCGCCTAGAATTTCACCATTTTCCAAATTACTTTTAAATCATACATAATTTGAAAAATCAATCTGCATATGGAAGATGTGGATTTTTACCAGCTTTCCAACGCCATCTCATTTTCTCAATTTTGACAAACCATTTGAAAATTAACTATAAAATGCTTTTTGCGTTTTCGATTTTCAAAAAAACGGTTTTTTCAAAACTTATCTTCAACCATGATGATTTTACAAAAACAAATTATGTGACTGTAATTTAGATGTCAAGGGCTTTCCAACGATATATTACACGCCCCATTCCGATGATTTTTCTTGCAATGTTTGATTATTATGTTTTTGAACTAAACAAAGATGATTAGTTCGGCGTAGTGAAAGCATGAGTCCACCCCCTCGAAGTTGTGAGTCTAATCGGTAAACTATGTCAGTTCAAGGGGGGCAACAGAATAATATTCAGTTAGGCGAAATAGAATAGCCCAGCTATATATATAACCACTAATTAATTGTTCATGCATGATTTGAAACCCTTGGCTGGCATAGTTAAGGCCGGAAATGCCGTATATGGAGCCAGCCACTTGCGCCCGAGCTTTATGCCGGGTTGATTCCCGAGGTGGTGCACCACCCTGACTATGGGCTGATTTTTTGTGGATATTTTCGATTGGTGCAATTTATTCTGTGCTGAGATATATAGCTAGTAGCCCTCAAATTGTGTGTCGGTCTAAAACCCGAGATGCACCTGAAGGAAAAAATAAAACCACTGACCCAAGTAACCCCTGAGAGTTAGGTCGATTTGCGAAATCGGCCTAAGAGTCAAGTTCCTGCCTACCAGCATACTTAAGGGACACAAACGCGATGTGCAGTATTTCCCGAGACTCGGGTTGGATGCGGCTCACCAACCTGAGGATCAACTCTCCTTTTGATTTTGCTGCATTGAATAGGCAATATAGTAGCCCCCGAGCCTTAATTTGGGCACAAGTTGTGGAATTAAGGTTCGATACTTAATTGACAAAAACTTAATTACGTTTGCCAACTTTCTGTGCGATGACTCTATGTGTCCAAGTACTTTACATTATTAATGCCCAGATCTGCAATGTACAAGACTTTGTGGACCGACTTTATGTGCGATGACTCTATGTGTCCAAGTACTTTACATCCTCGGTCAGTAGTTGAAGAGTGTATATCCTACTTTATAAAAGCATTTATAAGGCCAAAGATTTACGGCAAACAAGGAAATCCATCCATAGTGTTGTATAAACCATGGTACGCGGAGAGATTCGCTATATTACTTTTTAATGTAAGAAACATCAGCTAGGAAAAATAGTTTATTTATAAGTTCCTTTACCTAGGGTATGATGTTGACCGTGACCGCAAAACCTCAACTCTGATCAATGTGGGAGGAAAATATTGAGGATTTAGTTCGGGGATTGTTCCATAACTATGTGGTCTTTAATGAACCGATATTTTCACTTCTGACATTGCTGACGAATTATACTCTTAAGATGGCCAGATTTCGGCTTCACCCATTCTGAGGTACTAACCTGGATGACCCGGGAGCAACAATCACAGAGGTGCTCCCTTTACCCTCTAGCCAAACAATCGGGAACATAGAGGGTAAGAACAGGAGTCAGACAACCTAGCTTGGCTAAAACCTTAAGTAAAATTGATGCATATCTATGGCATTATAACGATTACTTATTCATAGGAGCATATCTTTGGGGGCAACTTAATAGCCCCCGGTATACGTTGACTCCTCGGATCACTCAAGGTCGAAGGACCCACAACTTGACCTTTTCAAGAAAGAGAGGACCACATTTTGGTTGAACACCTCATGTGGTTCGCTGACCGATTTATGCTTGTTATGGAAGTTAACTTTCGACTTTCTCCAGCTGAGGTACTTCACCAGTTAAACTAGAAGTGACAATTGCGGTGGTGCTTCCTTTACCCCTTAGCAGAACAAAACGGAAATGCAAGGGGTAACCACAGGAGATGGGAAATCCGGCTATAGACCAAATACACAACTCGAAATCAATGCATATAAATGCGAAATACTAAGGATATTTTGCCGAGGACTACATGGAGTACCTCGGTTTTTGGTGGGTTCGGTATTAACCGCAGACCCCCTTTAATATTGATAATGCATTAAATGCATATGGTGTTGTACTACGAGAGTTATACTTAGACAAACCAAAAAAACTTATGTAAAAAACTTTATGTTAAGATAAAAGAAAATTTTGCCAATCAGAAATTGTTCTAATTTGAATTTTGTGCTTTGGTCATGCTTCAGCATGATACATCCGATCTCCGGGTTTTCAAGCGGGTCAGCCTTCAGCTTCAACCTCAATATCCCGAAGGCAGAGTGTTTCTCCGAGGCCAGTTTAGCAAACTAAAGTCGAACGGCTTTATAAAGAAACCGAGCAACCATTCTATTGACAGCACACTCGTGTCGGAAAAGGTGTGTAGAAAAAGAGTTTGTAGAGACCAAGAAGAAAATATTTATTGTAAAACGGTTGAGATAAATTTAAGAATCCCCAGTTAACGTGGGAAAAAATAAGTGTTTTTAACAAAAAAAAATTTGTTTAACAAAAAATATAACGTTTGGTTCAACCATACAAAAACTAAATTTTTAATAAGAGCTTAGTATGAAAATAACTTCGCTGGTTAACATGCTTAGTGTGGTCTGGGGTTTTGACAGAACGGGGACGTAGTCCTTGGCCTGACTGAGGTCCCAACCCCCAAGCTCGAGCTAATCGAGCGAAGAGCTCGGGTCGAGAAGTGGCAACACAACGCAATTGATGTGGCGACACGAAACCCCCAGTCCAACCGAGGAGACAGATTAGTTCGGCATCGTGATGGCGAAGCCCCCGGTCATCATGGGAAAAGGAAGTGTGTTTAACAAACAAATTTTGTATTTAACACAAATAAAATGCTTGGTTGAACTGAAAAATATGAAAATTGAAAGTAGTTAAGCCTAAAAGCAACTTACCTGGTTAACGTGCTCGATGTTGTTGCCATGGACCGAGTTTGACGCGAGTTAGGGTCCCAACCCTCAAGTCGGTCCTGGGGTGATTAAGCGAGGAGCTCGGCTCGATGAAGTGGCGACACAACAGAGTTACCGCAGCAAGGCATAGCCCCGGGTCCTGATAACATGACGAAGTTGGTCAACTGGTGACACCAAAGTCCTCGAAGCAGGTTGATGAATAGATAGCACGGGGATGTCGACACAGGGCAGTGCACCAAGGCAACAACAAAATTCGGTTGACGGAGGCGAGACCGCGATGTCGACACAGGGCAGTGCACCAAGGCGGCAACAAAATTCGGTTGACGGAGGCGAGACGGCGATGTCAGTACGTCCAGGTGACCATGTTACACAGTTAAAATTAATTACCTGCACACGTGATATGGGGCAAGACCAAGGTAATAAAAATAAAGGTAACAATAATATATAAAAAAACTCTTCTACATAATTAACTTAAGTGAATTAAAAATTAAAACGGTGTGGCCTAATTGTCGAGGTCTGTCCGACGAAGTTCTCACGCGTATGTCGACTATTTGTGGCCACCACACGACATAATTCAAACTCTATGGACGTCCTATCCACCAGACTATGGATGAAGCTGGCTGGCCAGAAACTGGCCGGACCACCATGTTGACGTGATCAACAAACGGAATTTTAATCGGCCATTGAAAAATCTGATGTTTTCATTCGGATGGAAAGGCATTGAAATCCGAGGTATAATTCCTAGAGATGAGTGGATTAGTACATATTGTACTATATTAGTCTCATGGATCTTCAGAATTTCGATGCTTCATGCAAGGCAGCATGGCCTTGGACTCCGTGGTAACTTGACCAAAGGCGCTAAGACTTTTTCCCTGGACGAATTGACCTTTAAGTGATATACTACTACTAGCCACCGAGTAATTAAACATTGCTGCATGCATGCCGCCTAAGCAAGGTCGCTCAAGTCTCCTCGTTTGTGTTTGCGTGCGACACGAGGCGCATGCTCAGCCGATTTGTTCGGGAGACATCTAGCCGCCATACAGATTTCCTTAGGCTCACGGGTGCTTGCACATAAGTTCTCTTGATCCGATCTACGATCACAATCGGTGTCGGACGAACCTACGAAATAGAATAGCGATACGGTGTCGGACGAACCTACGAAATAGAATAGCGATACGAGAACAACAATTCTCAAAGAAATTGATAGATGTTTAGCAGATCTAAGTGAAAATATATCACCTGATCATTGATCTAGATTCCGATCAATCCACGACAATCTTCTAGCAGACTCTCAATGAAAACATCAATGTCGGTGTCAAATCCGACATATCTCGTAGTAGGGGTCCTAAGCTAGGCATGTTCGAGCGATGGTAATATCATCACATGATTTTACCCATGTTCGGGATCTCTCAAGGAGATAATACCCTATGCCCTATTTTTGATTGTATTGATATGGGGATAGTACAAAGTACATGTATCTACCACGAGTTTCTTGTAATGAATATGAGATATGAGATTGTCTATTGACTAGCCTTTCCTCGGTTTATATAATACACCGTAGGCCTAGGGTTTAGAGGAGTCCTTGTCTTGTGCGCCAAGTGTTGTGGAATCTCCTTTGTATGCATCATGGGCTGCCCGAAGTGGCCCATAAGTGAGCCCCCAGATCCACTGGTCGAGAGACGATGTGGTGAGTACCCCTAGTCCAAGACACCGTATGTGGCCTCATGGAAGACCTTTAGCTTTCTCTTGTCCTTCACGAGCCTCTTGTGTTAGATCAATTCCACAATTTGGCTCTGAAGTATGAATCAGCTCAACTTAAGGTGGAGAATTAAAGGAAGCGGTCTAGAGACTCTCACCCTTCTTCTTCCATCTCTGTTATTGTTCCTGAGAAGCAGAAGTATTGGGTTCCGCCTCCTCCGCTTCATCCTCCTTCGTAGAAAAAACAACACAGTGGTCGTGGTCCTTCCCACCCACCCAACCCAGGATTTCCGCAGAGGCCTTAGGCTCCCAAGTCAGCAAATGCTCCTCCTCGAGGCAACTTCCGTCTCCTCTCAGAGGTTACCTGTCACAAGTGTGGTCACAAGTATGCATCATAGCAAATGCTCCTTATTTGAGGATACTCCAATAAGTGAACCAACCAGCGGGGTCTACCGCCTCCTCCTCCAATCAAGCCTCCAAGAAATGCTATGGTGAAGCACAATCCCAAGTCAGCCAGAGTGAACATGTTCAATGCAGCTCAAGCAGAGGAGTATCCTCAAGTGATTATGGGTAATCTCTTGGTTAATTATATTCCTGTAAAAGTTTTGTTTTATACTGGGGCATCACATTCTTTCATGTCACATCCTTTTGCATCAAAGCACAGTTTTATCAGTGAGTATTTGCCTAGTGCATTGCAAGTTGTGTCTCTAGGTAAGCGTCTCAGCTCAAATATGGTGGTTCTGGATGTCTCTGTCAAGATGGGCAGCTATTCCTTTCTAGCTCTACAATTGTTCTCAGCAATTCCAGTATTGCTCTAATTCTTGGCATGAATTTTCTTGGGATGAACAAGGCTTATGTCAATTGTGCAGCCAAAGAAGTACGATTGACTCAGTCTTCCAAAGACGTGATCATTTTCGCTGCTCATGATGACACGGTTAGTCTCTTTTCTCTCATTCTTGTTATTTGTGAGTTTGAAGATTACTTTCCAGAAGAATGGCCAGGAATGCCTCCTCATCAGCCAGAAGAGTTCTTGATTGAACTTGAACCTGGAACTGAACTCGTATGCAAACTTAGCTATAAGCTTGGCCTCCAAGAGCTAAGAGAGTTGAATAAAAAGCTAGATGAACAAGAGCGTCTGGGTTTGATCAGACCAAGTTGTTCACCATGGGGCTATGGTGTTCTATACGTCAAAAAGAAGGATGGCACGAAACGACTTTGTGTAGATTACCGCCCATTGAATAAAAAGACAATCAAGAACAAATATCCACTTACCAACATCAATGAGTTGTTTTAGCAATTAAAAGGGGCCAAGGTTTTCTCAAAGTTAGATCTTCGGACGGGCTATTATTAGATCCGCATCCTAGAAGAAGATATTCCAAAGACTGATTTCAAGACGAGTTTTGGCTCTGATGAGTACACCGTCATGTCATGTGCTCTCGCAAATTCACCTCCAACTTTCTCCAGAGTGATACACTTCGTCTTGTCTCCCTATAGAAATAAGTTCATCTTGCTATATTTGGACGACATTCTAGTCTTCTCGGAGACCGAAGAAGAGAATGCAGAGCATCTCCGGCTTGTGCTTGGCAAGTTAAGAGAGCATCGGTTCTATGCGAAGTTCTCTAAGTGAGAATTTTGGCTCAATGAAGTGGTGTAGCTTGGGCATATCATCTTTGTCGAGGGCATCAAGGTTCATCCCGAGAAAGTTGAGGGCATCGTGAAGTGGGAGCCTCCTCAGAATGTCAAGCAGCTTCGAAGCTTCCTTGGTCTTGCAAGTTACTTCATAAGATTCATGGAGAACTTATCACAAATTTCTAAGCCTTTGTCTAATATCCTCCAGAAGAGTGTAAAATATATCTGGACTCCTAAGTGTGATGTGGCTTTCAATACAATCAAGGAAAAGCTTACTTCAGCTCCAGTTCTTACTCCTCCTGATGAATCCAAACATTTCCATGTGTCCTGTGATGATTCCCTCCAAGATCTTGGTGGTGTTCTCATGTAAGATAAGAAGGTGGTAGCTTATATCTCACGTCAGCTGAAGCCAAGTGAGAACAACTACTCCACTCGTGATCTTGGGCTGGCGGCAGTTGTTCATGTTCTGATGACCTGGAGACACCTATTGTTGGGAAGACTAGTTGAGGTCTTCATTGACCACACAAGGCACACATGTTGGGTGGAAATGATCCAGGAGTACAATCTGAGCATTGAGTATACTCCGATTAAGGCAAATGTCATTCCAGACGCCTTGTTCAGAAAGGCGTACTACAATAGTCTTATCCTCAAGCCTCTCCAACCTGAGATTTGTGAAGTTTTCCGCAAGCTCAATCGCCAAGTAGTTCCTCAAGGTTTTCTTGCCACTCTTCAAGTATGTTCGCCTTTGGAAGATTAGATTCACCAAGATCAGCTTCTCGATGCTATGGGGAAGAAAGTGAAGATAGGTGTGTTGGGGAACGTCGCATGGGAAACAAAAAATTTCCTACGCTCACGCAAGACCTATCCATGGTGATGAGGATCTACGAGAGGGAGAGTGGATCTACATACCCTTGTGTGTCGCTAAGAGGGAAGCATTAAGAAACGCGGTTGGTGTGTCGAACGTCGTCGCGATCCAAATCGCCGAGTGTCCCGTGATCCAATCACGATCCATCCCGATCAAGCACCGAACGGACGGCACCTCCGGGCTCAGCACACGTACAACGTGATGACGATCTCCACCTTCTTGATCCAGCAAGAGGGAGCGGAGCGCTCCGGCGCTCCGGCGATGGTGGTGGAGCTATTCCGGCAGGGCTTCGCCTAAGCACTGCAGAAATCCGATCTAGAGGAGAAACTATGCACTGGAGGAATGGGTAGCACGTGGCGGAAAACATAGTGCAAAAAACCCTAAAACCTCTAGTATATATAGGAGGAAGAGAGTAGGAGGCTTGTCCCTCAACCGACCAGCCCTTGGTTTGGCCGAATCAAGTGGGAGAGGAGGAATCCTCCTCCAATCCTAGTAGGACTAGGATTCCTCCCTATTTTGCCTTTTTTCCACCTTATCTCATTGGGTTTTTTCTCTCCCAGCTGCATGGGCCTTGTGTGAGACTTCCACAAGCCCACTAAGGTCTGGTATTCACTCTCCCACAGCCCATGTAGCCTCTTGGGTCGAAATACCCCTCCCGATGGTCTCCCTATACACTACCGGCAGTCCCGGTACACTACCGATTAGCCCGAAACTTTTTCGGCGAGCAAAATAGGACTTCCTATATATCAGTCTTTACCTACGGACCATTACGGAGCTCCTCGTGAAGTCCGGGATCTCATCCGGGTCTCCGAGCAACCTTCGGTCACCACCATACATAACTCTATACTACCGAAATGTCACCAAACCTTAAGTGTGCAGACCCTGCGGGTTCGAGAACTATGTAGACATGACCGAGACACCTCTACGGTCAATAACCAATAGCGGGACCTGGATGTCCATATTGGTTCCTACATATTCTACGAAGATCTTTATCGGTCGAACCTCTATGTCAAGGATTCAGTTAACCCCGTATGATGTTCCCTTTGTTCTTCAGTATGTTACTTGCCCGAGATTCGATCATCGGTATCTCCATACCTAGTTCAACCTTGTTATCGGCAAGTCTCTTTACTCGTTGTATAATACAAGATCCCGTGACCAACACTTAGTCACATTGCTTGCAAGGCTTATTGTGATGTTGTATTACCGAGTGGGCCCTGAGATACCTCTCCGTCACACGGAGTAACAAATCCTAGTCTTGATCCATGCCAACTCAACAGATACCTTCGGAGATACCTGTAGAGCACCTTTATAGTCACCTAGTTACGTTGCGACATTTGATACACACAAGGCACTCTTCCGGTGTCTGTGAGTTACATGATCTCATGGTCATAGGAAGATATACTTGACATGCAGAAAACAGTAGCAATAAACTGATACGATCATATGCTATGTTTGTAGTTTGGGTCTTGTCCATCACATCATTCTCCTAATGATGTGATCCCGTTATCAAATGACATCACATGTCAATGGCTAGGAAACCTTGACCATCTTTGATCAATGAGCTAGTTCACTAGAGGCATACTAGGGACAAAGTGGTGTCTATTTATCCACACATGTAATGTGTTTCCAATCAATACAATTATAGCATGGATAATAAATGATTATCATGAAGAAGGAAATATAATAATAATCACTTTATTTATTGCCTCTAGGACATATTTCCAATAGTCTCCCACTTGCACTAGAGTCAATAATCTAGTTCACATCAGTATGTGATTTACAATGTAATGAATCGAACACCCATGCAATTTTGGTGTTGATCATGTTTAGCCCTTGGAAGAGGTTTAGTCAACGGGTCTGCAACATTCATATCCGTGCGCAATTTGCAAATATTTATGTCCTTCTCCTCGATGTAATCGCGGATGGAGTTGAAGCGTCGCTTTATGTGTCTGGTCCGCTTGTGAAACCTTGGTTCCTTGGCCAGAGCAATGGCACCAGTCTTGTCACACAACAGGTTCATTGGATTAATTGTACTAGGCACTACTCCAATATCTGTCATGAACTGCTTCATCCAGACACCTTCCTTCGCCGCCTCTGAGGCTGCAATGTACTCCGCTTCGCATGTAGAATCGGCTACCACGCTTTGCTTGGAACTGCACCAGCTTACCGCTCCCCTGTTGAGAATAAATATGTATCTGGTTTGTGACTTAGAGTCATCCGGATCAGTGTCAAAGCTTGCATCGACGTAACCCTTTACGATGAGCTCTTCATCACCTCCATAAACGAGAAACATTTCCTTAGTCCTTTTTAGGTACTTATGGATATTCTTGACCGCTGCCCAATGTTCCATTCTAGGATCACTTTGAAACCATCTGGCCATACTTATGGCAAGGCTGAACATCGGGTCTTGTGCACATCATTGCATACATGATAGAGCCTATGGTTGAAGCATAGGGGATGACACTCATCTTTTCTCTATCTTCTGCAGTCACTGGGCATTGAGTCTTACTCAACTTCACACCTTGTAACACACGTAAGAACCCCTTCTTGGACTGATCCATTTTGAACTTCTTCAAAACTTTATCAAGGTATGTTCTCTGTGAAAGTGCTATTAAGCATCTCGATCTATCTCTATAGATCTTAATGCCTAATATGAAAGCAGCTTCTCCTAGGTCCTTCACTGAAAAAATCTTGTTCAAATATTCCTTCATGCTTTCCAGCATTTCTATATTGTTTCCAATCAGCAATATGTCATCCACATATAATATTAGACACGCTATAGAGCTCCCACTCACTTTCTTGTAAATACAAGCTTCTCCATAAACTTGTATAAACTCAAATGCTTTGATCACCTCATCAAAGCGCTTATTCCAACTCCGAGATGCTTGCACAAGCCCATAAATGGATCGTTGTAGTTTGCAAACTTTGTCAGGATTCTCTGGATCGACAAAACCTTCTGGTTGCATCATATACAACTCTTCCTTAAGGAAACCGTTGAGGAACGCTGTTTTGACATCCATCTGCCAAATTTCATAATCGAAACAAGCAACTATTGTGAACATGATTCTGATAGACTTAATCATTGCTACGGGTGAGAATGTCTCATCATAGTCAACTCGTTGAACTTGTGAAAACCCTTCGCCACAAGTCAAGCTTTATAGATGGTGACATTACCGTCCGCGTCCGTCTTCTTCTTAAAGATCCATTTGTGCTGAATGGCCTTTCGCCCTTCAGGTAATACTTCCAAAGTCCATACTTTGTTTTCATACATGGATCCCATCTCGGATTTCATGGCCTCTAACCATTTCTTGGAATCCGGGTGTAACACCCCAAATTTTCAATTTGGAATGTTTTACAATTATTAGTTAAGCATCTATGCACTATGATTGAAATGAATGTGGCAATTATATTTCCATCTTCTTTATTTGACTTCTTTTCAATTGGCATTTGAGTTTACTCAATTACGTGACAAAATACTTTGAAAAAAATAAGAGAGGAGGTAACATGACACCCCAAAAGTCAGAAGAAAATAATGCTAATTTTTTTGAAATTTAAATTTGTTTTTATTTTGGATTTTCTTTAAATAATGTTTTTATAAAGTTTTTATTTTGACTCTAAACAAATGTTCACGCTTTAGGATTTTTTTCCTAATTGTTTTGGTATATAATACCTTATATATTGTTTTCCGTCTTATTCTCACAAAATAGAGAAAATGTATTTTTCAAAAAAAAGGCCAACGTTGGGCCAGCCACCCGAGACAACCCAAGCCAGCGCTAGGGTACGCTAGCGTACGAGGCCAGGAGATAGCGCTCACCTGAGCCGCCGCTAGCCCTGGTCAACGAGCGTTGGTTGATCTCTCTCTCTCTCTCGCTAACTCTCTCTCTCCCTCTCTCACACACCTGCAGGTGGGGCCCGACCCCAGGTCATCTCTAACCTCCCGCTCGACCCGCTGGATAACCCAACGCTCGCAGCGTTCGCACCAGCTGCACGAGCCTCTCGAGATAGAGCCTATCCGCTGCTCCACAGCACTCCTAGCCGCGCCCATAAGTAGCCCTCGATGCCCTCTTTCCATTCAACCAAGCCGCACCACCTCTCGCCGCTCGTAGCCGCCGCCCCGTCCGTTTGCATCTCGCCGGAGCCAAAGCTTTCCGTCAACGATTCCAACGCTGGTAACTGCCATGACCCTTTCTTCCTTGAGAAATCGGACCCCCTAGTCCATCCGCACCTCCCTGACTTTTTTTGTGCCCCTAGGTTCGCTGGAGCCGCCGCCCCGAGGACCTGGGTCATCGGAGTTCACCGGAGCTCCGCCCTCGCTCCACTCCCTCCGGTCATTGCCACCGTCCGCCGTCACCACCGTTCGGGAGCCCTCACCGAGCCGCACCTCCCCGCCTACCTAGGCCCGCGCCGGAGCTTGCCGGAGCCGCCACCCCGTCGTCGCCGAGCTTCGTGCCCGACGCCAGCGCCGTCTCTGTAAGCGCTCGCCTCCTCTGTTCGTACGTAGATTACTTTAGTTTTTTAGGTTATTATTATTATTAGACCGAAGAGGTACCGGTTAACCGCATTTTAATATAAACTATGCGGTTTATTTAAACCGAACGTCGGTTTTTTCCTCTTATTCTAGCTAACCGGAGGACGTACTTAGTTCGCGAACGTTCACCGCCTAGCCACCATAGTGAATGCAGCCAGCCAACTAGAACCATCCACATCTTGCTCTAGCTGCGAACATTCACACATTAAGGTTTTCAGAAAATTTCCTATAGCGGATTCTTTTCCAGATTTTATTCAAAACTTCAAACGGCTTTATCTTTTTGACCGTAGATCGGAACGGGATGAAACAAGAGGCTAAATTTTTGTCTCGAATAGCCCTTACCAGAAAAACCATAGTTGCAGATTTTTGCAAATTCAAATTTGAAATTATTTCAGATTTGAATTTATATTTCATTAGGTCATATCTTTTAAACGGTATACCCGTTTGAAGTGATTCTTTTTGCACCGTGTCACATGAACTAAATCCTTTGCCATGAAATTTTGCCACTATATATTCTACTAAAGTATTTTCTATTACTCATAATTTTACTAGAATGCCTTGTAGGAACACTAGTGCACGCCAAGAATGTTTCTTGAACATTATTTATACTTTGGAAAAAATCATGTTAATGACTTGTTTTGGATTTTAATTAGCTTTTGCAAATATTTTGTTGCATGTTTTGTTTGAATTGTATGAATTCTTGTTTATGTGAGTTTATTTACTTTGCGATAGATTGTACGGAGTGCGAAGCAGAGTACTACCATTTCCTAGAACTTCACTCCTAGCACGAAGGCAAGTTACATCTTGATCATACATGTTTTACCTATGGTTAATTTTTGCACATAGTCCTTTGACGTAGGATTGCATGGTAGGATTTTACACTTGTTGGCTTTACTAGCACCCAGTAGTTCATTTGAGGTAGGTCTAAACTGTACCAACTTTGTTGCCACCGTGTCATGTTACAATGCTTTGCCAAAGTATACGTGGATTTGGGAGCGTTATCACCTAGAGATGTGAGTGACAAAGTAGTAACTAGGACCAACTTTAATGAACTACCTAGGTGGAAATTGGTTTGTATGGTGGCAAAGTATAGTGGGAGCATTCATGGGAATCCATGGGAGTGCACACTAGTGGTCCGTCCACCCAGGCTCAAAGGGATCAACCTTATTTTCATGTCTATAAGTTTCCATGTGGAGCCGCAAGCCAATATGGGCTCTTGCTTAGCTGAGTAGATGGTGTGACCTCTTTCGGGATAGGCTAGTAGATGTAGATGATGGAGGTGTACTGGCCTATCCGTGGGTTTGGGGAAATGCTTTCGAAATACTATGTCTCGATCTTCCGACCAAGGATGTGGTCGAGTCTTGTGGGGAAAAGTGCACAACCTCTGCAGAGTTAAAAATCTAATCGATTAGTCGTGTCCCCGGTCATGGACAACTTGAGCTTTTAGTAGTGGAAATGTAAGGAGATCTCATCGCTCTTAACTAATCAACTGGGTCAAAAATTTGGAATGATTGAGATGGGCATCACCTCAGACTTATGATATTCGTGGAAGTAGAACAATTATTTTTGATAGGGAAAAACTAGCTTTATTCAAAACTATACTTAGAGCTTTCCACCAGCCAAATTGCATGTACTATGTAGGATCATTACACTTTATGATGTGACTTGCTAGTACATTCCATGTACTGACCTACACGGCTGCAACTAATCATGTTGTAGATTTATCCGACGATGAATAAGGTGCGATAGGTCGTTGTTCTGAACTCAGCTTGCTCGTGGAGTTGATGGACTCGTTACACTCTTTGCTTTCGCATGTTTTTGTTTTACACGGCCTTATCCCACATTAATGTAATAAATAATCTTTGAGGAATCTCGATGTAATAAATGTGTGATTGAACTCTGTTGTAAATCCTCAAGTACTGTGTGTGTCAGCATACCGATCCAGGGATGACACTTAAGCACAGACACTCCGATCCCTTGAGATCGGGTCGCTACAAGATGGTATCAGAGCACACGTTGACTGTAGGACGTGACCCTAGAAAATGGAAAGCCATAGGATAAAAACCATATTTAGAACACTTTTATACCCTTGTTTTGGTCTCATACTTTTCCCTGCTTCACTACTAATTTCTCCTCTCTTTCAAACTCTAGATGTCGACCCCCATCATTAAGTTTTCTCAGCCCGATGCAACCATGTCCTTTGTAAGACAGCTCGTGGATATCACAGGACATCTGCGCATTGCCTTGCCCAGCTTCACCGGTACCTTCACGGCCACTCTACTTGAGGAGATGCACTGGAAGATTGACGTCCGCATTCCAGGGCGAACTTTTGGAAATGCCATTGAGCCGATCGACTTCTACATAGAAGTAAGATCATGGGGCATTGGCAAAGGGATCACTGCGCTCTTTGCACTTGGGCGAATCCGCCAGGACTACCGTGAGGATCTCAGGAAGACTAACTACGTCATGTACGCGCGCCGCGACTCGGATGGAGATGTGGTGCGCACCAGGGAGGACGACACCATCACCTCACACATTGAGGACCTGGAGGAGCTCATCACCAAGATGAAGGAAGAGATGGACGATAGCCTCGTCACCACCCACAACCTGACTACCCGCAAGGTTGAGCTGGAAGAAGAGCTTCAGAACGCTCGTACAGAGCATGAGGAGGAGATCGATGCGCTGTAGGATAAGTTCGACGACTTGAAGCTTTAGCTGGAGGAAGCTAAGGAAGAGCTTGATAACAGGGAGAATCTCCAAGAGGATCACTCTTATGGGGACTACATCAGTCAGGACAAAGACTATGAGGACGATGATGAGGAGATATAGAGTGATGCCGCTGGAGTCGACATCAACATGATAGATCTCTCTTCCGATGAGGAGTAGATTTAGACCACCATGAGAGATTAGATTCGATAGTCGATTAGTATTTGATTGATTTATTTGTGGGACCTTGTCAAACCTTGTGACATCGCTCACCTTAGATTTGTTTCGTGTGAACTACTTGATTGAATTGAATTGGAGTGATTTGGATTTTTATTGACATCATTTCCATATGGGTAGTGTTTCTCCCGTAGGCCTAATTCTATCTATAACTCATCTATGCTGACCCAACAGATGCGACCAAGGCGTGACCCTTCCAGGAGTGGCTCAGGGAATGATATCCCACCTGCCTTGGAACAATTGCTTCAGACCTAGAACCAGATGATACAATTGTTGATGCAGAATATGGACCAGAACAAGAACAACAACCCGCCCCCACCTCCACCTCCACCTCCACCACAAATTGATAGCCTTACCCGTTTTCTAAGGCTGAATCCTCCAACCTTCACAAGCACCCCGGAGCCAATCTTCGTAGATTACTGGCTTCGCAACATGGGTAGGAAGCTAGACACAGCAGGATGCACTGATCAGGAGAAGGTGAGGTTTGCCTCTCACCAACTCGATGGACCAGCAGCTTCGTGGTGGGAGAACTACACCGCCACGTACCCCATGGAGAATGTGACTTGGGCACAGTTCCAGTAGGCGTTTTGCAGTGCTCATGTTTCAGCAGGAGCTATGTCTCTCAAGAAGAGGGAATTCCGCAACTTGCACCAAGGAGGTCGCTTAGTGTCTGAGTATGTTGATGACTTCAACAAGTTGACCCGTTACGCCCTAGGTGATGTGGCAACCTATGCAGCCAAGCAAGAGAAGTTTCTGGAGGGACTGAATGATGAGCTGGGAATTCAGTTGATGGTAGCGACTTTTGATAACTATCAAGAGTTGATGGACAAGGCGATCACTCTAGAGGGCAAGCATCAGCAGATGGAAAATCGCAAGAGGAAATATGGTCAAGGCAAGTTTCAGTCTGGAGCTCAGCAGAAGCCTCGCTCCGCCCCTTTCTTAGGATATTCTGGTCCAGGACACAGTAAGTTTGGAGGGCACAACCATCATAACAATGATGGTCATTCTCGACATGGAGGTAATGGACACAACCACAATGGCCACAAGAATGGCAATGGGAATGGAGGAAACGGCAATCACCATCACCTTACCCTTGCTACAACAGTGAGGAAGGATCTGAGTCACATCACCTGCTTCAAGTGCAAGAAGACAGGGCACTACTCTGTAACATCCCAAACTTTGGAATGTTATAATAAATATTAGAATGAATGTTTGTTTGATTGAGTGATTCAAATTGAGTGAAAATTTGAAATTTTTGAAAACTTTTGAATGAGAGGGAATAAAATGACTTTCCCATGTGATTTGAATTTCATTTTTGAAAATATTTCAAATTCAGAAACTTTATGCAACTCAATGATTTTCATGAGAGAGGATAAAAGGACTTCTTCAAATTATATGGAATATGAGTTGGAAGTTTAAAAGAAGGATATGAAAACCATTTGAAAATTCCTCATATGGAGTTCCACTTTCATAATTGAATTCCCTATTTAAATTTCTAAGCATTCAAACCCCTTGAAAAGATTTTTTGAGAGGAGTAATATGTCACTCCAAAAACCAGGGGGTATTTTGTGAAGTTTTTGAACCATAAACCCATGGGGTTATTTGAAAAATATTTGCAAAAATAAATAAAGCCATTTAGGCATTTTGTGAAAATATTTTTTTAAGTATTAAATTTGGCCGTGGAAAAATGTCCATTAAATGGCATTTAATTCCCTGGTCACTTTGGTATATAAATTTTATTTTTTGGACAGGATTTAAATGTCTTAATGTTGTTTTTAATGCTCTGGTATTTAATAAAAGAAAGGAATTAACGCGAGTTATAAAAGCCCACCGGCCCAGCCCCTGATCCCTCCCCCGAAATACCTCTGCAATGGCCGCCCGATGCCGCGTCCCTCCTCCCTCTCTCTGACACCTGGCCCCGCCCTGACCGATCGCTGGATCCGCGCGGTCACTTTCCACCTTGCACGCGCCATCAATGTCGGCGATCCAATCCTCGCCGGATCTCCCTCTCCTTCCTTCCCCTTGCCCCACTCACGGCCATATATAAAGCGGACACTCTCCGCACTCCATCCCCCCCAAAGCCCTCTCTCTCCCTCGCCAGAACGCCCCGCTCGAGCTCGCCGGAGTACCTGCCCCGACCGAAGCTTCCACCGCACTGGGTCGTCGCCTCCCTCGTCCCCTCGCCCCACCGCCACCACCAATCTTCGCCGGAGGATCTCCGCCATCGTCTGGACCCCTCCGACGTCTCCCTCGACCACCGGAGCGACCTCTCTGACCAACTTCGACCACCAGCCGCCGCCGTCCTCACCGGAGACCACCTCCTCCGCCTTTGTGAGTCACCGGATCCCTCTAGACCGTCGGATCTATAGTTGACGCTCCCGATTAGAAGAATTAAACGGCGAACTGTTTTCTTTTAGGCTTCGGCCACCTCCTGCTAATTTCCCCGCACACACGCTAGCATCCAATAGGAAGCCGCCATGTAGCCCCCCTGTCCGTTAGGAAGATATTTTCTTTTTTTCTGTTTTTTGTTTTAAAACAGAATAGTTATGTTTTTGTTTTTATCATATCTTTTATGTTTTTAGTTGTTTTAATTTGATTCTTTTTGAATTAGGTCACAAATTTGTTCTAGTTGTTGTAGATACCAAGTTTGACTATTTTTGAATAAATAAATTTGAATTTAAACAGATTTGATTTAAATTTTGTTTTCTGAATATCTTGAGTTCAAAAAGTTATTTTTAGTAGATTCTTTTTGATACTTGTCACTAGTGATCTTAGTTATCAGTAGGTAATGGTTGAGAAATTTTTAGAATAAATTTGATTTGGGTTTTAACTAAAAAACAGAATCTGTTTAGTTTCCTATTAGTTTAATTAGTTTGATTTCCTTTGCTTTATTATTTGCAATCTGAATTTGATTTAACTTATGTTTTAGATTCCATTTAGTTCAGTTGTTTTAAACTTTAGTAATTTACTTGCTGTTAACAAAACATAATTTGTTTAGTTTAGGAATTTTAATGTAGTAACCTATACCCTTTTCCAAATAGGTATAGTTTATTAAAAACAAATTAGTTAGTAATAATTCTTTTAACAAAAGTTTTAAGTAATTAGATTCTGTTTTCAAATAAAGTTTTTAGTAATACTTTTCTGTTAAGAAATGTTTTAAACAAAATAGTTTAGTTTACTATAGGAATCTATATCCCTCTTCATTAGGTAATGTTTTATAAAACAAC
Source organism: Hordeum marinum (assembly GCA_022496015.1). Lineage (NCBI taxonomy): Eukaryota > Viridiplantae > Streptophyta > Magnoliopsida > Poales > Poaceae > Hordeum > Hordeum marinum. Next base: position 314,353,611 of record CM039678.1, read on the forward strand.
TTAGTTTTAGTAGAGATTATTTTCACAAAAGTTTTAGATGATTTAATTCTGTTTTATAATAAAAAAAATTATTAATCCTTTTCTGTTAAATATTAGTTTTGTTACAAAAAAATAGTTTTGTTTTATATTAATAATAGTTTAGCCACCTAAAACTTAGAGTCCATTGCTCTGCTTTGTTTTGATTTTTTATGTTGCTAGTTGGTTTCTTATTTGAAAAATTATTTAAAAATAATTGTTTCATAATTTTACTTTTTGTTAACTTAGTTGTTTTATACTTTGTTTTCTCTTAGTTTAATATTTTATTGTTTTACTTAGCAAACACTTATGTTGTTTAGGATGTTGTTTTCATAGTTTTACTTGTTCTTCAAAAGTAATTCTTTTTGCTAGTAAAATATTTACTAAAATAGTTTTGTTATATTTTACTTTGTTTTTGTTTTGTTACTATTTGAAAATAGTTGTTTGTAGGGGAAAACTACCTTAGTTGTGTTCGTGAAAACTTTGTTGATTTTTGAGATTTGTCTTAAGTATTTCCTTCATCAACCTTGTTACTTTTGGTCCTTGTGTTACCTTGTGATTGTTAGTATTGATTGCTAGAAGTGTTTGCTTATGAATGCAATGTTTGTTATATAGATTTCATCGGAGAGTGACGAATAGTTCTATCAAGTATTTTTTCTGAGAGCGATACCTATCTTCATCAACAGTACCGGCAAGTTCACTTTGACCATCTTTTCATACCTATGTTTTATTGCATATAGTGACATCATTTCGAAAAAATATCTCCCGTTGTGTTATTGAAATTCTTGTAGTTGAGTAGAATGCATGAGGTAGGAACCCACCACTTGTTACTAAAGCTCCAGGAACACTAGTTAGTGAAATGCTATGCTTAAATAGACGGGGTCTGGTATGAGAGTTCATGAGTGGTGTGAGAAGGAGGACTCCTCGTCAAAATGACGACTTCATGAAGGCTTCTTCAAGACCTGCATATTCAAGACCTCAAGACTTCGAGACTCGAGAAACAAGTTTTTTAATACACACTACTGGGTGAGGGATGGTTGGAACGGCACCCTGGAGAAGCCAGTGGATTTGCCTAGGTGTTGCTGGAGATGTGCCAGTATTCATGCGAAAAGCCTCACCCAGACTAGAAGGGAAGGATGAATTCTTCATGCCCGGAAGCTTACCTGTGTAGCCACAAGTCATTATGGGCTCTGGCTTGGTTGATCTTTGTTGTGACTCTGTCTAGGCAGTGCTACGAGATGTAGTCGACGTTAGGATTGGATGCGCACTGCCGGATAGTCAGGGAAGCACTCTGAAAGACCATGTTTCGTTCATCCTGTTCTCAAACACCAGGCAGTGCGAGGACTTACCAAGAGGGAACGAATCTTGTGGGTAAAGTACACAACACTCTGCAGAGTTAAACCTAATCGATTAGCCGTGTCCCCGGTTACGGAGAATTTGAGCCTCTGGACTTAGATCTATCTCTGAACTATCAACACTGGACTGATAACTAATTGTGGGCAACTTAATGACACTTGTGGGCATTGAGACATCGGTTGGCGGAACCATGTCATGATAGGTAACTCTATAGTGAAAACTCCTGATATTCCTTTGTTGTAGGAAAAAAATAAAATCAGCTTTTACGCAAAAACTTAGACACAGAGCCACAAAGCCTTTGCATATAGAATAGTCTTTATTCTTCTGTTCTTCTATGGTGATCTTGCCAGCATATTCAAAATGCTGACCTACACGACTTCAACATCTTATGTTGTAGATACTCTTCTACGACGGGTAAGAGTACGATTCAGGGTTACGGTCCGCACTCAACTTGCCGTTGGTGTTATTGGGACTCCACTCCCGTTGACTGTATCCGCTGCTATTTTAAGGTATATATCCATTTTACGTTAATTACATGTGATTGCACTTTGATATCTACATTAATGTACTGTGTGTGCCAGCATACTGATCCAGGGATGGCACAGAAAACACAGAGGCTTGACTCGTTTTGAGTCGGGTCGCTACAAAAATGGTATCAGAGCACATGTTGACTGTAGGACGTGACCCTAGACAAATGGAAATCCGTAGGACAGGATAGCCCTAAAACTTTATCTTCTAAAAGATTCTTTACTTCTTGTCTTCTCTGATTTTTCCAAATAGTCCTTCTTACCTAAATTAGTTAGAATATACCCTTCCTTTTTGACCACACGAAGGATCAACTAAAGCCCTCCAAGAAGGACAAGATATCAGACAACTAGTGACCAACTCAGACAAAGATGTATTCCATTATGGAAGAGCTACAAAAAGGATTGAAGATTATACAGATCTGAAGAAATTGAAGACCATGAAGAATTTCCAAGATATTATGCCCTAGAGGACCAAACCCCTATTGTATACTTACGTTAGATACGATGAATTGTGAGCTGTCATTTGTGTGTAAATTTTTGACAGCCACAACAATTTTTTTTTCAAAACCATTGTTTGAATTGTGTGTATCCCCTCTTTTCTCTCTCTTACCTATCTCATCCCCAAACCCTTGAACCCAATAGATGATGAGTGAAGCTGGACTCGTGTATTCTGGATCGATGACTCGATTAGAGACAGAAGAATGGATTCAGAACATGGAGGATCATCTAAGGAGTAACCATGTTGCAAGAAAAGAGATGGTCCAGTATGCTTTTCGGTACCTTGCAGAAGGTGTTGCAAATTGGTGGAAGATGCATGAAGATATCCATGATACGCAAGCAACCATCACTTGGGAAGAATTCAAGATAACTCTGCAAGGATCTCATGTTGTTACCAACATCCAGAAGCCCTGCAAAGTTGTGAAGAAGATTTGTGCCTGCAAGATATGTGGAGAGATAGGACACACCCAGGAAGAACACAAGGAAGGATGCCCTCATTGTGAAGAAAATCACCCTGCTGAGGAATGCCCAACTAGGCAGGTGACATGTTTCTTGTGCGAAGGAACTACGCATTACCCGGCTCAGTGCCAAATGTACCCCAAGGTACAAGAAGTCATCAAGCAGCAGAAGGAAGCCATGAAGGAAGCCTTCAGAGAAAATTTAGGAGAACTTGTGATGAAGGAAGATGTTGAAGACCCTAATGGAGAAGGCCTAACCAGATTTTACTCTAATGCCTGCTATTCATGTGGAGAAGAAGGACATTTCTCACAGGAATGTACGAAGGAAAGAAAAGAATATCTAGGAAACTTCCCGACAGAAGAAGTGGAGTTTGATCCACAGGAAATTGAAATTTTGATCGGAACAAAGAAGCCCGAGAAGAGAAACCGAAGCCGTTCTCAGAACAACCCAATTTCTAGAAAGAAGGATCTGAGTCAGATCATGTGTTTTTGGTGCAAGAATTTAGGCCACTATGCCGACAAATGCCCAGAGATGAAGGTTAAACATGAGTAGTCTGAGTTTTGGATTTTGGAAGTAATAAATGTAATAGGTAGCACTCTTACCATTTTGAAGTTATGTAACGGAAGTTTCAGAGTTTGTAATAAATTCATGAGTCAATGGAAATTTATGGTGTCATGATTTGCCTATGTTGAATTACATGTGTTGTTACTCTATGAACAAAGATCTCTTACCATTTTCAAGGATAGGAGAAAATATGGTCTATGCAGGCAGGAGTGCATTTCATTTTAAGTGTGGTGGTAACCACAGGTACCTTTCTGGATAAGTGAATACAGGTGAAGAGTGTGGAACCATATCCAAACTATGTGGATGATAACCTTTGAGACAAAGTGCTTTCGAAGCTGGAATGTTGAGAAAAAGAGTGATTGTGATGAAACCATACCCAAGGTTAAACAGACCAATGGAAAGGAAAATGGATTCCGCAGAGTGGAATCTAAACAAGAATAAGTCTGTGAAGGGTATGGTGGAGTGAACTGAAGGTAATGTTGGAATGTGAAACGATAGTAACCCCAAGAGTGAGTTAAAGCTATTCAAGTATTCCAGTGAACCCACAACTCACTGACCTCAAGATTGATAAGGATCAAGCCCCACCTTGGTGAAGGAAGAAACTTAGAAGAAGCTACGACAGATCAGTAAACGTTCTCTTAGGATCATACGAAAACCTGAGAGTTGTGAAGAAATGATAGATGTTTTTTTTCTTTCTTAGCTTGCAGAATCAATGGATTTATCCGAACCTCGTTCGTTGACAAGAAAAATTTCTGCAATGCTTGTGAGGAAGTCCAAGTGTTAGAACAGAAGATTCACTAAACCTTATACAAGGTAATGATTTCAGTGCGACATGGCTTGGCCACCATGACGACTTACTCTTATCATTCTCTTGCTATTCGGATTGGTAAATCTGAGTGACTTACCCATAGTAAAGAGACGACATTCTTTGAAGCTTTTGTTTAAACCTTAGAATGGTATGATGTAAAAACCCTTATACATGACAGTTGCTGTCACCCGTAGGAATGTTACGGTGAGGAATGAAGCCACGACCCATTTCACTACAGGACAACCACTAATGGTAGACCACCATGAGATCATCGATAAGTTATTTAGAATGATCACGAGACCTGTCAGTTAAGAAGACTCAGTATCGGAGGAAATACATGTTGTTATGAGAACACAAGATTTTGATTCAAACGGAAGAGCATCACTGAAGGAGCTATCGTGAAGAATGTGAACAGACAGATGCACCCACAAGAATACCAGGATTTTGAAGGACCAGTAACTCTCATTTTAAGTGTGGTAGACCCCACACCTTCCAGGTCAATGTAGTCTTGTTGGAAGACCCCGCACCTTTTGGTCAGTAGATTTTTTAGAAGACCCCAAACCTAACCTTTTGTTTCTAGCCCTTCCGAATCTTGAGGATGAGATTCATTTAAGTGTGGTAGGTTTGTAACATCCCAAACTTTGGAATGTTATAATAAATATTAGAATGAATGTTTGTTTGATTGAGTGATTGAAATTGAGTGAAAATTTGAAACTTTTGAAAACTTTTGAATGAGAGGGAATAAAATGACTTTCCCATGTGATTTGAGTTTCATTTTTGAAAATATTTCCAATTCAGAAACTTTATGCAACTCAATGATTTTCATGAGAGAGGATAAAAGGACTTCTTCAAATTATATGAAATATGAGTTGGAAGTCTAAAAGAAGGATATGAAAACCATTTGAAAATTCCTCATATGGAGTTCCACTTTCATAATTGAATTCCCTATTTAAATTTCTAAGAATTCAAACCCCTTGAAAAGATTTTTTCAGAGGAGTAATATGACACTCCAAAAACCAGGGGGTATTTTGTGAAGTTTTTGAACCATAAAACCCATGGGGTTATTTGAAAAATATTTGCAAAAATAAATAAAGGCATTTAGGCATTTTATGAAAATATTTTTTTAAGTATTTAATTTGGCCGTGGAAAAATGTCCATTAAATGGCATTTAATTCCCTGGTCATTTTGGTATATAAATTTTATTTTTTGGACAGGTTTAAATGTCTTAATGTTGTTTTTCATGCTCTGGTATTTAATAAAAGAAAGGAATTAACGCGAGTTATTAAAGCCCACTGGCCCAGCCCCTGATCCCTCCCCCGAAATCGCTCCGCAACGGCCGCCCGATGCCGCGCCCCTCCTCCCTCTCTCTCTGACAGTGGGCCCCGCCCTAACCGATCGTTGGATCCGCGCGGTCACCTTCCACCTCACGCGTGCCATCAACGCCGGCGATCCAATCCTCGCCGGATCTCCCTCTCCTTCCTTCCCCTCACCCCACCCGTGGCCCTATATAAAGCGGCCACTCTCCGCACTCCATCCCCGCCAAAGCCCTCTCTCTCCCTCGCTAGAATGCCCCGCTCGAGCTCGCCGGAGTACCTTCCCCGACCGAAGCTTCCACCGCACCGGGCCGTCGCCTCCCTCGTCCCCTCGCCCCACCGTCACCACCAATCTTTGGCCACTTCTCGCTAATTTGCCCGCACACACGCTAGCATCCAATAGGAAGCCGCGACGTAGCCCCCCTGTCCGTTAGGAAGATATTTTCTTTTTTTGTGTTTTCTGTTTTAAAATAGAATAGTTTTGTTTTTGTTTTTATCATATCTTTTACGTTTTTAGTTGTTTTAATTTAATTCTTTTTGCATTAGGTCACAAATGTGTTCTAGTTTTTGTAGATACCAAGTTTGACTATTTTTGAGTATATAAATTTGAATTTAAACAGATTTGATTTAAATTTTGTTTTCTGAATATCTTGAGTTTAAAAAGTTATTTTTAGTTGATTGTTTTTTATACTTGTCACTAGTGATCTTAGTTATCAGTAGGTAAAGTTTGAGAAATTTTTAGAATAAATTTGATTTGGGTTTGAACTAAAAAACAGAATCTTTTTAGTTTCCTATTAGTTTAATTAGTTTGATTTCCTTTTTTAATTATTTGAAATCTGAATTTGATTTAACTTATGTTTTATATTTCATTTAGTTCAGTTGTTTTAAACTTTAGTAATTTACTTGCTGTTAACAAAAGATAATTTGTTTAGTTTATGAATTTTATTGTAGGAACCTATACCCTTTTTCAAATAGGTATAGTTTATTAAAAACAAATTAGTTAGTAATAATTCTTTTAACAAAAGTTTTAAGTAATTAGATTCTGTTTCCAAATAAAGTTTTTAGTAATACTTTTCTGTTAAGAAATGTTTTAAACAAAATAGTTTAGTTTACTATAGGAATCTATATCCCTCTTCATTAGGTAATGTTTTATAAAACAACTTATTTTTAGTAGAGATTATTTTCACAAAAGTTTTAGATGATTTAAGTCTGTTTTATAATAAACATTTTTATTAATACTTTTCTATTAAATATTAGTTTGGTTACCAAAAAAATAGTTTTGTTTTATATTAATAATAGTTTAGCCACCTAAAACTTAGAGTCCATTGCTTTGCTTTGTTTTGATTTGTTATGTTGCTAGTTGGTTTCTTATTTGAAAAATTATTTAAAAATAATTGTTTCATAGTTTTACTTTCTGTTAACTTAGTTGTTTTATACTTTGTTTTCTCTTATGTTTTACTTAGGAAACACTTATGTTGTTTAGGATGTTGTTTTCATAGTTTTACTTGTTCTTCAAAAGTAATTCTTTTTGCTAGTAAAATATTTACTAAAATAGTTTTGTTATATTTTACTTTGTTTTTGTTTTGTTACTATTTGAAAATAGTTGTTTGTAGGGGAAAACTACCTTAGTTGTGTTTGTGAAAACTTTGTTGATTTTTGAGATTTGTCTTAAGTATTTCCTTCATCAACCTTGTTACTTTTGGTCCTTGTGTTACCTTGTGATTGTTAGTATTGATTGCTAGAAGTGTTTGCTTATGAATGCAATGTTTGTTATATATATTTCATCGGAGAGTGATGAATAGTTCTATCAAGTATTTTTTCTGAGAGCGATACTTATCTTCATCAACAGTACAGGCAAGTTCACTTTGACCATCTTTTCATACCTATGTTTTATTGCATATAGTGACATCATTTAAAAAAAATCCCTCCCAGAGCTTTATTGAAATTCTTGTAGTTGAGTAGAATGCATGAGGTAGGAACCCACCACTTGTTATTAAAGCCTCGGGAACGCTAGTTAGTGAAATGCTATGCTTAAATAGACGGGGTCTGGTATGAGTGTTCGTGAGTGGTGTGAGAAGGAGGACTCCATGTCAAAACGACAACTTCATGAAGGCTTCTTCAAGACCTGCATATTCAAGACCTCAAGACTTCGAGACTCGAGAAACAAGTTTTTCAATACACACTACTGGGTGAGGGATGGTTGGAACGGCACCCTGGAGAAGCCAGTGGATTTGCCTAGGTGTTGCTGGAGATGTGCAAGTATTCACGCGGAAAGCCTCACCCAGACTCGAAGGGAAGGATGAATACTTCATGCCCGGAAGCTTACCTGTGTAGCCACAAGTCATTATGCGCTCTGCCTTGGTTGATCTTTGTTGTGACTCTGTCTAGGCAGTGCTACGAGATGTAGTCGACGTTAGGATTGGATGCGCACTGCCGGATAGTTAGGGAAGCACTCTGAAAGACCATGTTTCATTCATCCTGTTCTCAAACACCAGGCAGTGCGAGGACTTACCAGGAGGGAACGAATCTTGTGGGTAAAGTACACAACACTCTGCAGAGTTAAACCTAATCGATTAGCCGTGTCCCCGGTTATGGACAATTTGAGCCTCTGGACTTGGATCTATCTCTGAACTCTCAACACTAGACTGATAACTAATTGTGGGTAACTTAATGATACTTGTGGGCATTGAGACATCGGTTGGCGGAACCATATCATGATAGGTAACTCTATAGTGAAAACTCCTGATATTCCTTTGTTGTAGGAAAAAAATAAAATCAGCTTTTACGCAAAAACTTAGACACAGAGCCACAAAGCCTTTGCATATAGAATAGTCTTTATTCTTCTGTTCTTCTATGGTGATCTTGCCAGCATATTCAAAATGCTGACCTACACGGCTGCAACGTCTTATATTGCAGATTATCTTCTACGACGGGTAAGAGTACGATTCAGGTTTACGGTCCACACTCAACTTGCCGTTGGTGTTATTGGGACTCCACTCCCGTTGACCGTATCCGCTGCTATTTTAAGGTATGTATCCGTTTTACGTTAATTACATGTGATTGCACTTTGATATATACATTTATGTACTGTGTGTGCCAGCATACTGATCCAGGGATGGCACAGAAAACACAGAGGCTTGACTCGTTTTGAGTCGGGTCGCTACATACTCCAATGAGTGTCTCGAGCTACATAATGGGAATGGCAATGGATGTTCTGGAGGCAAGAAGCCCAATCCTTTCACTAAGGGGCATGTGAATCATGTCAACATGGAAGAAGTCTATGAACAACCGGATGCGGTGATTGGTAAGTTCTTGGTTAATTCTTTTCCAGCACTCATTCTGTTTGACACTTGTACATCACATTCATTCATATCGAGGGGATTTGTGGATAAACATAAGTTGCGTACCGTAGCTCTTAAGTCACCTATTCTAGTGAGTTCCCTAGGAGCAGAGTCTATGACTAGTCAGGCATGTTTTCAGTTGCCTTTGAACATAGGGGGATATATTTTTCACACGGATATGATCGTACTTGAGTCACAAGGGGTGGATGTAATCCTAGGTATGGATTGGATGTCCAAATATCAGGGAAGCATTGATTGTGCCAGTAGGTCAATTCTTCTCACCACTCCAGGGAAGAAGAGGATAAAGTATGTATCCAGGCTTAAGCCTAAGAGGACTCAAGTGAACTCTCTTACGGGAGTTGTCCAGGAAGAAGTACCGGTGGTGAAGGATGATCCCGATGTTTTTCCAGAGGAGTTACCCTGTATGACACCGGATCGGGAGATTGAGTTTCTCATTGAGTTGCTGCCAGGCACCGGACCTATCTCCAAGAGGCCATACCGGATGCCCGCTAATGATCTAGCGGAAGTCAAGAAGCAGATTAAGGAGTTGCTGGAGAAGGGGTATATTCGCCCGAGTTCATCACCTTGGGGAGCCCCAGTACTCTTAGTGGAGAAGAAGGATGGAACCTTGAGGATGTGTGTGGATTATCTCTCTTTCAATGAGGTGACCATCAAGAACAAGTATCCGCTGCTGATGGTCAATGACTTGTTTGATGAGCTAGAAGGAGCTAGTGTTTTCTCCAAGATTGACCTTCGATCGGGTTATCATTAGTTGAAGATCCGTGAAAAAGATATACCTAAGACATCTTTTACCACGAGGTATGGGCTTTATGAGTATACAGTCCTGTCATTTGGTTTGACTAATGCCCCTGCCTATTTTATGAGCATGATGAACAAGGTATTCATGGAGTACTTGGATAAGTTTGTTGTGGTATTCATTGGTGATCTATTGGTTTTCTCCAAGAATGAGGAGGAGCATGTGGAACATCTGTGCTTAGTTCTGGAGAAGCTTAGAGAACACCAACTTTATGACAAGTTCAGCAAGTGTGAGTTTTGGTTGAAGTAAGTCAGATTTCTCGGACATATTGTGTCAGGGGAAGGAATTGCCATGGACCCTTCCAAGGTAGAAGCAGTCACATAATGGAAGGCACCAACCTCAGTTGGCGAGATCCGCAGTTTCCTTGGACTTGCAGGATATTATCGGAGGTTCATTGAGAATTTCTCCAAGATTGCAAAGCCCATGACGGAGTTGTTGAAGAGGGACACCAAGTATATTTGTACTGAGGAATGTGAAGCCAGTTTCTAGGAGTTGAAGAAATGTTTGGTTACAGCTCCAGTGCTAATTCTGTCGAACATACACAAGGATTTTCAGGTGTATTGCGACGCTTCACGCCAAGGAGTTGGAGGTGTGCTTATGCAAGAAGGAAAGGTTGTAGCTTATGCTTCACGTCAGCTTCGACCTCATGAGTTGAACTATGCCACGCATGATCTGAAGTTAGCAGCAGTGGTGCATGCACTCAAGACCTAGAGACATTTCCTTATCGGGAACCAATGTGATGTTTACAACGATCACAAGAGTTTGATCTACATCTTCATGCAGAAAGAGTTGAACCTTAGGCAAAGGAAATGGTTGGAACTCATCAAGGATTATGACATGAGTTTCCATTATCATCCAGGAAAAGCCAACGTCGTGGCAGATGCGTTGAGCCGTAAGAGTTATGTCAACACTCTTGTCGCATGAGGATTACCTCAGGAGTTGTGTGATGAACTTAGAGATCTCGAGTTGGAAATAGTTCCAAGAGGCTATGTTGCCACACTCGAAGTTCAGTCCACCTTGTTGGGAAAGATCAGAGAAGCTCAAAAGTTGGATCAAGGTATTGCTGAGATAAAGGAGAGGATCAGCAAAGGAAAGGCAGAAGGATTCCGTGAGGATGAGCATGGAACCATATGGTTTGAGCAATGTATTTGTGTGCCCAATGATCCAGAGATCAGGAAGTTGATTCTTCGGGAGGCTCATGATTCCCCTTACTCAATACATCTGGGAAACACCAAGATGTATTTGGACTTGAAGGAAAGTTTTTGGTGGACCGGTATGACGAGGGAAATTGCTGAGTATGTAGCAGTATGTGATGTGTGTCAGAGGGTAAAGGCAGAGCATCAGAAACCAGCAGGTTTGCTTCAGCCATTCCCGATACCTGATTGGAAATGGGATAAACTTGGCATGGACTTCATCACGGGATTACCCAGGACCCGTTCAGGTTATGATTCCATTTGGGTGATTGTTGATCGCTTGACCAAGGTTGTTCACTTCATTCCCGTGAAGACTACCTATACAAGTTCTAAGCTGGCAAATATATATATACCAGGATTGTATGTCTGCATGGACTTCCGAGGACCATTGTATCAGATAGAGGAACATAGTTTACTTCAAAATTTTGGCATCAGCTACACGAAACTTTGGGTACCAGGATAGAGTTCAGTACAGCCTTGCATCCATAGACAGATGGGCAGATAGAGAGGGTGAATTAGATTCTGGAGCACATGTTGAGAGCTTGTGCGCTAGACTACGGGTCTAGTTGGGATGATAACTTACCTTATGCAGAGTTCTCATACAACAACAACTATCAAGCCAGTTTGTAGATGGCCCCTTTTGAGGCATTATATGGGAGGAAGTGCAGAACACCGTTGATGTGGGATGGAGTTGGTGATCGCAAATTGTTTGGATTGGATTTGATTCGAGATTCGTAGGAGAAGGTCAAGTTGATCCGTGATAGACTCAAGATAGCTCAGTCTAGACAGAAGAGTTTGCCGATGCTAAATGCAAGGAAGTGATTTACGAAGTCGGAGATAGAGCATATCTGCGAGTGTCTCCACTTCGAGGTATAAAGAGGTTTGGAGTCAAAGGAAAGTTAGCACCACGATTTGTGGGGCCATAAAGAGTTCTGGAACGCAGAGGAGAAGTTGCATAGAAGTTGGAACTACCAGAGGGTTTGTCAGGAGTTCATGATGTGTTTCATGTTTCCCAACTGAAGACGTGTCATGCAGAGATGGTAGATATTCTTTTGAGAGATAAAGTGCCTCTAGAGGAGAGGCCTGTTAAGATTCTTGAGACTGTCAAGAGGATCACTCGTACCAAGGTCATCAAGTTCTGCAAGGTTCAGTGGAGTCACCACACCGAGGAGAAAGCTACTTGGGAACGAGAAGAAGATCTCAAGCGTGACCATCCACACATTTTTGCTGGCCAACCCGAATCTCGAGGACGAGATTCATATTAAGGGGGTTAGGTTTGTAACATCCCAAATTTTCAATTTGGAATGTTTTACAATTATTAGTTAAGCATCTATGCATTATGATTGAAATGAATGTGGCAATTATATTTTCATCTTCTTTATTTGACTTCTTTTCAATTGGCATTTGAGTTTACTCAATTACCTGACAAAATACTTTGAAAAAAAATATGAGAGGAGGTAACATGTCACCCCAAAAGTCACATGAAAATAATGCCAATTTATTTGAAAGTCAAATTTAGTTTTATTTTGAATTTCTTTAAATAATGTTTTTGTAAAGTTTTTATTTTCAACTCTAAAGAAATGTTCTTGCTTTAGGAATTTTTTTCTGATCGTTTTGGTATATAGTACCTTATATTTTCTTTTTCGTCTTATTCTCACAAAATGGAGAAAACTTATTTTTCCAAAAAAAAGGCCAGCGTTGGACCAGCCACCCAAGCCAACCCAAGCCAGCGCTAGGGTATGCTAGCGTACCAGGCCAGGAGCTAGCGCTCACCAGAGCCGCTGCCAGCCCTGGTTAACGAGCGCTGGTCGATCTCTCTCTCTAGCTAACTCTCTCTCTCCCTCTCTCACACAGCTGTAGGTGGGGCCTGACCCCAGGTCATCTCTAACCTCCCGCTCGACCTGCTGGATAATCCAGCGCTCACAGCGTCCGCACCAGCCGCGCGAGGCTCTTGGGATAGAGCCTATCCGCAGCTTCGTAGCACTCCTAGCCGCGCCTATAAGTATCCCTCGATGCCCTCTTTCCATTCAGCCAAGCCGCACCACCTCCCGTCGCTCGTCGCTGCCGCCCCGTCCGTTTGCATCTCGCCGGAGCCGAAGCTTTCCGTTGACGATTCCGATGCTTGTGAACCGCCATGACCCTTTCTTCCTTGAGAAATCGGACCCCCTAGTCCATCCACACCTCCCTGACATCTTTCTGTTCCCCTAGGTTCGTCGGAGCCGCCGCCTCGACGACCAGCGTCACCGAAGTTCACCGGAGCTCCGCCCTCGCTCTACTCCCTCCGGTCGTCGCCACCGTTCGCCGTCACCACCGTTCAGCAGCCCTTGCCGAGCCGCACCTCCCCGCCTACCTCGCCCGCGCCAGAGCTCACTGGAGCCACCGCCCAGTCGTCGCCGAGCTTACTGCACGACGCAAGCGCCGTCTGTGTTAGCGCTTGCCTACTCTGTTCGTACATAGATTAGTTTAGTTTTTTAGGTTTTTTTTATTATTATTAGACCGAAGAGGTACCGATTAACCGCATTTTAATATAAACCGTGCGGTTTATTTAAACCGAACGTTGGTTTTTCTTTTTATTCTAGCTAACCGGAGGACTTACTTAGTCCGCGAACGTTCGCGCCTAGCCACCATAGTGAATGCAGCCAGCCAACCAGAGCCATCCACTTCGCGCTCTAGCCGCGAACGTTCACACATTAAGGTTTTCAGAAACTTTCCTGTAGCAGTTTCTTTTCAGATTTTATTCAAAACTTCAAACGTCTTTAATTTTTAATCGTAGATCGAAACGGGATGAAACAAGAGGCTAAATTTTTGTCTCGAATAGCCCTAACCAGAAAAACCTTAGATGCAGATTTTTGCAAGTTTAAATTTGAAATTATTTCAGATTTGAATTTAAATTTCATTAGGTTATATCTTTTAAACTGTATACCCGTTTGAAGTGATTCTTTTTGCACCGCGTCACATGAACTAAATCCTTTGCCATGAAATTTTGCCACTATATATTCTACTCAAGTATTTTTTGTTCCTTATAATTTTACTAGCATGCCTTGTAGGAACACTAGTGCACGTCACGAATGTTTCTTGAACATTATTTATACTTTGGAAAAAAATCATTTTAATGACTTGTTTTGGATTTTAATTAGCTTTTGCAAATATTTTGTTGCATGTTTTCTTTGAACCGTATGAATTCTTGTTTATGTGTGTTTATTAACTTTGCGACAGATTGTCCGGAGTGCGAAGTAGAGTACTACCATTCCCTAGAACTTCACTCCCAGCACGAAGGCAAGTTACATCTTGATCATACATGTTTTACCTATGGTTTATTTTTGCACATAGTCCTTTGATGTAGGATTGCATGGTAGGATTTTACACTTGTTGGCTTTACTAGCACCCAGTAGTTCATTTGAGGTAGGTCTAAACCGTACCAACTTTGTCACCACCGTGTCATGTTACAATGCTTCGCCAAAGTAGACGTGGATTTGGGAGCGTTATCACCTAGAGGTGTGAGTAACAAAGTAGTAACTAGGACCAACTTTAATGAACTACCTGGGTGGAAATCGGTTTGTATGGTGGCAAAGAACAGTGGGAGCATTCATGGGAATCCATGGGAGTGCACACTAGTGGTCCGTCCACCTAGGCTCAAAGGGATCAACCTTATTTCCATGTCTATAAGCTTCCATGTGAAGCCGCAAGCCAATATGGGCTCTGGCTTAGTTGAGTAGATGGGGTGACCTCTTCTGGGATAGGTTAGCAAGTGTAGATGATGTAGGTGTACCGGCCGAAGCATGGGTTAGGGGAAATGCTTTCAAAATACTATGTCTCGATCTTCCGATCAACGATGCGGTCGAGTCTTGTGGGGAAAAGTGCACAACCTCTGTAGAGTTAAAAATCTAATCGATTAGCCGTGTCCCCGGTCATGGACAACTTGAGCTTTCAGTAGTGGAAATGTAGGGAGATCTCATCGCTCTTAACTAATCAACTGGGTACAAAAATTTGGAATGATCGAGATGGGCATCATCTCAGACTTATGATATTTGTAGAAGTAGAACAATTATTTTTGATAGGGAAAAACTAGCTTTATGCAAAACTAAACTTAGAGCTTCCCGCTAGCCAAATTGCATGTACTATGTAGGCTCATTACAGTTTATGATGTGACTTGCCAGCACATTCCATGTACTGACCTACACGGCTGCAACTTATCATGTTGCAGATTTATCTGACAACGAATAAGGTGCGATAGGTCATTGTTCTGCACTCCGCTTGCTCATGGAGTTGATGGACTCGTTACACTCTTTGCTTCCGCATGTTTTTGTTTTACTTGGCCTTAGGCCACATTAATGTAATAAATACTCTTTGGGGATTCTCGATGTAATGAATTTGTGATTTAACTCTGTTGTAAATCCTCAAGTACTGTGTGTGATAGCATACCGATCCAGGGATGGCACTTAAGCACAGAGACTCCGATCCCTTGAGATCGGGTCGCTACACCGGGCCCATCACCGCTCCTCCATAGCTCGTAGGTTCATTGTTGTCCAACAACATGACCTCCAAGACAGGGTTGCCATACCACTCAGGTGTATTACGCGCCCTTGTCGACCTACGAGGTTCAATAATAGCTTGATCTGAAGCTTCATGATCATCATCATTAACTTCCTCTTCTATCGTCATAGGTTCCACCGAAACATCTTTCTACGATGCGCTACTTTCTAGTTGAAGTAAAGGTTTAATAACCTCATCAAGCTCTATTTTCCTCCCACTCAATTCTTTCGAGAGAAACTCTTTCTCAAGAAATGTTCCATTCTTAGAGACAAACACTTTGCCTTCAGATCTGAGATAGAAGGTATACCTGATTGTCTCCTTCGGGTATCCTATGAAGACGCATTTCTCCGCTTTGGGTTCCAGCTTTTCAGGATGAAGCTTTTTGACATAAGCATCACATCCCCAAACTTGAAGAAACGACAACTTTCTCCTCTTCCCAAACCATAGTTCATATGGTGTCATCTCAACGGATTGCAATGGTGCCCTATTTAAAGTGAATGCAGTTGTCTCTAATGCATAACCCCAAAACGATAGTGGCAAATCAGCGAGAGACATCATAGAACGGACCATATCTAATAAGGTTCGATTACGACGTTCGGACACACCATCACGCTGTGGTGTTCTAGGCGGTGTCAACTGTGAAAGAATTCCACACTGTCTTAAGTGACTGCCAAACTCATAACTCACATATTCACCTCCTCAATCAGATCACAAGAATTTAATCTTCTTGTTACGATGATTCGCAAATTCACTCTGAAATTGCTTGAACTTTTCAAACGTTTCAGACTTGTGTTTCATTAAACTTGTAGGCTAATACAGAGTCTATGGACTCCGAATTGAGACAAGTTGCTAATGATTTTGACTATAAGGTCCGTTCATTTGACAAATACGACATCAAAGGGTATCGCTTTCGTTCTTTTGGCAAAGTGCTATCTATGGCCGACCAAAAGTCTACAAATTGTTGTGTCTCCGCTATCGGCGAAGGAGGGATCGAGTATTATGGAAGAGTTGAAGCAATTTATGAACTTACATTCTTTGGTGAAAACCCACCAAACGTCATAGTATTCAAATGTTATTGGTTCCAGCCGAAGGAGATTAGAAGGACTCATGACATATAGGGCTAGTCGAAATCAAACAAAGCACCCATTTAGATGTTCCCGATGTCGATATTATGGCTCAACAGGCGACCCAAGTTTTCTATCTACCATGGGCCTACCAAACTGATCCAAATCTGAATGGTTGGGATGTCGTTTATGATGTGCCGCCACATTTCAGACCACCTCCCCTCAATGAAGATGATTATGAACCTCACATTAACCCAGACACATATGAAGGAGAATTCTTCCAAGAAACACGTCTTTCCAAAAAACATTTCAAGAACCGCTCTACTTCATCCCAGAAGAGACATCACCCCTGAGCCGGAACAAGAAGAGACGGAAGAAGAAGAGGTTACTGCTGCGGAAGACCTCTCAATGCTTGACCGATTACACAAAGGAGGCCTTCCGCATGTTGCTCCCGATTGTGATGACGATGCATTTATTGATGATAGTGATGATGATGATGCATTTATTGATCCCGGAGCATATATAGATGATGAAGATTATTATTAGTTCATGTCAGGTATACATGATGATGATATACTCAAATTATATATATACATATTATTATTCATGTCGGTATTCAATTTTTATTATATACATGATGATGATACACTTAAATTATATACATATTATTATTCATGTTGGTATTCAATATTTTTATGTTGCGTACTAATTTCGTTTACTATTTGTCATGGCAGGTGTTGAAAGATGGTGGGCGCCGGTTGAGAGCGATCTGAGGCTCCTTCTTCGTCAGCGCGTGGTGGGAGGGGTACTTCCATTCCACCCCAATCTCTCCGAAGAGCGTTGTATGGGGACACCCGAGGGTGCTTCTTCTTCGGCGAAGTTGCCCACCGGGAGAGGAGGTCATGGGAAGAAGAGAGCTCCTAAAGCTACACGTGGTGGCCGCGGGAGAGGTACGAAGGCTGCTACGCCTTCCTCGCCGCCACCCCCAGCTGATTCACCTAAGCATAGGACTGCTACGGTGGACTTGTCTGACGTGGAGGCTACGAGGACTCCTGTCCATGAGCCTCGGGTCGACGATCCTTCTGTCCCAGACGCTTCGACACGCGAGACTCCTATGCCAGACGCTACGTCCCGCGAGACTCATGGGCTAGACGCTTCGTCCCGTGAGACTCCACAGGCTTCCACCAGATGGGATGCCTGGCCGGATCTGCATCAGGCGGAGCCAAGTGGCCATGCTGATGGTGGTGGGGATCAACTTTCTGATAGCGGGGACGAGGTGGTTGAGGGCACCGTCTACCAGCGTGGGTGTACACGGCTCCCGCACGTGCCGGCGACCCGTGAGTAGAGGTGGCTAATTAAGCCCGAGTCGCTGAAGTGAGTGCATTTACGCTTTTTAAACCTTTTGCCTTCATGTTTATTCACATATCTAATGTGTTGTCTTTGTCATACTGCAGGGGTTGGATTCACGCCAAGGATGTCCGCAGGCCCAACTCCATCCTTGGTGTGCTTTTGCGGCATAACTTCCCGGGGTTTGTCACGTTGCCTAGCGAGGGTCAGCTTCGAGAGTTAGGATTGAAATGGGAGCACTACTTGGCTGCCCCGGCCCCACCGGAGGAGATGATCGATGATGAGTTGTGCCACACAAGGGCCGACATGGTGATCAGGAAGTTCTGGGTAATTTCTCCTTTACACAAGTAAAAATCAATAATAGCTAGTTATTGTACTAACCAGTGTTGTCTCTTTTGATTGCAGACCTTCTACAGGTGTGAGGAGGGATACGAGGAGGCCGCGGCAAAGCTTATCGATCAGGAGTGCAAGCGCCTACTACTGAACTTACGGCACGAGGCTCGGGTACATGCTGTTCGAGACTACTACGCCACGCAACGTATTAAGAAGACCAAGTCGTCGTCCCGGCGAAAGTTTCTGGACAAGGAGTAGTACATGAAGGTAATTACCTATTCTTCAGGCCTTGTACTTAGTTTCCTTCCTTTGATTCGTAGGCGTAGCTCTCAAATTTCACTTTACTAACTTAGGTGCCCCTGAGATGGTGTGCAGATAAGATGGATTGTTGGGAGGCATTGGTGAATGAATGGTTCTCTGACCAATGGAGAGTCTTCCACGACGACGCCAAGGCATGGCATGCCCAAATGGGAGGTGTGCCACACCATCAAGGCAGCACCAACATATATCAGTTCGGGCGCAACTGGGTATGTGGTTTGCTTCATGATTCCTGCAATTCATTCTTGATGCTAGCCTTGACCCCTTTATTAATACTTTGTTCCTCTCTTGTAGGCTCATCACAATAAGACAGAGGTGCCAGAGTTGTACGACGTCTATGCCATGGCCCATACTGCCTCATACAAGAAGGTCAAGGCATTCTCTGAGTCTGACCTCGATGATCCCAAGAACTTCACCAATATCTCCTCCCACAACAAGCTCGTGAGGTACAGAGATGTGGGGAAGGCGGTGAATGGGGAGGACTTCAACCCGAGCTAGCGTCCTATTGATCCAGACCTGGTAATGATAGCTGGCCATGGGAGGCCTCATGGCTCGATAGCCATTGGAGATAGACATATACGGTCTTCGAGCACTCTCCAAGAGATCAAGGCGCGCCAAACGAGCTCCTGTCCTGTGATGTCGCCTCGTCCACGGCCAATCGAGTTCGCCATCAAGGTTAGTCATACGGACTCAGATATCTTTCCTCCATTACAATGTGTGCGAAAAAAGATGATTACAATGCTAACGACGATTTTTGTTGCAGGCTGCTCTGCAGAAAGAGAAAGAGAAAACCCAGGTGCTTCTGGCGGAACAGGCCCGGCAGGCGGCGAAGGAGAAGAGGGATCTGGAGGAGAGGACAGCAAAGTTGGTGGAGGAGGAGAGGGCACGTAACGATGCGTCTAACCGGGCCATGTACAACCTCATCGTGGTAAGTTTCTTCTTCATATTAGCCAAATCTTACACTACATGTTCTTTTCATTAATAACCAATATGTTTGACTTGTGAAAACCAAATGTGCAGACTATGTACACGCAGAATGACCAAACCCCTCTGCCGATGCCAGTCATTACCACGGCTGGAATGGTGAGATTCATTTCAATGTTCATTATTTACTAGTCTTAACATTTCAGCGTCATCATTCTAACGCAAATGATCTTTGGTACAACATAACTCCCGAGCCGCATCGCATGACCCGAGCACCCCCGGTGTTTCACGTCTGTGATGACGAGGATGGTAAGCCCTAATATTCCACTTACTTGGCTCATTTTCTGAAACAAAGACAAACATAGCACTTAGACAAACTTAACACAATTAGCTTATCCTCCACAATGACATAATTAGCTTATTTAGTCCATTTATGACATAATTAGCTTATTCATTTCAAAAATGGCATAATAACCATGGTTACCTCATAAATGTCATATTCTTAGCTTATTATTCTCCAAAATGACATAATTACCTAAGTTAGCTCTCAAATGACCTATACTTACATAATTTAGCTCAAAGATGGCATGATTACCTAGGTTAGCACAAAAATGACCTATACTTACCAAATTTTCCTAGGTTAGCACAAAAATGGCATACTTACATAGGTTAGCTCTAAAATGACACAAATAAGGAATAAGATGAAGAAAAACAAGGAAGCGGAGAAAAAAGGAATAGAAGAATAAGAAGAAAAAGAAAAAGACTAGAAGAAGAAGAAGAAGAAGAGAAATTCTTCTTCTTCTTGTTCTTGTTCTTCTTCTTCTTCTTCTAGTCTTCTTCTTTTTTTTCTTCTTCTTCTAGTTGTAACATCCCAATTTTCCTAAATTAGGATGTTAATAGATCATTCATATGCGTCTCATATTTTCCTATGCATTGTTTAATTTTCTGAAGATTCTCTTCATTATGCAACTAAAGGCAAATTATTGGAGTGGAGATAATATGACTTCTCCCCTGTCAAATAAAAAGTTCATAATGTCTAGAATAATATCTGTGGTTCATCTGACATGTCTTTGCAATTTTATAAACTTCAAATTCTTTTGAATTTATTTGAAAATGCTCTTTGTGTGCCCTTTGTGCTTAGATATTTTATTTACAAATGGCATTAGGGTTGGCATTAGAGCTGGTATAATCTATATTCCAAGTATATTTTTTTTACTGTGTGTTTTTGTTTTTTTTATATATTTATTTTGGTAGTTTATTTTTAGACACAAAATTGTTTTCTAACAGTTTCAAAAAAAGTAAACACACTGTGCAGCTGGGCCGCACAGTGGCCCAACAAGGGCTTCGATCGCGCAGCACACCCCAACAGGCCGGCCCACGGTCCACCGTGCCTCCAGCCGCTGACCGACGGGGCCCGCCTCACTCTCTTCTTCCCCGAGCCGGACTCGCACACACGTACGCGCCAGGGGGATCGAGCTGAGTTGATCTCGTCCTCTGGTCGATCCCGTGTTCCCAGGGACGTCTAGCGCGAGGAGGATCCCTCCAGGACACCCAGGACCCCGCTCCCGATCCGTTTTGTTGCCGCACATCGCCACCCCGACGAAACGCATCTCGCCGCGGAGCTCGAGTAGCCACCGCCATCGCCGGACGTTTGCGTCACCATAAGAGCGCCCCGAGCTGCGCCGCTTGCCCCCGTCGATTCCCCTCGTCTCGCCGCGTGAACCACCGAGCACCGGAGATCATCCGACGCCGAGCCGTAGAACCGGAGCACGCCGGAATTCCCGGAGTCGCTGCCGGCCACAGAAGGCGTACCCGGGGCCGTTCTCGCCTCCGGAGTAGCACCACCGCCGACGCCCGAGCCGCCGCTGATATCCCCTTGTTCTGGTGAGCAAGCACGGGCAGAGCCCCTTCGACCAATCACGCAATGACACGTGGCGTTTGCTACAGTAACCGCACCTAAAAAAAGGGGATTGTTTTGGACAGATTCACACTGAAATTTCAAACTGCTCTAACTTTTAATTGGTATGCTCAAATTAGATAATACTTTTTCCTATGAACTCATATTGAGCATTAGAATATGACAGAACCAAAATTTTGCATGTTTGCAATGTCTAAATTTGAATTTGTTCAAATTCTATTTAAATCTTCCGAAGGCCATATTTTGCAAACCGTTTATTGAAATTTCTTAATTCATTTTGTGTTATGTTTGCATTGAATTGTAGATGATTTGTACCTGGTGTTATGCTACTATTTTATGGTTTTACAAATGATTTCTTGCTGTTGTTTTGTTTGGTAATATTTGAATGTGGTGATTGATTTGTGGTGATTGTTTGAAACGTGTAGATTGCCCGGAGTGCGACGCAAACTATTGTCAGGAGTGTGATTTTCTGAACCAGAATCAAGCCAAGTTACATGTTGATCATCCTTTACCTATTGTTTTTCTATGCATGTAGTATATGTCACACTATCAAAGTATGCATGTGTAGGAATATTATTGTCTTAGGTTATGCTATCGAGCTTTTCCCTCGTCAATGAAGATCGTGGTAGTTAGTTCTGCTATGCTACGTAGACGGGGTTGGTTCGAGTATTCATTGAGATTGTGTGAGGATTGTTAAATAAATTAAGTAGTAACTAGGGATATAATTCACCCCTGGGCGAAATTGGTACTGCTGGGTGGTTTTTTGAACATCATGGTTTCGAACCTCTGAATGTAAGTGGATTGCCGCCTAGGTTCAAACAGATCAGATAGACTTAATGACTAGTAGCTTCCATGCGCAACCACTAGCTAATATGGGCTCTTGCTTAGTTGATTAGATTGTGGGAACCTCGCCTGGGCAAAGCTAGCAGATGTAGATATGAGTAGGTGTACCGGCTGCCGTTGGGTGGAGGTGACTGCTTCTAAAAGACTTCGTCTCCATCTTCGGATTGGGTCTAGTGGGTACAGTGTGCAAAACTCTCCAGAGTATCAAAACTAATCATGATTAGCCGTGTCCCCGGTTATGGACAACTTTGAGCTGCTAGGCCATTACAGTTGTTGGATGATCTTGACAGATGTTACCCTTAATAAAACTTGGTGGGAAACTTAATAATGGTTTAGGTTGGAGTTGGAGATGCCAATTCAACAATGTGTATTTAATTGTAGGAAATAAATTAAAATTTAACTATTATGTAGTTGTGAGGATAAAATTTGCTTTCTGCAAAATAACCATCAAGCCTTCCTTTGTTATACTATGCATGTACATGTAGGTCTGCTTTATTGCTTCTCCTGTGTAACTTGCCAATACATTCAAAGTATTGACCTATACGGCTGCAACGTCTCATGTTGCAGGATTTTCAGACGAAGAGTAAGGTACCATTAGGGTCGCGAGTCTGCACTCAGCACCGCTAGTGGGCTATGATGGAACTCATTGTTATTTGCTGCTATCTTTTCGCTGTTTGATTGAATGAAGCTAGCCAAGTGCTATGCAGATTGTTTTACTTTCTGAATTCTGGATCATACAATGTAATAAATGATGCACTTGTTATTCTGGTATTCATCTCTACTGTGTGTGCTAGTGAATCGATCCAGGGACTAGCACAGTAAGCACAGAGACTCAAATCCTTCGAGGTTTGGTCGTTACATATGGTATCAGAGCAGTGTGTTGACTGTAGGTTGTGACCCTAGAAAATGGATTAGAAGAGACATAGGAGTGAAAATTATTTTATAAACTTTGAACACTTCTTACTTTTATTAGTCAACCCCTCAAGTATCTTGACCAGTTAAGTAGAAACTAGTGCTGAGACCACCATTTATCTTTGTTTTATATTGCGATGTTATCGTGTTAGCGTATTTGTTTGTGCCACTTTTGTGGTATGAAGATACTAGATTGCTTGGTTGATTGATTGTTAGTTTTCTTGTTGGATAAATTAGGATCTTGTCAAAATTATCCGACTATATAAATAATGCTATGTTGTTGATGCTTGTTTGTTTTCTGTTGGTGCTATGCGTTATTGTGTTTTGTTGCCTCATATTTATAGCCTTGATCATATTATGCATATGGGTAGAATATATATATTCCTTTATACCTATTTTGTCTATTGCTCATCTAATACTTGCCCACCAGATGCTGCCGAGACGTGAGACTAGGGGCAGTGGTCCACAAGGAGGCAACAATGACGATAACATACCGCCATATGTGCAGTAGTTGCTTCAGGGACAAGGCCAGTTGATCCAGTTTCTTGTTTGGAACATGGGAAACAACAACAACCACAACAATCCACCGCCTCCGCGACCTATGGATATGCTTACCAGGTTCTTGAGGTTGAATCCTCCGAGGTTCTCCAGCAGCCCTGAACCTATTGTGGCTGATGATTGGCTCCGTGCAGTCGGTAGGAATCTGCAGACAGTTGGATGCACAGATGCAGAGAAGGTGAGGTTTGCCTCACATCTGTTGGAGGGTCCTGCCGCAGCTTGGTGGGACAACTACTTGGTCACTTACCCCATTGATACTATCACCTGGGCACAGTTTCAGGCAGCTTTCCGCACCGCACATGTGTCAGCTGGTGCTATGAGTCTGAAAAAGAAGGAGTTCCGCAGCTTGCGTCAGGGAGGTCGCACGGTTAATGAATATGTGGAGGAATTTAATAAACTTGCACGATATGCTCCTAATGATGTTAATATTGATGCAGCTAGGTAGGAGAAATTCTTTGAGGGCCTGAATGACGATTTGGGTGTTCAGTTGACAGTGGCCACTTTTGGTAATTGCCAGGAGCTTATTGATAAGGCTATTGTGCTTGAGGGAAAGCATCAGGCCATAGAGAACCGCAAGAGGAAGTACAGCAACAGTAACAAGTATAACTCAGGACCACAGCAGAAGCCATGCACTTCATATCATCATCATGGAGGTAATGGGCATCATCATCATGGAGGTAATGGGCATAATCATAATGGAGGGGATGGCCACAACCATAATGGCCACCATCATCACAATGGGCACAAGAGTGGCAATGGTAATGGCAGCGGTAATGGTAACGGAGGTACTAATAACCAGAACCGTCAGAGTGTGCCTATGTAGAGGGACATTAGTCAGGTTCAGTGCTTCAAGTGCAGGAAGATGGGCCACTATTCCAATGCTTGTCTAGAGAGCAATAATGGTAATGGGAATTCAGGAGTCAACAAGCCAAACCCCTTCCAGAAGGGTCATGTCAACCACGTTAATGTGGAGGAGCTCTATAATGAGCCTGATGCGGTGATTGATAAGTTTTTGATCAATTCAGTACCTGCACTTGTTCTTTTTGATTCCGGTCCATTGCATTCATTCATATCGCGGGTATTTGTGGATAAACATAAGTTGCCAACCGTAGTACTTAAGTCACCTGTTCTAGTAAGTTCTCCTGGGGCTGAGATGAAAGTAAGTTTGGGATGTTTTCAGATGCCCTTGTCTATTGGGAAGCATGTTTTTCCTACAGATTTGATTATATTGGAGTCACAAGGTCTAGATGTTATTTTGGGTATGGATTGGATGATAAAAAATCAGTGTGTTATTGATTGTGCAAGTCGATCTATATCTCTAGATGCACCAGGGGGGAAGAGGATCAAATATGTATGTAAGTATCAGCATAAGCGGGTGCAAGTGAACTCTCTTAAGGGGGTAGCCTAGAAGAGGTGCCAATTGTGAAGGAATATCCGGATGTGTTTCCAGAAGAGTTTCCAGGTATGCCACCAGATAGAGATATTGAGTTTCTTATTGATTTAATACCAGGCACCGGACCTATTGCTAAGAGACCGTATAGAATGCCTCCTCAAGAGTTGGAGGAATTGAAGAAGCAGTTAAGGGAATTGCAGGCACAAGGATTTATTCGCCCAAGCTCATCACCTTGGGGAGCCCCTATTTTGTTTGTTGGGAAGAAGGATGGAACTCAGAGGATGTGTGTTGATTATCGTTCTCTGAATGAGGTAACCATTAAGAATAAGTATCCTTTGCCTATGATAAATGATCTGTTTTACCGGTTGGAGGGAGCTACTATGTTTTCCAAGATTGATCTTCGTTCTGGTTATCATCAATTAAAGATTCGCGAACAAGATATTCCAAAGACTGCTTTCACTACGAGGTATGGGCTGTATGAGTATACTGTTATGTCATTTGGATTGACTAATGCCCCTGCATACTTCATGAATATGATGAACAAGGTGTTTATGGAGTTCTTGGATAAGTTTGTGGTTGTTTTCATTGATGGTATATTGGTGTTTTCCAAGAATAAGGAAGAGCATGAGGAGCATCTGCATTTGGTATTGGAGAAGTTGAGGGAGCACAAATTGTATGCCAAGTTCAGCAAATCTGAGTTTTGGTTGGATGAGGTAGCATTCCTTGGACATGTTATATCAGGTAATGGAGTTGCAGTTGATCCATCCAAGGTTGTCGCAGTCACAAAGTGGGAGTCACCCACGTCAGTTGGGGAGATTCGCAGCTTTTTGGGCCTTGCAGGTTATTACAGGAGGTTTATTGAAAACTTTTCCAAGATTGCAAAGCCTATGACTGAATTGTTGAAGAAGGGGAAGAAATTTGCCTGGACTGAGGATTGTGAAGCTAGCTTTCAGGAGTTCAAGCAGCGTTTGGTTACAGCACCAGTGTTAATTTTGCCAGACATACATAAAGACTTCCAGGTATATTGTGATGCATCTCGTCAGGGACTGGGGAGTGTTTTGATGCAGGAAGGTAAAGTTGTTTCTTATGCTTCACGCCAGCTTAGGAATCATGAGCATAACTATCCTACACATGATTTGGAGTTAGCCTTAGTTGTGCATGCATTGAAAACTTGGAGGCATTATCTTGTTGGTAATCATTGTGATATATTTACTGATCATAAGAAATTGAAGTACATTTTTACTCAGAGGGAGTTGAATCTCAGACAAAGGAGATGGTTGGAGCTTATTAAGGATTATGATTTGAACTTGCAATATCATCCTGGTAAGGCTAATGTTGTTGCTGATGCTTTGAGTCGTAGGAGCCATGTTAATGCAGTAAATATTGATGATATGCCACCGGAGTTATGGGAGCAGTTCAGAAGTCTCAGGTTGGAGATGGTTCCTAAGGGCTATTTGGCAACACTTGAGGTAAAGCCTACTTTGCTAGAAAGGATCAGAGAAGCTCAAAAGGATGATAAGTATATTGCTGAGATAAAATAGAATATGTTAAGGGGAAAGGCACAAGGTTTTCATGAGGATGAACATGGAGCCATATGGTTTGAGAAGCGTATCTGTGTACCTCAAGATGCGGAGATCAGGAAGTTGATTCTTCAGGAGGCGCATGATTCACCTTATTCTATCCACCCAGGTAATACTAAGATGTACTTGGATTTGAGGCAGAGATTTTGGTGGCCTAGTCTGAAGAGGGAAATTACTGAGTATATTGCAATATGTGATGTGTGCCAGAGAGTTAAGGCAGAGCACCAGAAACCAGCAAGTTTGTTACAACCATTGCCCATACCTAATTCGAAGTGGGATAAGATTGGTATGGATTTCATTATAGGGTTACCCAGGACTCGATCAGGTTATGATTCTATTTGGGTAGTTGTTGATCGTTTGACTAAAGTTGCTCACTTCATCCCGGTAAAGACTACCTATACAAGTGCTAAGCTAGCAAAGATTTATATGTCCAGAATTGTTTGTCTGCATGGAGTTCCAAGGAAGGTAGTGTCTGATAGAGGTACTCAGTTCACATCTAAGTTTTGGCGTCAATTGCATGAGTCCTTGGGCACTAGGCTGGAGTTCAGTACAACATTTCATCCACAGACAGATGGGCAGACAGAGAGGGTGAATCAGATTTTGGAGGTTATGTTGAGAGCTTGTGCTTTGGACTATGGGTCCAGTTGGGATGATAATTTACCATATGCAGAGTCCTCATATAATAACAGTTATCAGGCTAGTCTGAAGATGGCACCGTTTGAGTTTCTGTATGGTAGGAAGTACAGGACACCATTGATGTGGGATGAGGTTGGAGAGCGTCAATTCTTTGGACCAGACTTGATCAGGGACGCTGAGGAGAAAGGCAAGTTGGTTCGTGATAGGCTGAAGGTAGCACAGTCCAGATAGAAGAGTTATGCTGATGCAAATCGTCAGGAGGTGACATATGAGGTAGGAGATCGTGCATACCTTAGAGTTTCACCGCTTCACGGAATTAAGAGGTTTGGAATAAAAGGTAAGTTAGCACCACGCTTTATGGGGACTTACAAGATCTTGGAGCTGGAGTTGCCAGAATCCTTGGCAGGGGTTCATAATGTGTTTCATGTATCCCAGCTGAAGAAGTGCCATGCAGAGATGGCAGATGTTCCTTTGAGAGATACAGTGCCACTTGAGGCAATTCAGTTGGAGACTGACTTGACATATGAGGAGAAGCCTGTTAAGATTCTGGAGATAGTAGAGAGAATTACTCGCACCAAGACAATCAGATTATGCAAAGTTTAGTGGAATCATCATGCAGAGGAGGAGGCTACTTGGGAATGAGAGGAAGACCTCAGGCAGGATCACCCACACCTATTTGCTAGCCAACCCGAATCTCGAGGGCGAGATTCATCTTAAGGGGGATAGGTTTGTAACATCCCAATTTTCCTAAATTAGGATGTTAATACATCATTCATATGCATCTCATATTTTCCTATGCATTATTTAATTTTCTGAAGATTCTCTTGATTATGCAACTAAAGGCAAATTATTGGAGTGGAGATAATATGACTTCTCCCCTATCAAATAAAAAGTTCATAATGTCCAGAATAATATTTGTGGTTCATCTGACATGTCTTTGCAATTTCATAAACTTCAAATTCTTTAGAATTTATTTGAAAATTCTCTTTGTGTGCCCTTTTTGCTTAGATATTTTATTTACAAATGGCATTAGGGTTGGCATTAGAGTTGGTATAATCTGTATTATAAGTATATATTTCTTTTACTGTGTGTTTTTGTTTTTTTATATATTTATTTTGGTAGTTTATTTTTAGCAACAAAATTGTTTTCTACTAGTTTCAAAAAAAAAGTAAACACACTATGCAGCTGGGCCGCACAGTGGCCCAACAGGGGCTTCGGTCGCGCAGCACACCGCAGCAGACCGGCCCACACTCCCCACCGTGCCTCCAGCCGCTGATCAACGGGGCCCGCCTCACTCTCTTCTTCCCCGAGCCGGACTCGCACACATGTACGCACCAGGGTGATCGAGCCGAGTTGATCTCGTGCTCTGGTCGATCCTGTGTTCCCCGGGACGTCTAGCGCGAGGAGGATCCCTCCAGGAGACGTAGGACCCCGCTCCTGATCCGTTTTGTTGCCGCACGCCGCGACGCCGACGAAACGCATCTCGCCGCGGAGCTCGGGTAGCCTTCACTGTCGCCGGACGTTTGCGTCACCATAAGAGTGCCCCAAGCTGTGCCGCTTGCCCCCGTCGATTCCCCTCATCTTGCCGCGTGAACCACGAAGCACCGGAGAGCATCCGATGCCGAGCCCTAGAACCGGAGCACGCCAGAGTTCCCGGAGTCGCCGCCGGTCACAGAAGGCGTACCCGCGGCCGTTCTCGCCTCCGGAGTGACCGCCGACGAACTCCACATCCATCCCCACCTCCACTTCGCCGGAGAGCTGCCGGAGTAGCACCACCGCCGACGCCCGAGCCAACGTCGATATCCCCCTGTTTTAGTGAGCAAGCACGGGCAGAGCCCCTTCGACCAATCACGCAATGACACGTGGCGTTTGCTACAGTAACCGCACCTAAAAAAACGGGATTGTTTTGGACAGGTTCACACTGAAATTTCAAACTGCTCTAACTTTTAATTGGTATGCTCAAATTAGATAATACTTTTTCCTATGAACTCATATTGAGCATTAGAATATGACAGAACCAAAATTTTGCATGTTTGCAATGTCTAAATTTGAATTTGTTCAAATTCTATTTAAATCTTTCGAAGGCCATATTTTGCAAACCGTTTATTGAAATTTCTTAATTCATTTTGTGTTATGTTTGCATTGAATTGTAGATGATTTGTACCTGGTGTTATGCTACTGTTTTATGGTTTTACAAATGATTTCTTGCTGTTGTTTTGTTTGGTAATATTTGAATGTGGTGATTGATTTGTGGTGATTGTTTGAAACGTGTAGATTGCCCGGAGTGCGACGCAAACTATTGTCAGGAGTGTGATTTTCTGAACCAGAATCAAGGCAAGTTACATGTTGATCATCCTTTACCTATTGTTTTTCTATGCATGTAGTATATGTTGCACTATCAAATTATGCATGTGTAGGAATATTATTGTCTTAGGTTATGCTATCGAGCTTTTCCCTCGTCAATGAAGATCGTGGTAGTTAGTTCTGCTATGCTATGTAGACGGGGTTGGTTCGAGTATTCATTGAGATTGCGTGAGGATTGTTAAATAAATTGAGTAGTAACTAGGGATATAATTCATCCCTGGGCGGAATTGGTATTGCTGGGTGGTTTGAAGAACATCATGGTTTCGACCCTCTAAATGTAAGTGGATTGCCACCCAGGTTCAAAAAGATCAGACAGACTTAATTACTAGTAGCTTCCATGCGCAACCACTAGCTAATATGGGCTCTGGCTTAGTTGAGTAGGTTGTGGAACCTCGCCTGGGCAAAGCTAGCAGATGTAGATATGAGTAGGTGTACCGGCTGCCGTTGGTGGAGGTGACTGCTTCTGAAAGACTTCGTCTCAATCTTCGGGTTGGGTCTAGTGGGTACAGTGTGCAAAACTCTGCAGAGTATCAAAACTAATAATGATTAGCCGTGTCCCCGGTTATGGACAACTTTGAGCAGCTAGGCCATTACAATTGTTGGATGATCTTGACAGATGTTACCCTTAATAAAACTTGGTGGGAAACTTAATAATGGTTTAGGTTGGAGTTGGAGATGCCAATTCAACCATGTGTATTTAATTGTAGAAAATAAATTAAAATTTAACTATTATGTAGTTGTGAGGATAAAATTTGCTTTCTGCAAAATAACCATCAAGCCTTCCTTTGTCATACTATGCATGTACATGTAGGTCTGCTTTATTGCTTCTCCTGTGTAACTTGCCAATACATTCAAAGTATTGACCTATACGTCTGCAACGTCTCATGTTGCAGGATTTTCAGACGAAGAGTAAGGTACCGTTAGGGTCGCGAGTCTGCACTCAGCATCGCCAATGGGCTATGATGGGACTCATTGTTATTTGTTGCTATATTTCCGTTGTTTGATTGAATAAAGCTAGCCAAGTGCTATGCAGATTGTTTTACTTTATGAATTCTGGATCATTCGATGTAATAAATGATGCACTTGTTATTCCGGTATTCATCTCTACTGTGTGTGCTAGCGAATCGATCCAGGGACTAGCACAGTAAGCACAGAGACTCAAATCCTTCGAGGTTTGGTCGTTACACTTCTTCTTCTAGTCTTCTTCTAGTCTTCTTCTTCTTCTTCTTCTTCTTCTTCTAGTCTTCTTCTTCTTCTTCTTCTAGTCTTCTTCTTCTTCTTCTTCTCTTCTTCTACTTCTACTTCTTCTTCTAGTCTTCTTCTTCTTCTTCTCTTCTTCTTCTTCTTCTAGTCTTCTTCTTCTTCTTCTTCTTCTTCTAATCTTCTTCTTCTTCTCTTCTTCTTCTTCTTCTTCTGCTAGTCTTCTTCTTTTTCTTCTTCTACTTCTAGTCTTCTTATTCTTCTTCTTCTTCTTCTACTCTTCTTCGTCTTCTTCTTCCTTCTTCTTCTTCTTCTTCTAGTCTTATTCTTCTTACTCTTCTTTTTCTTCTTCTTCTTCTAGTCTTCTTCTTCTTCTTCCTCTTTTTCTTCTTCTTCTTCTAATCTTCTTCTTCTTCTTCTTCTTCTTCTTTTTCTTCTTCTTCTTCTAATCTTCTTCTTCTTCTTAGGTTATTTCCCCCCAAAAAGACATACTTATATAGCTAATTATCCCCAACAATGACATAATTAGCTTATTTAGTCCATTTATGACATAATTAGCTTATTCGTTTCAAAAATGGCATAATAACCATGGTTACCTCATAAATGTCATATACTTAGCTTATTATTCTCCAAAATGACATAATTACCAAAGTTAGCTCTCAAATGACCTATACTTACATAATTTGGCTCAAAGATGGCATCATTACCAAGGTTAGCACAAAAATGACCTATACTTCCCTAATTTTTCCTAGGTTAGCCAAAAAAAAGGCGTGCTTACATAGGTTAGCTCCAAAATGAAAATAATAAGGAATAAGATGAAGAAAAACAAGGAAGAGGAGAAAAAAAGGAATATAAGAATAAGAAGAAGAAGGAGAAGAAGAGAAGAAGAACTTCTCATTCTTCTTCTTCTTCTTTTCCTTCTTCCTCTAGTCTTCTTCTTCTTGTTCTCTTCTTCTTGTTCTCTTCTTCTTCTTCTAACTTTCTTATTTCCCATTTTGCAGATTTGATTCACTTCACGGAAGCTTGCGTTCATGGAGTCCTTGTCCTTCCTTTTTTGTTTTGATTTTGTAGGATGAACAGTGTGAAACTATCGTAACATGGTGGAACTTGCGTATGTTTTGATTTGGTATATGTGTTGGATGATCATATATGGTATATGTGTTGGATATGATTTGCAAATTTGATTTGGTATATGTGTTGGATATAGTTTATTATGTGTTGGATGAGACTATTTTTTACCTTATTATGTGAAATATATATATATATATATCATATATTTGCATTGAAATTCCTTTGATATAACAAAAAACAGAATAAAAAGTGGCAATACAGCCCCTTTGCCATCTTCCGCGGACGGCAGAGTTGCCACCTGGCGGCCACCTGTAAACCTGGGAAGCCTCTTTGCCGTCCGCGGCCGACGACAAAGAGGGACTGGAGGCAAACTGCAAAGGTTGGCCTATTGCCAGGCTGGGCGCTTTGCCTCTTTGCCGTCTGTGGCAGACGACAAAGTGGGGCTGGAGGCAGACGACAACGGCCTCTTTGCCGTCCGCGGCAGACGGCAAAGACCAGCTGGGGGGCAGACGGCAAATGCTTGGGGTCTATTAGCCGCCTAACGGTGGCGCCATCAGCAGTATGGCAAAGAATCTTTGTCGTCCACTTGACCGAAGCAGACGGCAAAGGACCCCTTTGCCGGAGTTCACTAGGGCCAAAATTGTGCCATCCGCTAGCGGATAGCAAAGGTTGTTGCCGTCTTCTTTCTGCCCTTTGCCGTCTGCCATGGCAGACGACAAATGTCCTAATTCCAGTAGTGCCCAAAAACAGTTTTGCAAATGGAGCTTTGAGCAATGAGATCGAAAATGGTAGCAATATGAGCTAGAACACGAGTTTCAACAATGGTGGGATTTTTTTCTGTAGGAAGATGAAGTGAATGGGTGCTGGAATAAGTCGAGGAGGGCCACGTGGGACCCACAAGCCACAAGGGCGTGCCCAGGTTGGTGGGCGCGCCCTACAGGCTTGTGGCCCACTGGTGCAGCCCGCTGATACATACTCAGTGCGAAAAATTCTTAAATATTCCAGAAAAAATCATACTCCATTTTTAGGACATTTGAAAATCTTTTATTTTTAGGTCAGTTTTTTATTGCACGGGAAACTCCGAAAATAGGAAAATAATAGCATTTTTACTTAATTTCATCTTGGTAACAGAAAGTAAAAGTTAGGTACAGGAAGTTGTGCTTTCTAAATTCATCCATCTCATGCTTATCAAAAGGAATCCATCAATAAGGTTGATCAAATCTTATTAACAAACTTCTTTCGAATAACATGAAACCAAAGAATTTTCGAATAACACCAAGTTACCTCAATGGGGATATGCATTTCCCCAACAATGAGTATATCATATTTGTTCTTGACAGTAGGAAGAGGGAACTCAAAGTCTCCAATAATAATCGTTGGAATTTTTTCAATAGAGTTGATACTAGGAACTTGAGGTTGTTTCTTTGGAAAGTCTACTGTATGCTCATTACCATTAATATGAAAAGTGACATTGCCCTTGTTGCAATCAATAACTGCCCCTACAGTATTCAAAAAGGGTTTACCAAGGATGATCGACATACTATCGTCCTCGGGAATATCAAGAATAACAAAGTTCGTCAAGATAGTAGCATTTGCAACTATGACAGGTACATCCTCACAAATACCGATAGGCAGAGCAGTTGATTTATCAGCCATTTGCAAAGAGATTTCAGTAGGTGTCAACTTATTCAAATCAAGTCTACGGTATAAAGAGAAAGGCATAACACTAACACCAGCTCCAAGATCACATAAAGCAGTTTTAACATAATTTCCTATAATAGAGCATGGTATAGTAGGTACTCCAGGATCTCCTAGTTTCTTAGGTATTCCACCTTTAAAAGTATAATTAGCAAGCATGGTGGAAATCTCAGCTTACGGTATCTTTGTTTTATTTGTCACGATATCTTTGTTTTATTTTCAAAATATCAGTCAAGCGCATACGTAAAAAGACAGGTCTAAGCATTTCAGCAAAGTGCTCAAAATCCTCATCATTCTTTTTCTTGGATGGTTTAGGAGCAAAGGGCTTGGGTTTCTAAACCCATGGTTCTCTTTCTCTACCATGGTTCCTAGCAACGACGTCTCTTTTATCGTATTTGTTATTCTTAGGTTGTGGGTTATCAAGATCATTAGCAGTTTAATCTCCACATCAGTATCATTACTAGGTTGAGCATCAACATGAACATCATTATTAATGTTATCACTAGGCTCATGTTCATCACCAGATTGTGTCTCAGCATCATAAATAGAAATATCATTTGGATTCTCAGATGTATCTATAACAGGTTCACTAGCAGCATGCAAAGTACTATCATCATTCTTTTTCCTACTCTTATTGGAACGAATAGGTTCATTAGTATTAACTCTCTAGGAATCTTGCTCAATTCTCTTAGGATGGCCCTCGGGATACAAAGGTTCCTGAGTCATTCTACCTCCTTTAGTCACAACTCTAAAAATGATCATTGTCTTTACTATTGATCTCATTAAGCAAATTATTTTGAGCCTTAAGTACTTATTCTACTTGAGTGGTTGCCATGGAAGCATGTTTACTAATAAGCTTAAGATCATTGATAGTTCTACTCAAATAATCACCCAAGCGATCAAGCATATAAGCATTATGTTTCAATTGTCTACTAACATAAGCATTGAAATTTTCTTTCTTCACAATAAAATTGTCAAATTCATCCAAGCATTGACTAGCAGACTTATTATAAGTAATATATCTTTCCTCAAATCTACGAAGAGAATTTACCTCTACTACTTGTGTTAGGTTATCAAGACCATGTATTTCTACAATAGGTGGTAGATTCTTAACATCTTCAGCTTTAATACCCTTTTCTTTCATAGATTTCTTTGCCTCTTGCATATCTTTAGGATTGAGGAATAGAATACCTCTTTTCTTCAGAGTTGGCATTGAAGGTGGCTCGGGAATAGTCCAATCATTATCATTGCTCAATATATTATTCAATAGTAATTCAGCTTGTTCGATAGTTCGTTCCTTGGAAACACAACTAGCACAACTATCTAGGTGGTCCCTAGACGCATCGGTTAGTCCAATATAAAAGATATCAAGTATTTCATTTTTCTTGAGAGGACGATCAGGCAAAGCATTAAATAATTGGAGAAGCCTCCCCCATGCTTGTGGGAGACTCTCTTCTTCAATTTGCACAAAGTTAAATATTTCCTGCAAGGCAGCTTGTTTCTTATGGGCAGGAAAATATTTGTGAGAGAAGTAATAAATCATGTCCTAGGGACTACGCACACAACCAGGAGCAAGAGAATTAAAACATATCTTAGCATCACCCTTTAATGAGAAAGGAAACGACTGAAGAATATAGGAATAGCAAATTTGTTCCTCATGATTAAATAGGGTGGCTATATCATTCAATTTGGTAAGATGTGCCACAACAGTTTTAGATTCATAACCATGGAAAGGATCATATTCAACCAAGGTAATTAACTTAGGATCAACAGAGAAATCATAATCCTTATCTGTAACAAATATAGGTGAAGTAGCAAACTTAGGATCATATTGCATTCTAGCATTCAAAGATTTTTCCTTTGACTTGCGAAGCAATTTCTTAAGATCATCTCTATCCTTACAAGCAAGAAAGTCCCTAGCTACCTCTTC
Source organism: Hordeum marinum (assembly GCA_022496015.1). Classification (NCBI taxonomy): domain Eukaryota; kingdom Viridiplantae; phylum Streptophyta; class Magnoliopsida; order Poales; family Poaceae; genus Hordeum; species Hordeum marinum. Next base: position 314,389,124 of record CM039678.1, read on the forward strand.
TTCCATAACATAACCTTTAGGTATATAAGGCAATTCATATCTAGGATAGCTAGGTCTAGAAGGTGTATCATAGTGTTCAGTTTCAATAATTTCATGTCGGGACGCCGATCCTAAGTCATATGAATCCAGACTGTAACATATCACATCACTTTGCGTCCTCACACACGGTAAGCTCCTCGGCTGCAGCCTTACCTTAGCCGGGACCGTTTGCGTCTTTTGGCTCACGTATGTGAACATGTCGCTGGCAATCAACGACAAAGAACCCGGGCCAACATGACTAGTCATAGAACCCAAGTGGCACATCCGTACGGAAACAGGCATACGTAACTCGGCAATGCAGGTGTTGGCCTCAAGCGTGTGTAGACAAGTCATAGCAAGCTACAAGGACACCATTACGCCATGAGACATAAATGTCATCACTACACGTAGATGAGTCGTAGCAGGCTACAAGGACTCCATTACACCGCGAGACATTTCCCCGAAGGGACACACACAGCAGCAAAGAATGATACATGCCAGTCAATCAATGTGTCCAGACCAGTAGCAAGCTACCATGGCTCAGTGGAAGCACAAAGAGGTAGTTTCCCGTAAATATTTCTACTAAAGGCACACAACTAGGTTTCGGATCCCACACATACCGTTGCACGTCACACATACGCACGACATGCCCGATATGCATAGATACAACCATGGCATCACAACATAACCATTCAACAACTTTTATTTAAGAGGCTCAGACGAGCCTTGCATAATATGTTCTTACAGATAGGGGTCACAAGACCCGACCCTCAAGTCATACAAGAAAGTTCATACATACCAAGCAGAAGCGGAAGCTGTCTGAGTACAGACAGATGAAAGGATAAAAAGGCACATGGCCTGACTATCTATAGCCCGCCATAGGGCATAAGGTCGTAGCTGGGACACCAGCTATTCGGCATCGTCGACATCTAGAAAGAACCCACCTGATGGGTCTTGGGTCTCATCTGCAACATTTATTAAGCAAACATGAGTACAAACGTACTCAGCAAGTCTTTAAAGCGGACATAGTCTATTCATGCTCATGTGTCAACAAGGGGGTGGTGGTGTTTATGCAGCAATGCCAGCTTTGACTCATGGATAACCTACACTACACAATTTTAACTCTTTGTTTACATTTTAGATATCACACACGAGTCCCCTAACTCCATGACAATACACCACCATGGATTCACTTCCCTCTCCAGGGAGGGTGCCATCCACGGTACTCACACTTGTCTTGAGACTTTTATGAGTATCCATTTGATTATCTATGAATAGCATAAGTTATCCACGTAGTCCATATCCGAGGACGCGGCTATTCGAATAGTTTCATACCCTACATGGGTGTACTTCTTCACAGACGCTCTCTCCACTTATCGTTGTGTGCTCATAAAACCATGCAGCTTGGCAACCTTCAAGCGGAAGCCCAGCAAGGGAGTCGACCACGACCGTCAATCACATAAGACCTCTAGTCCAGGCTATCGCCTATTTGGGACTGAACCCGCACAGAAGTCTGGCCGAAGTTTCCTCTACGGCCCTAAACAATGTGCGCAGGGTTCCCAAGCCCACCATTCGGGTGACCCTTGGTACTCCATGCCACTGCCTACCGTGTCGTAACTCACCCCTAGGGACAGCGCTACGCACAACCTCCAGCATACTTAAACCCTAGAAATTACTTGCAACTCCTGGACTAAGGACTAAGCGACTGATAAGTCGAGAGGGGTTGAGTTACCGGAACCCAATGCGTGGTAGTAACTAGTCTTGGATCACAAACACGGAACTCAGTTCCTGAGAACGGTCCCAATGAGACAACCTGCTATGTACTCCTACATAGCCTCTCATCGCTACCTTTACCAAATCGGGTTCATCATAAGTTCATCACATAAGAACATCATTGTTTCACTCAGTTTATCACCCGGATGAATTAGACCAGACACAACTCTAAGCATAGCAGGCAAAGTAAGCTAAGCACATCTTGGCACAAGCATCTACCAGGTATGCTAGGTTGTAAGGTTTAGCTATTTATTGTGACAATGACAGGTCATGCATAAGAATAGGTTCATCTACCGTGTATGACAGACAGTTGAACGTTTGTCCTAATGCAATAAACAAGAGCAGGAGCGAGAGAGTGGGATGTTATCAGAATGATCAAAGGGGTTGCTTGCCTTGCTGGGTAGAGGGAAGGTTCTCTCCTTCGATGGAATAATCGGGGGTATCCTTAGAAGCAAGGCCTACCGCAATGCAGATAAATAGCATTCAATACAAGCAAGTGCAACAATATGATGCATGATCATGACATGGTAGCATGTATGGATGAGCTAATGCAACTAGTGTCCAAGTTAATTTGAAGGGAGTTTGAATATAGATTCAAAATTGTTCTTAATTTCAAATTCCATAAACTAACCTATTAGCAAATGTCAATGTTCTTCTACATAGGTTGCTCTAACATGCATGATAGTAGCACCATTGGATTCATTCGATTTTTCTGATAAATTTTCATATACAAATGATTTTTATCTGATTTACAGATTAATTTATATGAATTTTTAAAGATTTAAACAATTTCTGGAATTATTTTAAAACTGGAAAATGAAATATGACGTCAGCCTGACGTCACTATGACGTCAGCTGGTCGGTTGACCAGGCGAGGTCAAACCTGATGTGCAGGGCCCGGACGTTAGTGGCAGGGGCCTAAACTCCGCGCTGACCAGGGGTTTGACCCACCCTAGGGCCCACTGATTAGTGGGAGGAGGCTAATTAATCAGGGGGATTAGCCCCTGCTGATGGCCATGTCGGCGGCCACCAGAACGGGGCCGACGATGACCATCCGCACGGCGGCGATCCGCCACAGTTGCGCCTCCGACGACCATTTGGCGCGAGGAGGGCACCGGGAGATAGCCTGTGCACTTGCGCATCTTGAGCTGCGGCAGAGGGGGCTCGGGGGCCACCGGAGCTACGGCCGGCGACGACCCGAGGGGCGGCGAACTTCGGGCAGCAAGGGAATGGTGCCTACGGCGAACAGGCCGCTAGAGGAGGGGGAAAAGGAGCAGGAGCTCACGACGGGGTTGTTGGGCGAGACGGCGAGCTCGGGGTCACGCAGACGATCTCGAATCGCTGGAGGAAAGCTTCGGCGGGCGGCGGGGAAGAAACGGCGACGGCGCGTGGTGGAGGGCTCCCGGCTTATTCTAGCGTCACGAGGGGGACGAGGGGGTCGCTGCGGGGCTGCTGGTGGGCTCAGAGGGGCGCGGGGGTGGCTAGAACGACAGTGGCGAGCTCGAGTAGGGCTTGGCCATGGCGACAGGGAGGAAAAAAGGGGGAGAGAGAATTGCGGCGACTGGGAGGAGGACAAATGGAGGGAGGGCTCGATCTGGACGTCTCCCTGGAGTCTATCCCTCCATCCAGGCGGGCACACAAACAGGAGGTGGCCGGCGCGCGGCGACCACACGCCCGGCGTCCTTCTGGCCGGAGGTGGAAGAAGACTGGTTCGCCCCTGGTGGGCTGGGCCGGCTTCTTCCCTGGCCTAGGCAAGATTTTAATTATTTACTTTTGTGTTTTCTTTTTGTTATTCCATTTCTGACATGTGTTCCATTTTATTTTCAGGCACATATGCTATTTTAAAATATCCTAAATAGTTTATATATTGAAGTTTGAATATTTCAAACTTATCCAAAAAGTTTCAGGATATTTTTAAAATTAAACTAATGAAAATGATTTTTTTGGTATTTTCAGTAGCTTTATCATTTATTTTTAAATTGCTTCACTTGTCCACATATTTAAAATGACCGCTGTTATAATCATGTCCATGTTTATCAGACATAGGGAACATTTTGTAAGGGCATTTTGGATTTGTTGAATTTTCACCAACTTTGAATTATTTTGATTCAATGTGAGCTTGGGGTTTCTTTTAGTCCCCATTTCATGTTGATGCAAAATTGTAACATGATGCAACACCCATGTTGTCCCATGACATAGAGGTAGGGATGTGTCAACTCACCCCCACTCAAAAGAATCTCGTCCCGAGATTTTGAAGTTGTCGGGAAGAGCACGGGGTACTCTAGTCAAAGACGATCTTCTCTTTCACATGTGGCCTCCTTTTCAGAATGGTGTGACCAGTGAACCTTGAGAAACTTGATGTTACGTTGCCGAGTGGTACGCTCAGCTTGATCAAGAATACGAACAGGGTATTCTCGATATGTAAGGTTATCTTGGAGATCAAGCGCTTCGTGGTCTACTTCACGGACAGGGTCCGAGAAGCAATGCCTGAGTTGCGAGATGTGGAAGACATCATGAACCTTGGAAAGATGCGGCGGAAGTTCCAATTGGTAGGCAACCTCTCCTCGTTTAGCAAGAATGTGAAAGGGTCCAATGTAACAAGGAGCCAATTTGCCCTTGATACCGAATCGATGGGTACCCTTCAGAGGCGTAACCCGAAGGTAAGCCTTCTCGTCAACTTCATAGGTCACAACCTTATGATGGCGATCATATTGGCTCTTTTGACGAGATTGGGCTATTTTCAACTGTTCACGAATAATGAGAACTTGCTCCTCTGCATCCTGGATCATATCCGGGCCAAAGAGTTGCCTCTCTCCGGTTTCTGACCAGTTAAGAGGTGTTCAACACCTTCATCAATAGAGAACTTCAAAAGGGCTTTGCCCAAGCTTGATTGACAACTATTGTTATATGCAAATTCAGCACATGGAAGACATTTCTCCTAGTTCATACCGAAAGATATAACACAAGCTCGGAGCATGTCTTTGAGGATTTGATTGACTCTCTCAACTTGACCACTTGATTGCAGGTGGAAAGCAGTGCTAAAAGATAGATGAGTCCCCATAGCGGTTTGAAAACTTTCCCAAAATCAGGAAGTAAAGATACTTCTGCGGTCTGAGTTAGTCTCCAATGGAACACCATGAAGAGAGACTATTCGAGAAACATATAACTCCACTAGCTGGCTAGCAGTTATACTGTCCCGAATAGGAAGAAAATGAGCCACTTTGGAAAGGCGGTTAATGACCACAAATATAGCATTATTCCCTCTCTTGGTCCTGGGAAATCCAGTAATGAAATCCATACTGACCTTATCCCATTTCCATTCAGGATTAGCTAAACGTTGAAGGGTGCCAGCAGACCTTTGATGTTCTGCTTTCATGCAACGACAAACGTCGCAATTAGCAACGAACTAGGCAATTTCTCTCTTCATCCTAGTCCACCAGAATCTCTGGAGTAGGTCCTGTTACATCTTGGTACTACCCGGATGAATTGTGAGAGGAGAATCATGAGCCTCCTTAAGGATCAATTGTCGTAGATGTTGCTTCTTTAGGATCACCAAGCGGTTCTCAAAGAATACAACAACTCGATCATCTACCAAGAAGCACCTAACATTACCCTTCTTAATGTTTTTCCTGATCTGAGTAATCCCGGCATCATGCTTCTCGGCTTGTATAATTTGATCCGTAAGAGTAGGTTTTGCCACCAGGTTGGATAGGAATCCTTGAGGAACAATGTGGAGGTTTAACTTCCGAAATTCCTCATGGAGAAGTGGTTGACCTTGTTGTAACATCAGGTTGTTACAATAAGACTTACGACTTAGTGCATCAACCATGACATTGGCTTTCCCCGGGGTGTAAGTTATCCCTAAGTCATAATCTGTAATCAACTCAAGCCACGGTCTTTGCCTAAGATTCAAATCCGGCTGGGTGAAAATATATTTCAGACTTTGGTGATCAGTGTAAATTTTGCAACGATTACCCAGAAGGTAATGTCGCCAGGTTTTCAGTGCATGGACCACAGCTACAATCTCAAGATCATGTGTTGGATAATTATCCCCATGTGGATGCAACTGTCGAGATGCGTATGCAATCACATGACGATCTTGCATGAGAATGCTACCTAATCCTTGTCGCGAGGCGTCGCAATAGATAACAAAGTCCTTAGAGAAGTCTGGTGGCACCAGAACGGGAGCAGAGGTCAGACATCTTTTCAACTCCTGAAAACTGTGCTCGCATTGTGGGGTCCACTCGAAAATTTTATCTTTCTTGAGTTCAGTCAGAGGTTTCGCAACCTTGGAGAAATTCTCGAGAAAGCGGCAACAATTGCTTGCTAAGCGAAGAAACTCCAAACTTGCTTAACCAATTCAGGTTGAGTCCAATCAAGGATGGCCTGAACTCTCTCGGGATTTATAGCAATACTTTTACCAGAGATCACGTGGCTAGATAGGTCACTTCTGGCAACCAAAATTCACACTTGGAGAATTTGGCATACAGACGGTGCTCTCGAAGTTTCATCAATACCAGCCTTAGATGCTCGGCATGTTCTTGTTCATTCTTCGAGTAGATGAGTATGTCGTCCAGGTAAACCATGACGAATTTATCTAAATACTCCATGAAGATTGAATTCATCAAGCGAGAGAAAGTGGCTGGGGCATTGGTTAAACCGAAGGACATGACGGTTTACTCGTATTGTCCATAACGAGTAACAAAAGCTGTTTTCGGAATGTCCCCGTTTCTAATTCTGATTTGATGGTATCCCAACCTCAAATCCATTTTGGAAAAGACAAAGGACCGGCGAGTTGATCATACAAATCGTTGATCCTGGGGAGCGGATACTTGTTCTTTATGGTGACCAGATTCACTGGCCGATAATCCACAACCATCCGATCCGATCCATCCTTCTTCTTGACGAAGAGGATGGGACAAGCTCCAGGATAAGAACTAGGTTGGATGAAACCTTTCTTCAAAGCCTAATCAAGTTGGATGCTATCTTATAGGGTCTTCTGTCTATTGGGACAGTTCCTGGAATAAGCTCTATCACAAACTCAACATCTCTAATAGGAGGAATTCCTGGCAGTTCTTCTGGAAAGACATCCGGAAAGTCATGGACTACTGGAATATCTCCTAACTCTGGAAGAGGGCTAGCATTGAGGGAATAGAGTTTGCGCTTGGCTGTTCGAGTGGAGAAATTAACTATCTCACCCGATGGATGTGTAAGTTGAACATTCCTAGTATGATTATCAATCTTAGCATAGTGGGCTTTCATACAATCCATGCCTAGAATGATATTGATGTACGAAGACATGCGGACTATCAAAGATGCTAGGAAGACTACCTATCCACCAGAATCTCATTATCATGGCTCACTTTAGAAGTTTGCCAGTTTGAACCAGGAGTCTGGACTACTAAAGGGCAACTGTGCATAACTTTCTGAAATGAAAGAATGAGATGCCACAGTATCAAATAGAACAGATGCTGGATGACTATTGACAAGGAGCATACCTAGGATAACATCAAGATCCTCAATGGCTTCCTCAATAGAGACATAATTCACTCGTTCACGAGCAGGAGCTGGCTTCACATAGAAGGCTTTTCCTGGCTTCCCACATCTAGCGGGCTTGGCATTAGCCTGAGGGAAATCATGAGAGTAGTGTCCTGGTTCTCCACATTTGTAGCAGACCACGGTGGCACGGGGAGCAACATTGGCAGGCGGACCTCCAAAGGGCCTGGCTGGAGGGTTGGGCTGAGCTGGGCGAGGTGCCTGGAGGGATGGCCTCGCGGTGTATCTTGGCGACAGAGCTGCGTTGGGCACCTAGACCCGGCGTTTGTTGGAGCCTGAGCCAGATGTGGGGCTGAAGTCACGATTGTGCTTTCTCGTGGCCTCATAGTCAGTCTGTCCAGTCTCGGCATTGATATCCTTGTTGACGAGAGCCTGGAAGGTTGTGCACTCATGCACGCCCAGATCTCGACGGAGCTCAGGATTGAGTCCCTTGCAGAACCTAGCCTATTTCTTGGCATTAGTTGAACTTCCTCCGGAGCATAGCGAGCAAGATTGCCAAACTCACGGCTATAGGCATCCACTGACAATCTACCCTGGGTGAAAGCACAGAATTCCTCTCTCTTGCGATCCATCAGCCCTTCCGGGATGTGATGGGTACGAAATGCTACACTGAATTCTGGCCAAGTTGGTGTGGGGCCTGCGGGACGCATGGCTTCATAATTTTCCCACCACAGATTGGCAGGTCCTTCTAGAAAGTAGGTTGCAAAGGTCACCTTGTTGGCCTTGGACACATTGGCAGCCCGGATCTGACGGAACATGTTGGTCATCTAGTCATCCGTGTCGAGTGGGTTGACGGAATGATGATACTTAGGTGGGCACAGCCTGATGAAATCACTGAGTGACACGCCATCATTGAGATCATTGCGGGGAGCACGGGCTGTGTTTTGCTCAATTCGTTCCACCAGCCTGTTGGTCTCTCTTGTTCCTTTCGGCTTCAAGCATCACTTCTGCCAAAGAAGGAGCATGTGGCAGATCCTCTTGCCTAGGCTGGCTTCCCTCGCCCTACTCGGGGCAGGCACGAGGTTATTCCTAGTGGCCACCATCCTATGAAAACAACCCACGGCTTAAACATAGAGGTCATCAACTCTAAGACATGAGATAAGGAATGTACTGGACAACATGGCATGTAGGATAAACACCCAACAACATGGAAGTAACAACTGCCATATGAACACCATGATTCATACACACCATGACATAGTTCAGTACAAGCCCAAGCTGAAAACAAACTACAGAGAGGAGACACAACTCATCGGAGGCATTACAAGCTTCTTATACATTATTTATCTACACCTCCGGAACTCAACTCTCAACCTCAATCATATCCCACAAGACATGCAGGACTGTGGCGATACGATTACTAACGTACTAGTACTAACATCCACGTACTCAAGCATCACCGTAGAATGCCTCATACAGGTTACCCCCGTGACCCGGAAACTGAACCTGAGGATCTGGAAACACTCTAGCTTGTGATCCCTGGAAACCGTAAGGACACGGATGTGGTCTTGGTCCCCATGCTGGCGGCAACATCGGTCCTCGAAGAGGGGTGATGCCTCCAACATCGGGCCAGTCTACGCGTGCTGGCAGATGAGTCCGCGATGGGTTCAGCATCTCAAAATCTCGACAGCCTGTCTGCACGACATGTGCCAACTGCGTCAGGGCTGTCCAAAGACGTGCACGGGTAGCATAAAGCTCCATGCAAAGGGCACATGCATCACGATCCCTGTTCTCCGACATCTGAGTGGTCACCTGCAGCCTAGGGTCCTCATGGGAATGATCATAGTAGGCTGTGCTAAGATAACCATCCTCTCTTCCCATGGAAGCAGAAACATAACAGAACTCTGTGTTCTGAAGCAAACCATGGTGAAACCTCATGATAGTCAGCATGGTGTAGGTGGCCTCCTGAACTACCATATCTATGGTGACACCTACTCCATAAGTCAAGTGAAGTGGCTCTGCAGCTCTAGGATATGAAGGATATATCTTAACCGTACACAGATACTGATTCTGGTTGAAATCTCGATATTGTTCCTCCACTGTGTACTCTGTGTACCAACGGTAGCCAGCCTCCATCATAACTCTAACCAACATGGCCGTGTGACCCGGTACATCGATGCACCTAGTCAGACGGACCACCTGACGGGAAGGACGACGGGGCATCTGAAACAGAGAATGATAAAAAGACATTAGAGACTCTGGCAGAAATTGGACATCATAACGATTGTAATTGCTCAAAAAGGATTTTTAGTCAACTGCAAAATATTGGAAAAACATAACCACTCGACTTTCTAGACTCAAATATCTTCTCCATCTGTTTGTCACACCAACAATACGTGATTACCGACTTTCTCTTGCAAACAAGCTAGCTAGTAGTCCATGGCTAATAACTCGTCATCCTAAGCAATAGATGAGAAGTCTAGTTCTTATCCCCGTCGAAAAGATGAGAAAGACTCAGAATAGAATAACTTGGGAAGAGGACTAAAAAGAGCCTTAAGTTCCCTTCTACAATCAATTCCCCTACTTTTCTATAGTGTTTCTAGACTCAACTTCAACCTGTTTGGCTTGGTAGTCCTACAGCCAGTCAGGCTCTGATACCAACGCTGTCGGGACCCTGATCCTAAGTCATATGAATCCAGACGGTAACATATCACATCACTTTGCGGCTCACACACGGTAAGCTCCACGGCTGCAGCCTTACCTTAGCTGGGACCGTTTACGTCTTTTGGCTCACGTATGTGAACATGTTGCTGGCAATAAACGACAAAGAACCCGGGCCGACATGACTAGTCATAGAACCCAAGTGGCACATCCGTACGGAAACAGGCATACGTAACCCAGCAATGCAGGTGTCGGCCCCAAGCGTGTGTAGATGAGTCATAGCAAGCTACAAGGACTCCATTACGCCATGAGACATAAATGCCATCACTCCATGTAGTCGATTCATAGCAAGCTACAGGGATTCCATTACACCACGAGACATTTCCCCGAAGGGATAGACACAACAGCAAAGAAGGATACATGTTAGTCAATCAATGTGTCCAGAGCAGTAGCAAGCTACCATGGCTCAGTGGAAGCACAAAGAGGCAATTTCCCGTAAAATGTACTACTAAAGGCACACAACTAGGTGTCGGATCCCATACATACCGTTGCACGTCACACGTACGCACGACATGCCCGATATGCATATATACAACCATGGCATCACAACATAACCATTCAACAACTTTTATTTAAGAGGCTCAGACGAGCCTTGCATAATATGTTCTTACACATAGGGGACACATGACTCGACGGTCAAGTCATACAAAGAAGTTCATACAAACCAAGTGGAAGCATAAGCTGTCTGAGTATAGACAGATGAAAGGATAAAAAGGCACATGGCTTGACTATCTACAACCTGCCAGAGTACATAAGGTCGTAGTTGGGACACCAGCTATTCGGCATCGTCGACATCTAGAAAGAACACACCTGATGGGTCCTAGGTCTCATCTACAACATTTATTAAGCAAACACGAGTACAAACATACTCAGCAAGTCTTTAAAGCTGACCCAATCTATTCATGCTCATTTGTCAACAAGGGGGTGGTGGAGTTTATGCAGCAATGCCAGCTTTGACTCATAGCTAACCTACACAACACAATTTTAACTCTTTGTTTACATTTTAGATATCACACAGAAGTCCACTAACTCCATGACAATACACCACCATGGATTCACTTCCCTCTCCTCCAAGGGTGCCATCCACGGTAATCACACTTGTCTTGATATTTTTATGAGTATCCATTTGATTATCTATGAACAACATAAGTTATCCAAGTAGTCCATATCTGAGGACGTGGCTATTCGAATAGTTTCATACCCTGCAGGGGTGTACTTCTTCACACACGCTCTCGCCACTTATCGCTATGTGCTCATAAAACCATGCACCTCGGCAACCTTCAAGTGGAAGCCCAGCAAGGGAGTCGACCACGAACGTCAATCACATAAGACCTCTAGTCCAGGCTATCGCCTATTTGATACTGAACTCACACGGAAGTCCGGCCGAAGTTTCCGCTACGGCCCCAAATAACGTGCGCAGGGTTCCCAAGCCCACCATTTGGGTGACCCTTGGTACACCATGCCACTACCTACCGCGTTGTAACCCACCCCTAGGTTCAGCTCTACGCACGGCCTCCAGCATATTATAAACACTAGAAACTACTTGCAACTCCTGGACTAAGGACTAAGCGACTGATAAGTTGAGAGGGGTCGAGTTACCGGAAACCAATGCGTGGTAGTAACTAGTCTTGGATCACAAACATGGAACTCAGTTCCTTAGAACGGTCCCAATGATACAACCCGCTATGTACTCCTACATAGTCTCTCATTGCTAACTTTACCAAATTCGGTTCATCATAAGTTCATCACATTAGAACATCATTGTTTCACTCAGTAAGCGACACAACTATAAGCATAGCAAGCATAGTAAGCTAAGCACATCATGGCACAAGCATCTACCAGGTATACTAGGTTGTAAGGTTTAGCTATTTATTGTGACAATGACAGGTCGTGCGTACGAATAGGTTCATCTACCGTGTATGACAGACAGGTGAACGTTTGTCCTAATGCAATCAACAAGAGCAGGAGCGAGAGAGTGGGATGTTATCAGAATGATCAAAGGGGTTGCTTGCCTTGCTGGGTAGCGGGAAGGTTCTCTCCTTCCATGGAATACTCGGGGGTATCCTCAGAAGTAGGGCCTACCGCAATGCAGATAAATAGCATTCAATACACGCAAGTGCAACAATATGATGCATGCTCATGACATGGTAGCATGTATGGATGAGCTAATGCAACTAGTGTCCAAGTTAATTTGAAGGGAGGTTGAATATAGGTTCAAAATTGTTCTGCATTTCAAATTCCATAAACTAACCTATTAGCAAATGTCAATGTTCTTCTACATTGGATTTTTCTGATAAATTTTCATATATAAATTATTTTCATCTGATTTACAGATTAATTTATATGAATTTTTAAAGTTTTAAACAATTTCTGGAATTATTATAAAACTAGAAAATGAAATATGACGTCAGCCTCACGTCACTACGATGTTAGCTGGTCGGCTTACCAAGCCAGGTCAAACCTGACGTGCAGGGCCCGCATGTCAGTGACAGGGGCCTAAACTTCGCGCTGACCAGGGGTTTGACCCACCCTGGGGCCCACTAGTTAGTGGCAGGAGGCTAATTAATCAGGGGGGATTAGCCCCTGATGATGGCCACGTCGGCGCCCACCGGAGCGGGGCTGGTGACGACCATCCGCATGGTGGCGATCCGCCGGAGTTGCGCCTCCGATGACCATTTGGCGCGCGGAGGGCACCGGGAGATAGCCCGTGCACGCGCGCATCCAACGTTGCAGCAGAGGGGGCTCGGGGGCCACCGCAGCTATGGCCGGCGACGACTCAAGCGGCGGCGTACTTCGGGCAGCTAGGGAACGGCGCCTACGGCGAGGGACAGGCCGCTAGAGGAGGGGAAACAGAGCAGGAGCTCATGACGGTGTTGCTGAGGGAGACGGTGAGCTCGGGGACGCGCAGACAACCTCGAATCGCCGGAGGAAAGCTTCGGCGGCCGGCGGGGAAGAAACGGCAATGGCGCGTCGTGGAAGGCTCCCGGCTTCTTCTAGCGTCACCAGGGGGACGAGGGGGTCGCTGCAGGGCTGCTGCTGGGCTCAAAGGGGCGCACGGGTGACTAGAACGACGGCGGTGAGCTCGAGCAGGGCTCGGCCATGGCGGTTGGGAGGAAAAAAGGGGGAGAGAGGGCTGCGGCGACTGGGAGGAGGAGAAATGGAGGGAGGGCTTGATCTGGATGTCTCCCTGGAGTCGATCCCTCCATCCAGGCGGGCACATAGGCAGGAGGTGGCCGGCGCGCGGCGACCACGTGCCCGGCGTCATTCTCGCCGGAGGTGGAAGAAGACCGGTTCGCCCCTGGTAGGCTAGGCCGGTTTCTTCCCTTGCCCAGACAAGATTTTAATTATTTACTTTTCTATTTTGTTTTTGTTATTCGATTTCTGACATTTGTTCCATTTTATTTTTAGGCATATATGTTATTTTAAAATATCCCAAATATTTTATATATTGAAGTTTGAATATTTCAAACTTATCCAAAAAGTTTCATGATATTTGAAAATTAAACTAATGATAATGCTTTATTTGGTATTTTCAGTAGCTTTATCATTTATTTTTAAATTGCTTCAGTTGTTCAAATATTTAAAATGACCCATGTTATAATCATGTCCATATTTATCAGACATAGGGAACATTTTGTAAGGGCATTTTTGATTTGTTCAATTTTTACCAACTTTGAATTATTTGGATTCAATGTGAGCTTGGGGTTTCTTTTAGTCTCCATTTCATGTTGATGCAAAATTGTAACATGATGCAACACCCATGCTGTCCCATGACATCTAGCTAGGGATGTGACATTTCATCAGATTCAGAAATATTATCAGTTTCAGCATTGGCTCTAGAAATTTGTTCATCAAGAAATTCAACCAGTGGCACAATATCATCAATCAAAGTGTCATCATAAGCATCATGCATAGCACAAGTGGCATCATCAATTACTTGCGACATATCATAATTACTAGCAGGTGGTGGTGTCGCAAATTAACTCATAACGGAAGGTGAATAAAGTGCAGAGCTAGATGGCAGTTCCTTACCTGTCCTCATAGTTGAGGGGTAGATCTTGGTTTTTGGATCTTTAAGATTCCTCATAGTGATCAATAGATATATATATACCAAGTGACTCAAAGCATAGAGCTATGCTCCCCGGCAACGGCGCCAGAAAAAAGTCTTGATAACCCACAAGTATACGGGGTCGCAACAATTTTTGAGGGTAGAGTATTCAACCCAAATTTATTGATTCGACACAAGGGGAGCCAAAGAATATTCTCGAGTATTAGCATCTGAGTTGTCAATTCAATGACACCTGGAAGACTTAATATCTACAGCAAAGTATTGAGTAGCAAAGTAGTATGGAAGTAATAGTAACAGCAGCAAAAGTGGTAGTAGCAGTTTTGTAGCGTTTGTAACAGTACCAACGGAAAAGTAACTTAGCAAAGATCAATATGTGGAAAGCTTGTAAGCAATGGGTAAGTGATGGATAATTATGTTGGATGGTATTCATCCTGCAATAGTTAACAAACAACTAGCTCCAATTCATTAACGTAATCTAGGCATGTATTCCATATATAGTCATACATGCTTATGGAAAACAACTTGCATGACATCTTTTGTCCTACCCTCCCGTGGCAGCGGGGTCCTATTGGAAACTAAGGTATATTAAGGCCTCCTTTTAATAGAGAATCGTACCACAGCATTAGCACTTAGTGAATACATGAAATCCTCAAACTACGGTAATCACCGGAAAGAATCCCAGTTATTGTCACCCTGGGGATGCGGATCATAACTCGTAATAGGTGTCTACAACTTGCAAGATAGGATCAATAACACATATATATCCATGAAAACATGATGGGTTCACATTTTAAATCATGGCACTCGGGCCCTAGTGACAAGCATTAAGCATAGCAAAGTCATAACAACATCAATCTCATAACATAGTGGATACTAGGGATCAAACCCCAACAAAACTAACTCGATTACATGATAAATCTCATCCAACCCATCACCGTCCAGAAATCCTACGATGAGATTACTCACAAACGGTGGCGATCATGGAATTGGTGATGAAGGATAGTTGGTGATGACGAAGGCGTCGATTTCCCGTCTCTGGAGCCCAAAACGGACTCTAGATCTGGTCTCCCGATGAAGAACACGAGATGGCGGCGGCTCTCTATCATGAAATGCGATGAACTCTTCTCCTATATTTTTTTCTCCCCGAATAGGAATATATAGAAGTGGAAACAAGGTCGGAGGAGCTTCAGGGGATCCACAAGCCACAGGGGCGAGCCCTAGGAGGGTCAACGTGCCCACCAGGCTTGTGCCCAGCTGGTGGGGCCCCTGCAATTGATTATTTCGCCAATATTTTTTATTAATTCCAAGAGTATTCTCCGTAAATTTTCAAGTCAATCCGAGAATAACACCAAGGCAATTCTGCTGAAAACAGCGTCAGTCCGGGTTAGTTCCATTCAAATCATGCAAATTAGACTCCACAACAAGGGAAAAGAGTTTGGAAAAGTAGATACATTGGAGGTACCGGCGACAAGGTGCTTCTTGATCCAGGAAATCCATTTATCATTAAAACCTTTACATTTAAGGATCTGGTAGATTGCCCCATGCTCAATGGAATCACACGCCTTTTAAAAATCTAGCTTGAGAATCACAATGGGCCTTTTAGACTAATGACATTGATGAATGTATTCAAGTGTCCATCCCTCACAATCCTAAATTGTAATTGGTTTAATAATTCCATACTAATTTTGTGAACACACTTCATGATTTGCGCTTCCAACCTATTTGTTGCCATCTTTGAAATAAATTTGACCCCCATGCGAGACAATGAGATAGTCCTAAAATCATTTACAGACTCGGGTGACACCTTTTTTGGCACAAGAGTTACATAAGAGTATTTTATATTGCCAATATCCACAGTCCATCATGAAAAGCTTTGGCCACCTTATAGAAGTCCTCACAGATAATGTGCCAACATCTTTTAAAGAATAAGCCATTGGAACCATCTGGGACAGAAGGCTTATCAATAAGCATTTCCTGAATTGTGTTATCCATTTTCTCTTTAGTAAAAGGCCTAGTTAGAACATCCAGACCAAGTATAGGATTGATGATAGCAGGTAGATCAAAACACATATTGATCCCCTATACATGCCCATTCTATTCTTGAAAGTGACCAAAATATGACCTGCCATAGTGGCATGGTAAGAGATAATAGTGCCATCCTTAACTTTAAGACTAGCAATAGTGTTTTTCGTGAACCTTTTAGTAGCCATAACATGGAAAACCTTGGTATTCTCCTCCCCATCCTTAATGGATCTGATGGTGCACCTCTTTTTCCGATAGAGGTACTACAGTGATACGTCTCCAACGTATCTATAATTTGTGAAGTAATCATGCCATGTTTACAATAATTCTATATGATTTGGTATGATTTTATTAGAACTAACCCGGACTGATGCTATTTTCAGAAGAACTACCATGGTGTCGTTTTTTGTGCAAAAATAAAAGTTCTCGGAATGGGCTAAAATTTCAGTATGTTTTTTCTTGGACCAAAAGAGACCCCCGAAGTATTGAAGTTGGGCCAGAAGAGCCACGAGGAGGTCACAAGCCTTCCAGGCGTTGCCACACCCTGGTCACACCTAGCAGGCTTGTCACTGCCTTGTGGCACCCCTTGACGTGATTCCAATGCCAAAAATTCCTATAAATATAGAAACCACCGAAAAGGAACCTAGCTCGGAGTTCTACCACTGCAAACCTCCAGATCCATGAAAAACCAACCAGGAGCCCGTTCCGGCACCCTGTCGGAGGGGAAACCATCGCCGGAAGACATCTTCATCAGCCTGGCAATCTCCATGACGAGGAGGGTGTAGTTTACCCTCGGGGCTGAGGGTATGTACAATTATCTATGTGTTTGATCTCTCTCTCTCTCGTGTTCTTGAGATGGCACGATCTTGATGTACTGCGAGCTTTATTGATATAGATGAATCATATGGAGTTTTCCCCTCTCTATCTTCTTGTGATGAATTGAGATTTCCCTTTTGTTGGGGATATAATCCTGTGGTAAGACCAGCCCAGGAGGGGCCAGGTCATACCTGGTGGCTCGATATCATATGGGCTAGAAGAGGAAGGCTGGGCCATGTGGTGGTACACCAGATGGGCTGAGACAGAGGCCCACATATAGGAAGAAGGCACAAGACTGCTTGCCCATGTGAGCCTCTTGGAGATAGCTTGCCCAGATAGGCAAGAGTGCTTAGAGACGGAGCCAGGCACGTTGTAAGAGTCGGTTTGGGACTTGTGTAACCCAGGGTCTTGACGTCCTATATAAAGGCAAGACCCGGGGACGGCTTAGATAGAAACCAATCCATCGAGACATAGGTCAACCGAATACGCTCCCTTTTAATCGATACTCCAATGAATATACACAAAGCAGGACGTAGGCTTTTACCTCTTATCATGGGGACGAACCTCCGTAAACCCATGTCTTTCGTCCCGACCAACCCCTTTGAGTCGACCACCTTAGCGATGACCTCGAACCTAAGTCTTCGGACATTTTCCGTGACAAAACCACGATAGTTGGCGCCCACTGTGGGATTAGCGTGTGGTGGTGTTGTGTTCTCAATGGGCTCTCTCCCAGGGATTGAAGGATATGTCGTCGCCTTCATGACGAAGAGTCGTCACGGCAAGCTCAGCATCGACGATTCAGGATGGGGGCCTGACACCGGCTCAATCGAGTATGGTTACCGGGTTCCCATTGGCAAGATGCACATGTTGATCGGCAAATTTATGGATCCACACCAGGGCCGGGCATCTGCACCGACCTCGTTGAGCCGGCCCGGCACATGATACACGCCCGTGTTCAACCCGGGGCGGAAGAGTGTTTTGTTGGCTTTCCGCAGGACAGGGGAGATTCCTTGTCAGGACGGAGACCTTGGCTTTCTTAGATGAAGATTTTGCAGTGGGGATGCAGAGTCAATCTATTAATTTCATGACAGATGGACAGGGGGCTATGCCGATGGTGACAGTATTCTGGAGCCCTATGACCCGCCAAGCCGAGCCGCCATGTTCATGGCAGGCCTGGCGCCGGCTTCTAACGGAGCGACTGCCAAAGCAGCGGTGGGAGCAGCCCCACCCGATGTTCAGCCTCCTAAGACGCTGGCTCAAGTTTGACTGGAACTCATGGAGTACCTAGCAACCTTGATGGCTACAGAAGTGACGACCGAGAATCGGGCGGAGCGTAATGCCGAGATTAACCGGATCAAGGGACAGATGGCTCAGGCCCAGGAGGATATCAATGCAATGTAGGTTCATATGAATACGGAGTTGGAGCGCTTAAGGGCAGAGGCTTTCTATTTTGATCTAGATCAATGGGCTTCAGAGGCGATTCAGCATAGAAGGACTAAAGTTGGTCTCCCTATCAAACCTCAAAATATTTTCAATACCCCTGGAGCTGGGCAAAATACACCGCCAATGGTAACCCGGGCGGCAGAGGCGCCACGACAACTAGACCCATCGCGGAGGAACAGAACTTTGCCATGACACGTTGTGACACCACGTGGCCATTATTCTAACCCGGTGGAAAACATGATAGCAGTAGCTACCCGGCTTGACACCCTCCCCTTGGCTGAAGGGACGTCGTTCGCTGAAGAGGCAAGGAATACGATCAGCCTGTTGCAGACACTGGTGGCTCAGAAAGAAAGGTACAAGCACAGCCGGAGCCAGGTGCAGTCTATGCTGTTTCACAACCGTAGCTACAGCTGGCGCATTGAGTCACCGGCGGTTTCTAGCAGTGACCAAAGGCGGAACCCTCCCAATGATAACATGCCTGAGAGGGATATTCAGGGGACTATGGATAGGGGTCGGGCTTAGCGAGGATCAATATCGGTGATGGATTACCCGGAGATTCCTGAGCCGGCACCAGCAATCCCCCCTGTTAGCGCTTCTTCCACGGGAGTTGGTGTGCAATGTCTCATGGCGGATCTAAGGAATTAACATCTTCCTACGGATTTTAAGGGGCTGCGGAAGGTGCCTAATTACACGGCAGAACTTCCCCCGGAGGCCTGGGTCGAAAGTTATGAGCCTGCTATGAAGAAGCTGGATGTCAGTGAGGTGGTTTGTGCAAAATACTTCATCATGATGTTAGAAGGACCGGCCCGCACTTGGTTGAAGGGTTTGCCACCTAACACCATCATGTCTTGGGCTGAGTTGAAAGCACACTTTATCAAGAATTGTAGGGAACCTACAAGCAACCTATAACGGTCGTGGATCTTGATCACTGTGTATAGCAGGAAGGTGAATCGGCCCATCATTGGTTCTGGCAGGTCTCAACGGTGACCCACTCGTCTGTGAATATTTTGGCGGCTCAAGCAGTTCCGATTTCGGAAAGGAACTATCACTTTGTACCCCTTAAATAGAAGCTTGGGCGGTTGAAGCGTTATTGTCAGGACATGGGTGAGCTCATGACGGCTCTCACTAAATATGCGGATTCAGACACCACCAATGACCCAAGCTCCGACGATGAGAAGTCAGCTCAGGGTAAGAAGGGCAACAACGGTAAGAATCAGCAGGGCGTTGCTGGTAACGGCAACCAGGGCAAGCGGAAGAACCCGAATGGCAGGTCAGAATTAGTGGCAAACACCAATGCTGGGTATGGTCGTGCTAGGTGAAACGGAAATTTTAGGCCGCCATTCAACAAAGATAAGGCACCTACGCCTTCCAACTTGGAACCAGCGCTGAACAGACCATGCCCGGCACATAGGCGGCCAGATAAGGAGGCCACCCACACCTGGAAGGAGTGCAACATTATGTGCCAGTTCAGGGATCACAGACTCCATTAACATCATAATAATGGTAACGGCCCATCAGTCGGTTCAGGACCGGGCGGGTTAGGAGGAGGTTTCGGAGCCGGCGGGTCAGGTTTAGGTTACCAGGGTCAAGGAAATCAGGGAGGTCATCATCAACAGCAGGGCAATGGTGGTCAGCAACAGAATAATCAGTCAGGATATCAAAGCAACCCGAAGCAACTTAGCAGGGGGTAGTATCATGTCTTTACTACAAGCCTTGACTAGCGAGATCAGAAGCTTCACAAGAGGGCGGTTAATGCGGCTACGCCGGCTCTCCTGTGATACTTAAAGTGGTTAGAGTATCCGATCACGTGGAGCCGGGAGGATCACTCGCCACGGGTTGACCATCCGGGTCACCAAGCTCTGGTGGTCTCTCCTTAGGTTGGAGGTTATAAGTTCACAAAGGTACTCATGGACGGTGGTAGCAGTATCATTATCTTATACTATGACACCTTCTAGTAGATGGAGTTAACGGACAAGGCTCTTAAGCCGTCATCGACAATTTTTCATGGGGTGGTGCCAGGTAAGTCGGCCTACCTAGTGGGGAAGATTGCTTTAGAAGTGGCGTTTGGAGATGACTACAACTACAGGGTGGAGACCTTGTGGTTCGAAGTTGTGAAAATTAAGAGCCCATATCATGCTCTATTCAGACGACCAGCTTTTGCAAGGTTTATGGATAGGCCTTGTTATGTCTATTTACAGCTCAAGATGCCGGCCCTCAACGGTATGATTACGGTGCATGGTGATCGGAAGATTGCCATTGAGTATGAGGAAGGAGATGCAGCTTACGCAAAGTCAAGTTGCACAGAGGTAGAGCTTAAGTTTTACAAGGATAATGTTGACCCGGCAGACATGACTCCATTGAAGAAGCCCAGTACCGAGTCTAAGCCACCCTTGAAGTTTGCGGCGGATGACACGAAGCTAGTGGATTTTACTCCAGGAAACTCATCCAAGCAGGTCACTATCGGGGCTAACATGGACCCCACATAGGAAAGCACGCTCATCAAATTCATCCGTGAGAATCAGGACATCTTCGCATGGAAGCCATCCGACATGTCGGGTGTACTGAGAGAATTCAATAACCACCACCTTAATGTGGATCTTAAATTTAAGCCGATTAAGCAATTCCTCCGTCGTTTCAATGAGAAGAGGTGGCCCGGTGCTTGGCGGCAGGGTTCATCATAGAAGTATTTCACCCAGAGTGGTTAGCAAATCCCGTGCTGGTGCTCAAGAAGAATGGCACGTGGTGTATGTGTATAGATTACACGGATCTTAACAAGGCATGTCCAGTTGACCCATTTGCTTTCCCTCGTATCGACCTGATTATTGATGCAACGGCGGGTTGTGAGAGCTTATGCTTCCTGGCCGCCTATTCAGGTTATCACCAAATCAAGATGGAAGTTAAAGACCAAGAGAAGACGTCATTTATAACACCTTTTTGGGGCTTTTTGCTATGTGTCTATGCCGTTTGGGCTCAAGAGTGCACAAGAAACTTACCAACATTGTGTGCAGAATTTCCTTCACGGTTAGATTGGGTGCAATGTTCATGCTTATGTGGATGACATTGTTGTTATGTCAAGGAAGAAGGAGACATTGCTCGATGACCTGAAGGAGACGTATGATAACTTATGGGGCTACAAGATAATGCTTAACCCAGCTAAGTGTGTTTTTGGAGTTCCTGCAGGTAAACTTCTGGGTTTCTTGGTTTCAGAGCGAGGAATTGAGTCCAAACCGGGCAAGATAAAGTCCATCACGTCACGGGCTAAGCCGGCGAGTGTTAATGATGTGCAGGGCTTGGCGGGTCGTATCGACGCTTTAAGCCGCTTCATCAGGCGCCTAGGTGAGAAGGCTATTCCTCTGTACTAGATGATGAAGAAGACAGGTGACTTTGTCTGGATTAAGGCTGCAGATGAAGCTCTTGAAGTGCTCAATAAGGAGTTGGTTGAGCCGCCGATCTTAGCTGCTCTGACTGAGAAAGAACATTTGCTCCTTTATGTGGCGGCTAACAATAGGGAGGTCAGTGCTGCGATCGTGGTAGAGCGCAAGGAGGGAGGGAAAGAGTACCCAGTCCATAAGCCGGTTTATTATGTTAGTGAGGTTCTTATAGAGTCCAAGCATTATTTCGCAAGGTGTTCATGGCAGAAACTAATATACGAGGTGTTCATGGCAAATCGCAAGTTGAAGCATTATTTCCGTGGACACCAGATCACGGTGGTTAGCTTTGCTTCGTGGGGTGATATAATTAAGAACCGGGAAGCCACTGGAAGAATTGCTAAGTGGGCACTGGATCTTGGGCCTCTCAATTTGAAGTATGTGTCTTGCACAGCCGTGAAGTCTCGGGCATTGGTGGATTTCATAAATGACTAGATGGAGTGTCAATCGCTGGAGGAGAAGCCGGACAACACGTATTGGACAATTCACTTTGATTGGTCCAGACAATTGGTGGGATCGGGGGCTGGAGATGTCTTAACTTCCCCCAAAGGTGATAAGTTCTGTTACGTGCTAAGGTTGATGTTTCCTTGCACGAACAATGCAGCTGAATACGAAGCTTTGCTTCCTAGACTTCGTGTGGCAAAGGAGATGATCCTGAGTCGGGTTATGTGCCTTGGCGACTCAGAGAGTGTAGCACAACAAGTTTCAGGCACGTGGGATTCCAAGGACCCGCGGATGGCGCCTTATCGACAGGACGTGGATATTGCCGCTGGTCATTTCAAGGGTTATCAGGTGGATCATATTGATCGTTGCAAGAATGAAGCGGTTGATGCATTGTCAAGACTGGGCTCTCAGCGTAAGCCGGTGTCATCTAATGTTTTCTTGGATGTAATTTATCACCCGTCTGTTAAGCTACCTTCAAAGGAGGATCTGGCTATACCTGACCCGGAAGGGCAGCTAGTGGCGGCTTTACATGCTATTCCGGACTGGACATTACTGTACCTGGCGTACCTAACCCGCGGCGAATTGCCTGAGGATGAGACTCTGGTGCGGCAAATCATGAGGCGTTCTAAATCCATGAACATCATTAATGGTGAGCTGCATAACTGCAGCGTTACCGGCGTCTTCTAGCGTTGTGTTTCTCTAGAGGAAGGCAAGGAAATTTTATATGAAATACACGCAAGTGATTGCGGACATCACGCCGGCTCAAAGTCCTTTGTGGCCAAAGCTTTCCGGCATGGTTTCTTCTGGTTGATGTCTCATAAAGACGAGGAGGATCTTGTCTCTAAGTGCGAAGAGTGTCAGAAGTTTAGAAGATGTGCTCATGTACAGGCTCAAGAAATGCGGATGATACCGATCACTTGGCAGTTTGCAGTATGGGGGCTTGATATGGTTGGACCTTTCAAAAGGTCCAAGGATAAGAAGACCCACCTCTTGGTGGTGGTGGATAAGTTTACCAAGTTGATGGAGACTGAGCCGGTCAGTAAATGTGATGCGTCCACGGCTATTCAGCTTGTGAAAAAATTGATCTACCGATTTGGCTACCCTCATAGCATCACCACAGACAATGGAACAAATTTCTCCAAGGGGGCTATGAAGGTGTTCTGTTAAAGCGAGCACATCCGGCTTGATGTTTCTGCTGTTGCTCATCCACAATCCAACGGTCAGGCGGAGCAAGCCAACCAGGAAGTCTTGAGAGGTATCAAGCCCCGGCTTATGGTTCCTTTGCAGAGAATGACGGGCTGTTGGCTTGAGGAGTTACCCTTCACCCTCTGGAGCATCAATACTACGCCTAACATGTTGACATGTTACATGCCTTTTTCATGGTTTACGGTGCGGAGGCTGTGTTACCAACTGACATACATCATGATTTACCGCGGGTGGCGGCTCACATGGAAGCTGACAACGAAACGACGCGTCAAGACACGTTGGATGCTCTAGATGAAGCACGCGACCTTGCAGCAGCTCGGTCGATGATTTATCAACAAGGCCTGCGTCGCTACCATAACCGCAGGGTCAAGACACGGACGTTCCAAGAAGGCGATTTGGTGTTACATTTGATTCAAGATCAGACGGATGTGCACAAGTTATCTCCCCCATGGGAAGGATCTTTCGTGGTTAGCAGAAATCTGAACAACGGGTCATATTATCTCATTGACATACAGAACGAGTCACGTACCTCTGGATAGGAGACTCACCGGCCGTGGAACATTGCTCATTTGCAGCCTTACTATAGTTGAGTCATCGACTCCCATCTTTGTACATACATACTTCCTATATTTCTCATATAATAAAGTTGGCATTCCTGCAAGCCGGGGCTTCTGCCGTTTTTCTTTTTGCATTAGAGATTTGTGCAAATGATGAACTCTTCTACATGGTCACTTGAGGCCTTCCAACCCACCGGGTTTAGCTCGCTCACCCTCTTGATCGGCTCCTCATCTTAACTTGGAGTGCACGACGCGCCTTCAAGACTTCCTTCTAGAACACGGGGTCAAAGCATATCAGGCCCTTCCTGCGATGGTCAGAGAGCGGCCCACCAAGCCGGCTTATTGGGAGATAGGCCAGCGGCCCAAGGACCCCTTAGTACAAGACTCCCTCAGTAGCCCCCGAACTAGCCCCCAGTTTCAAGGGTCACATGATCAGAGTCTTCAGCCTGCGGGGTGAGTTCTTCTTCCCATTAATGATCGGCTGACACAAGTCCGGCTTCGGATGACGCGTAATTTTTTTATCATATGATTGCCCGGATGCCACGAGTTGATTATCCTCGAAGTCCAAACATCAAAGTTAAAACATTGTTTCCTTACATCCCTTTTGACGTAGGGTCGCAGCCTATCACGACCGCTGAACCAGTTATGAAAACTCGATTCACAGTTCGAGGCTGTTTTTATATTGGCTTGAATCATCAATGTATAGATCATGCTCCATTTCATACGGGATATGATTAATGCCTTTGGTTTTCTCACAGGTGCGTAACACAATGGATATTTTAGGAAGTGGGGAAGCCTGCGATGCAGTAAAAGGGAGGCTAGTAGGTGTCACGCCTCATACAAGGAAGAAAACTCGAGGCCTATTCACGATTCCCTCGCTTCCTCAATCTTCCCAAGCTCTAGGAGCCCAGATCCAGTTCTTTCTCAACTTCTCCTCCGAGCTGAGCCATGGCGGGTTTGGGATCCATGGGCAAGTGGGAGGCCTCCATGGTCACCAAGAACGACGTCCGGGAGTTAAAGCTCGCCATCTACCTTGCCGCCAATGTCTGCCACCGCGCTTGAGAGGCGAACCAGGTGGTCCTCACCCCTAAGCTATGTGAGACGGTAGTGTTCGTCCCCCATTTCATCCAAGGATTGGGGTTTCTGCTCCACCCCTTTGTTAGGGACCTTATGTTCTTCTACATCTTGGATTTCCACGATATTCCCTCGAACTCCTTTATGCATATCTTGGCATTCATCGTTGTATACGAAGCCTTCTTGCAGGTCGAGCCATACTTCGGCATGTGGATCAATGTATTCAACGTCAAGCCGACGATAGTTGCGGGTGAGCACGCAGACTGTGGAGGTGCGGTAATCAGTAAGCTCCCCCGCATCGAGTGGTTGGCAGTACCTTCATCGATACAATCAAGATCTAGTAGAAGGAATGGTTCTATATCACCAACCAAGGGACGATGACTGGGTGGCACCTGCCAAGTTTATACTCAGGACCCCTTGCGAGATTAACCTCATGGATCAGGACGAACCTTGACAGGGGGTCGGATGTAGAGGTGAAATCGCTGCAGAAGTGCATTTCTTCGATCGTCAAGGCCAATATCGAGCTGGTTAATGTAGTCCAGATCATGCTCCACCACCATCTTCTTCCCTGCTAGTGTCGGGCCTCCCCAATGTAAGCCTATCAGCTCGAGGACGAGCCTACGGTGCAAGGATTCTTCTGTACTACCCACCAAAAGTTGTGAAATGCATTATTCAATCCCCAGAAGAGCTGGCCAGCCGAGGAGGAGGACTCAGGCCTAAGCGCCGATAACCCTACTAACCAGGTACGATATTATTTTGATACTTCGGCCCTGTTGTCTGACAAAGAGCTGAACAACCTTCCTCTTAACTTTACAGAAGTGTCTAACCAAGGCATCAAAATTGACTACTCGGCCCCAGAGCACGAAGGCCCTGGGTTGGATTTGTTCACGGCGATACTTATCATGGCGCCGTACACGGCGCCAAAGAAGAAGGAGAGGAAGAAAAGTTCGGAGAAGGCCTCTGCATAAGGGACCTACCGGACACTACGTCTGAGGAAACCCATGCCTCCTCTACTCATGAGGAAGAGCATGCAGACGTGGGGGTGAGGACATTCCCGCCTCAGAAGAAAAATGCCGGCGGCGCTGGACACTGTGGAGGATCTACCTCCTCCGGCCCTGATGAGGGCGTGTCGGTCGAGGTTAATCTTGGCCGACGACAGCTCGGACTCCGACGCTGAGTCCGAGGACTTGGAGTAGGTTCCCCAAAGGAAGCATAGGGACAAGCCCCCAACCCGAAGGTACGAATCCGAAGACCCCCTGGGTCATTTATGTGAAGCTTTTGATGTTTTGAATGGACGAATGCCTTTTAATCTGCAGCCCACCGCGCATTCTAACCACTGACCAAATATCGGATGGGGAGTCTCCACCCACCGAGTTTGCGGAGAGTGGGACTACGTCACACCCCACACCTCTAGGGGCTTCGAAAGAGGCCAAGGAGGTGTCATTGCGCCAGGCTCCCTTAGAGGTGAAAACAGGCGGTGGGGGCGATGATGTCATGGCCAAGGTTAATGCCTTGACCGCCGAGGACAAGGGGAGGAACCCCTCCTAGCCACTGAGGAGGAAGAAAGGAGGAATATATAGTCCCCTCCGAGGACATCTCCAGAGCACACTCTGCCTCCGGAGCTACCGGCTCAATCCCCCGTCAGGGATCGAGTTAGCCGGTCATCACCGGTGTCATGCATGACTGGGTGGCCGGTCATGATGGAGGATTTTCTATAAAGCGTATCCATCTCTGTGAATGACCGCCCTCTTATGGGTGCAGTTTTGTAAGGCATTCAATCCGTTGAGAGCGGATTGAAAGAGGCCTTCAAGAATCTCTTGACAGGCTTCAAGGTGAGCCACGTAATACCCTTTTCCCAAAAACATAATTCTATTAAGTTTGTGCTATCTTTATATACATAGTAGCCCCCGAGCCTTGGGTGGGTTTGAATAAAAAACTCACCTGGGGGTCAAATATCCAGGAGTAACCAACGATGCACAAGGCACAATTTGTCCCGTACTATTCTAAAAGCCCTTAAGAGAACCGAGAAGAGGGGCGTATTCTTGACAGTTCGGGGGTTTGAACACACATAACCTGATATTTATTAATTTATTGTAGGCCTCGTCATCGGCGACGTTCGTTAACATCGCGGAGCTTGCCGAGCTAAATCGGAAGCTCAAGATCTCTAAAGAGGAGCTTCATAGCCCGAACAAGAGGTTCAATGAGGCGCAAGGTAAACCGAATTGTAATATCTGTGCTATCGATCGTTAGTGATCCACACTGGTAACCTAATGAAATTATTTATTTATTGCTTCCATAGCTTCAGTTGCGGAGGTCGAGAAGCTCAAGGCCGAGCTAAAAAAGATGAAGCAGGATGCCGCGGATGACAAGGTGGCGGTCGAACAAGCCACAACTGCACTATCCGCACTAAAAACTACGAGTGATAAGCATGAGGCCCATGTGGAGGAGGAGCAGCAGGAGCTCTAGGATGCCATCACGAAGTACAAGGCCCTTTAGTAGAAAGTCAAAGAGCAAGCCACCGAGCTATTCGTGCTAAAATCCGAGCTCCAAAGGGAGCGGGTGGACAGGCGGTTCTTTGAAGAAGAAATCCACCAACTAAGGTCTATCACAGATGGCAATCCGTATTTAATACAGTGTGCGATTGGTGGTAGCAGGTTTGTGTTGCTCATCCAGGTGTGGCATTCCTCAGGCGCCTGTACGAACCTCCAAAAGACTAAAGCGGATGCGAACAAGTTCTATGCTTTGCGAGATGAAGAAGATGAGGCTCGGCTATTCTAGGCATATTCTGAAGCCCCCAAGTGCTCTGCTCTTCTGATCGAGCAAATGAAGCAACTGATGGAGCCGCACATGATGGCGGAGCTAGCCATGAAGGATCTCTTCATCCGGCTGTGGCCTGAAGAGCCTTTGTCGAGAAACTACTTCGGCTTGGTGCAGAAACTGTGCAATGATGCGCCTCGGATTGACACGCTAAAGCGTTCTACATGCATAGAGGGAGCTCGGGATGGCCTTTGCAAGGACCATGGTGCACTGGCTGAAACTCAAGTCGACCGAGATGGCCACCGCACCTCTGCCCCTATGAAAGGAGTAAAGGCGCCCCAACCGACACTTCTCCGCAGTGATGGAGGGTGCTCGGGCGATAGAGGCCCAACACTCTAACAATGTTTTTTATGAGTGAGCGCATTGTAATATGTCCGAACACTGTTAACGCTTTATAATGAGGCTGCATGGATTATCATGTCTTTTGAGTTTTGTATTTATTGTGACTCCCATGTGGCCGTTTTTCTGAAAATTGTGAGTCGTCGGCAGGCCTAGGGTTCATACTTTCACTAGTGCAAGTTCTCTCAACAACACTAACATAGTTGAATCATATGTGAATACCTCTCATGCGACAAAGAGTTCATTCCAAAGTCACAAATAGCGGAGAACTAACGAAGAAATTATTGTAGGGTATGAAACCACCTCAAAGTTTTCTTTTCTGGTCAATCTTATGAGCTATCCCTATAAGTGTCACGAACATCCCTAGAGTTCATACTAAAATAACACCTTAAGATACATATCAACCAGAACCCTAATGTCACCTAGATACTCGAGTGTCACCACAAGTATCCATTGGCTTGATTATACGATATGCATCACACAATTTCAGATCCATCATGTTCAATCCAACACAAAAGAACTTCAAAGAGTGCCCCAAACTTTCTACTGGAATGACAAGACAACAACGTGTGCCAACCCCTATGCATAGATTCCCAAGGTCACGAAACCCACAAGTTGATCACCAAAACATACATCAAGTGGATCAATAGAACATCCCATTCTCACCACGGATATCCCACCGCAAGACATACATGAAGTGTTCTCAAATCCTTAAAGACTCAATTTGATAATAAAACTTCCAAGGGAAATCTCAATTCATCACAAGAAGATAGAGAGGGGAAAAGTCCAGATGATTTATCTATATCAATAAAGCTCGCGGTACATCAAGATCATGCCATCTCAGGAACACAAGAGAGAGAGAGATCAAATGCATAGCTATTGGTACATACCCTTAGCCCCAAGGGTGAACTACTCCCTCCTCATCATGGAGACCGCCGGGATGATGAAGATGGCCTCCAGTGATGGTTTCCCCCTCCGGCAGGGTGCCGGAACGGGCTCCTGATTGGTTTTTCATGGCTCTTGAGGTTTGTGGTGGCGAAACTCCCGATCTAGGTTTATTTTTGGTGGTTTATATATATAGGATTTTTTGGTGTTGGAATCACGTCAAGGGGTGCCATGAGGCGGTGAAAAGCTTGCTCGGCTCGGCTAGGGGGGTGGCCGTGCCTGGTAGGCTTGTGACCTTCTCGTGGCTCTTCTGGCCCAACTCGAATGCTTCGGGCGTCTCTTTTGGACAATAAAATCATACTAAATTTTCTGCCCATTCCGAGAACTTTTATTTCCGCACAAAAAGCAACACCTTGCTAGTTCTGCTGAAAACAGCCTCAGTCCGGGTTATTTGTAATAAAATCATACCAAAATCATATAGAATTTTTGTAAACATGGCACGGATACTTCATAAATTATAGATACGTTGGAGACGTATCAGCATCCCAAATCTTAATTCCTGCTCGTCCTCGAGTAGGTAATGATAAAATAAATAATTTATGAAGTGTGAATGCTAGCATAGTGCATAAATTTGATCAATGATAGTTCCAAACACTTTTATAGCATCATTATATATCATAAATAGTAGCTCATCTCATAAACCTTCTCATGATGAAATAACAAGCTATCCACATGTTAAAGTATAGACTAACAAACTATGCTCAGTCAGCAAACAATTGCAATTCATCTTATTTTCAGGAAGGGTCTATGTAAGAGCTTTGATTTAGCAAATTCCATGTACTCAACTATCATACAATCTTCCATGATTGCTAACACTCAAAGCATATTTTTGGAGCAACTGGCATCCGTCGAATACAAAGAAAGATAGGGGCTTAAAGTCTCGCCTCCCAACTTATTTATCATATAGATAAGTGTCAACAATAATAAATCATGATCAAATATATTTGAATGGCCATATATGCTTGGATCTTTCCCCAACAAATGACGCTTGCCAAGAGAAAAAGGCGAAATATAGGAAGTGGTGAAGATCACCATGACTCTTGCATAAAGGTAAGTACTAGAAAGTAAAATATATTCCCTTTGTAGAGGGAAGCATTGATTTGCAGAGGTGCCAGAGCTCTAGCTTTTAAAACAGTGATGAATAATAATTTTGAGTGGTATGCTTTCATTGTCACCATAACAACCGAGATATCTCGGTATCTTCCATTCTAGATATATTATAGGCGGTTCCCAAACAGAATGGTAAAGTTTTTACACCCCCTCCACTAATCAATCACACTCCACGGCGAGCCGAATCAATGGGTACCGTCCATACCAACCACATTACTGGGGGAGTTTTCTTTAATTATTTGCATTTTTTATTTCGGGACTAGGAATCCTTATTACCAGCCAATTTCTCGTGAATGATAGTGAATCAACACATATCGTGAGAATAACCCACCTAGCATGGAAGATACTGACATCCCCTAGTCATTATATGAGCGATTAGGGCGTACAAAACGTAATAATAGTTGAAGGTTTAGAGTTTCGCACATGCAAATTTACTTGGAACGGTAGGTAAATACCGCATATAGGTAGGTATGGTGGACTCATATGGAACAACTTTGGGTTTAAAGGTTTTTGGATGCACAAGTAGTATTTCTACTTGGTGCGGAAGTTTTGGCTAATACGAGGTGGAAGCCAGCACCACATGTTGGAGGATCCATAACAATATAACTTCTATACAAATATACCCAAGCTAACTCATTATGTTGTATTCCTTGTCCAACTTCAACTAATTTTATCAAGTTTGAAAATAATTAATGGGTATGCACAATCATAGAATATGCCCAAGATAGTTTATTTATATGTGAAATCTCTCTTCCTTCAATATTCTTTCATGAATGGTTCAAGTGACCAATGCGGTGTTTGCTAACTTTTAATAAATTCTACAACCTATACTTCTGATATATGAAGTAATTACTCCCCATGGGATAAGCATATAAAACGTCTTTAATTTCAGATTTATGATATTCAATTCATTCACCCATTTACTCATAGGATATAAGTGAACAACGAGAGTAAATGACAAAACTACTCCAAAACATATAAGTGAAGATCAATGAGTAGTCAAACAATTAAGTAGCTATATGAGGACATTATCTATCGCAATAAATATTTACGGATCTTAGTATTTTATTTAGCAAGCAAAATAAAAATAGCACTCCAAGAATACGACTCATCATCTGAACGAATTAAAATTTAGGCTCAACATAGGCTAACCGATAATTGTTGATCAACAGAGGTGGGATGCTTAGCATCCCCAAGCTTAGATGCTTGAGACTTCCTGAAATATTTATGTGGGTGCCTTGGGAATCCCCAATCTTGAGATTTTGTATCTTGTTCAATCCTCTCATATCATGGTTTCACCTATTCTCAAAAACTTCATCCACACAAAACTCAAAAAGAACCCGTGAGATAGGTTAGTACACATAAGAATAAATCAACACTTCATGTACTGCCAAGACAAGTTGCACAATAATTTTCAAAAATTATCTACCGTATAATATCATTTCCACAATTTATATCTACCAATATAGGCTATGGAAACTATAGGATAAGTAGATAACAAAACTATGACAGCAATCTGTCCAAACAGAATAGTCTATAGCAATTTATGAGAACAGTGTACTTATTTAACTCAAACAATTATGAAAATTTAGTACATTATATAAAATTTATATCAAAACACTATGTAAAAAATTCAGAATCTTTCCACGTTCCAGTAAAATATGAAAATTTAAGCACTACAGCAGAAGTTTCTGTTTTTACCCACACATGTCAAAACATGCAATGCAAGCATCCTAAAGGAAGTTCTTGGAACTTTTTATTGAAAAACAAGATTATAAGTAACACCTAATATATATAAAAAATGATGCTCCAATCAAAACTCATATTATGTGATGAATAAAAATATAGCTCCAAGTAAGATATACGGATAGTGTTGAAGACGAAAGAGGGGATGCCTTCCGGGGCATCCCCAAGCTTGGACGCTTGAGTATTTGTTTAATATTACCTTGGGGGTTCCTAGGTCATCCCCAATCTTAGGTTATTGTCACTCCTTATTATCCTCATACCAGTGTCTTACGGAAAACTTGAAAACTTAAATCACACAAAAATGAACAGAATTTTGTGAGATGGGTTAGTGTAATAAACATAGATCATTCACTTAGATATTACAAAGACAAGATTAATAATTATTCACAAATTATACCTAATGTATTAAATCATTCCCATAATTTATATTACTCGATATAAGCTACAAGAATACTTGAAACAGGCAAACTATGCATGCAAAACAGAATCTGTCAAAAACAGAACAGTTTGTAAAGATGTGAATGATCACCAAACTTGCCTCACTCTAAAAATTCTGAAAAATTAGTACATATCACATAATTTTCATAGAAATGTTCTGTAAAAATGTCATATTGTTTTGACACTCCAGTAAAATCACATAATTCTTATATTGGACGCAAAACTTTCTATTTTTGCACACAATCAAACCAGCAAGTATCCACACTATCCCAAAGGCTTTACTTGGCACTTTATTGAAGTAAAAGACACAAAACATGATTAATAAAGAATATTAATCATGTGAAAACACAAATAAGAAAGTAAATGTGTTGGGTTATCTCCCAACAAGCTCTTCTCTTTAATGCATTTTAGCTAGGCAGGATGATTTCAATGTTGCTCGTATAGGAATAATAATTGAAACATGCAAAAGAGCATCATGAATCTCATGCCAAGCATATTTAAGTCTTACCCACTTACTATGCATAAGCATTTTTTGAGAAAACAATTTATGGGAACAAGAATCATATAGCATGGGAAGGCAAAACAAGCATAACTTCAAAACTTTGAACACATAGAGAGGAAACTTGATATTATTGCAATTCCTATAACCATATGTTCATCCCTCGTAATAATTTTAAGTAGCATCATGTAGAAATTAAACAATATAACCAGAAAATAAAGCATTCTTTTCATGATCTACAAGCATAGAAATTTTACTACTCTCCACACAAGAATATTTTTTCTCATTACTAATAGTGGGAGCAAACTCAACAAAATAACTATCATGTGACACTTGATTGACATAACCACATTGAATATTAAAATCATGATAATAGGTTTCATGGTTTTCTTTACTATTTATAGCATATGTGTCATCATAATAATCATCATATATAGGAGGCATGCTATCATCATAATAGTTTTGCTCATCAAAACTTTGGGGATAAAAAATATCATCTTCATCAAACATAGCATCACCCAGCTTGTGGATTTGCATATAATTAGCATCATGAATAATTAGAGAATTCATACTAAAAATATTGAAATCATGCTCATCATTCAAAGATGTAGTGCCAAACATTTTAATAACTTCTTCTTCTAACACTTGAGCACAATTTTCCTTTCCATCATTTTCACGAAAGACATTAAAAAGATGAAGCATATGAGGAAACCTCAATTCCATTTTTTTGTACTTTTATTTTATAAAACCAAACTAGTAAAAAACAAGAAACTAAACAATTTGACTACAACATATAAAGATATACTTTCAAGCATTCACCTCCCCGGCAATGACACCAGAAAAGAGCTTCATGTCTACTACACAACCTTCGTCTTGTAGACTCATGTTGGGCCTCCAAGCGCAGAGGTTTGTAGGAGAGTGGCAATTTTCCCTCAAGTGGATGAACTAAGGTTTATAAATCCGTGGGAGATGTAGGATGAAGATGGTCTCTCTCAAACAACCCTACAACCAAATAACAAAGTGTCTCATGTGTCCCCAACACACCCAATACAATGGTAAATTGTATAGGTGGAGTAGTTCGGTGAAGATATGGTGATACAAGTGTAATATGGATGGTAGATATAGGTTTTTGTAATCTGAAAATATAAAAACAGCAAGGTAACAAGTAATAGAAGATAGCAGAAATGGTATTGAAATTCTTGAAAACAGGGCCTAGGATTCATACTTTCACTAGTGCAAGTTCTCTCAACAATACTAACACCTCTCGTGCGACAAAGAGTTCACTCCAAAGTCACAAATAGTAGAGACCTAATTAAGAAATTATTGTAGGGTACGAAACCACCTATAAGTTATCTTTTCTAATCAATCTTATGAGCTATCCCTATAAGTGTCACGAACAGCCCTAGAGTTCGTACTAAAATAACACCTAAAGATACACATCAACCAAAACCCTAATGTCACCTAGAGACTCCAATGTCACCACAAGTACCCATTGGCTTGATTATACAATATGCATCACACAGTTTCAGATTCACCATGTTCAATCCAACACAAAGAACTTCAAAGACTGCCCCAAAGTTTCTACTGGAAAGTCAAGACAAAAACGTGTGCCAATCCCTATGCATAGATTCAAAAGGTCACGGAACCCGCAAGTTGATCACCAAAACATACATCATGTGAATCAATAGAACATCCCATTGTCACCACGGATATCCCATTGCAAGACATACATCAAGTGTTCTCAAATCCTTAAAGACTCTATCCGATAAGAAAACCTCAAAGGTGTCATGGTTTTGTCATAACAGATGTCCGAAGACTTAGGTTCGAGGCCATCGCTAAGGCGGTGGACTCAAAGGGGTTGGTCGGATCGAAAGACATGGGTTTACCCAGGTTTCGCGCCTGGAGAAGAGGTAAAAGCCTACGTCCTGCTTTATGTATATTGATTGGAGTATTGATTGTAAGGGAGCGTATTCGCTTGATCTAGCTCTCGATTGATTGGTGTCTATCTAAGCCGTCCCCGGGTCTTGCCTTTATATATAAGCTCAAGACCCTGGGTTACACAAGTCCCAAACCGACTCTTACAACATGTCTGGCTCTGTCTCTAAGAAGTCTTGCCTATCTTGGCAAGCTATCTACGGGCAGCTCACCCGCCCGGGTCTTGTGCCTTCTTCCTGTCTCTAGGCCTTCGTCTCAGCCCATCTGGTGAACCGCCGTGTGGCCCAGCCTTCCTCTTCCAACCGATATGTTAACGAGCCGCCAGGTATGACCCGACTCCTCTTGGGCGGGTCTTACCAGGGGTTACAGGGGTCGGGTCTTACGAGGGGGTTATATCCCCAACATTAGGCCCCAGATTGATTTGAGCTTGCTCATGCCAATCTTCACTATTTCCTACGGTGAGTTTCACGTCCTTGTCACCTGAAAACAAAAGAATTCATAACCCGCCGTGACGTCACCCACGGATATGCCAAGAAGATTCTGTGAAGTTTGCAATGGATCACCTCATTAAACGGTCGGCCCGAAAATCGAGGCGTCCATCTCAGTCAGTCATCATTTCGTCTCCTCGATTCCCATGCGCACTATTTGCCATCCCATCCCTAAATAGGGCCACGAGCGGGCCTTTTCATTTTCTCCGTGCCACCATTCTTCTTCCTCCTCCCAACGCCCACACTTCCTGTGATACACCACACCGGTGGGACCTCATCGTCATCACTAACCTTGGCCACTGCATCAACCTGAACAGTCCAGATTTTCGCCCGCGTCGACCGCATCTGCAAGGTACCCCTATCAACACCTGCCAGATCTATAGCCACCTCACTTGACCCCTTTCGAGTTCATCGGGCTTCCATTAACTTGCGCCTCTCATTCATCCAATTGCCCTTGTAATGCAAACTGATAAGTAGTCTTTTCAATCTCGCAATATTGTTATTGCATCACGGTTGTCCGTGTAGAGACAATGTTAATTTATCCTAGATCTGTATCATGATCCTTTTCTTGTGCCAACTACCTGTTCTTCCACGACCCCTCTTTTAGGATTGAATTAAGTTCGAATTTTTCCTGCCTGTAGATCTTTGCGGTCTCGGTATAATGTGTGAAACCTCTTTGTCTGCCCTTAGTAATATTTGCAACACGGTATTGCCCACTTAATCTGCCATTGAATCACCGGCTCTTTGGATAAACCGTGTCGGTGGCTTAACATCACACTATTTAGTTTATTCGGACGTCTTGATTGTCTGGTCACTTTCTGACCTGAGGTGTCCTGCCCCTTTCATAGTTTGACCTACCATCATGTCCCAAGCATCTACATCCTGTGACTAGGTAGGATCTCAAGTCACCGAGCAATTCCTACAGGATTTCAGAGGCAGGCACGTTGCCGGCTCAGAATGTTATTCACTGGCGGGTTCCGAGGTCAGAGAAGAAACCTACCCCTAAGGAAGGGGAATTGTTATCTTTGCGGATCACCTTCTCCGTGGTTTTAGCCCGCCCGGATCAAAATTCTTTCGAGACGTCCTCCATTTCCTTAAACTGCATCCTCAAGACATTGCCCCAAATTCGGTCTCCAACCTGTGCAACTTTCAAGTCTTGTGTGAGGTTTACTTGCAAGAAGAGCCATCTGTCGACCCCTTCCGCAACCTTTTCTATGTCAATCACCAAATGGAAGTGGCGGCTAGACCAAGCTTGGAACTCGGCGGAGTCTTCATCCAAAGACCCAGCCGTCCTTATGCCAAGCCACCCCAAAGACTGGAATAGAAATTGGCTTTACTGTAGAGACACCTCTCCAGAAGGAGAAAATCCATTACCGGGTTACCTTCCTACAAAGCTCTGCACTTCCCCTGAGCTTCCAGACTGGATGTCCGCTACGACACGAGCGAAGTACGCTCCGGCTTTCGCCAAAATCAAGGCCCTTCTAGCAAACGTGTTGACGGGAGTTGACTTAACCCGTTGTTGGATGT